>JANXHW010000002.1:239734508-240984508 GCA_026170595.1 Plestiodon gilberti rubricaudatus
TTCACTTCTCTCCAAGTGCAACTGAAGCCAACCTTGATGGGCTATCTCGCCAAGCACCTCCTCTCCCTGGAAAAGCAACTCTGACTCTTTTGCCCTGCTCCCATCTCTCCAGTCAATTCAGGCTACTGCCTGCTTTTTAGGGCTAGCTTCAATGCCCTCTTTTTGCCTTTATAAAGGTAAAGGTATCCCCTGACACTTAAGTCCAGTCATGTCCGACTCTAGGGTGTGGTGCTCATCCCCATTTCAAAGCCGAAGAGCCAGCGTTGTCCGAAGACGCCTCCGTGGTCATGTGGCCGGCATGACTCTCCTTGCCGCAGCACGTAGCATGCGGCTGGAACACGGAGCGCTGTTTACCTTCCCGCAAGCAGTACCTATTTATCTACTCGCATTAACATGCTTTGGAACTGCTAGGTTGGCAGGAGCTGGCCAAGCAACGAGCGCTCACCCCGTCGCGGAAATCGAACTGCCGACCTTTCGATCCACAGCTTATGGTTCAGCGGTCTAACCCGCTGCGCCACCCACTGGCCTGTATACCCTTTATACCCTGCCTTTAATCCGGCGATTCACTCTACCTTGACTCCCTTGTCCCACAGCTCCTGCAATGCATCACACTCAGTCAAGCAGATATGTATCAGTACACCTGGTCCTTAGCATAGCTTTGCCATAGTTCCATAAGCTCCCCACTATCTTTCATTGTCAGTCTCATGTGCAGTCAAAATGACAAGATGCTTAGTGCTTGTTATTTTCATTCTTTCTGTGGTGTGAGTGCTGTATATGAGTGGGTGGATTTGTTCCTGGTGGATTTGTGGAGTGCTGTTTTAGGGCACTCCCAAGAATAGGCCTCCAAGTGAGGGGTACACCCATAACTAGCCTTAGCAGACCCAAACCGTGACAGAGTACTGAGACTTTTAGGAGAAGGAATGTGGGCAGGGGTAGCTTGTTAAACCCATAGTAGAGCACAAGCCTAGGCATGTCTACTCAGAAGCAAGCCCCACTGAGGCTACCCATAACCATCACCACGACCGTCCCAAACCTAGTTCTTCAACAATGGTGGAGGTAGTTGTGGTCCTTGTTAGGGTTTATCTGGTGGGAGAAACTATGTTCCCTACTGACTTTGCAGCCGCCAAAGGGCTTCACACCTTGCTTGTAGCCCTCATTTCAGGCTACAGAGGACTGATCTCCAGCCACAGACTTTTGCCATGGTCCAAACTGCAGAAATCTTTCTCCTTTTCCTGCCAGTTCCACAACCTTCCTTTTCCTTCCGTCTCCATGACTTAAAACTCCCATTTTTCTAGCGCCGGGTCTCCCTGGGAAACCCAAATAATTTACGTACTTGCACCATTATGTACCCCTTTTTTCCCCTTCTAGTGACTTCCTTTCTCCTCCCCTCTTCTCTCTTTTGCCTTCTCTGCTCTATAGCAACTGTTTACAGTTAGTACCTCACTGCCAATGAATGGCTAAGATTATTTGGACAAATTGCCTTGCTTTATTCTGACTCCTCCTTCCCTATTATTGTTAATTATCCCCATAATAAAGTTTGTTTTGTTGTACCTCCTTCTTCCCCACTGAACCATTGAGCTGTATCGCTGGCTGCTACATAGAATCCCTGCACACAAAATAGTTTTCCCCTGTGTGTGAGTTTCATGTGTGTTTAAATGCATACCCTATAACAGCTGGCTGATAGAACTGGGTATTGCAATCCGGAACAGATTCCAGAGGTTTGACAGAATCTGGACTGAAAGACTGATTCTGTCAAACTATTTTTAGAGCACAGCAAAGACTATTTCTCAGCCCCGTGAGTTTCAAAGGCTAGCAAAAATAGACTTCTTGCTGTTGTGGTTATGATGCTGTTAGTGTCCATGAATCTCCAAAACCATCTAACTCTGTTATCAGAGAAGTGTATCTTATTGCTTCTGCCTGGTACAGACTGTTGTCTTTTTCTTATCTTGTATCAATTTCATTTTGAATGGAAGGTAGAATCAATTCACACAGTGGGAGAATTTGCTGATCAACCATTTATGCACTATTCTGTTTGAAAGCATGTGTTAGGACAGGCTTTTGCTTTTTGTTTGTAGTGCTGACTTTGCTACAGTATATTATTATTATTATTATTAATAGTATTTATATACAAAAAGTTCACAAAGTGGTTTACAGACAGCGGTGTGACTTTATGAAGTCACACAGATTTTAAAAGTCAGTCAGATTGCCAAATATTAATTAATGTACTTCAGAATGATGCTGTATTTTATAACTCCTCTTAGGGAATTGGAATTTTGATATCATCCCACTTTCAGGTCTCCCTCCTTGTTTTTGATATTTATAAGGCCTTCTAAAATGTAAGGCCTATTTGTACATGATTCAGCAAGAGTGCTTGCTGCATGTACACTGAAGTTTGTAGAGGTAAACACGGAAGAGGAGAATGGAGGTACACAGGTTTCCAAACGTTGAGGGACACACACTGGGAAGCAGTGACTGCCTTAAGCTGTGGAGAGAGTAGGGACTAGGAGTGAGCAGGGGCAGGGCTCTCCAGGCGCTCTCCATACTTAAGCCTGGGACACACCGCCTGTGTTGGGGTGCGTTGCGTCCCAGTGTGGTGCGAGAGTAGCTGACGTGTCGCAACGCAACGCACCCTGTCTACACTGAAAGACGCTGGAGAAGTGTAAGACATCCTGCCCCTGCTTTCTGTTGCAGAGCTTTCTGTTAGCCAATCAGAATAGAGTCCTTTCAGACTCTATTCTGATTGGCCAACGCATTGCTCACTCTTCATTTCTTCAGTGAGAGGACTAATATGCAGCTGAGTCTAGTTCAGGGCTGTCAAACATAAGGTCTGCAGGCCGGATATGGCCTGCGGAAGCTCTTTATCCAGCCCACATAATTGGACTCTCCCAGTGCCACCCTTTCAGAAACGCTTCTTCTGCCGAGGCTCTGGGAAGGAGAGGCAGAAGGAGACTTCAGAAGACAAGTAATGCTGCAGAGGAAGGTGCAGACCAAGAGGGATGAGAGAGGGAGACGCTGCTGAGGCACTGGGAGAGCCCAATTATCACACAGGCTGCCCTTTCAGCAGCACTGCTTCTGCCTAGGCATCACTTTCCAGAGCACCTCTCAGCTGGTGATGGCTTGGCAGAAGTGGTGCTGCTGAAAGGGTGGCCCTTAATTGAGCTCTCTCATAACTTGAAAATATGATCCAAGACTGGCACATTTTCTCTTCTGTCATTTGTAGCTAATGAGCTACAATAAGCTACGTGCTTATTTCTGGGAATCAGCTGCTTTATGATGGCACTTCCTGCTTAGTGATGTCAGTGATGTAACTAGTGACTTTTCCCTTTCATGATTGATACTCAGTGATAGCTGAAAGTCTCTAGAGCCAAAGGGGGGGAAAAAAGCCCCGGGGCGGGGGTGAGATCAGGAAGATAGCTCTCCAAGGTTGTCCTTGATAACCTTTTCTTTAGGAAATTTTTAAATTTTTAAAGTTGGCAGAGGCTCTAAAAATGGAGACCCAGATTTTATCCTTTAGCCCAGGGCTGGCCTTAGGAGATTCAGGGTCTGATCGGATGCACCCGGAAGTGTTTCGGCAGTGACGTGATGATGTCGTAATGTCATCGCGTCACAGCCAGTTTCTTTGGGATTATCCCAATTTCGGGTCAATCGGATGCAAGGGGGGTGGGCCATTGCAGCGCCAGCAATCCTTCCTGTGCAAGTGACGCGAAGCACATCCGGAGTTTTGTGATTCACCAAGCACGCCCCCCCCCACCAGCCGTGTGGGGCCCAATTGGACCGAATTGGTCCAGTCGCCCTAATGCTGTCCCTGCTTCAGCAAAGGTCCCACCTGCTGCTTTTATACATTTGCAACACCCTGTACATTTGGATATTGAGCTTAAAAGAAGTATAATGTATTTGGGAGCACTCCAGCCAAATTGGTTTTTTACTTTCATGTCAAGATTCAGAATTGGCGAGTGCATCTCGCATAAACAAAAAATTATGTTGGTAGATTTTCTTGACCAAGGAATTGCTAAGCAAATGCATCTTCTGAGGGTGAAGATAACATATATTTTTAAGCCTTTATTTTATTGCCTGCTCCTGCTTTGTACAAGGCTGTCCTTTTATAGCCCTAATTTGTGGAGAGCTGTAGAAAAGACCAACTTATCATTTTTTGCCAAGTGTTTTCTCAGCCCCACTGCACCATCCTAAGTTAGCACTGGCTTACATTTGCTTCCTTTGTCTCTCCAGCAATCCAAAGACACTTCGGATGGTAACATGAAATACGTGGGATGGGGAAGTTGGAGGGAAACCTGCCTTTTATTTGCAAACAAAGAACATGTGGAGCAAAACTCGTTAAATAATTTCGTCTTGATTTTCAGCCAGTTCTAGATCACAAACATAAACTTTGAGTAATTAGCCCATGTGTGTTTATATGGGTTTCATTCCTCTCCAGTCTGGAGTTATTTGTGTCCTTATGGCAGCATGCTGGAGTTTGTAGATAAGCACACTGGATAATGGTATCGCATTGACAAATGGGCAACTGTTTCATTACATTGACTACTTAATAGATGTCATTATTTTAAATTAATGTGCATTTCATAATGAATAAACTTAAGATTATTTCCTCTTGTCATTTTTGGGTACTTCCTGCATGGTGTCTGTGTCTGTGTCTGTGTGTGTGTTAGTATTACTACTATTTTAGTAGTTACAACCTAGGAAGGGTCAAAGAATCAGTCTGTTTCCGAAAAGGACACAGATATGAGGAGCAGAATGGCCTCTCAGTTTCTGCATCTTTCATAGCATTGTTTTATGTAGTCAGAAAAAGCATGTGATGAACTCCTGCTGGGTAATGCTACAATGAATTGGTCCCTCCTGTCAGAAATGTCCTACCTCAGGAAAGCTAGGGTGTCAGGATTCTGTCTTCAGACTTTTCCCTGATCTACAAGCTTTCTGTTTATAAGTACCGGTAGTTGTTTTATATAGGTGAGCATTCCATCACATATTCCCAACATTACCTACATTCTGAAGTGGTAAAGTCCTAAGGAGATCTGTACCATGAACCTTTCTGAATCGTGTCACGACACACAGGCAATTTAAACCCATCTTGGAAATTCAAAATAAACATTGATAAGTCTTCATTCTTGGCTTTCTGTGAAACAGGAAGTGCAAAAAACAAGAGTGCAAAAAAATAAAACAGTAATGCAGGTCCTGTTTTTTTCTGAGCGGAAAGTCCAAGTTTTGTCATGCAGACCGCAGAGCATTCAATTGTCCCCATCTGCAGTTTGTCCAGAGGTAACTAACGAGGGATTAGAATGTGCTGACGTTGCTCATGAATGTTTGTCAAGAGGATCAGGTACCAAGTCTGATTTTTCAGAAATAAAACAATTTGCTTTTACTAGGGTGTGTGTGTGTGTGTGTGTGTGTGTGTGTGTGTGTGTGTGTGTGTGTGTGTGTGTGTGTGTGTGTGTGTGTTTCATCTAAGAAACACTCAGGCTTCAATATTTGTAGACTTTTGTCTTTCCTTTCCTTTTTATTGCAAGTACAAACAAAACAAGCAAGTTAAAAAAAAACAACTTCTGATGTATGCTTAACTGGTTTTCCATTGACTAATTATGCTTATAGAAGTATTTACGCCTCCAGCTTTGCAAACCTGCAGGCGTGAAGCTCTTACCTTTTGCTGAGCACTCTCTCCTCTTTCATGGCAGCATTTTTTCCCCCTGCAGTTGTTCTAAAACTGAAAATTACTTTGCTGTGTGATTAAGGGATAATGATTCTGTGACAAGTTTTGTAACATGATAAAATGACTGCACGTGCACAGAGACTTATGCTGTCAGCTTCAAGATTCTGATTCATTTCATTTGCGATAGAAATGTTAAATGCTTTGATAGAGCTGCAAGGCACTTCGTACATGTCAGACTGTGTTAGAAGTATGCAGTATCCGGAGCTGAAGGGCCACAACAAGTTTGCCTATTTTGGATATTATTAATAACCTCTAATGAATTGGATACCTCTAATGAATATGATATCATTTGGGGTACACCAGTTGAACATGTTGGTGGATACCAGTTTAACTGCTATCTAGCAACATGTCCAGCTGTTAAACTTGTTACCCATATTTTGCAGTATTTTGCCCATTTTGCATATGTTGCGTATTACTATATGCAATATTCATTTTTATATGCCTATTATATGCAGTGACTCAATTGTCAATGAGTTTTGATGGTTGATTACTGTCCAGTGTATTTTAAAACAAAATGAATCCACCATTGACATAGATAAAGATATTGGGGCTCTCCTTAGTTATCTCATTGCGAAGTCCTTAGGGATCCAGTTTTTCTGTTTGCCATTATGTTTTGGAATATATTGCCACAATTTTACTAGCCAAATAAGCCTTTATTGGCATCACAATTTTTACTACTGTTGGAGTTATTTGGACACCTAGTGACCTGAGAAGACCCAGGGAAAACCTGGGAAGGTCTTGGAAGATCCTTTCGGGAGGGGGGGGGGCAGCTTCTTCCTCTGATTGTTGTCAGCTGTGGCTACTGTTGCTTCTTTTCCACCACTGTTGCCTACTCATTTTCCAGGGAGAAAGCTAGTGGGCAAGCAAGTAAGCATTTGTTGGCAGCTACTCCTTCTCCCTGTCCTCATTGCCATTGATTGCTTCCCTTGGACCACAGGGGGAAAGGAACAAGCAGATAACAATGGTGAGGAATAGTTGGGGTGAGGAGCTTTTTGTAGTGGGACTCATGCAGAGTTGTGCAACTTGTTAGGTACCCACCCATGCCAACCGTTGAAGCCATCCCTAAATAAGAGCTGCACAAAAGTTCCTAAGAGTTTGAAGAAGCGTGAGCTGGGTCAGGAAAGGTTTATCGCAATACATATTATAGTCGTCATGTATCTCTGGATTTCTTGTTGATTTCACTACAACTGACTAACTCTGCTAACTCCCTGGAATAAGAAACTGCATGTTGCCCACCCGTAAACATGTGTCAAACCGACCAGAGAAAATATAGATGTGGTTCCAACCATTTGTAGTTGCCATGAGTACAACATGTATGTTTTTAAGTTGCATGATTTCTCCTTAACAAAAGAAAATTGCTTTTAAATAGCAATCTGTTTTTAATAGATAATGTTTGTATAAATAAACCCATATGTTTTAAATAGATAATGATATAAGGTTATGGAAATCTCTGTATGAAAAAGGTAGGGGTGGGAGGTAGAAAAAGGTAGGGGTGGGAGGTAGAGAGCACAGGTATGTTTTTTTTTTTTAAAGCAACCGTGATTTTAAGCAATAATATTTATTTCTAGAACTACCCGCTGGTTGGGAAAAGATTGAAGATCCTGTATATGGTGTCTACTATGTAGAGTAAGTACATTTGACATTTTATGGAGTTTGTATATGTACAGAACTTGCTGTGGAAAAATAGCATCTCTCCGTTATGGTATTGCACTTCAACTTCACGTTTGTCAATGGGAAACTAGCCACCTTGATTATTCTCTTCTTAGTTTAACTGTGAAGTGCTGTGTGTTGATCTGCAGCTAGCAACATATGCCTGTAAAAGCTTCCTGTTGTGTTTTTTTTCTTTAGCATGGATGCTTGAAGTGAGAGAGGAGGGCACATCATGTGTTGTTGTTCTGCACCCCCTAGTGATCATTGTGTGGGAAATCACTGTTTCAGTATGGAATAGGGGAATTCCATTTCCCGCATGTACAGGGCATTGACTGCAGCCTATCTTTAACCAATTGCTGGAAATGAAGTTGGTAGCACAGAAGACGACTCAATATTAAGAACAGAGTTCTTTCTGCACTGAGTCGCAAGCCCTGAATCCGGAAACACTGGCTTTGTATGAAAAGCAGGCATAAAATATACAGGTTCACTATCTGAATATGACATAGAACTGGCCCTTCTGTTGATAGCATTTTTCTTAACTGCATTGGCTCACACACACTCACCTGCTTTTGCAAATGTAGCAGTATAGCCAAAAGGGTTCCTGAGAAACAAATTAATGATTACTTTTTAAATAGCAAATAAAGTTTATTTATTTTATTTATTTACAGTATTTTTACCCCGCCTTTCTCCCCGAAGGGACCCAAGGCGGCTTACAACATAAAAAATACAATACAATACAGAAAGTAATCACTTTTTAAAACAGTAAAAAATAATTAACAAAACTAATAAAAACATCTAAAAATTGATTTTAAAAGATTAGATTTAAAACAAGTTATTACATTTAAAACAAAGTTATTTCAAATTTTTGAAGACAAACTTTAGCCACAAAAATTCCTTTTAATTTCTAGCTTAGTTGCGTTCTGCACTACAATAAATAATCATTGTTATATTGCAATAAACAGTAAGAGTTATTTCTTCCAGAATGCAGGGCTCTGTAATAAAAGGAAGAGTGTGTGATTATTTAGTTCACGCTTACTGGACTTATTTAGTTACAATAGACTTGATGGTGCTTTTCTCCCAACTTCTCACACAATAATTGCAAATCTACTAACCACTTTCTGTTCGTAGTCACTATATCATGGCTGTCCTAGGATAAGGTTTCTGACACACATCCTTCAAAGGGGAAAAAGCTGTTGCGATAATGAGCTTATCGCTTTTAGTATTACTGAGTGAACAAAATAATAAATTTGCCTATTGTTTTGTCCCGCCATTAAAGTCAAAACTTCTACACAGAGTGTCTTCTGCTTACCTGTCCTGAATAAACACCTACCTGCAAGCAAACCTTTTTTGATGAAGGTGTAAGTGATGAAGACAGCAGTAGCTCTAGTGAGAACAAAGTCTCATTCATTGAGTTGTACTTATGGTCCCTATAGATGCTCCTGTATACTAAAAATGGTACTCTGATAAACTAATTACGAGACCTCATTCTAGACATTGACCCATATATGGTGCCAAAACGAACATGATATTATCATTAACTGTCTTGTTTTCAAGTGAAGTGTGCCCTTGTTACCTTGAATGAGACTACAGCAATGTGCTTTACTGTCTTTGGAAACTTTTCAGAATGTCAGCTGGTACGTAATGTGACTTCTAGCTTACTATCTAGAAATGCTTATAAGGAGCACATCTCACCAACATCTCAGCTGCTCAAACTACTACAGTAGCTCATGGCCTCTTTCTAGGCACAATTCAAAATGCTGGTGGTTGCCTTTTAAAGACTTGTAAAAGGCTTGAGCCCAGGTAGATGAAAGACCATGTTCTAATCTAGACCATGAATCTTGCGTTTATCATCGGAGGCCCTCCTCTGGGTCTCCTTGCCACCTGAAGTCAGGCAGGTGGCAAGTGATGAGAACGTATTATTGATATAGGCACCCTGTAATGTCCACCCCAGAGAGGCTTGTCTGGCACCAGCTCTAATGTCTAGATGGTGTAGTGGTTTGGGAGTTGGACTTAGACCTGGAAGATCCAGGTTCAAATCCCCGCTCAGCCACGAAGCTTCCTGGGTGACCTTGGGCCAGTCACTATCTGTCAGCCCCACCTACCTCACAGGGTTGTTGTGAGGACAAAAAGGAGGGGAGGAAATATGTACACCACTCTGAGCTCCTTGGAGGAAGGGCGGTATAAAAATGTGAAAAATAAATAAATATTGTTGTGAGTGAAGGGTTTAAAAAAGAAAATTAGAAGGGCTCTGCTGAATAAAAGCAAACGTCCATCAAATTCAAAAGCCCGTTTCCTACAGTTACCATTCGGGTACCTAATTTATTTGCCCAGACATTCCAGCATGTTTTATAGTTGGTTTTAATTGCTGTTTTATCATACAGCTAGATTTTATTGATCTGTTGTGACTTGCTGCTTTCTATCATTTTTAATTGCATTTGTTGTTTTATTACTTTTTGTTGCTTATTGTTTTTATTATTATTTTATTTATTTCTGTATACACACACACACACACACACACACACTTTCTGTTGAAGTGTAGCTCATAAATTTACTAAGTAAATACCATCAAAAGCATATGTGAACAGGATGGGCTTTACCAGGTGCCTAACAGAAAAGTGTGGACCTCTAGTGCAAAGCAAACCTGTCTAAGGAAGACATTATGCCATTTGGGCACCACCTCATAAGAACATAAGAAGAGCCCTGCTGGATCAGGCCAAAGGCCCATCTAGTCCAGCTTCCTGTATCACACAGTGGCCCCACCAGATGCCTCAGGGAGCACAAGACAACAAGATAACCTGTTTCCCGTTGACACTCCCTTGCACAGAGAAAACCTACTTCTAAAGCCAGGAGGTTGCTTATGGCTTGTAACCTGTGATGGTCTTTTCCTCCATGAATGTATCTAAACCCCTTTTAAAGGCATCTATGCCAGGTGCCATCACCACATCCTGTGGCAAGGAATTCCACAGATGAGTTACATGCTGGGTGAAGAAATATTTGTCTGTTCTAACTCTCCCTCCACTCAATTTTAGTGCATGTCCCCTGGTTCTGGTGTCGGAAAAAAGCTCATTCTCCAGTGGCCATGCATCTAAACTTGGAAGATGGAGACATGCAGAGAAGGGCATCTGAATATTATCTCAGCTAGCGGGAAATGGAAATTTCTTTACCACATGGCCTTCTCTGTGTTTGAGGAACAATATGTGTAGCCTCTATATTCTAAGAGAAGGCATTTTAAGCCTCACATTTGCCCTCACATTATCACCCCAACATATATGTTTGTAATATATAAAAACATTTGGACTTGCATCTCATATGAGAAGCCATGAAACCTTAAAGAAGAAAAGAAAAAGTGTAACTGTTTTACTGGAGGAAGAGGATGGGTATACATGTAGCTATATAACAATAGTAAAATGGACACTTGATAGCTTCTACCTGCTACTCTGCAAAATGGGTAGGACGTATTCTCCAATACCTTTTTTGTGCTTAAACTCATTCTGGACAATAAGATATAATCATAGCACAGAGAATGCCACTGAGTACCACTGAACCAGCCTCAAAACTCCCCCCAAATATCTGGGATAAGAGGGAGAGGCTTCCCTCACAGCACCATGTCCCAGTACGTGTGTGTAGCAGCACATTTTGATGCTTGGGGAGAAGTGGCTATTGTCAGCCTATAGTGACTTGGCCCAAGCCTGGTTGCAATTGAGGAAGTAGTTTCTCAACCTTTATTATGCATGTTAAATGAATGATGCATTGTCAAGTACAGAGTTTTCTTCCCACTTTCTGTTAGCTTTATCTTATGAGCTAGGCCAAAGACGTTTGAGCCTGGGCCCTTTGAGTCTATGACTGTTGTTTGTTAATACTTTTTTGTTGTTGTTATCTACTATGTAATTACATAAAGTCTTTGACTGTATTAAGGGAATAGAATTACTATAAAGTAGAGACTCATTCCCAGAATATGTACAGATATGTACATGAGAGCATCAATGGAGACCTATCATCCAGTACTTACTATGGAAAGTTACTTCTTCCTTAATTGTAGTACCTTAAAGACTACTTGGACGCTTTTGGTGAGGTAATACAGTGTCAAAAATCCTTGTAAACACAGCAGAACTGATTCTATAGCCATAGGTACCGTTCTGGAACCTATGACGTTGTGCTGCCTGATTCTGTGCTCTTAACAGATCATATAAGAACAAGTGGGAAGGTTTTGCACATTCCGCATGAGGGTTGTGGATTTTGTTTTGTTAACCCAGGCTGCTAGCAACCGATCCTTCTCCTTAGGTGTTTGCACTGTTGTTTTCAGTGGAGCTATGCCAAAGCTGGACAGACGCTGATTGTGGTGGTGTTTTTTTCTCTGGTGATCCAGGTGTGAATGAGTGGTGATTTGGGAAGTATCAGTCTAATTCTGGCACAGGTGCATTGAAAACAATGGAGCCGTAAATGCACTCAGGGGAAACTAAGTGAGCTCAGTTAGAGACTTTGCATGCAGAATCTTTGGATTGTGTTTAAAGATGTAGCTTGTAAACAAGAGCTAAGCCACTTGAAAGAGACTGTTAATGACTTCTGGACAACAGGATTAATTTCCATTAAGTTTTTCTCTGAAATTCTTCGGTTACCTATATTTTGTAGCTACTGTATTTATCTTATATCCTACATTTATGTTACAACATTTGTAAGCATTTTTATGCTGTCTTTAATAGGTTTCAGCTAGGGTACTTGGGCGCTTATTCACTTGCAACATTTATGACTGTGGCCCTTCAGTTAAGTCATTCTGCTATCAACTTTTACAGTATTTATTCTAGAGCATTACAAGTAATGTGCATGTGTTATGATGATATAGTGTGTCGATCAGATAGCCTAGACATCTTGCTGCTTTGTTCCCTTTGCATTTCACTGAGCCAAAAAATGGAGGCACATTGGAGAATCGAACTACTGTGAGGGGAATACAGTATAGGTCTGTCTTTCACAAACCCAAGCAGAGCATCCCTTCTGCCTTAATCTAATTGTTCCCAGATAAACTGCTACTTAATGTATTTGAAAGAATTACAGCACAATCCTAACTAGCTTTCCAGCGCTGGTGCACACTGCATTTTGCAGTGCAGGGGCAGTCATGGAGGCCTCTTCAGGGTGAGGGAACATTTGTTCTCTTACCTCAGGGCTGCATTGTGACTGCACCGGCGCTGAAAAGTTGGGTTAGGATTGTGCTGTTAGCCGTACTTCTTCAAGAGACTCCACTTGTTTTTTTTTCTTTTCACGAAGTGAAGGATCGCTGTGTCCCATAGACTGTGCATTTGACTTATATCCCCCCCTTTGTATCTGAAAGTATTTTGAGCCTGCTTGTCACTTTTGCTGTTGATACCAAGTGTTTTTTTCTCCTTTAACAATGATCTTTCTTTTTCAGCCACATCAACAGGAAGACACAATATGAGAATCCAGTTCTGGAAGCTAAACGAAAGAAACAACTTGAGCAGCAGCAGCAATCGCCACCACAACCACCAGAAGGTTGGCACCCATCTGGGCAAACGATCAGGGTTGAAATATTTGCCAAGTAGCACATATGCTCCATCAGGATTATATTCTTTAACCATTTAATTCTTTGCGAGTCTTATCTCTCCTCCCAAATACAGGCAAAAGAAGTCTGGTAAGGATAGATTTAAAAGAATTATATTAAAACTGATTAATAACCCTGGTCCACAGAAACCATCCCAAATAATAAATACTCTTGCAGACATTATGGAAGGTGTTGGGGCTTTGACCAAGTCCCAAAAGTTATAGTAACTTACAGTGCAATCCTATACTATCTTCGGCCAGCAGAACGAATGTTCTGCTGGCTGAAGACGTTGCGAAAATGCCGTAAAGCACTTTCGCGACAATTTGCGAGCAGGGAAGGCCGGCACAAGGCCAGCCTGCCCTGCTCCACCGCCTGGACCATCTACCGCCCGCCGCCAGACCCAGGTAAGCATCCAGCTTGGGGGGGGGGTTCCGTGAGCAAACGGCGGGGTCCGATAGGCCCAGCTGGTTGGGGAGGGGGAGGGGATTGGCCTCGGCTGAATCCTGAGCCCTGTCGATTGGCTGAGCCGTTACACGGCCTCCTTCGATTTCTGCCAGCAGTACTGGCAGTTAGGGATAAGGATCTTTCAGTACAGGCAGTTAGGGATAAGGATCTCTCACAGTACTTGCAAGCATCAGGCATCATTACAAGCACTGTTTGTGAAAGTCAGGTTTGAGTGGAGCAGGGGAAAGTACAGCTCCTGCAGGAGAGCCTGTACCTCCATCCCACTAACACTATGGTCACATGGATGAACAGCCAGCTGTGGTGGCTTCATTGGTGTTCGGATGTACTGTAGATTCCACAGCTGCTTTGGCACTGCCTACAGAGATATCACCATGCCAACAAAAGTTCGTATAGTCAGGGCGATGGTGTTCCCAGTAGCAATGTATGGTTGTGAGAGTTGGACCATAAGGAACGCTGAGCACTGAAGAATAGATGCTTTCGAACTGTGGTGCTGGAGAAGACTCCTGTGAGTCCCTTGGACTGCTAGGAGATCAAATCAGTCAATCCTAAAGGAAATCAACCCTGACTGTTCCCTGGAAGGACAGGTACTGAGGCTGAAGCTCAAATATTTTGGCCACCTAATGCGAAGAGAGGACTCTCTGGAGAAGACTCTGGTGCTGGGAAAGATTGAAGGCAAAAGGAGAAGGGGAAGGCCAAGCATGAGATGGTTAGACAGCATCACCGATGCAACGAACATGAAAATGAGCCAACTCAGTAAGATAGTGGAGGACAGGAAGGCCTGGCGGGATGTGGTTCATGGGATCACGAAGGGTCGGACACGACTTAACGACTGAACAACAACAACAACAACAACAACACAGAGATGAGCCAGTGACTCGCTCTGTTCTGGAGTGACTCTGTTCTGCTTTGGCTTAACTTTTGCCAGCATGTTGAGGATTGCTCCTGACACTGATTTCCCCTACTTGTAGGAGCGACCCCTAGTCCTCACCGTTTGGTGTCTAATTTTTTCTTCTGCCAGCAGAAACTAGCTAGCTTGATGCTGTGTGTTCCATCATTATGCGAGTAATAGGTGAATCTTAGCAAAGACAGGCAGCATTAAGTGCTTCTGGTTTGCTTAGACTTGTATGTTCTTCATAACTCTCTGAGGTACAAAATGGTTGGAGGTCTAAGAAGACATCACAACCTGACATGAGATTATGCAACCTTCTGTGTAGTTTGAAACAGTGTATATTCCTACAATGACATGAGCCTATGCAATTCACAATATCTCCTTACTATTCTTTATTTATTCTCTGTGAACAATAAGACCAATTCTTAGTGAGAGACTGCCTCTGATTAACCAAATTTCCAGCACTGAATGTTATATACCTACTGATTCAATCAGGGTAAGCAGTTTGTTTTAGGAGATGGATCTCTTTTTGTAATCTCACTTGACTGAACTTAGCACTGGTATCCTTTGAAAGATATGCACAAAGTAATTGTGACAAATCTTCTGTGTTATATCAAGAAAGATGCCTGGGGTCTAAGAACAAATCAAGTCTGCATGTAGACTTATTACATATTTTCCCCCCTGTCAATACAGTAAAGAGGAACAAAAATACACGCTTGTTTTCTTTTTCCAGAATGGACAGAAGAGCATCCGCCACTCGCCCCTCCCGCAGCTCCAAACCATGCTCCAAACAACCAGGAGGCAGTTCGAGATGCTCCAGTACAAGGTAGGACACTAAGATGAATCCACTACTGCTGCATAAACAGCATGATAAAAGTTATGTTGTTGATTGAAAGTCCGCCTTCTTGAAGAGTTAGGGGCTTTAGCTTGGTTTTGCATGATTCTTTGAATGTCTCTCACTTTACTTGCATTGCCACAAGAGGGTTACCGTTGCCCTAATTGCTGTTCCACCGCTGATCTCAACTTGTGTCTAGTAGGGTCCTTGGTGATGCCTCCAAACATTCTAACTTTTCTCACAAATTGCTCCTTACAAAAAGGCAGGTACAGTAGGCTTGTATTCCTCCTCCTTCCTGTGCTTTGCATTGGCTTTCATTAGCTTCTTCCAGGATCATCACTCCCCCCCAAAAAAAGAAAAAATACCAACTCCACCTGTGTATCAGTCCCCACAATTGTGGTAATAACTTCCTCCTGCCTGTCACATTCAATTCAAAGATCTCAGGATCTTTTTGAGATTCTGTAGCAGTGGAGACATATTTGGACTAGATGTGTCATTGTATCAACTCCAAGTAAGAACTATAATGCAAAGTAGGAATATTTTTTTAGAAGGTAGTAATACTCTGGACTACCATTTGGCAATGGAGATGTGTAGCAGTAAGTCTTTTAAAACCGCACCTTTGTCCAGAACAGATTGTTAGAAGTACAGAAGCTGTGTGTAGTTACAGATCCTAAGGAACTTATAATTTAGGTAATTTGCTGCCCCAAGACGCAATGGTCACTGACTGAGATTACTTTAAAAGGGGTTGCATGATTTCATTGAAGAAATATATATCGGCAGCTATTGTTCATGATACCTAGATTGACGTTTCTGGTTCAGAGGCTGTGTACATCTGGAAACCAATTGTTTGGCGGCAAACCAGCTCCCTTGATGCCATGCTGGTGGAGTTTCTGGAGGCTTCTGGCTGACCACTGTTGGAAACAGATGACTCAACTAGGTTCTTAAGATCTCTGGCTGATATAGGTGATGGATGGTGTAATCCTATGCCCCAGTAACATTGGTGCCCTTGCTACATTGGCAAAACTTCTGAGCAACATCTGTCATATCCTAAACCCATCCAGGGCAAAGTGGGAAGCGGAAACAAGAGCCTGAACAACTTCATGATAATGCAGCACTCCCAGTAACTCCACCAGCATCCATGGAAACCTTGACACCGCCCACCAATCATGGAATGGTGGCCCCACACATCAGTCCGATGCTCAAGGACCCGGCCACTGCAACCTATCCACTTCCAAGGCCAAGGAAATGTAGCCAGGCTGAATCAAGCAGGGAAGGGCTGCAGGCGCAGGTCCAATGAGCAGCCGCCCCTGGACTGACCTAGGAATGGGTAACACAGTGGCAGCAGTCAGTGTGCCTCCATGAGCGCACACACACACATGTGTAACACAAGGATGCCACAGCACTTTGCACTGCAGGAACTACTGTGGCACAGACAGCGAGGAAGCAAAAGCAGAGAACCACAAGGAATGCCAGCACTCAGAATTCGAGTCCCCTGATGCCACCCACACAAGCACACACAGCCAACAAATACCTTTTTTGACTACAGCAGAACAAGGGCAGAAAGATGGTTTCCTTGGAATAGGACAGGTTTTTGAAATAAATACTTTGAGTTATCATAGGGGAGTCCACCAGCTGGAAGCAACTCTCTTTGGCCAGAGAAGGGACTGGGATGAGGGACACAAGCTCAGCCGTAACAGCATTCAGGAAAGCCAGAGTTCTGGTATCCACAGACCTAGCTGGTAGCCAGGCAAGACAGGTTGGAGCCCAACCAGGGGACTTGCTATCCAATATATCTGCTGCCAGTCCGAATATGAGGCGAACTGAAGTGGGTTGCATCAGTTGCAGATTGCGAGGGGTCCGAGGGACAGGACTCTGTCAGTGAGGATGCTGCAGATCCTGAGCCCTTCCTCCCTCCCCTGCCGAGAACCACCCTGAGGCCAGCTTGGGCCAGAAACAAGTAGGGGGGCAGAAACCAATAGGAAGGGATCTCTATCTGCTAACAAAGGGACGACAAACATATTGCACCCTTTCAAAGATGGAGTGGCATCTGAAAGAAAAAACACAGGAGTGGGGTTGCCAACCATCTCATCCCAGCAGGTCTCTTGTGACTTTGTAAGTTCTCCGTTGGACAGTCAAGTAGCAGGTGTCATTGAGATCTGGCTGTGCCAGGTATATCACAGTCTGTCATGGAGGCTGTCTGAAACAAGTAGGTCAGTAACCTCATAGAAGAACAGCTGGGATCACATTGGCATAAATACTGTTACAGGTAGATCAGCATTTCTCAAAGTTCTCCCCGCGAGGAGGGGAGAACCTTGAGTGTGTGCGGGGGTGGAGCCAGCAGCAGCAGCGATCCGGGGGATCGCCACCACTGCTCCCGAAATGGGTCCCGAAACGCCCCCCCTCACTTACCGGGACTTGGGGGAGCATTGGGGAGGCCTGCACAACCCTCTGCAGGCCCCCCCCCAATCTTTGGATCGCTGTTTTGCAGCGATCTTCACGCACTTCCGGTTCTCGAAAACCGGACATGCCTGAAGATCGCTGCAAAACAGTGATCCGAAGATGGGGGGGCTGCAGAGGGTCGCGCAGGCCTCCCCAATGCTCCCCCAAGCACCGGTAAGTATCCACTTTGGCAGTGGTGGTGATCCCCTGGATCGCCGCTGCTGCCGCCATGCTGTCCCCGCTCCTTAAGGCGGCAGGGGACAGCAAAAGTTCTCAATGGTGGGTCGCAACCCACAGTTTGAGAACCAGTGAGAGAGAGAGAGAGAGAGAGAGAGAGAGAGAGAGAGAGAGTGGTGGTGGTGGTGGCGGCGGCAGTGGCAGTGTGCCAGCATTGACGGTACATCAACATAGAGATACACCAGCATCTTTAGTGCATCTGCTGGTGGAAGTGGGGCTGTTACAGTGGGGTGTCAGCACCCCAGTGCCGTGCCAGGGTTTGAGAATGTACCTATCTCCGTGTTCCAGCTGCATGCTACGCGCTGCGGCAAGGAGAGTCATGCCGGCCACATGACGCCACTTCGGAGGCGTCTTCGGACAACGCTGGCTCTTCGGCTTTGAAATGAGGATGAGCACCACACCCTAGAGTCGGACACGACTGGACTTAATTGTCAGGGGTCACCTTTACCTTTATACTTCTCAGAACAGCATTCCTGATGTAAATCATCTTTGAAAGAATAGGGAACTCTAAATTATAGCATCTAAATTACAGTATTACCACCCAATTTTAGATTATTTTCCTTCAATTAGTGCTTCGTCTTTGCAGCAAATGGGAGCAGACAAAGTTTTAAAACAAGGCCTAATTACATCCAAGTGTTAACTTTATTTCGGTGAAACTTGAGCGTGAATCACTGTGTGCGTGATTGAAACTATGGCTTTACTGAGTGCCTTTGGGATTATAAAAATGTGCATTTCCAGATCTTCACAAGTACAGTGTCTGAATATGAAATAGTATGAGACGTTCATGTAAATAAGACTGCTTTGATACTGTTGCCACTGCAAAACATACCATTTCTTCTTGATATCAAATGACTGATGTGTGCCTGTGAAGTCTTTTCAGTTTGATTTGTAAATGATTTATCAATTTCACATATTTCTTTTCTGAGAGTTCTAAATTGACTTGTGATGTTGGTTGCAATATTTCCATTGGTTTAAAGCTTAAAATAGATCGAAAACTGTTATGACCAGCTACAATGTACCAGGAGTGAAACATCTTCAATGGGATTATGGTCACAAAAACAACGAAAAAAGTTAAAAATATTTTTTAAAAATCTTTTAAAAAATGTTTTTTGACCATAATCCCGTTGAAGATGTTTCACTCCTGGTACGGTTTAAAGCTTGATCGCCTTTGTCCAATTTTTGAACACGATTCTCAGCACAAACAGTTCTAAACAAGTACCCCCCCAAGAGGAATTTTTAAAATTCCAGGAACTGGCGAGAAATCGCAATGATTTTCTCAAGACTTGTGGTGGGGGGAAGAGGGGAGGCAACTGAACATCACCTGAGTTAAAGTGGTGGACTGAAGGAGCAAAGTTCATTTCTGGTATGGGGGGGAGAGTTGCCCCACATGTTAGATTTCTGAAATAAAATGTCACGGAGAACTACTCTGTGTGTAAAGATAGATAGAGGTGCTTTTTAAATATATTGATCGATGGGAATAAAGAAAAGTATGTAAAAGTAAGTTTAAAAAAGAACAGTTCCTTCGCGTTTCCGTAGGATTTGACAATGGGAGGTGGCTCAAGCTGGAGCAGGACCAAGTACCGTCCCTGTCTTTTGTCTCTTTTCGCACATGCCCCCTGCGTCCCATTGTCGCTGCCTCGTCTTCTGGCGCTTCTGGCCGGTGGTGGATTCTACTTCCAGGATCCTCCCCACTCTTTCAGCTTAATGAAGTGGCAGAAGAGGAGAGGCGATGATCAGGAGAGAAGAGGGATGATCTTTGACAGCTTTCCCACTCCCAGCCCCCTTGCTCTACCACTCTGTTTTGAAACAGAGCAGCAGACCTGGTTCCGGAACAAGGAAGCCGGGAGAAGCACCACTCCACTTCCCCAAAAAGAAGTGGGAAAACAGAATGGCAGAGTGAGGAGGAAGAGGTACGTGGCAGCAGAGGTGGCTGATAGATGCTGGGTGCCACCCTGCACCCATCCGTGGTATGAAGCAGCCATTTCTCCTTCGTGCAGGGCATGGACTGGTGCACTTGCCCCTTCTTCCTTCCCCTCTGGTACTGCTGATGCCTGAGCAATAATTGGCCAATAGACTAACTTTAGAAAAGCGAAACTAAATCTTTATACATGTGCAGGAGCTCCTTTTACATTCCAAACTGCAGAAGTACGTTTGAGAGAACTAGTGTTCCCTTTATGTAGCATCTGACCTTTATGAGCTAGGCAAAATGCAAATCCCGAACCACTTAATTATTACATCACTATACCAAATTATGCATTAATTACAAGTGCCACAAAGCAAGTAACTTAAAAATCATAAGAGCCTTGCTGGATCAGGCCCATCTAGTCCATCTTCCTTTATCTCACAGTGGCCCCACCAGTTGCCTCCGAGAGCACACAGCCAACAAGATAACCTGTATCCTGTTGCCACTCCCATGCAGCTGGAATTCAGCAATAGCCTACTACTAAAACCATGAGGTTGCTTATACCCATCATGACTTGTAACCTGTGATGGACTTTTCCTCCATAAAACTGTCCAATCCCCTTTTTAAAGGCATCTAGGTCAGGTGCCATCTGCACATCCTGTGGCAAGGAGTTCACAGATGCTGTTCCACAGAAGCAACTTATCTGTTCCTCGCTTGTCCAGTCTTTGGAGTTAGTTCACCTCTTATCTTGGAGTTCCTTTTTCACTCTTGCAGCGCAATCCTCTGGTAACAGCCGGCACCGGAACAAGCGTTCCGGCGTTGGGAGATGTCGCAGCCTGTCGAGTAGACGTCCAGCCTGGAGGCAGCCTGGTCACCAGTACTCAGGATCCGGCGGGTGGCCAGTGGGTCGCCGGCCAGATCCTTACGTAGGATTGCGCTGTTGGAGTTATCCACTTATATGAGTAACATGATACAGAACTGGTTGCTTGCAACGTTCAGGTGCAACAGCTCATCTAGACTCATCTTTCAGAGCATTCAACACACTTGTCAAAGACTTTTCAAGACACATTGAGTCATGATCTCAGCATGTATTAAACCACTGACAAGACTGGTTCAGCATGTGCCAATCCACTGAAAATGTCATAATGTGTTGACTTCAACTCCTTAAAAAAAAAAAGATAAATTTAAAAGCATTATGTGAACTAGGGCCTAATTTGCAAGTGTGAAATTAAAACAGGTAGGTTTCTGTCATGAAAAGGATCTGAGGAGATTAAAGGATTGAAAGCTCTATTCTCACCGGCTTTGGGTATATTGCATTATTTTATAACTCTGTTTGGATTTATTGTTTTCTTTAACATTCTTATTTTATTGCTTTTTATTGCTAGTATGAAGGAGGGGGCAATTGTTAAATTGCTAATGAATTTAACTGAATATTTAACTATCTTTCTTCAAAAATTCCCAATGGCATACTCATCTTCTTAGCAATTTCACACTTTCAAATATCCATTCAGGCGTAGACAATTAGCAGCACTTAAAACTGTTGGTGTTCTGAGTCACCCTTGAGTGTCATATTATGTATCACCTGATCACCTTGGCTGGTGTTAGCAAATGCCTATTTTTCTAAGTAATTAATTCACCTTTGCACTATTTAAAGGTAAACCTATTATCATGTACAACTTTTTTTTTTTTGCCAGCCCCAGTGTGTAACTATCCTGTGGGAAATAGGTAGCAGCTGTAGGTATTTTTAGCTCTGACTAGCATAACATTATCTATGGTTAATTCGTAAATCCAGATGTGCATCTGTGTAATGCTTGCCTCTTAGTACTACATGCAAGGAACCCCTGCCCCAGAGGCGTCGCTCCGGTAGGGGCGGGGCCGTAAGTATCGCTCCGTCCTAGACCCTTTACCGAGCGAGCAGGAGACGGCCCCGCCCCCTCACTGTCAGAGCCATCCCGTGCGGAGAAAGCAGCAGGCGGCCTGCTCGCTCGGTAAAGGGTCTAGGACGGAGCGATACTTACGGCCCCGCCCCTACCGGAGCGACGCCTCTGCCCTGCCCAGTTTCCATTGGATATGATGCTCAGGGTTGCAGCATAGAGGACGGAACCATTACTCGTATACTGCTGTGGTATCCCGCATAAGTAGTGACATATCTTAAAAATAAATAAACCTGTCAGGGCACTTTCATGTGACTGTGGTTGTAAATGGCAATGGATAAAAAAACATTGAGCAGAACATGTTGCTTGCTGTTTGGGGGGACATGAAGGTGGATGGGATCAGAAGCAGAAGGCTCCATAAGTCAGCAGCACAGCACAGTCGTAAAGGGCAGGGTTCTGCTGAAGGCCATAGAGCTGCTGGGAGACCAGAGTTGCCAGTGGTGAGCTAGGAGGACTTGGCACAGGACAGCTTCATAGCAAAAGCAATACCATTGCACCGACCAGTGTGTTACATCTATCATGCCTTTTGTATCTGAAAACGTAATAAGAATGTTATCATCAAACACATTTCTTTATCCAAGCATGTGCAACCACCTCCAGTACACACAAACAATCATACAGATAGGCATAATGGGTGCAGGCACGGCCCAAGGGGAAATGGCGCTTGAAGCCTCGCACCCGTCCGGGGGAGAGGCAACGATGATGGCAGTACCCGTGGCAGCTGTCTTAGCCCACCCACCTGCTGCCTTGTGCGCCGTACGTATTTCCTCATCCTAGCTTGGCCACACTGTTTTGAAAGAGCATGGCAGAGCCTAAGGAGGAAGTCATTCTGCTTCTCCTGGGTTCTTTGTCCCGCCCCACTATTTGAATACTGTGGTGCAGCAAGGAGGAGGATGTTCAATGAGTGGTGAGGCTTCCCACCTTACCTCACGGCTGAACCAGCCCTGAATGGGAGCACATTGCAGTAGAACTGGAACAACTTTTAAAGGCAGGTTTTGACTAGCGCTAGTTGCATTTTTTCAGTTAAAAATTAATTATTCGTCAATAGGTTGTACAAGTAGCATTTCATATTGCTGCCTATCTCTTCCCATTGTACGGAATTATATTGTGTTATTGGTCCCAGTCAGAGAGATAATCATGGTAATGCCTTTTAACTGAGCCTACTCCTTGTGGTGGGTCTCTACTCCCACCTCTTGATGTTCCCAGAAGTTCTCCATCTGCTCAGGAAGGGGAGCTTTGTGAAGTTTTGAAGCTTGCTTATGCCGCCTATCAGGTGGCAGAGGAGAGGAGATAAGAGAGGGGTGGTGCTGGCTTTTTTTCTTCCTTCCTTGGCATGTTTGTGAACTTATGAAACTTTCTCAGCAGGAAAACCATTTTTCACACGGAACCCATCTGAGCTGAAAGGGAAGTTCATTCACACCAAGCTGAGGAAAAGCAGCAGGGGGTTTGGTTTCACTGTTGTCGGAGGGGATGAGCCGGACGAGTTTCTTCAGATAAAGAGTTTGGTGCTTGATGGCCCTGCCGCTCTGGATGGCAAAATGGAAACAGGTACAGATCTCTCAATGTGGGAGGGAATAACATTCACAGCTTTAAACTCCTGTAATGTTAGCAAAGTCTTGAAGAGCTAGTGTGCTTCACTGAGTTGGAGGAGGCATGGAGATTGTAGACCTCACGTTCTAGGGTCAAACCCAGGCGAAGCTGTTGATGGCCATGGGTATGTTGATTTCCCTTGGCCTCATTTCTGTATCTATAAAACGAGACTGATGTGCAAATAAGGATTACAAAGCACTCAAAAGTATTTTATGAAACAAAAAGTGTACATTTTTTGCTACTCAGTTAAGTTAATAAAACTTTGGTACGTGACAAAATAAGTAAAAGGGTTTGTCATAGCCTACATGGTAAGTAGCTTTATTTGTGCTTTGATGGGATGAGGTTTGAAATGTTTGAGAACTTAAAGGCCTAGGCAATTACATGATGATTCCTTTCTGTGGCTCCCAGAGGTTTAATCCGGTGACTTTAATTAGCGGTTTCCATCTCAGAGCTCAGCAACCTAGCATCACAACCTGTCAATTCCTTGCTGTGATCCTTCATTGTCCCAACCTGGATGCTGAAGTGTAGCACGCAGGGAAGCAGCATATGTGCAAGATCTGACCCAACATGCATTCATAATTAGTTCTTCTCATATGTGTTGCTGCTAAGTCATTGAAACCGTAGTGGTGTGTAGCATCTCAGGCCTGAGAGAAACAAGCCTATATTTTACAACAACAAAGGATAAGCTTAGCAGTTTATTAGGGCATACGTTCTTGTGGATAAGTCTGCTTTGTCAGACAGGCATGCTCAAAGCTCATCCTAAATGAAGAAAATAACGCTTGGCCAATGACTTTCCAAACTGCCGCCAAGTCTAAAGGGTCAGACATCAAGTTCCATGCTTGCAACAGGACTTCTGAACCCCTCTTTTATAAAGCACCCGCAAATCAGCCTCAACATTAATTGAACTTGAGAAATGGCCTCCTGCGCATCAAGAAAAGACCTGGCAGATGCCTACCTAGGTTTTGTATGTGTGCATGTGTGCGCATGCGCGCGCGCACCACAGACAAAAACAAGAGGGGAAATCACATTGCACATGCACTTGGGTGCACCTAAAGGAGTTCTTTGAATCCTGACTTTAAAAATATCTACAATAGTTATTGCATGAATACATTAGCTCTATGGAAAGAATGAAATTAGCAGATAAAATGGCATTGCTGAACAAAAGAATGTGACTGATAAGGAGACATCTTTAACTGAAGACCAAAACTTTTCAACTGTCAGATTTTGCTAGGGGTTTTGAATACGCCAAGAGGCGTATTGAAGCAACAAGCTTGCATGTGTAATTTCGTTTACTTTTGAACATTTTATTCCATAGGGGATGTTATTGTCAGCGTGAATGATACATGTGTGTTGGGCCATACGCACGCTCAAGTTGTCAAAATCTTCCAGTCGATTCCCATCGGTGCCAGCGTGGACCTAGAACTGTGCCGAGGCTACCCTCTGCCTTTTGACCCAGATGATCCCAATACAAGCCTGGTGACGTCTGTGGCCATTTTGGATAAAGAACCAATCATTGTGAACGGGCAGGAAAACTACGATTCTCCAGCAAGCCACGGTAGTAAAACGGGGAAAGTAAATGGGATGAAGGAACCGAGGCCTAGCAGTCCTGCTGAGGTTTCTTCAAATGGATCCCACGGCTACCCTAACGACACTGTATCGTTGGCTTCTTCTATAGCAACGCAACCTGAACTCATAACTGTACATATAATTAAAGGGCCTATGGGCTTTGGCTTTACTATAGCAGACAGTCCTGGGGGCGGAGGACAGAGAGTGAAGCAAATTGTTGACAGCCCAAGGTGCCGAGGCCTAAAAGAAGGGGATCTTATAGTTGAAGTCAATAAGAAGAATGTGCAGAATCTTACTCACAACCAAGTTGTGGATATGCTGATCGAATGTCCTAAAGGAAGTGAGGTGACATTGCTCGTGCAGCGAGGAGGTAGGTTCAAAATGCTTGTTCTCTTTAATACCAATCAGTAGAATGCACTTAAAACGTATATATTTGAAATATACACACCCACCAGCATTGGCTGGCAATTGATAGCCCAATGCTCTTAATTTAAATTATCTTTTTCAAAGTCATGGGAAAACAATTTTCTTGATCTCTTCACTTTATTTTGAAAAGGGATATGAAGGAGATTAAAGATTCTAAGGGTTCGAATATGCTAAGAAACACTTCCTTATTGTTGAAAATGGGATAGTTTACAAACTCCATATTATAATTCTCCATAAGGTACTTTTAAGCCTAGTGTTTGATTTTTATGCTCCCATCTCCTGCTTGTGAGTTTGCCAGAGGCAAACTTATGAAGTAGCATATAACATTAGAGCCTAGCTACACATTAATAAATGTTGTCCTGGGGGACTTGCTTTTCTCATAGAAATAGCAGCTGTGGGGATCTAATCCAGATCGAAGAATAAAGGAGTAGGGGAATTTCTTGTGGTCTGGCTGTTGTTTTTCCTGGGAGGGAAGCTTCCATGCCTGTGAATTTCCATCCCAGAGGAAATAGAAACTGTGGGACAGGGCCAAACTATGACCTAGTTAATGTCCACTTCCCTGCACCATAGCCCAATCTGTGTCGCCCCTTCTGCTTCCATTAGAAAGCTGCACACACACAGGCCAAACAACGTGTTTAACATTACATATGCAGAAATAACATAACAAATACAGTATGAACATTTATACTTTTATTAGAATTGTAGTTGACATTTACCTCATTATGCATTCTGACTATGATGATAAGAACAAAACAGGAGCTTAAATGGTCCAGTTTTAATGAGAAACTGAAATGGTCAGTCAGCTGCTTTTTATTATAAACTTCTCGCTAGCCTCCTCAGCACTGTACATCTAAACCTTCCTGGGAGAAAAGAGAGGTGATGATATCATTTCTGCCCTCAGAACTGGTTTGCAGGTTCCCACCACAGGATAACCTTCTGGTCTGCTTCTAGAGACTTGTGCTTATGAGGACAGTCTCCTTCTCTGTCCCCTGAGCTGATGAACTGTAAAGGCCCTCTCTGTATTTTATTTATTTATGTTTCACATTATGTACCGCCCTTCCTCCAAGCAACGCCTACGACCATTCTGTTGCACCGAGACACCCCTCCACATGACTCCTGACTCCTCTCTGGCAATGGACATACTCCAGTGGTCAATAGGGTGTGTAATGCCAATCCTGCAGCTTAGGCTTCCGCCGAGGTGTCCACCTGATAAAGATCTTGGAGGGTTTTAAATACCCTGAAACTAGTGTTAATTAGGTGGATACATTTAATGATGTTTATAATTTAATTTATGGGCTGGAAAAGGCATACTCGTTTAGTTCTCAGCCCCTTGTGCTTCCTGCCCCCAGGTGTCTGGCCTTGAAATGGTGCCCAGTGCTTTCCAAAACGAGATAAGCAGGGGCAAACACTTCCAGCTGCCTTATCCTTGCCTGGGAATACTAACACGGCTTGGAAGATGCACGCAATTAAGAGAGAGATGGTGCTCTTCAAGTGTTTCTGCAAATTAATGAGAATATACCCCCAACAGGCTGTTACATCAGTCTTTTAACCCCTGAAGTGTCTAAAAGGATCAAAAGGGGCATGCGGTACACAAACTCCTCGTGGTACAATGGTCTTCTCTAATATGCCAATACCTTCTAATATGCCTACCTTCTCCATACACAGTGTATAACGTGTATTATTATTATAAAGTGAGGTTAACGGTACTACTGAAGGAAGTCTAGAAAATAGATGAACACCATTCAAACGTTGACTATATTGTAAATAGATTCTAATTACTTTCAAGAGAAATTGTGTATCTAATTTCCATTCTTCTAACGTGCTGGCTTAATAGGCATGGTGACACTATGTAAAGTTATATTCTGGACACCCCTCTCTCTGTCCAAATAAGGCATTTTCAGACCAATTCTATCCCCTGCCACCAGTACCGATGCGGCTATGCCCGAAGGTCTTGTGCTGCATCCTATGGTGTGGGGGAGGGCGATCGAACAACCTGCAGGAGGTAAGTGAAAACATTTTGCACTTACCTCCTGGTCGGCTGCCTGATCACCAATGGGTCTCTTTGGACATAAGCCATGTATTCTGGTGGCACATGTCCAAGGAAAGAAAAGGGGCAGGGAGGTTTTGAAAAGGGGGGGGGATAAGATCCAGCGTGCACCATTGCTGCTGGATCCACCTCCTTCCCACCCAGAAATGCCCCTGGTCCTTCCACTCCCTCCCTGCCCTTGGCCTGCCCCTGCTACTGCCTTACTTGTGCTGGGGACTCCGTGGGGGGGGGGGGGACGACAACTCTTCCATAGCCACTGCTGCTTGCTGTTTCTGGCAGCTGTCCAGCTGTGCGGAAAAGCGGGTTGTGTTTACAACCACCATAAAGCTCAGTGCACCACTGGAACGCATGTTCTGGCGGTGCAGTGGCTCAGTAGGATTGGGCCCTTTGTCTTTTTTTCAATACAGAAACAGTAATACAGACCCAAAGAGGTAGGCATCTCCTCACCCCTTTTAATACCTGCCGTGGTATATTCTCTCAGTATAAGATATAGTCATGTCACCAACGTGTAGGTGGGTTATGATAAGGGAAGTTCCACCCCATGCTGTTGGAAACATCCCATTACAGCATACTCAGAAATGCTAGAAAACTGCAGTATGAGAGAGTCATCATTTGCTGCTTCTACTTGTGACTAGTTAAGTTGCAGGAGCCTTCTCTTTTACATCGTCTTCATGCCTTTTATTTTTTTTGCTTTCTCCTTTGGCAGAGGCGTACACCCCAGATTAGAACTGTTTATTGTATTTTAAAGAAGACTTTTAAAGTACTATTTTATTGCATACAGTGCATTTTAAGAGATTTATAAAGCTGCTTTTAAAGATACATGTGTTAAACAGTTTTAAACTTTTCGTTGTTTTTATGACCATAATCCCGTTGAAGATGTTTCACTCCTGGTACATTGTAACTGGTCATAACAGTTTTCGATCTGTTCTGTTTATTTTATGTTGCTTTGCTTCCAGGAAGCGTATTTGACTCTCAGTTTTTGATCAGACTGTGTCTCTTCGAGGAGGTAGCTCTGCCGGTTGCCTTTCTCTCCTTCTCCCCCTGCTGTCCATTGTAGAGAGTGCTCAGGAGAAGCCTTGCTGTCAGGCATTTGTCTTATTAACATGCCATTTGTGTTCAATCAGGCTTCAGCAGCAGCCTCTGCCACGGCGCAAAAGGCTGGTGTTGACCAAAGGATTTGTCAGCAATGCTTACTAATCAGGCAGAAAAATATCAGAAAAAGATGTGTAATGTGTGTGAGGAGTTCTGTCGGCTCCAAGCCACTGGTGTGCTCTTGATGATTCTGCTTGATTGTTAAAATGCAAGGAATAGCTAGGGAGAGAGCAGCCTGTAAAAGATTGACCATCCTGTGTCTTCAGCTGGAGTTCTGGCTTCTGATAATTAGATCCCTTGTGTCAACAGCCTTACTCCTGCTATTTGGTTAAGGAATGAAAAGGTGGCGCATAAAGGAGATCTTATAAGTAAAATCAGCATGAAGGAAGAGTTCCAGCTGCAAAAATAAAACCCTACAAGCCTCATTATTTTCACTTCAGCTACCTTAAATCTACTCGTATAATAAGGCCTGATTCATAGGTTACAGTCAGCACGGTAAACTGCTTGAAAGTGGAACTGTGTGGGAATTATTTTGAGTGAAACTATTTCCTGTGCTTTTGGTTTAATTTCAGTCAAGCTGTCAGAATCCCACAAAAAAAATGAGGGACTGAAATGTCTGGCCAAAGTTGGTTGAACCACAGTGTGAACTGCTTCATGCAAACAGGTTGTTCTGTTGAGCAGTTGTGCAGTATCATTTTAAAGCAGCTGACACACCAGTACTGTTACGTACAAACCAGGTAGCTGGAAGAAGAGCACAATAAGTAGCGATGGGATGAACTCCCCGGTTAGACTTGCAACGGGGGTTCTTTCTCTAAAACTTGGATTATTTGACTGCAATTCCAAACCAGATTATACACTGTTCCACCTAATGATGTCACTCAGAGAGCAAAAAGTTCTGATTACTCCCCAGTTCCCCACCCCCATGAACAGGATTCCCTGTAAGGTGCAGGGTGGAGCACTGGTGTGGACCCCTTACAGTGCCCATGAGTCTCTAAACCCTCTCCTGCTTAGCTACATGAATCAGGATCATTCCTTAATGACCAAAGGACCATTTATCCATCTCTACCAGACAAGGCCTAAGGCCTTATTACTATTCTGTTGAAGTCTTATAGCCCAATCCTATTGTCGTCGTCCCCCCACGTCAATGCAGTGGCACCAAAATGAATACCCCTGCATCCTATGGTGGAGGGGTTAGTTGCTGGCCCTGCATCGGCCATTTGTTCCCTAGCCTCTTTTTCCATTGCCTGTATCTCTCACTTCTCCAAGACTGAATGGAACATTAGAAATAGCTTCTTAAATTATGTCTAACATTATCTTAATTTACTGTTCTACTTTTGTCTTCCCCTTATTTATTGCCTTTATGACCCTGTTTCCTAAGTTCTTATTCATTTAGAATGTGGCAGCCTTGTCTTCTCCAAAAATGGAAACGTATCTATTTCCTCATTTTCTGATGTTCCCACACATGGTGTTACTCGCTGACCATGAATTTTCATAAAATGTCGTTTCCGAGTACCTCTTTGGCCTGTCTAGTTTAACTCTCCCTGTTCCATCTGCTTCAGAAAAGTAGCAAAATCTTGTTCTCGCATTTATTTTAAAGTTGCTAATGGTGCAAAACTGTTTCAAAATTTCTCTGAAAATTACACTTCCTTCATATCACCATTTAATGTTTTACACATAATATGTTTGGCACATTATACATAACTCTCATTACATATAATAGCGTTGAGATTGAATACCAAGCCATACCAGTGGAAACAAACCCTCCCTTCAGAGAAAGGACAATCCTTTCTGCTCTCACTCTGGAGTTTTGTGGGTTAAAAAATGGTCTCCACTCTCCATAGAACCAAGAAACAGGTGACAAAAGAAGTGAGTTTGGGAGGAAGTAAATCAAATATTTTGCTTCCCTGAAGGCTTCCACATTCTCACTAAATATGTTCTAAAAAGAGCTCTTGATAAGAAAAAAATACAGGCATATACAAGACTCGCATGTGATAATATGGGTCAGACAATAATTCCTTGAAGGGCTTTCCATGAAGAAAGTTTGGCACATTTTTAAATCAAAAATATTATTGATTTTTAACATACAACATGAAAATCAATAAAAAAATTTTGAAGACAATTGAAGAAAAACATTACAGTATATACTTATTAATGCCTTTTTTCTTGAAGGGAGTTCAGGGTTTGTTTTCACTATGGCTTGATGCTGAATCTCCACTCTTCTTATGTGTAATTAAAAGTTGCATATTCCTGCCCTCACTCTGCAGCCTTTTGTGTCAAACAAATGAACAAAATATGCCCACCACCAGTCCACAGTGTGATTGCTGCCACCAGTAAGCCTGCCCCATAGTTCTGTCCATTTGTGTTCCCCTGGTGCAGCGGGTTAAACCGCTGAACCATGAGCTGTCGATCGAAAGGTCGGCAGTTCGAATCCGCGACATGGTGAGCTCTCGTTGCTTGGCCAGCTCCTGCCAACCTAGCAGTTCCAAAGCATGTCAATGCAAGTAGATAAATAGGTACCGCTTGCGGGAAGATAAACAGTGCTCCGTGTTCCAGCTGCATGCTACGCGCTGCGGCAAGGAGAGTCATGCCGGCCACATGATCACAGAGGCGTCTTCGGACAACGCTGGCTCTTCGGCTTTGAAATGGAGATGAGCACCACACCCTAGAGTCGGACACGACTGGGCTTAATTGTCAGGGGATACCTTTACCTTTTTTAAGTTGCTGTACGCCCCCCTCCACTTTGCATCTTGCAAATAGGCTGGGATTTAGGGAGGAGGGGCACATTGGTGCTAGTTTTACTGCATGTACATAAGTGTTGTCATGTGGCTTACATATTAATTTTTACATGGAAATGATGTCCTCCAAGGAGTTTTGGGAAGCAGTCCGTTGCACATTTTCTATTCTTTCTCCTTAAGAGCTGTCTTTCACAGTAACATCAGATAGGTACAAGCTGAGATGCGACTCCTAGAAGCTCATCCATGCCTAACACATACTCCATCAGATTCAACAGCATTAATCAACCATTAGTCAGTTGGCATCTAATTGATCTCCTCCTACTTGGCAGGTGATCGGTGCTGTCAGAGCTGATTATCTATTAGCTGGTGCAATCTGGATGCTATGTGAGGGTCAGTGCCCACCATTACTATCCAGGACCAGCATTTTGAACTGATACAGAAGAGCCTGAACACAAATGTATATTTGCATATACTGTATATACTGTATATACTGTATATTTGCATATACTTCTCACTGACTTGAATCAAATACCTACACATTTTTAAATATTACCCCAGTTTAACTAGATACTTATACGATCCAGCCGCCACGTTGAGTCAGAAGCCAATTGGTTCCTTTTCATATCATTGCAAACTCCGCCTGCATTGTTGTTTTTCAAAAATCTCAGATAATTGTCTAAACTTGTAAGGTTGGTAGAAAGTTTGATGGAATGCTGGGGGGAGGCTGTTGTAGAAAATGTAAACCAACAGGCAATTAGTATAATTGAGATGGGGAAAAATTATTTTAGCCTGTAGGGAATAAGATGGAAATATTCTCTTGAATTTGCATAACACTGTTGTCGTGCAACATGTATTACATTTAGGAATGCAGCTGTTGAACGATTGTGGTGGTGGCAGCTCGTTAGTTAAGTCATTGAAAATTGAGAGAGTTTTCGGCTAAGAAATTAATCAGCAGTGTCCATAAACCCTTGAGATAAAGTTAACGAAAGAGACTGTTTCTCTTGGTAAGAAGAAAAAAACCTCTCTCTGAATAAACCCCAGGCATGTAGTGACAGATTCCAGAAGGGTAAATCTGTGGTAGGAAAAACAGCGACGTATCTTGTAGCACCTTAAAGGCTATCAGATTTATTGTGGCATAAGCTTCTTGGACAAGATCCCACTTCATCAGATGCATCATAGCTGTTTCTTTGTTTTGATTTGTTTTAGCCAATACATAGCGGTCACTATGATTTTGTTTTAATAGAGTCAGCGTCCAAGCTGCAAAATTCTGCTAATAGGGCCTTTTATATTGCCTTGATTATTTCAAAATTTTATGTTCTGTGTTTATTGTTTTGAATGCTAATCTTGTGCGAGTGCTTACAAGCTCCAGCCATGTACTGGTGTTTTATATCAGATGTGATATGATATAACACAAGGTGGCACAGCAGAACCTTATATTGTGCATTAAACTAGGCAGATTTAGATTTAACTAGCGATAAGATTCCTATTCTCCTAGCCATTTCGTACACATCCGTAAATCAAGCAGGCATTGGATTGTCTCAGCTAAGAGAACAACCGTATTTTATTCTGGCTTAGTGAAAGCAGATCTCCCTGCCATGCTTGGTGCAAATGGCTTCAGCAAATAATTTGGAAAGCATGAAATACTGAGACAACACCTGAACTTGGGTGAAAATGTTGCAGCTAAATGATTGATTAAGCATCCTCCTAAACAACCAACACCAGTAGGATTGAAGGATATGCTTGGAATTCAAGGGAATGGCTTTGTAAATTGGTCTCATAGAGTCACTAGATGAAACAAGAGTCCCTAACACACATTCGTTGGCATGGCAAGTTTCTAACTAACGGCTTGTGCTGGTATCTTGGTCTGATTTTGTTTTAAAATGTCTGTACAATATCTCAGGATTTGGGTATTCTCAATTGTTTCAGTCTTTGGACATAACTGGCTGGATGCCTGAAACATCTTGGTTTAGTTCTTCCCCATCACTGCAGCTAACCCACTGTTCGATGCTTCCTTTCCTTTCTGTAGAGGGCTAAAATATGCTCATTATTAAGATACATACTTTAGACTGCTTGCTTGCATTAAAAGAATACCTGGGCAGCACAATCCTGTGTAAGTATACGCGGCCGACCTAAAGGGCCGGCCACTGTATCCTACCCGGATTGCATGCTGCCCCAGGGCTGCTAGACCACACCTCAGGCGAAGGGGACATTCGTCCCCTTCCCCGGGTGTAAGCGAGTCCAGGACCTATGGGACTCCTCAAATGCACGCCAGGTCCAGACCTGGAGTACATTTGCGGAGGCTGTGGCAGGGTGGCACGGGCCGGGAAGGGGCCTAGGGTATTGGGGCCAATATCCATGCCCCCTCCCAGCCTGGGCCGACCAGTGGCCCCCCTCCCTCCCAGTCTCGCCCTCACTCCGACCGGCGCAGGACTTACCTGCAGCGACCGAAATCGGGTAAGTTTCATGACAGAGTGAGCAGCTCAGGCCTCCACGCCAGCCTGCTTACTCTCCGGGTGTCGAAGTGTTGTGCTAGGCCCGCCAGTCTATAGTTAAGCAGGATTGCACTGTAAGTCTGTAATTCATTGTAGCTTTGTGAAGAGGCCATGTTAAAATAGAAAGAGCTTCTTTTTATCCTCTGATAATATTAGGACATGGGTCATCTACTGAATAGATTAGCAGCAGGTTCAGGAGAAATAAAAGAGGGTTCTTCTTCACGCAACATTTGCATTAACACATAGCATTTGCCATATTAAGATGTGGTATTGTGTTGTGTTTGTTTCCATAGTAGGTAGAAGAACCTCCATGCTTAGTCAACATATTTCTGAATACCAGATTCAGAAAACAAATGGGAAGAGTTGTTGCCCTGCTTGAAGGAGACCCACTATTGTGTATAATTGTCCCACCCCACTCCAGTTACTTCAGGAGACAGGATTCCAAGTGATTCAGCAGCCACCATGCTGAACTATGTGCTGTGTGGCTTTCCTAAATCTCCCACCGATCACTTCCATTGAACGACCCCTGGTTCTACTATTGTAAGGAAGAGACAAGAACTTCTTTCTCTCCGCACCAACCATATTTTTATGTCACACAGCCCAATCCTATCTTCCCCCGCTGGTGTAGCCGCACCAACAATGGGAGTGCTATATCCAGTGCGGGGGGGGGGGGGGATTGGGAGGCTTCAGAGGAGAAAGAGGATTTAAATCTCCTTTCACTTCTGTAAGCCTCCTGCTCCATAATGGCTCTCCTCGGACCTGTGCTAGCGATTTCTCTAGTGCATGTCCAAGGAGAGGAAGGGGGTGGGAAGGCTGCAGGAAAAGGGGGATAGGATCCAGCAAGTGCCATCGCTGCCTCCCAGCCCCCATTACACCCCCTCTCTGCCCAGTTTCGTCCCTGTTCCACCCTCTCCCCACCCCTCCGCTGACTTATCTGCTCTGGCGGGTGGCAGCTGACGACACACGCGGGAAGGCTCCTGCCTTTCCGCCAGTGTCCCGGCAGCGCACTAGTTAGCATGCTGTCGGAAAGCGCTTTACAGTGCTTTTTCAGCAATAGCGGGCAGTGGAACACGTGTTCTGCTGCCAGCCGGCCCTGATAGGATTGGACCGTAGTCACATCCCCTCTTAATTGCTTTTTTTCCAAGCTAAAATGTAGCCTATCCTTGAAAAGGAGTGCTCCACCCCTCTGATCGTTTTGGTTGCCTTCTTTTGCACCTTTTCCAGCTCTACAATATCCTTTTTGAGGTGTGGCAACCTTAACTGTGCATAGTATTCCAAATGTGGCCACACCATAGATTTGAATAGGGGCATTATTCTATTAGCAGTCTTCTTCCTTATCTTCTTCCTAATGATTCCTAGCCTGGAATATGCTACCTTTACTCTCGCCACATACTGGGTTAATGTTTTCATTGGGTTATCCACCAAGAACTCTTTACTGATCCATCACAGACCCATCATCTGTGAAAATTGGGAGTTTTATTTATCACATTGAACCATATTTGCCACTGGTTGTCCATTCACCCAGTTTACAGAGGTTCATTTGGAGCTCTTCACAATATGCTTCGGTTTTTACCACCCTCAATAGTTTGAGGTCATCTGCAAACTTGACCACCTTTCTTTTTAACCCCTATCTCCAATGAGTTATAAACAAGTTAAAAAGCACGGATCCCAATATAGATTTGTACTTCACTGTGAGAATTGCCCATTTATTCCTGCTCTCTGCTTCCTATTCTTTAACCAATTAATAGTCTATAAAGGACCTGTCCTCTTATTATAGAAACAAATCTGTGTACTCATTTGTGAAGTGCTGCACGCTATTTACTTTGTTGTGTGTAAATGAATTAGAATGATCTTTTGGACTTGTATGCTCATGACAAAGCAAACATTGTAACATCACCTTTCATAAGTGATGATGATATATACTTATCTTTTTAAAGACAGTTCTGAAGTGGCCTTGCTTGCAGAAAACAGTCCATTCCTCCCCCCCCCCCAAAAAAAAAAAAAACACAACCACATCACTATATGCAGAATTTCTTTTTCCTCTTTATTCAATTTACCAAGGCTGGAATTATTTGACTTCCATAAAGTTCTTGAGTGAACCCTTATTATTAATCTTATCCTTTATTAATATATTGCTGGCAACATTTCATCCAGAATTAGCTTAGTGTCTCCTACATTTCCCCTCCAAAGAACATTATTGGACGTTAGTGTTAATTATTAAGAGCTTCTTGTGTTGCACTTGGAATGAAAACATATTGATGTGCATTTGCTGAGTAACAAGGAGCTTGCGTTGTCTCTTCTGCCACATGATGAGAAGTTTATATTCCTGTTGTAATGGCCATCTGTCTGCAGTAAAATACTTTGTTAAAATAAAAGTTGTCCCTCGTTCTGGAGCCCCAGGAAGAATAACAGGCATTCCTCATCTTTGTATAAACCCAATGCTGTAACGTTTTATAGAACCACCGAAGTAGTTTTATTCCATTCTATTTCATTCGGTTCCACGCTGTCTCTGTCTCTTTGAAATCTTGATCTGTAGGTCTTTGAGGTCTCAGGGTTGTAGTTGTCTTGAGTAGGTATCAGAAGAAATAGCACTGAAGGAGAATGTAGAGTTGGAAGAAAACTGAAGGTCACTAAGTTCATTGCTTAATGATTATTGGTGATTACTTTTAGGTTATTATGTTGTTTTTCCTCAGTAAGTTATCTTAGTAGCTGCCAGAGTGATTCATGAATCCATATGCTGACCATCTATTCTAAATAATTTAGCAATAATAGAACAGCACACATGTTTGGTAAATATAATGCAGTATACTAATATAACAAGACGTCCCATTGTTGATCATTTTTCATAATATAATAAACATTAAAGCCATTGTAAAATACTAAAGCCATTTTATGAAAATGGCTTTAATAGTGCGTGTCTCTCCTCTCCCAAAGTGGTGTTTACCAAGGAGAAGAATGCTAGGTGCACACACAGCTTTAAGGGGATGAGGAATGAGAAGAGTGTTTTGGTTCAGATGTTGGTGATAAGCTCAGTGATAATTAGTCTATTCCATATGCTCTATTATTTCCCTCATTTTAGATGAACTCTCTGCATTTTCTTTTTTGCTTCATCTGGTAGGACTATGAAATTTAGTTAGTCCTTTACTACAACGAGAAATCGTTGTAAGGACCTCTAAAACGAATATGGATTCTGTTTTTAGTGATGAGCTTGGGTCTCTTTGTAAATTGCTATGGGTCATCATGTTCAATAGACGGAGGGCGCTGGTTCACATTCAGCAACATTCATACCACATTTGTCTCCATCTCCAATAGTTGTGACCACTTCTCTGCCTTTCTCCCTACTCCATACCTGCTACAACACTCCTTCCTGCTACAACCTGCTACACTCCCCATCTTGGCTTGAAACATGGCAGAAGGAAAGCCCACACAAAAAATATAAAGGGGCAGAATCAGTATTACAACCTGAGAGGAGAGACTTTCCTGAAGATGGAGAGACTTTCGTCTTTCCATCTTCAACCTCCAACCTCTCAGGTTGTAATACTGATTCTGCCCCTTTATATTTTTTGTGTGGGCTTTCCTTCTGCCATGTTTCAAGCCAAGATGAGTTCAGACAGCCATTTAACAAGTTGCCACTTACTAAAGTGTGTATGTTAGCCATTTATTTGGTAAGCAGATCATTTGTAACATGTTGCCAAGTGGTGAATAATAAATATTTACCACTCATCCGTAGAAAATCAGAAATCTGGGAAATAGGGGAATATAAGATTCTTTAAACTTAAAGATGCAGGCTCATTGTACACACTGAGGTAAGTCTCCATTTGGTAAATGGTTGTATTGTCCAAAATACAAAAAAAAATACATTCAATGAGCAGATAAGTCACTAAATGCAGTCTTCCTCTAGGTCAGTGTTTCTTAAGCTGTGGGTGGGGACCCACGTGGTGGGTCTCGACCCAATTTCTGGTGGGTCCCACAGAGTCTCCAATGAAAACACTTGTGATGGAAAGATCAGATAAGTAATTGCCTCAAATCCAGAGGCTATTCAGAAATCAGATAGCGGTTAATTGCTCTGCAGACAGTTGAGCTCCTGCAGTTTGCAAGATAGCTGCTAATTGCCCTGCAAACAGATGAACTCCTGCAGATTGCAAGCTTGTGTAAATATAGGGAGATAAATGTTTGCACATCTTTTTTCTGGTGTTTTTTTTTTTCCAAGTCCATCAATGACAGGTAGTGGGTGCAGGTGAACACTGGATCACACAACTATGCCCCTCAAGCCTTGAGGCTATTCATTAGGACTGCCTCATTATGAGAAATGGATTGAGTTTTTTTGCAAATAAATAATTGTTTCTAGATCAGCCTTTTTAAAAGTGTCGTATAGCTAGGTGGGTCCCGATAGTGTCGTTTTAAAAAGTGGGTCCCGGTGCTAAAACGCTTGGGAACCACTGCTTTAGGTTTTTAGAGGTAATCTATCGCTGAATGCCTCACGCAAGGGAGTGACAAAAGGATACAGGTATCCTGTAGTCTTGAGTGCTGCTTGAGGCATCTGGTGGGCCACCTTGAGATACAGGAAGCTGGACTAGATGGGAAATTCTTCTCCCTCTTGCACAATACCAGAACCAGGGGACATGCACTAAAATTGAATGGAGGGAGAGTTAGAACGGACAAAAGAAAATATTTCTTCACCTAGCGTGTAATTCATCTGTGTAACTCCTTGCCACAGGATGTGGTGATGGCACCTGGCCTAGATGCCTTTAAAAGGGGTTTGGATACATTCATGGAGGAAAAGACCATAAGCAAGCCATAAGCAACCTCCTGGCTTTAGAAGTAGGTTTTCTCTGTGCCAGGTGCAAAGGAGTGACAACAGGAAACAGGTTATCTTGTTGGCTGTGTGCTCTCGGAGGCATCTGGTGGGGCCACTGTGAGATATGTGAAGCTGGACTAGATGGGCCTTTGGCCTGATCCAGCAGTGCTCTTCTTACGTTCCAAAAATCAGTCACCGCCCTTTACCATCTTGCGATGTGTTGGTGAAATTTTCTCTAGGAGCCTCTGTATGCTGGCCTACTAATAATAAAGTTGCAATATATAACATTCATGTTTCTTCGCAAAATACCATGAAGGAAACATCTTTGCAAAATATGTGGCATTTCTACCTTTTGTGGGTTTTGTTCATTATTTTGTGAAATCCTTTTCACCTTTGGTGGTGCTACTGTTGCTAACCTTTGTTGATTTTGCTGTGTATATTTTGTTGAGAGCCTACTTCAAACAGCACCTGAAAATGATAGTGGTTTCTCCTCTTAGAAAGACACGAAAGTTAGATGTAGAAAGACTAAATGGATGTTGCTGATCTCCAATGCTGTTCTCAAGAGTTCAGGGATAGCCTTCGCTGTGGTTTCCTTGTCCTTTGGATGAAAATACATAATGCAGATTGCGGCACATTTATTTCCTGGCTTGGCTCTTGACAGCTGGAACTACACTTGTAAATATACTCTGGTTTTAAACTGGAAACCCATACTTGTAGGCAATTAACAGGAAAGTATTCCCCACGTTGTTCCTTGTAGTTGTACATTCATTTGGATGTAAGCCACCAATGGTATATGTGTATATTTTATGAGAATCATGTGTATTTGTTTGGGTAAAAAAGTCAGTTTCTGCTTGTTATGCAGCAAACTTTGGCACAAAGCAGAACCCTCACAAGATTCATGGGCCTTCAAAGGACTTGCCAAACAGTAGCTTGAGTTTACCTTCTACCACTTTTTTTTTTTAGAGATTTTCCTTTTGGATGGGAGCAGCTGGAATTAATGACAAATATTGTAAGGGAAGGTTTATTCAGTCGTTCATGTTTATTGCATTTTAACATTTAATAACCCTGGTGCCATAACTGAATCCCTGATTCATTTTAAAAATGCAAAACTCTTTTCTTATCTTATTAATTTATTTGGGAATATCTCATTACAAAGGGGTGTGTGTGTGTGTGTGTGTGTGTGTGTGTGTGTGTGTGTGCGCGCGCGCTTATGCACACGACAGGAGGAGGAGGAAAATCAGTTGTATAAAAACTGAAGCCATGTGTACTGACTATGATCTTAAAATGTTGCTGCTGCTTATTATAAAGAAAGCACTTCTCATTCACAGTGTTAATGGGCTATCCTCTTTGCCGCTAGTACTCTTATTCTATATACCCTGTTGAGCTTACTTCTAAATACTTTAAGCCCTGTTGAGCTGACTTCTGAGTAAACATGCAAAAGATTATGCTCTGAGGCTTACGAACTTGTATTTCCCAAAGGATTTGTAGAGGAGGTGGGATCGTCCAGTTCTAGAGACTGGCTTGCACTGATATTTTATCCAGGTATGGCCTCAATTAAGGTGACCCAGGTTGTAGTTCAGCATGAAATGTAAGGAACAGCTGAGTTGTTTAAACATATTCCTTCCCAAGATATCAGCCAGGTATCCTGAAGACCTCAATAGTTTAAAACATTGTTTCAGTTCTTAGAAATAGCCAGCTGGTCAATACGCTTACCACCTATCAAAGCAAATAGTGTTTTAGTAAATAGTGTTCCATACTATCCTGAAACCTCAGGGTAAGTCACAACTAAAAACTCCCCAAAACCCACCCACTGACCCCCAAAAACAAACCCAAAGAACTGGAATAGGAAAGTGAATTCTTAACGTATAGCTCTAAGCCACTAAAATAAACACAGGCACCCATCTATTTGTAGTAGGCTATGTCCACAAGAGCCATGAACTGCTTCCATATCCCACTTGACTCAACTGGATGCGAGGAGATCAGAGTGCGGTGGGTAGGTGTGCGGTGGGTAACAGTGGCTCCTCCTATGTGAGACTCCAACTCTAGAAGAAGAGGTTGGAGCCACAGCAAAGAGGAGAACAGAAGGACTGAGGAGTGAGGCACAGCTGAGGGAACAAACTCTCTCCCTTTTAGGGCAATCTCTTACATAGCAGCACTGGCGTCGACAGGGGGAAGCGGGGGGTGGGCCGCCGGGGGGCGTCGCGCGTATAGGGGTGACGCGCGATCCCCCCCACTTACAGTTTGTAGTTGGAGGCGGGCCCGCCCTCCCTCCCCTGTGTCCGTTCGGCTCCAAAATGAGCCGAAAACGGAGCGGGGAGGGTGCTCTGCTCCTGCACGTGACGTCACGCGTGGGGGCGGAGCCTCCCCCTTAAGGGCAACGCGCGACCCCGCTCTGGGGTGTCGCGCGTCGTAGCGACGCGACTGCATAGCAGTGACTGCAACCAGCTGATGTTCGATCCAAATAGACATGCAATGGCCACAATGTAGAATGGTAGACATTCTAAGCCTACATGCTTTGTGCAGGCACAGCTATTTAAGTGGAAATGAAAATGTTATTATAGAAGTGCTTGCTGCTCTCAGCATTGTTGTTTGCAGTGTGCGTCAGCTGAAGCTGGGCCATGGGAAAATGCTCTTCCCAGTGAGCTCCCATAGTGTGTTCCCATAGTGTTGCAGTCGTTCAGTCACTGTCAGCAAAATTGAATTTCTCATTTTATATATTTAATCTGAGCTGTTTTCATGTTTCACCATGCTGCGATCAATCATAGCCCAGAGGGGTTTGTGCTGTTTGTTGGTATTGCAACAAACAGGGCAGTGCCTCACAAAAGGGATGGGACCCCAATAACTTTTGCTCGACTGGAATCCTGCGTGAACTTTGTAGCTTGCAGATCACTCTGCTGGTTTGCTTGTTCTTTGAGGCTGGCCCACCATATGTTTTCACCTTATACAGTAGCTGCCATGTAGAAGGGTCAGTTGATAGTCTTCTTAAGCAACACATAGATCCTTCAATATGTGACAACTGCAGTGTGTACTCTCGAGCAAAAGAATGAACGTGCTGGCTAAAGCAACAGATGAAGTGTTGCTAGGGTGTGGTAGACAATATTAAGTTTGCACATGCACCATGTCAATGCCACATTCGTCAGTCAAGACACCAGTATTTAAGGTTGGCCTGTTAATGATCAAATGTCTCAGGTAATGAAAGTGTCATGGAGCATGTACAAACTAACCACACTGTATCTAACAGCTGTATTGAAATGCAGCAGGTGTTTTAATTCAGGTTTCATTGTTGTTGGCTGTGGAAAATAATCTTTGTTCTCATGGGTCACAGCTAACTTAACTATAAGGAATCTGTTGATCCATTAAATAGCCATATAAACCAATATGATTTAATTTTGTGGGCATGTTGCGTTATAAGAAGCCTGTTGCAACGATTTGAGAGTTATGGGATTTTCAGCCATGTAAAGTTGGAATGAAGAAATAAAGTTCTTACTAAAACCAGTGGTCTGTAGAAATTCCTTGAGACGAGGTAGCAGCTGTGAGCGCTAGTATCTTCAGGATTATCCAAAGCAGAACCACAGGCAATAACTTCAAACTGACGTTTCAACCCTCGCTTGGGTTTTCTTCAGAGCAATAGCACCAGTCTCAGCTGGTGGATGGTCTACAGACCACTGGTTTTAGTAAGAACTTTATTTCTTCATTCCAACTTTACATGGCTGAAAATCCCATAACTCTCAAATCGTTGCAAATTGTTACATGCCATGGGAACCTCCACACTCGATAGAAGCCTGTTGGTTTATTCCTCATTCACCAAACTTATTTTATTCTCGGTGCGACATTGGGTCAGGAATGTATTTTTTCCCTTAATGCGGGGGCATGGAAACTATTTCAAAGAAAAGAGAGCACATAATGTTGCCTCAGTGCTTAAAAATAAAAGTGGGAACAGATTTCACACTGTTGGGCTGCTTTGCACTTTTGATAAACAATTTGGGGAAATATTTCTGAGAGGCTGCTTTAGCAATTTGCCTCACTGTCCCCTTTTCTCTGATTTCTGGAGTAATTTATTAGCAATCAGCTCCCATGAGCATGAGCTACCAGTGGGACTCTATGCTATGAAAAGTGGTGACAGAGAGAATCCCGTCACCTGGTTTCCCCAGTGCCAGAGAAATGAGGATATGCATTGTATACTATGTAGTTCATAGCTTTTAAGGGTCTGTCTTCAAAATGCAAAATCTCCTCTAGGCTTCCCCTCTGACTCTGAGCATTAAAGTGTGTTCTCATTTGCATTTTCATCACCATTAAATGCCCGAAAAACTCCCTTCCCTCCCTCACTAGCTATCCGTTCACCTCTCTGTGTCTCATTGCATCTGTAACAAGACCAGAAATACTTAGCGTTGCATTGTGAATATGCTGCACTCTGTATAAGCATAACTAGCTGATGATGATCTTTGAATATAATAATGCGGACTAGACTTGGCAGCAAAGTTAGAGGTTTTGCCAGTAGCATCCATATTTATAACTGACCGTTGTTAGGATAAACCTTTGTTCTCGGGGTTTTGCATTGCTTTTCTGAGCTTGTCATGAAAAAGCTCAGAGATAAGCTTGTATTTAGAAACAAGAAAACGAGTAAGATGATATATCTATCTACCTATCTATCGTTTCTCCACTGCTGTTCCAATTGGTCTGATAAATTTGACACGCCAGTCGTGTCAAAAGGTAATATCCTTGGCTTAATTGTAAGCTAAGTCTCTCTTAATCCAGGGGAGTGTTTGAGATTCTATGCAAGTGTTCAATTTCCCAGGCCGCTGAGGTCTGTGAATTTCTTTCTCCAGCCTCCAGGCTGCTGCAGCACAAGTCAGCATAGCTAATGCAGATAGATCTCCTCCCCCCTCCACGCTTTCTCTTTCCCCTCCTCTCTCCAACTCTTCCTCCCCCCCCCCCCAATCCTGTGCTTTGATTCGATATGAACAGACCGGCAACTCCGATGCCAGAGCAAAATCTGACATAACTCTGCAGATGGCTACGTTCGGATGATACACCTAGGATTTTTTTTTTCTTGAAAGAAGGTAATGATTTCTATGCTAATGTATTTTTCCCTTGTTGCCATTTTTTTCCCCAGGACTGCCAGTTCCAAAGAAGAGTCCAAAGTCGGTAAGCACTTTTCAGCTACTATACCTGTTTGATTATTTGTGGCTGGGGCGGCATGGGTGGGCATTTCATGAAACAGAAATAGCAGTTCTGCGGGAAGCATGTGGCGTGCTGATCTGCTTCTTCACCCTTTCTCGCCAACCCCACCCCATTCATTCCATCTGAAAGTTGCTGGGCATCCTTCTGTTGCAGCCCTAATTGCTTTGCGTGGCTTGTACTGAATGGGGAGAGTGGAGAATGCGGTGCAGAAAGCAGTTAAGGAAAAAGCTGGAGCGCAGGTGGGGGGGGGCTGCTTGGATAGAATTCAGTTTCGTGGCTTTCCACATTTCCACTTTGGATAGACTGAGCTTCACAGGCATTTAACTTACCCTTTTAAAAAATGCCATTGTTTCCTCGCTGAGCGATTGTGTGAGGAGGCTCCACCTCCTTTTCAGACAGCGTTCCCTGTCAATGGGTTTCGCTGCTTTGGGGCTTTATAGATGCTCTATATAGGATGGATAATTCCAAATAAATAAATAAATCCTGTTTCTTAGCAGCATAGAGGGGGAAAGAAACTTCTGTAGAAAGCAAAGGTATCGTTAGAGATTCCAGTGGCTGCATTTAGCCGCTGCCTGAGCACTGGAAGTGTGAAACAGTTTCTTTTCTGTGGAGGGCACCCTTTGTTGTTTTTGCTTAGGTTTAGCAGCATTATGCTGCAGGTGTAAGGGGGCTTTTCACCTCCTTTTTAGAGGAGGAAGGGGAAGAAAATCGATATTTTCCTGTCCTTGCTAACTCCATTTCCTTGTGGAGCGGTTACCTGGTTGACGTGTTAACTAATAGCTTTGAGTTTAATGTCGACAGTATAATTAAAAACGGAGGATTTTACTGCTCTGGAGAATAACACAAATTAACAGGCATTATAAGGAGTTAAGTATCTGCAAGGTGAAAGTTTCCCCATTTGTTTGAAGCGGGAGGGCTTCATCCAACCAGTTTTTAGGCGATAGGAATGAGATGGTTGCAGCAACACAAGATGCTGCAAAACTTCACTGATAGTCCATTCCAGAGTGGTGCCTTGGTTTGTGCAGCCCCACCTTTTTGTGAAGCGTTCAGATGGTCAGAAGAGGAGAAATCGCCCCCTGCTCTTAATTCAAGTTTCTCTGATCATAGGGAAAGAAAGCCCTGAAATAATTAATGTGATTCTGCTGGCTCAGGGCCATGCTGATTAAAGTCACAGGACTCCAGGCCTCTACCATTGTCAGTTTGCATTAGCGTTGGCGGGGGAGGAGGGTGCAGCTTCCACTCAGCCTCACATCTTACAAATGTCAGACGACCGTATGGGTTTACTTCTGTGTCACAGTCGGGAAGGAATAATTCAGCCTTTGGTTAAAATGGAAGCAAGTGTGTGAAAAAGACTGTTGGGAGGAGGGGTGTGCATGAGGGGGAGGGGGGAAGAGATAGCCCTCTGCTTCTAAGCAAAGAAAAAATAATAATTTTCAGTCTCGTTTTTTTTCCCTTGTCCTCCCTATCCTCGTTAATGAAATTGCATCTAACGAATCCATTAAAAAGGTTGATTTGAAGAAAGGCAGCTTTTCCCCTGCCCTGCACAATCAAGTTGTAGACACTCCCCCCCCCCCCATTTGGAGTTGCAGTGAACGCCTCTCTAGTGAATGGCACAGCTTTAAAACCTTGTGTGCGGAACCTAAATCCATTTAGAGATAATCCCCCCTAGTGAATAAAGGGACTGTATACAAACAGGTGTCATTCAGGAGCCGTTCTCTCTCTTCCCTCCCCCATCACATTGTTTTCTTCCTCAGAATTCAGTTTCTCTGAGGATGGTTCTTTTAGGAAATAAAAACTGAGCCCTTGGTTGCCGTGTGGCTGAAACCCTGTGCCCGCCCTCATTTTCTTTTCCTTTCCTTCAGAATATTTTCCACAACAGTCAATGGCCGTCCCTACTATATGAGGGACAATCCACAGAAACCCTCATTTAAAAATTGGTCAAGTAGGACCCTTGATCAGCTGATTTTATAATTCTGTCATGTATTTCAACAATACAGTAGCTATTGCATTAGACATAAAGGTATCGTCCTGTTCTGTAGCAAAATGAGCAGTATCACAATATCCAGAACAGTCCAAGATGAAAACATTTACAGTGTTGTGACCTAGACTCCCAGTAGTTTGTTTGTGTGTGTGTGTGTGTGTGTGTGTGTGTGTGTGTGTGTGTGTGTGTGTGTGTGTGTGTGTGTGTGTGTGTGTGTGTGTGTGTGTGTTTTAAGGGGAGAGGTTCTGTGTTTGTACTGTATATTACTAAACGGGAGAAAGATGAGGGCAGATTGGAGTTCTGCTTTCTGTGGTCGTGTAGTATCTAGCCCCAGTCCAAATGGGAATTCCCTAAATACTGGTTTTTGGAAAATGCCGAGAAATGTTTTCTGGGGCTTTTGCTATGCAATGAAATCTACATGTTGACAGCATGGTGTGATGATGGAAATGCCAAATGTCAGCCCTTGAGGAGCCTGTGGCTACTTCCGTGGTCTTGCAGGTTGCGTTGCTTTTTCCCCTCCACCTTTCAGTTTTCTCCTTAAAGCCCTAATTATTTCTTGATCAATAATAGATTAGCTGCTGTTACATGAGCAATGTGCAGCTAGCCCTTGTAGCGTTTGAAAAACAACCCCAAACCAAACACCCCAACAATCTTAATGTTTTCTGTTTGAGTTAATTCAGATAGAGTGAGTTCTACTTCAGCATAACTAGGCTTCCCCAACCAATAAGCAGCCAGATGTACCGTGGCAGGTAAGCACTATGACTCAGGGACCCAATTCACACATTACTCATCAACATGTCCAAGTCATATATCCCTCTCTCTGCTAGGCCAATTCCAACAGTGTTCGGTGAGGTGTTAACGTGCACACACTTTAAGCATCACTTCATACAACCTACCCGGGCAGGCAATTTTCTCATTGGGTGCCAAGCAGCATGTACATTGCAAGGATAGCATGTGAAGCAGGTGTTGGGCATGGTCTATGTGTCAACAGCCCATATGGCTAGTCTGTTCCAATGCTGGGTCTGTCTATGCCTGGTTGTTAAAAATCATACTGCTTTTTTTAAAAAAACCCAACTCCTGATGACAGCGAGACTCTTTCTATGCCAGTGACACACCTCTCCCTGATAGAGGAACAAATTCCTCAACCAGCTCCCAAAGCTGGTTTGGAAGTGCCTGTGTTGCAAAGGGTGTCCCTTGTTGCTTGGTGAAGGTTAGGGGTATAGCCAAGAGGGAGGAGGAGAAGTGCAGTTCCAGGGTGCCTCAGCACTCAGCACCTTTCAAATGTTGCTTGAAGAACCATCCTAAGCTGAGAAGACGTATCAGGCTTCGGAGGAGGAAAAAATGAGAAATGTATTTAGAGACAGGTGTTAATGCGTAGTCCAGTGTTCTTTCCCAAAGGCTTCCTGAGAGAGAATATGTAGTTCATGTTACAGTAAGGATGAAAATTACCTGGGAGTAAATCCTGTTGCACACAGTGGGACCTACGTTTGAGTAAAACTGCATTGACTAGCACTCTGATATACTTTTTCCATTGTTATACATCTTGTTTTAAAACTATTGCAACCCATTTCAAGAGTTGGGGTTAAAAGAGCTAGATCAGGGGTTAACTGTTGGTGGTACTCGGACCACCGGAACCCTGCTCCGACGCAGTGCTTTCAGCAGCACATTTTCACTCCTGAGAGGCTCCTGCCTTTGGCCGAGCCTCTTGGGAACACTGAGAAGGGCCCTCCCACCCGCTCAGAGCCTCCTACCTGCGTTTTCTGGCCTCTGAAAACCCAGAAATAACTGGCAAAGATGTCATCTGTAATCACTTCCGGTGGTACACAGCAGGAGAGTGGCGCTGGAGGTGATACTCGTCTGGGAAGGGGTTGAGAAACCCCTGAGCTAGAGCTAGAGGAAGAAATTTCAAGTCGGCGTTTTTGTTATAGTCTGAAGGAGCCGTACTGCCTCGGCCTTGTTTTCAGTGTTGATACATATTGCATGCCCACGCATAGCCATAACAATGGCCTAGTTATGTGATACGGTGGCACCCTTCTGTGGTTACATCTCAGCTCTTGTGCATTAATACTGAAAACAAGGTGGCCGAAAGACAAGAGCAGCCTTTCTGGCTAGCTAGCAAGCAGCTGGAATAGCCATGGAAGGGTAAACGTGGTTCCAGCAAGTCTCACAGGAGCATCGGCTTCTGTGGCCTGGGCCAGTTCTGAAGACCTGTGTTTTCAAATGAAGTAGCAAGATTTTTATAGAGAGTTGGAGCACTTATTAACACATCAGAATGTGGGAGGATATTATTTCTGTTAACGTTCACCAGTATTTGGTGCATAATATTTTTTTTAATTAAAGCCATAGAATCGCGCTCGATATTTCGCATATTTGAGAGGGCGAGTGAACCACTATTAAGCTGACCATCTATCCCGGAATTTCCCACTTCTGTCAGTTGTCAAATTCCCAGCTGCTGTGATCCAAAATGGTGATGGTAGTCCATCCAACAAAGATCCATCTGTCTTTGCTTCCCACAAATGAATGCATGGAAAAGAAAAGATCAGTGTGGCTGGTTTGGATCCCCAGCAGCTGGGAATCTGAATGCTGCTGCTCCTTTACAGCAACTCCACTATAAGAGGAAAGAGAGGCTAAGGAAATCAAGTAGGAGTAATTCATGGGCTGCATTTAAATAAATAATAATCTGGAGAAAGAGTACCCTTCAAAGAGCTTTCCTGCATTATCAGTTTAGTGTCTAGATTCTAGTGAGATGCTCAAGTGAATAAGGGAGGTGATTTTCCTAAGAAAGATTTATCGCATTCTTCCTTCTTTAATCCCTTGTCATCTCCCTGTGGAATCTCCAAGCCTCACAGCATTTATCATGTTGAAGGTGGCCTTCATTTGAATTTCATTGTCAATCTGGGTGCAGTCACTTGAACAGCTAATATGATGACCCAACCCGCATCCCACCCTCTTGGTACCGTGAGATGCTCAGGTTTGCTGAGCTTTTCTGTATAGCAGCATGTTCACAATGCATGAGCACTTCAGGCAAATGCTGCTTTAGCTTAATAACTTGTTGTGGACCTGTATGATGGATCTTTTGCATTGTTTCAGGTAGCATATAGGACAAGCATTAGACCTTTGGCAGCAGTTTAGCCACTCATATTTGTTTCTTTCAGTCAGAATCTCAGTTGGCATTAAAGTATTCCAAATAAAACTAGTACGTACTAATAAATTAAATTAAATTCCGAATAAAACTAGCATCAAATTAAATGGTTCTTTCAACCTATCTTTAAACGGTTGATAGGTTTTACTGCTGGACTTGGGGAAGCTGTTTTCTGTGAATGAAGGAGAATTGTGCTCATGATCATTGGGGGGGGGGTTCCCTCTTCCTCCCCCCAGGGTGGCAATTCCTCCTCAAAGGGGTTACCAAAGGAAATACTTGTGTACAGACCAGGCAGCAAGGCAAAGGCTGATGCTGAACTTAAAGACTGTATTCCTACCTCCTTGGTCAATAGAACATAGAAACACAAGGCAAGAATCCTGTCGTCAGCCCAAGTATAATGCCTTCAGTTTGAAGTATAACGCCTTCAGGCCTGATTCACATATGACAGCGTTGTCCCCGTCCAGCGTACGCGCTGATCAGGCGTGATCAGGGCGCTTGGAGCAGGGGGAGCGTCGCTCTGCTTGTCTTCCCTCCTGCTGTCCCGCCTTCTTAAGAAAGCGCAGCTGTGATTGGTTACACACAACCACGCTCTGATTGGCTGACGTCTTGAGAACTCTTGTTCTGCTTGCCTTTTCCTCTCGGAAGTTCTTGCCCTTACTTCAACCACAAATTTTATATCATTATCCCAGCATGAACTGGGAACATTTTGAGAGTTTTGCAATGACATTTTGCAATAACGAGGCTTGCTCTCTCCTCGGGGGTTTCCCTCTCGGAAGACCAGTGGAATTGTAACCTCCGACACGATTGGAGCTGCTTGTGATTGGCATGCAACCACTCTTCCCCCCCTCTCGCGCGATTGGTGGCTGCAGTAGCGCTGTGAACCCGCCCACAAGCTCCACGAGACAAGCTTCGCCAAAGTAGAACCAAGCCGATCTCCAGCGATTCAAGCGTTGGTGCCCCGGAATGGTGTCCTTTTACATGATGAATATGCAAATACAGCGCAGAGCGGGTCCGTGAAGCGCACAGCAGGGACAACGCTGTCATATGTGAATCAGGCTTCAGTCTGATCTTAGGCAGAGGCCCTCTGACTTCCTCTGGGCAAGAACAGCAGGGGTAACAGCCTAGCTGCCTTTGGATCAAGGGAGCTGTCTTGCGGGTTCACCCAGTTCCTTGGCACATGTGTCCTCCCTTAGGTCTGGATGTCATGGTGGGTGCCATCCCCTGACTTTATCCTGGGCTCTCTCCCACAAGGTGGTTCCTGATAGGCTGTGCTCCCACTCCTATAGCTGTGGTGGCCACTCCAGCGCTAGGACTCTTTACCCCCTCCAAGGCCCGCGCTAGAATGCTTCACACAATGCATTCTGGGCAACCTTAGGGGAAGGGAGGGAGGAAGCGCGCAACCAGGAAGTGGCCCCTGGAGCGCTATTTTGTTCCAGGGGCGAGAAAGTGAGAAAACGCAGTGGTTTGGCATGCGAAGGCACCCAAAGGTAAAAGCAAGATTTTTCAAAAAACTTTTTAAAACTCCCTATAGCCGATAAGGTGTCAAGTCGCAAGTCGAGTCTGAGTCAGTCAGTCATGGAACCCGAGTTGAGTCTGAGTCCAGTCACAGCAGCGACTTAAGTCAGACTTGAGAACAAGTACTGCAACTCGAGTTCCAACCCTGTTGGCTAGCATATTTCTTTGATCCCTCGCCCCCACCTCTCTGGCACTCAGTGAAATTGTCACCGTTGGGCATCACAATGTTTGGTCCCATTCTGGTCCAGTCAGCTGGAGGGCAAAGGGGGGTCCTTCAGAGAGCATCTTATTAAGTTTGGATCTATTCCACAGTGTATATAATGTAAATTAACTTTCCCATAGATGTGAATAGGCGCCACTTACTTCTAAAGCTGTTTGTGAAGCTTTAGAAGTAAAGCTGTAAAGAGCTGTTTGTGAAGGCACACCCTTACCCCCAACTCTCGCAATGGGCAGCTCAGCCTCTTTGGGGGGAGCACAGTGCACAGGACTACACTGCATCTCCTCGCAGGTCCCTGAAATTATGAAACATCCTTCTCTCCTCATTCATTTTAATGATGGTCACATTGTTATTATGACTACGTAAGACCGAGGATGAAGCGAGAGGCAAGGTCTGACAAAGTTTGCGTAATCCTGTGGGCAGGAAATGTGTATATGTAGGCTTACCATATCGCCGATCGGGATGCTCCGTCTTGCCCTTAAGGGGCGGGGCGGGGGGAGGGAGTCAGAGCGTGCGCGCTCTGACTCCCTCCCCCCGCCCCGCCCCTTAAGGGCAAGACGAAGCGTCCCGGTCGGCGATATGGTAAGCCTATGTATATGTTACCTGCTTCCAGCACTGGATATGATGTAGGTGCTTTATAAATATCAAATGATAATGATGAGCTACCTTAGAGCCGGGATCAAAGTCCTCAGGTCACAACTGGATATCTGACATTTCCCACAGTGCATCCCTGAGCTGGCATTCTTTTCTCCATCCCAACCAAGTATATCATAGGAAAATAATATTAGAGTTGGTCATGTCAGTAAGTTAAAGATAAAGGGAGTTGGCATCTTACTTACAGATGTCCGTATTTTTTGTGGATTTCTTATCTGTGCAGATTCATCTAAATGTTTGTAATTTCCCAACTGGTCTTAATTTTGTATTTCTCTAAATATGGTTTCTGTTGTACTGTAGCCTCATGCTAAAATCCAAAGAATTCAGTTAATTGGATGCAGGAGTTGCTAATCGTACCAAGAACGTTTATTTCCCCCTGCCCTTTCAATCGCAGTTCATCATTATGTTTTTGAGCTTGCTCTTGAAGGCCCCTTCAGCTTTGGAGGGTGTGTCTGCTTGTGGGAAAAGACCCAGAAGCCCCATGCATACATGGAACTCAACATGTCGTGATCTGCCAGATCTCATTATATTGCTGTAGTGGTGAGGTTCTTACTCCATAATATGTGTGCGCAGAGAAAATGGGGGATTTATGTAGACATGGGTAAGAGAAAGTCTAAAGGGCAACTGAAACGTTCTCAACCAAATAGAGTTGCAATTGGAATTAGGTAGATAATTCTTCAGCCACCCCTAGTACTGCTACCCTGCTAACTGGGTAGGTACTTTTCAAGTGGTTTTTGTCTTATATTTAGCTGGGGGAGAGTAACTGCCCCCCTTTCACCCCAGCACAGTATCTTTTCTAGTGGTTTTTTGCTGGTGTTCTGCATCTTTTTAGATTGTGAGCCCTTTTTGGAATGATTTAGGAGGGGGGCATTTAGCTATTTGATTTACTCTGTGAACCAGTTTGTGAGGTTTTTTTTGTTGAAAAGTGGTATATAAATGTTCTTAATAATAAATAATGATACTGTGGTGGGAAGTGCAACTTAACATTGTGACACGAATATGATAGTGATGCTGATATAGCAAAGGCTTGTGTAAAGCAGGTTGGAAAATAATGGCTTGCCTGGTCACCTGCGGTGAGTAATGGTTGCCTCCCCAGCTGACTAGGTGAGACAGAACTCTATGTGTTCAGTACTATGTAATTCTGGGAGCAGCTCATGGGGGCTGCTTCTCTCTCAAGCCTTTCCTGGAAAAAAGAGCAAAATAGCTCCAGTGCACACATACAGAACAAATAACCTCCACTTGAAAGGCTATATTCTGGGTTCTCTATCTCCCTCTTAAGAAATGGACCCACATGGATTACACAGGGCTCAGTTGGGAAGGATATGCCTCGGCTGGCTTGACTGAGTCTCTCTCTCTCTCTCTCTCTCTCTCTCTCTCTCTCTCTCTCTCTCTCTCTCTCTCTCTCTCTCTCTCTCTCTCTCTCACTCTCATAGATGGAGATGAGCAGAAAGAACAGCAGAAAGTAGCTCTATTTCGTGGTACTGGTGAGGTGAATGCAGTGGAGCTCTTTTCTGATTTTTCTTCCATGCTCCACTAGAGAGAGACAGACAGAAAAAGAGGGTCAGTTCAGCCAACTGAACCTGTGCAAATGGAGTGGAAATGGTCAAAATGTCATTCGAAGCATAGAATTAATTTCATATTGACGACATATTGGAAGGTACACTGTTTTAAAGAAACAAATGCCACTGATGGGTCAAGAACTTCAGCAGAAGTCAATAAAGAATTCCAGTAAAGGATTTCTGCTGCTGGAGTTGCCATAGCTCTCAGCAAACAGCCAGCTCGGCTCTATTGGGAAAACATCTACTGTAAAAGGGTATCGTTAAGGCTTCTGATATAAAGGGCTTGCAGTGAAGTTACAGTACTTAAAATTTCCTTCCTTACTCTGTTCAGCTTTGTATTTAGTAGTATCTAGTATAGCTTATAAGTTATGGAATTTGTCTCATAAAGAGGTTTTGCGATATCCCAGCACACTTCTGGAACTGACCTTTAAAACCCTACATGCCTGGAACATTGGTACCTAAAATATCTCCTACTCCAGAGACGTACAACATTATATATTAATGTTGTTTATAGAGCACCTCAGAAAAGTTTTATACAAACAGTTGAATTTGCTATTACAAGGCATATGAGACATTAGAGTCCAAAAAAGCATTTGGAGGCCTACACTTTGAACATTTTTGGCTTGGAAATCTCAAAATGTTTTCCCCAAAGCTACCCATTTTAGCCTTATTCACTTCTGCTCTTCCTCAAGATTGCTGTTTGTTGGCACTTCTTTTAGAATTATGTTTTCTTCTTGCTTTATTGGCTAGGAATGTTTCCACGCTTCTGAAGAATTACATAGTGGCTGAGTTTCCACCCACCTATTCAGAGTGAGAGCAACCAGAGTGAGAGTGTCACAAAACCAGTTCAGAGTGAGGGCAATGCTTTCCCCTCTTTTAAATGGATACATGATGACATCATATAGCCAAGCAGATTTGATCACGTGATAACATTTGGATTGAAACCAGTCAGGCTTGACTCTATGGTAATGTTTGGGTTTAAGCCAATTTGGAATGATGGTAGGTTGTCTTCAGAATAGACGTCTTATAGGGAGTGGAGCTTGGGTGCTACTACCACCAGAGCCGCTGCCAAAAGTTCTGATTACATGGATTGGGGGAACACTTCACTCCGTTTTGCATTCCCTTCCCAAAAAATCAGTGGAAGAAGCACTGTTTACCCATGCACCCCCCCCCCCAATAAGCACGCCAGACAAAGGCTTGGGTTAACGGGCCACTTTATTGAACTCAATAAACAACAATAAACATAGCATCTCTAGCGGGGATCTAAGCTGTCATCCCCCCAACGTGCGGGTTCTTAGAACGGGGGAAAACGGCCCTAACCGTTTCCCCCCCCCATATCTAAACGGACATGACATCCTGGCTCAAGGCGTGCTCAGTCACAACCGAGCCTGCCTATCATCACCAACCCAGAAGGGTCGAGGCAGCTGGAGGCAACCCGAGCGAGACTGAGGTGCAAAACGCGAGCGCCTGCCCGCCAGGCGCCCCAGTCTCGCCCACCAGCCACCCGGCAGCCAATCGCTGCCCAAAAGCTCGCGCCCCTGGCGTGCAGGGATGGAGCCGGGCAACCCACGCCGGCCGTTAATAGGGCCAGCAGCAATTTTGTTTTGTATATGCATGTTAAGAATCCAAAACTGTAATATGAAGGGAACCCTCATATCTGCATATTGTCTGAGGAACATTAGCGTCACTTGGACTCTCAGATGGATATACAGAGTGTTTCAAACAGTTCTTTGGAAATATGGAGTTCCTCTGAAGCTAATCAAAGGCTCCTCAGTGAGAAGGTTAGTAACAGCAGGCCAGCATCCTGAAAAACAATTAATCCTTGATTACTAGTTTTTCCTTGACAAAATGCTACTTCAGGAGGGGTTGGGAATGTTTACAGCATTGCATAGGGAAATAGAAGAAGCCACCAGGTCTACTTATCAGCCCATATCAGCCGAAAATGTGGCTTAAACAATGTCCCAAAATCCTCCCTTCCTTATCCACCAGCAGAGATGCAGGTACATGTGCACAAGGGGTATGTATGTATGTATGTATGTATGTATGTATGTATGTATGTATGTATGTATGTTCGTTCGTTCGTTCGTTCGTTCGTTCGTTCGTTCGTTCGTTCGTTCAGTGAGGCAGGGCAGCAATCTTGGACTGCCTCAGGCTTTGGCTGGGCCTGTATTCAACCCCATCTTTTTCCTCTCTCATGTTTTAATCTGTAGTGGGGAAACTGATGCATAAGGTTTGGCTCCCATGCTATCTATTTCCTTGCAATGAAATCCTGGCTTGAATGGATATTTGCTCTCTGCTCTGTCTGGGGTGGTCCATGTTTTTCAGGCATGGGGGCCTGTCTGAAGTGGTTGTCCTGCAGGAGTTGAGCTCAGAAGGAGCATCCAGGAAGTACTTGCCCTTAAAATAAGTTCCAGTTGTGCTTTTCCTTGTTAGAATTGTTCAACAGAGGTTTCAATCAGAGGTTTCAATCAATGTTGTTCCCATACTGGGATGAATCTATGTGAGAATGGCTGAAAGAGAATATGCATGGACATGTATGCACAGAAAATAGAGTATGTCGCAATCTGTCTTGTATTGATAATTCAAACTAATGCTATAGCCCCCCCCCCGTACAAAAGTGGTTCCCCACTGGTGAGTTTAGACACTGTTTTGTAACAGTGGGTGAAAATATATTGAGCTACTAATTTACAAGGAAACATCAAATTGTTTTGTAACTATATGTGGAGGATTGCATGTTTTTCTCCATGATGAATGGCTTTCCCTTTCATGCACCTCTCTGTCATTCAGTCTGTCCATCATTGCGGTAATCTACCTGCACTCAGCACAAACTGGAAATGGTAGGAGCCAAACTGTGACTTTATTTAGGAGCATCCAGAAATGCTGAACCTGAAGGGAAAATGATGGGAAATTGCTCCCTCGCAGATTATTAACCTTTGGGGGATTTTCCCCCTTCCCCTTCTCTTTTGGCTTTCTTACTTACAGCAACCACTTGAAAGGAAAGACAGCCAAAACAGCTCTCAGCACAGCGTCTCCAGCCACCATAGTACTCACACTGCGTCACCTGTCCACAGCACTCAGGTGCTTCCCGATTACCCTGCTCCTGAAGCACCAGCTGTGGACCAACCAGACAACGCTGGGCAGAAGAAGCCAGATCCATTCAAAATCTGGGCCCAGTCCAGGAGCATGTATGAAAGCCGACGTAAGTATCAAATGAGACCTTATTCTTCAGGTGGCGCAACTCTCGATTACCATTTTTTTTTCTCTCTCTAACGGAATTAAATTTCTTTGGAAGTTAATATTTTCCTGAATTGGAACAATAAATGCGTCTGTTGGTTTGTTAATATGATGGAAGTGATTGAAGCTGTCTGGGAATGGGAATGGGAATGGGGGAGGGAGGGAGGGGGAGCTCAGTGGTGAGAAGCTACAGAGATCAGCAAATTACACGCAGTTGACATTCATCATCTTTGTCTGTGGTGAAGAAGTTCTGATTGCCTGCAATAAGGAGGCTTACAGCATAATTGTGAGAAGTGATCGGCAAGTGTTTTCAATATTAAAACTCTTTTCTTCTTCCGCTATGTTTATGTTTCATTCTCTGAAATTTCCCCATTTGGCAATTGATTTTGTTAAAACGTATGCCGTATCGGAGATTGTCCAGATTTCTTTTGAAATTCGGGAAGCTTGATGGATGCACTCCTTCGCTTGTAGCACAGCCCTGCTCAGAATTATAGTCTGCAATCCTGAACTTAAGTAGACAATTAACCAAAACCTAGCCTCATGGTAGCATGGTCCGGCAACTTGTAGCAACATCAAAAACCCTCTTGGTACCCTATCAACTATACCCCCATATTTCTGTAGCCCTTTTAAAAAAAAATATTGGATATCTGCAGGCATAATAACTAAAAGCAAAGAAATAATATTGCTATATTAATGAAGAGGTAGAGTTTCCTGGCTGTCTCCAAAGCCTGCCAGGGCATGCTTGTTCTTTGCAGTATGTACTGACAATGCAGAAACCAAATAGGTACAGTAAACAGCTTTTATTCCAGTTATTAATAGATGCACTCTACTAATGATGTACCAGAGTTTTGATTTTATTTCAAGAATACAAAATTGATTCCAATCAACCCCTTGTCTTCAAACAAAATCTTATTTACCGGTTGCATTCCTGTAGCACATTAATTGTGTTTTTAGTGTCTGTGCCATTTCTGGCCTTAGCATTACGTGTGAAGGTTGTTGTTCTCTTGTCCTTTTATTTCTCTACTTCATTTACAGTAGATGTTTGCCTCCTCTTCCTTTAGTTCCCCAACAGCTTGCCTGCACTGTCATTGTGTGTGACCCCCACCCCCCACCCCGCAGCTATTTAGTACCAGCTAAACAGTTAATTGGAAATTAGCTAATTAGACATTAGGATTAGCTCAGCAGTATTGACTCCTTGTTCTACTTTTTGTAGTAGTAATAATAATAATTCTGCTAGGGACGGTGCTGCAGGACCCAGCTGCTTCCTAGCCCCGACATCCACTCAAGGCAGATAAAATTTGCTACCTTTTTAGAAACAAATTTGGGTATATCAATGTTTTTTTTTTCATCTTGTGTAACTGACATGGATATTGGAATCTGGCCCTCTCTCTTCAGGTGTTAGCTTATTCCTGACTTTTTTACCTGAATACCTTTCCACAGATCCATTCTGTTTTACATTTCTTATCTCCCGGCGGTGGTCTCTCTCTCTCTCTCTCTCTCTCTCTCTCTCTCCCCTGCTCCCTTGGTGTATTTGGATGAAGATCTCTTACTTTGCTACAGTAAACCACATAACTTCCAACACAGCCGTCCTTTTGTAAAAATAGCACCTGTTGGTGTATAAAAATGAGTGAAGCTTATTGGTTAGAGGCATGATTTTTTCTAAGAGGTCCTGAGTTCAAATCCCAGTCAAACCTTGAGCTTGAAACAGGATGCTCAGCGGGCCATTGTCTGAACCAGCAGAGCTCCTCTTTGGTGTGCTTCTCTTTCTTGGTTCAAACGTCTGACCTGAAGGAGTATCTAAAGTATAGAAAAAAGACGGTATAAGTCACCATTCACTGAACTCTTTGAAGTTTCTGGAGGTGTGTCTGCGTGTGAAGATTCTAGGCAGCAGGTTCACTTTCTTCTTTAGCTGTTTTGTGTCCCATTAACACATCACTGGAACAATATGGCTTTCCCACATGAGACGTGCTCTTAAATGTGCTAGTAACCAGCTCAGCATGGTTTTCTTTTTCTTGCTAGCTGTAGTCCCTAGCACAGCAGCAGTGTTGACAACCATTCCTCCAGTTGTACCCTTTCTATCAAGATGCGGACACCTTGGCATTAATCGCACCTGGTCATCTTCGTGGTCGTATTCTCTTCTTACCAAATTTCAGCACGAGGCAGGATAATACTGCATATATGACATAGAGTCACTAGAATGCTTTGCAAACTCATGGGGATGATGACAAGGTACTCTAGGAAGAACGAAGGACCTACTATCCTGTAAAAATGCTGCACAACTTCTTACCTGGTTTCTGAAAAACAGGATTGCATTCCTGGCATGTAGCATCTTATTTGTTTGTGAAAATACCAAAGCTGCCTCATTTGAAAGAGTGATGCAAATGATGCTGACTGCCAAATAAACAAAACCTGTGTGTTTTGGTTTAAGGCACCACCTGCAGTGGCACAGGCCTTCAGCTTAAAGGGTTATAAACATTTATAAGGCATTTTATTGTGCTGTCACATTATTAGATTATGATGGGTTTCCCCATTATAATTTGAATGGAGATTTTTCTTCAATTCTTCCTATTTGTGTATCCTTAGGAATGCCTGCAGTTCAAGAGCCTTTTGTCACTGTGTAGCTGTAAATTGAAATATTATTATTATTATTATTATTAATAATAATAATAATAATAATAATAGTAATAATAATAATAATCCTCTCCAGAGTGCTAAGTGGTGTGGTTAATATATTAATTGCAGATTTAAAGCTGCAGTTCTTGAATGAGATTTGTTCCCACTAGAAAGATGCTGGGCGGGTTGATTCAAGCACTTCCCACCAGTTCTTCCAGGTATTCCAGCCTTAGGGCCTGAGATTCCTTATTCAAGTACCAGAATCTCTGACAAAGTTTGGGTGTGGCTTGATTGGACTAATTGGTTTATGTTGTCTGAATGAAACTAGGATAAAAGAGTCTGGTCTTGTGCAGTGAAGGTTTTACTCAGCAATGTAGTTCTAATCATAAGTTTCATACGGGCTGACACCAGTTCAATACATTCCAAATTTCAAGCCAGACTTATAATTACGTTGACATACAAGTTTCACTATCGATTCAAGCCATGTGCAAAGCTGAATTCCTCTACCTAAACCTTTTTCGTCTGCAGTGTTTAACTACGAGTATAATCCTAAAACGATCAGAATTAAATTGTATTAGCAAGATCATTAAATGAAACATAGCTTGATTTTAACCACTTAAGAGAGTTAAAAAAAAAAACACCTGTAAAAGATATTAGCCCGATTATCACTTAAAAACCATGTTGCTATCTTTTGCCTTCTAGAAGAAGATATACTCCAGGCTGCTTTATTCCTTGTTGGTCATGTGGCCCATCTATCACAGTATTATCAACCTTGACTGACTGCAGAAATCTTAGATCTAAGATACTAGTTCTTAGCCCTCTTTCCAAGGACTTTGGTTTGATATATGTTCTACCACTGGGCTTATTGTCAGAGGCGTACCTAGAGGGGGATGGAGGGGGGTGTCAAAACCACTGCATCAGCGGCAATTCGGTGGCGGCAAGGTATTTTGCACCGCTTTGGAGGCTATTGGAGGGTGCTGAAGCGTCCTTGCGGGCAGGCAGTAGTGAGAAAGGATGCCTCTGCCCGCCTGCCCACCCCCAAGTATCTTTTTCGGCGGCGGTGACATCACTTCTGGAAGTGACGTCATGGAGGGGACATTTTTATACACACAGGGCATAGCTACACCACCGCTTATTGTCCACAATCGGCAACAATCCACAGAGACCCTGGTTTTTTAAAATTAGAATTTTCCTGTCACCAGCTGCCGCCATGAATTCCCCTCAAGTACCTTTTGCCATGTTTAAAAAAAACTGGAGCTATTTGTTGTTGTTGTTGAGTCGTTAAGTCGTGTCCAACCCTTCGTGATCCCATGAACCATATCCCGCCAGGCCTTCCTGTCCTCCACTATCTTCCTAAGTTCGCTCATTTTCATGTTTGTTGCATCGGTGATGCAGGAGCTATTTACAGCAGCTTAAATATATGGTATCCCCCCCCCCCCGCATGATTTCCTTTAACCAGTTCACATATCAACTCTGAGGAGCTAAAGTATTTATGAGGTTGCTGGGTGCTGCTGCCAATAGAGAAATTTCCATTGATGATCCCCTTGTGCCACTAATGCCTTGACCACTGAAACAGCGTTCAGTTGAAGCAGCCTTCCAAGTGAATATTCAACTTCTTAAAAACCACAACCTGTAGATATGAATATTTGGTCTGCTGTGCTGAGAATCCATCTTGGTGACGGGAGGCAAATCATCTTAAGAATGCAGCTTACTCTGCAGAGGCAAATGAACCTGCCCTTGTAGGCTGAAGAGCACTGTCTGCATATGCCTTCATTCTGGCACACTTCCCAGCAATGACTTTCGCTCGCAGGCCTCGCCTTATTTAAGGCAGGGATACTGTTGAATAAAAACAGCAAATGCCTCTTTCCTTAAAGCACTGGACCAGGCCACTGAAGCACCTCTGCGTAACGGCAAACCAGGCTGGTTCCATTAGGCGTGAGCTGTTCCCACTGAAGCAGCTGGTGACGCAGGGTTTGTCCCCACAGAGACATTTGGGAGCCTGTTTACGCTGCAATTCTTCATGGGCCTGTCAACATTTTTTTGGAAGGAGTTTTGGATTCCATGGTTTTTCACATGGCTCCAGCATGGCTTCATTCTGTGTGCTACAGGCTTATCTTTGCTTTCTGCCAAAACTTTGAGACACAACATTGTTATCACTGCTTTGTCAATGTGAAATTGACACACCAGGACAACATCACAGGGAATTGGCTGTAACTTTTTTTAAAAAAATGCAATGGGAGGACATAAATAGTGTATTATGTGAATCTAAGATTGAAAAAATGTTCAGAGAAGTTGGCAGTTCTTGCAGAACTCCTCTAATACCTAAACTCTAAAACCCACCAGGGAGTTCCGCATCAATCATTAGGACTTGGCGACTGCCTCCAGGCGATGCCCCTGGAGGTTCAAGCAATTTCTGGTGTAGAGTAAGCCAAGCATTAGGTCTTGTTTCCAGGGCCTTCTTTAATGCCTTAGCCATCAAGTTTCATCTGTCAGCTTTGCAGCCTCTCCACTATTTCGGTGACAGAATGCACCATTACTCCGTACACAATGTCAATACCCAAGAAGAAGCTGGCTTTATTTATTTATTTTATTAAACATTCATATTTCACCTTTTGAACTTAAAAAAAAAGTCTGCAAGGCAGCTCACTTTAAATTTGTTGAGATGGCAAACAAATTTGAGATGGCAAATGAAAGTTGTGTTAGATGTATTTTGATTTTAAATCAAAATACATCTAACACAACTTTCATTTGCCATCTCAACAGTGAACACAAAGAGAGGGCAGAGCAAACCAGGGAGGCAGTTTTGATGCCGGCGTTAAACAACTCTGCTCCAGATTACTCTGTGCTGTACAGGCACTCCCTGATTTACGTAAGAGTTCTGTTCTGGGCACCCTTACATAAGTTGAATTTTATGTAAGTTGGAACTGGGCTGTGTAAGAGGAGCCACCTGCGCTCACTGCTCTGTAAAGCTCACCGCTCACTTTACTTTTTGGTGAGCTCGGGTTGCTCCTCTTGCACAGATTTTATGTAAACCCAAAGTTATATTATATTATATTATGTAACCCCAAAATTATATACATCGAGGCTTGTGTAAACAGGGGAGTGCCTGTACTACACAGTGAGGGGGGCTGGAGCAGATCTCAAGGTATGTGGGAGATCTCAAGGTATGGATAGGGTTCGTATGGGAGCTGTCAGTCCTTAAGATGATCCTTAAAATGATTTAGAGTTTTATAGGTGATCACCAGCATTTTGAATTGAAAAGCCTCCCATTCTCCCTACACCACTGCTGCACCACTGGAGAAGCTGGGTAGGATTGCGCTGTAAGATATGAACTACCATGGCTAGATCATTCTTCAGGAAAGCACAGCTGGTGTACCAGCCTAAATTGCACTCCTGGCCCCCTCTGCCACTTGGATTTCTGGGTCCAGCACCAGAGCCAAGAGCAATCCCAAGGTATAACCCTGAGTCTTTGGAGAAGAGGTGTCTCAGCAAACTCACACAGGGCTACACACCCACACTCAAACATGTTCCACAGTCAAAGACGTTCCCAATCAACTGTACTTCTGACTTCTCTGGATTAAGTTTCAATCTGTGCCATTTACTCGCCTGTGACATCTATTCAGAACATTTAGCCAAGCAGCAGCCGTTATGAGATTATCAGTCTTTAGCTTCTATTATTTGCTTCATATAGAGTTAAACATAGAATGAATGGAGAGTAAGAAAATATTTTCCTGGGAATAGGAATCATCAAAGAGCAGTGACCAAAGGTGCATGAATAGACAACACACCTTGGGATAGTTTGACTGACCAACCTATGAAATAATAGTCTATATCAGTTATTATGTTCTTAAGTGCAAAGAGATTCCACCTGCAGGCCCTAGGCTGCGTAAGTTATGCCCACTTCCATTACTCGCATACAATATTCTGGCCAGAGGATTTGTTTGTGGGATGTGCATCTCTGTTCTGGGCAATGGCAGAATTTGAATCTTTATTTTTTTTTATTTTTTTTTCACATTTTTATACCACCCTTCCTCCAAGGAGCTCAGAGTGGTGTACATATTTCCTCCCCTCCTTTTTGTCCTTACAAGAACCCTGTGAGGTAGGTGGGGCTGAGAAATAGTGACTGGCCCAAGGTCACCCAGGAAGCTTCGTGGCTGAGCGGAGATTTGAACCTGGATCTTCCAGGTCTAAGTCCGACTCCCAAACCACTACACCATCCTGGCTCACTTTATTTCAATGTGGTCTGTGGTGATAGAAATATGTTTTATCTTTGACCCATGTCAGAGACTGCTCTGCTCTCTGGGACTTCCAATACTTAGGTCATGTGTTCAATTGCCCTCTGACAGCCGTAATTCTCCATCTATGAAACAGGATTTATAACTACTGCTTAAGCTGGAGTAGATATCAAATATATGAAAAGCTGCCTTAGGCTGAGACAGATCATTGGTCCATCTCACTCAGTATTATCTATATTTACTTGCACCAACTCTTGAGGGATTTGAACCAAGGTTCTCTCTTACAGCGCAATCCTATCCAACTTACATCACCAGTGTAATCAGCGGTGCAGTGAGAAAGGGAGGCCCCAGAATGGAAAGGGGATTCAAATCCCCTTCAAAGGGGATTTAAATCTCCCCTCCCTTCCAAAGCCTCCCGCCCTGCCCTCCCCCGCTGGTTACACTGATGGTGTAAGTTGGATAGGATTGCGCTGTTAGTCTGTTTACCCAAGATCCTTTATCTGGAGTTGTTAGGGATTGTACCTTCTTCATGCAAATAATATATTCTTATCCCGTGGCCTATCCCATTGATCTTATGTGCACATTGTAAAGCCAGTAATGTCTAAATTTAGCAAAACAAAACCACAAAAAAAAACCTTTGCTTCAATGAGCCCAGAGCACTTAGTTTGCAGTTTCCAAAGGATGATCAAGCTGTAGAACTAATTTGCCTGTTTGCTCCCTCTTACAGTACATTAGTTCAGTCACCTCTTTTTGCATACTGAACAACTATTAATGTGTTGTGAGTGTGATGGAGGGAGAAGGAGAGTGTGACCTCATGGTCATTTCCAGAACTATACCTGTCCAGAGAGAGCAAAGGAAAGAGATAGATGGCATCTTACACAAATATAATAGTTCCATGTTTCCAAAAACCTGGACCTATTTCTCAAACTATATTTCTAGAATGTTTTTCCTTTCTGTTTTATTCTTCAACTTCCTTGAGGATTGCTACAATCTGTTGTTGTGCTGCCTGCATGCTTTGCAAAGCTGCCATATCCTTCGTATGGCCATCTGTCAAAACAGCAGTGACAAAATGAATTAATCTGAATTGCAGATGTGTTAATGAGCCCCTTTGAAGGGTTTAAGCATGCTTTAATTAAAAGCAAAGCAGAACAGGGTCAAGGCTTTCTAAAGCTTTTAAAATATTGCAGTTGTATTTTTTTTAATATTGGAATTTTATTTTCAGTCGCATAATAGATTTGTTGTGCACAAATTGGATAAAATAAAAAGTAGCACATGAAGCAATTCTTTTATCCATGATTACGTAGAGGTGAAAAACGTGATTGCAATGTAACTCAGGAAATTCTGATTAGGCTGCCTTAAAATTAAGTAATTGTGGTGGAGTGGGAGTATTTATCCTGTTTATGGCTAGGAAACAAGCAGCTACATTTAAACACACACCATCTTTGTACATCTTAAACAGCTTTAGAAAGATTTGTTGCTGTGGGCCAACAAGTGATATTATTACAGAGCAAGTCCATTTTCATAGTGGTTAAGATCCAAACTTTGAATTATGTCTTATCTCGAACAGTATAGATTCAGTTCTTAGGAGTGGGAATTACTGTCTCTTAAACTCATGGAAACTGTTCTAGTCAGTAAACGTACATATTCCAAGTTGTCACGAGTCTAAACTTGGCATCAGAAGTTACTAGTGTGGCTAACATAATTGTATATTTCTTACCACGCAAACGCGATAGCTTGGACCAGAGTCTTGATACCAGCTACTTTTGAAGCTTAAAATTAGTAATAGTACCTAAAAAGAAAATTGTAAATTCCTAATCTGGACTAGCATAGGTTCTGGGCTATCTTAGACTTAACTAAGCATTAGACTTTTTAAAAAGCAAACATTAAACCAGTCCGTTAAGTCTACATCCAAAGGTAGGTATACTCCTACTGCAACATAATATGGCAAAATTATTCCTTTGGCTTGCTAGTCTGTTTAGTGTGGCTATGATTTTCCAAATGAGCCCAAGAAACTTGGAAGTCAACATCCTTTGGTCAAGGCAGCTGAAAGATAAAAGACAACATGGTTATTCTGATGCTCAGATTCACTTGCAAATAATCCAGACATAATTTACTCTTAGGTATAGCAAAGTCAAAGGAAAACTAAAACCAGGTTTGATCCCACCCTAAATGGGCAACTATCTTCATGATGACCCAGCACCCCTAGTACCACAGGAAACAGCATCTGTGTGTGAGTCGCTCTGACCATTCTTAGGAGTAGATAACCACATCAGTCTTTAGAGTTTGATGTCCATTAACATTTAGACTGGAAATCCAGTTGAGAAGAGAAAGAAACAGGTTGCATGTAAGAATGCGGACTGTTTGAGCCACCAGCAACTCCTGACCAGCCCATTGATTTCACATTATCCTCTGATTATATTTGTGAAATATGTTTTACAGCCTGTGGCATATCTACTCAGAAGTAAGTCTCATTGCATTGAATAGAACTTACTCCCAAGTAAGTATATATAGAATTGCAGCCTTAGATTGCCCGTAAGAAAGTAGTCTACCTATTTTTAGTCTCAGTAAAGAGGCTAGATCCTAACCTTGCATCAGGTCTAGATATTAATAAGAAAGGTAGGCTCAGGGTCAACTAACGGACCTAGTTAGTCTCACATTGGATTTTACTCTCTTGGCTACACAGCCGTAGACTGATAAAAGTGTGTTTGTTTTCTATACCCAGGCCTAATAGGCCAAGTGAGTTTGGACATGTCAGCTTAGAGCACTGAATCAGCAAAGTGGGCACTGCACTGAAGAATGCTGAAGACTAAATACGTTTTTGGATGGGGGTCCTAATTGAGAAAACTAATCTTCAGTCTTCCGTTCTTCATAGGCTTATGCTTTTGTTTGATTGTCAGGCTTGATGCTAACATAGCTTGAGAAATAAAGGTTGCCAGAACTTGATGTGGTTATGTTCTTATGTACAGAAGCACTCTGTAACAATTCTCACCCGGTTTTGTATGCCAAGATTCATGCTGTGGCACAAGATCCTGTATATATTTTGATCCTAATAATTAGGACCTAATTCATATATTGGGAAGCTTTTACCCACATCTGCTGTCCAGTGCATGTATTAGAGCTAAATACATACTGGTACACACAGTCTTTCTGGTATCACTTTATGCACAGTGATGGATGAATACATGGATGAATGAATTATGAAAGAGTAACATGACTATTGGCATTCCTATATTTTGTTTAAGCAGATATTCATAGGATGCTTAGGCAAGATTTAACTCAGCTACTACTCCTACTGTTTACCTTTTCATGTTAAAATATTTAATTAAGCAGCATTATGCATTTCATTTTCTCAAATGTTTTCAATATAATTTTTTTTTGTGTGTGTATATAGATTTTGCTCCTTCATCTAGTAGATAAATGTGCTATCAAAAGCCTGGAAGCCCTTTTGTGATTGCAGCAAGTGTTTCGTGATGACTTTTCTAAAGCGTAATTTTAACATATTTCCAGTGATGTGTATTATGTTCTGATAAACTATTCTGTGCACTAGAAAATGTTGCCAGTATGTGTAGACCTGGAAAAAAAAGCAGACAGGACTGCTTAGCAGCTACGATCCTTTCTGTGATAATAGGTGTGAAAGCTGAATCAGTCAACACTAAACTGAAATGAGCAAACAAGAAAACAAAATCCATTAAGCTTTGCACAATGTTAAAATTAATATTCACAGCTATGTCACCTTCGCCTGCGACTGGACTGAGCAAGGGTGAAAGAGAGAGAGAAATCAATTCCACGAATTTTGGAGAATGTAAGAATGAGTTGAGAACTTTTATATCTGTCTTGTCCATCTTGTGTGGTGTTTGTGGTTGGTGACGACTCATGAAAATGGAGACGGGATGGAAGGAAGCATGAAGAGTAATGCAGAAACAACATGCTTTCTTAAATGTTCCGTTGTCAAGTGACAGAACAGAAACAATTCTAGCAGGAGAAAGTTTTGGTTGTGTTCTATAAGCCTTCTCGTAATACTGATTATTGAAAACAGGTGTACCTAAAGTCAGTTGATACCATTCCTTCTATCTAAAAGCTATCCAAAAGTCTTTTTATTGCTTTTGCAATGAAGCGCTTGGAGGTCTGGCAATAATGAGCCAACGTGGGTTATCCCAAAGTTCCTGGTGTTAGAATTGTTTCTTACATCACAGGGAGCCTGAGAGCAGAATTAAGAGGTTTGGAGCACAATCCTATGCATGTCAACTCAGAAGTAAGTCCCACTGTGTTCAATATTATGTCCCAGGAAGGTGTGTATAGGGTTGCAGCCTTCTAGGGTTACAGTCATTATAAAAATTCCCATTTTTAATGAATGTCCAGTCAAAATATTTTATTTTAAGTAAGTGAGGTTTGAACTTTACAGCTATGCTCAGCAGTAGCTAAATGTACAATCAATCTTCAAACACAGACATACAGTTTGATGTAACAAACTAACAAAAATCAGACTGGGAATAATGTGCAAACAGTGTTGTGTTTGAAACACACTTCACAAAAAACTTCTGATTCATGATAAAACTTCTGATTAGTTTTTCTGCCTCTCTCACATATTACATACTACATTCTGTCCTCACAGCTGAGGAAGGTTTGCAATCATAGACACTAACAGAGAAGCTTTTAAGATATGTAGTGAGGCCCAGTCTTTTGCAACAACATCTACACTGTCAGCCAGCAGCTGAGCTTCGATACCCCTTCGAATCCAGGATTACCCATTTTGCACAATTATCTCATTGGCCCCCTAAGCATGTGAAAGCCATGTGTGCCAGTCAGGACCAGAGTAGACTTTCATTTTGTTAGCAATTTGATCACTTGCTAATGCAGCTTAGTAATTGGGCCAATCAATGCAAAAGGCTGTAAAAAGAATTTTGTTTCACTTTTTGTGTTGTGTTGTGTTGTGTGTTGTGCATGTGTGTGTCTCACCATGCTATTCCCTCTTAATGCCTTCTTTTGTTCAGAATGTAGTGTTAGAGGTTGTCAACTTTAATGGGAGGGAGGGGAGATATAATAGAAGCTTCCCTACCATGTTGTCATCGTTTGTATTGATCTGAAGTCCTAACTAAAATATAGGCTTGACTTACGCATGCTGGGTTGTCAATTTGTGTAGACTGTTTAGAATCAAATGCATTGTTCGGTGTTCAAGCCATAGATCACAACAATTAACATTCACAATAGCAAAGGGATAACAATAATTGCACAGGCAAAACTGTAAAAAGATTCCATGAAATGCATGAGAATCAATGAATGAATCATTAGCATAAGCATAAGTGACTAAGCATGCAAAACTCTAAACGATATACTGCAACACAAAAAAACTTCTTAACCTTGAAAATGTCATCTTCCTTATAGCAAATCACATCCTTATGAATAAAGCCTTTGCAAATACTCACTGCAGTCAGTCCCCCTATTTACCATGGTGTCGCCTTTACCATTTAAGATTCCTCTCTTATGAGTTAGATCCCAATATGTGGCTTTGTTCAAGATCCAATCTAATTAATCCTTTCAAGCAGAGTCTTACAAAGAGCATGAAAATAATAAGGTATATCGTCTGAGCCTAATGCAAAACCTAATATTGTAGATTTGCATTTGAGCAAGAAACGAAAGGTAAAGCTTTTGGCTACGGATGGAAGCACTGTAGAGTTGACAAATGGAAATATGTGAGAAAATGCTGAGAAAAAAATGTTCCATGCTGGAGTGCCCAGCAGAAGCTATTTTGTTTTTATCAGACAAGCTGTGCGTTCTTAACTAGTTTGGCCTGGCTCCATATGTGAGCCATGGAAGAGAACCTTTACTATCTCTCTCTGTGGGTCCTTGTGCTTTAGTTATTTAAATGCTGTGTCGAACACCAATTAATATAGGATGCAATTCCCTGCAAGTTCAAGTTGGTGACAAAGTTCTCAGATTATAGTGCAACTGCACTCACGTTATCGAAATTAGGCTACTACAACACAGTAACCTTTTCCTGCAAATAGTCTTCCTGCAATTAAGCCATTGCTGATTCCAATTATGTACTTTTCATAATATTTATCACATTGTTCTGTAATTGGTTAAGATTGTTGGGCTATGGCTCAGTGCACTAATACCTGTGAGTTTTAAAAACATCTTAGGTTAATAAAATTGAAAAATTGAAAAATTAAAATGGGTGTATGCAAAATGTACACACAAATCAATGGCTGCAAAGTGTTCTAGAAACAAACGCATCTGCCTCGTTTCATTCCTACTCTTTTGGTTTGTGTGTTCATTTTGTAACCCAATTTGAATGAGATGTAGTGGTAAACCATGGAAACAGGGAGATTGGTACTCACGTGAATTCCCCTTCTCTGTGGTTCCGGTCTGGGTCAGTGTTAGTGCTAGTGCTTGCTATTAGTGCTGGCGTAGCTCCTCCCCTTCCGGCAGGCAGGGTCAGGTGATCAAGTCCTCATAGGAAGGGAGGGGCTCCCTGTCAGGGTTAGCTCACCAAATGATCTAAAATTTCCAGTCTGAATAGTGCAAGGCCCTGATATTTGGGCAAGCATGGCTACCATAGACTCTGTGTGGTGTGTGTGTGTAATGCAATGTAAAGCAATGAAAAGTGAAAGTGAAATGGACAAGAAAAATGCTGAAACTGTGACAAAGCACCTGTGGGAAAGAGCTGATGCAATAGATAATGAGATGCATCAATCTCCACTGTGATTGGTGTAAAGTACTATATAAGGAGGCTGGCAGAGCCTACCTGTGTGGGTTGTTGTGTGGAGTTTGAGAGAGCTAGAGGCTATGCCGTGGAGTTTTGTATATAAGAAGGTATTGCTTTGCTGAAGCTGCTTATTTGTAAATACAGTCTTGGTGGTGGACATCTGCCTTGTCTGTTTACTTTCTGCGGAGAACAACCTTGGAGCAAGCGTGCCACTGCACTCTGCTAGAAGCAAGCACATTAGACTCGGCATTTCTTCCCCAGTCGTCGAAGCCTTGGATCGGTTCCTCCCCTTCGCGGAGCGTTCTGAGATCCATCTTGGAATCATTGATCTCCGCCTGTGAGTCCCTCGTATTTCTCCGTTCCGCACCGTTCCCTGGTGCGGTGCTTGTGAACTAGGAGGCAGGAGGGGAGAGCCCCCCCCCTCCTACCGCTACAGCCTCAGCCAAGTCCCTGGGCAGGTACACTGATCCAGACCGGAACCACAGAGAAGGGGAATTCACGTGATTACCAGTCTCTCCGTTCTCCAGTGGTTCCAGGTCTGGCCCAGTGTTAGTGCTGGGATATACCCAAGCTCTGCCCATCAAGGGTGGGGATTAGCTGAGGTTGTCGGTAGCATCGTCTATAGGACACGGCTATCAAAGGCTGCGTCCCCAGATGTGTACACATCAGTGCGGTAATGATTGATGAAGGTGTGAGGTGAGCTCCAGGTTGCTGCTCTACATACTACCTCTAATGAGGGGAAGGCCCTGTAGGCTGCCAAAATGGCTGCACCCCTAAGGGAGTGTGCGACCAGACCCTCTGAAGGAGAGTCGCCTGAGGCGGTAGGCCATTGCGATGGCTTCCCGTACCCATCGGGATAGAGTAGAGGAACTGACTTTGCACCCCTTCCCTCTGGGCCCATAAGATACAAACATGGCTTCAGTTTTCCAAAACCCCGCTGTTCTAGAGATATCGAAACTGAGGGCCCTTGTTACGTCTAGGGAATGCCACTCCCGTTCCTGGGGGTGGACAGGCCTGGGGCATAAAGAGGGAAGAATCACCTCTTGGGCCCTATGGAATGGGGAGTTAACTTTGGGGACGAAGGTGGGGTCCACCTTAAGGACCACTCTGTCTTCCTGAAATGAACAGAGGTCCTTATTGACAGGCAAGGCCACGAGTTCCGAGATGCGCCTAGCCGAGGTGATGCTTACTAGGAACGCTGTCTTGAATGATAGTTCCCGGAGCGCGCAAGTGGCCATGGGCTCAAAAGGTTTCCTGGTGAGGGCCCTTAGGGCTATGTACAGATCCCACGTGGGGGAGTGTCTGACTGGAGCGGGGTTAATTAGTGTCACTGCCCTCAGGAACTTGTGAACGTGAGGGTGGGCTGAGAGAGCCAGCCCTCGGGGATACCCTATGATGGAGGCTATGGTGGACACGTGGCACTTGAGTGTGGACGTGCTCAGTCCCTTATCAAGGCCGTCTTGCAGAAACTGGTGTGGGCTACCGATAGATCCAGAAGGTCCGTGAACCAGGGCTTCCTGGGCCAGAATGGGGCTACTAGCACCACCTCCACCTCCTCTACTCTGATCTTGCAAAGTACCCTGTGGACCAGGTGAACAGGGGGAAATGCGTAGAGGAGGGCCTGCGGCCAGGGCCAGTGCAGGGGCATCTGGCAGCAGACTCTAAGAACATAAGAACATAAGAAGAGCCCTGCTGGATCAGGCCAAAAGCCCATCTAGTCCAGCTTCCTGTGTCACACAGTGGCCCCACCAGATGCCTCAGGGAGCACACGAGACAACAAGATACCTGTGTCCAGTCGCCACTCCCTTGCACCTGGCACAGAGAAAACCCACAAAAAAAAAAAAAAAAAAAAAACCAGGAGGTTGCTTATGGCTTGTAACCTGTGATGGTCTTTTCCTCCATGAATTTGTCCAAACCCCTTTTAAAGGCATCTAGGCTAGGTGCCATCACCACATCCTGTGGCAAGGAGTTCCACAGATGAATCACACGCTGGGTAAAGAAATATTTTCTTTTGTCCGTTCTAACTCTCCCTCCACTCAATTTTAGTGTGTGTCCCCTGGTTCTGGTGTTGTGCGAGAGGGAGAAGAATTTCCCTCTATCCACTCTCTCCATCCCATGCATAATTTTATAAGTCTCAATCATGTCACCCCTCAGGCGCCTTTTTTCTAGGCTGAAAAGCCCCAGACGCTGTAGCCTTTCCTCGTAAGGGAGGTGCTCCAGCCCAGAAATCATTCTGGTCGCTCTTTTCTGCACCTTTCTCTGTAAGGACACCGCGTCCCCCTCCTCCAGCCCCCCCCCCGGTCTCTGATTGATGCCGTGGGCTCCCATGCAGTGGGACCCGTACCTGCGTCTCCCGTTCTATCGCGTGCCCGACCTGACTGCTGACGGGGGGAGGGGGCCTTTACTTACTCGTCGGATGACGCCTGGCTCTTTCCGCACTGCTCCCTCAGTGCTTCTTCAGTCAGGGCTTTGCTTTTCCGCGGCATATTCGCCTATGAGGAGAAGCTGCTGCTGCTGCTGAGCAGTAGCAGTACCCTGTACCTGCTCAAGGCAAGGTCAGACTGGGGAAGTTGGGAGGCCCTCCCTTCCTATGAGGACTTGATCACCTGACCCTGCCCTGCAGGAAAGGGAGGAGCTACCCCAGCAAGCACTAGCACTAACAATGGGCCAGACCTGGAACCACTGGAGAAAGGAGTAGCAGCCTAGAAATCTCAGCCAGTCCCTTTTGATGCAAACAGAACGGCAAGGTCAGTGCTAACAGCATAGCACCTGCTTTTGAAGTAATGTAATCTGTTACCCTCTGAGCCGAGAGTACTTCTATTCAAGCCGATTTTAAATAAGCATCATCAGCTTTTCATAGTCACTGTGATTCTGTTTGTGACTAAAAGGTGCCTGCATTCTTCAGTTGGGAATGTGCAGCCATGGCTGTCCCATGCAGGATGTGACCAATTCTGCTCACATTGAGCATCAGGTTGCAGGAAGTAGTGATCACCTGCCACCTCCTTTCAGCCTGTTGTGAATGAAGCCACTCTGATCCACTTCCTGCTTGCTAAAACAGGAAGTATGGAACATGCTGGGACTGCTCCCAACACATTCCACACTTCTTGATTTGTAGACCCCATTTCCTCCCAGCCCACAGGTGTACACATTTAACTCCTGTGGCGTATATACAGCCATGGGTAAAAATGCCTTAAAATGATTGCGTGAGGAGGTAGGAGGTGCATTCCCACCTTCTGCACAGGTTTTTGGGGGGGTAGCATCAGCAGCTGGGGGAGGGTGGCACCAGTAGGATCTTTGGGTTGGGTGGTAGGTCATTTTGGGCTATCTCTGTGTGCAGCTCCTATGTGGTTGAGATCTAAGAAACAGCAGCGCACCAGGGCTTCTGCAATGTGGAATTGACACATTCTGAGTTGCACATTGTACTTCACTGAGTGTTGATATTCTGTGGTCAGTTTCTACATATTGTAGCAGGCCTGTTAAGCTTTGCTTGTAGATTTCCATGACTGTAGTGGTCATACAGGAAGTATATGTCTGAGATGCTCCTCCCTATAGCTGATGCTTCATTTAGGACCATTTAAGCAACTGGTTGAGTCCTTGGTTTTGCAGAGACAAAGGAGACCTGAAATTTCAAAGTTCAGAAGCCCCCAGATACCTATGGTTCTATGCCAGGTCTCCAGAGTTTTCCAGCCACAGGCCGGATGGGCATGATTGACAGGTCCATCCGGCCTGTGGCCCTGCCCCTTCCGGCGCTGTCAGTGAAACATGAGCAGCCAGTGGAGAGCTGCTCGCTGGCCCCCACAGCTGCTCGACTGCTGCAGCAACATTCCCCAGCCTTCAGGCTGCTGTGGGCTGCACTGGCTGGCCTGCCGTGGGCCGGATAAAATCAGCCCACGGTCTGGATTCGGCCCGTGGACCATAGTTTGGAGACTCCTGTTGAACACATTGTAGTAAATTTCCCCTTGTGGAGTATGTGGAGTATGAATCCATTCTTTGCTCCTGCTGCTGCTGCTGCTACATAGTGTTGAGCTTAAAGGCGCTGCATTTCGCCAACACTTTTGTCAACTGTAAAAACAAAAGAGAAACAAATGGAGAAACGAGTGTTGACCCATTCAGAGTGAGCAGAAAACGTTGCCCTCATTCTGAATTGATAGTGATATCAGCATGTGACCAAATCTGAGTGACACTATGGGTATGACATCACCTGTTTCATTACCTGTTTGCTGGGATCTTTTGGAAAAAGAGAAAGGTAGGGAAGAAAAACCAATACAGGAAGAAAAGAGGGTAGTACCAATTCCAGATTTTTTTTTTAAAAAGATGAACCTCACAAGGTGCCGAAAGAAATCACCTCTGACAATGAGGAGTTATACTCAAAATGCATACCAGTAGTAAATTATACTTTAAAGTACCCTGGGAGCTTTTTATTTATTTATCCAGTCAATTTTAAGCCCGCCTCCCTCCAACAGGGGGCACTGAAGGCAGCTTACAAAACAATAAATATAAAATACAGATAAAAGCAATATACAAACACAATAAAAATATAGATATTATAAACTCATACAAAATTGGCAAATGCCATAAAATGGTCTCAGAGAACAAGCAGCAGCATTAAAACGTAACGTAAAATGCAGCATAAAACAGCGGTAAACAAATGAAACCACAATCAAAGCGAACATATAAAACAACATAGTTAAATAAAACTAGCATCAGCAGCATAAAAATTAAAATATATCAATACAGTAAATGATAAAAATAGCGGCATAAATTAAAAGCCCACTCCCAAAAAACAAACAAACAAACACGTTTTCAGGCCCTTGTTCATCTTGTTTATTTTTGGGAAGAGAAACAGTACAGTAGCAAAGAAGAAACAACAGCAGCAAAAATATATAATAAAGGTGTTTTTCTGCAAACTGGTCCCCCAAAGCGTCTTTTTCCCCCCAGAAAAGGTTACAACTACTTAGCACTACTGTGGTGACAGCACAAAACAAAACATGAAATTGACATGCTCTCTGGTGTGAGGGTTTAAAATCAACAGCTGAGTGACAACACAGGAATGGGGAAAGCAAGCTGGCAAGAACTTCTGTGAAATCACTACTTAGTTGGGCATGTAGAAGAGAGAGGCTTCTAATCATTTCAGCTGAACTTATGCAGGAGAGAGTTCGTAAGAATTGTCCTCAGTAGCTCCAGCTATTTATAGTACTGTCAGCAGAAATGACTATTGTTAATTATTACAATAGTCATCCTAACACAGAGCTCTTGATTTGTTCTCCGCTTCCCCTCCTTATGAAAAGAAAATCAACTGTACTATGTTGCTAATGGAGTTATATTCTCTAATAGGCCCTCATTTGCCTAATGACAAAAGTCTATTTACTCATGATTTCTAAAAAGGGCCTTGGATTTATTACTGATGCTAACACTGATGAGTTCAAACAGTTGCTTCACAATCGGTTGCCACCCAAAACCGTGCCGAATAGCAGATTGCGTTGCATCTGTCAGCGTAATAACAAAAGCCTTAAAGTTGTTTCAGTGTTTCTAGGTATCAAGCCTTGCTAAAGGTCATTAGCAAAATAATAGAATGCCCAATAAAGATGGAAGGCTACCCACACACCAAAAGAGAGAGAGAGAGAGAGATTTAAAAGCTGCCACTAAGAGATAACTCCAAAGCCATAGATCCAGCAGAATCGTCATGATTTCATTGTGCAAGCAGTTCCAAAGCATGTCAATGTGAGTAGATAAATAGGTACCGCTTGCGGGAAGGTAAACAGTGCTCCGTGTTCCAGCCGCATGTTATGCGCTGCGGCAAGGAGAGTCATGCCGGCCACATGACCACGGAGGCGTCTTCGGACAACGCTAGCTCTTCGGCTTTGAAATGGGAATGAGCACCACACCCTAGAGTCGGACACGACTGGACTTAATTGTCAGGGGTCACCTTTACCTTATAGTTTCCTGGTGGCTACTGTAACTTTCTTTTCACATTTGCACTTCCCTTGTGCAGAAAAATGAGTAGGATGCCTATTTTGCAGTTTTCACTCCTCTGTCTATTCCAACGACTCATTATTTCCAGGTTGCTCTTAAAAAACATGCAAAAGCTTCTCACAGCCCAGTCCTGTGCTGGGTTTACAGTGGTGGATCTTGCAATCTGCCAATGTAAGTCCAGGAGCACTGGCGCAGCAGCAGCTCTGCTGTTCTGCAGGCTGCTGGTGCCAGCACAAACCCCTGAAGGGCTCACGCACCAAACAGTGGCCCACAGAACCCCTGCTGTCCTCCGCTGTTGCTGGTAAGTCAGCAGGGGGTTGGAACGGGAGAAGCAGGGGCAGTTTGGATAAGGGAGCAGACTGGAATTCTAAGGATCTTGGCAGCAGCCACGCACACCAAGGTCATATCCCCCTTTCCCCTCCCCGAACTGGCCCCTCAGACTCCTCATACACCAGCCAAATAGCTGGCATAGGTCCAAGGAGATCCATTGGAGGTCAGGTGGCCTACAAGGAGGTAGGTAAAATATATTTTCACTTATCTCTCCTGGGCCGTCTGGTCACCCCCCATAGCATGCAGCATGTACTACGGTGTTGTAGCATGTTATGGACTAGCGGAGGATAGGGTTGGACCTTGAGAGTCACATTAATATCTAATTAATGGGTGCATTGATATTGTACACACACAGACAAGTTGGTACTTTCGTGCTGAATAGGACAGAGCAGGTACCTTCAATGCTGGTGTGGTGTATTGTATTGCATGCCAGCTATGATGAGGATAGAGACATTGCAGGGGTGCTGCAGTTCCCATTGCCTGGTGTGGTCAGGGTGCAGTGAGTCATGGGTCCTTGTGGGCTATGTTTCTGGCGCATGTAGACTCAGGGTGCAGAGGGAGGATAGGCTGTGCACCCAAATGCTCATCTTTCTTTAAAACTGCCGTATAGTAATTGACACCCTAAAACAGTCTGCTGCAAAGAGAAACTTTGATGACACTGAAACCACTTGCAGAAATTTGTCCTACTTGCACCTTGTTCCAAAACACACAAGCATTATCGTTTCTAGTACCTTAAGACAATGGACCATGTCACAAGCTATAAATAGAAGTAAGTAAAATAGATGTGTCATAAGCTTAGCTGGCATGTGATATATCCTTGCGGAGATCAATACGACGCATAGTTCCTCCTTAGATCAAATGCAATTGTTGGCCTTCTTTGTTTCAAGACGATCCCAATTTGTCCAGAACAGCATCTTTTGGAAGCTCCAAGAGACCATTTTCAAATACTACTCAGTAAACAGCTTCACACGAGTTTTGTGAATTATGTAATACGGTTCCATTCAGAGTAAGTGACATAACTTCATAAAAGGGCTTCAAAGTACATATTTTAGTGCAGGGCACTCAAAAGTGGAGTGTCCAATTATTATTAAAAATGAATTCGTTCCATTTCCTTGCAGTTCCAGATTATCAAGAGCAAGATATCTTTCTATGGAGAAAGGAAACTGGGTTCGGATTTAGGATTCTTGGTGGAAATGAGCCTGGAGAGCCTGTAAGTATTGCAGAGGTTTTCCTTGTCTTTCTTCAAGAAAATCACATTCACCAGTATATATGTTTGTGTTGATTTCATCACTTCAGTCACTTGACTATGGTAGCAAAACTAAGAATATCAGAACAGAGCGTTCAACTATGCCGTATTTAGCAAAGGCTACCAATAGTGTTGATCTTAGTTCACATGAGAGGGTCCCATGTCTACCAGCAACTGGCTGAGCCCCTTGAGCTGTTTTGTAGCAGCTACCGATCAGAACGTCAAACAGATGTTAGCAACTCTGGGCTGCTGTTGATTTAGGTCACACTCGAGCCCCGGCTTCTGATCTCATTACCAGTCCCTTGAGCTGTCTAGCTGTATAAATACAGATGCATTCAAGAGAACTCTGCAAGTAAACTAATCTGGTGTTAAATAGAGGAGGAAAGACAAAACCATGAGTAAAAGAACAGAGAGAACAACATTGACTAGAATCATCTTCACTCATCTGAAATCTTACAATATTGTTATATAAAGGAAAAATACTGGTTTTGAATTCATATGAATATATAGAGCTGGCTTACACTGCGTCAAATAGTCCAATTTTTTTTAATAATAAAAAGTCATGGATAATAGTCTAATAATGTCTCTTGTGACTGGCAAGAGCTGGCCAGGAGATGTCTTCTCCAGCCCTGTTGCCTCAGTTCTTTCACCTGGAGATGCCAGGGATTTTGGAATGAACGCTGAACCATGAGCTGTCGATCGAAAGGTTGGCAGTTCGAATCCGCGACGGGGTGAGCTCTCGTTGCTTGGCCAGCTCCTGCTAACCTAGCGGTTCCAAAGCATGTTAATGCGAGTAGATAAATAGGTACCGCTTGCGGGAAGGTAAACAGCGCTCCGTGTTCCAGCACCATGCTACGCGCTGCGGCAAGGAGAGTCATGCCGGCCACATGATCACGGAGGCGTCTTCGGACAACGCTGGCTCTTCGGCTTTGAAATGGGGATGAGCACCACACCCTAGAGTCTGATACAACTGGACTTAATTGTCAGGGGTCACCTTTACCTTGTTTTACATGCAGGGATGTGTTCTACCATTTTGCTTTGGACCCTTCCTTATGCCTCTTTGTTCATGAGGAAGGACATTGCTAATTTTGGGAAGCATTCCTCCAAAACAAGGAACTCTGAATGCTACCTAATGTGATCAATTCAGCACTTAACATAAACATTTTTGTGGTTGTGAATAGTAGGTTTGTGATTAGTAGTAATTTGTGATTAGTAGGTTTGTCACCAAATTCTACCCAAACCACAGTTTTACACTGGATTAGAAGTTCATCCTCTTGGATGTGGTGTATCACTTGTTTTCCTGTGTCGGCCCTTGAGATATGGTTTGCTAAACCTGTTCTTTGCTATTTGGGTGTATCTGGTATGATCCACCATGCTGACTGACGTTCTCACATGACAGTCTAGATGACAATACGAACAAACTCTTCTCTCCCATGTGTGCGTGTGTTTGTTTGCCACAGATATACATTGGTCACATTGTGCCACTGGGTGCTGCAGATGCCGATGGTCGCCTGCGATCTGGGGATGAATTAATCTGTGTGGACGGAACACCAGTTGTTGGGAAATCTCATCAGCTTGTAGTTCAACTTATGCAACAGGCTGCAAAGCAAGGCCATGTCAATCTAACCGTCAGGCGCAAAGTGGTGTACACAGGTAGGCTGCAATGTGACTGTGCAGAGTTTTATTTTTACTCTGTCTGTGGATGAAAGTGAACTACTTTCTAATGATCAAAAGCCTCTGTTCAGGCAAAAATAGCAATATACAGAGTTTTATATTTATGTTTTGTGTTTCATCTTTAGTTTTTGTTGCTGGGGCTGTTCAAATATGGAATAAATATAGACTGGCTATTTTCAAGCTGAGAGTTTAACTATTAATGATTAGAGTGGAGCTGTTGCTACCTCCCAAGAAACATGCTGGGTTTCCCCATTGTCTTTTAGTTCAAATTTACCTTTTCTGAAAGAATTTCTTATTGGGCCAGTATTTTATTTTATGGTTTTATTTAATAATTTTCTACCTTTCCTTTTCATAACATATCTGTCATGGCTTACAAAGATATATAAAGACACCACAGCAACAGAAACCCCCCCCCCAAAAAAAAATAATAATCACATAGCATTCCAATAAACCTGGAACTATAAACATCTTAAACTATTGGGTTAATGGATCTCAGTGGGGACTGGGGGGAAAAAAACTCATCAGAAGATAAATTAATACATGAACAGGTATATTTGGAAGCAGGCACTCCCTGAAGTACCCTGGTCACAAATAGTACAGGATATTCCTGCTGTAATTGGACCAAGAGCCATCTTTTAAGGTGTTGGTCAACTTATCTTTAGTGAGATGACAGCAACTATCCCTCTTCGCCCCAGCATGGCATCTTTTCCAATGGTTGTTTGATGGTTCCTTTGCACATTAAAAATAAATAAATTGTGAGCTCTTTGTGACAGCAAACAACTTATTTATTTTGCTATATAAACCACTTTGTGAACTACTTTTGTTGAAAAGCAGTGCAATATATAAATATAATACTAAAAATGATATAGGGCTGTAAAGGTTAGCACTTCGAATCACATAGGAAGGCAATGGAAGTGTTTTGGTACTGGCAAGATATGTTCTCATTAGCCCAGATACAAAAAAAAAAAATCATGTTGAAAATGAAGTGGATTTGTTTTCAGTTGCTCTGGAACAGTGGTTCTTAAAGTTCTCCCTGCAAGGCGGGGAGAACTCTGAGTGTCTGTGGGGGCAGTGATCCCTGGGGATCACCGCTTTCTGGAAAAACACCCTCCAAAACACCAGTTTTGGCCTTACCGGGGCTTGGGGATATTCGGGGAGGCCTGCACAACCGTCTGCAGGCTTTCCCAATCTTCGGATTGCCAAAAATCAGCAATTTCTGGGCACTTCTGGTTTTCACGAAAACCAGAAGTGCGTTTTTCGGTGATCCGAAGATTGGGGAGCCCTGCAGAGGGTCGCGCAGGCCTCCCCGAAGCTCCCCCAAGCCCTGGTGACACTGAAAACGGCAGATTGGGGCACTTTTTCAACTGTGGCAGCAGCGATCCCTGGGATTGCCACCGCCATGCTGTCCCCACCCCTTAAGGGGGCTGGGGGCAGCTGTTGTTCTCAATGGTGGGTCGTGACCCACCACTTTGAGAACCACTGCTCTCTTGGGTAGGTCCAGGGCAAATGGGTCAGGATCCGAAATCCCAGTATCACTGTGGGCAGTGAGGGGTGGATGAGTATTTAACTGCTCCTCAGAGCCTTCTTGTACTACTTACACACCAAGCATACTAACAGCTCAATCCTTACTAAGATCCGGCCAACGGCCCATGGCCGCCCACTAGATCCTGTGCACCGACAGCAAGCGTGGCTGCTGGGCGGGAGGTCTACTCGGGGAAGGAGCCGCTCGTCTCCTTCCCCGAGTGTAACCGGGGCTAGGCCCTATCGGGCTCCTTGGATTTCCACCAGCTATTTTGCTGGTGGAAGTAGAGGAGGCCGTGTAAAGGCTCTGGCATCTGGCAGGGGTCAGGGGTCAGGATTCGACCGAAGGCCGTACCCCTCCCAGGCCACCCTCCCCCACCCGGCGATCCACCCCCCCGCCCGCTGGTTCATGTCTTACCAGCGACTGGTGGGAGCTCCGTCGTTGGAGCAGGGAAGGCCGGCCTCTGCGCCGGCATTCCCTGCTCAAAAGTAGTCGCGAACGTGCTTTACGGCACATTCGCGACTGCTTCCAGTGCAGGAACGCTCGTTCCGGTGCCGGAGGCTTTAGTATGGATTGGGTTGCCCGAGAGTATATTTCTGTTTGGGGGCTAATTCTGGTATGCATTCTCTGTATGAAAATTCTTATAGAGCAACAGCCATGAATATCATTGACAGAATGCAAACCCTATTGATTTTTTTTGCAGGAGAGATTTGTAAGCAGAAGCATCCAGTTGCCTGCTTGCATATCTTTCCTGAAAAATCAATAGGAAGGAATTTTGCATTATGATTTAATTATTTTTCACATGAATTCTTACACATTGTGTCTTCATGGACAACAGGTTTTGCATAGAATTGGCCCACAGTTTGTCTTTTCTTAATGAAAACCACTGTCAAGACTATTCTTCGGTGTAGTACTTGTAGTTGCTTTTCTAAAATTAACTGTGCAAAATGATTTACAAAAAATTAAAGCACAAATAATAAGAAAGCAAAATAAAACAGCCACAATAAAATACACTGAAATAAAATAGAAATAAAATATTTGGCATAAAAAGCCAAATAAGACCGTGGAAAAAAACCAGTATAAAGTCTCTATAAAAGCCACCATCAGAAAAACTAAAGCTGTAGTTAAATAATGACACTACTGGGAACGCCATCCTGAATAAATAGGTATTGGCCTCCTGTTAGAATTGGGTGGTGGAATCAAAGAGATTCCATGAGGTGGATAGGTGCTACCTTGCTCCCCCAGCTGATAAAATGACAGAGGGAGCCTCAAAGAACCTTGGGGGAATGATGCATAGAGAAGACATTCCTTAAGATAGACCTGTAACATGTAGGCAACAAATTTCCTTCAGCAGTTCACGCAAAAGCAGAAACTGAATAACTTGTGATCGTCACTTAGTTCTGTCATCGTATCATTAAAAGCAAGGTGCCTTATGAAGGGTGTTAACCGAGGGTTGCATCTCTCTCAAAACAGTTCCAAAAGCAGAGAACGAGGTTCCCTCTCCAGCCTCCTCTCATCACAGCAGCAACCAGCCTGCGTCTCTGACAGAGGAGAAACGTACTCCCCAGGGAAGCCAGAACTCGCTCAACACCGTCAGTTCAGGCAGTGGCAGCACCAGTGGAATTGGCAGTGGGGGCGGAGGCGGGAGTGGAGTCGTCAGCACTGTGGTGCAGCCGTACGATGTGGAAATACGCCGGGGAGAGAATGAAGGCTTTGGCTTTGTCATTGTGTCTTCAGTTAGCCGACCAGAAGCTGGAACAACTTTTGGTAAGTCTCATATATTCTTAGGCCGTACTTGACACTGTAGCTTTGTTTATGTGACCCTGACAATATGTTGCCCTCATGAGGACTATTGAGGACTATTTGAGGAATTCGTTACCCAGTTATCTCCCTGCTGTTTTGAATGCTAGGAACATAACCTGTTATACAGTGGGTCCCATGTCTTGTGTGATCTTGGGAGGGCCCCATAACTTCTTTGGTTATGTCAAGTGAATGGGATTGTTTTCATTTTTCCCCACAATGGCTATACCTACTCTCATATGTATGACCTACACTGAGAAAAGGAAAAAGGTAGCATCCTTCGTTTTTTGCACCATCTATGAAAAGAGTTTGAGTTGATACATAGGCCACTGTGCAGTGAGAATAGCAAGTACCCAAATAATAATTAAAATACTATTTCAGCTATATGTTTAATTGGATAATCAAGCTTTTGGGAGGTGTTTGCCTCCTGGATCTTGCTCAAAGTTGAATTAGAGGTTGCTTTGGGTTTTTTTAAAGCAGACTGATAATTTGAACTTTAGAATAGCAAGGGAAATGACAGCAGTAGCAAAAGTTGTTTGTCGATGCACTTTCCTCCAGAGGTGGGCCTGCAGTCCTGTGTTTAAAGCATGTGCTTTCTGTGGTCAGTGGCTTTCACTGGGATAGCAACATAGAGGTTGTAAGAACCAAAGCCACTTGGTGGTACACAGTGAGAATAATTCAGATTTTTTTTTAAAGAAAAGACTACAGCCCCCCTTTCCTCTCAGAAAATGCAAATGTGCTCTTAAATTAATTTAACTAACCTTTCAGATTCATCAGCGTGCTCCAAACGACAATTAAAGTTAATGTGGAGTCACTCGGTGGTGGAGAGAAAAAATATTGAATTATTAGTAACCACAATAATGCTAGACATTGGTTGTCTCTGTGATACTTTTGTGGCCCCTTCACAGTATCTCCGCTGATCACAGTACCCGGAAACCTTGGAGTGGCACTGCAGGTCATTGTATGTGGACAGTACTGAGCTAGATGGACCAATTGTCTGACTCACTATGAACTAGCTTCCTATGTTCCTGAGCTCTTTAGCTCAAGCCCTGCCAGCCAATAGGGCATTCTAGCTAAGGAATGGCTCCTAGACCTCCAGAATATCACAATGTAATATTCTCCCATGGTAGCTGGCATTGTGTTTAAGAGGTGCGTATTCCACATCCCAGTATTATATATGTACAGCATTTGTATGCTTATAGTGCCCATTGGACTTCGCTATGACATGCAAATGCTGGTCAACGTGGGACTCGCATGTCTCACATGGTGGCATCTTTTCAAGAAGACACCAGCCATGTTAAGCTTATACATGGATATGTGCTTTACCTGTGACTAAGTCTTGTTTATATAAGTTCTTAGTCTTGACCTTCCCATTTAAAGTTGTAGATGTGATACCCTGCAATGGGTCCTGTCCATTTATGGCTAATTTTATCCAGCTATCAGAGAAATACAGTTCAAATTAACTCGAACATCCACTAGTGGGGGCTTGGTTATCCTGTATCCATCTTTACTTTGGCCCAAGGAATGAACTGAAGATCCTAGAGAGAATAAAACCATACCCAGAAAAAGCAAATACGAGAGCTTTCTAGCATCAGGAATGTTCAACATATGTGGTCTTGAATCTAAATAGGGCAAGTGAGCCTAAACAAAACAATCTAAATGTTATGTTAGGAAGAGGCTTCAAATCCTCACATTTCAGTGCATTGCTTACCTAAGCAACAACTGAAATCTCATCATCCAAGTTTCTGCCCACCTAATAAACTCATGTGACTGTTATTAGAGCAGAAGTTCTTGAATTTATCTTACCAGTCATTCCCCTGCAGATTCACAAGACATGCTAGTATCCTCTCTTAGTATCCTCTAGTATCTGCTAGTATCCTCTCTCGTAGAAGAAAGAAGTGCAACTGGAATTACTTGCAATAGTCATATTAATCTAGAAGGGCCTCTCTGACCCTTCCTACAGTGTCTATTAAGAGACCATCGTTGCAGATCAGATAATGAAGCAAGGTACAATTTCTAAATTGAGAAGGGCCATCTAGTTGCTAGGCACCAGAAAGCCCCGATAAGGAGAAAAGTCATATGAATGTACTACTAAAGCTGCCTTCTACCAAGTCAGACCATTGATCTGTATAGCTCAGTTCTGTCTACACTGCCTGGCAGTAGCTCTTCAGGGTGTCAGACAGTTCAGCAGTTCATTGCTGCCTGGTCTATCTACATATTTTTGTAGTTTATGAAGTAATGTGGTCTCTTTATTCTGTGGTCTCAGAAGACCATTCTGATGCCTCTACCTTTCCAGTTCGGATTTTAGTATAAAACGGTCAACGTGTTCATAATTTCAAAGGCATTTGCAAGATGAACTGCTTGTTGCTTAGAAATATAAGCTAGGCGAAAGTAAATGTATGTTTTGACTTCGGATTTTTCCCCTGCTCCCATGAAAACTTTTCTCCCCCACATTCTGCATGAGATGCTTGCCCTCAGCTACACAGTGCTTGCCTCATACCCATAGAAATTTTACTTTTTTATTTTATACTTACGTAGGTAGTATGCAGAAATGGACTGAGGCTCAGAACTGTCTCCTTTGTCAGTCCAAGCCATTTAGTAAATTAATTTCGTAAACTGGTTCCACTGAGAAATTAAGCAATAAAACCATTCCTCACGTTGAGGTAGTTGGTTGTTATGTGTAGAGGTGGGGCCGTGTTCACCATTATAAGCTGAATAATAACCTATTATGTCAGTTATATCGACTTCTGGTGGTGAGTGGCCATTTCCTCATGTTGCCATTGTTAACTCTTCCTTCATTGTGATCATTCCAATACTATCATGGCGTGTACACATTTCTAAAACCACTAATAAAAAATAGCAGTCAAGTAAATCTTTGGATGAATGGATTAATATTATTTCTAGCCACTTGTTAAATGACGCAGGAATGATAGTTATGATCCTAATCAGAATCATCAGTTCTGCTATCCTACTGCTAAGTGCTGTTCTTTTGGATAGCTCTTGTACAAACCTTGCATAGGTCTTGTGAAATACACAAAACTGAAGACACGAAGTGCTGGGAAAGCTAGATGTGTAAAAAATGGGTTTTGTAAGGACAGAATTAAAATCACGCACCAAAGCCTTGTTGGAAATCCGATTCAGAAGGTTCACACTAGTTTCAAACTGAATTAGAAGTGTGAAATTAGAATGGGGCCATATCTCAGTGGTAGATAGGCTTACCAGATCTCCAACGGGGACAGAGTGCTAGACCTTTAGGAGAAGGTATGTGGGCAGGTGTAGCTTGTTAGAGCACAATCCTAGGCCTGTCTACTCAGAAGCAAGCCCCACTGAACACAATGGGGCTTGCTTCTGAGTAGACATGCTTAGGATTGTGCTCTAAGGTTTAACAAGCTACACCTGCCCACATTCCTTCTCCTAAAGGTCTAGCACTCTGTCCCCGTTGGAGATCTGGTAAGCCTAGTAGTAGAGCATGTGAATTTGCATGCAGTGGGTTCCATGTTCAGTCTTGGACATTTCCAGGTAGAGAAGCCGTCCTTCCTGAGATCGTGAGTGCGACTGCTGGTCAGTGTTGACAGTAGTGAGCTAGATGGACTAATGTTCTGACTTGGTCTAAGGCAGCTTCTTATGTTTCTAAATCAAATGGCAGTTCAGAGAAGATAGGGACAAAAGCTAGGGCCAGTACCCGTACCAAAATAGAGCTAGGCCAGAACAGCACTGGACCAGAGTGACTGAAGGATGAGTAAATAGAAAGTCATGACCTGAGCTCAGACAAAGCAGTAACAATTCAAATGCCCAATCCATCAACATGCTGGAATTCGCCGGTGGTGAACAAGGAAGATTATTGTGAGGATAAGGGGAGCAAAGGACATGTTTTCTAGACAAATCTGCCAGCTTTTATGCCCCACGGATGGAGTAGGAAAGAGTTCAGTGCTACCCACTACCACTGGAATTGGTGGGACAATGAATGTGTTTTAAGTTTGGCTGAATCATGCCCAAAGATGTTAAAGCTGAGAACTTGCTACAAGTGCTGTACAATATATATCAAGTATTGGAGTCCTCCTTTTTTCACTGTCTTGGCTGATAATTGGACCGTTTCGGTTAAGCCCTAGCTGTTGAGTTTTGCCAGGGGACCACCTAGCCACCACTCATGTCTATTTGTTATCCTTAAAAAGGATCATCTTCTACTGCAGCAAACAAGGAAAAGGTGATGGGATTAGGAAGTGGCGACCATCACAAAGTGTGTAAAAGCATTCATCCCAGATTTCTTGCCAGTTTTCTCTCTCAAGATGAAATTATGTTAACAGGAAGCCCGTGGGACTAACCAATAAAGATCTTTAGATTTGGGGTGCCAAATAGTATGGTTGACTTAAAGTTTTAGAGCTACTGTATTGTTCCGAGTATAAGACGCACCCGATTATAAGACGCACCCTTAAAGTTTGGTGCTATTAAAAAAAATTAATTAAATCACTGGCATTAAATTGCAACAGCCTGATTATAAGACGTACCCCTAGTTTAAAAACTTAAATTAGGAGAAAAAAGTGAGTCTTATACTCAGACCAATACAGTATTTTGAGCCAGGCAGTCTGGGGACGTCGCACCCCTTTAAACTGGGATCACATACAGGGAAGAGTTATCAAATGGTTGTGAAGGTAAGTGGACCTGATAAACCACATATTCCCGTCCTGTCCCATCTGTAGTGGCTCTGCTCTTTGCCTCAAATAGTTCCTTTGTTCACTGTAGAAAGAGAACCCCCGTTCCCTATTGCTTTTACCCATGCCGTCTTTGTTTATAGAATGGATCGCTAGGATTAAAGAAATTCAAACAAAACTCTTAGTCCTTAGTAGACATAGAATGATTATCTTTCCAAATGGAGAAAGAACAAAACATTGGCAGAAGCTTTAACAGCCGCTGGCTGAGATGAAGATGAGATATTATAAACTAAAGAAAGCAAAGGAGGGTTGTATTTCATTCCAGGGACTTCAAGTTTGCAACTAAAATCTGCTGTGGTTTTATTTTGGGGACTGCTGAGCACAGCTGCAACCCATCAAAAGAATTCATGCAATTCTCAACCATGCTAATGGAAGAGAATCTGTCTCTGTGTGTGTGGATTATGGAGAGAGGTGTAGGAGATGCCAGTTTGCAAGGTCTGATTTGCATTCACAGGGTCGATATGCCAATGTTTTGAACACTGGCAGCAAAGCTATCCTTTAATAACTTTTGCTTGATGCATTAATTAATTAACCCTTAACCTTCTCTTTCCCTTTTCAACCCTTTTTCTCCTTTCCCCCTTCACCATGTTCCCAACGTAAATAAACAATTTTAAAAAATTGCACACGCGCAAAAAAAAATTATTCACAATATCAATACAAAAGCAGGCAATGCATGTGTGGCCATGCCTCACAAAATAGGTCGGATTATTGAGGGGAGCCCAGCAGACCGCTGTGGGAAGCTGAAAGTGGGGGACCGGATATTGGCTGTTAACGGATGTTCCATCACCAACAAATCACATTCGGACATCGTCAACCTAATTAAAGAAGCAGGAAATACGGTTACTCTGCGCATTATTCCAGGGGATGGTAAAGTATACTTCTCTCTCTGCCCCTTGCCTTATTATGGAGGAAATTTTTCTTTAGTATGCAACCCTCAAATTATTTTTTGCTTCTCTTTAGCTATAGAAATGTTGCTCTGGGCAGATAAGGGGGGGGGGTCGTTGATGGAAAATGTAAGTTTTGCAAAAATGTAAGTTTTGCTCCCACAAAATGGTGCCTGTTTCATTGTGCAGAGCTGAGTAACTGAACAGAAGTTATTAAATTAGTATCCCTGGAAGAGCACTTTGCATCCCTTATTCAGAGTTGGCGTGTGTTTGCCTCTTACCCACCTAGCCACCTGTTTCTTCCTAGTTCACTTCTGCCCATATTGGTCCCCTCAGCTATCTGTAAGACTTTGGGATATTTCACCAATGTTGGCCCAGTATCATTCTGGTATTAGGTGTTCAGGTGTGTTTCATCCCCTCCATGTGGACCTCTGGCAATCTCCCTGACTTCTGTGTCATTGGAGCATTAGAAAATGTCCTTAGTTTTATTATCAGCAATTACTGATGTTGGAACACTCGACTCAGTGACATTGCAGCCCCGTAACATAGCTTGCCGTGCCATGTTTGTGAAAGCATCATTTGTTGCAGAGGTTCTCTCTGTTTTTTTTAACTTAATTGAAAAGAGCCTACTGAGTATTGAAGTACAGCCCCAGTTCTTATATGTTAGCTTATTGTGACCCTCCCAGCATTTCCACATCCTATATAACCTGGTACAGTATTGTGCACTTTGAAATACGTAATGTTTTACTTGGGAAAACCCCACATTTTCTAGCCCTCATGGTTGCATGGCCTCTCAGCAGAGATCCTTAAGGGGCATATAGATTATGCCTGAACAGTGTCTGCTGAAAGCTTAAAACTGGAAAAGGGAAATGTACATTCAGTGATTACGAAGTAGGACTTCAGAGACTCTAATTCTGTGAACCTTCACTCACTATCCCCTTCCCATATGTAATATTGCCAATGTAATCTATCCACATTACCATTTGTCCCCCTCTCTCCTTATCCTTTATCATGCAAGTCTTTGTCACCTTAACTCTAAGAAACAGAACTTTGTGCGAATTAAGTAGATTCTGAATTAGCACTTTTGAGTGTTGCATGGATGAAAGTTGTACGTGTAACGAATCATTATCCCATCACGAAGTTACAGACTGTTTTTGTTGTACATGTTGTGCTTTGCCCTTGACGCTATGTGGATAGGAACATGGCTGAAGGAACTGTAGTCCTTCTGCAACATGATCAGCATCAGTAGGAACAGCACTAGTTGTAGTGCTTCCCCCACACCACTACACTGAGCAGCTATCAGTCAGATTCTTCTGTTTTGGAGAATTGCTGATAACTCCCTCCCTTATGATTTTCAATCTTAAAATACCACCACTAAATGTTATGTACATCCTGTATATTTTTAATCTGTTTTTATCATTAAGGAATGGTTGTGCATGCACTGTTAAGACATTTGGCTCTTATCCCTTGCCTTTTGCCATGTATAATGGCTTCAGGCCGGGGTTCGGGACAGAGACGGCCTTGGTCGCCTTGGTGGTTGACCTGCGCCGGGGACTGGACAGGGGGAGTGCGTCCCTGTTGGTCCTGCTGGACCTCTCGGCGGCTTTTGACACCATTGACCATGGTGTCCTCCTGGGTCGGTTGGCTGGGTTGGGGCTTGGAGGCACCGTTCTGAGGTGGTTCCGCTCCTTCCTGGCTGATAGATCCCAGAAGGTGGTGCTGGGGGATGCTTGTTCGGCACCCTTGCCCTTGAGGTGTGGGGTGCCACAAGGGTCAATTCTGGCCCCCATGCTGTTTAACATCTATATGAAGCCGCTGGGAGAGGTCATCCGGGGGTTTGGGGAAGGGTGTCATCAGTATGCGGATGACACCCAGCTCTTTCTCTCCTTTCCACCTGACTCCAAGGGGGCGGTCGATGTCCTGAATCGTTGTCTGGAGGCAGTTGGGAGCTGGATGGGGGCGAACAAGCTGAAATTAAATCCTGATAAGACAGAGGTTCTTCTGGTCCAAAAGTCTACGACTCAGGTACTGGATCATCGTCCTGCTCTGAATGGGGTTGTACTCCCTCTGAAGGAGCAGGTCCGCAGCTTGGGGGTTCTCCTGGATGCGCAGCTGCTCCTGGATTCCCAGGTGGCGGCTGTGGCCAGGGGGGCTTTTGCCCAGCTTCGGCTGGTGCGCCAGCTGCGACCGTACTTGGATCGTGCAGACCTGGCCACAGTGACCCATGCCCTAGTGACATCTAGACTAGGTTACTGCAATGCGCTCTACGTGGGGCTGCCTTTGAAGACTGTTCGTAAACTGCAACTAGTGCAGAATGCGGCGGCCCGGGTGGTTGCCGGGGCTTGTCGGTTCGACTCAGTTGGACCGTTGCTTCGGCGGCTACACTGGTTGCCGGTTCGCTTCCGGGCACAATTCAAAGTGCTAGTTTTGACTTTTAAAGCCCTTAATGGCTCGGGTCCAGGGTATTTGAGGGACCGCCTCCTTCCTTATAATCCGACCCGTACTCTGAGGTCATCGGGGGGGCCCTGTTAACCGTGCCGCCATTGACAAAAGTGAGGGGGATGGCGGCGCGGAATAGGGCCTTCTCGGCGGTGGCGCCCCAATTGTGGAATTCCCTCCCCTTGGAATTAAGAACGACTCCCTCTTTAGAGGCCTTTCGGCGGGGCCTTAAGACGTTTTTATTCAGGACTGCTTTTAATGTCTGACATGGTGGGCTGACCTTTTTAACAAATGGTTTTAATATATGTAAATGCTGGTGACCCACTGGGGTTGTTTATTTTTAACTTAAGTGTTTTAATTAATTATTTTAATGTGTTTATAAATTGTTAATGTTTATATGTATTTTAATATGTTGTAAACCGCCTTGAGTGCCCTCGGGAGAAAGGCGGGCTACAAATTCTTAAAATAAATAAATAAAATAAATATAATCCATGAGTGTCTTTTTAAGTGCAATGGACGGTTAGGAAACAGAAGGGCAAAGCATGTTGCCATACTTTTAGGTTTCTTGGAAAGAAGCTTTGTCGGTTCAGATCAAGGGAGACTTTAGAAGACTTTTCTTTAGCTATTGGAACCCAAGACTGAGGATTTGTTGTCACAGGACAGAGTGCAGAGGTAGTAAAGGTAATTAGTTGTTAGAATAGATTAGAATCACAGTTAGAATCAGTGGATTCATTGATCAGATGTGAGGCATAAGCTTGCTAGATGTGCTTTCATTTTACTCCTTTATTCTAGATTCTCACAAGCCTATAAAACATAATGTATTTATTTATTGTTCCTTTCTTTTGTATTCTATTCTTATTGTCTGTGTTTTACTGCTGATTGTTTTTTCGTAGTGATCTGTTTTTATGGTATTGTATTTTAAAGTCCAAAACTGGTGATGGACCAAACCCTTCCAAAGAACAAACGCTATACAGACCTGTATATACTTGTATTCCTAATGAAAGTATTTAGGTCCATGTACACTAATAATTACAATCCAGATATTCAGGGGCAGTCCAAGGGTGAAGTGACTGTTGTGGCTTGCATCTATCGGCAAATTATGGGACATGACATAAAGATTCTGAGTACTTTTCACTCTGAGGCTGGATTCACACTACACGAATCCTGGAGCGTTACGGAGATCTGCGCGGAGCTCTTTGACAGCATTTTGGAAGCAAGCGGAGCAGCTGCGAGCTCCGCAATGCAGAAGCTGGAAAAATGGTTTCCCCTCATCTTTTGAGGGGGTGGGCTTCGCGGAGCTGGGGCGGGTTTGCGGAGCTACTGCAGCCTACCAATCGGATGAGAGGGGGGGAGAGTGGCTGCATGCCAATCAGAACTACCTTCATAAGAAGGCGGGACAGCAGGAGGGACAACAGGCGGGAAGACACTCCTTCCGGCCAGCTCTGCGCGCTGGGGCAGGGGCATCCGCGCCTGGATTCGTGTAGTGTGAATCAGCCCTGAGTCTGTTGCTGCCTTCCTGAAGCCTACCACAGACACATCCGTTAAAAGTGAGCGGGAAGCACATTGGAAGGCAGCAAGCCTGCCTCCTACCACCTTACCTTTCTCCTCTTCACACAGTCCCTTTAAACAAAATGCACTCCTCACTTCCAGTTTTGTTTATAGGGACTGCATGAAGTAGGAGAAAGGTGAGGGGGGTAGGAGGCAGGCTTGCTGCCTTCCAATTTGCTCACTGCCTTCTGCAAAGTGGGGTGGGGGATACATGCGGAGGCTGCATCAGGCAGCAGATCACCTTTGGTTGCACCTGATTACCAAGGAAAGCAAGAGTATTTCATGGAACTTCAAAGAAGGGCTGTGTCAAATGGAAAGCTTTGAAAGGGGCCTAATGCCACTGTTTCTGTCCTTGCTCTGAATTGTTTTCATGGCAACACCAATCAGAAGCTGGTTCAGAATGAGACAAAAGAAGAGGTACCTAGACCAGGAAACCAAGACGATCAGCTCCTGACCTGAGAAATCTCTCATGTAATTATTGTTGCTGATTTATTATTTTAAATTGTAAACTGGCTTGAATGCCAAGGCAGAAAGACAATATGTAAATGCAGTTAATTTTTTTTAAATGATTCCTGCCCTCATTCTGAATTGGCTTCATAGCATTAACTAGCCAATCAGATTTGGCTACATGACAAGGTCACAAAGCTCACTAAGAGCTGAGGGTAGGAAGCATTGCTTGGCACTCTGCCAGGTATCAGAGGCAAAGGGGACCACTTTCAGTGACAATAGCTGAGTGGCTATTTTCAGTGGCTGAGTTAACTCATTTTTGATGAGGATTTTTAATCAGATGGGCTGAGTTAACATCATCCCTGTTTATAGGGCTTATCTGAAAAGTTGCTGTAAGCGTGTCCCCTTAACGTACCTCCGCCAAATAGGGTTGTGAAATTGGGGAGCCATTTTGTCTCAGTCCTACTTTAAATGCTAATTAGTTTGTTGTAGCATTAACTTTCATAGATGAGGTAAGTTTTTTGCCTATGAAAGCTCAGGCCACAGTAAACTAGCAAGTACAGTACTTTAAGTGTCATGGGATTATACGGGCATTCCAGATTTGCATAATATTAATTCCCATTTTGACTGTAAAAGAGTTAAGCCCCACCTTCCTAAAGACACTTTGGCTGGAGTACGATCCAGCCAAAATCACACTTTAAACCTGTCACGTTGAAGGAACAAACTAAAAACATGTTGCATATAATGAATCATACTCTTGTCTTTTGTTGCAAAAGATGAAGATGACTACTCTTCTCGCATGAAGTTACAGTCAGTCTTCAAAGCCTAATTGTAACGATGTGACCACTGGGCCGGGGGGGGGGGGGTCCATTTCAACTTGCTTTGCTGGGTGCATTCAAATGAAAGGCATTGTCTGTCAATGCTTTCTCCAGTTCTGTTGCACTTTGGGTCAGCTGGATCCAAGTTATAAACACTGTCGAATAAAGTAACCCTAGGATATCTCCACGAATGGTAGTTATCAGGCAAGAGGTCTATCACAACCCTTTTTACTCTGTTGGCTGATTCACTTGACCATATTTATCGCCACATGGTGAACTGTGAGAAACAGCTGTCAAAGAAAGAACTTAATATCATGTGGATACGATACCGATCATTGGAGGCAACTGAGAAACATAACCACGTCATAAATATAAACCATTTATGCTAATTGGACGTCCTTTGCGCAATGAAAAGGTGCTGCCTGCAATAGCTGGCAGCTAACATGATGGCCATTTCACGCAACCCAGTGAGTGCGTGATAATAACTAATTATGCTGGATAGTTTTGTTATCATGATACATGGAGCCTGATGAAATATAAAATGTGTACACAGTACCAGATGGATGCAGGCTGAGCTGAAATATAACAAGCAATTATGAATAAGAAATTGCTGGAACCAGGCTTGTAGTTGTTGCACTTGCTGCTTGACTAAGTGCCCCCTGGGTTGTACATTTCCAGCATTTCTAACACTACACCCTCACACTTAGGAACATCTTAACACCCTTAGCGTGTTTTAGGAGTCTGAGAATAGCATACACATCATTTATTTCTGGAGTTCTCATTGAATCTCGGCAACTCAGGATTTAAATTCTGTCACGATACATTCAGGATATCTTAGCCCTGGATGCCTTTTCATTGGATTGTGCCCTAAGCTTACGCTCCGTGAATGAAAGGCCACCCATTCCTAAGAGCACAAAGTTAAGATACCACCCATTGGGTTTGCCGCAGTGGAAGTAGAAATCTCAATCCTGATTTGTGAAAAGCCCAAGGTGTTGTTTGTGCCCTATTATTACAAGGCATGTACTCCTTTGTAATGGACCCAAACAAACATTCTTGATAATGCCCAATAACAAATGCTTCTGTTTATTACATCTTCCATCCCACTATATCTCATCTGCTGATAGATGAGATAACAAATATATCTCATCTAAGATTTAAAATTCTCATGGCCAGCATTAAACATAGAAGTCTGCACATTTACGAGTTTAAAAGCCATGGTGTAGCACTAAAAGGTTTAAAAATGTTTATAAGTAAAAACACAAACACAAAAACACTTAAAACTTTATCACAAACAACGTTTCTTCCAAATTGCATCAGATTTCATCAGGTTATGAGGGACCAGTCGACCAGCGTGCGCGCTCTCCTTTGTTATTTAAATCAGCGGCTGCTCGGTGCGAACCACCATCTGCCGGCAGCTTTGGCCGCTCATAACCCGATGAAATCCAATGCAATTTAGAAGAAACGTCATTTGTGATAAAGTTTTAAGTGTTTTTAAGTTTTTAACCTTTGTGTGTTTACCTATAAACATTTTTAGACCTTTTAGTGCTACACCATGGCTTTTAAACTTGTAAATGTGCAGACTTCTATGATTATACAGTATCTCATCTGTTAGCAGTCAGGATGAGCTGATTTTATTTTCTTTTGTAGCTAAACTAGAAAACTAGCATGTCAGGGGGAAAAGGTAGCTTGAATCATTCTTCCCAATGAAGATCATAAGGACTGCAGTGGAACGTAAGGAAAGAAGCAGGCTCACATGTACATAGGCACCAAGTTGTTTAGCACTTTATAGGTCAATCAATATGGAAGTGAACAATGATATCCTCTGTTTCCCTTGGGGGACTTGACAGCATTAGTGTAAGGTTATATTAGCTTTGAAATATACTGTCATGTCAGCTTGTATTCAGCTTATAATATTATGAAACTTAATACAGTATTTTATCATTGTCATTGTTTCTGCAGCGTTTTAATGTACAAAGTGCCTTAAAATCCTTATATTGCTCATCTTCTCAACAACTCTGTACTGATCATGCACAGATCAAAATCTGGTCTGTGCAGACCCATCATGGCAGTGGATGCTTACTCAGTCCCAGGCAAGGGAACAAATGTTCCCTTACCTAGAGGAGACCTCCAAGACTGCCCCCCCACCAGATGCAGCACACACGCCAGTGGCGCAGCTGCATTGTCTTTGGGTGTGTGTGATAGGATTGGGCTGTGAGGCTGCAATCCTGAATACACTTACTAATTCCCACTGAACATGGAGGGACATCCTACTGAGTAAACATATTTAGATTTCCACTGTAAGGATGCAGTGTAATACATGATTATCTGACAGTATGTACCTACTAAACATGCAAGGAATGGGGCTGTTTTTAGGCTAAGTATAGATGTCTTTTTATTAAAAGTTTTTTTTATCGGAAAACCGGAAGTGGGTTGCGATCGCATCCAAGGGCCATTCTGATGCACAGGTGTCCCCCCTCCCCAGAGGACCACCATAACCCTCCAGGAAGGTAAAACAGGCACTTTTTCCCATGACAACAGCGAACACGCTGTCGCTGCTCCTGGGAGGGCCCTGCAGCCACTTAGAGCAGCGGAGGCTCTTCCCAGGAGTTTGCAAACCTCTGGATTAGGATGTTACATTCTAGTATTTCCTTTTTTGTAGACTACCCTCAAATCTTTAGAAAGAGATTGAATAACTATGGAAGTAAATAAATGTAGCTCTGTTGTTTGTGATGTTATCCAGCAGACCTGACTTTAAAGGTCAATAATGGCTCTGAAAAAGGTCAACTGGACTCTGAAACAGGGGGATTACATGCCGTCAGTATTCATCCCTGGTTAGCAGTCTGGTCGCACCATTCTGAACTGGTCCTCCCCCGTCCTGCCCCTGCTGCCACCTTACCTGCTCCGCCTTGGGTGAGCCGTTGGCACAGCTGCAGGACCTCCAGCCACCCCATCACATATTACAACAGCACATATTTTGCAGTGCTGGACTGGGACTTATGGTGGCGGATCAAGAGATCCGCTCCCGCAAGCCCTCAATAAGATTGGGCTGTGAAGCATCTGTCCCCCTGGCCAGATCTGATTGCTGCAGGAATGGGCGCAACTGGCACACCAACCATTGTTGATCATATCTGGATGACTGACTTCAATGCTACTATTCTTAGGAGCTCCTCATCTTGGAATGATGAAGCTTTGTTAGAAATAGCTAATTTTTTTTATAAACTGAGGGCAGCAACAAAAAAATCAACATATAGGAGAGTGCCACCTGTCAGGATTTTCCACTCATGGTGCCTTCTTTTGTGACCCCCCCCCAACATGCTTTCATCTGAGTTAGTCTGCTGTATTCATCCCAAAAGCTATTCCACAGGTTCCATGCTCTCCTTCCACTTGTTCCATGAGTTCCTCCTCCCGGGTTTCTCTTCCTTAGGATCCAGATTAGTGGTGCTTCTATTTCCGTATCTCCGTCTTTTCATATACCCCCAGTCTCAGCCCAGTTCCCAGGGAACTTTCCAAAGCAGGGTTCTGGGGTCAACTGGAGCGTTCTGGGGTTACATGTACATTTGTTATGTACACTAACAAGGGCTAAAGCTACTGTGTTGTTGTTTTTTCACCTGAAATTAATATAACTAGCACAACATTTCCATGAATGTGTTGGACAGGACCTGGACTATTAATGTTGGTTGGTTTGATTGTTGTTTACATTATTTCAAATGTGACACTAATAGTAGGCAAGAGCCAAGAATAACATGGAATGGTTGTCAACTTTGCAGCACATGTACTGTACTTCTGCCAAAGCAACTGAGCTCGTACTGTCTTGAAACCATATATTTGTATTACCATTTCTGATATGAACTCAGAGCAGTAAAATAGCGACATAAAATGCTGCATGTCATGGGCCTGTTCAGCAAGTTTCACACATGATTTTTAGTAAAAGAGTCAGCTCTTGGTAGCCTAACAAGTATTTTCATGTGTGAACTAGTTGATACATGTATGTGCATCACTTGATTTAGCTACACTTGATTACTGTGCAGTTGATTACTAACAGCTGAATCTGTGAATGGGTTCAATTGAAATGCATTGTACTTGGGTGGTGCAAAGTTCTTTCCGTTGTGTTTTATAGTGCGGGTGACCCATTCACACACGCATGTGTTGCATGCATGATGAACAGGCAGGCTTGAGATTTCAATGTATGTATTCTTTAGAACCTAGACAATGAGAGAGGCTACTTTCATACATATATGATAGCATCCCAACTAGCACTTCCATCTTCAGAATCTCCTTCTGTGAGCAGAAGCTTCCTCTTTGGACACCAGAACTGCTTCCACAAGTGGAAGGGCTCCTTCCATTTGCAAGTGGAGCTTCTGACAATGGAGGTGGTAGTCAGGATTCTCCCTGTAGCATAGCTGTGCCGCCCCCCTGTGACGTCATTGACAGAGCGATGTCACTCGCCCAGCCCCCAAGTGACATCGGCCAATCGAAAAGGTACTTCGGGGCTCGGGCGGATGGGAGGTGGCACAACCAAACGCCGTTCTGAGGCAGTGGGTGGCTTCTGAGGCCATCTGCGGCCTGTTCCGTCTCCTACCTTTTTCGCCGCCGCCGTCATTTTGTTGCCACCGCCGGTATGACACCCCCTGCGTGCCGCCCAGGAGCAGATTGCCCCCCTTCCTACGCTACTGGAGGCTCCCCGTGGATTTTGTCTAAAAGAGGTCAAGGTCAGGACTGACCTGAATAATTTGCATTGTTTCAGTGTTCTTCTTTTCAGTGTTCTTCTTCTTTTTGCTCCTCTGCTGCTGTTGCTGTTCATAAGTCTCACTCAACCGTTAGTACAGTATGTCTTAATCAGCCTGGCTGGGGTGGCCTATGTGGTTTTGTCAGTAGTATCGTCACAACGCTTCATCTGACATGACGATATCAAGGACACTTGTAAACAAAATTACATGGGTTATTGAATGTCAGTAAGGGCAAATAAGGCCCAAGTCCATGTGGGTAAAGGAAAAGAAGGAATATAATGCTGAGAAGCTGCTCCAGCTGGGAAGGGGATCCATTGAAACAATGTGAATGTTCCGCTGGTTTTTACTTTTTCAACAATTTGCCTGAGTGTGTTGCTTCTGAAGCGAATACTGAAATTAGAGATTGTCTCATCCCTATTTTTGTACTTGTCTCATCTCTATTTTTGTTTTATCTTAGTTATTTTCAACAGTTTGTACCCTACTCTTCAACCAAGCCAGATTCCGAGAGTGGCTTACATTCAAAATAAAATCAACACACACCACATCAGTTAAAACTAGGGCAATAATGTAAAGCAAATCTAAAAACAGAGACAAGTCTTCTAGCAATGAAACAGCATTAAAACCATGACCGGGGTGGGGGTGGGAATGTTTTAATCTCGTGCCAACAAGAAAATACCATAGGCTCAATGTCAGGCATGGAGAGAGCATGTCAAAGTCAGGGTGCCACAAATTAGGAGCAACTTCATAATATCCCGTAGTTCTCTTTTAAAAAAATAAGTATCCTTCTCATTTGCTGATTCATCTAGCCAGCAATATCAATCATGTTGATATTGCTTAATGTTCCTTTTTAAAATGATGAGTCAGAGTATTTTTGTTCACATGAAATGTGGATCCTTTGATCTGCAAGAATGACTCATTTTTACTCTCTGCAACCATGAGGTCTAAAGTTTATTTTAAAAAGAATAATGAACATTGGTGCAAGGTCACACTACAGTACCTTGTGAGGGAAATGCAATTACAATGCAATCGTATGCATGATTACTAGGAAGTAAGTCCCATTGTGTCCAGTGGGGCTTACTCCCAGGAAAGTGTGGATAGGACTGCAGCCTTAGAAAGATAATAGGCATTGCAAGCCGAGAAACCAATTAGGAAGCCCAAAACAATAGCTGGCTATTAAAGTAACATAAAATCCATACCGTGTAGCCCTTACTGCTACAGTCACTGCCCAAGCAAACATGTGTTGACAGCTTGTATGAGACAAGGGGACATGCCAGTATTATTTTCATAGATATAGTGCTTTCTCATAAGTCTTTCCTACATAGTAACAATTTGAAGGAAATCACTCCACTCCGCGTGTTGCTAAATAAATACTTAATGGTTAACTACTTATATAATCCCCTTCTTTTATTGGATTTCTGAAATGTGTGCCAGTGCAAATCCCTCTTGGGTAGTGTGGTGTTTAAAAATGTATTTGATACCTTCGAATGGGATGTTTTGGCTCAAGGGAAGCTGTGTGTAGTCAGAAGAGTAGTCTGTCTCACAAAGAGCTTTGTTTTATTTTGCAGAATCCTCCAATGCTACTTTATTGACCAATGCAGAAAAAATTGCTACAATTACAACCACGCATACTCCTCAACAAATGCCACAGGAGACCAGGTCAGCTCATGTTGTGTTCTGAGAGTGTGTCTATGTGCTGTCTTTCTGGTTACTTCTCAAGCATCTTCATTCCCGTAAAACTGATCCTTATATATTTCCCCCCTCTTGCTTCTTCCTCTTCCATCTTGATTTGAACAGGAACAACACAAAGCCAAAGCAGGAGTCCCAGTTTGATTTCAAACCACCCCCACCCTCACAGGTAAGGAGTTCTTTTCACATTGGCTTCTTTTGCTCTGCCTGCTGCGGTTGCAACTTGCATTTCTGCAGGAAATGTGTATTGTGGAGTCTCTCATCCCTCCTGCTTGTCTGAGAAACAGAGATCACTAATCAGCTTATTGAAATGCACTGAGACTGTTACAGGTTGAAAGACTATTTGTATCAGAGAGAGAGAGGGGCATCAAGATTGAAAGCAAAGTCCACTAATATTTTGCGATGATAATATTTCTGGTGTGTTGACAGGAGTATATTGCTTCAGGCTACCAATGGAAGGAAATTGCACTTCAAACTGTACATTTAGATGCAGTATAGTAAAAGATACTTGGCTCTTCAGTTATCCATGCTGCATGCAAAGAACTGGCCTCTCCTACTGGCTATTACCATAGAAACGACAGTGATTTTTTTTTTTCCATGTCACCTTACTACATGGAAAGATAAAGATAGAAGACATTTTCTGTGACTTTGTTAGTGACCTTTATGGCAGTACTGTATATAAAACCTAAAGCAGAAATTTATTATTATTATTAACAGTACAGTATTTATATACCGCTTTTCAACAAAAAGTTCACAAAGCAGTTTACAGACAGAATCAAATGATTAAATGGCTCCCTGTCCCAAAAGGGCTCACAATTTTAAAAAAGATCAGAACACTACTACCATACAGTCACTAGAAAAGACACTGTGTTGGGGTGAAAGGGGGGCAGTTACTCTCCCCCTGCTAAATATAAGAGGAGCACCAATTGAAAAAGTGCCTCTTGCCCAGTTAGCAGGGCAATATATAGTGTACAGGTGGGCCCCCATATCCACTGATTCGCTATCCACGGTTTCAGTTATCCACGGATCGTGGGGACCCCCCCCCCTCCAGGCTTTTACTTTTTTCCCAGTAAGCTTCGTTTCTTCCTTAAAGAAACAGGAGAAGCAGCCTCTGGCTGCTTATTACAGGCAAGTAGAATGAGACTAAGTACTAGAGAGGCTCTGCAAGGTTAACAGAAACCTTGCAGAGCCTCTCTAGGACTTAGTCTTGTTCTACTTGCCTGCAATGGAGGCTGCTTCTCTGTTTATTTTAAGGAAGAAACAAAGCTTGCTGAAAGAAAAATAAGAGCTGGGGGGGGGCAAGCCTGCCTGCAGGGGATGCAGGTGGGGGGGGCCTTCAGGAAACCATGGAGGGGGTGTTCGCTCTTATCCACGGTTTCAAGTAGCCACGGAGGGGCCTGGAACATATCCCCAGCGGATATCGGGGCCCACCTGTACCTTATTAGTAAGTCAGCAGGTGATCACACTTTCTGGCTAGCAATATTTGCCATTCCCATTAAATTTATTTCAGAATCAGATTAAGGAGAAAAGATCATTACCATTTTTTAAAAAATTTGGAAACCAGTGGGCTTCAAGCATAGATGTTGGAAATGAGCCCAGTTCAGTTATTGTTCATATTGACTTAAAAATAGTTAGTTATTTTGAAGGTAGTAGAAAAATGTTGAATGCAAATTACATCTTACTATTTCCCCATAGCCTGACCAGGATTTTTACACAGTTGAGCTTGAAAGAGGAGCCAAAGGGTTTGGCTTTAGTCTGCGAGGTGGCCGAGAATATAACATGGATCTCTACGTGTTGCGGTTAGCAGAGGACGGTCCTGCTGAGAGATGTGGAAAAATGAGGGTATGTCTGTAAAAATATTTTTCTTTATCTTGCACAGTTCAGTGGAATGATCTTGAAGGTACATGGTGCAGCAGCTCAGCTGAAAGTTGTGTGAGTCTGGTTCTGCTCAGTGCCTAGGAGAGAGACTGCCTTGGAAGCCTATGTAGGCCACCTTGAACCGTGTGCAAGAAAGGCACAATATATTGGATATAAAGGGCAGCTGGATGATTGTTTGCTTAAATGGTTAAATCAGGCCATGAGTTACACTTCCTGTATGATCCATTCTGAATCCAATTCACTACAAAGCCATCAGCAAGTCATTTAATAGAGTTGGCTGGCATTGATATGTATAGTGAATGGAGTTCAGCACTTGGGAGTGCTGCAGACACCAGGCCAGGAGACCCTTTTAAGCACACACCAGGTCTGCCTTGGTTCCCCCCCCCCCCATGCTCAGTTTTCTCACAACATCAGAGTCCATTCCCAGAATTCCCCTGAGGTATGAGAACCGTATGTCATATGACTGGGGGTGGGGCAGCATTTATAAAAAAGGTCTTCAGAAACTCCTCTGCATGGAAGACGTTCATCATACAGGTCTTGGGATCCTGATCCTAGATCATAGGCTCAGTTGATCTTGAACCAACGTATAGCATCATAGCCTCGGTCCTGTGGCTAATGGCCTAACTCCTCCAGTGTGTTGTGGATTGTGGTTGAGAGCTAAAGGTTTTACAGCATTTTTGTGCACAGTTGTTATATAATATGAATTTAAATATATGGCAGGAATTTAAATTAAAATGAATGCCCCATTGTTGGGAGGGGGGAAGGTGGGGTATAATACTTAGAAATAAATAAGTGTGGTTCTATGGACTGAGATTTTACAAGCGTTCCTGTTTAAAAGGGAGTAGTGAATTCAAAAGGAATATCAGTGACTTGGCAATCACTGTGAAATGTTCTGCCTAGCCTTTTTCTTCCATTTTAGACTTTCATATGCAGGAGGATTTTGATGTGGGAAGCCTTTCAAACAAGAGTTTCCACCATGTGCATTTGGAAGTTGTATAGCCATGTGGAGGACTCTGTGGCATACACACCTGAACTTTTGAATCAGTTCTGATTTTGTTCCAGTGTGTATTTGAAAGCAGAGTGGAAGCAGTTCAAAGACCAGTAACATGGCTTTGAAATGGGCCATTGGACCTGCGGTTCATCTTTGGATCTCCTTTACACCCAACCTAGTTCCAGTCCTGTTGCATATAGTATTCCTTCCAACATTTTGCTTTAATCATTGGTATTTTTATTTTATTGTGGCAGATTGGTGATGAAATCCTGGAAATCAATGGAGAAACTACAAAGAACATGAAGCATGCTCGGGCCATAGAACTAATTAAAAATGGTGGCCGCAAAGTTCGCCTGTTTCTCAAACGTGGAGATGGCTCTGTACCAGAATATGGTGGGTCAAACTATGAAAACATTCCTTTTCTTCCTCCTGGCATCACTCCATGAATGATATGTCTCCAGATCTGAAGCGGGGATTCTCTTTTTTCTTTCCTCCTTTTTCACCAGTGTCTTACCAACCTTGGCAACAAATGATTAATTGCCTCGCGTGTGCTGAATTTTCTCTGCAGATTTTCATCCTTTGCTTGCTACTATGGACTTTTGTGGGGGCACAGTGTACAGGGAAGATCATCTTCAAAGCAGTATTTTTGGTGATCAGAGGGGGCAAAAACATAGAGACAAAACAAATACAAAAACCCTACTATTTTGTCTGACCAAACAAGGAATGTTTATTGAACTGTGCCAAACTGTTTCTCAGCGGATGAATTGTTCTCTCGTCTTCTGATCAATGCAGAAATGGGAATCCTGTATTATCCTTCGAAGCTGTAGCCTTTGTTGGGCTTTTGTCTTTGGCTTTTGTCTGTATCTGTAGGCATGAATTCCAAGATGGTGTCTGGGCTTTCACTGTCCCCTTATATTTATGTAAATATTTATAAATTTATTTTTTAAAAGTATACAAATACAAAAACATATACACTTGGACCACCACCACCACCACTCCTGCCATCTCCCTCACCTTTTGAATGTCTGTCCATTCCCAATTGTGTAAGCTATGAACAAATTCAAATTGCCATTTCCCCAGTGTTTGTTATGACAGAGGAGATCACATTTTAAATTTCTGCCATGGAAGATAAGGTCAGCGTTAAACCCTTCTTGTCCACCACTGTATTCGAGTTGAATAGGTAGAGGTTCGGGTGGCTTAGTAATGTATATAATATTATTATGTCTTATTTATTTGAGATAATTGTTCAAAAGTATGCCCTAGATGTAGGGCTTTTCCCAACAATAATTGGTTCCCAACCAGTTATGAGTTATAAGCACATAATTGAACAGATGTCCTTTATGCTTCCCCATATTTGGGACAATGTTATATCAATAAATTTTGCTCTTTTTCTCCAAGTCAGGGACATAATGTCCCAACCAGTCTACGTTCCTTTTCTGGAAATGAAAGGAAGAGATGGTTGACACCACATAGCTGCTTTTTTTACCACTTTCCCTAAGGTTCGTGGGGGGCGGGGGGGGGTAACTTGGTGAAGGGAGTGTTCTCACAAATAGTTTTTACATGTTGAAAACAGCACAAGCACCAAGGCGGCACCAAGTTGAACTGGTTTTATGATTGATTCAATAAACATCCATATGCCAATCCAGCTTGTTGTGAAACATGTTTAACAGGAGGAGAAGTCATGATCTGGGCCCATGTTGGATTGTTTGCACAACCAGTTGAAGGCATAAAATCACCTGAAATAGTCCACTTGGTTTACTTCAGCACATTGAATACAAAGTTACAAAAATCTATTTTAGACCAGCAAAGAAATGGTTTTTCTACTATTCTCGAGTCTGTCAGAAGTCTCTTTGAAGTAAACAGGGGAAGGAGCAGGATAGCAAGTAGAAATGGTTTTTCAAAGATTATGAGAAGGAGCTGTAAGGCTGCTTGGGGGCACCATTTTGTGGTGGGCTTTCTGTAAAGAAGCCCCAAACTAAGTAGATGGCAGCATCTCCATTATATACAACACACTTGTTATGTTCTTAACTCCAAACCCTATTTAAAAAAAAAAAGAGTATTAGTATATTGCACAAAACATTTCTATTTTTGTTCATAACACGCTCCAGAACTTATATTCATTTGACCACAAAATTACACTGAAATTAGTAGCCTGGTCAATTCACATTATAAATTCAAATCCATTTGACACTATTTAATGAATGGAAACTCCTGTGTTTACACTTCTGTTGTATGAGCTACTCAGCTGGCCATCTATCAGCAGGACTAAAGTTGTGTAATGTTCTTTCTACTCTGTCTTTTCCTATGCTCTTTTGGCTGTAAAGTATTGTATCATATGCTAAACATGGTAAATATATCCTGTAAAAACAAAAAGTGCTTCACATCTCCAAGAATGTCTGTTGCACTGAGGATGAAAATCCAACACATGGGTTTGGGGTGGGTCAGCTTCTTCTTCTTTTCTTTTCTTTTTTAGTTTTGGCTGCAAGTAACTTTTTAATCACGTAATGAATTCCATTTTCAAGCAAGGGGCTGCACTGCCGTTATATGTTTGTAACATCGGGGAGCTTGGCTTCTTCAGTACTGTTCACTGCAGTCACTAACATGTTGCTTCAAAAATAACGTTAGGTTCCAATATTTTTCTGACTTGATTGGAACGCGCTTCTCTAACGAGGCTGTATATTTTTGTAATGAGTTTTGTACTTATTTTTAATGTTGTGGTCTTTAGTGGGCTTCTTTTTGTCGTTGTTGACTGTTGACTGTTTTTCCTCGGACATTCTGTGTCACTATTCCAATTATGTCTCTCTCTGCCTTCTCTCTTTTTCTCTCCGAATGGATGCTTTCGTTGTCTGGGTTACCTAATCACCTTTTTTAGATGTTTAATTACAACACGTTGCTTTAACAACTGCTGTCTCTGCAGCCTTATACTTGGGTGATGCCTAGACAATCCTGACTGGAAAAAAATAAACTTTTCTTTATTCTAAGATAAAAAATGAAGATTTTTTTTTCTTTCCTCCTTATTATAGGGTATCTAAACATTCTACTTTTCTCTTTCTCTTTCTCCTACTTTTCTTGGTGCCGGGCTCTTCCTTCCTCAGCGATGATACCTCCTAATATCGCTGCATGTATGAGAAATGACAAGCTCGGGGAGTCTTGCTTCTACCTTATGGGCCATAATCAAACTACGGTTTGTAGCTAAAATCAATACTAGGTGTTTCTGTGCTGTGGCCTAATTCTCTCACATTGCTTTCCGCTTTGCTATACTTTTGTTGAACACCCTGCAGTTCCTTGAATTGTAAGTACAGTGAGCAACATGGTCTTTGGCAACAGACCACAAGATACCAGAGTAACTTGGTATCAATGGAAGAACGGAATGTGGTCCTCCATCTTCTCCATTGTTAATGAAACTCTTATGTGGCTTCTGCCTAGAAACCATCAAACTAATGGCCTGCACAAAACTAAAACTAACCTAGTTCATCAAGAAAAGAGCCTGCACCTGAGAAGACATTTTGTGCCTATTTAGTATGCAGGGGGACAAAACGAGAACCTTTGGAACCTAAAGTGTTTGACGACTTTAGTCATTGTCATCAAGGTCATTTTAATTTTCCTAAAAATACCTTTTGGGCATGTGTTGAGTATTTGATTTAAAATCCAGAAAGTAGTCTTATAGAAGTCATCTGTGTATTTAAAAATAAAAAAGAAACGAAAAAGTCATACTACACCTCTCAAATTAACCCAACTGCAAAGTTTACCATTTTTAATAAGTAATTTGTAATCATCCATTGCAAATAATGTGTAAAATTTTAAAACTTACTCCAACGCAGTCTTTGCATTCAAATAATACCAGTTAGACGCAGTGGCGTTTCTACAGTAGGGACCCTATCATAAATCGCGCCCTGTCCTAGTACCATGGTAACGAACCGGAGTGAGGAGGCCCTGCCCCCTCACCGGCGGAGCCATTCCGCGCTGCGAAGGTGACGAGCAGGGAGTCTCCTGCCTGTTCGCCTTCGCAGCATGGAATGGCTCCACCGGTGAGGGGGCGGGACCTCCTCGCGCCGGTTCGTTACCATGGTACTAGGACGGGGCGTGACTTATGGTAAGGCCCCTACCGTAGAAACGACAATGGTTAGACGTTAGACTTAAACATCATCTCTGTGTGAAAGGGAAAGGAACATTTTTTAAAAGTCCGTTCTGCACATTTAAACAGCTTTTCATTGCTTTAATAAGGTGAGATCATGCCCTTCCCCACCCACCCCTTGCCTTTCATTGTGTGTGTGTTTTAAGTTGAATCATTGTGGCAAAACCAAAATTTGTCCTCCACACACTCCCATAATATATTGCCGCTAACTGGGGTTAAGTCCTGTGCCCACTATTTCTGTGGGTGTGAATTAAAAGATTGCGGTGTAAAGATATTATACCATTAAAACCAGTATCTTCAAATCATAGCACTAATTTTATATTTTAACTGCTTACAACAAAATAGAAAAGTATAAAAGCAAGTTAAAAACCATCTTCCCAAGAAGAGATTTTTCTTTGGTTTTTGATACTTTATTTTTTTAAACGGTGGTTTTATGTTGGGAGATGGCAACAGTAGAAAGAAAAAGGAAGATTTGAAAGTAAACTATAGGAGTTTTGTTAGCGCAAAATCTTCTCATGTGAATTTGGAGAAGTTTAACATTCTCCCACTCCTGAAGTTGAGAACACCAAAATCTGGCCTAAGATGGACATAACAAAGACAAGCATCAATACTAATTATAGCTCTCATCAATTGCAGTTACACTGAAATTAACGAAAGCTTCAGTTAGTCTCCTACTGACTGCTTAACAGTTGTTTGTTTTTGTCACTAATGAAGTCTGAGGAATGAATGAGAGGTGTCAGACTCTGAAATGAAGCCATTGGTACCAAATGTTTTGTTGTCTTTTTTTCAGACCCCAGCAGTGACAGGAACAGTCCAGCCACAGGTTCACAAAATGTATCGGAAGTGAAAAACATGCCATCTGACAGACGACAACACTCATCATTGGAGCCCAGTTATCCACCAGATCTTCACAAATCATCACAACATGGAGACAAGCGGATATATTTTAAGGACCCAAAAGGCAGCAGAGAGTTTGGCAGACAATCCAATGAGCACCACACATGGAATGGAACTTCTAAAAACAGCAATAGTATAGCAGGCAGGAAAAAAGACAGGTCACCTGAAGGGAGGCGAGACCGACAACCAGAGAGAATGGTGGTGATCAATGGACAAAAACGAAAATCTCCTGAAAAGAGAAGGGATGGGACTAGGAGTGCTGACAGTACTTTGGAGAGGAGAGAAAGACATGAGAAGAGGAGAGACTTTTCTCCAGAGAGACGAAGAGAGAGGTCACCGACCCGCAGGAGAGCGAGCTCACCTAGCAGGAGGAGGAGGTCACTTGAAAGGCTAATGGATCAAAGGAGATCACCAGATAGGAAGAGAGAGAGCTCACCCCCTGAAAGGAGGGCCAAGTCAACTGACAGGAGAAGAGAGAGGACCCCAGAACGGAGGGGAGAGAGGTCTCCTGACAAAAGAAATAGAGATGACAGAGTTGGTTTCAGGGATAGAGAAGAGCGCGCTCTGAAATATGACACCAACAAACATAACAAGCACCCCCCAGAGCAAAGACGGAGACCCTATAAAGAGTGCAGTACTGACCTCAGTATCTAATGGCTTTTGTGGGCCCAAGATACTATATTGCGGCCTTTCCAGCATTCAGCATTCCCAAGAAGGAAGGTGGCAAACCTGAAATCTATTTACTTCTTCACATCAAATGCCTCCAAGAGCAACAATGCAGATGGAATCTAATCAAGAGAATATGTACAAAGTGTTGTGCCTGGTGTATGACAACATTAAAGTATTTTCCCTTAAAAAAAAAAAAATTACTTGCCAAATGTTCATCTGAAAAGATTACAAACATTGTGTTCTTCCATAACTGGTAACCATAATATCATAAATTATTTTGTTGGTAGACATTTTTTTTGCATTGTTATCCCTTCTTTGGTTATTTAGAGGGGAAGCCAACAAGGATAAAGAGTTTTATGACCAACCGCACTGATTTACTGTCATTGTGATTCACTGCTATGACGTACGTAGGATTTTCTAAAGAATAGGCTGAAGGAAAAGGGGGCTTATCAGTAAAAACTACTGTGGAAGGGTTATCTTTTTCTTCTTTACACATAAAGAGCATATTGCTAAAATTAAGAGGACTATTTTGAAAAGACTACTGTTGCGATGAAGGATATTTATACAGATCCATACAGCACAAGACGTTAAGGAATTTATAGTTTGTTCCATGAACAGTGTGTACTTCTGGGTCTCCTTTAAAAGGAAGCAATGTGGCCAAGGACTGGTAGCCATCGTGTCTTGTGTCATGCAAGGGATAGACCACCAATTTGTGCATCTACGTGACACTTACCAATGTTTCACAAAGGCAGCACCACTGTGGCTCTTGTTCAGCTGTTAGGACTATGCAGATGAAATTGGAGCCCAAACAGGTATCATTTTCCACTTTGAAAGGAGACTATATTTTGCTTCCTAAGTCAAGGTGTATTTTGGGAAACAAATACTCTTTTCATAGATGCTCCTTTCACGGAGTGGGTTTTAATACCTTCAGGTCAGGCTAGATTTTTCTTCTTTTTTATTGTTTGGATATTTTTTTTTTGCCAAATTGGAGCTGCCTCTCTATGCTTCTACTTTGTATTGTTGTTGGGTGTTTTTTTTGGGGTCTTGTTTTGTTTCATTTACCAGTTCACCTTTACTTGATCAAGAGAAGTGCATTTGCAAAGAAAACAGGATGTGTCAAGGATTGTCAAAAGAAGCAATGGCTGAAAAACTTGAGTTTGGGGTGTTGACACCTTGATCCAGTTTGTGCTGTACTTTGGACTGAAGAGAATGAGGAAAAAAGAAAAGCAATAGAAAGATCTGGTCCTCAGAGTTAGGGTTTTTTTTTCTCCAAATGGCAAGTTTGAGTAGTAAGTCTGCTGTAGTGCTGATACAAGATTTTAATGGATTACTGCCTAGCTGAGCCAAAACATTTGCCGTTACTGTTGGACCACTAAGAGGTTAAAACTGCTGTTTTTTTTACAGTGCATTGATGTGTATATGCATACTGTTTCACCATTTTTACACACACACACACACACACACACACACACACACACACACACGAGGAGTTCAAGTCTATCACTGTTGTTGACATGGTACTGTAAAGAAAAAGGAAAAAAAAGATGGCCAATTGTGTGTACAGAGTTTAAATTGTAATTAATAGAGCCTGTTGGAAATGGAAAAAACTGTTGCCTTTTTTCTTGTATAAAAGAGAAATTTATGACAAAATTTAGCTGTGAGGAATGTGCTAAGTGTTTATATTTCTGAACAAATGGAACAAATTGATTCATGGGGATATATTTTAATGTAAACTGAATCAGGTATGTAAAGCTGTTTTAAACAGGAGACTATATAAGTAACTGAAGCTTTTATTGGTTCAAATATCATCTCTTTCCTCATGGTGGGGGCCTGCGTGTGACTCTTAGGCACTTGTGTGCGGTCTGTGTTAATTCAGTCATCATTTCTTGCAGTGTGCTATAGTCATAATGCTCTTTTCTGTGTTGATGAAAAGCAGTATGTGGGCCAATCTTTTTTATAAAACACTATGCATATATAAATACTACATTGTTCATAGCTTTATTTGACTTATCGGGTTTATACATAACATTAGTATAAGTAGATGTGGACTTTACCCAGTAAAAGATTCTTTCCTTGGGACAAAACACAATGTATATGATGTAGTTACTAAGAAGGAAAGAGTCTGTGAATGCTATTTTTATTATCAAATAAAGATTTCCATACAAATCATATACATGACTGTAGTGGTAAGCTTAAGGAAGAACACAGCCCACGTTGTCCAGTTTTGTCCTACTCTGCAAGAACTTGAGGTAAGTATCTCTCAAGAGGCACAACGATTTTCTACCAGATTTATGCACTTCCCTTCCATTTTGTCTGTGAGTCTCTTGAACAAATCACATCAAAGCTTCCTTTGCCCTCCACGTCAGCACAACATGAGCAGTTGTCAGTTCATGTCAACTTGAATGACCAATGAGATACTCTCTTCCTCTAAACGTTTTCCATCTTCAGAAATCACGTTTCAGTGAGTTTTAATGTGAATGTTTTTAATTCTGAAATTTTAAAACACAGTAGGGTGTCCATTCTGGCCATGTGATCTCTCATCAACAAAGCCATTGCTTGGTTGGTCTCAGGCCCAGAAAGCATGTGATGGAGTTCTATTATTAAATAAGAATAATGCTGAATAAAGTTAAGAGGTCCAGCATTGCATGGAGATCCTTGGAGGAAAAGCAAGCCATAGTATCTTTGAATACTGGTTGAATAAATGACCATGGCTTCTTTGTGGGAACCTAGGCAATAATTGCTTCATTTAATTTGCTCATGCTAAATTAAGAAAATGTAGACTGCTGTTGGGCAAACACAAATTAGAAAACTTATAAACATTTATGGAAGGCGGTTGGGGGTAATACTCCTGTTCTTTCAGATGAGGGAAGGGAGATTTATCCAGCTCTGATACGTGATGGAGACACCTTAACAATATCCTCCTGCTCCTCAATGCAAAATGCTTTCGCAGCTTCTAAGGAAAAAAGAAAAAAAAGATTTTCAAAGAATTAAAAACGGGAAAACTGGTCATGTTTAAGAAAATTAAAATTGGTCATGACCAGTTTTCCCGTTTTTAATTCTTTGAAAATTGTTGCGGGTCATGCAAGTTTTATATCATTTTTTTTAAAAATGATTGCTGTGTATGTAGAACTGGTTAATTTTTTTTCTTTGTAAATGGGTTGCACTGAAAACATGTTTAAAATGCTCCTCACATTCAGCATTCTCCTTGGGTGCAACGTTTTCTCTTTTCAAGATGTTCTAGTAGTGAGTGAGAATGCAAAATATTATAGAATAAATATTTTTGGTGTCAATCCACTGGCAGAACTAGGGTCACAGATCACCACATGGATCCTGCAGAAGTATTTTGGTGAAGTCTTGGCAGGTTGATGTTTTCATCCATGTCTCTTGCGCTTTCTCAAGAGGATGTCATACAGGTCTAGGTCAGAGGTGTTGCTCCCATTCAGTCCTTTTATGTCAATTCTGTCCCCTCTTGTCTTATTTTGTAACCAAACATACAAGAAAATGTTGGCCCTTTTAATCCTCCGCTTGTAAGGAATGCCTGTGAACCGTAGTTTAAGACTATTAGGCTTCAACCCTATACACACTTTCCTGGAAGTAAATACCATTGAACACAATGGGACTTCTGAGTAGACATGCATAGGATTGTGGTGTTAGAGACATCTTTCCACAGCATTAATTTTCCAGAGACAAAACATGTCCATGAGTTATACTTTGCACTGAAACGTGTGTTTAGATAGATGATAGATAATAGGTAAAGTGGAGAAGCTTGTAATAAACTGCAAAATCAACAGCGATGTCAGGAGTTCTAAAGGAATTCCACAGGAAGTTGCAGAGCTAAGAAACCACTATGACCACCTCAATTCAGAACTGAATCCTCTTATACAGCACATGCTTCATACACCTCCTGTTAGATAGTGAAACATTTTATTCTGTCTGAAACGTTTCTTAAATCCCTCCTTTTAATACTAAGGAAGCTTGTGTGAAGTTCATTTAGTTTTGATTTGTGTTTCATGTAGGAATTGACCAGTTGCTAATTCTTTCTAACTAATGGGAAATTATGCCTCTTTTTTTTTAATATATATATAACTTGAAATGTTGTAATTTATTTCACTGACAGCAGTTGGTCAATTAAAAGATTACAGTGTTCTGTAATTGTTCAGAACAATTCAGAATACAACATTGTTTGTTCTGTATTACTCCCTCCAATGAATGCAAGAACAGTGTTTAGCTTTGAAGCAGTGAAAAGATGGACCTGCACCTGTAGCACCAGCAGGTCCAACAGGCCTGTGCTGTATTGTAGCCAGACTTTCAGAAATAAATGAATATTGAAAACATTTAGCTTCACAAACAGCATAGGTTTGGTAATGATTGGATTCCCCCACCCTCACCCCAGCAAGCTCTAATTTTAGAGCTCTAATTGCTCTGAGCCATTTTTGTTGCTCTTCGTTTGGATTGGAATCTGAGGCTACTTTTTGAAAGGTACTTTTTCTTATGCTAGCTCTGCGTAACGTGTGCCTTTTCAAGATGAACCTAGCCCAGTCCAGGGGTCATAAGTCATAGGCTATAGCCTTTAGGTGCTTGAAATGAAGATGAGATGATGTGTCAAAGGTGCACACAGGCACTTGATGAGGGCCCGGTGTATTTTGAGTCAAGAGACACTTCCTTGTGGGCAGCTGCGCCAGTTGCTTCAGAGGACCTGCTAGCTTAATCTTACATTCTGTCTGGTATCTTCAGCTTCTAGGTATGGATTATCCCTCTGTTTTTACCATCCCAGGCAGGCAGCAAAAAAACAAGACATCTGGAATCTCTGGCAGGTTGCATTCAGCTGGCCTAGAAATTCCGAAGTACATTGCATATGTCAATTGAAGTTGGGGTTTTTTTGTTGTTCCAGTCTCCACAAATCACATGCTATTGACAACCATGCTCCTAGCCCAATATCTCTGCCAGCGACAAGTCTCAGCACTCCTATACACACTGGGGGACCTGGGATACTGCATGACTACAGTGTGATGATCACCAAGGTTGTTGCAATTGGTTGGAATAGTTACAGCATCTTCTAATGACCAGCTGCATTCCGCTCCATTTCTCTTACAACGCTGGTAGAACATGAAACCGGATGTTGTTTCCCAGCAATTGATGTTCAGGGCTGTTCTGCCCAAAGTGATCATGGCTAATATTCTTTGAGATCTATCATTCATGTGCCTGGTTCCCTTTAAATAGTGGCCATAGCTACGGATTGTGACGTTGTGGGCGACAGCGATCTTAGCTAGCTGTTTTACAGCCACAGGTCTGTGTAAAAGTCCAGATCCCAGGCATGCTTTGGGTTTGCATAATTTAGGGTGTGCATTGTCAACACATAAGGTTTGTGGATCACACCTTATGGCCAACCTTTACGGATGCTCTCGTTTTCCCCAAAGCCCTTTATTACAGAAATACTTGTAGCCCTTGGTCGCTGGAGTGCATTTTAAATGGTTGAGTTTTTGCATTATGTTTGTCACAAGGCACAGTTTTGCCACCCTAAATGCAGTGCTGGTGCCACCTCAACATTTAGGCATTCTGGGCAGTCCATAATGTTAGTATTTGTACAAAGCCACTATTGCAATTGCTGAGCAGATGGCCATCTCAGGCCATCTCAAGAGTGGCATTAATCTGGTATTTTTTAACCTGGTGCTATACTCCTTCAAATCTTTTCCACCGGAAGACAGTTAAGAAGCTGTAAAATGCCTATTAAGGTATTCAGTGCACAAAAGAATGGTACCCTGGGGACAACCCTGCATCCAATGTGTTTTTAAATGTGGCATTAAAAAAAAGAGAAACTGTCGCATATAAAATCAATGACTTTTTTTTAGAACAAAAGGCATGCTTTCTGCCACAAATACACAGATTCTAATTGGTGTGTGGATGCGGAGCTAGCCATGGAATCAGAAAAAATCAGAAGGATCAATGGCTGTGCAAATTTTCCTCTGTTCCAAATATTGTGGATTTGGGCATACAGGAACTGAAAATTGCCTGTTTGTTGGAGTCGTTCCTGCTGGATGTGGCATACTGACGTGGCTATCATATATCAGCTGAGTACCTGAATAAGTTTGCATCAGTTTGGAAGTGAAATGGGGCCACCCATAAATAAGGTAATGGTTTCTATAACTTGGGGGGGGGGTGTCATATTCAAAAAATATGCCTTCCATATGGATCTATATGCATACCATATGTAGGTATGCAGAAATATACAGTATAACTTGGAAATTTAAAACAAAATAGCTATTTTATTAAGCTCGTGGCACACATCCCCCCCCGTCCCACCATCAAGGATACCTACAGTGCAATCCTATACAGGTTTATTCAGAAGTAGGTCCCACTATGTTCAATGGGGATTACACCCACGTAAGCGTGCATAGGATTACAGCCTTAGTATAAGTTTAGGAACTTGCGCAAGGCAAGTTCCTTCTCTTCCCCATACCCTCCGTATTCCCTCCCCCCCCACTGACATTCTAGGTCTCCACTGCTCAGTGCCCTGAAGATTTGGAAAGGTCTTGGGATTCAGTGGGTTAAACCACTGAACCATGAGCTGTCGATCGAAAGGTCGGCAGTTCGAATCCGTGCGACGGCTCCTGCCAACCTAGCAGTTTGAAAGCAAGAAATTGGAAGTAGATTAATAGGTACCGCGTCAGTGGGACGGTAACAGCATTCCATGCGCCTCGGTGTTGAGTCACGCCGGCCACATGACCACGGAAACGTCTTCGGTCAGCGCTGGCTCTTCGGCTTTGAAACGGAGATGAGCACTGCTCCCTAGAGTCGGACACGACTGGACTTAATTGTCAAGGGATACCTTTACCTGGGAGCTCATAGGGCTACATTCCCTCCCTCTCAGCCTCTGCTTCTGAGCTGCAGTATGGGTATAAAAACTTGCCTTACATGGTTGTTGTAAGGATTACATCAAGATTAACGTAGGTGAAACACTTTTAATGCTCTGAAGCACTATAAAATGCTTATTAATTGTCATAATACTTATTCTTTCTTCACGGACTCAAGGTAGTGTGTATGGATGTCCCCTACCTCACAACAACCATATGAGGTACTTCAGAGCAGAGGGTCTTTGGCTCAGGGTCACCTGCTGATATTTATGGCTATGTGGTGATTTAAACTCATAACTCCCTGGTTCTAGTCCAATTCTCTTACACCGCACTGACTACCTACAACTACATATGAAGTCCTGTCAGAAATGGGAAAGCTCATTGTTAAGCTTATTTTCCTCGGGTACTATTTCAATCATTTGCCAGCATATGTGTGCTAGTTTTCAGCATTGCAAACGAGACCCAGACTACACATTAAGAGCACATGGTGGTAGCATAGTTTGGGTCTTACATTTACTTTTGTGTAGTGGCTTCATGAGGCCATGGGTCAAATCAGAGCTGCAGCATGGAGGTGGGCGAAGTTTTACCCTTTATCTCTGTGCAGTTTTCCCGCCCAAAATTTAATAACAGTTAAATAGCCTCTGTGTGAGCGTAGGAAAACAACATGGAGAAAAAGGGTTGAATATACTCTCTACCTCTGTGCCATGATTGTGATCTGATTTAAGGCCCTGTGTGGCTGCCACACGAAAGTAAAAGACCTGAACGACATGTTGGCAATGTATAGCTTGTGTGTGTGTGTGTGTGTGTGTGTGTGTGTGTGTGTGTGTGTAAAAAACAGCCTGATCATATTAGGGCCTTTACACCGCCGGAATGAGCATGAGTCATGGCTAAGGCTCTTTCCTACTTTCACAAAACATAACACACTAGAGTGCATGGCCTGGCCGCTGCCACTGTAAACGGCGAGTGGCTGGCTCCGAGCACCAGCGGACAACGGATGCCTGCCAGCACCAGTAAATTTACGCAGGGGGTAGGAGGGAGGTGGAACAGAGCAGGGGGCGGATAGAATGGGGTGGCAATGGAGGCAGATAGGAGAGCCTATCAGGACCAAGAAGGGGGCAGTTTTGGTCACAGCAGTGAACACCGAAACAACCCCCTTCCCAGTTGCAATCCCCCAACCTAAGTCCATATGGATTTGCACCAGCAATGTCGCTGGTGCAGGTCTGAGTAGACCCAGTGGGCCAGCACGGGCTTACCCCAGGAAGAGGGAACAAATGTTCCCCTATCCTAAGGTGGCTTCCAGAGGAAAAAACGGGATGCAACAGGCATTACATTGGTGGTGCTGCATCACTGTGTAGGGAGCTGCAGTGGATTGGACTGCAATTTTCTTCTTGCTCCCTGCACTTGAATGCTCCTCCTGCTTTCCCATTAGTTCACAATATATTTAGTCCAGTGTTTCTCAAAGTTCTCCCCGCAAGGCGGGTAGAACTTTGAGTATGTGCGGGGGCGGAGATAGCAGTGGCAGTGATCTGGGGGATCGCCACCGCCACCGCCGAAACTGCCACTGAAAGCCCCCCCCCGAACGTACCGGGACTTGGGGGAGCATTGAGGAGGCCTTCGCAACCCTCTGCAGGCCTCCCCGATCTTCAGATCGCCATTTTGCGGCGATCTTCGTGCGCGTCTGGTTTTTGCGAAAACCGGAAGTGCCCGAAGATCACCGCAAAACGGTGATCTGAAGATTGGGGAGGCCTGCAGAGGGTCGCGTAGGCCTCCCCAATGCTCCCCCAAGCCCCGGTAAGTGCGGGGGGTTGTTTCGGGCACTTTTGCAGCAGCAGTGTTGGCGATCCTGCAGATTCGCCGCCGCCATGCTGTCCCCGTCCCTTAAGGGGGCACGGGACAGTTTTGGTTCTCAATGGTGGGTCACGACCCACCACTTTGAGAACCGCTGTTTTAGTCTCTCTAGGCCCTTTTTCTTTTTGTTTTAAACAGTATTGTGCTCCTCTCACAAAATTCCTTCTCAGGTCATGCTACCCTTTCTAAGTTGTGTTCTCTTTCTTTTCTCTGTCATATCACTAGTCTACTCTACCTGAGTGGTTGTTTTTATCCTAGTGTTTTAACTCTTGCAAGCTTTTCTATACTAAATCACTCAGCTTCATCTCTGTGTATATTCTTCTTGCTCGTGCCTCCTTTTTAGATACTATTGATTGCTCCTTGATTTCTTAAATCTCTTCACTCTCTTGCAGTTTTTTTACCCCACTCTTTTCATAGCTTTGCTTTTCTTCATGGTCCAGTCTTCTAGTCTCTTTCCATGATTGATTCCTCTCCTTTGTTGCCTCTCCAGAGTCTGTCTGTGGACTTCTCTATAGGATTTCTTCAGATAGATGAAGCAGAGAAGAATTCACATTAAACACATATTTTGTTATGGTGATAATGTGCTAGCAAAATAAGTAGTTATCATCCAATCTATCCTTCACATCTGGCCAGACCAGGCTTCTGTTTCTAGTCTCTGCACATTACATCAAACATGGCTTAGATATGGTTAGAGCTACTTACAAAACCTGGAATGCACCTCTCAACATTGGTTTCTCCGTTTTGTCGAGTTAATAGAGAGCTTAGACACGATACTGAGGTAAAAGTGAAGTTAACTTTTATTTCCCCTTCCAACACCTACTTCTCCTTGCATAGTGTCACCTAATGCAGGGCCACTCAGAGGAATTTTATCAGGGGGTACAAAGTTTATTGTGGGTCCCTTCCCTTCATGTGAATTTGGCTCCTGAGGCCCCTTTTGACCCATTTTTGGCCCTGGGCCTGGGTACCATTGTACCCCCATAACCCCTCTCTCAGAGGCCCTGGCCTAATGACTCTCCTAGAACTCAGCTGACACCACATGTTTTGTCTTCTATACTGTATTCTCCTTCTCTGTGATTTCATCACCACTGCTGGTTACTATGACGATATTCAGCTCTTTCTGTTGTTTCTCTTGCCCATTTATGTTCTCAGCAACATCACTAATTATCTTCACTTCCATTTCTTCATGGGCATCAGATAGCCAAATGATAGAATTGCTTGTTCTTCCATCACATCCTGACCCTCAGCTTCTTTCTCATGTTTCTCTTCAACCATCTCTGGAAGTCTGAAATCGATGTTTGTCCTTGACCCCAGATTACCCATGCACCCCCCAAATAAGCATGCTAGACAGAGGCTTGGGTTAAAGGGCCAAATTTTATTAAACATAAACAGAACCTGCAGCATAATAAAATACTTTAACTAGACCCTTAGAGCGTGCGGGCCCTAATGGGGGGAAACGGGCCTAGCCGTCTTCCTCCCCCGTTGATCCCCCCAGGGCGTGACAACCTGACTCAAGACTCCCAGTGGTCAAAGACCATGTGAGCTATCATAGTCAACCCCGCAGGGTCAAGGCAGCTGGAGTGATTTTATGGGCCTGTCTGACTCTTGGTTCAAGCCTCCTACTTCCACACTCAGTTCTTTTACCTGTCTTAGGGAGCAATCCGATCCTACTTACGTCACCCTTGTAACCAGTGGCCCAGCGAAAACGGGAGGCCCCAGAACAGAAAGGGGATTGAAATCCCCTCCAAAATTGGAATTCAAAGGGGATTTGAATCCCCTCTCCATTCTGGGGCCTCCCGTTTTTGCTGCGCCACTGGTTACAACAGTGGTGTAAGTAGGATCAGATTGCGCCCTTACTTTTCTAAATCTGCCCACATCCCTCTATAGCCTTCAGTGGCTTCTCTTTTCATTTCACATGAATTTTTAAACTTCTCCTGACCTCAAGTCTCTCCAATGTCTCATTCTTCCTTATTGTCGTCCTTTGTGCTTCTTATCCTCCTCGTTCCTCTTCATGTTCTTTTTTTTTTTTTGTAAAATGAATCTTCTCATAAAAATGTCTATGCTGTATTGTATTTCACAATTTGCTTTCATTTTTCTTTCAGTGTTCTTTACTTGCAACTTCCTCCCCACATCAATAATTGTCTGGCTCCCTTAACCTGCTCCCCTAACATTTGGACATTTTTTTTCACTCAGGCTTTCCCATTCTGATCTCATTGCTTTCCCCCTTCTTTTTTTTTCTTTTTTTTTTTTTGCTTGCCTTCAGCTAATGTGACATTTTTTTTCCTTTTTTCCCCAAAGTCTGGCAGAATTTCCTGTCTTTCTTCCATCCCTCAGTTTTGTCTGTTCCATGCCTTGATTTGAACATGGCAATCTGCAAGCCAGAATAGGCCTGCCTAACCTTTGTATTGGGTTATTTAACCTTTGTATTGGGTTACTGTATAGTTTAAAATACTCTAGCAATGGAAGATGGCAACACACCTTGCAGCTGACTGGATGCCATTCTGCAAAAGAAATTATCTGTAATCCTTAGATTCCTGCTATTCTAAGAAAGGGTCAAATTTTATGCATGCTTATATTTTGTTACTCACCTTTTGAGTAGTTTGATTAGTCCTCTTACTTCAGATCTCTTTTGCAATTGTTCTCACTGTCATTTTTTGCATTTTCTTTTAATGTGTGCTTTTTTATAAGTGACCTTAGCCAATTCCTTCTTTTGAGCTTGTTCTTTATCTTTATCAACCTTATTGTAATCTCTGATTATTCATTCTTTTGGAACCCTCTGAAGTCTAGCTTCACAGACTAACATGGCTGGACTTCAAAATACCTTCATCAAAGCATTCATTATGCCTGGAATGTTTTGGAGCAAAACCCCAAAGTCTTCTATAATCAGGAGGCAGAGCTGAATCAAGGAACTGCCTTGGTTCAAAACCTTTGCAGAAGTTATCTGGAAGATAAGTAGCTGCTTTTCCTTTGCATGGCATTCCATGTAATAATGGCTTTATTCAATTTATACCTTTGAAGACTGAGGAAGAATGGCTGTAGTTAGTGCAAAAATTTATTATTTAAAGAATTTATATCCCGCCTTTCTCCCAGCAAGGGCACTCACTGCGGCTATAAGGGAGTGGCGACTGGACACAGGTACCTTGTTGTGTGCTCCCTGAAGCATCTGGTGGGGCCACTGTGTGTGTGATACAGGAAGCTGGACTAGATGGGCCTTTGGCCTGATCCAGCAGGGCTCTTCTTATGTTCTTAACTGCGAAAGTGCAGAACTTCCAGTTTGCTTTACAGGGACTTTGTGAACCAAGGAGCTCCTTCATTCGGGCTTTTAATCCTTTTAATCAGGGTGTTTGTGGGGTCTTTCCACTTCAGAGAGACAAGGAGAATCAAGCCGGCAGGATTTTGGCCAGTTGCCCACTAAATAGGAAGCTTGTTGAAGCCTTACAATGTTCTGGCCAATGAGTAAAAAGGCTGGCACTCGGCCCATATTTTGAAATGTTATATAGCATTAATTTTATTAATGCAATTAAACAACTGTAAGCATATTAAACTACCTGTATTTATATTGTCTTAGTGACCCATATTAGTAACCTGTAAACTACCTGTATTTCTGTTCTGACTTTTCTGCAAGGATTCCCTGTCCCCTCGCCTCAAAATGTCTAGTTGTGGTCCTGAGTCTAAGGGGTGTGTCCCTTCCTCTCCCTATATTATTTCATGTTCACACTAAGAATCAATTTCTGGAGAAGATAAAAATGAGGTATCTTCAACCAAGCCCCACCTCCTGAAAAGAAACAACGCATGGAGATTTTTTTGTGTTTATGAAATTGTGAATGTACCTCATTGTCAAGTAGCATCTACATGTCCTGGCAGTAGGTTTCTTGCACTGAAATACTTTCTGGCTGCCTGGGAAATGAATGCTATTTGAAGAGGTCTTCTATGAACTGCATTGTCAGACGTGGTGATTTTATTTATTTAATTTAAAGAATTTGTATCCCGCCTTTCTCCCGGCAAGGACACTCAAGGCGGCTTTTAAAGCCTTTAATACTGATGGTGATTACAAGTTTTATGACTCAGTATCCTACATTAAAAAGTACAGTATGTGGAAAATACCGTATTGTTCCGAGTATAAGACACACCTGATTATAAGACGCACCCTTAAAGTTTGGTGCTATAAAAATTTTTTAAATTAAATCACTGGCATTATTGCAACAGCCTGATTATAAGACGCACCCCTAGTTTAAAAACTTAAATTAGGAGAAAAAAGTGAGTCTTATACTCAGACCAATACGGTATTTGTTAAGGAAAATTCACAACCATATGAAAAGAAGAAGATGCCTTATTATGTTGAATCATACATTGGTCCATCTAGCTCAGTTCTGGTGAACACAAACTGGCAGCAGCAGCTCCCCAGGGTGTCAAACGGGATTTTTCCCCCAGTCCTACTTGGAGATGCCAAGGATGGGACCTCGGCCACCAGCCCTGCCCTATGGCCCCTCATCAATCAGAAACAGGAAAAATAATCATAAATGATGCCTCAGTATCTTCTATATCAGTGGTTCTCAAACATTTTAGCACTGGGACCCACTTGTTAAAATGACACTCTATTGGGACCCACCTAGCTTTACGAGACACTCAAACGTTTATCTTCCTATATATACACAAGCTTTCAAACTGCAGGAGCTCAGCTGTTTGCAGGATAATTAGCAGCTACCTTGCAATCTGCAGGAGCGTAGCACTTTGAAGGGCAATTAGTAGCTATCTGATTTTTGAATAGCCTCAGGGCTTGTGGCAATTACTTCTTTCCATCACCTGGATCCACCAGAAATCAGGTTGTGACCCCCCCAAGTGGGTCCCGACTCACAGTTTGAGAAACACTGTTCTATATCGTTCCTTCATTCTTTTAGTGTCTCATCACCACATAAGAAGCTTAAGATTCCATTTCTCTCTGGATTTTAAGATTCCATTTCTCTCTGGCTCCATAATTTACTCTCTGGTTTTTAATCCTGCTTCCTTAACCTGTTTGCAGTGCCTGAGAGCCTTCCTAGTATCTGTCAGCTCATTTTCCCCAGCAAGTTATTAGACCTTTTCATAAGTCCATCCAGTCGCGTCGCTACAACGCGCGACACCCCAGAGCGGAGTCGCGCGTCGCCCTTAAGGGGGAGGCTCCGCCCCCGCGCGTGACATCACGCGCAGGAGCAGAGCACCCTCCCCACTCCGTTTTCGGCTCATTTTGGAGCCGAACGGACACAGGGGAGGGAGGGCGGGCCCGCCTCCAACTAAAAACTGTAAGTGGGGGGGATCGCGCATCACCCCTATACGCGTGACGCCCCCCGGCGGCCCCCCCGCTTCCCCCTGTCGACGCCAGTGAGTCCATCCAATAGTGAAGGTTCCCTTTTGAAATTTGAAACATCTATTGTTCTAAGCGTCTCTTTCAAGATAAACGTTTTATTGGTTTTTCTGTACAATTGCTTCTATGCATCCTTTTAATTAACAGCATGAAGATAACACGGTCCATTTTCCTACTAGCTCTATGATGAGTCAAAACAGAATTGTAAAAGAGGTGAGGAGGTTGAATAAATGAGCATGCTGCAATAATGGATCATTCTGTAGTACATCAGATCCTGGGTTAAGGTGAGGACTTTGCAGAACATTCTCAAATTGTGAAAGAAGCTCATTTGTTGTACTGTAGTTAAAAAAGTCTGGAAAAGTGCTCACTTCACCAAACATTTGTGGTGTTTCAGTGCTCTTATCACCCTTGCTGCTGCTTCAGTTCTACCCTCTTCCTCCTTCATTGTCTTCACTGTCCTTGGTCTCATTTGCCCACATCACCATTAAATGTTGTGGTGGCAAGGGCTGGCCTTGCCATGAAGCGACCTGAATCGGTGACAAGGTATAAGAAACTCTTGCACTGCACATACTTCACGTATTACTATATACTGCATTCATTTATTTGATAAGGGGAAATTCTCTCTACATAGAGAAAAGGTTAACATTGTGGGTTCCGCAGCCAAGCCCATTCTTCAAAATGTATCTGTTGGGTTGCTGGACTGTCCAATTTGTGTATTCTAGTGGGGAAAAACGTATATTCTTATACAGTAGATTAAATGTAAGGTGGTCTTGTGTATTTCCTAGAGCAGCGTTTCTCAAGGTGTGCTCCTAGGAGCTCCAGGGCTTCCTAAGACCCTTTCAGGAGCTCTACAAGCACACCATAAGTGGCCACCATCTGCCCGGCACTGCACCACTCTGCACATGCGCTGGGGCTCCCCAAGACTCCATGCATGCACCAGCAGGGCTTCCCAAGACTCCGTTTGGGAGTGTAAAGGGCTCTGGAGATCAAAACATTTGAAAACAGCTGTCCTAGAGAATAGGCAGGGTGCTGGCATCCGATGGGGGGGGGGAAGCAGGGCGCCTGCATCATCAAGCTCTGGAGAGGCAGCAGGCAGAATTGCCTCAGTTCTGTTTAAAAAAAAGTCATGAGAAAAGGAAGGAAGCCTTCCCTACAGGCAGGGACCGGCCCTTTAGAGCAGCAGGAGAGGCAGCTATCGAGCTGCCTCAGGGTGTGTGTTGCTGAACTCTCCCTAGCTCTGAGAGGGGGAAGAAGAATTGAGTTTTTTTTAAAGTTATTTCTGGAGAGGGAGAGGGGGAGAGAGAGAGAGCGTATTCATGTGGCTGTCCCTCCCTGGGCCTAGACCTCACTGAATGTCACTGACATGTGCTGATTGAAAACTACAGCTGATATGGTATGGGCTCAAAACAATCACATGAATGAGATCTGTCTCTTAAGAGTGCACCAGGGATTTTTGTCTTACGCTCCAGCCAGCTGGGGCATGATCACAACCATATCCACTTCTATTGTCATCATAAACTTCTTGTTTAAGATTTAAAGGATGAGGAAGAAAGGAGAAATTAATTGGTGAAACTACACAAAAGGCAGTGGATCATTTTTTTATATTTCTGGGGGAAATGCAGGATTGTTCAGTTCGTGAACTCATGTGAATTAACTCGTTGCCTCAGTTTGTTCTCATGCCATTTCTACATGCCACCAATAGATGGTTTTGAAAAAGTCTAATATACCAGTAATGATAAGAATGGTACATCACTACAATGCACCAGTGATTTTCTATCTTCAGGAACACCTTTCAACACTGACCTGACTGTTGCCGAACTGTCGGTACATTATAGAACATTTTGGCATGTTTTAGGGTGCACAGTAAGTCCATACAGAGGTCTGTTGGGTCTCACCGTTGCCTTTCGTCAATGGAGAATGCATTCCAGACCAGCGATTTTTCAAATGGTCCTCAGGTGTGACATGGGAGTTTGGGGAAGGGTCATTTATTAGTAAGGACATTGGGGGATGTGAGCCCCCCGCCGGCAGTGCAGTGTGCCTTGTCAATTGTCAAAAAACTGATGGTGTGCCTTGACAATTTTAGCGCCTTGTCAGTGTGCCGTGAGATAAAAAAAGATTGAAAATTGCTGCTCTGGACTGTTCACAGCTATGCATTTCAGGAATAGTAGTAGTGGTAAGTTTATTGTGATAGGCATGTTTCAGGAAAGCTTGTCTGCCATTACTGAGGATCTAATTTTAAAAGCCTTGATGATTTTTCAGGAGCCTCGTGGTTCTTTGGGGCACAGTTTGAAAACCAGTTCATTTTAATAGGAACAGCATACACTTATTCCAATACTTAACTTCCAAGTACCTTCAGCTGCTATTTTAAAAGGCCTTCAAGCTGCTTGTTATGTTTTGGCTGCTGTGTTTGGGGTAATTGCTCCAGATGTTTCGCATATGACAACTGCAGTTTTGCTGCTGTTAGGATGGTGTTCTGAGATAGTTTTGAAGAAGTCTGCTGAATTTCTATTGCATTCTCCTATCCTTGATGAAAGGGAATTATGTGCCCTGCTACTTCACAATGCCTTGCTAGTTTTTGGAGTGTATACATATATAGTCTGTTTTTTTTTTTCATCCAGTGTTTGAATTTTCTCTATGACCTTTATTGCCAACTGAACTATTTCCTGTTATGTGAACCTTGCAGCAATAGCAATAGCAATGGAGTAATATTAAACAGAGAATGGAATGTGTTGCGATCTTTATATTTTGGGCTGAATTGAGCAGTAGAATGAAAAGAGTCTATTGGTGAGCAGGAGAATGAAGAGAGTTTATCTGTCAATGCTGCAGTGCAAAAGATGCAAGGCTGCATCTGTCATGCTTCATGAAACTACAAAAGCTATTATCCTTTCTGAAAGGCAAAATATTTCATCGGGAGGAACGCTTGGAACAGCCATGCTGTGCAGTACGCTGTTGGAATGAACTCTTCCTCACTTGCTATCAAATCAATCTATTTGGGTGTTGGCAGATCTTTTTAACCAGCCTGTGCATTCAGTGGAGCAGGACCTTGCGCAGCAGGGTTGCATTTCTTCAAATAAACACCTGATTGAGCCATATGTTCACCACCCCATGCGCGTAATAGGGGGAGAGAAATTGCAGGACTTTATGGAAGAACAGTGACAGCTCCTCTGCAATATGACAGGCAGAACAGTCCTAAATTACTCCCATAGGATTAGTAATACATCTTGTTGCATTGGCACAACACAACGGTAACCAGTCTAGTGAACGTTTGCAAGGAGTATTATAACTTCACTTTCCAAACTGTGCACAGTCTCTCCTAACTCCATCTTGGTTCCTTAGAAGTCATTCCTAAAAATCAGCCAGGACTTTGCCCTGGTATGGGTGAGGCATGGCTCCCTCTATATTCATGCTAATAAAGGGCCATGGATTGAAACGGGAAGCTGTAGCACTGTGGAGCATCTGTGTGTCACCTTCCTCTAAGATCTTGCAAATTCAGGCTCTCCACCTTGACATAATCTCACTTGTAGGCATAAGTAGGCACCACAGAATAAATCAAGACTAACTGCCCGGTGGCCAGGCCACCTGGCCAGTCTTTTCAGATTCCTTCTCTAGGAAGCCTCTCCCACCAACAGCCTAACCATGAGTACAGCTCACACCCTGCCATATCTTTTGACCCTCAGGAACCTCTCCATCTGAGGTGCAAATAAGCATTTGTGCTGTCCTCCTACACACCTTAACTCAATCAAGCCTGGGAAACTCCTGGTTGCACATCCAGGAGATGTTCCAGATCCCACTGTTCACCCAGGAATGTCTTTGTTTTCATTGTCCAAAGTCCTATAATTACTCCTGCTCTGGGACCAGAATTATGTCATTTTCTTCCCCACTGAAGGCATCCTCGCTGTCTATTTTGGTAGTCTCTTACCTCCATAGAGACTTCCCCCCCCCCCCCCGGTCTGTTTCCCACTCAGGAAAGCCTCTTGCCTCAGTAGCCATCTTCATCTCCGGAGGAGCTACTTTCTCTGCCCACCTCAGGGCACCTTTTTGGCTGTGCTTTTTCCTGGATCCAATGCTATGCAGCCCAGTTTCACTTTGCAGAAGGAAATCATACCCCAGTCTACCGAGAAGATGAAGGATAGGTAATTTCTCCTCTCCCTCTACCCAAAACACCCTCCAAGCACAGGATTCCATGTAATTCAGCAGCCATCATGCACTGTATGGCTTTCCTAAATCTCCTGTCAATCAATTTCATTGGATAATCCATGATTCTAGTATTGTGAGAAAGGGGAGAAGACTTATTTCAAGCATAGTTATATACGTCTCACTCATGTCCCCCCCCTTAATTACCACTTTTCAAAGCTAAAAAGTCCCAAGCTTTGTAGCCTTTCCTTGTAAGGAATGTGCTTCAGCCCTCTGATAATTTGGGTTGCCCTCTTTTTCACCTTTTCCAGTTCTACAATATCGTTCTTGTGGTGTGGCAACCAGAACTGTAGACTGTGAGTAAAGTTTTGTTGTGCTTTAGGGCCCAAACCTTCAAACAGACTTCACAGAAGTTGTTGTTATTTGAATAAGTGCAGAGTCTGCAAATTCTTATGAATTTGCAGCCTTAACCTGATTGCCCCTCTCCCAACAGTTTCATATAGATGTTGGGCAGCATGGGGGACAAGATGGAACCCCACTGGCCAATGCCCAAGGCGTTGAGCTGGAGTCTCACAGCAGTATGTTCTGGACCCTATACAACAGGTAAGTCCTCACACAGGGTTTTATGTGCAGGTCTCCTAATCACTGCATTATCACATTGGCTTGTTGATAGGAATATTCCCCTACCCTTTAACTTATTTTGCTAGCAAAAGAATCGTTTGCAAGTTACTGCTGCCTGTGTTTGGTCTGGCAGAGTATTTGATCTTAGAGCCGTGATGGTGAACCTATGACACGTGTGTCACAGGTGACACCTGAGGTCATTTTGGGTGACACGCCAGCGTTTCCCCCAGGGCCCCAACACACCTTATATTTTCGCAAAAGTTTTACAGGCCTGTCTTAAACATTTAGGGCAGGGATTTTGACAGACCTCTTTCAAATTATTCTCTAGTAAAACTCAGCAACAAAAAAAGTCACTAATTGATGTTAAATAAAATGCAATGTGTTCTATAGCTGTTTTAAATTCAATTCAAAATTACTATTAAAAGTAGCAATAGTCAAAGTACTATTAAAAGTTCGGGGGGGGGGGCAGACACACATCAGCAGAGTCAAGTTAGGCATTTTCAAAATCTTTGACACACCAAGCCCAAATGGTTCGCCATCACTGTCTTAGAGAAACCCTGAAGCTTCTGGCTGCAAGTATCTGTTGCTTCTTTCACTTGACTGTAAAGACAGTAGAGACCCTGTGGCTCTGCTTAGAGCTGGCAGCATGCTTGTGAACTGAATGTGAGATGGGTTCTTTGGCTATTGTGCTTCCCCTGTTGCTGTGCAATGACTGGTGATTTCCCCCTACATGGTTACTATAGGCGCACAATGCCATAAGTTACCTGGGAAGCCATAGGAATGACTGTCACTCTTGCTGGGTTGACTTTTTGTTCTATCAGTATGGTCTTGCTTTCTCTTTTGCTGATGGGGTTGTACAGAACAGCATCTCTGTTACACAAGTCTTATCTCTGGCATAGTGGCTACTGGCACAGCAGGCCCATAGCTGGCCAACAGTTGTACCACCAAAGATGGTTGTAGTGCCCTGGAGGGGAGAGCAGAAGAGCGACTACTTTTGGAACAGGATAGAGATTCGTATATGGCAGGGGTGGCCAAACTGTGGCTCCTGATTGCAATGTTAGTTGCAATTTGATGTATAATGTGCGGCTCTCGGAAATATGTTGGCCTAGCTCCTTTTTGCATCACAATTAATATAAAAAGGTAAATAAGACATTTGCAAGCTTTATAATTATTTACCAGGCATAAACAGAGTCTACTGGATTAAAATATAAGTTTAATGTTCTATGGTGAGTAAATATATTTCATAATTTAAATGCTTCTTAAATATTGTGGCTCTCAAACATCTGAAATTTATTGTATGTGGCTCTTCTATTAAGCAAGTTTGGCCACCCCTGGTATATGGCATGGTAAAAATCTCATTGCTTACATACTTTATAGATTGAAAAACCTTGCACAGAGAGAGAGAGAGAGAGAGAGAGAGCAATTACAAAGTTAGTTAGAATCTGTACACGCACTCCCATCATTAGGGGTTGCCAGAATGAATGTAGGTGCTGCTACTGTCTCTATCAAAGTTGGATTGAAAGGGATAATTATGTTAGTTGCAATTTCCTCTGTCAGAATAATACTCGGACAAACTACACATGCTGAGATCCTGTCTCTTACGCTCTGGCGACATCTCATTTGGCAACATGCCGGAGGTGGAGGGAGGCTACTGAATTCAATGGGGCTCTTGCCTTTCCATTGCCTTTCCAGGCCCTGCAAACAGGTTAACTGAGTTTAACGGCACAACAGGCACTGAGTTGCTTGCAGGCTTGAAGATCTTGTGACTTCAATTGTTATGGGAAAGAGGGAGTTTTTGGCAGCTTTCCTGACCTCTGCAGCATTCTGCCATGGTAAGCTGTTCCAGCCAAGATACCCTCTTCTGCACAGTGGTAAAAGCTGCAGGAAATCTGGAGTCCTTTGGCCCCTTAGTTGTACTGGGAAAAGGGGCTCTAGGGGAAGGGGTCCAAAATGATCCCTGAACCACCTCCAAAAGCTTAGCTTTCTATGTCCCTTTGTCTGTCTGGCACCATATTTTGAAGAAAAAAAATAGTTTTCTTCCTCTTCTTGACTATATCATGCCAGTCAATTAGGGATCACATGGCCAGCATGACAATTCTACCATGTCAAATAGTCAATCAGATTTTGCTATGACAATGTCAATTGAGGACAAATTAATCCGTCATGTTGCCCTCACTCTGCATGGAGGGGTGAAGAAAGAAAGTGAAAGCCTCTTGTTGACATAAGCAGGTCAACATTCTCTGTCTCCTGCCATAACTGGCACTGAAGACCACCAGGACAATGTGATAAGACAGGAAGGTTTCCTCCACAGTAAGCATTCCTCATGGTTTCCTTAACAGTGTAAGCATTCTCTCTCCCCGCCTTCATTCACAGCAAGAGCAGGGTTGGAGCTTTGATTGCCCTTAGTGATGTTGAGACACAGTGAACTCTGATTGGCTACCACAACGTCGTAATTCTTTCTCGACCTCCCCATGTTTGTCCCTGCACATCCCTGAAAATAATTACTGCAATGAGGGTCACTTTTCAAGAGGCATAAAATGCTTTCAAAAACCAGTTCCTCCCCTCTTTCTGCTCATCCCGACTTTCAGCTCATCGCATGCACACAACAGGTCAGTTTTTCCTTGTTGAGAGCTCAGCAGGCTCTATGTGAAGGTAGTCATTATGTGGTGAAAGTGAGTTAGATCTATGGATGTCAGTCACTGATAATGTTTATTTCTGGCATCTGTAAGTTTGTGGTGGGCAGCTACTTTGCTCAGAGCTTGTCGGACATTTATTGAAGTGCCTTCAGCCCTGAAGGGGCTACCCATCAAAGCTGCTCTCTCCCTGACACTGTAATAGCCTCCTGCATTTTCCTGTTTTATCTTCTAGGCACACGAGCTTCTCCATCTAACCGTCATCATGCCTTTTCCATCATCTTCCACAGTTCTCTTCCTGCTCAGTATCTCAAAACTATTCTCCTTCTGCCCTGGTTCCGTCCCTTCACATGGATGCCTCTACCATTTTCCCATGTTCCCCAGATGAATCCCAGAAGCATGTCACCCAATTAAGGTACAGCAGTGCAGCATTTTCATTGATCTATATAGCAAAAAGCTAGTTCTCAGCTTCCATTTTCTTGTTTGTGTTTGGTTTCTAGGGCGCTCTCCTGTCCTCTGTGGACTTGGGTATACTCACTGGGAGCCCAACCTAAGCAAGACACAAGATGGTCCAGATTTTCTCTGTGCAAAGCTCCTGACCAAATGATAATCATGACTGGCCTCCGAACAGACTGCTGCCTCTTCCTACTGTCTCAGTCTCCTCTGAGGGGTAAGCTCCGCCATGCTAGCAGAAAGATAGCTCCTCTCATTCCAGCCTACCTGACGTTGGATAGAATTTGGTCCTTGTATATGCGGACTCCAGGGAAGGAGAGAAAGCATGCACAGTGCTATATCATAGGAAATAATCAGTTGTGGGCAACTGTGAAATTAATTACGTTCACTTACTGAAATGTATAGGTATTCAGACATGGCCCCTTAGGGACAAAACCGTGGATATATGTTATTTTCACCTTCTGTTCTGTATATAGTTGCTGTTCGTTATATCCTGGCAGGAGCCAGGAGAGACATTGCTCTGGTTATATTAGCTTGAGGGTTGTTGTTGTTTTTAAGTTCTTTTACACTTGGTGTTTATGGGATTATTACCACCAAAAACTGAAATATACTGAAATATACTGTAACCCATCAGTTTTTCTTAACTAAAAAATGGGGGCATGCCAGGAATGTTCTTTGTTTCAGGCACCGTGTTGGCCCCCATCTCCCTTGGCAATCATTGCTGAGTTGGTTTGAAAGCAGAAATGGAGGGCGGAACAAAATATTGAGAGAGATACTTTGCACTAAAGCCCTTGTTACTTCTTATCTCCTATTTCTATCATTCTCGCCAGCATTAACTGGGTACCTTGTCCGTGGAGCAGCAAAAGAACAGGAACTGCTGCTGTAGTGTCCTTCACGTGGCAGCCATTTCCTGTGTTTGCCCTTCTCTCTCCTCCATCTTGAGGTCCTGTTCTATCCTTATTTGAGACAGAGCAACCTGAATGCTAAATGTTCTGTTGGCAGAGATGCTGAGTTATCCCAAGAGCTTAACTCTTTTTAGAAAAAGCTCTTGGATTATTAATATAACATCCACTTTGAAAGAGCCATCGGCAAAAGATACCGAGAGGGATCTCAGTATAACGTTACAGTTGATGAATGAGAAAGCTGAGCAGTGCAAAAGCTCCTCCATTAGAGTCTATCCTGAGTTTGAGCACAGTTCAGAAGCTGCCTTTGAACCCTTTAAGCTATTGAGTTCCGGGTCTGATATGTTTGACGTTTCTCAGAATGTTATAATTGAAATCCTCTATCAAGCGTGGCGCTGCTTACCTTGGCGGGCTTTGGAGAGTGATAGATCTGCCAGCTCTGCCTTAGTGTAAGATGGAGAAGGCAACGTACAATCATTGCAGGGCCTGGCAGGTAGCAGATTAGGCCAGCCTTGACAATGTGGAATGTGAGTAAGGCCCGATACTTGTGTGTTTACTTTAGCAAGGGGGATGAGAGAGTATTTTGCTGCTTGCGCAGGTATTTTGTACCTCTTTGTCTTGCTGAGCATGAGAATTCAGCTCTAAAGCTGTTTGTTATATTCTCCTTCACCAAACTGGCAGGCACTCAGGTGTGTGCGCTCAAAACTGAAACTGCCATATGCTCACTTTGAGTGAGATTCCTTTGCTCTTCTATCGATTGCCTTGACAGAGATCCAGTCTAGGAAAAGAGCAGACGGATGAAGAAACACTTCTGTTTGAGGGGTCTGCAGCCCAGTGTGCTTCCAGTTAGAAGGCCTTGTTATGTTTGTCAAACAGACTGTTGATTTGTGTCCAAGTCAGCTCATACTGAAAGTAAGGGGAATGTACAGGAGCCATTTTTCAAGTTACCTGAAATTGAAATGGTAACTTAGGAGTTTAATAAAGGAGTCACTGAAAGACAGGCGACTTTGTCAAGATGGGTGTATGGAGAATGATTGTTGTTGTTGTTGTTGTTGTTGCTCTTTATGTCCCACTGATATACACTGCTCCAAAAAATAAAGGGAACACTGAAATAAGACATCCTAGATCGGAATGAAGTAAATATTCGTATTAATTACTTTGTTCATTACATAGTTGAATGTGCTGACAACAAAATCACACAAAAATTAGCAATGGAAATCAAATGTAGCAACCCCTGGAGGTCTGGATTTGGAGTTACACTCAAAATTAAAATGGAAAAAACACTACAGGTTGATCCAACGTTGATGTAATGTCCTTAAAACAAGTCAAAATGAGGCTCAGTAGTGTGTGTGGCCTCCACGTGCCTGTATGACCTCCCTACAATGCCTGGGCATGCTCCTGATGAGGTGGCGGATGGTCTCCTGAGGGATCTCCTCCCACACCTAGACTAAAGCATCCCCCAACTCCTGGACAGTCTGTGGTGCAACGTGGCGTTGGTGGATTCAGGTCTGGGGAACGGGCGGGCCAGTCCATAGCATCAATGCTTTCGTCTTGCAGGAACTGCTGACACACTCCAGCCACATGAGGTCTAGCATTGTCTTGCATTAGGAGAAACCCAGGGCCAACCGCACCAGCATATGGTCTCACAAGGGGTCTGAGGATCTCATCTCGGTACCTAATGGCAGTCAGGCTACCTCTGGCGAGCACATGGAGGGCTTTGCGGCCCCCTAAAGAAATGCCACCACACACCATTACTGACCCACTGCCAAACCGGTCATGCTGGAGGATGTTGCAGGCAGCAGAACGTTCTCCACGGCATCTCCAGACCCTGTCACGTCTGTTACATGTGCTCAGTGTGAACCTGCTTTCATCTGTGAAGAGCACAGGGCACCAGTGGCGAAGTTGCCAATTTTGGTGTTCTCTGGCAAATGCCAAATGTCCTGCATGGTGTTGGGCTGTAAGCACAACCCCCACCTGTGGACGTCGGGCCCTCATACCACCCTCATGGAGTCTGTTTCTGACCGTTTGAGCAGACACACGCACATTTGTGGCCCGCTGGAGGTCATTTTGCAGGGCTCTGGCAGTGTTCCTCCTGTCCCTCCTTGCACAAAGGCGGAGGTAGCGGTCCTGATGCTGGGTTGTTGCCCTCCTACGGCCTCCTCCACGTCTCCTGATGTACTGACCTGTCTCCTGGTAGCGCCTCCATGCTCTGGACACTACGCTGACAGACACAGCAAACGTTCTTGCCACAGCTCGCATTGATATGCCATCCTGGATGAGCTGCACTACCTGAGCCACTTGTGTGGGTTGTAGACTCTGTCTCATGCTACCACTAGAGTGGAAGCACCACCAGCATTCAAAAGTGACCAAACCATCAGCCAGAAAGCATAGGAACTGAGAAGTGGTCTGTGGTCACCACCTGCAGATCCACTCCTGTATTGGGGATGTCTTGCTAACTGCCTATGCTTTCCGCCTGTTGTCTATTCCATGTACACAACAGCTTGTGAAATTGATTGTCAATCAGTGTTGCTACCTAAGTGGACAGTTTGATTTCACAGAAGTGTGACTGACTTGGACTGCCATTGTGTTGTTTCAGTGTTCCCTTTATTTTTTTGAGCAGTGTATATCAAGTTTCCTCTTTAAATATGTTGCTAGTTTAAGCCTGAGGAAAATAAGTGCTGCCCTTGGAGGTGTTTTGTCTATCATTCTATGATCCATATGGCAACCTGATTTGGAGCAAATGGCATACAAATCTGACATCAGATATAGTCAGGACTCAGTTGAAAAGTTTCAAATTCAAAAAACCTTTGGCATAATAAGAGGACATAAACAATTAAAAAACACCCACAGCAGAATATTAGAACCCAGTCAACCCCTCAAAAACATATCAGATGTAAGCTAAAAGAAACAGAGACTTAGGATAACACAGTAGATAAATATAGCACCAAACCACAGTCAGTTGAAAGTTGGAGCCCCATGAAAAGTGGTGCTGATACGTTGTCCTCCACATTTCCAAATTTTCCTGGCTAGAATCCAGATCCTCCTCTGCTCAGCTCTGCAAAAGCTTTCTTCTTCTTCTTCTTCTTCACCACCACCACCACCACCACCACCACCGGTTCATCCTTGTGGCTGAAACATCAGAAGATCTCAGCACCAAGCATGATCTTTGCTAGTCTCACTGTCCTCTAAGACGCCTGACCACAAGGGCGCTAGTGTGGTGAAAAAGCCTGGCCTGGAGGTTGCTTCTGTATCTTTTAATATTTGCATGCCATGGAGCGGTTCAATGTGGCTTCTCCTTTTCAGCACCATGGCAAGAGAAACTGTATGCTGGATGTAGTTCAGGAGCAACTTTGGGATCAGGAACTGGATATGTGAATTCCCTCTGGCTATAAAATCATAAATTAAATAAAATCATTTGTTTAATGATTAATTACCTAATTAATTGCTATTAACTGCTAATTAATTGGCTAATCCAATTAATTAGCAGTTAATTAGCAGGGGGTACTTCAGAAAATTGGACCGTGATAGGGGGTACCTGGGCCTCCAAAGGTTGAGAACCCCTGTCCTATCCCAATTAGGGTTAATCCTCATTTTCCATAAACACGGCTGGGGCAACAAGAGATTGAAAGCACTCAAATTATATGGTGGGTACGAGCTGAACTGAAGTTTTACAGTGTCTGCTTATAAGTATTCTTGGTACCATAGAGAACAATGGGGGCCAAATCCTTTGACAAGTTATTGGCTAGGCTTCAGAAGCTGGATAGTAAACAGGCTGTCAGCTCTCCTTTCTCCGGGGGTAGCTCATCCCCTTCCCCGGGTGTAATTGGTGCTGGGGCCGATCGGCCTCCTCGGAATTCTGCCAGCGAAATCGCTGGCGCAAGTCGGAGGAGGCCATGTAACGGCTCAGCCAATTGGCGGGGGATGGGATATGGGCAAAGCCATCCCCTCCCCCTCCCCGATCGGCTGGGCCTATGGCCAGCCTCTGTTCCCAGCCAAACCACACACACCCCCGCTGGATCCTTACCTGGATCTGGCAGCGGGCCGGCAAGTCCTCCGTCGGCAGAGCAGGGGAGGCCGGCCTTGCTCGAAAGTAGACATCTTCAGCCAGCGGAATGCTCGTTCTGCCGGTCAAATTTACAATAGGATTAGGCTATTATTTTGTTTTTAATTATGACCATGGTCTATGAACCCGTGAATAAAATTTCTTCAAAGCTAATTGTTGTAGGTCATGAGAACCTGAAATCCTATCTAGTATAAGAAAAAGTGACACAAAACAGAACATAGCCTTATTTTCAGTGTCCTTCACAACGGTCATACATTTCCCAAAACACATCCAGTGTGCTGAAATTCTCAGGTGCACAGCAAGGTGATGAGAGAAACGGAGTTGATGCGGTCCAAAACTATTGCACACTTCCACCCAAATCACTATAGCTAGGTCTGGTCAAAGAATCAACGCTGTCAGTGAAATTCATAAATAAGTTTTTGTGAGGTTTCCTTTATCCCCCTTTTCCTTTTTTTAAAGCAGAGCTCCCCGCAGCGTTCTGTTGGCATTGAAGTACTTTTGAAGATAATGTCGCTTGGGTAGCCCTGCTGCAAGGCAAGACTGTTGATGTGCAAATGTGCCAGGCTGTAGGAAAGCACACAGGCAACATAAAGCAAATTTGCCTGCTGTGTTGGGCTCCTGGAACAATCTTGTTTCACCCCAAATTAAAAAAGAGAGAAAGAAAAATGGATCAGAGGAAAAGGAGCTCAGAGCAGGAGAGATCTAACAGACTTGTTCAAGATGCCGAATTAGGTGGATGGCTTACTGTGAGTGCAGTTTGTTAACTTATATTTAGAAGGTAGATATCAAGCAAGTACATTTGCATGTGTACGCAGCCTTGAACTAGATGTGTGTGTTTTCAGCTGTACCCTGTTTTTGTTGTTCTGTGCATTGTAGCTGTCTGGGGAAAGGAATGGGGCAGGAGAAAGAAGGGAGGGAATTACTGTTTTTTGATAACTCTGAGCAATTTCTGGTGGTTTCTTTTTTTTTTCTTCTGCTCCCCAAACTTTGTTCTTCCCATATTTTCTTCCAAGGAGCCGTGATTGTATTTTAGCCTAGAGAGCCTTACCAAACCAACTAAGCCAGAGCAAAAACTTCTACAAGCAAATCTGTTTAGCTGGCGAGAAGATCCAGCCTTACTCTGCAGTGTCATGAAGGGAACTGCTTTGAGTGGTGGATTTGAGGGGTGTGTGTGTGGAATTGGAGGTGCCCTGTCTCTTTTCACCACTACTTGTCCCCCACGTCCTCCTGCCAGCACCACAGAGGAGTCGCTTTCGTCCAACTCTGTGGGCAGCACTTTTTCTGCTCTTTTTAAAAGTGACCATATGCCGCCATTTGCCCACCTGTTGGCTGGATGCCACACTGCTACCTGTTGTTGCCGCCGCCGCCAAACAGCTGGAAGAGGCTGGGTACAGCAGCATTGTTTTCCTGTGCCTGCCGTCCAGCTGTTACAGCAGAGTTGGTGGAGCATGAGTCGTAGCAGCCACGGTGTGCTGTGCAGCCGCTCACGACCGTTGCCTGGGTATCCTTCGGGCCCAGCTGTTGCCAAGCTCCAGGCAGCAACCAAGGGACGCAAGGTGGGGAGAAGGGCTATGGTGGCATTTGGTGCTTTGCTTCAGGCACTAAAATGCCTTGGGCCTCTCCTGAGAAGATGTTGACTTCCTTGAACTGGGTTGCCCAGTTTCACTCCACCCTACCTCAACTCCAGAAAAACAAAAACAGTGGAAGTCAGGTCTTACACCCAGTGGGCTAAAGCGGAGCTAGTCAAAAGGACCACAGACACAACACTGTAACTGAAATGAATCAAACATGTCTTGATTTATATAAAAGGTAAGGCACATGATTATGAAGCAAAGAAGTGAAACTGACAAGCGTTAAAACATAACGTGTAATAAATGAGGGTGGAATGACCATCAAAATAATAAATGCAAAGCAAACTATATAATGCAACCTACAACCGCATGATAGTATTCAGCCAAAAACCCACCTAAACTCTTTCTGTTGTTTACTTACAGCTGTAAACCGGCTAGATTAAGCCCATTACAGACCGCACGAATTCCGGCGCGTTCCAGACGCCCGAGGAGCTTTGTCGAGCTGTGCGGAGGTGTCTGGTTACCATAACGGAAGCAAGCGGAGCAGATGCAATCTCCCGATTTCCGGCACGATCGAAAATGTTTCTGGCCCATGTTTGAGGGGGTGGCTTCATGGAGCTTCGCGGAGGAAAGGTCGCTGGGGCACCAGACAGTTCACAGCGAGGCTGCAAGGTTTTCGGCCAATCGGAGCGCACTTGTGCTTAGCCAAACACAGCTGCGCTTTCTTAAGAAGGCGGGACAAAAGGAGTGACTATTTGCGGGAAGACACTCCTACAGACAAGCTCAGAACGTGGAGGAGAGCGGCCAGCCTCGCTCACTCGCCTTGGCGCCGGAATTCGTGCGGTCTGTTACGGGCTTTAGTTTCAGGCTGCAATCCCAAACACATCCTTCAGAAGAGAAAGCCCACTCAACACAGTGAGATGTCCCTGAGCAAACCTATCAAGGACTGCACTAGACGTTCCCTAATAGAACCCCACAAGCCACCCCAACTAAATTAAAGTGAAATAATCATGTTCATCATAGCTACCGTTAGGATAGGTAACCCTCCCTTCCAACAGAGGGAGCTGTAGCAATGACATCTGACTGGAAGTACGTACAGCTCAAGGGTATGGGTGAATGGGGAGGAGTTGGAGCAACAGCACTGGAGCTTTAAACTCGGAGTCACTGAAAGTAGGCCTCTAGTAGAGGGGGGCAGCCTCATTCTCCCTAATTTTAGGTCCAAGACTGACACCTTCTTCGCCCCGCCGATACTCACCTGACATGCTAAAGATCTAGAGCAGCATGGGGCCATTGTTGGAGCTGTAAATGTGTTATAAAGAAGAGAAAATATTAGCAATATTGCCTATCACATGGCTGCAATAGGATCATGGATCAAAAGCCCTTGTGGTTCACAAATGCCTTTAGCCCCTAGTAGAAACAGCAGCTCCATGATCTGAAGTTCAGGACCAACTTTGCTGCTGCTTCAAAAAAGACGACCGAACTATGTGTCCAAGACCCTAAGACAGTAGGAGGAGCAACCTGCCAGGAGGTGAGTCAAACAGGCAGTTGAACAAATCATCAAAGTATTGCACGACGTTTTTCCATTGCTATCAGCCTTTTTGGATTCTCATTGGATGTTGCAAAAGAGGGGGGGAAACTATTTCTTTCAGTACATTGCCAACAACTTACACTGCTTCATTCAAAACGATCTTTTAAAAGTGAGCGTGTGATGATTGATTGATTAACTGATTGACTGGCCTGTGAAGTGATTATTATGATTTTCAAATGGCACAAACTTGTATGGTGCAATTCTCTCTGGTTTTGAGGACTGGTCCAGATAGAGAAACCTTTAAAATAATTTTGGATGGCATGTAAATTTAGGATGCAAATAATGTACGCTAATTCATAGGGAATAACACAATTAATTTTGCTTTCCCATCCTCAAGTGACGGAAAGTTCAGTGTAACATTTGCAGAACCAACTTCCTGTGGAGAAGCGACTGGAAGCTTTGCTTGAAATGCGGGGTCTTTGTAAAAAGATTATTATTGACACAGTTATATAATGAGAAGGGATTGTACAGGGTAACAGTTAGCAAAGACAGCACCAGTCAGAGGATCCAATAAAGCAAACCCCAAATTTATCAGCATTTCATCAAGCAAAGATGCTTTTTCAAATCCTTCCTCCTAGGATCTAAAACAAGCTGTCTCCTCTCGTGCAGGCTAGGTGACCTCCAGCTTGATACATTCCAATTTGCTGAGCAGAATGAGAAATTGTAAAGACTTTTTGCTGTAGCTAGTATCGACTCAGGGACTCTACATACAGTATATTTTTATCTCTATGTAAAACCCTCCATAAATACTTCCACATATACGTTAGTACTGGTAGCTGCATGATGAGTGCCACGTCTGCTTATTTCAATTTGGTTCAACTAGTTGCTGGGACAATTAGCCAAGTGTCGGGTTTGCATCGCCTCTCCCATGCGCACCAGGCTGGGGCTTGCTTGTTACCAGGACTGATTGGTCCTGGCTTGTAGGGGCAGCGCGCTGAGGTGATTGGCCAGCCCCTCAGTCGCGTGCTTTTCTTTGATCCCTTCCCTCCCGTCCCTTAATTCAGTCAGAGATTAGCTGACCGCTCATAAGATTTTTCTTTTTTTTTGCTGTCAGCCTGATTGGTGGTTGGCTGGCAGTTTTTTTCGCCTACCCCAGACTGGCTGGGAGCTTCTGGTTCCTCTCAGGTTCCCCCCCCTTTTTGGGGAGGCCTATAGGTTGTCCAGGTGTACAACCTGAGGTCAGTAAGGCCAAGGGCCAGGACCACTCACGAGATGCTTGACCCGATCAGTGAGGCTGGCTGGCAGGCCATTGGCTGGAATTTGCAAGGGCCACCACAGGCTTTGCCGGGGAGGGGCCTGCGCTGTCCAGCTGCCTCGACCCTTCGGGGGTTGGCTGTGAAGAGGTCCCACAGTCTAGGACCAAGGGCGCCTCTGAGCCAGGTTGGAACACCCATTTGACCTGGGGAGGTAGACGATCAGCACCGTTTCCACCATTTGTTGCCGGCACTCTGGGGAAGGTGTAGAGTTAGGCTCTCTCCCTGCTGCAGATATTATATTTCTACAATAAAACCACTCAAACCCAAGCCTCTGTCTGGCATGCTTTATTGGGGTGGGTGGGGTTGCGATGTAATGGACAATCTTGCCAGGAGACGATAGTGTACTCCTAGAACCTCCTCTCTTCCCAGTGTGGCTGGACAACATGGGAAGTTGGTTTCAAAATGGCTGGATCCAGTTCATGTCAAATTCTTTATCCATCCCTTTTCACCTGGACTTCTGACAGCCTTCTCAACTCTCTCTTGGGCTTCATTGTGTTCTTATAAACCATGTATCCCTTGTGAATTGAACTATGACAGGCTGACATTCGCTTGTTTCCAGTGTCAGATGTGAGAGAGCAACTGCTGTCATTTCATGTCACAGAAGGATGTTGGGACTAGACTGATAAGAGAGATGCTTTGCTGCACACTTAAATAAAATATGAAGGGATTTCTTCATTTACTGAAGGTTGCTATGGGTATGCTTGGGCTTTCCAATAGGTGTGGAATGGAAATAGAATTCCAATAGGAACAGAAAGCAATATTGCTTTTTCTTATACTCTACCTCCCCATTGGTTCTTAAGGTTCTGCTTTACTACTAGAAACCCAGTACTTATTTCCCCTGCAGATAATTCAGGATATATTAGTTGGGGAGATGGCTGATGGAGGGAGTTTCGCTAAGAGATTATGTTGATGCTCAGCATCCGTTTTAAGTGTATGTTGTTTGGGTCCAAAGGCTTGTCGTAACTGGCAGCAATCAGGTTAGCTTTGGCCATCAAAATATTTCAGAACAAAAACAATACAGCTGGCTTTGGGGTTCAATTAATCATGGTTCCCAGAAAATCATGCAAAGGTACTGTCTTTGGCTTGTGTTAATGTAGATTTCCTGTCCAAAAAAAAAAAAAAAAAAGGCTGTGCCCAAAGCAATGCAGCAAGTTCCACCTCCCTCTTTTTATTTTTTTTATTTTTGGTGTACGCCTCTGGCTCCTCCAGCTTCGCATTGCCATCTCTTTCCCTTCCCACCATGTCTTCAAAAGTAAACAGACAGGGAGAATATTTGGATTTTGGAAGTTGTGCTCCCATGATCCTCCTCACTGACTGATGAAGATGTGGAGGAGGAGACGAGGTGAAGAGATCCAGCAATCCCATCCCCGATCATTGGAGATTGATCGGGAAACAGGATTGCAGCAACCCCCCCCCCAACCTTCTCCTTCAGCTCTGCTGCTGCTTCCACCACTACCTCCTTTACTGCATCTTCAAAGCTGCTCAGGTGGGGGGGGGACTTGGGAATTCCAGTCCCAATAATCCTCCCTGCCCAGCTAGTGAAGAAGCGGAGAGAGAGAGAGAGAGAGAGAGAGAGAGAGAGAGAGAGCGAGCAGTGGCAATCCTGTTCCCGATTGCTAGGGAGAAAGGAGAGCTGACAGCCTGTTTACTATCCAGCTTCTGAAGCCTAGCCAATAACTTGTCAAAGGATTTGGCCCCCATTGTTCTCTATGGTACCAAGAATACTTATAAGCAGACACTGTAAAACTTCAGTCCAGCTCGTACCCACCATATAATTTGAGTGCTTTCAATCTCTTGTTCCCGATCACTAGGGAAATTCTTTGTCAGTGGCATGGGGGAGAGGGTAATCTTCCCCATCCTTCTTTGGCCTGCTCTACAAGAATTTGGTAGCTGAGTTGGAGAAGAAGATCAGGTAGCTTCTCCCTAGCAATTGGGAACAGGATTGCCACTGTACAAGGAAAGTAAGCATGAAGGCAATGGGCCAACAACCAGGCATGCTGTGGTTGGGTGTAGGATGTGTTGTGCCCCTTGCCTGCTTGCTGGCTCCCTCAGCCTGCTGCTTGAAGCAAGTGCTTCAGTACCCTCATGAGTGAGCCAGCCCTGCAAAAAAGGGGTTTCTGGATGGTGTGGACCATATCAGTGTACTTGACAAACATATTATTATTATTATTATTATTATTATTATTATTATTATTATTATTATTATTAATAATAATAATAATAATAATAATAATAATAATAATACTATTATATGCAGTATTTATATACCGCCTTTCTTGGTCACTGGATTTCTCCTCTGACTTTAATCCAAGGCGGTGTACATGGGCAGGCTTTCCTAACCCCCCTAATGTTTGTGTTTTTTACAATATATAAATGTCCAATCTTTTCGTGAACAACTACATTCCAGGTGGTATCCTTTTGCAGTCTGGCTTTTTTCCTCTGGCCGTTGCCTCCCACACTCAGCTGGGAGCTCTTATCTCTCCTCACGGAGGCTTTCACAGCTTTTTGGCGGTGGCATGCCTCGTACTTGCCATTTGCCAATCTTTGAGCTTGCAAGGCGGCGACTATACCGACTGAGCCAGACCCCTCTGCCTAAGTCTCTGCCTAAGCAGGGACTTACAAGACTGTATTGACTTCAGATTGCAGTTGGCACCAGTCTTCTACATCTTGTATCACTGTGACCACTGTTCCCCCTAAGGTGCACAGCCGCGCACCTCTCAGCCAAGCTCTGCGCAGCTCAGAGCTTGGCTACCCAGATGTTCGGCGATGACATGTGACAGCATTGCCGAATGTCCGGAGGCCCCGCTTCACTGCTGCACAGCCATGGAAGTGCTCAGTGGATTCTTACAGGGAACGCTGACTGTGACTTGCCACTTAACTTCATGGCACTTTAAAAAATAGCCAGTGAGGGGTTCTCATGTTCACAGCATGGGTGGCACCTCTGCCCACACAGTTCCAAATTCATTCTCTTCTTTCCACACACTACTGTTCTTATTTGCTGTACAGACTCCTGCCGGTTGAAGATTACTACTCAAAGACCTGTGCATGTTTTGGGCTGTGGATCAGATGTGCAGCACGAGCACTTTTGTCACCCAGACACCTTGTGCAGACGTGCCTCTTAAGTCCTTTTGTTGTTTTCTATAGTGAACACTATGTAGCGAGAGTTGGACCATAAGGAAGGCTGAGCGCCGAAGAATAGATGCTTTCCAACTGTGGTGCTGGAGAAGACTCCTGAGAGTCCCTTGGACTGCTAGGAGATCAAATCAGTCAATCCTAAATGAAATCAACCCTGACTGTTCCCTGGAAGGACAGGTACTGAGGCTGAAGCTCAAATATTTTGGCCACCTAATGCGAAGAGAGGACTCTCTGGAGAAGACTCTGATGCTGGGAAAAATTGAAGGCAAAAGGAGAAGGGGAAGGCCAAGGATGAGATGGTTAGACAGCATCACCGATGCAACGAACATGAAAATGAGCGAACTCAGGAAGATAGTGGAGGACAGGAAGGCCTGGCGGGATATGGTTCATGGGATCACGAAGGGTCGGACACGACTTAACAACTGAACAACAACAATGTAGTGCATCTGTTTGCGAGCGTTTTTAGTAGTTGCTTGCATATGTTGTTACCACAAAGGACAAGCTACTACTGTATCTGTGACTCCGCTGTGTCTCCGTAGAACTCCTGGTGATCCACATGGGGCGTGTTTTTGTCTGCTTCGGATCTCATGCCATCTGGACATATCACTGGGGACTACAGTTATTGTTAAGATCCCTCAGCAGTTAAACTTCTCAGACAAATATGTACTTGTTAACAAACTTTGTGTTAAAGTTATGCTCCCCAGGTTTTCTTCCCCCACTTAGTGTGTGTGGTTTTGAGACCTCAGTTAGTGCTATGATGGGAGATACACATTTTGGAATAGATACAGAGAAATTAAAAAAAATGCTTTGAGAAAAGTGATGTGCAACCTAATCCTATCCAACTTTGGGTTGGTGGAGCTCTCACTCTGCCAGTCTAGGGTGTTGCAAATGTGCAGTAAGGCACGTTTTCGACACCCTCGGAGTAAGTGGTGCCAGTGCAGAGGCTGGCACAGCTCACTCTGACAGCCTCCACATGCCACGCCATCCGACGCAGTTAAGGTCTGTGCCAGGCAGCAGGAGGGCGGGCCAGGGTGGAAGAGGAGGGGGCCATTGGTCAGACAGGCCTGGGAGGGAGGGGGGATATCGGCTGCATGTTCTGCTATATTCCCCTCCCCTTCCCGGGCTGGCTTACATGGCATCCCTGGTTGTGCGCCAGCTAAAGAGCTGGTGCGCATCTGAGGAGGTCCATTGAGGCCTCCAGGGCTTACACCAGGGGAAGGGGATGAATGTCCCCTTCCCTCGAGGTGAGCCCTGACAGACACGGGCCACATCCTGACTAGGATGCAGCGGCCGGCCATTTAGGCTGACCGCTGCATCTAAGGCAGGATTGCCCTGTAAATCTTCGGTCTCTGCTGAAATATAGCAGGCATAAATATATGTATGCAAAGAAGTAGAAGATACATGAAGATGTTTGACCTCACTGGTTGTTCACTGATGATGGCATCAACATTGGCCAATACACCTGGTGGTTTTTTTTTTTTAAAAAAACTTCTGTTCCTTGAAACAGAACAAGACTTAGTCTGCAATCCTGTGCACACTTAAGGTAAAGGTAAAGGTAAAGGTGACCCCTGACAATTAAGTCCAGTCGTGTCCAACTCTAGGGTGTGGTGCTCATCCCCATTTCAAAGCCGAAGAGCCAGCGTTGTCCAAAGACGCCTCCGTGGTCATGTGGCCGGCATGACTCTCCTTGCCGCAGCGCGTAGCATGTGGCTGGAACATGGAGCGCTGTTTACCTTCCCGCAAGCGGTACCTATTTATCTACTCGCATTAACATGCTTTGGAACTGCTGGGTTGGCAGGAGCTGGCCAAGCAACTAGAGCTCACCCCGTCGCGGATTCGAACTGCCGACCTTTCGATCGACAGCTCATGGTTCAGCGGTTTAACCCACTGTGCCACCCGCTTACCCAATGGGACTTACTGCTGAGTAGATAGTCATAGAATCTGGTTGTAGTTCATCAACCAGAGAACTGACATTTTTAGATCTCTCCATTTAAAATTAAGAAGCAGACTTGCTCCTTCAAATAGAACCGATATTGTGTTAACAGTAGATGCGATAGCATGTGCATCTCTGTGGTGTGTTTAATCTTGTTCCAATTCTCCCAAGGCAAACCAATATTTATCAGCACCCTGTTGAAACCAGCTTTCAGGAGGCAATTCCCAACCCTGTGACAGAGCGAGGAGGAGAAGGGACATGAGCCAAGGAACAAAGTTAATTTTACTATGTTCCTACTGTGGCTGATGCCTACTTCTTTTTGTAAAGAAGGGAAGGGAGGGAGAGACGGAAAACAGCTTCTTTCTATTTCAGCTTCTGGGCACCTCTTTGATTTTTACACTGGCCAGATTGTCTCCTATATATGAGTCTCATATAGAAGAAAGTGTTATTGACCATATACTGTATCTATATGGCATCTGGTGGGGCCACTGTGTGAGATACAGGAAGCAGGACTAGATGGGCCTTTGGCCTGATCCAGCAGGGCTCTTCTTATGTTCTTAAGGGTTGTAGCATATGCTCATCTAATGCCTGCAATGAACGTTGCAAAAGCCCCAAATGTTCTTATGGCCAGAAAAACCCACTTTCTTATATCTTTGGCTGCGTTCACACCACCTGCATGAGTTGTCCTCAGCAGCCTCATTCCTTGCTGCCCTATTTTATACTTGCTATGGTGCTCTGTTTAATGCATCACTTTCTGGAAATATTATTCAGTGTGGAAAGATATGTGTGGTTTGTGAACGCAAACCAGCCCTGTTTTTTCTCTTATGTTAATTAGGTATGCAGCGCTTCACTTTGTAAACTGCATTTCTCCAGTCGAAACCAAAGTATACTGGGATACATTTGGAAGCTCTGTAACAACACTGCTCTTTATTTCGCTTCCCAACACCTCCCTTCCCTGCCTGTCAAGTTCCAAACACCTCCATCTCTCACACATTGCCTATTATACATGCCTTTTTGTAAATATATTACAGCTGCAGAAAAAAAGTGTATTTAATATTTATTTATTTTTCATATTTTTATACCACCCTTCCTCCAAGGAGCTCAGAGTGGTGTACATATTTCCTCCCCTCCTTTTTGTCCTCACAACAACCCTGTGAGGTAGGTGGGGCTGAGAGATAGTGACTGGCCCAAGGTCACCCAGGAACCTTCGTGGCTGAGCGGGGATTTGAACCTGGATCTTCCAGGTCTAAGTCCGACTCCCAAACCAGTACACCATCCTGGCTCTAATATGTGTTATGGGGCAAAAGAAAATTAGGGACTATGGCTTCTGAAAGCCATTCCGAAATGACGTACTAAAGCTCCATTTTATCTAGTTCTGGCTGTGTCCATGAACAACTCTTTTAAAATGATTGAAGGTTATACTATGCTTCTCTAAGTGGGGATGAACCTTGAACAAAAATTAGTTCTTTTTCTTATAAGTATTTTATTTTGTTATACATTAATACAAAGAGAACATTCACAATACTGTAATGCCAACACAGCTTTTTTGCAAATCAACTTTAGGACATACAATACAATTGTGCAAAGCATGTTACACAACATAGTAAGTTTGTAGCAAATGCAGTGTCACCAGTACATTTCTACATCATTTACAGACCAATCCTACCTAAGATGCGGCGGCAGGCCGAAATGGACGGCCACTGCATCCTGGTGCACACCGCAGAGGCTGTGTAAGTCCGGCTCAGCCTGGAAAGGGGCTTGGGATATTGGTGCAACCCAGCACTGATATCCCCGCCCTCCAAGGTCAGACTTGCCAATGGCCCCCTCCCCTGCCACCCCAGCCCACCCTCCTCACACCCTCACACTGCCCGGCGCAGGACTTACCTCTGCCCGGTGGCATGGAGTCTGGAGGGCGGCCGAGTAAGCAGTGCCAGCCTCCAAGTTGGCACCGCTTACTTGCTGGGTGCCGCGAAAGTGCTTTACAGCACTTTCGCAACACCCAACGCCGCCAGAGCAAAAGCGATTAATCTGCACAGGATTGCACGTATAGATTGTTTTCTGGCTAGTATATTATTAAAGGTATCCCCCTGACAATTAAGTCCAGTCGTGTCCGACTCTAGGGTGTGGTGCTCATCTCCATTTCAAAGCCGAAGAGCCAGCGTTGTCCGAAGACGCCTCCATGGTCATGTGGCCGGCATGACTCTCCTTGCCGCAGCGCGTAGCATGCAGCTGGAACATGGAGCACTGTTTACCTTCCTGCAAGCGGTACCTATTTATCTACTCGCATTCACATGCTTTGGAACTGCTAGGTTGGCAGGACACCCCAGTTTTCAAAAGGACCCCCAGCTTTACAGCCCAATCCTATACAGACGCTATGCCCGCCCGTGTCACAAAAATGATGGTGCAACTTCAGCAGGACAACTGCCAAACCCAAAGCCAGCACAAAGAGGGAAAAGGAACACCAGAGCTCAGGCAACGCCACACTAGTGCAGCCCTCCCAGGAACATCACCAGACAGTGTTCATTGAAACCCTGACACAGCCCATCATCTATGGAGTGGCAGCCTGATGTCAGCATGACATACAAGGAGCCATTCCATCCCACCCCCTTGACCTAGACAGACAGATTTGGCTGCCCAATTGGTAGACACATGCCAATATCTGTAGGAGGTACTGCAGACATGAAGGACTCAAATCCACATCCATCACAGGGCTGTCTGGAAATGGTGTTACCAAACAAAGCATGAAGTGTGCTTTTGGGCTACTGGACCAGCATACAAACTACTGTGTGTGTGTGTTAGAAGTGTCCACAAATAAGAGAAAACAGGCAAAAGAATGGGAGGAATGGAATATCATTGCCTTTGCTTCCCCTGTTGGGATGGTGGAAGTTCAACTTGGATGTTTGTCTGTGGAGTTCATCAGGGGCAGAGTACCAGCAATAAGAATTATGAGAAGACAAGTGTTAGCACTGTATCTTGCCATACATGTTGTGAGGGACAAGTTTGTGCAAAGTGCTCTCTTTTGTGGGCCAAGTGCCCTTTCTCCATAGGTCCCATCGCCAGTGTTCCTCTTTGTGTGCTCTACATGTGGAGGCCAGAGAGGTATAGCCTCATGCTGCAGGCCTGAAAGGATAAGAGAGATTAAAACAAAAATGCAAATATTGGAGATGTGGTGGTATTGAAATATTATTCAATGTTGTATCCCTGAAAAGTTGTTTTCCTGACAGGAGCTTTTGTCATGAAGTTGGTGTGCTGTGATTGGCTGCCAGCTGTAGTCTGCATCTTATGCTCTGTTACAGAAAAATGGGCAGTGGGGTGGTGGAAGGTGAGATTTTTCTGGTGTTTTTCCCCTCGCCATGGTTCCAAATCTGGAAAAAAAAAAGATGCTAAAGAGACAGCAGCAACAGCTCTTGGAAAAGATGCCATGCTGGGGTGAAAATGGACAGTTGCCTTCCATCTGCTAAATATAATAGGACCCTCTTTGCCTAGTTACAAGGGAGTTTTTTACCCAGTTCTTACAGTTAAAAACATATTCCCTAGTAATTGTTAGTATGACTTTTGCAGACAATATTTACTTCCAGGTAATACCATATTGGTCTGAGTATAAGACTCACTTTTTTCTCCTAATTTAAGTTTTTAAACTAGGGGTGCGTCTTATAATCAGGCTGTTGCAATAATGCCAGTGATTTAATTAAATTTTTTTAATAGCATCAAACTTTAAGGGTGCGTCTTATAATCGGGTGCGTCTTATACTCAGGACAATACGGTATTACTTGGGATTTAGTGGAATTTAAAATCTAGGCACTTGTTCAGTTTGTTTTATGTTTCCAATAATCTTTGACTTTGGAGCAATCCCACCAATGAAATCAGCTTGTTCAATACCACATCTCCAATATTTGCATTTTTGTTTTAATCTCTCTTATCCTATCAGGTGTGAAATATCTCTGATACATGGAAATATTCTTTATAATTTATACACAGAGATGAAGCCCAAGCTGTTGAAAAAACATTTCCCCATTTTTCTTCAGATAATTGAGTCTTAAGACAGTTTCCTTTTGTTTAAAAAATATTGGCCATATGATTTTCAGACTCCAGCAGTCTCTGATAAATTCTAGACAATAAACTTTTACTATAATAACCTTTGTCAAACATTTCAAATATGGAAGCAGTCAGTTGTATCATGTGTATCACAGGCCTAACATAAATGATGTGACTTGAAAACAAACTAAGCAACTTCCTAGATTTTTAATGGACCTGTTATGAGAACCTTGTCATTGTATGCACAGAAATACAAAGGGCAGCCCCATCTAACCTAAATCCCAGTAATGCCAGTGGTGGGAGGGCACACTGCATCCCATGGGGGAGTTTTGGCTGCTGGAGGTCTCCTCCGGGTATGGGGACATTTGTCCCCTTGCTCTGGGGTAAACCCCAGAAGCCGCAATGATGTCGCTGGCAATATCGCTGGCACAAGTCCCTATTGATCCATATAGGCGGATCAGTCCTGGCAAGTTGACCTGGGATTCAGCGTGTGTCGCCATTGTCGATACCCCACCTTCCCAGACCCAGTCCGCCCACCCCCAGCCCCATCTCCTCCCTATTCCGCCCTCCCCTGCCCCGTTCAAGCCTCTCACCACCCTGCCCCATTCTGTCCCTTCGTCAGGCTTTCTGGCTCTGGCAGGCCTTGGGCTTTCTGTTGGCGTGCTGGCTTCTCATGCTGTTGCAAAACGCATTATGCGCAAGACAGAGGTACTTGAGCAATGAAGGAGCACCCAGTCACACCCTGCCCAAGGTGTTGCACAATATGGGTGGTAGGAAACCTATCAAGGACCATGTTGGAACAAAAGGATAGTTTTGGAATGAACTCATTGCACAAAACACTCTGTGTTAATCTATTAACAAAAATACTATACAAGGTCTGGCCACAGACCCTCAAAGTCTGCTCTCTTTCCACCTCATGTAGCGAGTCTAAGAATTACGCACTGATTTTTTGTCATGCCACCCCTATTTCCTTCAGAAATCCAGGAATCGCTGTATCCCCAGGCACCTAGACAGGTATTCGGCTTAAGAAACTGAGCAGGAGAAAGAAGAGAGCTCTCCATAGTGGTGTTGTTGCCCATGTGGGTATGGGGGTTTCAGGGGTTGGCTGGGTGGGCTCTCAGGAAGGCCTGGACCTCTGACACTGGCCCTATTTGTGCCCATAGTGGGAGTGGGGTAAGAAAAAAGGGAATCAATACACATCTTCCCACTACATAGGGGTGTTTGCTTGAAAAAGCTCGATGAAATTCAAGCGAAATGTAGTATTTTAGATTTTGGTTTTAATATAAATTTTTTTGTCCTGGGTTGTAAACGTGTGGATGTTTTTGTTGAAAGTTTTTAATGTTTTAAATCTGTTTTTAGCTTTTAAAGCTGCAGCTAATACAATCTCCACGTTTTGACCATCTACCTCTGTTTTATCATTTTACTTATCTAATATTTTTGGCCATGGCCGTTTATCTGTCTATTAAACACTCTTTAATCAATACACAGAGAAAAGGCCACTACTTTCCTGAACATACTTCTAGTTATGAGGTCCAGAAACTTGCTGTAACTTGCCTAACCCAAGCACTTCCATTGCATCCCAACCCAACAACTGAGTAAACACTTAAAGTAGGGCTCCTACGGCGCAATCCTGTCTAAGTTGAGGGCGGTGGAATGAGTATTCCGCCGCCCAAAGCCATCGTGAACGTGCCGTAAAGCACGTTCACGACGACTCGAGAGCAGGGAAGGCCGGCGCAAGGCCGGCCTCCCCTGTTCTGTTGATGTGCCCTTGTGCCAGACCCAAGTGAGGATCCAGTGGGCGGGGGGCGGATCGGCGGGGTGCCGATAGGCCCAGCGGGGTCAGGAGGGGGCGGGAGACAGCCTCGGCCATATCCTGACCCCCACCACGCGGCTGGACCTTTACACAGCCTCCTCTTTGAAATCCAAGGAGGCCGATCAGTCTGAACGCCACTTACACTCAGGGAAGAGGATGAGCATCCCCTTCCCCAAGTAGACCTCTGGCCAAGTGGGAGCCTACCCTTGGTGGAGCATAGGATCCTTACGCAGGATTGCTCTATTAATTATGCTTGTTGGATGCTGCAGGTTGCCCAAATCCATCTGTTCCAGGCCAACCCCTTGCTTGAAGCAACCCCCCCCCCCCGCTTATGACAGCAGCATATAGTAAAGTCCCCAAATCAGCACAGGGAAAACAGGATTAGTACAAGGGTGGTGGTGGTGAAAATAGCTGTTACTCCAAAGTCAATGGTCTCCTACATTTTCCTTGAGCCAAGTGTCCTCTGAGTGAACTGAAAGGGTTAAAACTGCATCCTGCCTCTGATTAAAGTTGCCCAGATCCCCAATGAGTGTAACCAGAGGAAGATCACACATCTTGAGAGCCACATGATGTTTTGCCCTCAGGAACTTCCCAGCAGAAAACACAGTGTACGAACCTTCCAAGGGAGGGCAGATGGGGTAACTCCTTGTCCAGATAGTGCTGGCTAAGTGGCACTGCTGTCCTGTGAGAAACTAGAGGGGCTCTGAAACGTTTCCAAAGTATCACACCCGATCTCAGAAAGGATAGGGTGGTGCTATCCAGTTAAAATGGACTAGATTTAGGTTTAGTTCATCTGAGAATCACCCCTCTGCCAGGAGTCCCCTTTTTTTTCCTGGGAGAAATTTCACACATAGATATATTTAACCAGTGTCTTCCTAGTACTTTCATTCCTCCCCCCTCCTGCCATGTGTACTCGCACTCATCCATATTGAGTGTTTAGCCTTATATAATCATTAGCTTCTAGTTAACCTCTTGTAACCATGCTTACCTGTATAAGTGGTGATTGTTTATACTTTATACAGTAGTTCTTAGAGACTTCATAGTATGGAGACCTGGTAAATTCCTTCTCTGTCCTGAAATCAGTAACCAACTGAAATGTAGCCATAGCAGTGAGTCATAAGCATACCTGAGGGAGTAGGAAGGCTCAGTGAAGCATAGGTCTCTGGTTTTCTTATGTCAGGCAGTCTCAGATACAGAATTCATCATTTATGAAAACTGTAATACTGTCTCAGGCCTGGTTGGAGCATGATGTGCTTAACAGCTGCTTTAACACAAGTACTTAACTTGGTTAGCCATAAGTAGGACCTCTACAGAAACTGTAAGCATGGGATTTTACAATTAAAAACAAAGATTCTGCTGGGAAAACTCCATCATCCAATACAATTTTATTATTCACTAGATGTTCAAACGTACTTGGAAGCATGTGACTTTGCCAGCAGTCCAGGAAGGGATCAGCTGCATTCTTCTGTCTACAGGATGAGGAGCAGAAGAATGACTGGGCTTCCTCTAGCTGTTGGCATCAACAAGCATGGTGGGGGGGGGCAGGTCTCCCAGAGAAGGCAAGTGAACCTCATGCTCTTATTTCCTGGCAGCAGTACCTCAGAGTCTTATTGTCCAATATGTTTATGTCAGCAGTTTCAGCTGCACTGTTTCTTTGAGCACAAATACACATTGGGTTGTATCTGACAAAAGCTGCATGTGACTAAGCACCATTGAAGTCGGTGAGATGAGTTAGTAATGAAATTACAGCCCAGTCCTGCATAGGATGCACCGTCCGGCCTAAATGGCTGGCTGCTGCACCCTAAGCAGGATGCAGCTCGCGCTGGCAGAGCCAGGACACACCTCGGGGGAAACGGAGGTTCGTTCCTTTCCCCTGGTGTCCCAGTGGCCCCAATGGGCCTCCTCGGATGCATGCCAGCTATTCTGCTGGCACACATCCAGGGAGGCTGTGTAAGGCCGGCCAGACCCTAGGATATCGGCAGAGCGCACTGCCAATATCCCTGCCACCTCACTGGCCTGGTCTGCCAATGGCCCCCTCCCCTGCCACCCGGGGGGTGACTTACCTGCGTCCAGCAGCGCGGGTGTCCTCCAGCGGCAGACTGAGTGGCACCAGTCTCGGTGCTGTCGCCACTTACTCCACAGGTGCCACGAAGTGCTTTACAGCACTTTCACAACACCCTAGGCCAGCGGAGTGCTTGCACCACCAGCAACTTGCGCAGGATTGCACAGTTAGCTTGTCAACTATTAGTTTCAATGAGACTTAACAGTAACTTTCTTCAGACACAACCCATTGTTACTTTTGGGAAATTGCATTTGCTTATGCAGCACAGTCAGTTCCCAACAGTCCACACATGTAAAATGCTCACTTTGCAGAGAGATTAGCAGAAAAATGCCACTGGCCAATTGTCATGTTCAGTGGGTGGGCGCTTCCTATAACATCTGCATGTAATACCATCAGAGATGCAGAAATGACGATACTGTATGTTTGTCTGGGTGACACTTCAGTCACTTTCAAAGTTTCTCTCCATCCATATGCTGGGATTGCAGCACCAGGAAGAACAGAGGCTGCAAAACAAGCTTCTTACTTGTTGCGTATTGTGCGACAGGTAGCTGCCATGCACACATACTCTTGGGGTATATGCATTATGGCAAAGCACTCCACAGTATACTAGTGACGTTATCTATTCATTGGGGAAATGCCTTATAAACTGGGTAACCGTAGTTGTAGTGAATTCTTGTTTCAAATGCCAACAATATACTCGGTCATCTGGCCTCCTTCCTGTGGTTCCCAAAGTATTGTGAATATTGGGATAATTCCTTATTCTGAGAAATTGGATGATCCAGCAGGCCCAGTCAGACTCCCAACTGGACACCTGTTTGGCTATAAACCCTGGGTTTTTCCTCTCCCCGAAGCAGCATCTTTTCCTGGTCTGAGCTTTTCAGGGTGAGAGAATGAAACACAGACCTTGTGCACGTGGATTTTTTGAGTCAACTTAGCGATATCTGCACAGAAATCAGCTTCCATGCACAGAGGCGTCTCTCCGGTAGGGGCGGGGCTGTAAGTATCGCTGCGGTCATAGTCTCTTTACCGAGCGAGGAGGAGGCAGCCCCGCCCCCTCACTGTCCGAGCCAGTCCCCTACGGAGAAAGCAGCAGGCAGGGTCTCTTCCCTGCTGGTTTCTCCGTAGGGGACTGGCTCGGACAGTGAGGGGGCGGGGCTGCCTCCTCCTCGCTCGGTAAAGAGACTATGACCGCAGCGATACTTACAGCCCCGCCCCTACCGGAGCGACGCTAGTGTCCATGCATGTATCGCATCAGCTGTATTGGGGTATATTTCCCCCCTTTTCCAATTGCTCCAGAAGCTCTCATCAAACTCCTTGTGGATGATTTGACAAGTACTAATAGAAGTCCTGTTATAACCTATCACTAGGACCTTGGGGCAGAGAGTCCACTTATTTTTATTTATGTCCTGGGTTTTAAGGACATGGCAACAAATTCCATCTGTCTGTGTAATTAATGCAGGGGCAGTACAGACGCCTAATGCTGGCAAATGTGGCATTTGACTCAACAAATTGAAAAGTAATGATCAAAGGTGATTAATGTCATAAAAATGCAATTACTGGTTGACATTAGGAAGGCTTTTCAGGGCTTCCCCTACTTCAGGGAGATGTGTGCTGTATACAAATGGCACTTAACATTGATTGCTGGCACTGAAGAAACTGTAAATGTTTTATGATGTGTCTCACCTTAGGAAGAAAAATGGTAAGCTAGTTGCAACCGCTCATTCATTTACCCCTTGGCTTCCTTTTCATTGTTGGTTGAATGTATGCAGAGACCTCAGAAGCCTTTGACATTAAACACTTGGGATGGGTGAGATGGTTTCTAACCAATTTCAGATTCTCTTGAACATTTATGTGTCTGAAGCTTCATCTCTGACATTTCAGTCCTCCCCTCCCTCTGCACCTGGGGTGGGAGAAGATGAGCCTGAGGGGCGCTGTTTCATAAGGTGGACAATGAGCAAGTCTTTCAGCGTCATCCAGGTTGGTGGTTCCTACCATGACACATCAGCAAGCTCTTTAAAATACATTCGAGTTGCTCAATGAGGACGAGAGATGGGCGAGATCTATGCCTGCCACACTGTACTGGGAAATGATCAGATAGCATCATTCCCTAGTGTGTTCCTGGGAGGAAAATTGGTGGCCCCTTGTGAATACAGGGGGAGGGGATCATGCTCCTCCATGAATGGGATGAAGCTCTCCTCACCTCCAATTTTCCCCACCCTTGAAAATATCAATGAAACGGTGGCGGAGAAGATCCTGACCTATCATCCCTACTGTGAATTAGAATTGGTCAGATTTAAGATCCAAGGCAGATGCTGGAAATGTATATTGCAACTTGAAAACCTAGTGATCACTAGGATCCTAGTGATCCTGTCAAAGAGCTGAGTCAGCCCAAGCATGTCAGATTCCAGGCTGCAATCCTACCTACTAGCTGCACTGCAGGTTCCCAAGGGGGGCAGATAAAAGACATCAAATAAAATGCAAGAATCCTGGATTCCCCAGTGTGAGACATATGGATTTGCCCCCGATGCATGATGTGAATGCATGAGTAGCACTCAATCACCTCCCAATGGGAACTTGATCTTAAGAACTTACATGCTAACAAGTGCCTGGGATCAGTTGTATGTTTTGTGTCACTGTTTGTTTTTAAAACTCACGTGCACAGATGTTGTTGAATGACAGAAAACTCTTGTCAGCTCTAGAGCTAAAAGGGCATTAAAGCCGAATGCATTGTCTCTGCAGCAGATAATAAAAAGGTAATTCTTTGTGTGTACATGAAATATTTGTTTATGGTTGTGCTTTAGTCCAGTTTTGCCTTTCTGTTCCCTTTCTTCAACATTTCTCAGGCCTTGACAAGAAAACAAATGGCAATACTGCTCATCCATGAGAAAGGTAATAACATACTATTCAGTACCACTTGCCTTGTAGGAACTCCCCCAGCACAATATCCTTTTCATCAGGATTTGAAGTATGAATACTTGCTTAACTCGATGGATCACATCTGGGTGGGTGACAACACATAATAGGGGTCAAGAAGGATTGTATTGCTTGATCTTCACTTCAATGGCCAGGAGCTGCCTGGCTATGGAGGAGGCATACATATGAGATTATAATGGCAATTTGTAAGGTTTTGCTTTTAAGCATCACAATTGAATCTGGTGTACAGGCAAAGCTGGTGGCTGCTATCCAAATCCTTGATACATCACTTTATTGCTGATCTAATGAGTTCTTCATGACAGGAAGATTTCTGCAGTGGCTCACTCAACAAACTTATTTTCTGTACCAGCAATCATGACGAGAGAGAGAGAGAGAGAGAGAGACCTTAGCAGAACAACGGAGAACTGTGCTGCTTAGCCGAGATTAATCTGAGGCTTGATTGGTGTAGCCGTTGAACACCAGATGTTTTTCCTCATGTAAAAGATTTGCCAGGCCATGGCTTAATTTATCTTCACCTCATTAGCTGTGAGTATCACTGTGGAAACAACCGTATTTCTTGAAATAATTGATGCAATTAATGTTTTAGTCTTTCCCAGATAAGCTTTGTCTTTATTTTCAATTCTTCTAAAAAAAAAAAAAATGCTGACTTTATGTTTTGAACTTCAGAAGTTCCTTCACTGTAGCTAACTGTAGGTAAAGGTAAAAGTAACCCCTGACAATTAAGTCCAGTCATGTCCGACTCTAGGGTGTGGTGCTCATCCCCATTTCAAAGCCGAAGAGCCAGCGTTGTCCGAAGACGCCTCCGTGGTCATGTGGCCGGCATGACTCTCCTTGCCGCAGCGCGTAGCATGCAGCTGGAACACGGAGCGCTGTTTACCTTCCCGCAAGCGATACCTATTTATCTACTCGCATTAACATGCCTTGGAACTGCTAGTTTGGCAGGAGCTGGCCAAGCAACGAGAACTCACCCCGTCGCGGATTCGAACTGCCGACCTTTCAATCAACAGCTCATGGTTCAGCGGTTTAACCCACTGCACCACCCGCTGGCCATGTAGCTAACTGTACAGCCATGCAAAAATATCAACATGAATAAGTTCTCTTCGTTTTCCAGTCCTTTTGTTCCTAGTCCTGTCCATACCCTCTGTTCACACTCCTGGTATCTGAAATGACTGCAGGTGATGTATGAAATAGGGGTGCCCATTTGTTGCAGGATAAATGGTAACATATAACAAGCAGAATCAGTTTTGTTTCGTTCAGCACTTGCCTGAGCAGGGTGACTATGCATCAGGCCCAAAGGAGCAACGGTACGCTTGGCAATTTGGGTCTGGTAGTCAGGCCTGCTTCATTCCTTCAGCCTCTGTTTCAGTTTGTGGCTGTGCTGCAGCCATGGAGGGATGAGAGAGAGAGAGAGAGAGAGAGAGAGAGAGAGAGAGAGAGAGAGAGAGTGCACAAGAGCAGGAGGAGAATTGTCAGCATAAACTCTCCGGTATTAAATTCAGACACGTTCTTGCCAAAGTGTCAAGAATATAAGATAGCATCTTGAGATGTAGAGAAACTCTAATCAGAATGACAAAATAGTAAGGAGGAGGAGGAGGAGGAGGAGGGGGGACATTCAGAAAAATAAAACATCAGGACTACAATGCTCTGTGCATTGTGTCTGGTAAGAGTGAGATCACGACTAGAAGGACAGGGAGAAGCATTGCAGATTGTGCTTGGTGTTCTTGGTTCTGCAAATTTTAAAACACATTAACAAAAATAAAAACCCAGCAACCACTCATAAGCCAAAACTTGGTGGAACAAGTGGATCCTGAGGATCTTTTTAAAATCAAGGTGAGGGGCTCCAGAAGCTCCTAAGACAAGGGAGCTCCACATCTGGCGGCCTATCAAAAATCTATCCTGGAAGCTAGATTGAGATGGATCGATATAATCAGCGTGAGCTGTTTTGGAGCACCTGTATCAGAGCGGGAGGGGGGAGCATAGGATTGGGCTGTAAAGCATGGATCTGTGAGTGTCACTGTTTACTTTATAATTATCTAATAATTTTGATTGAAGCTTGACCATATGCTTTGACGATTTCATAGTTCATGTGCTATCAGCTTGAAATATTGTGGTGACTTTATAATAGATTGTACTGAATTTTGAATTATGTTATGGGTATGACTTGTTCACTCATAAGTGAGCTGAACCTCATACTGTATAACCTGTTTCTCAGCCATACCTTCTTGTTCTGATTCCCATCTCATTCCTTGTTCATTAGGTATAATTCCCATCTCATTCCTTGTTCAAACCACTCTACCTGCAGTATCCGATCATAGTTTGTTTCTGGGTCTACCTGCTCCTTACTTAGTAATTGCTATCTTGGTGGTCAATTTACCGGTAATGTAGATATTGGGATTATTCCTTAGGGATTATTGCTTATTCATGCCTCTTCCACAGTCACTCACCTAGAAAAATTGCACATGACAGTCAATTGTGAATTAGTACCTCTCACGCTTTAGATCCCTAGTCATTAGTTTAGTTTCAATTTGATTGGCTTGGCTTAAAAAACCACACACACACACACACCCTTTGCAATAGGTGATTATGCTTGCAGACATTAGGCTGTTGCTGCAGTTCCTTTTTCTGTTGTACACTGAAATAGATGGTACTCGGTGGGTTATAAATATTTTATACGAGCTGCCACATTAGCATGGTTGTTCTGCAAACCAGTCACAGCAACGCATTCATTTGGGCCTCCTTTACATTTTCATTGTTATGTGAAGAATGTGTATAAACATTTGTCTAAGCAAAGGCTTATGGATGCTGCAAGGTGCACTCTGAAGAAACTACTGGGATTTTCCTCTTTAAAGCTACAGCAACAAATAATATCAGGCTGGAGTAAATAAAGTATTTTTCTTTTGCATGGGCATAATCAAGGCGGAAAATTGCTTTTTTCCCCACCTCTTTGCAAAAGTGTTTGCATGCCTCATATACCGTATTTTTCGCTCCATAAGACGCACCCCCCCAAATAGGGGGAAATGTCTGTGCGTCTTATGGACCGAATGTAACTTACCCGGGCTTGTGGGGGCTTCGGGGAGGCCTGCGCGACCCTCTGCAGGCCTCCCCGATCTTCAGTTCAATGATAAATGGCGATTTTCGGGCATTTCCGGTTTTCGCGAAAACTGGAAATGCCCGGAAATTGCCGGGTTTTGCCGAACTGAAGATCGTGCAGGCCTGCGCGACCCTCTGCAGGCCTTCCCGATCTTCAGTTCGGCGATAAATGGCTATAACAGCTGCTGCGATGTTTGCGCAGGGCTCCCAGGCGCTGGATGCGACCAGGGAGCCCTGCGCAAACATCGTAGCAACTGCGATGTTTGCGCAGAGCTCCGTGGTTGCGTCCAATGCCTGGGAGCTCTGTGCAAACATCGCAGCTGCTGCGATGTTTGCGCAGGGCTCCCTGGTCGCGTCCAGCGCCTTGGAGCCTTGGAGCTGCTGATGAAGATCGGAGGTGCTACAGCAACATGGTAAGTTAAAATTTATTGTTAAAGCAAGACATTTATTACCCTTAATAAATACCCTGTAATAACATTTATTACACGTGCGTCGAATGGTCCGGTGCGTGTTATGGAGCGAAAAATACGGTACTCTGTGAAATACACCCTGATGATGATATATAAATAATAAAAAGATGAGAATCACAAATTAGGAAGGTTCCTAAGATATCCAGAAAGGGCAGAAAAGACCAAGCACATTTAGATTTGCTCTTTATAGCAGCTGCTTTTCTACAGCCAGCTGTTTGTCTGCTTTCTCCTCATCTCCATGCCACCAGAAATCAACCAAAATGTGGGTTACCATAACCTGGCATTGCAGGGATGGGAGGTTTTTCCATGCGGCAAAATATGCTGGCAAACCACTCACTGTATGGAAGCAGCCAGGAAAGTAGTCCATTGTGTCAGATGTTCTTCCTAGCAAAATAAAGGGTGCAGTAATTGTCAGTGCAAAAAAAAAAAAATCGTTGAAGTGAGACATAAGAGGCTGGTAATGTGATATCTGAAGAATGGAGACTTGTTACAGAATAAAAGGAGTCCCTGAAGTGTAAGGTGCAAAAAGCCTGTGAAGGTTTTTCCTTATACAAAAACCACTTTCTTACATTTCATTACAATGATTCATTGTATAAAAGATTTAAACATGGAGAAAAATCCTATGATGCTAGCTGTCTATACTTTGATTCTAGATAACTGGTCAATTTTGAAGGAAAGTGTTATTGAACAAAATGATTAAGAGCTTGGTGTCCTGAGCACTGGCGTCACTGCAGGGGGGGCGGAGCTCTAAGTTCCACCGTGATCCGACCCTCCGTTACACGGGTGAACGAAGCGGCCTTGCCCCATCGCGGCAGAACTTAGAGCTCCACCCCCCTGCAGTGATGCCAGTGGTCCTGAGGGGGGACAGCGGGAGAAAAGAAGTCCAGGCCAGGGAAAGCACATCATTAGCTTTTGGGGACCACCAACTTACCTGAGGGATCTGTTAGGGAAGCCTCTCCCCTGCCTTCCCAGGGACTATGTTGTTCCCTGAGGGAAGAAAGAAGAAAAGTTGAGGGAGCTCCTGCAATGACCACCAATCACCTGAGAAAATTCTGCTTTTTTTAACTTTTGTAACATTTTTTGTTTTGCAGCCGAATCTTATCCAAAACTGGGTCCGCCAACGAATCTAGTATGCCTGGATCTGACAAGTGTCGCACAATGTTGTGCTCACCAATGCCGCCGGTGAGCGCAACAAGGCTGCCAACGTAATTGTTGGTGGCTGCATGTGCTCGCCAGTGGAGAAGACAATGTCCACCAGAGCCAGACAAGTGAGTGGTGGTGTCAGATAGTGTGGGGTAGCAAGGGAGAGAGTGGAATGGATTATTCCTGGGCAGGGATGGGGAACTGGGGAGGGAGAGGGCAGGATCGGCGACACTCATTTGTGGCCATATTCTATCGTCCTTCCATCTCCATCACTCTCCTCAGTTCTGCGCCAGCAAAATATTGGTGCAAAACTGAGGAGACCCATAGGGAAAGTGGAGGCGTTCCCCAGAGTAAGGGGACTTAAGTTCCTTTACCTTGAGGAATCCTCTGCAACAGTTCCCCTACCATGGGATGCAGTGCATGCCTTCTTGGCGCCCGTGCATTGGCAGGGGAGATTTGAATAGGATCAGGGTCTTATTGTAGTAATTTTAAACCCCCTTCAGTGTCTAGACAGGCAGGCAGTATAGAAACTCAATTATATTTCTGGATGGGAAAGGCAAACAAGTCTCAGGGTCAGACTAGACATGACCCAGAAGTGAACGAGCAACTTGTCCCTCTTTTCTGTTAAATAGCAGGCCAAGATTGAAACAGGGCAAAACCATGGTGTGGTATATGTGGGGAGTTTAGGGGTTTGTCCCCCACCACAGTTCCAATCCAGATCATGCCCCCCCACTATGTTTAATTGAAGAAAATCCTTTCAGTGACTTTAAATGGAGGACTATTATCAAATCAAATAATGTTTGGGGTGGTGGGATGGAGGGAGAGGTGCAATCAACATCAGAAACACAGCAGGGGTAAATAATGCGCTTCTGCCTCTTGCCTCATCCTTGTTGTGTTTTAGGCCCCTGGCATGGTGCTTAATAAAAGGGGGTGATTTATATGTTCTGGGTTCTATCTCGTTTGATCCTAACCCAATAAGAATACGTATTTAGAAAATGTGCCCCTTCTATAGTAAATATCTCACCTCCAGTGAAAAATAGACACACAGTGCATCTGGTGGGGCCACTGTGAGATACAGGAAGCTGGACTAGATGGGCCTTTGGCCTGATCCAGCAGGGCTCTTCTTATGTTCTTAAACTGGTGCACATCTGGGGAGGCCATGTAAGGCTGACCTGTACTGGGATGGGGACAGGGATATGGCAAAGTGCACTGTCGATATCCCCGCCCCCCTCCCAGGCCCGGTCAACCAATGGCCCCTCTCCTGCCACCCTGGCTCACCCTCCTGCCAACTGGTGTGGCCCTTACCTGCGTTGGTCAGCGCAGGTCCAGGTAGGTGGCGGAGTAAGCAGTGCTGGCCTGTGTGCCACTTACTCCAGAGGAGCCACAAAAGTGCTTTACAGCATAAGATGGCCTGCTATATTTATTTATTTATTTATTTAAAGAATTTATACCCCGCCTTTCTCCCAGCAATGGCACTCAAGGCGGCTTACAATAAAAACATACACACACACACACACACACACACACACACACACACACACACACACACACACACACACACACACACACACAGTATGTGGACCATTTTAAGAGGTATCAGTTTATACCAAGATTAAACGAAAGTCTGTACACACTTGAGATATGAACCATCCTAAATAAAACAGATGTCCCATTCATTTGTCGCTCAGTTTCCAAGTTCAGGGAATAATTTTATGACTTTGGGTTGGAGGAGGAAACTATGTTGAGCACTACCTGGCAGAGGTTTCAAAAATTCAGTTTCTGTCACTGTATTTGTTTAGATCTACATTATTTTCTTGTGTTTTACATGAAAAGAAATTATCCTGACTGAGGGGTTATTTCTCAGTAAAAGGAGGCTCCTCCTTTGCATCCCCCTCAAGACATTTCTTTTCAAAAGCAGCTTGCGACTGGTTCGCTAAACTCTCATCTTCCTATGCTTGTTTACACACTAGGTGAAAAAGTGCCTTTCCTAACAAGCCATCCTTCATGAAACCTACAATAAAAATGAGGCGCGGAAAGAAGGCATCAGATGTAGCTGCAGGCAAGAAGCGAAGTGGGTTTGGTGACCTTGATGTGCACGCTGCAGTTGTTATGGCAACAGGAGAATGAAATCACTGTTGCTAAGGCACACAGAAGTAAGGCAATTTCCCCTCACTTAATGGCCACTCGTCTGCAATAAGTTAATTTCAAATCTGCTGCAAGCAAAAGTAAGAAGCCCAAATGAGTCAGCAAAATAAATCTTAAGCACATTTAAGGAAACCAATGTTGTCTCGGGTTTCTTCACAGAACTAACGGGCATACAGTAATTGTAATTAAGAACCGAACTGCACATGTGTGTTGAAACCCAGCCTGGGTGGGGGCAGAGGATGACCCCACATGCACTGTTGATTAAGAAACGTCCCTCTGAGCCTTTCTCCGCTCCCACCTTGTCCACATTCTCTGAAGGGGATACTTTCCTGCTGGCTCATATTATCCGCAAATTATAGAACTAGGCCTTCCAGCCGCACAACTGTGTTGGCCCCGGATTGAAAAGGGACAATGAGCCAGGACTTGCTGTCCTCTTCAGACTCTGCCTCCACTTGCCTGCTGTTTCACTTGCAAATTCGTGAACCGAAATAGGCCATTTGTGCCTCTCAGCGCTGCATGACGGGGGAAGCCATCCTCTCCCACAATGTTTTGGCTGGGATGGGAAAAGCCGTATCTGCTTTCATCAGAGGAAGAGATGAGACAAGCCCTCCATAAACCTGGTTTTAGGACCAACTGTTATTTGGCTTATTCACTTTCCAGAAGTTGAAATGCCCACAGCCATACTGTCTGGCTGCCTCAGAAGGAGGGATGAGATAGTCGGGTGACCTTCAGTGGCTTCCTTAGGAGCAAGTTTCATAATTGCTCCTCTCTCAGGACTGTCTTATGCAGTGGCCAGGATATCTGAATTTGCTTGTTTTTCTTTTCTCTCCCTGTCTTGTATTGTGTCTATTAAGTTGAAAGACATTATTTTAAACTGTGAACTGTCTTGAGTGCTTTGCTAAGCATTTCCTTTTGCCATGCAGCTAACAGGCCCAGCCCAGTGCCTCCTTTTGGGTGTGTGTTTTAGTTTTCTGTGTGTAAACCTCTCTAGCTGTGCTTTATAACTGCCAGCTTAGGACCCAAGGTCTCCGTATGTGTTGTGGGAAGTGTAATGGATTTCACTGTCATATAGCCATAAACTGCACATTCATAATCTGGGCCTACTTTCTTCACAGTCTTGTTTTTGTGAGAAATGCCTTAAGTCTACTGAAAGAGCCAGGACTCAGACACATCAGTGAAGCAGCAAAGCAATTTTATCCGAACTAGCAAAAAGCAGGCACCCTTAACACCCAAAAAGCACAATATTTTATTCCTGTCCCATCCGCAAAAGTCTCCTCCCCTGCCTCTCCATTGGCAGGGTTCACAAACCTATCAGATACGCCTAAGCAAGTCACGTGATTCCCCGCCTTTGCTTCATATCTCCCACCACCCAGTTTAAGCAGACCCCAACCTTATTTTCTTATAGCCTTATATGGCGTTTCCCCCTAGTAATGTCTTAGTAAAGCCCTTTTTTAAAAAATGTGTTTGCAACAAGCCTAACTCTGTCTGGTCCTTTGCTGGCCTCTTCCTGTTTTCGACCATCTGTAACCACATCCTCTTTCACTAACTGACTTCATATCTGTTCAGAAGGCCTTTCTCAGCTTTTTAGACTTTGCTGCAGAATAAGCTTTAAGCAATTAAACAATTATATGTATGTTGTTGTTGTTGTTCAGTCGTTAAGTCGTGTCCGACCCTTCGTGATCCCATAAACCATGTCCCGCCAGGCCTTCCTATCCTCCACTATCTTCCTGAGTTCGCTCATTTTCATGTTCGTTGTATCGGTGATGCTGTCTAACCATCTCATCCTTTGCCTTCCCCTTCTCCTTTTGCCTTCAATCTTTCCCAGCATCAGAGTCTTCTCCAGAGAGTCCTCTCTTCGCATTAGGTGGCCAAAATATTTGAGTTTCAGCCTTAGTACCTGTCCTTCCAGGGAACAGTCAGGGTTGATTTCATTTAGGATTGACTGATTTGATCTCCTAGCAGTCCAAGGGACTCTCAGGAGTCTTCTCCAGCACCACAGTTCGAAAGCATCTATTCTTCGGCGCTCAGCCTTCCTTATGGTCCAACTCTCGCAACCATACATTGCTACTGGGAACACCATCGCCCTGACTATACGAACTTTTGTTGGTATGGTGATATCTCTGCTTTTTATTATGCTGTCTAAGTTTGCCATAGCTTTCCTTCCAAGGAGTAAGCGTCTTTTAATTTCATGGCTGCTGTCTCCGTCTGCAGTGATCTTGGAACCCAAAAAAGTAAAATCTGTTACTGCTTCCATTTCTGCCCCTTCTATTTGCCAGGAATTGATGGGCCCAGATGCCATGATCTTAGTTTTATTAATGTTGAGTTTCAAGCCAATTTTTGCACTGTCCTCTTTCACTCTCATCAAGAGGCTCTTGAGTTCTTCTTCACTTTCTGCCATTAGGGTGGTATCGTCTGCATATCTGAGGTTGTTGATGTTTCTCCCGGCAATCTTGATTCCGGCTTGCGATTCATTCAGCCCTGCATTTCTCATAATGTACTCTGCATATAAGTTAAATAAGCAGGGTGACAATATACAGCCTTGCCGTACTCCCTTCCCAATTTTGAACCAGTCGGTTGTTCCATGGCCGGTTCGAACTGTTGCTTCTTGACCCGCATACAGGTTTCTCAGGAGACAGGTAAGGTGGTCTAGTACCCCCATCTCTTTAAGAATTTGCCACAGTTCGTTGTGATCCACACAATCAAAGGCTTTTGCGTAGTCAATGAAGCAGAAGTAGGTGTTTTTTTGGAACTCTCGTGCTTTCTCCATGATCCAGCGCATGTTGGCAATTTGATCTCTAGTTCCTCTGCCTCTTCGAAACCCAGCTTGTACTTCCGGTAGTTCTCGGTCCACGTACTGCTGAAGCCTAGCTTGTAGGATTTTGAGCATAACCTTGCTAGCATGTGAAATGAGTGCAATTGTGCGATAGTTTGAACACTCTTTGGCACTGCCCTTCTTTGGAATTGGAACGTAAACTGACCTTTTCCAATCCTTTGGCCACTGCTGAGTTTTCCAAATTTGTTGGCATATTGAGTGCAGCACTTTCACAGCATCATCATTTAGGATTTTAAGTAGCTCAGCTGGGATATTATCATCTCCGCTGGCTTTGTTGTTAGTAATGCTACCTAAGGCCCACTTGACTTCACTCTCTAGGATGTCCGGCTCTGGGTCAGTGACCACACCAGCGTGGTCATCAGGAACATTAAGATCTTTCTTGTATAGTTCTTCTGTATATTCTTGCCATCTCTTCTTAATCTCTTCTGCTTCTGTTAGGTCTCTGCCTTTTTTGTCCTTTATCATGCCCATCTTTGCACAAAACGTTCCCTTGATATCTCCAATTTTCTTGAAGAGATCTCTAGTCCTCCCCATTCTGTTGTTTGCCTCGATTTCCTTGCATTGTTCATTTAAGAAGGCCTTCTTATCTCTCCTTGCTATTCTCTGGAAATCTGCATTCAGTTGTTTATATCTTTCCCTTTCACCCTTGAAATACAAACACAACACTTATAGTCAAAACAAAAACAACACTTATAGTCTCTATTTCTTACAATTTTAAGGGATTTTTCCATAGGTTACTGCAGTAATGTGGAAGCTACCTTCCTGTTTGCCTTCCTCTTCTTCACACCCCAACATGGTAAAGTTAAAAGCCTAGAACGTTTCTAGCATGAGCCTAGAACTCATGCTAGAAAAGCATGAGGGAATTTCTCATAGGATCAATGCTCTCTCTCTCTTGAGTTCGGGACAGTTTGCACAGGTAGACCACTCACAGCGCATTCAACTTCCCAGAAGAACTGATGCAGCTGTGCCAACCTGTGCATCCTGCTGTGTGGGGAGGTGGCAGTCATGACTTATGGAGACCTCCTCAAGGTAAGGGAATGTTTGTTCCCTTACCTCGGGGCTGCATTGCAGCTGCATTAGTGCTGGAAAGTTGGATAGAATTGCTGGGCCCTCATGTCAGTAGATCAATTGTTTTGTTTTTTGCTCAAGTCAGTTTCTGCATAGGGTCTTTTTTTTTTGGCATTTTGGGGGCAAAAAACTGAGAAGCCATTTAGGAAAGATTCCTGATCTTCTTCTTTGTTCCCACTCTGACATTACACTGTGAGCACAAAAACAGGATAGTGACGCTCTGAACCTTTGTACAGACATTGCAAAGCAATGTAGGAAAACATGTGGTGGGCTCCTGGACTATGCTGGCTTACTCAGTCTCTGTCCCCATCCCCACCAATGGCACAGACAACCTTGTCCCATCCTTGTGCATTCAGCATTTGTTTGAAATGAGAAACATTGAGGTGGGGTTAAGTCAGGACAATCCCTGGGACCACTGGCGTCGCTCTAGGTGTGGCGGAATGCTAAGTTCTGCACCGCTCCGACTCTTTGTTACTCACCGGCACGAGGCGGCCCCGTCCCCTCTCCTTCGCCGCCCTGAATGGCTCTGAAGGCGAGGGGCGGGGCTGCCTCATGCCGGTGAGTAACGAAGGGTCAGAGCGGTGTGGAACTTAGCGTTCCGCTGCACCTAGAGCGACACCACTGCCCGGGATCCTCCACGTGTTTTCATACAGTGTCTTGTAGCATTAAACAGGCTTCAGTCACTTGCACGTCATCTTTCTCTGATTCAGCATTACACCTGAAGTTGTCTTTAGTAGCCACAGTGGCTGAAAATCCCGAGGCAAGTCTATGTGAGCTGGCTTAAATGTTTTGTGGCTGGAAATGACCTTTTCCCTTTCCTGTGATGTTCCATGCATTGTTATCTGAGCACCTTCCAGCAATGCATTTAGAAGACATGCTGCTAAAATTTGATTTACTGGCTTTGTAATCTCTATGCGGATTTTTCTTCAAGGTGAGCCTGCAATGACCTGCCTCCTGGCATCCTTAAGCATTCCACTTTAACAAAAGAAAACAAAAAACAACCACCACTCAACAACATAGCCTCCTTGGCCATATCTTGCTTATGATGCAGGTTGCTGTCTTTGCTTAGGCTTACAGTATGCAATTAAAGTATTCATTAAAGGAATTGATCGCTTAAATTAACTGGTCATTGAGAATACCATTCTGTTGTTTGTTAAAGAGCCTGGCAGATCATTAAGTAAAGATTTACACAAATAGCCAGAATAAGTGGCATAGGATGAGCGAGGATGTTTAGCTCTCCTAAGTGATACGTTTCATCCTCATCCAAGTTTCGCTATTAAATGCCGGTTGCTAGTTCAGCAATATGACAAAGGATGCAAGGTCCTTTCTGGCGTATCAGTAAGGTGCAAGATATAACCACTAATGAATTCCCTTCTGGCTGAGCAAAAATAACTGTTGTAAGTGTTGTTAAAAATCTATTGCTTTGATGAAACAATACGCAGTGGTGCCAAGCAACTGCACTGGCTTCAGGGCCCTGGCTTTAAAAATGGAATTACTAGAAACTGCTGGCTAAGTTGCCAACTAGCAAGAGTACCCACTGCCCTTGCTATCATGGACAAAGTCATAGCTGGAGCCTGTAGAGATTTAAAAAAAACTCAAAAGACAAAGAACTGTTCCAGAACTTCAGCATGCATTTGGAAAACAAGAGTGCACAAACCATTGTTAAGAGGAGTTACTTTAACAGAAGTTAAACTCATAACATAAGAACATAAGAAGAGCCCTGCTGGATCAGGACAAAGACCCATCTAGTCCAGCTTCCTGTATCACACAGTGGCCCCACCAGATACCTCAGGGAGTACACAGCCAATGAGAACCTGTTAACTGTTGTCACTCCCTTGCACCTGGCACAGAGAAAGTAACTCAGCTGAGCTACTTCAAAGATCCTTGTCCTGTTTGTTGTGCACAGCATAAACTTTATTGGTAAGTGAATATATAGCTGCATGATCCTAGTGGTGAAAAGGTTAGGAGAAAATCCCTGGGAGGAAGCATGCAGTGGAGGAAATGCATGGGTGTTTGTAGTGTAACGGTGGAGGACAAAATGAACAGGAATGCAAGAAGTGTGCTAACCTGAATGTACCACAGAAACAGTGGTAGCAGCTGCAAGAGGATATGTGCATCTCTGCACTGCAAGCAGTATTTGTTGCTGCTCTGTTTTGGCAGTTAAAAAATGACACCAAACATCTGGAGATGGATTATTCTTCCAGTACCTATGGGTTTTCAGCATGGTTTTTTCCCCTTTAAAAAATCATCCTGTGTTTGACAGTTGGTTCGGTGAGTAAAACATAAGGTAGAGGTAAAGGTCTCCCCTGCTCGAAAGCCAGTCGTGTCTGACTCTAGGGTGTGGTGCTCATCTCCGTTTCTATGGCTGAAAAGCCAGCACTGTCCGAAGACACTTCTGTGTTCATGTGGCCGGCGTGACTAACGGAACGCTGTTACTTTCCCGCTGCCGCAGTACGCAGCAGGACCTCCAGTTGTCCACCAGCGAGACTAGGGGCTAGAAGGAGGGGAGGGGCAGGGGGAATGGGAGAAAGAAATGGGGGCCCTACAAACTGGCTCTCAAGCAATGTGTATGATGCCCACATTCACGGCTGGCACTCCGCACCACACCCTGAGCCCACCAGTACCTCAACTGGGTTGCCCAAAATACAATACTGCTCCTGCAGCAGGGTGGCTACATGATCATCCACCAGAACCTGCTCCTGCTGCTCTGCAACCTCTTGGGCCACTCTAACGTTGCTCCACAGAATTGACAGCCTTGCACAGAGGGCTTGTCAATGCTGTGGAGCATAGGAACCCAGGGCCTCTGGTAGGATCCCAGAGCCTCCATAAGCTTTGCCTGGCCTTCATCATGTGCCACATCAGTCATCAGGATCACCTTGGGCTGTCCCTGACCCTATGTCATTATTCAACTGCAAGTCAAATGACAAAATTTAAAAAGCTAATATAGGACTAGGTTATATTTTAATTTACTACTGGTCATCTGACTGAAAATGTAACTGACAATTCTGCCTAGATCAGGGGTTCTCAAAGTGGTGGGTTGAGACCCACCAATTTCCCCGGAAGTACGCGATATGACCTTAAGGGGTGTGTTGCGGCAAGCCTGAACGGCGGTGCTGGCGCTCCAGGATTATGCCTGCTACTGACACAGAAACTCTGTTTTCAAGGTATCTGGTTGCCTTGCCAGCTCCCTGAAGAGTCTGGGAATAGGACTTTTTGACAAAAACTGAAGGTGAGCTTTGTGACATGATCAGAGCTGTTTGGACCCTTGGAGAGGTCTGCAGAGGTGGCTGCGTGGTCGTTCACCCCCCCCCCCCCAAAACGTTCAGGGAGTTGGCAGGGCAACCAGGTATGTTGAAAACAATTCAGTGGGATCCTGAAGCGCTGCCTCCGACATCGCCCCACCCCCACAAAGATTTACAGGGGAGAAAACTCCCCTGTAGAACTTTGAGAAACGCTGGCCTAGATAATACACTGGAAGGAAACCAAACTCTCTAGCACTCTTCAGCATGCAGTTTATCTGAACTGAGTTTGCAGGCTCCTGTTAGCATATTTCCAGCAGAATTCATATATATTTCAAAAGGGTTTTGAAGGAAATCAGGAGGAGGAAGTTGATTTAATTTGTTTTGTTTTTAATAAGAAAGAATGCTATCTTTGGCACTAATGAGACTGATATATTACTCTGTGAAGTTAAGGCAGTTCTGGTTTCAGAGGACAGAGATACAAAAACAGGTAAGGATGAATATGGAGCAATCTCATTGGATGAATGTGCAGAACTCTATCAGAGAAACAAACTGGTTGGTTTCCGCGGTTCCCTTGGGAGCCACGCCTCCCAATTTGGGAACCACTGCAACAGTGAAGAAATAGCTATATATTGATGGGACTTGACTAGAACAAGAGGGAAAACTAGGCAGGACAGGGCAGGGAGAAGTGGAACCTAGTCCGAACTCAATGCTTATACAGTTCCGCTCTGACGATAGTGTAATGTTACACCTGCAAAAGACAGACTATAAACAAACGAAAAACCAACAACTATAAAAAGACAGACTATAAAACCCTCCTGTTGAAGTCGCTGGAGAACCACACCCCCTCATCCTTTTCACCATAATGGAGAATATTGGCTCAATTCTAAGGGGAATGTTTACGCCGGTGGAATGTGTAAACAGCTTTACAGTTGTTGCAAATGCAACAGTGTTAGTGCACGCAGCCTGGCCTCTACCACAAGTAGTGAGCTACCGGGTCTGTGTGAATACTGTCGCCGAACATTCGGCGGTGCAGGTAAGGCCGCGCAGGAGTTGGGAGGGAGGCGGGGATGGGGTTGAATGGGGCAGGGGGTGGGTGAAACGGGGGGGGGGATGGATTGGAGAGGATGGTGGATTGGGTCTAGGAGGGGGAGTGGGTTTGGCTGCAGCGGTGCCCACCAAATCCTAATGCCCTTATCGGGGCCCAATCCGGTTAATTGAAATGTGAAGTTAATTTAAACCAGCAGCTTTTGAATGATACCTTGTGGGTACAAATATGTTGCTTATAAGATAGGATGACTAGGATTTTAAAATGTACTTGTGCAAAGAAGTGATCATGTTCTGACCCTCAATACATAAGTCATTTGGGGCCCAATCCTATCCAACTTTCCAGCACTGATGCAGCTGCAATGCAACCCCAAGGTAAGGGAATAAATGTTCCTTTACCTTGAGGAGGCCTCCATGACTGCCCCCCTCACCGCAGGATGCAGTACATGCCCCTTTGGCAAAATTGGATAGGGTTGGGCCCTTGGAAGCATAAATTCTAGTCAATTAAGAGGGATTTTGATGCCTAAATCACTTTTAAAATGAGATCTCATCCCAAGTGATTTGAAACTTGGCAATAGTAGAAGCTATTAGTGCCCAGGCAACTTCTGCTTGTTTCAATAAATCCAATGTAATGATTATGTTTTGCTTGTTTTGCAAAGACCGCAAGTTAGAATGAGTACAGCTGTCAATGGCTAAAAATGACATTAAAATGTGTGAGACAAGAGCTGAAGTCTTTGAACTCTGCAGTTTTAGCAGTTTATGTGTTTATGGGGTACTGCTGTTTTGTTCGGCTGCCTATGTCAGTCTATACGTGCTTTCAAAATGTAGAGTGACTTGAGATGATATGCTAAAATGGACTTATTTTCTGGCATCTCCAACAAATGGCCTATCTTTTCTTTTAAACTAAATGGGTTGCTGTCAACTTTGGTAACAGAGGCTCCTGTGCCTTTAACAGCTACACGAGAGAGGAAAAAACACTGCAGGTACAGTGTTATCTGTTATAATAGGACATGTGCTGTGTAGAGGACAGCTATGGTTGGAATTTTCTGAACTCTTTCCTTTTATCTAGCTGTTAAAAGCACAGGCACCTCTGCCAAGGAAAGACCTGGGAACCCTCTATTCACAACAGGTTCCAGACATACCCCAGACAGACTCTGTGGCCACTGATGGAGGTAAGTCCTGCACTGGTCAGTGCAGGGGCAGGGAGAAGGCTGGCAGGGGGAGTGGCCATTGGCTGGCCCGGGCTGGGAGAGGATGGGGATGCTGGACTAATTGAACCCTTGACCTGTTCCAACAAGGTGGTTCTTATGAGACACATGAGCGTATGTTTAGCAGAAGTCATAGCACTGGTGGAATATTCTTTGATAAGACCTCAGAAGTGCCACCCTGTACTCAGTTAATGAGTACAGTCACCCTGTACTCAATTATACACTTGCACACCTTGTTCACATACCTCTATGGCTCACACCAGGTGCAAGAGACAAACACTAATGCTTAACTTCCCTGGATAGTAGAGTCCAAACAATAACTAATATATGGGAGAGCTGGGGGTGGGGCAATTTTAATAGAAGGAAATGGTAGCTTTTGAGTCTAGTGACTCACAGGCAGAGTTTCTCCAGCAGGGTTAAGAAACGTTTTGCACAGAGGGGTTACTAAGCCTATCCATAATTTTAGATAGAACTTCCAGATAGTTCAAGGGCTCCACCATACAATGCACCATTGTAACCAGGTGAAACTCATGCTCAAATAACCTTGGGAGATATCAAAGTTGGTCTGTGTTATTTTTAATGTTTTGTGAATAGCCACTGTAATAGAATTACAGTACATATGAAGTGGTTTTATACAGAGTCAGACCATTGTTCCATCTGTTGGAGAAAGGACTAGATGGTGAGTACAACCACCTTCAATAGTGAACAAGATCCATAGCTCAGTGGTAGAGCACATGTTTTGAGTGCAGAACATGCCAAGTTCCATCTTTGGCATTTCCAGATAGGGCAGAGAAGAATTCCTGTCTGAAACTCTAGAGAGTCACTGCTAATTAGTGTCACCAATACTGAGGTGGATGGAACAATGGACTGACTCGGTGTAAGACGGCTGCATAGGCTCCTAATGTGAGGAACTTCATTCAGTGTGTTACCACTCATGACCCTTGTAGGATCAGAGCTAGGCTAGATAATACCAAGCAAGCAGAAACTTCAGACAGTTTTGCCTGCATCTCCTAGAGTCTCCTAGAGAACTCCTGCATCTTCTAGAGAAACTACAGAGCACTTTGAATTTGAAAATATTTGGCTCGCCGACACTCAGCTGATCCAGCTGATAAGGCCCTTAACTCTTAAGGCTGTTTCGTGAGCTGGGACTGCTGTGGATGCATGCTGGGGGTGGAGCTTTGGCGTGGAAACAAGTAACTTTTAAAATTTCAGGACAATCAGCTGCTGATCTCAGCTGATAAGGGAGAGACTCTGGCGTACCCCCAGCCCTTGGTCTGTGTACCCCTAGGGGTACGCATAGGTTGAGAACCCCTGTTCTAGACCTAGAGTGAGTGAGTGAGTGAGTATTATTTCAATAACTCTATTTTCTCTTCCAGCAAGTGAATCTCCAAATGTAGAAAGGAGACTGCCAGCTGGAAGTGGGGAGTGGTCCTCGGGTATGGAAGTGCCCCTAGGCGGCAGCACCTTTTCTCAACCCATCAACCCATCAACCCATCATGAGATCCAGTTCTAGGAACAGTCTGATGCAGCTGCTCCCTGTTATTTATCACTATCCACCCGAGTCTCTCATCTCAGTGAGGCTGCAGCAGTCACCGCTGCTGCCACCGCTGGAAAGTCATCTGTTTTCGTGGTCAGTAACCTTTCATGAAAGCTTATCGTATGGTATGTGCTGGAAAGTTTTCTGAGTGCCCATTTGGTCCATAGTACATGGCTTCTTGGCACAAGATGACTTCAGTTAGTAATACCCATGGTTGGATGCACATGGAAATGTTTAATGTGAATTGCACAGGTATGGTTTTGCTCACCTACGGTCTCATTAATTGCAACAAGAATTCTGGAGGGCTGGAGTTCATGAGATTATATGGGAACAAATTGCAACTTCAACCCATTTATATAACATATTGGCTCACAGGGAATAATAGGCAAGAGCCATCCTGCTCCTGGAAACCATTTTATGTGAAATAGCTCTAACTCACAGAGGAAGAAAAATATGATTTGTTAATCCTGCTGCTCTCAATTAAATCACCGTTGTAGGAAAGAGGTACCTGTCTCAGTTTTGCAAATTCATTATCAGCCATTCCCTCCCTTCCCCCTCTTGAGAGGTTTACAAGCGCCTTTCCTGGGCTTGCCAATTCGTCATACACAGGCGGCCTTCAGGGAAGGTAAGACAATGCATATTTATTCTCCAGGCATTGGTCGTTTGCTGTGCCGGGTTTCTAAGTGAATTTTGCCAAGCTTGTGTTGGAAAGATGCTGCTGGTGATAAGAGAGTCTCTCTTTTTGGAATGTAGCCCAGAAAGCTCTGAGATTCCTGCAGTTAAATATTTGTCCATCCCTTTGCCAATGCAATCTTATGTAAAGATGTTTACACTTCCTCTGTCTCCAGGCTGGTTTCCATAATTGGATCAGTACTGTGTGGATTTCAGATTGCTGCATTAGGACACATGTTGAAGTGGGTATGTTGCACTTCAAAGCAAATACATCTTTTCCTAGAAAGTCTGTTTGAAAAGGAGAAGAGAATTGGTAGGTGTGCACATTGGTGGATGTGTGCACAGACCCAGGTAGACCGGGTTACATTTTTGGCCTTTGTCATGGCTAGTATTGTCAGTCTCTCCATGGGCAGATACCATGCCGCTAAGCAAAACATAACCTCTAGATCAAAGTGTGAGTGCAGAAGTTGCCAGCAGTGACTAGGAAAGCCCAGTTTATATATTCGAGGAGGTGAAGTGCCAATTCAATACTGTATGTGCAATATGGCTGGTGGAAATGTTTCCAATTTATTGTGAGCGTTAATGGACAATTAAACATTGTATTAACCCTGATACACAGAAATGAGAGCCGACTCATATGATACTAACATTTTATTGGTTCCATGCTGTGTCATAATAGCACCTCATTGGCTCTTGGAACAATCAGTCTCATTGGTCAGTTTTGAGTTAAGGAAATCCACTTTTGGTACAAGACAGTTGTGTTTTTTTGTTTTTTCGTTTTTGGGTTGTATGGCCATAACGTTTGATAGAATGCAGATAATTCAACACAGTTTGTTTCATTACTTTCTGCATTAATTTACCTTTCCAGTGATATATCAATTTATGGTATTATTCATAAGTACAAATTTTCCAAAAGGTTTCCACAATTTTGGCCGCTAGTGGTGTCACACCCTGGGGGGTGTCACCCAGTGCATTCCGCACCCCCCTAGTGATGTCTCTGTTGTCTCTGAGACTTCTGGGTAAATTTGAAGGGGTCTAAAGAGTGGGAATCCTTTAATCTTTGGGATCCAGAGCTGATGTGGAAAGGATAGGCGCTATGGGAATTGCTCCTGAGCCCTCCATTTCAGGGAACGGCCTCATCTCTGCTGGCCTAATATATGCACTAGCCATGTGCATGATGCTTTACAGGTCCTGAAGGGCTCACAGTCTTAAAGAGGCACAAGGGAGACAGGAGAGGAAGGGAGCAAAAGGGGAACCAGGACACGATTTTGTGGTATTTCATGAAACCCAATTTAGTTACAATAGAGTATTCTATTGTAGAATCTAAGTATTCATGAAACCCAATTTAGTTACAATAGAGTATTCTATTGTAGAATCTAAGTATTCATGAAACCCAATTTAGTTACAATAGAGTATGGGCACTAAAGGGTTCGGCCAAAGGCTTCACAGAAAAGGTAAGCTACGTTTTGAGCAATTATGACAGGAATCACATCATGAAGGAATGTGAGAATCCCGCTCATTCTTTCAGTTGGCCGTTCTTAGACTGTTATGAAAAACAGCACTCATTCCTCTTTTGGATAGAAATGAAGTACCACTAGCCTAGCAAGGTTAGACGTGGTTACATGCCATAATGATGAAAATCATATGACATCGATCAATAAGTAGTATAGGAATATAGCAATGGAACCCACTTAAGCCAAACCACTTACGCTGTGACCTCCTTTGAAATTAAACAGCTGAACTGGACAAATCCTCTCTGTGGGTGACTGTTGAGCAAACATGCACCTTTATGCCGTCTGATTTTATTTTATGCAGGGGGAGCGGGCTATGAGGACATAGTGATTTCTTAGTAAAAGGATGTAGTAAGCAACAGACTGTGCAGCCAGAATCTGATAACGTGCAGAAATAGCATTATATACAGGAAAGAATATACATGTACTGTATTTAGAGTACAGAATGGCCTTTGACATATGTGCCTGTTACAAGCAGGTGGCTGCATCATCATAGTGGTCAAATGGTTCTTGATTGAACAGGCACATCTGCTATTGCAGGCACATATATAGGACACCTATCCCATTAGCTTTGCTGCTGTTGCTCTGTATGTAAAGCTGCTTGGAAACAAGAAAGAACATGGTGGAGCTTTATATAATTATGGATGGTGTGGAGCAGGGCCAGCCCATCTATGAGGCCAACTGAGGCAGTTGCTTCAGACAGCAGTTTTGCAGGGGGCACCCATCACCATCCACCCTCTTGCCTCCACTACTCCTTCTTCTACCTTAGTGGTTCTCAAACTTTTTAGCACCGGGACCCACTTTTTAAAATGACACTGTATCAGGACCCACCTAGCTTTACGAGACTTTTTTTTTTTTTTTAAAGGTGATCTAGAAATAAATTTGTTTATGGAAACTGCAACTAGTGCAGAATGCGGCGGCCCGTGTGGTTGCCGGGGCCTGTCGGTTCGACTCAGTCGGACCATTGCTTCAGCGGCTACACTGGCTGCCGGTTCGTTTCCGGGCACAATTCAAAGTGCTAGTTTTAACTTTTAAAGCCCTTAACGGCTCGGGTCCAGGGTATTTGAGGGACCGCCTCCTTCCTTATAATCCAACCCGTACTCTGAGGTCATCAGGGAGGGCCCTGTTGACCGTGCCGCCACTGACAGAGGTGAGGGGGATGGCGGCGCGGAATAGGGCCTTCTCGGCAGTGGCGCCCCAATTATGGAATTCCCTCCCCCTGGAATTAAGAACGGCTCCCTCCTTAGAGACCTTTCGGCGGGGCCTTAAGACATTTTTATTTAGATCAGCATTTGATGTCTGACATGGCGGGCGGGCTTTTTAACAAATCGCTTTTAACAAATGTAAATGTGGATGACCCACTGGGGCTGTTTGTTTTAATTGTTTTAATTGCTTTTAATTATTTTAATTCTTGATTTTAAATGTATTCATGTATTTTAATGTTTTTGTTGTAAGCCGCCTTGGTTGCCCTGGTGGGAGAAAGGCGGGGTAAAAAATTCTATAAATAAATAAATTAATTAATTATGTATTTACAAGTAAAGAGCTCAGCTGCTTGCAGGATAATTAGCAGCTATCTTGCAAACTGCAGGGGCTCAGCTCTTTGAAGGGCAATCAGTAGCTATCTGATTTTTGAATAGTCTCAGGGCTTCTGGCAATTACTTAACTGATCTTTCCATCACCTGGGACCCACCAGAAATCAGGTCACGACTCACCAAGTGGGTCCCGACCCACATTTTGAGAAACACTGTTCTACCCTGTTCCCTGGACTGGGAGAAGAAGAGGGAGACAGAGTGGAAGAGGCAGTGTGCAAAAGAAGAGAATGGTGGGCAAGAGTGTCGCCTCTAGCCCACCATTCTCTTTTCTAACACCCATTCTCTTCTGCTCCACCCCCTCTTTTCCAATCCAGGGAGTGGGTGGAGCAGAGGCTGGCACATCACCCAAGGCAATGTACAACTGGCGTATAATAATATAATATAATAATATACAGTACAGTATTTATATACCGCCTTTCTGGTCATTGGATTTCTCCTCCGACTTTAATTCAAGGTGGTGTACATGGGCAGGCTGTTCTAAACCCCAAAGGGTTTTTACAATATAATAACGTTCTAATCTTTCATAGAACCCTTCATTCGATATGTTACTTTCACAGTCCAGCTCTCTCTCTCCCTCTCTCTCTGGCGTTCGCCTCAGCACGCTTCAGCTTCAGCTGCTTCAGCTGCAGCTCCACTCCCCCACAGGGCTCTGCAGCTTATCAGCTCGGCGTGCCAGCAGCTCTCCGACAGACGTCCGGCCGTCTTGAACTGTTGTCCTGCAGATCTTCAGGCATTTGTGAGACGAACGCTCTAACCAACTGAGCCAGACGTCCTGCACATCACCCAAGGCAACAGAATTTGATGTTAGAAGATGAGGCATAGAATTTGATGTTAGAAGATGAGGTGATGGTGGCCAGTTTCATCTTTGATGGCTTTCAGTAGTGATTAGTAGTCAATCAGAGGATAGATCTAGCAGTGCAGCTACTGAAAACCAGTTGTGGCGGAGGGACGGGGACAAACAGCATGCCAGGGCTGCTGCCTTCAAGACCTGCTTGTGAGCTTTGCAGAAGCATGTGGCCGACGACCAATGTTGGGAACAGGGTGCTAAACCCGGGAGCCTCTTGCACTTATCCAGCACGACACTTGACTTGTTGTTATACTCCTCAATGTATTGCTGTCTTCTCTCATTTTATGGAAATTGCTAATGAATTCCATGTCCTGGCTTTATCTGGGAAATCATTCCTGCATTATGAGTTGACCAGTGAATTTGAAACCTGGCCAGTTTCGTCACTTGATTAGCATTCTCTCTCTCTCTCTCTCTCTCTCTCTCTCTCTCTCTCTCTCTCTCTCTCTGTGCTACTGTTCACTCATCCTTATTCATTTCTCCTTAAACTCCCCCTGTTTCTTGACTGCCTTTGTGCAAGAGCCTGTCTGCATTGCATCTACGGTCTAAATAAAAGATCTAACAGTTAGCCACAACTGCACCCCTCCCCATTTCTCCATCTGGTAGTCCTTTTCTATGTCAGTTTGGAGTTCTTTCCATCTTCTCTACAGGTGTCCAATCAGGCATTCATCGTTGGCATTCATTCAGCAGAAGTCCATCTTCCTGCTGTCACTTCTTTACCCTTTGACCAGGCCCAGCCTTCTGCCATAATTTTCTGTTCGTTGCTTTTTGCAGACTGGAAATTCTCTTCCTGTAGTTGTCTGAAAATGTCTCTAGTATACGTGTGATCTTAGCTGTCAAATCGAGCAGCTCTTCACACTGTTGTCTGTTTGCAATTCAGTGTTCAGTTTGAGTCAGTTTGGGATGTAAGCTTGTGGGTGGTTGTATCACTAGATTGCGTCTCTTGATACCTGTCTTGCCATATTTTCTCAATACATATGGCACACATGTGTGTGGTTCAGACAGGCATTTCTTTCATGTGTTACCGGGCATGAATTACATGTGCACACGGGGGGACATATCTACTCTGGGTGCAAGGACTGAAAGTGGCTCTTGGCACAACTTGACGGACTGGAATGAAATGAAGAGGGAGGCAAGGATATGGGTGCAACAATATGTTGCTTTTATCGTAGGGATAACAGTATCATAACCAGGAGGGAAATAATAATAAAAAAAGAATGCAATGCAATATTCACAAACAATCTTTCACACAGCTAGGCCCTGAGAGGCCCTAGTGTTTTCTAGTCAGGAGAAAAGAGAAAGAGGAAATCCTTACAAGGATAAGGCAGGGAGTAATGATGCAAAACGGAGGAGGGAAGAAAGGATAGGGAAGATGCTAACATCGTAGGGCACTCGGAGGGATTACCCAGGTAAAACATGGCTAAAGAACTGGACGTTGTGTGGTAGCAGGAGAGGAGGGGAATAGGAAAAAAAGCCAGAGAGAAGAAGTGGTAAAGCACTAAGGTTCCAACTGTAGCATAAGATGATGACTGGGTCTGCATTCTCTGTAGGCTACAGGCAAGGAGTGAGCCCCTCTGTGTCCCCTTCGCCCACGGTCCTCCCAGGCTGCCCTGGGGCAGATGGCCAAAGGACATCACAGCTGGCCCTTTAGGTCAGTCAGTCGGGTATCCTTACGCTGGACTGGGCTGTTACAGGTGGGCCTCTTTGGGGGAGGGTATTCCATAGCCTTTGTTATGGTTGGTGCTGCGCCAGGCATGGGGAGGGTGGGCAGGGGAGAGGGCCATTGATCAGTCTGGCCTGGGAGGGGGTGGGGATATCGGCGCTGGGTTGCATCGATATCCCAAGCCCCTTCCTGGGCCTGGCTGGCCATACACGGCCTCCCCGGTCTGAGGAGGCCCATTGGGGCCTCTGGTGCTTACATCGGGGGAAGGGGACAAATGTCTGCGCATCTGTGTGCAGGATGCAGCAGCTGGCCATTTGCACTGGATTGGACTGTGAGTTTATATGCAGAAGGTTCCCTGAAACAGAAAGTTTGAAAAATCACTGCTAGAGACGGTGTGGGTCAAAATTTACACATTACTGATCCAAGTGAGTTCTTGAACTGTAGCAATCTATTTGTGAATTATTAGAACAATTAAACAGGCTTTTGTTCTTTAGCCTTGTAAGTATATAGTGCAGGTTAACACATTTATACCTAAACTCTCCAACCCTACAACTTTTTCATCCAGCAAGCTCAACATTTGGTCTTCTAGTTACACTTTATGAAATTGGAATGAGGTCATATAATCGACCCCTGTGTACATTTGGGTAAATCAATCACTCCACTGCTTGGAACTGGCTGTCAACTGGTATTAATCAATTCTTGTCATTGCCGGCTTCCAAAAGTCATTTGCATGCTTAGCCTCATGTTTGATGCCCTGACACAGAAAGAACACATTGTCAATTGCAATTCTGCTATGAACAACTGAGGAATGCTGACTTGTTCCCCAGCAAAAGCGAAATTAATTTTTCCGTGCACATTCAGCATTTTATAATTCTCCTCTCCCTCATGCTGTTGTTCAGAAGAGCTTCAGTGTTTGTCACCATGATACTCAGCTATTTTGATATTAAATTAAGAATACCCAAATCTGGCACAAACGCCATAAGCAAATGAACATGCCCAAAGCATTTGGCTGTTGGAAGCCTAGCAGGAAATGATTAATGAGACTTTAAAGTGTCGAAGTTGGCAAGTACATCGTTGTCGCTACTGTCACATTTTTAAACTACTGCAACAGTGGCATAGAAAGCGATTGGCTGGTGAGGTCTAAATAAGCTCATTTCTCCCACATCATTGGGCTTTGCTGATGGGTTGTTTTACTTGCAACAGAAAACAATTAGTTGGCAGATGTGATTGGTTTACGGGAAAAAATGACATTAAGTATTTAGTTAATATCAGTGCTCACAGATTCCCAGAAGTTTCCTTTCGTGCCATTCCTTTAACTTTCATTCCAGTACTGTACAAACTGGTCTTTTTTCCCTCTTTATTTACTGTTAAAGATTGCTGTTAATAATTGCTATGATACTGTTAGGCTGCAATCCTATATGCACTTACCGGAGAGTAAGCCCCATTGAATAAAACTTACTTCTGAGTAAGTATGTATAGAATTGATCTGTTGGGGACATCCTAAGATTTCCTTACAAAGTGTTTTGTAATCATTGTTTTATTCATCCTAGTATCCTCATTTTTATAAGCAAAGTGTGAGTATGAAGTGATTGTAGCAATTAACTTCCTGTCTTACAGCGCAATCCTATCCAACTTACACCACCGGTGTAACCAGTGGTGCAGCGAGAACAGGAGGCCCCAGAACGGAAAGGGGATTCAAATCCCCTTTGAATCCCCCTTTGGAGAGGATTTGAATCCCCTTTCCGTTCTGGGGCCTCCCGTTCTTGCTGTACCGCTAGTTACACCAGTGGTGTAAGTTGGATAGGATTGCGCTGAGTTACACCGGTGGTGTAAGTAGGATAGGATTGCGCTGTAAAAGCCTTTATATCCTTGCCTGATTTTGAAGGCAGACTTCCCTTCCTGCCAGTGAACCACAATCATGTAAGTGGTCTGAACCCACAAATAACTGTATGTAACAAAATATTATTTTTGAAATAAATAAAATAAATACCGATCTTCTCACTGAGGAATCCCTGAAAAGCTTCTGAGGTGCTCCAGAGCCTCCAGAATACTGATCCACAGAGTGTCAGAAGTCCAGAGAGGAGAGAGAAACCTGCCCACCAGCAATCTTACTTGCCTATACAGTAACTGAGTAGATAAGCCAAGCCTATTAATCTTCCCACTGGCTTACAGATAGTAGATTCATTCAGACGACCACCTCCTTGCCCTACCGTGTTCGGGTTACCTGTGTAGTCATAGCGGATTTTACTGTTCTGTGACGCATCCACAACTAGTGCTCATTAAACAAGCTTGTTATCTTATCATGATGGACACTGATCTGTTACAAAAAGTGAAAGGGCAGAATATAAGACCAACAGAAGACTATTGTGGCAAGTGAAAAGATTGGCTCCACAGTATACTGTGAAATACACAATTTACCCAACATGCAACTCACACAATTGTCACCGTAAACTAACCAGTTCATCAAATGATTGCTGTCAGTTCCCTCAGTGCAATGTTAGAAATCAAGAGCTCAACTTGATTCCATGGACGTCATGGAAGATATCAACTTGATTCCATGAAGACATTAGATTCAGACATCAATAAAAACTGTTGCGTGTGTTTCCACTGGTATCTTCATCTGCTGTACAAAATTCAAAGTTACAACTTCCAGTACATCTTTTTAAACTACTGTGTCATTGAGATAGTTTGGTTGGTGAACTTTTCAGAGCAGTATGTGCTCTTGGACTCATCTCTCTCTCTCTCTCTCTCTCTCTCTCTCTCTCTCTCTCTCTCTCTCTCTCTGTGCGTGTGTGCGCGCATGTGCGCACCACCTTCCTTATCCTCAGATTGCTCTTTGGATGTTACTCAAGGTGGTTAGTAATATTTTTTGTGAGATATTTGTTAATCAATTGGATATTTCATAGTATAGTGAATGTTTAGGCAAAATTAATGTAACCTTGAATGACTTCTAATGAATTAGTGCATGGACCCTACATCAGTGACTTAACTATTTGTGTGAAGGAGCGAACTATGCAGTCCAGCTAACTTTCACTACATGATCACAATCACTGCAACTGCATGGCTGAAAATGACAGAATCATGTGGGAAGAAGCATCTTCTTCAAAATAGGTTTCCCTGATGCAGCACCCAGGTGGACTGATGCTTGTGTGAATTGGGGATTAGGGAGGCTCATACATTTAAACATAGTGGAGTCAGATAAGATGCTTTACGAATGGATTTGGGAACTGTTTTTTAGTATCTGAAGATAGTGGCTCAATTTGGGAAGCCTCGAATCTGAACTGAATCACAGCCCAAATAAGAACATTTTGGAAGAACATCACCAAAATGGATGATAGATTTAGTTATTGGAATGTGAAATGTGGAGGGGAAATTCTACAAAGTTGGTGAGAGAGAGAGAGAGAGAATGTTAAATTGGTCAATAAAAGTGAGGCAAGCTGTGTCTGTTAATGACTTTTACACATTATTGCTCATCTTTCACTAGTACAGAGGGCTAGTATTTATGTTGCTTTAAACCTGCACCTAGTAACATGTGCTTACAGCCATTTGACCATTACAAATTTACATTACAGCTGATTCAGATTGGGTTGATTGACAATTTGATACCAACCCCACTAGCCACTGATGAGCTAAGCCTCATTCCCAAGTGAATGACAAACACTGAACCAAGACAAATAAAATAGTTTCAACAAGTGCTAGAGTTACAAAGGAGAAAGGAGGCAACAGTTTCTCAAAGTCACTATTTGTACTTCTGTGTGAACGAAATCAGCTCCAGGCTTCAAACATGTCTTCTGTTATATAGGTTCTCAGGTTTTCACGATTGGTCCAAATTTCAGAATTAAAAACATTCACATTTGCCAGGTTTCCTGATCGTTTATTAAAAGGATGTATTAAAACCAGTCCCAACGTTTTGCCAGACAACATTGGCGAACATTGGACAAATCAGATGAACATGGAAAGAAGAGAGGCTCTCTGGGAGAGTGTGATCATGTAGTAATCCATTAAAATGTCTAGATTTTGGAATAGTCTGGATTTCGGATGTCCAGATAAGGGGTAATCAACCTGTAAGTAACTTTTGCAGTTTAGTCTTGAATGTATATGAGCCTTGCTATGAATCTCTCTGCCTTTCTTTACAATGAAGCCAACTTTCAAAGAAGGTGCTCTATAAAACAGAACATGAATGCAATGCATCTCATATCAGAAGTGTGATGCATGCATCTTCTTGTGGCCATGCAGCAAACTAGTTGTTTGACATAAGTAGCAGCAGCAGCAGCAGCAGCAGCAGTATTTCACTGAAGTTTTCGCTTTCAATACGACATGTGTGCCTTTCCTCCTCTAAACTGGACAAAATGGTAGAGCTATGGCAGGCATTTAAATCTCAGGAAGGTTTAAAATCTGAACAGCAGCAGTAATGGTGTCCAGACCAAAGTGACCTTTTCCTGCCTTGCATCGAGCCATCTTTACTATGTGGTTAGGTTGGCAATTTAGAAAATATGGATGGGAATTCCAGATGTGGACCCTTCTTTATTCATTGCCTGTCCCTATAATAAACAGGCTTCTAGAAGAACTGTTGGGCAAATATGGCCAATAAACATTAAAGATCCTGATAAGCTACAGCAGTGGTTCCCAAACTTTTTAGCACCGGGACCCACTTTTTAAAATGACACTCTATTGGGACCCACATAGCTTGATGAGACTTTAAAAAAGGTGATCTAGAAAGAAATAATATATTATTTAATATAAGTAATATTTGTGTGTTTGTTTGTTCGTTCATTTATTTGCAAAAAAACTCAACCCATTTCTCATAATGAGGCAGCCCTAATGAACAGTCTCAAGGCTTAAGGGGCTTGGTTATGCGACCCAGCCTTCACCTGCCCCCCACTACCTATCATTGACAGACTTGGAAAAAAGCACTTCAGAAAAAAGACACTCAAACATTTAGCTTCCTATATTTATACAAGCTTGCAAACTGCAGGAGCTCAGCTCTTTGCAGGGCAATTAGCAGCTATCTTGCAAACTGCAGGAGGTCAGCTGTTTGCAGGGCAATTGGCAGCTATCTGATTTTTGAATAGCCTCAGGACTTGAGGCAATTACTTATCTGATCTTTCCATCACTCATGTTTTCATTGGAGGCTCTGTGGGGACCCAGCAGAAATCAGGTTGCGACCCACCAAGTGGGTCCCGACCCACAGTTTGAGAAACACTGCCCTAGATGCAGTTTTGGCAGAAACAAAAGACAAGGAAAAGACACTTGCCACAGAGAAGAAAGATGAGAACAAGATCAAGATGCAGGAAGATGACAGGTGAACTATCAGATAAGGATACTCAGGTTTCCAGTCATGATGGGGTTGCCCAGGAGATTCCAATTATAAATCCAACTCTACTGCCTCCGCTTCTACTGCTTTCTCCAAGGGAGCGAAGAAGCAGCCTGGGCTGGTTGGAAGCAGGGCTACTACAATTTGCTCATGAATGGATAAAGCCAACATTGGATGCCTGGACTTAAAAAATAGTAACCCAGGGCAGGATATGCGCTCAAGTTTGTATGCTGGCCATGATTCCAGCCAACACCAAAATCCAAGAACCTAGTGAAGCATGCATTGTTGACACAAGCTTCACTGCATCTGCTTGATACCTGGGCAATAGGACTTCCAATGACAAGGTTTTGTCATCAATCTGGAAAAAGTCTGCTTTCTCCACTTCAGCAGCTGGAATATCTGGGATGATCCTTGACACACCACACAGTACAGTGTGTTTCTTACAGCAGAAAAAGGTAGAAAATCCTGGACCTTCAGCATCATTTTAGAAATTGTACAGAGTAGAACTGATGACTTTGATGAAGCTACTTAAAAACATGATGTCAGGAGATAGACCAGTGTTCGCATTTTTGAGCAAGGCTACCCCAATGCCTCCTTTGACCTTTTCAGGAGCAGATAGTCTGTCATTCCCACCTGTCAATAAAAGTGCCACAAATGTTCTAGGATTCTGTGGTTTACTGGTTGGCCCAACACTGGCTAAGTCAAGGGATGCCTCTGGCAAATCCAAACCAGGATTCAAACCACCTTGTATGCTAGCCTGTTGGGCTGGGGTGTTCATACATAGGGCTGCACAGCTCAGGGAGTGTGGTCTCTGAATTAGTCACAAGAGAGCATAAGTCTTCTGGAGCTGAGGACAATCAAGTTAGCCTTGTTGAAATTCCAGGATTGCATTGAGCATCACCATATTCTCATATACACAGGCAATCTATCTGCTATGGCCTGTGTCAACAGGTAGGGGGAGCACCGGAGCCACTCTGCTTCCTCGGGAGCGAGTGTGATTATAGAATGTCTGGAACATCATCTGGCTTCAATGAGGGTGGAACACCTGGCAGATTCCTCCAACCAGATTGTGGACTGGGTCAGCTGTCATGCATTAAAGGTAAAGGTGACCCCTGACAATTAAGTCCAGTCGTGTCTGACTCTAGGGTGTGGTGCTCATCCCCATTTCAAAGCCGAAGAGCCAGCGTTGTCCAAAGACGCCTCCGTGGTCATGTGTTCGGCATGACTCTCCTTGCCGCAGCACGTAGCATGCGGCTGGAACACGGAGCGCTGTTTACCTTCCCGCAAGCAGTAACTATTTATCTACTCACATTAACAAGCTTTGGAACTGCTAGGTTGGCAGGAGCTGGCCAAGCAACGAGCGCTCACCCCGTCGCGGGAATCGAACTGCCGACCTTTCGATTGACAGCTCATGGTTCAGCGGTTTAATCCACTGCGCCACCCACAGGAGTCAAAATGGACCTTGCATGCCCTAGGTGTTCAAGCAGACTGTCACTAGCCAGGCTGGACCTGCTCATTGCACCAGAAAATGCTCAAGTGCCAAGATTCTTTGCAAGACATCCTTCCTCATTTGGTTGTGGGAAAGAGTCAGTGCTCTTCCGGTGGACTGGCTAAAGGGGTTGCTTATGCCTTTTCAGCTTTTCCTCCCCCTTCCACAGGCGTTTGTGCAGGATATATGAACAACAGACAGAGGTGATTTTGGTGGCACCACATTGGCCATGCTGCCCATGGTTCCTGGATCTAGTCAGCATGTCAATGAGGAGGCATTGGAGACTCCCCATTCAGGAAGACCGTCAGGGTCTAGCCTGTCATTCTCAGCCGCAGATCTCTCAAGTTGATAACATGGGGACTGAGAGTCACTGGCTGAAGGGTTTGTGATACTTGGATACGGTCTTTGCTATCTTGCTGTCTTCCAGGAGGGCTCTGACAGTAAGAGCTAAAATGTTAGCTGGTGTGTTTTCTTAACATGATGCAAACAGAGGAATATAGATCCAGGCAGGAATATATACAGTATTTTGTCTGTTTTTGAGTTCCTTCAAATGGACTTTTCATGGGTTCAAATATCAGTACCCTTTGGAGACGGGTATCTGCCCTAAATTAGTGTACTGGCTTGTCTAGGCAAATGATCTATTGCTGCTCATGTACATGTCTGCAGGTTCCTTAGATGGGCAGCTCTTTTTAACTCTCCCATCAGTTCATAGCCTTCCATCATGGAACCTGAACTTGGTCTCCACAGCACTGATGGGGGGACCACCTTTGAGCCTATGGCTACTTGCTCCTTGAAACGATTGACACTTAATACAGTTTTCCTGGCAGCAGGCACATCTGCTTACAGAGTGCCAGATTTGGGGGCACTGTCAGCGATCTGGCATGGTGTGTTTTCCATGTGGAAAAGGTCATGCTGTGGCTCAAACCCACCTTCATGCCCAAGGTTAATCCCTTATTTCATAAGGACCCAGGAGGTAGTCCATCATCCCCCACCCCTTACCATCTTTCCCCCCTTAAACCTGTGCATCAACAGGGAAAATGCTGACACAGACTGGATATTTTCAGAGCATTTTTACCTGGATCATTTGGCTTTGGTTTGACAGCTCAAACTCCTGTTTGTTTCCTATAAAGAGGCTCCCTTGGGTAGGAAAGTGTCTAGGATTACTCATTGGCTGTGTGACGGCATAGTTGTAGCCTATGAAGCCTTGGGGAATGCTCCACTGGTAGTGATCACAGCTCATTCAATTAGGGGAGCTGTGACTTCTGCTTCTTTTGGGGTAATTCTTCCCTGGAAGTGATTTGATAGGCAGCCACTTGGGGCATCAGCCCATACATTGTTAAATCTCATAAAATTGATGTCTGAAGACATGGAAGAGCAAATCTGCAGCAAGTTTTGAATGTCTGAATTGGGATTCACCTATAGATCCACCCGGGAACAGCGCTGCTCTTACATGGCCTGAGAAGTCTGGAATAGGAAGTCAAAATGTTCTCTAGGAGCCCTGGGAGAAAATGGAACTGTGAATTTCTCTTCTCCAGGACTCCCAGAGGGCATTCACCATCTCTTCTCAGGTGAATTTGTTATTTTGTTGATGTTTCTGCTGTTGCTGTAAATGTGGGGGTGGTAGACAGGGACTTTTGATGGAAAGTTTCCTGTTGTTGTTTTTTTGTTGTTGTTGCTGTGTACTTGCTTGAATCTCACATTTTTCCTTGTAGGAGGTTGTCTTTGTTCATATAGGTTAGCAGTTGTTCCAGATTTCCCCCCCCCCTTGTTCTTTTCTGTTGTATGTTTCTACTGCTTCTAAGTGTTCTACTGCTTTTCCAGTTCAATCTGGGAGGCCAGGTCTACCCTTCCCCTTGGAGGAGCTGTGTTGTTGGAAAAGAGTGTTTGCTATGACCAGCATGTTCTCTTGACAGAACTCTGTTAGCCTTTGCCCTGCTTCATTTTGCGTTCCAAGGCCAAACTTGCCTGTTGTTCCATTTATTTCTTGATTTCCTACTTTAGCATTCCAGTCTCCTATGATGTAAAGGACATCTGTTTTTGGGTGCTAGATCTAGAACGTGTTGTAGGTCTTCATAGAACCGGTCAACTTCATCTTCTTCGGCATCAGTGGTTGGGGCATACACTTGGATTACTGTGATGTTGAATGGTTTGCCTTGGATTCGAACTGAAATGATTCTGTCGTTTTTGAGGTTGCACCCCAGTACTGCCTTTCCCACTCTTTTATTGACTATGAGGGCTACTCCATTTCTTCTAAGGGATTCATGCCCACAGTAGTAGATATGATGGTCACCTGAATTAAATTGCCCATTCCTGTCCTTTTTAGTTCGCTGATTCCCAAGATGCCTCCTACAGGGCCATATCTGCATTGCTTGGGTTTGTACTGTATACTATAGTTGTACTGTTTTTCCTGCCTGGCCACAGCTTTCCTGAGTGCACAATCCTATCCAACTTATGCCACTGTTATAACCAGCAGCGCAGAGAGAATGGGAGGCCCCAGAACAGAAAGGGGATTCAAATCCCCTTTGAATTCCCTTTTTGGAGGGGATTTGAATCCCCTTTCTGTTCTGGGGCCTCCCATTCTCTCTGCGCCGCTGGTTACACCAGAGGCGTCGCTCCAGTAGGGGCGGTACCGTAAGTTGCACCCCGTCCTAGTCCCGTTTACCAAGCCGGCAGGAGGCGGCCCCACCTCCTTGCCATCGGAGCCATTCCCGTGCGGAGAAAGCAACGGGCAGGGAGTCTCTTGACCGCTGCTTTCTCTGCACAGAATGGCTCCGACGGCGAGGGGACGGGGCCGCCACTGCCGGCTTGGTAAACGGGACTAGGACGGGGCGCAACGTACAGTACCACCCCTACCGGAGCGATGCCTCTGGGTTACATTGGTGGCATAAGTTGGATAGGATTGCGTCCTATAATTGGTGGATAGGATTGCGTCCTATACATTGGTGGCATAAGGTGGATAGGATTGCGTCCTATACATTGGTGGCATAAGTTGGATAGGATTGCGTCCTTATAATTGCTGCATTTTCTCCAGTGCAACTGGTAGTAGGATTATTCTGTTATTAACTCTCCTTCGCTCTCCTTCTACCCTCCCCTTGTTTCTGCAGGCTTCTGTTGTTTCAGAGGAGCACTATAATCAAAACCCCAATTACATGCCCTATATGTACATACATATTTGAGCTAATACTGCATTTTATGCTTTTTATTGGAAATTGCTTAGTGCACCAGGGGAAACGGTGATTGTTTGCTGCTCTGGCCACTTTTTTTGTTGGTAGAATGAACATTAATCACAATGAGTTGATATTGGTTCATACATGGGTGGAATATGCAATTACCAGCAACTGTGTTTCATCCAATTTCATCCATATTAAGGTACAATCAGCAATATCTAGACTTTGAAAGATGGCAAATATATTCCTTTTAATAATAGGTGTGTGTTTTCCTCCTTCACTTTGGTATTCATTGTTTGTGCAGTGGCCATATTCATTAACTTGTATTCATTGTACAGTACTCTAGACTAAGGTAAAGGTAAAGGTATCCCCTGCTCGAAAGCCAGTCGTGTCTGACTCGAGGGTGCGGTGCTCATCTCCGTTTCTAAGGCCGAAGAGCCAGCGCTGTCCAAAGTCGCTTCTGTGGTCATGTGGCCGGCATGACTGACAGAACGCTGTTACCTTCTTGCCACAGCGGTACCTATTTATCTACTTGCAATTTCTTGCTTTGCTAGGTTGGCAGGAGCTGGGACAGGAGACGGGAGCTCACTGTGTTACGCGACACTTGGGTCTCGATCTGCTGTCCTACCAACCTTCCGGTCTGCAGTTCAGCGTCTTAACCACTAAGCCACTGCGGCTCCTACTCTAGATTAGGGCCTCCATTTATTAGTAGTACATGACAATTTTATCCCACTCTTCGTCCAAGGGTCTCAGGATGATGGACCCTTTCCCAATCCTGTGAAGTAGGTTAGGCCGAGATAGAGTGATTGGCCCAGCGCCACAAAGTCAACTTCATAGCTGACGGAATTTGAATCCAGGTCTCTCCAGTCACAGTCTAGCATGCTAGTCATGTCACCATGCTGGTTCCAGAGTTAAGTCATTACTAAGTTCCACTGAAAGAAATAGGATTTAAATTAGTCACAACTAGCTTGTTATGTTTGTCTGAATGGAACTTAATCGCAACTCATTTTAACTAGATTGGGCTCCAGTTCTTTTCCATTGTGTTTCTAAGTTTTGGCTCAACTAGTGTCTACAAGTATAGATAAAACCACAATTTACCAAAATTCTCCAGTAACAGAAGATGAAGAGAAAATGCCAACAAGAAAAAAAATACTCATATACAAATGCATGTATGTACACATTCATAGTTGATTTTAATCCAGCTTTAAACAGTGAAGGCCTCTAATGAGAGGAGGCACAAGAGGGCAGTGTTACGTTGAATTAGGTTTCAGAAGATGCCATTAGTGCTGGAGTACTCTATGGCAGATTATAGTAATCAAAATGTATGAAATGAAATTGTGGTACTGGTTGTACATTGGCAGTGGACGTCTTTTGCGGTGTGCATGATGGGAGAGGCAAGAGCCAAGTTCTGTCATTTTTCTGTGACAGACACTGCATTGATTCAGGACGTGATCTTGCAAATTATTCCATCGGAAGCACATGCTGGAAAGGATCCGGCTGAAGTAAGATAAAGATACAACATACATAATCAGTAAGACTGCTGGCTTTATAATTGGGAACACTGCCTGCATTACTGTATGTGAAACTCATTCTTTCCAACGTTTGATAGATGAAAATGGGTAATGTTTAGACCTGCCTCTCAGTTGAAAAAGCCAGGTGCTGGTTCAGTAGATACAGCTCGTAAGCTTATTTCAGTATTGGACACAACATCAGTACCAGTACACAAAGCAAGAAAACAGGTATTACACACTTAAATACCGTATTGGTCTGAGTATAAAACTCACTTTTTCCTCCTAATTTAAGTTTTTAAACTAGGGGTGCGTCTTATAATCAGGCTGTTGCAATTTAATGCCAGTGATTTAATTAATTTTTTTTAATAGCACCAAACTTTAAGGGTGCGTCTTATAATCAGGTGCGTCTTATACTCGGGACAATACGGTACGTAGAGCTGTAACACTTGCAAAATCCTATGGTTATAAATGCATACATACATTCACTATGAGCAGAATAAGTTATGCCTGGTGCATGAATTCTGTGAATGTCATGGGTTGTAGATACCAAGTCCATTGTGCCATCAGAAATGCTAACAATTGATCTGATTCATTTTCTTATGTCACATCTGTTCACCTGTCCTCCTAATTGCAAAATAATGCCCTTAATAAAGCAAGTTTGGCCATCCCCTGCTATAGAGCAACAGTTCTCAAGCTGTGGGTCACCACCTGATTTTTGGTGGGTCGTGAAACTGACAAGCTGATAGCTGACAAGGAAAATGTATTGAGCCCTATGGAAACCGAAACGGAGCAGCAGATGAGCGTTTACTCGTGAGTAGGTGAACATGTCTCAGTCCACTTCTAAGGGCAGGCCGAGGGGTTATGCAACGCCACCAGAAGAATGGTCCTGATCTGCTGAATGCAGGACCCAACAAACTCTCAAGAAGGAAGTTGCCCCCTCCAAGCATATCGAGCCCTATGGAAAGTGAAACTGAGCCACATGTGCACTTTTACTTATGAGTAAGTGAATATGCCTCAACTCTTAACAAAGGACAGGTGAAAGGGAACGCAAGGCCGCCAGAATGGTCCCGATCTGATGGAGGTGGAGCTCAATAAATGCTCCTGAAGGCGGTTCTCCCCCCCCCCCATATCAGTAAAAAGGATAAAAACAGAGACTCTCTTGAGCGGCTGATCAAGTGAAATTTTTTTAAGAGTCTCGTAAAGCTAGAGTCTCTGGGACTTTAAGAGTCCCAATAGCGTGTCATTTTAAAGAGTGGGTCATAAGAACATAAGAAGAGCCCTGCTGGATCAGGCCAAAAGCCCATCTAGTCCAGCTTCCTGTATCACACAGTGGCCCCACCAGATGCCTCAGGTTTGGTGCTAAAAGGTTTAGGAACGACTGCGTACCTCCCTGAGGACAGTGGATGCCATGTTCACTTTCTAGCAATCCAACCTCCCTGACTAATTGACTGGGCCAAGTGGTAACTGTGACTCATAAAGTCAGCATGAGCAAAATGGATACCTGGCCATTGGCTCAGCTCAGCTGCCCACCCACCAGCATCCTAGAAGAAACTACGTAGGCTATTCAGCTTCACCAACAGATGGGCCAGGTCTGCATTGCTTCTCATATGGAATGATAATCTTCCGCTGCCGTAATTTCTTTCCAGTCTCAGCATATGTGGTTAGATCATCACTGGGCAAGTCCCTTGCACAAAGCTGCCAGAACTCCTTAAGTCTCTGTACAACAATACTGTGCTGTAGCTGAAAGTATAATTTAATCTTTCTGCTGTAATCATGAGCCATTCATTTTGCATCATCATCTGAAGTCTGCAAAGAATATTCTTGGGGCTGGACTTGAATGGGATAAAAATAGCACTATCGGATGACTTCGAAGGTCTGTTTAGTTGACTTTTTCTTGAAATTGGCCAATAGAAGATGTTTCAGAAGGCAACAAGTATTGCTATATACTGTACCATCAACCTCAATAGTAATGAACCTGAAGCACTGTCTTGTCGGAAGCAGGTCTCCCTGCACTAACCTTGCATTGAAAGACTGGGAAGGAAACAACTATGCTGGAGCCTTTGGTGCTTATTTTGGCAAGAGCAATTTCTACGAGTTTACTCTCTTTCCCCACCCCAGCCATTGTGCTTCTCTTACAGCGCAATCCTATCCAACTTATGCCACTGGTGTAACCAGCGGTGCAGTGAGAACGGGAGGCCCCAGAACAGAAAGGGGATTCAAATCCCCTTTGAATTCCCCCTTTGGTGGGGATTTGAATCCCCTTTCCATTCTGGGGCCTCCCGTTCTCGCTGCACCACTGGTTACACCGGTGGTGTAAGTTGGATAGGATTGCGCTGTTAGTCAAAACAATTAGTACAAAAATACATTGTAACATTACTGTCTTAGATGTCTCTAGCTACTTTTCCTCTTCCCCACATTTTCGCTTGACTCTCTTAACACCAATGGTGAAGTAAATATCTATACAAAGTGTGTGCATTTTGGATCGAAATGGTTGTAGTGAGCTCTTGAAATGCAATCCAGTGGGTCTGGATCATGCGTGAAGCTTTGTGTACAGAGGTGAACTGTTGTACGTATTCAGGTGAGTCAACAGGTGACTGGAATACTGCTATTTGCAGAAGAGCTTTGAATATAAGAAGGTGTGGATGGTATGAATTGTTTTCCCCCACTCCTATCTGCAGAGGAGTTCTTGTCATCACATCCTGGTAAACTATGAAGGGCCTGGTGTACCAGTACTGGTGGGACACCTGCTCCACTACCTTCCCAGGAGCTACTAGACAACATGTGTGCTGTGCCTGAAGGAAGGCAAGAAAGAAGACGCCCAGGCCAGGCAGCTCCTGAGAAGACTATCAAGGGCCTGAGATGATTCTGCTTTTTATGTTCTGTAACGTTTTTGTTTAATACTGTAAACCACCCTGAATGCCTTGGCTAAGGCAGGAAGGTGGTATATACATAGATGCGCTCAAAGTCTCAGAGATAAAATTATACAGCTCTCTGTGGATGACTAAACCCATGGATATTAAAGATACAGAAGGAGGAGTGGGAATATACCCTTTGGCCCCACTGTAGAAGATAAGTGTAACGTATATGTCAAGCTTGCAGTATTATCTGCCTTCTGAATCTATGCATGCATAGTGTCTTAACATTACACCCACCATTGCTAGGCTCTTCTTCACAGAGCCAACATGCATGCATGGAGTTTGTGCCCTGCAAAAATTCAGGGTACACACACAGATAGTGCAGAGAGAGCCTATGTGCTTAGCCTTTGTGCAGAACAGTAGATTAGTGCGTGGAGATGGGAAGGCAGCAGGGGCAGCCAGATTCCCCCCGTGACTTGATTATCCATGGCTGAGTTGTCTATACAGGATGGATAGGCAAGGAGACAGAAGGAGTATCCTGTATAAGAAACAAGTGTATTCTCAGAGCAGGGCACTTTTGTGCCATGTGTGTTTCCCAGTTTTATTTGCTGTACAGAAATGCCAGCGTTAACTCTCAAAGGAAGGGATATTTTTGCAATTCAGCCCTGCACTTGTGCTGTGCAGAAAGCATGCGGTGTAAAAACCATAGACAAATTGTAAAGCCTTACAGAATGTTCTGAAATAGCTGTCTGTCCAGTGTCTATATCACTGTGCCAAATCCTGTGTGTTTGTGTTTGTTTGTCCATGTGGGAAGCTGCTTTGCCTTCTCTGGAGTGTCGTTGTGGTTTTGGGACCCTTGTGTTATGCTCTGTGTTTGATATAAACTTGGATATTCCCATCTCTTGGCCCCAGGAAAACCGGTAGCAGGCCTTATTATTCCATGTAACCTTTGGCACTGCACAGTAGACCTCTATCCCTGCTGGAACCAAGCTTATGTATGTGCAACTCAACTGAAACAATAGCATAAGCTTACCCATGCTTAGTCTTGCGTCCATTTCCCTTCCCTCCCTGTGTGGTTTCTCTTGTATCTATCTACACTATAAGCCTCCCTGAGCTCCTTGGAGGAAGGGCAGAAAACAAAGGCAAAAAAGCAAAGGGTGTCAGTGCACTGGAGCGAATATTTGCACAGGAACCAAATGTGTAGAGCTCAGTGCATGTCGCTTCAGTTGCACAATCTGGGTGCTCAAAAGTCAAAGTGTACAAATCACATGCTTCCGTGTGATAGGTTCTATGTGTGAAGGCCCTTGTGCCTACATTAGCATGACTACATGGTCTGTGAGTAGGATCCGAGGACAGATGTGCTGGTATGATTCCATTTCCCCATCATTGCTGAACTGGCTCCATTGTGCTTGAGAATATACCAAAGGGTCCCCCCCCCCAAAAAAAAACCCCTGTTCTATACAGTATGCACTCAAATACGTTCTGCTTACTGAACCAACTAAAAAATAATTAAATGTGGTAATGAAGGATGAACTAGTGCCATGGACCAGGTTAATGAACCATATTTCACAGGAGTTTTCTTCCAGTAATGACCATTGGACTACTATAAAGGTTATGCAATAATACTACCCACTGGGCAGGTTTCATTCATATCTGCATTGATTATTAAGCTAGTTTGTCTTCCTTAAGGAAATGCACACAGATGAGAATGTGCTGTTAGGTTGATTTAATAAAAACTAGATCTTGGGAATAGGTTCTCACCCATTTTAATAATACATGGCATGCCTTGAAGGATATTTAAAGAGGCATCTTGAATACTTTTATGGAGTAGGATAATATGCTGCTGAAAAATACTAAAAATACCATGCTCTGTACAAGATGTGGTTGAAGAAGTCAGAGTGCAAAATGCCTCCCCGAATGCCTGTAAATGAGGACTCCTGATGGGCCCTCTGGATTTGACTTGGCTTTCAACCTGTTGGCTGGAGTGTGACCGTGCAGATGCTCTGGTGCTTAATGAGACATGACTTGGTATAAAACATTATCATTTCCTCTACAAGCGATGCCAGATTCTCTTATCACCGTGTCAGCTTGCTTAAAAAGCATTAATCCAGCACCCCAGCTTCCTTTCGTTAATTTTTTTCAAGAAGATCCATTTGACCTGCACCCCCTCAATAGGTACTTCCAATATGTCACAGTTCTGGTAGTGAACGCAGCATCTTTAATCTTTGTCTCACAGCGTAATCCTAACCAACATTCCAGCACCGGTACAGCTGCAATGCAGCACCGAGGTAAGGGAACAAATGTTCCCTCACCTTGAAGAGGCCTCCATGACTGCCCCTGCACTGCAAAATGCAGCATGTGCCCTGTTGGCACGGCTACACCGGCGCTGGAAAGTAGGTTAGGATTGCGCTGTTAATTTAGGTTGACATCTGAAGGTGTTTCATTACGTTTTGCTCGAGCACTCTCAGCATAACATAATCATTGTAGGTTTAATGGGAATACAACTATATGTCACTGTCTTCCTTTAATCCGGATAGTGTCTTTGCTTGCTTAAAGAGCCTCCAGCAGGGGGCTAAGAATCATACTGTAGTTCCATGCCATCATTTGTGAACCTCAGGAGCAAACTGGCCAATGGTGGACTGCACAGTAGCACCTTTTGCAATGGGGACTTTAATGACTTCAACAACTGTGAGAAGAAGGGACCTCAGAGGTGAAGGTTGAGCTCATCAACTGTGAGCCCATAATTTTACAAAACATATATGGATATTTTAAGGTATTTTTTTTAAAGCGGTTACACCTTAGGGGTGGGGTGGAAGCAGGGACTGCTCCTGAATTTGAGTGCATGGTGGTGGGTCTTGTCCCATATTGTCTAACATGTTTCATGATACCATCAAACAGTGACGTCATAATGCATATTATTAGAGAGATGCTGCTGTCATATCCCAGGATCTCTAATCCTCAATTTTACATCTTTTTCACATGATTTCTACAAAACAAGGTCCAGTTGCCTATATTTGGACTGAGTTTTAGTTTGGGGGGGGGGTCTCGGCAACTGGTTTTCTTTTTGTGGTTTTATAGCATTTCTAGACTGTTGTGTGGGGTAAGCCCTTTGCACGCTGGTCCTTAAGAGACATCTTCCACCTGTGCTATAGGGTAAGTGTGTAGCCAACCTCTTCAGCCTTGGACATTGGGTCTTTTCTGGTCAAGGCTCTTGGGACAAACCACCCCAAACATGAAGTCACAAGACCTCCCCAGAGAGGAACTGGCCTAGTACGAACTGACAGCACAATCCTAACCAACTTTCCAGTGCCGGTGTAGCCGTGCCAACAGGGTGCACATTGCACTGCAGTCCTGGAGGCCTCTTCAAGGCAAGGGAACATTTGTTCCCTTACCTCAGGGCTGCATTGTGACTGCACCGGCACTGGAAAGTTGGTTAGGATTGCGCTGTTAGATGGTGGTCGACTCTCCATTGTTTGAGGTCTTTAAGCAGAGGCTGGATAGACAACTATCAGGGATGTTGAAGGTTATGGACAGCCTGCATTGGCAGCGGGTTGGATTCAGTGATCTTTTAGGTCCCTTCCAGCTCTGTCATTCTAAGTTGAAGCTCAATCATGCTGCATTAGATTTCTGGTCATCAAAAGCAAATACTGAAGTGGGGTGGAGGGAATGGAACAAGCTAGAGCTTTTTAAAATTATGCATGCTATGGAGAAAGTGGATCAAGACACAAGTTGGTTAGAATTGCACTGTGAGACAATGTCCTCAAGAGCTCAGCAGTAATGCAAGAGAGGATCCCCAGAGGTCTCTCTGTTGGGGCACAGGGCACAGAGACTCAGGGTTAGATACCACCTGGGTGTTGCCAATTTGTTCATGACATTTGTCTCCTCTTTTCTCTAAGGAGCATACGTGATTTTTCTCCCCATTTTATCCTCACAACTCCTCTATGACATAGGTTAGGCTGAGAGTGTGTGACAGGCCCAAGGTTGCTAAGGTGTGATTTGAACTCAGGTCTCCCTGATCATAGTCTAGCATTCTAACCATTGCGCTGACTTCCAGTTATTGTCCATCATTGTCAGGTAGAGGCATATACACACACTCAGATCATTATTTTATTCTTTTTCAGCTGGTAAATAAAAGGAAAAAAAACCCACAATGTTTTTATGTTATAAACTGCTAGGTGAAGATAATGTTGTGTAATGTTGGGAAAAGTGACTGGCCAGCATGGGGTTAGCTGAAGTTGTGTTGTCTGAGGCACTTGTGTTGAGTTGTTTTGTTCTTCATGGTTAGAGAGGGCAAAAATAACAGCTATTAATTAGACTTGGGAAAGGAGCCAGTTCTTGATTTTGAGACAAAAGGGGGAAAAAACACTCTCAACTACACTGAAGATGCTGACAAAATTTCCATCCAGCGCTTTTGCTAGTGAAGCAGCTTCTTTGGTTAGCAGAGGCTGAACTCTCTCCCCCCCCCCATGCGCTCACACACAAATTCCCTATGGACAGTAACTGCTAGAGAAAATCTTTCTTGTGCCAGTTTTGATCCAGAGGCAAGATGAATAAGTCATGCGGATTTCATTTGCAAACAGCTGGAGGGAGCCTCTAAATATTTTTGCGAAAGCATGCTCTTTGCCTTCCAAACTACCACCTGCGCATGTATGCAGATTTGTAATAAGAGCAATCTTTTATTGAAATCCATTTAAAAATCATGGGTTTCAGCTAGTGATGCTTATACAATTTGCCTCATATCTTCCTGGATTTTGGGGTGCTCAACTGATGTTTTTCCAGAAACAAAATCAGGCAATGCATTAGCAACCTACCACTCTTCTGATTTTTCATTTCTGGACCCTGTTTAGATATCTGCACATGTGTGGTTTGCCATAGTTTCCAGTTTGCGTTTTTTCTTCTTACACTACCATGGAAGTGGAAGTCATTCATGTATATGCACACTTGTGTCTCCGAAGGGCGCTCCCACTCAAAAAAAGTACTACTACTACTCCCCTACTATAGCTAATAGAAGCTGCAGGGGCATTTAATCTGGGAAAGGGGCATGAGTGGAAAGGGTTAAACCTCCCTCCCTTCCCTCAGTACTATTGTTTCGCTCAGTAGTGCTGATCAGTAGTAGTACTAGTAGTAGAATTTCCCTTCTCATGAGTCAAAGAAGATAGTGGGGATTTGGTTGGCCTTTGCCAAGGCTACACCATGCATGGACCAGGGTTATTGTTTCTTTTCTGCAAAGCTTGGAGGTGTTGCAAGGGTTGCAATGGCAAGGAGCCAACCACACAAATCTCCTGGGACAAAAAGGGCTCTCAAAGACAAAAAGAGGGCTACGAAGCAAGCCCTGAATACACAAGGAAGGCAGTATTTATTTATTTATTTATTTTAGGAATTTGTAGCCCGCCTTTCTCCCGAGGGCACTCAAGGCGGCTTACAGCATATTAAAATACATAAACACATTAAAACAATTTAAAAACACATTAAAATAATTAAAACACTTAAGTTAAAAATAAACAACCCCAGTGGGTCACCAGCATTTACATATATTAAAACCAATTGTTAAAAGGTCAGCCCACCATGTCAGACATTAAAAGCAGTCCTGAATAAAAACGTCTTAAGGCCCCGCTGAAAGGCCTCTAAAGAGGGAGTCGTTCTTAATTCCAAGGGGAGGGAATTCCACAATTGGGGCACCACCGCCGAGAAGGCCCTATTCCGCGCCGCCATCCCCCTCACTTCTGTCAATGGCGGCACGGTTAACAGGGCCCCCCCGATGACCTCAGAGTACGGGTCGGATTATAAGGAAGGAGGCAGTCCCTCAAATACCCTGGACCCGAGCCGTTAAGGGGTAGCCTTAAAGGGAGCTGGCAAGGAAGCCGAACTGCCTTTCTTCCCAGAAGGGAGAGAGGCTGTAGGGGCACTTGGAGAGAGAAGCGGCCTGGGAAGGTTAGCTGACCAGCCCACATTGGCTTCAGCAGTTTGGTAGGTAGCACACAGGGAGAGTGGAGGGAAAAGCCAGAAAAGAAAAGTGGTTTCAGGGTGTCACCATCTTGGGTACCGATGGTGGTTCTCAAATGGAGACTGGAATGAGGGTGATGTTGCAGAACGAGCGGGTTAACAATCCATCCTCAGCAAGGCAGGATATGGATCTTCAGTGAAGGATGAAGAACAGTTTGAACAATGGATGAAATAATGCAAGTATCTAAAGCTACGAGTCTTTATAGATTTTCATGCCACAGAATCCTATGGGATTCTTAGGCGGGGTGATTCAATCAAGAGGTCCTATGTTGCTAGCCAGAGAGTGCTGATGGGTGCTACTTTTGTCCTGCCACCCAGTGGAGGGTGCGGTAGCTAGTTGGATTGGACAGCTAGCTAGACATTGGATTGGACAGCTAGCTAGTTGGATTGGACAGCTAGTTTCCACTATTGTTGCCTTTGTCTCATGAGAGGCAAATTGACTACCCACTTAGCCAGTGTCTCTCTCTCTTCTTTGTTGGTGAGTGTTGGAGGCCCGAGATTAGCTCCAGGCTTCTTTTACCAAACAAATGCCCTTGATCTACCCAGCATATTCCCAAGAGAGTTGCTTGGTGGGAGAAACCAGCTCTCCCACTGCAAGTGGGTGAAGTGCTTTCATGACCGGTTCTTAGGCTCACCCCTTGCCACAGTTCAAGGGGTGAGCCTAAGTTCAGTTCAGGCTACAGAGTCATTCCCAGCCACAGCCATTTGCCACAGTTTGAACCACCTGTACCTTTCTCCTTTCATCCCTACTAATCTCCCTGACCTTCTCCCCACTTTCTTCCTTCCCTGTACCTTTCCCAGAGGCGTAGCTGGCCTCCGCTGGGGTGGGTGCCCGGGGCAGCTTGGCACCATGACATCCCCTGTGACACCCCCGTGATGTCACAAGCCCTGCCCATGGGCGTAATGTCACAAGCCCCGCCCCAAATAAAACATTTAAAAGCCCCCCAAGAACCCCTGAAAACCGGAAATTTCTGCTTTTTTAAGCAGTCAGGGGGGTGCACGAGCACCACTAAATATCTCTCAAGTGGGAAGCAGCGGTGGGTTTCAAGTGGAGACAGCGGCGGTGGGGGCTGAATTCCTCCTCTGCTTGCTGCTTCCCTCCTCCAACACACACCATCAAGTCCTCCCCCAGCTATTTTTTTTCCCCAGTCAGTCCCCAAAACCAAAAATTAGCTCAAGTGGGAAACAGTCAGCTAGGGAAAGCAGTTGCATGGATGTGTGTGTTCTTCTTTGTTACCGTGTTCATGCACACATACACCCTCCCCGGTCCTTTCCTCCCTTTCTTTCCCCGGGTTACTCTGGGAAGCCAACTAATCTACCCTCCCCCACATGCTTTCCCCTCTTTGCTTTGCCCCTTCTTCTTCTAAGGAGGTTGAACTCTGTCCTCCCCTCTCCTTCTCTCTGCGCCTTCTAGCACTTTTTCCTTAGGGTTCCACTGTGGATAGAATACCCCCCCCCCGTATAGTTTAAGAGTGAATATGTTAGTAATTCATCCCCCCCCCCCGCTTTAGTTCTTGAGTGCTTGCTCCGCCGTTCTTTCTTTTGACGGGATTGCACCCTTAGAGAGTTCAACAACACAAGGCCCAAATAAGAAAAGTTAATATGTGCCCAGAAATCAGGAATTGCAACTTTCATTATTTTATCTGATGCTTTTGCCGATGCAGACAATGTGTCAACGTGCAATGTTAATTTTCCTTTAGATGCCTCTCATCAGTTCATCTCAGAATCACAGAAAAGACAAACCAAATGTCCTAAACTAAATATTTTATAGCTCCATAGCAAACACTGTTTCAGGCCTCCCTAATGGGGCCTTGTGTGTATTAGCAATTGGGCTGTTCAGGTGTTTGATGTGTTTAATTCCAAAGTGATGCTGGATACAGATAAAGCATGCCGTTTTATGTACCTCATTGTGATAGGTCTTTATGGAAAAAAAATTAGATCAATGACCATTTTCATTGTACTTGTCAGTTTGAAAGGGCTGCAGTAGTTCATAATAGCATATTTATAATTGCACACAGTCAGAGCATCTCTGTGCTGGATTTTTGCCAAAATGCAAAGTAAATGCTGCATCCGTCCATCACTGTCCTGAGGAACTGGTGTTTTTAGAGTGCATTTGGAAAATCTCGTTGTACAGAATGACAGCTTGGGGTCCTGGCATGGGGAGAGTCGAGCAAGCAAAAAAAATGAAAGGCAGTGCCCTGAGGCTCCCCTCTAAAGACTGAGGCACCTGCAGAAGACTTCAGTGCATGCTTATATTTTTCAAGTGCCTTAGAGCAGGGGTTCTCAACCTTTGGAGGCCTGGGTACCCCCTATCATGGTCCAATTTTCTGAAGTACCCCCTGCTAATTAACTGCTAATTAATTGGATTAATCAATCAATTAATCAATCAATTAATTAGGTAATTAATCGTTAAATAAAAAGTACTAACATTTTTAAATGTGAAAAATGTCTTATTTAACTCCTCTCTCTCTCTCTCTCTCTCTCTCTCTCCCTCCCTCCCTCCCTCCCTCCATCCCTCTATCTCACAGAGAGAGAGAGGGAGGGAGGGAGGGAGAGAGATATGCAAGGATCTCTTTTTTCTCCAAGTCACACTTCTCAAAATCAGTTCCTCCCTCCCCCACCACTCCAAAGTACAAAAATAAGCCCAAAACCAAAATAAGAGAGACAGTAGGGCTCCGAAAATAATTAAAATTTAAAATCCATGTTAATGAACACTTAATTAGCTGCTGATGGGGCAGATAAGGGGCAGGGCTTGGAGTACCCCCAGCAAGAGGTCCGTGTACCCCTAGGGGTACCCGTACCACAGGTTGAGAATCTCTGCCTTAGAGCCCTTCATTAATGGTAATTTCACACACAAGGCAGCAACTCCAAGTCTGCCAAAAAATCTAGGGAGCTGCAGCCAATCTTGACTTCCTAAAGAGAGCACATACAGTCGGACCTTTTTATCCACTGGGGTTCTGTTCCCCGGACCCCAGTGGATTAAAAAAAAATAGTGTTATATGAAAACCGGGGGTCGGGAGTGGTGCCACATTACCTTTTTTCCAGCATCTTCGGCGCTTCCCTCCTCCTGAGTTTGTTTAAACTGTCTGAAAAAAAGAAAAACTGCTACTGGAAGCAACCTATAGATGGTGCCAGAGAATCCCGGTTGCATTTTTTCCTTTTTTCAGCAGTTTAAACATGCTGGGAAGTGACAGACCCCCAACAGATTCCTGGTTGCGTTTTCTTTTCGCAGAGGTTTGGACGCACACAGGAGGTGGGAAATGGCTGGCAGGCCCCTGACAATACTGAAAAAAGAGGTAATGTGGCGCAGTTGGACTCACTCTTCCACAGTTTTGACATCCGTGTTGGGAGACGCGGGCGGGGCGCTGGGCGGAGCGCCCTTCGGGCGATGGCGCCCGGAGCCGGTGCTCCACTTGCTCCACCCTAGTTTCACCTCTGCCTGGGACTACCCTTTGTGTCCATAGTCTTCGTGTTGTGGTGGTGAAGCAGCTCTCTTTAGGCCTACTCAGATAGGAGGAAACCCTTGGAGATCACTTTGCCAATTGAATACTACTGAGCTGGTTGGCAGCATATTTTGATGTCAATGGGAAGGCACTACCACAGTGGTCACACGTGACTTGGTTGCCCATGATTACAGATGTATTGGGAATTTGGGACCATAGGGTTTCTTCATATTATTAAGCAACTTTTTCCAATATTATTAAAATTATGTTGTGTATTTAGTGGCAGAAGTGAAATCTGCTCTCTGTACCAGCATAGAATGCTATGAGCAATGAACTTTTGAAATATATAATGCCTTCACAACTAGGGGAGCATGCCATGACAGAAACACTGTAACTCTTTATATGTTTCCACAATGCAAAGTCACTAGAAAAATATAAATAGCTGGTATAAGACTTTATAATTAGCTGTATATTTATAATAGATATGGTAGGTGTTCAGCGTTGGCCAACGCATTTCAAATAAGCAATTTACATTTAAATAAATAGGCATGCACCATCAATCTTAACACGTCTCTCTACAATGCTAAACTATCGCAGACTCGGAGCCCAATCCTATCTTCACCAGTGGGACTGGGCTCTGCATTGTCGCAAACATGCCGTAAAGCACATTGTCACAGCTTTACCTGGAGTAAGGAAACAAAAGTTCCCTTCCCCTGAGGTTACCTAGTGTGATAATGCAAGAAGTGATTGTCCGTTGTCATTTGTTAGAACGGCAGATTAATGCTTTTGAAAAATACATTACAGGGGGAAGTGTCAGTGAAGGGCTTTTGTTGGGCATACAGTGGTTATCCAAAAGTGTACATGCACATAAAAAAACTGTACATGTGTATTGTACACATGAACCACTACAACAGTTGAAGTAATGTATGCTGTGCATGAGCAAAAGACATTGGCCCCACCAATGTGCATCTCACCAGCCGCCACCGATAACATGAATGTTCACAGCATGGTCCTTCTCTGACTCTGTCATGGGAGCCTGGAGGTTATGCTCTAAGGCAGCAGCAGGCAGCTTCACTCTGTGAAGTCTGACATTCCTCTTTGCTTTTATCTGACTACTATATAAACAAAAGATAAGTCTTACTGAAGCCAGACTTCCTGTTTTGCTTTTTTAAAAACGTGTCTGCCAAAAGGTAACACAGAGCCCAATCCTAACCGATATACCCCCCCCCCGGATGCAACAGCGCCAGAATGGCAGCCGTTGCTTCCTGTGCAGGGGGAGCAGGACCAGGAGACTTCCGCAGGGAAAGGGGATGTTTAATCCCCTTACCCCTGCATAAGCCTCATGGCCCACAATGGGAGCACAATCCAGTGTAACTCTCGAACGGCGGAACGTGCACTCTGCCGTTCGAGAGTGTCGCAAACGTTTGTGGCCAATCTAGAGTAAGGGCGGCCGTCTGCCCTCACTCCACCACTGGATCGTTCCTGCCAGAGAAGATAAGTGCAGCACAGGGGAAGTCCGGGAGGCAAGGGAGGGGAGCCATTTGCCGAACTGGCTGGGGGGCAGGCATGGCGGCCGCCATATCCCCAACCCCAGGCTGGTGCGGCCTATACACGGCCTCCTAGGACTTGCGCCACCTAAATAGCTGGCAGAAATCAGAGGAGGCCCATTGGGGCCTCCACATGTTACACCGGGGGAAAGGGACAAACGTCTCTTTCCCCTGAGTAGACCTCCGGGCCAATCCAGGAATGGGGATAGGATCCGGCGGATGGCCTGGACCGCCTGCCAGATACTTAGGGAGGATTGCACTGCCCATCTCCTCGAACCTACGCTAGCAATTTTGCTAACGTAAATCCGAGGAGAGAAAATGGGCAGGGAGGCTTGTGACGTCCATCTCCCCAGGGTGGGCTAACTGGGGTCTTCGACGGGCGAAGCGATCGCTGCCGGTAAGTGCCTTTGAGTTCCCGGGGCCCCGAGTAAATAAAGAAGAGGACTTACGTGTAGCCTTTTGGATGTTGTTTAATCGAGATAAAGATTTAACATTCATGGGGACCGTGTTACGCCACAGGACCCCGAGCGTTGTTCCCTTAAAAATCACAAAGATTTTCTCCTTTTTCCTTCGTTAGCAACTGCCCTTAGAGGTTGTAGGGGAGGTGGTCTCCACACTGGGGTTTTTCTTTGAGGTGGCCACACCATAGACTTCCCCCACTCCCATAGCCTTCCCAGGCGTGAAGGTTGCTGATCCTCCGGAGTTACCGTATTTCCCACCGTCCCTGGTTCTGGCAGGCTTCTCCTCGTCAGGTTACCCTGGCCCTTGTTGTCTGCCCAGGTCCTTCTTTCTGTTGTCTCCCTAGAAGGAGGCCGTTCGTCCAGACTCAGGAGCTCCCTGGACCTGCCTCCTCTCTCAGCATCTCCTGAGCTCCTTATGAACTCCTGGCTAGCTTGCCCTGGTCCCACCCCTTCCGGGGGCGTGGTTTCCCTGAAGTCTTGTTCCCACAAGACTTGGTCTGCTCTGGCCTCTGCAGCTCTAAAAGGGACAGTGCTGCTTTCAGCCCCAGCCTCAGCTACAGTGGCGAGGCTGTAGGTGTAGCCGCCTTCCCTCTTTGCCCTGGCCTCCCTCAGCCTTTGCCCCTCATTCCAAGACAGGGCCTGGCGAGGTTCCCTCCCTGTGTCAGATCCTCTGCCTCGCCCCGCTAAACTGTTTGGTATCTCCTCCTGTGTTGGCGGTCCTTTCCACCCTTGTGCCCGGTTGGCAGTCCTGCCCTCCGGATCTCCATCCTCTCCCGAGGGGGAGGGATGACAAGGCTGCAGCGAGGGGAAAGGATCTGACACAGGCCTTCCACGATGGATCCGCCCCCTCCCACAGCCTCACCACCCACATTCCGCCCCCTCCCTGCCCTCCTGCCGGCTTATCTTTCCCGGTGCGCTTTCGGACGTCCTCTGATGTATGCGCTGGGATGTATGCGCTGGGAAGGCGGAGGCCTTCCTGCAGAGGTCTCTGGCAGCACACTTAGCATGCTATCGGGGATGCTTTTGTAACTGGTGCTGACTGCTTTATGGCAATCAGTGCCAGCGCGGGAGGCATGCCGCCATCAGTTGTCGCGCTTAGGATTGGGCCGACAACTGTCTCTCAAGGCCCTAGTCTCTTCTCTAAGATTGCTGGTAGCAAATTTGGAGATTTATTTATTTGTTACAGGAAGAAGTTTGTATGGGTAAATTAGGGTATTTACTGTATTTTATAAACCGCCTGTGTCCTATACCTTCAGCAAAATGTTCCTGGGGTGGCTTCCAAAAGTATGGTTATCAGGGCCATCCCAGCCATAGAGGTAAGCTTGGTAGCTTCCAGGGGTAGCAGCCACTCCCGTTATGTGAATGACTTGGGGAGAGAGTCGCCAGTCGCCACTTATGGGGAAGTGCAAAATGGCATCTTAGGAGCTGGGAGCCAGAAGGCAGCACTCTGACTTCACCAGGGCAGAGGCACAGTTGTAGAGGGGGCGAATAAAGGAAATCACATAAGAACATAGGAACATAAGAAGAGCCCTGCTGGATCAGGCCAAAGGCCCATCTAGTCCAGCTTCCTGTATCACACAGTGGCCCCACCAGATGCCTCAGGGAGCACACAGCCAACAAGATAACCTGTTTCCTGTTGTCACTCCCTTGCACCTTGCACAAAGAAAACCTGTTTCCCGTTGACACTCCTTTGCACCTGGCACAGAGAAAACCCACTTCTAAAACCAGGAGGTTGCTTATGGCTTATAACCTGTGATGGTTTTTTCCTCCATGAATCTGTCCAAACCCCTTTTAAAAGGCATCTAGGCCAGGTGCCATCACCACATCCTGTGGCAGGAATTAGCAATGCTGTGTACCAGATATCAAAGCAAGTCCCCTCCAGAATGTGCCCCCAGTATGCACGGAGAGAAGGAATAATCTGGAGAGTATGGGGGGTTCAGTTAGCAGATTCCAAATGAACTGCATTAGATTAATCCAAAACAGAGGCGTCGCTGGAGGGGGGCGGCGGCACTGCAAGCTCTGCACCGCTCCACCCCCCATCTACTCCCCGTCACAGTCAGAAATGGATATTATATGAAATATGCTGGTTAACTCCTGCTCATTTATCAAGCTATATGTGATAAGGTACACGTAGGAATTTTAATTCACCTGGGGTCAGGGCCATTCAGAGGAATTTTATCAGAGGGTACAAAGTTTCTTTTGGGCCCCTTCCCTTCATGTGAATTTGGCTCCTGGGCCCCCTTTTTTGCTCCTGGGCCCTCTTTTTGACCTAGGGCCCGGGTACGATTGTACCCCGTTAACCCCTCTCTCAGAGGCCTGGGGTAAAGAAAACACAACAACATTGGCTGACTGTTACTCTGTACTAGAGTACTTTGAAGTACTGTATATGTTTTAATCTGGTAGCAAAGGCATTGTGGTCTGCAGCAGATCTATTCGGATTGCTCCTGGCTGGCTACAAGGATATACAAGATCTCCTGTGCCATCAGCAGTTCTCTGGGCAGGAGGAGTACTGTATAGCTGTTGAAAGAAACCCTCTAAATTTGGCTGTGGAAGCCAAAGCCCACCACATGGCTGGTAAGAGCATGGTAAGTTGCAGATATATGCAGTGTGAATATCCGCCAAGAATAAGAAACCTGCTTATTCACAGACACCTGCCTCAGCTTCAAACAGTATGTGATGCTCAGTCTTATCATGGAATGTTTTTCCTCACAACAACAACACTCTGAAGCCACAATCAGGAGTGAAGGAAGGAGGCAGGTGAGGAAGGTAAACATCACCTTTTCCCACTGGTAGTTTTCTCCTTCAAAACCACCCCTTTCAGCATTTCTCCCTGCAGGGGAAAAGATGTAGGTCAGCTTCTGTTTTGCAGCTTCTTCCAGAAGCTACTTGGGATAAGATAAGATTTAATTAAATTAAATCGTGTAACAGTGAGTGTCGTGTGTAGTGTGAGCATTAGCATGTGAAAACGCTACTGAATTAAACACCGACAGTGAATAAAAACGTGAAAAGAGGAACATTTGCTTTCTCTAGCAGAGGTCCAAGGTCTTTCACGTGGGGGCTCCACCGTCTATTTAGCATTGCAATTATTGCAAAAATAAATAGCCTAGGATTTGATGGTTCAGTGCACTGGCGACTGTGATCCAATAATCATTTCCCCTGAAACTGGGGGGAAAAAAACCTTTAGGATTTCCTATGGCTATGAAGAGGTAACTTTGTGTTTTTAATATTTGTTGAGCTGTCCTTTAACATTGTTTGTTTGTTTGTTAATCTGTAAAATGCTACATTGATGTTTGGCTTGGCTGTTAGTGGTCCATGACTGACACCTTCGTGGCTTTGAATCCCCCCCCTTTCTTTGACTAAATAATGTTACTTTTTCCCTCTTATAGTTCTGCAGTAAACAAAACTAATTTGTACCTAATACTCCCTCTGTGGCTTTCCTTAAGTACTATACAGACTTTTCTCTTTCTTCCTCTAAATGAGATACATATGTGGCTATTTTTAAGCCAGCTTTATTTCTGTTTTGTGTTACTCAGCATGCCATGCCAACCATGTGCACTTATCTGTGTGTGGATCACATATAATAATATACGCAAAGAGCTAGTGAGCGAATGCCCATGTATCTTCAGGGGTGCTTCTGATGTCTCTGGCTCAGCTAGGACAACTATTCATCCCCCCAAAATGTGGAGGACAAAAGACGACTTCTTGGGGCTCACAATGTTGCTGGGAAAATGCTTCCACTGTACGTGCTTAGTAAGTTTTTCATTGGTTTGTCGCAGGTGCTGCTGTTGAGTGAGTTACATGCTTCACTGCTAAATGGGCAATACAGGACTGGACTCGGCCCCTGGAGGAAAAAGTATACAGTGTGGTATAGCAGAACCAATGCTGACATCGCATCTTGAGTTTTGCAAACTTTGTCACCCACACTGACTTTGTAGTTACCCTGTCTGCAAATCTAGATTAGTAGGAGTTCATTGCAGGCTAAACTCCAGGTACCCTATGGTTTGTGTGGATTTGATTTGCAAACAAACGTGCCTTAGAGAGAGTAAAGCATGCATTTCAAATTAAATATTTTCAGCATGTATCATATTTCCTTTGAACCAACTATGTTCCCCTTTCTCCTCCTCCTCCTATTCCTCCAAGACTGCAATCCTATACACCTTTGCCATTGAACTCAATGGGGCTTACTTCTGAGTAGATGCACATAGGATTGCACTGTAAACTTGCCTTTCTTCAAGCCTCCTTCACCAGTTTATTGCATGGAAAAGAGACAGTAATTTGGCCTTTTTGACAGAAAGTGACCAATAGATCAGGCAAACCGTTGCTCTATCAGATAAGTTCTGGGTTACTAAAGCAAGCTTCAGATCCTGCTAAACTCTATGCATAGCTTGCACATTTCCACTGTGACTATGCTCCTGACCACCATGTTTTTCCAGGGTCAGCCATCGTTTTCACCTTGCTCCACTGTCTGACCTCACACAGTAAGCCAAGAGAAGAAGTGGGTGACTCAGCAGAAGGCAGACTGAGAAATGTGCCTAGGGGCACGATAAGCCCCAATCTATTACCCCCCCCCCAATGCAGATATGACATTAGCAATGCAATTTTATACATGTTTTCTCGGGAGTGTCCCATGGTGTTCAAAGGGGTGTTCAAGGTATCCCTTGACATTTAAGTTCCGTCGTGTCAGACTCTTGGGTGCGGTGCTCATCCCCGTTATGAAGCCGAAGAGCCAGCGCTGTCCAAAGACGCTTCCGTTGTCATGTGGCCAGCATGCTTTTGAACTGCTAGGTTGGCAGGAGACAATGGGGCTTACTCCCATGTAAATTTGCATACAATTATAGCCTTAAGCCCTACTGCATATACTCTAATATCCCACAGAAGAAAAAAAGGAATGTTTTTATGCATTTAAACTGTGGCAATCCCTTTTAAGTGTTTGGGATGAAACAGGCTACATTTTTAAATTAAGAATGACAAGTTTTGAAGTAGAAATATTCAGCAGGAGAAGAAAACACCCTAAGGAGAAATTTAAAGTTGATTTTGTTGTTATTGTATAGTTTTAGCAGGATGCAGCCAAGGAATGTGTCATGACAAGCTTCTGCTCATCAAAATTTACCTCTATACTACTGCTCTTCATTAATAGTATTTTTTGTTCCTTTAATGACTTGGACAGATTCCCCCTCCCCTCTTAAAATATCACAGATGTGTGATGATGATGATGATGATGATGATGATGATGATGATGATAATATACTGTATTTATATACCGCCTTTCTTGGTCATTGGATTTCTCCTCCGACTTTAATCCAAGGTGGTGTACATGGGCAGGCTGTCCTAACCCCCCTTGGTTTTTTTGTTTTTTTTTTACAATATATAAATGTCTAATCTCTCATGAACGGCTACATTCCAGGTTGTATCCTTTTGCAGCCTGGCTTTTTTTCTGCTGGCTGGCGCCTCCCACACTCGACCGACGCAGCTGGAAGCTCTTATCTCTCCTCCTGGAGGCTTTTATAGCTTTTTGTCAGTGGTGTGTCTCGAACTTGTCAAGTTCACCGGTCTTCGGGCTTACAAGACGGCAGCTCTCCTGACTGAGCCAGACACTTCTGCCAGGTCAATACCAGGTCAAATACGTCTTGCAAATACATTATATGGACTTTGTAAAACTACTTTGTTCCTTTTATTTTTAACCATGAAGAAAGCTAGACTTTACAATGTCTAGTTTTACATAAAGGGCCAGTTTTACAATGGCACAAATGCAAAGACTCCCAAGTATTGTTTTACTGCATATCAGGAACTTGTAAGAATGCAGATGAAGGCATTTGAACAGACAGTAGATCTATTATCTATCATCACTGTGGACCTTTAAGACGGAGGTAAGCAAACCATAATTCTTCCCAGAAGAATGATAAAGGCAATTATTTGAAAAGTAGTTATGATCACAGGCTCATAGACATGTCAGGGCCAGTACCCATCGTGGTACAGCCACCGTTTCAAATGTTTTATGAATAGACTCTAGAGAGAAAAAAGAGAGGACACCACATTTAGTTTGGATTCTTTACACTCTTTCAGCACAGGCGAAGAATCTGTTTGGCACAAATATTGCTGTCGAGCAGAGAATAATCATATACATTTTCTTGGTGCTCTGCTTCTTAGCCAAGGAACAATCACCTTGTGATTTTAATGGTCTCCTTCGCTCAAGCAATCTTGCCAAGACCAGTAATACTAATGGTCATTGCTTATTATTATTTTATATCAGGTTGTGTAAGAAAAATGACTGTTTCTATGTCAAGTGGAGGTCAGTTTGACCACGGATGTCTCTGGGGATAATCTTAGTGGAGCAGGTTTTATTGTTGCTGGTTCCAGTTTTCAGTTAAACAGAGTGAAAAATGCAATGCACCAACATGCTCAAACCTCCCAAAGAGTAGAAAATCAAGCAGCTAATCCAGTACAGCAGCTGCTTGGAAAAATGACCGACTTATATATTTCTCCCCCCACACGTGTGCTTCTACAGCCCTTTTCAAGTGTTGCCACTATTATTCTGCCCTCTGTCTACACAAGTTCATTCCTACACTGGATAATGTCTGAAAAGGTCTGGTCTGTATAAACAACCAATCTTGCATGTGCCAAGCCAGTGTTCAAGCTGAGGTCAAACAAAATGGCTAGAGTAAGGTTTGTAAGTCGAATAGCCATGTACAGGCTTGAACCTCTGGACTGGAACTCTGTTCCTTGGGCCACTGAAAATTGTAAAATTGGATGGAACTCCATATGAAAATCTGAATGTGTGGAATTCATATGAGAGATTATAGCCCAGGTCATGTGGTTCACCTCACACCTACGCGATTGGTTCTGCTCCTTTGCTTGTTTAATTGATGCACCTTTTCCAGCTATGTGAAATTGCACCATGGTTAGCCTTACCAGAACTAAACCAGGACAGAGTGCCGGAGACCTTTAGGAGAAGGAATGTGGGCAGGTGTAGCTTGTTAAACCCTTAGAGCACAATTCTATGCATGTCTACTCAGAAATATCGATTTACCAGAGTAAAATAAAATTTCGCAATTCCTGAAGATGAGAGTTTGGCCAAATTAGATATGGAACGGCGATGAAAAGCCCAAGAGTTCCTGTAATGAAATGTGATGCCCAAGTATTTAAACTGGCGGACTTGTTCAATACTGTTACCCTTGCAGGTCCAGTTATAGATGTTGTATCTATTTGCAAAAATCATAATTTTAGATTTAGCATAGTTAATGTTCAATTTGTTGGCTGTTAGGTATTTAGCACATCTATTAAGTAGCCTCAGGAGACCCACACGAGTACGCGAAAGGAGAATCATATCGTCCGCATACAAAAGCAGAGGTACCCAACAGTTGCCCAAACATGGACAGTGGCTGTTAACATCCTCCAGGGCCAGGGCAAGATCATTCAAAAATAAATTGAAAAATAAGGGGGCCAAAATACATCCCTGCTTAACTCCTTTATTAATAGATATGGACTGGGATAGGGCCCCAGTTCGCGGGCACCGCAGGAGTTGTTGGTATAGAGCAGCGGTGGGGAACCGGCGGCCCGCAGGCCGGATCTGGCCCTCGGAGTGATCCGGTCCTGTCCACATGAGACTGGACCCGAGTCAATCAGGTTTGGCCCGCGCGAGCAGACCGGAGGCCCCGCACGCGCTCACCTCAGCGCGACTCCTTTGGAACCCGGCTGTTTCTGCGCATGTGCAAAAACAGCCGGGTTCAAAAGGAGTCGCGCCGAGGTGAGAGCGTGTGCGATGGTCGCATGCTCACCTCGCGCGACTCCTTTTGAACCCGGCTGTTTCTGCGCATGTGCAGAAACAGCCGGGTTCAAAAGGAGTCGCGCAAGAAGTGCGCGCAGGGCCGGCGGCGGCAGCCTGAAAAAGGTAAAGAGAGCAATGGGGGGGGAGGTAAGGAGAGCGCTGGGGGGAGGTAAGGAGAGCGATGGGGAATGGGAGCGGTGTGTGTGTGCGCGTGCCCGCGCGCCAGGAGAGCCCATTTGTGATGGAGGGGCACACGGCCCGCGGCACATTTTCCCCATGGGAAAATGGCCCTCCACCACAAATAGGTTCCCCACCCCTGGTATAGAAGGATCTAATCAATAGCAGGAGTCTTTTTTCTATCCCTTGTGAACTAAGCTTATTCCATAACAGTTCTTTGTCTATTGAATCAAAAGCCCCTTTTAAATCAATAAAAGCCAGAAATAATCTTGCTCTGGATATCCTGACTTGTTTATCAATTTATATGGGAAAGAATAAGACAGTTGTCAACAGTAGATCTGCCTTGCCGGAATCCTGCTTGTTCTGGTCCAAGTATACTATTCAAGTCTACCCAGGCCAAAAGCTTGGTGTATAGATACCTTGCATAGATCTTGCCCACAACTGACAAAAGGCTGATAGGTCTGTAATTGGCCAGGGAGTCAGAATCACCCTTTTTGAAGATAGGAACAATAACTGAGGAGCGCCAGTCTTGGGGGACACATCCCGTTTCATTGATCTTTGTGAAAAGAGGGGCTAACAACTGAGCCCACAATTCTGGCTTGCTTTTAAGAAATTCAGGGGGTATTGCATCCAGTCCAGGGGCCTTCCCAGATTTTAGATGACCAATTAGCTGTCTTATCTCTTCTGGGGCCACTGGTGGCCAAACAGGAGGCTCAGAAATTAGTGTGTCTAAACACACTTCAGGCTGGTAGGATTTATCCAAGAAGATCCCCTCAAATGTTGAACCCAGGCAGAGGAGGGAATTACTACCTTATCACTTCCTTCATTGTGTTCAAATGAAGCCTCATTTTGTTCAAACTTCTGAGTAGACATGCCTAGGATTGTGCACTAAGGTTTTAACAAGCTACACCTGCCCACATTCCTTCTCCTAAAGGTCTAGCACTCTGTCCCAGTTGGAGATCTGGTAAGCCTAAGTGCAACATAATGTCTGCAAACAAGGAATAGTTCATTGTTACCCACAGTTTAAGAGAGCAGTCTAGCCTTATGTTGTTCAATTACGTTTCCTCTCAATCTCATCCGAAGCCACTTCATCTGTCTGCTGCCATGCAGTCATTATACTAACATTTATCTCGGAGTTAGCAGATCCCCTCTGTTGTGATGTAGGTCCAAGAATAGAAAGGGGACAGTACTTAAAATAGCGTGCACATATGTAGCAGTTTGGAACATAAATAGAGAGTAGATAGCTTATCTATAGGAGCTCTTCCCCACCTAAAAAAGAAAATAAGTCTTGAAAATCTATATCTTATTTTGCATTCCAAAAATAAAGATCCTCTTTCATAGCCAAACCACTTGAGAGTCATTTCATCTCCTGTTTAATTCCTGACCAATAATTTTATCTTTCATTTCCTTCCATTGTACTCCACCTGGCAAATGTCCCATCTGTTATGAGTCCCAGATATCATAAAGTAAATTTTTTTTTTAGATTTATGAAGAAGAAGAAAATAAGAATCAGGTGGTTTGAGGCTGAGGTTTGCGATTTGTAGATATTTGAGAAGAACTGCATGAAATTTGCAAGAATATAATGATCTCTCTGTGGAACAAAGTTTGAGATGAGACAAAGGAATTGTATTTTTCCTATATTAACTGTATTGATGCCAAGTCTGAGATAATTATTTTAGTTTCAGGAAGCTCATGGGGGATATAACTGTGCAAAAATTTAACTGAGTTTGTAACAACAAAATGTATGGCACTATTCCTACTCTTATTACTTCTACAAATACTGATGGGAGTCACTGTGATGATAGCCAAACTTTCAACAATAGCCCTCCTGTCCTTTTAATAGGTGATTAGAGGCAGACATTGCATCAGGTGAAGCTTTTCAGCCCTTTGAGATGCTACAATAATGATGAGACTCCCTTGGCCAGTCTATTGTTTTGATAGAATGAATTACCGGTAGATAATGAATGAACAAAGAATTGACAAGGAGAAAACACTACTCTTTCCTTCCAAATGTAAGGGTCACTTCTCATCTGAAAGTCCAGAGAAGGTGACTCTTCAATCCAATACATGCATGTGTCCAGATTTTAGCCAGACCACTTAACCTCAAAACTCCAAAGAGTATATTAGTGCATGATGAGTCTCATGGGAATGAATGCATGTAGCATTGCCCATCAAAGTGAATTCCAGAAGAATTGCCAGTTTTTCTAGTGTGGTAAAGCCATAAAGAGGCATGTGGAGTAGCGAAGAATGCTGGGGAATTGACGAGCTTGCCTCTCTGTTGAAGTTGGCTTTTTCAAAGTTTCTTCTCTGAGCCAAACACTCAGAAGTAAGTACCATTATAGTCAATGGGGCTTACTCCCAGGTAAGACTGGATAGGATTGCAGCCTCAGTGCACAACCCTAACCAAAGCCCCATGCTGGGATGATCATCTTCTTACCCTGTGTCAAGCCCCAGCAATCTCTATGGGGCTATTCGGATGTGCTCCAGCTAAATGGCTTGCACAAATCTGGGTAGCTGATTCACTTCCATAAGAGATAATTATATGATGGAAATCACCAACCTGGGCTGCAATCCTCTCTAACCCTTACCTGAGCGCAAGTCCCATTGAACACAGTGGACTTACTTCTGAGTAAACATGTATAAGATTGTGCTGTTGTACTACAATCCTATGAACATTTACCTGGGAGTAAGACCCACTGAACTCAATGAGGCTGACTTCTGAGTAGACATGCACAAGATTACACTGCTTTAAAAGTAGATTAGACAAATCCTGGAGCATAGGTCTATCAGTAGACTTACCAGATCTCCAACCGGGACAGAGTGCTAGACCTAGATCCTTCTCCACTCTGTCCCGGTTGGAGATCTGGTAAGCCTATCTATCAGTGGATATTTGTTGTGAATACTTTGTATCCATAGACAATATGCCTGTACTAGTTGATGGTGGCAACAGCAGAGGGGGCAGGGAGATACTACAGCCTTCCTCTTTCTGGGCTTTCCAAAAACATCTGTTTGGCTACTGTGGAAATCAGGATGCTGAGACTAGGTGGATCTTGGTCTGATCCAGCAGAGGTCTTATATATATTGGGGTATCTTTCTGGATCTCCAGTGTAACATTCCATGCAATGCTGTAATACTGAGTGATTTTGTGCTGCTGCAGTTGATTATACTATACTACATTTCTAAGAATTTCTTTACTGATAGAATAGGTGGTTCAGGCAGTGAACTACTGTACATCAACGGAACGTCAGCTAAGGAGCATAATTTTAAATGGACAAGTCAGTGGTTGGATTGGGAGCTATAAGAACATAAAAAACTTGGAGAATTCATTAGTTAAGATTCTTAGGGAGCTCCATGTACAGACTGATATGAAGATTAATGCCAACCAATCTGACCTCATCCCTGTAAATCTCCTAGCAAATAAAAGTTGCTTAATAGATGTCTTGATTCCATCAGGATATAACATCGGTCATAGAGAAGAACATAAATTACAACATTACCGTCAACTCTGGATTGAGTTCAAAAGACTCTGGAAAGTGAATGTTGAAGTAATTCCTATAGTCATCAGAGCCAGCAGGGTTACTAAACCCATTAAACAATATGTTCAAAAAGCTGTCCCCAACTATTAGCATCTATTTTCATCAGAAATGAGCCACAGTGCACATGGCATCAATTGTTAGATGAATCAAGTGTCAGAAGCCATGGATAATGGGCTTGACTTTACCAACTGGTCCTGGTCTTGATTGGACCCTTAAAAGCAACATTTAACTTTCATGCTGGATATTCTGCCAGAAAACTGCCAAGAATTTAAATTGCAGTATCACTATTCATTACAATCATAGAGTGAGTCAAGAACGTTGGCCACGATCCAAACCTCCACATGGCACCAGTGTGCCCATGGAGCACTATGCAAGCAGGGAAACACAATTTTCTGTCACAAACCTCATGCACTGCGATTGGATGTGCATGAGATGTACATCTAATGGAAAGATATGATTTAGTGAAAATAAATGTGCTTTTGTTTAATTAAAATTCACCTGATGTATGTTTTGCTAGAATTTTACTGAAGATAAAGCTGCAAAGGAAACAAGGCTTTTTAATAAAATTCTGCATAATTGAACATCTTCGAAAATTGCCCTCTTGTGAAAGTGCGTTCACAAATACATGCTCATCGCATGATGAATGCAATGTCAAGTGATGTTTTGCACGTATGCAGTGGCTATTACAAATCAGACACATTTTTCATTTGGCTTTATATCATCTACTTTTTATTGGGAGACACATCAGACATACGGATGAGACTCAAGTCACTGTATCACGATGTGTGAGTGAATCAGCCATGACAGGAATCGGCTAAATAGAAGTATGTATGTATAGTCAGTCTGCATCTTATGCAAAAGTTACATTCCAGAGTCAATGCCTAAAGCTAAAATCGCCTATACACAAAATTACCTTGAAACTCCCTTAATCCAAAAAATGCATATTGTCTCTTTAAAAACTGTGAGAGGCATGTGGGTCTGAGGGAACAGCAGCTTCATTCTCTGATCTCTCACTTTGAGGATATGTACTGAGTAAGTGGAATAGTGGGTGGAATCACCTGCACTATTTAAATTGTTGCTTTTCCTCTGATTTTTGTTTTTGTTTGCCAAGAACGAGTAGCTGAATTCACGCAAGTAACGTGTGTATAAGATGCGGGCTGCCTGTAATTATGAAACCTAAGCTGATGGGAATAAGTAATTTAGGCAGCAATTCTATATGTTTTTCCTTGGCAATAAGTTCCATTCTACTCAATAAGACTTACTTCTGAGTGAATATGCATAGGATTGGCAGCCCAATCCTGTGTAACTCTTGCACCGGTGTAACAGTAGATTACAATGTAAGTGCACTTATGCCAGTGTAATTTGTGCCAGTGTAACAGTGTAAGTGCACTTATGCCAGTGTAACTTGCCGTATGCCGACGGACGCAGGACAGACACTGGCATAACCCCCCTCGGATGCCATGCACGCACAGTTCAAACACTGCTGCAACTCTGCCAGCTCAGGGGGCATTCTGGGGGTGTTCGGATGCCCCCAGAATGCCCCCTGTGCCAGAAGAGTTGCGTTTGTGTCTGTCCCACATCTGAACTACACATGCACGGCATCCGAGGAGGGTTACGCCTGTCATATGCCTGTCTCCGTCCTGCATTCATCGACATACGGCAAGTTACACTGGCATAAGTGCAGTTACACCAGTGGATCTACTGTTACACCAGTGCAAGAGTTACACAGGATTGGGCTGTGGGTGTGTATATGTTAAATATGCATATAAAACACAAGTAATTATTTTTGTATAAAATAAGGTAATAAGGTCACATGCATTCTCAAATATATGCTGTCACTAAAAGTCTAATTAAAACTAGTAGGGCTTTTTACTGTAGTGTAGCACACGTAGTATAACTGATAATTCAATCCAATTAGTATTGCTACAGTATTTCCCATATCTGTTCTTCAACTTCCTTATGACTTTTCCAGGATATAATGTATTGCACAGGTCCAAATGATATGCAGCCAGTTGTCATGCAAGCACTTAGTTTTCTCAAACAGTGTTCAAATCTACCAAAATTAATTTTTAAAAATGTAATCTTTCTTAATTAGCACTATCCTCTAGGAATTGTGGGATCCTGGTAGTTGTTTTTATTTGTATTTTTAGAAGTTGTATATCACTGCTATGAGCTAAAGCATCCTTAACGTTCGTGGTTTTCTTAAAAGCAAAAACAGATATTATGTTTGCGCGTGGGGATTCTCTCTACAATGAAACAATATCTGCAGATACAATTATGAATATCTAACGTGTATTCTGTTTGGAACTGTTCCATTAGATTGTGGTTTGTCTGGGGAAAACAAGACATTGTCCTGATAATAGATGTAGTGCTTTATTATATTGTTACTGCTGCTCTGTGACTGGTATTTTCTTAGGCAGATTGATGGTTAATAGCCCAGAATGAGTGGCAGGCCCCCTTAATATTAGGAGATATTTGAGAATTATCCTGAAATCATTTGAGAATTATCCTGAAATTATCCTGAAATCATGGGTAATGGCAGGTGACTCTGTGTGTTGGGAGAGAAAATCAGTTTGCACTTGGGAAGAGGAGAGAGAGAGAGAGAGAGAGAGAGAGAGAGAGAGAGAGAGACTTAGGGAAGGCTACAAGACTGGCTGTCGGATAGTGGATCTGCCTGTTTTTAAGAATGCCTGCTGTTTGTCTCTACTTATGCTCTACATGAATACAAAAATGCCTGTATAACATCACCCATCCTTTAGAATGAAAGGGGAAGGGACAGTTTCCAATAAAATGACCCTGCCTAACTTTTAGCTAATTGGATTAGGGGTTTTCCCTGAGTCTCAGTGGAAAAGCTCTGGGATTGCACATCTCTTCGTTTCCAAGCATTGGAAGTTTTCTAAGCTGTGCCCCCTGGGCCTGCTCAGAGATGTCACAGTTCCCTGGAACTTGAAAAGTCAGTCCTTAAGAGCTTTTGCATGAGCAGTCCTTAGTGAATTTTTTAAAGTTAAAATTTCACAACGGTCTTTTTCAACAATACGAAAAATAAGCATATAACTGAAAAGACTGTTTTGGCTCAACTCTAAACTGTATATGGATGTGATAACTGTTAAGTTTGTAATCAATGAATTACTTCATCCAGGTCAGTTATTTAGAGTGTGCTATGTTAATCACAGACTAAGAATCCATTCCAGGATTTACCCTAGTCCGAAATTCTACAGGAATGGATAGCAGTCTGTTTCTGGCAATATACAGAGACAAAACCTCAGCATTAATCCCTGTTAAGGCCATTCTGCTGTCCTTGGCTTATTCTTAAGAGTTCCCTGCACTCTGTTATAGTAACCTTTGAATGTTTTTTGCTCTGAGGAGAGTAGGTGCAGTTGCTTATTGTTCACATGTGTTTTCATGTTGCATATGTGTATTCTTGGTTTACTGCAAAGGAAAAATCTGCAGCCTCCTACATTTTAACCAAGTGAGGTCCCTCTAACTAGGCTTGCCATATTTTCCCAGTTTCCAACCGGGACACCCCCCCCATCCTTAATTAATTAATTTAAAATTAATTTAATTAATTAATTAACTGAATAAATACATTTAAAAATTTTGTGGGCGCAAAGTCCGAAAAAAATATTTATTTTGGCCATGAAAATGGCTGTTTTACTGCTGCTGCCACGTACCTATCCTGCTGCCTCCGTTGTCCTCGCCGCCGTCCTTCTTGTCGCTGCCCTCGCTGCCATCCTCGCCCTCGTGTCGCCGCTGCCGCCCTCGTGTCGCCACCGATGCTCTCGTGTCGCTGGAGCCCCCTGGAGCCACTGCCACCACTTTTAAGAGTTTTAAAAGTGTACCTTTTTCCTGTCGGCCATCTTGGATCTCACGAAATCTCACAAGATCCAAGATGGTGGCGCCCAAATCTCGTAAGGTCACATGAAGCAGTACTGCCCACGGGATTTGGGCGCCACCATCTTGGATCTCGCGAGATTTTGCGAGATCCAATATGGCCGACAGGAAAAAAAGGTAAGCTTTAAAAAGTTTTTTAAATCCTTTAAAAGCGGTGGCAGCGGCTTCATCCGGACCTGGAAAGCCCGGGACCGATCTGGGATCGGAGCTCGGAAACCGGGGCGGTCCGGGACGGATGGCAAACCTACCTCTAACCAATAAAGTTCCTTAATATTCAGCTCCAAGGAGGTTTTCCCCAGGTGGACCTGATTGGCCAAACATGACTCCAGAATAGTGTTCTAGAAGTGCAGCCTGGGGAGTCTCGCCCCATGTAGTACCACCCCCCCCCACTTACTTTTTTTGTTGAATCCGCATGAGTTGAACCAGGGTCTCTGAGAGGAAATTTATCAGGGGGTACAAAGTTTTTCTTGGGCCCCTTCCCAAGGGGGAGGGGGCAAAATGTGGCAGGAGGAGGGTAGCAACGGCCAGAAATGTCTCCGGAGCCCAGGTCTATCTGCCTGGTAGATCTGACCTCCCAGTTGGCCCAGCCTCAAGCTTTCAGTCTCCATGATGAGGCTAGCTGAGATCTTAGGACATTTCTGGGGCCTCCTTTTGTTCCCAGCCTCCTCCCCTTTGACTGTGGACCCAGGTACAATTTACCTCCTTTTACCTCCCTCTCACAGGCCCTGCATAGATCTTGGTGGTAACAGCAACCACTTTCCCTGCTAAGTTTTTTCCAAGTTCCTTCCATACCTGCCAAAGCTTCCTACTTCGCTGGATAAGAATGGAGGATTTTTTTTTAATGGCACCCAGAGGCAATGGAAAGAGGAGCACCACTGCCTGTAAGTGGAGCAAACATTTTGTCCCTGTTTGCATTCCCCAATCACTGATGTGCCCCCCTTTAGTTTGTGCCCCTCTTTAGTTTGTGAATCAGGTACTAAAGTGAGTGTATAACTGGGGAGCATTCCGGTTTAGCTTTACTACAGACTGCTGGGTTTCTTTTTCAAACTATACTGGCATTGTTTTTGTCCCCTGGATTGAGCACACCTGTGATGAACCATTTCTGTGCATGAACCCACTATGAGCATTGACTACCAGCATGCTCATGAGCTCTGTGTTAAATCCAGTTTCATTATACAAATTACCTCTGTGATTTCTCCCCCATGAGGTATTTCTCTGATTGACTTGAAATGCTTCTTAACAGCAATATTTCTGTAGATAGCTCATTGACCCATTTTGTGCTTTTCTGCTGTTATCTTGCTTGCCAGTTCTGCTTGAAGAATTGTCATGATTTTTAGCATCGATAGTAAGGATTTATCTTAGTGAATCCTTTATTCCTACACTCCTCCTGTAATGTATAGATTTCCCTTGTAGCTCTCTGTAATGAGGTTCTTACAGCAGTGCTATCTTGCTGTGATGCATTATGCATGGTGAGTGCGCAGAGGTGAGAATTTCCAATGACTCCCTGGGAGAAAATTCAATGGTTTCTTCTGAGCTCATCATTCTGAAGATCTTGCAATGCTACAAACCTTATGTGGCTTCAGCAAAAATGCATTAAATGATCTAGGGCTCATCCCTGACTTTTTGTTAGGTGATTGTAAAGTTTATTTCATATTCACTGTTTTTTGCAGTACATTCTGGCCAAACAGTGCCAGTTTTCTTAAATGATGTGTCGTATAAGGCTGTTTCAGAAAACGCTCAGCTTTTCAGGAATGGATCCCAGCGTTAATGGAGGCATTACTCTACTTAAGGCATGCATATTTATAAAACCAACTAAATTATAAATGCACTCTTAAACACACTGTCTCCCACAGGTCTTCTTAACAGCAATACAAGAATCAACTCTCGAAAGTGTCTGTGCACAATCAAGCCTTTTCTTTAGATACCCTAATAATATGAGCCTCATTGCAAGTCAATATTCAGAAGAATGTTGAGGTCAAACTGCAGGAAGCATGTGCATACTACTTTCATGTTTGCCTGTTTTAAACATTAAATACCAGATGGCTCAGGATTAGTGTGGGGGGAGGGTTAAGTCTGCCCCGGCATGTTTCCAACCCAGATGTCTCACATGGCTACTACTTGTCAGGATTCCGTGGTGCCACTGATAAGTAGATTTGGATCCGAGCCATGGCAATGGAAATGGTTAAGGATGCTCTCCCCACTATGGTCCTAATCTGCAGTGGGCCCTGATCCAGTTGGAACTTACTGTTAGGAAAGGAAACACCGAAGCCTAAGCACATGCTTCCTGGGATGTGTAGTTTGACCATTAATCCTTGGCCAGAGCGTCCAAGATTGAGTTGTAGAGATATAGTTCCCATTCATCTTTAAGGCAACAGCCCAAGAAAACAGAAGGTGAAAGATTAAAGAAAAAGCGGAAAGCAGAACTCTGCAACAATTGAAAAAATATTTTTGACAGGATGTGCCTACTCAACAGAAACACAGAAATAATTTCATAACCTCCCTCTTTTAATTTTCAAATATTTACCTGACTTGATCAATTCAAGCGACCTTTAGGTAGGCAGCCACAGCCACCACCACCAAGTACAAAAAATGAAACCAAGAAGCCATTCAAACTACGAAACCTCCACTGAGCATGTGCAACTTACAAGCTGCTTTCTTCTCCCAGGGCCGTAAATCAGGTTTACATTTAATTTCTAGCCAATCTGGAAATGTGGCTGTGCTTTTACCACCATTGCTATTTATTAGTTGTCACCAACCTATTCTATAGGGGTCTTAAACATGAAAGGATCACTACATGACAGAGTGCCTCTTGGCCCAGTTAGCAGGTTAACAGTATAGGGTGAGAGGCAGTAATGTAGACTTGAGTCTATTGACTTGGACTCGGACTCAAGTCGCGTCAATGACTTGACTTGGACTTGACTCAGCGATTGTAAAAGACTCGACTCGAGACTTGGAGTCTTTTACGACAAGTAGAATTTTATTCAGGTTTAAATCCGTTTTTCCCCATTAAATAGATAGGGACTTGCAACTCGCAACCAAAGACTCGGGAATTGGGGGCAAAGACTTGTGATTTGACTTGAGACTTGGAGTCAGAGACTTGATCCATATCCCTGGTGAGAGGGATAAAATCCTCCCCCTGTCCCATGCTGTACTACTTTGGTATGTGACTAGGTAAGTAACTTCCTGCTCATATAGCCCCGAACATTAGCCCACAGCACAACAGGACAACTGCAACACATAACAGCAGCAGCAACAGGGATTGAAAACTAGCTGTCAAAAAAGCCCCAAAACAACAAACGTTTCTGTTGTGGAAGTTGCTAATGGTATAAATAAATAAAAAACGTTCTTGATAAAAAAAAGTTTTCAAAATGTGTTGGGAACGCTACCAAACTGCAGCTATATTTTGTATATTTCAACTTCCCTATATGTGTGTGTATGTCTCTTGCTTTATGACCTACCATTTCCATGAACAATATTGTCCAGATTCCCTTGTTCTGAGATATAAACTAGAAAAATGGCTGTATTTGACAGGATGTGCCTACTCAACAGAAACATGGCTTTTTTTTTTAAAAAAAAGTCACAAACTGATTTTAAAGCACCTTAAGTTCTTCTTGTGCCCTCTGATTAGATTTGATTCCTAAATAAATATCTGTTGTTCCATGACCCAAACTGCGCAAATATCTAGTCTTGGCAGGCAAGCACATTGCAGAGAGAATAATATTATGCATGCACAGTACAATTATTTTCTAGTAAGACCAGTAGAGAGACACATGAATCAGCTTGGTCAGAACTAATCATGGCAATCTGGGAAAGGACAGTACAGTGTGTTACTTGCTGTCTCTAGAGACTTCGGCATTGCCGTCTTGTTTGCGTGCACTTGATACAGCGAGCGTCATTTTTGAATCTCTTTATAAACAACCGCTTCCAAAAGACACGTACATGACGGAAATAGTTGCAGTACTGTAAAGTCATGAACGTTAACGGAGTTCTGAAGATCCTTCTGCGAAGAATGTCTGTCAAACAGGAATGATGGATCTTCGAATTCAGGCTGGGTTAACCTTGCCAGACATGCACGAGAGGATTTTAACTCCTGGAACAGTCTCTGTAGAGGCACTTAATCAAAACAAGAACAAATCACACACACAAAAATGATGGTGCTATATGCTTCTGCTCCTCGACCGCCTGCAGTTAGGAAAAATGGTAAGGACCTCTTCTGCAAATGTCAGGAGGATGTTGTACATGCCAAGTGGGTACCACTTATCCATCTACTACTTGCCAGGTACATGACTATCATTCAACTTGATGAGAAGGACATGCAAAGAGCCTAGAAGAGTCTTCCATGATCTGTGGGGCAGCTGTGCTTTCAATTTCTGAAGATGTGTGATGGATGCCCAATAATCTCATTAGAGCTGTAGAGGGAGCTATTTCATTTTTAAAGCATGTTCTATCTAACCTAAATTTCCATGATTTCTTGAAGGCATTATCTTCCTTGGTGTTGGAAACACACTCTCTCTCTCTCTCTCTCTCTCTCTCTCTCTCTCTCTCTCTCACAAGACGATGTGTAACAACCTTGCCTTATGGCATTACACTTCCTATGTGATTTTTGCATCTATTTTTAACACAATAGAAAGGAAACCAGCAAAAACAATATCTCTTAAAAACTCCCCACAGTTCATTTTTCATCCAAGATATACACACAAAGGAGGTTGGAAGGGGGCTAGGGACGAATTCTCACCTTTTTGCAACAATTGGTCACACGTCTTTAGGGGAAATGTGTGTACCTCACACTTCAAGAATCATGACTCCAACAAGGTTACAGAGACTGTAGCAATACTAGAACTATCTAGGGAAAAGGAAAAGATTTTCAACAAGAATTACAAAGTTGACTGAAATCAGGCATACGGTTCTTTTCTCTGACAGTGAGGTAAATAGCTTGCACTTGTTTGGAGTTTTATCAACCAACCCATTGGCTTGTTGCATTTATTTTAAAGGGGATGCCTTTCAGGTTTAGAGTTCTAAAACATTACCCTTCTCTCTCTCATCACTGTTTCTCAAGGGAAACTTTGTAAAAACAAACAAACCCATGTATTCTTAGCCTGTGTATGGAGACAGTAAAACAGAAAAAGAATTCCACTGCCCCTTAAAAGTAAACCTTCTGCATCTGGTCTTGCTGTTTAAATAGTTGTTTTTTTTAAAAAAAACCCAGGCATGGTAGCCAGGATGGAACAGGCATTCTTCACCAGAGCCTGATAACTATTCAAAATTGGTAGCCTATTATTTTCTGATTAAGAGCTAATTTTTTAATTGATTGATTGATTGAAAACATGCATGGCTGTTCCAGGCATGGGTGAGTGTATTGGGTGAGTGTATTCATTTAGCTCATGGCAGCTTATATATTGGTTCAAGGCAATCTCCCATCTTAGGTACCTTACAAGGCAGGGTGGTCCAACGTTTCGTACGTCGAGGGCCGCATGCGAACTTCGACCGCACAATAAATTAAATTATTAATTAATTAATTAATAATGACCGATACATGCCCCGCCCCGCTGTCTAGCATGCCCCGCCCATGCTCCCCTGAAGATCGAAAAGGCGGTCAGCTCCCGACCGCCTTTCCGATCATCAGGGGAGTGTGGGTGACTGCGGGAGAGGGGAGCTCCAAGAGCAGCCGGGGGCCGCAGCAGAGGCCTTCGGGGGCCAAATGCGGCCCGTGGGCCACGTGTTGGACCGCCATGTTACAAGCAGAGGTGAATCTAGGGCAGAGCAAGCGGAGCACCCGCTCCGGGTGCCATCGCCCGAAGGGCGCCCCGCTGCTCCGCCCGCAAGTCGGACTCGGACTCGGACTCGGAGACTCAAGTCCGACTCGGGCCGGCCCCCTCAATTGGGAGAGCCGGCTGGGGACGTCTTCCCCGGCCGGCTGCCCGGGGCCTTCTAAGGAAGGCCTGCTGCGCAATTTTTTGCGCATGCTCAGACTGTTACTGAGGGAAAACAATTACTTGTTTCCACGCCAAAGCTCCGCCCCCAGGCTGTCCTTTCCCCTCAGTAACAGTCTGAGCATGCGCAAAAAATTGCGCAGCGGGCCTTCCTTAGAAGGCCCTGGGCAGCCGGCCGGGGAAGATGTCCCCAGCCAGCTCTCCCGATTGGGAGGGGTCCCGCCGGGTCGCCCCCTCCCGGAGCGCGCCCCTCCCTCCCGGAGTGCGCTCTTCCCTCCAGGAGTGCGCCCCCCCTCCGGAGCGTGCCGCGGCCTGTCGGCTGCAGCACGATATTTAATTATAGGGGCGCCTACCCCCCGGTGCTCCGGGCGCCAAGGGGGGCGGTTACGCCTCTGGTTACAAGGTAAGGTACCTAGATGACAGTTTGCTTCGTTTCAGCAGGAGAACAGTACTGTGTCTCTTCTCTTGACTTGACAGGTGTCTTCCATCCAATAGAGAGAGTTAGGGCTAATTCATCTTTGACAATTGGCCACGTGTATCAGTTCATGTCATCAGTGTAGTGGTACAAGCAAACTGCAGCAGCCACTTCCATGAACTCAGAAGTACATTCCTTCCCAGTACATGTTTGAGTGCTGTCGTGCCTTTTGTCCTCTGTGATCTCACTCCCAGTTTTGGTTTCCTCTGCACCATGGTCTTCATGGGACATCAAAGTAGAATGGGGCTGCCCTAGAGACTCTGCAGTTCTCTGAGTTAGAACAGAAGCCTTAGTGTGTGTTAAACCTTTCTTCCCCCCCCCCCCCGGAGCTGGTAGTTATCAGGGGTGGGGTGGGGTGGGGTGGGGGGACGCTGCTTTGGGAGCAAACAGCAGTTTGGTAGGGGACCTTACTTGGGTCTGTGGCATGGGAGAATAACCACCACCACTCCCTCTTTCCCCCATGTCATTGTTGGGATCAAGGCCATACACTACTTCTCTCTTTTCTTATTTTAATAACAGCAGCAAAAATGAATGATGTGCTCAGTGTCATGTCTACTTTGATCCCTGCTTTCAAAGAAGAATTGAAAAGCAATGCCTAGCACAATGTGAGTGCTAAGAGAAGAGAGGAAAATGAAAAGCAGTAAAGCTCTTTAGAAGAACAGGAATAAAGTTGTAATTGCCACTTGATTGTGTGTGTGTGTGTGTGTGTGTGTGTGTGTGTGTGTGTGTGTGTGTGTGTGTGTGTGTGTGTGTGTGTGTGTGTGTGTGTGTGTGTGTGAGAGAGAGAGAGAGAGAGAGAGAGAGAGATATCCATAAGTAAACAGGAGGTGAATATCAAATATTGCAAATTTCATTAGATACTTTGTAACTAGAAACAAACAATAGAAGACACACATTTTCTCTTGCATTCTTGTTCAGAAACAAAACTTCACAAACCTGCACTTCCAATTTTACCAGGCAGTGCCAGTACTAGCTTGCTAGAAGCCCTGGTTAAATTCTGCACTGGGCCTCCCATGGCCTTCCCTGCCCGCCCCCTGCTGGTGCAACAGGCGGTACTACATCCAGGTTGGCCCAGCCAGGTGGGTCTTCTGACAGGTGTAGTCCCTCAGCCAGTGCCCAACCTTGGCCGACTCAGGATGTCGTCCCTGTTGCAAGTCTGGACATAAGGCTTTCCCTTTGTGAATGTATAAACAGGCTCTTTGAACTTTTGTGTCTAATTGTATAGATCTCTTCTGGTGTAAAAACACCAATATATTGTGTATTTCCATAAAGGGAATAATGGCATCCAAGGTATCTGAAGGTATGCGTGATTCTCATGATTCTGAGTCAGTGGGGGGAAGATTTTTTGGGAAGGGGGGCTGTGCTCCACATTCCACCATTGTCTGAGGTCAGATTGGTGGTTACTTAGGACAGAGCCTTCTCTGTGGTGGCATGAGAGCCAGGATGGTGTAGTGGTTCTGGAGTTGGACATGGAAGATCCAGATTCAAATCTCCGCTCAGCCGTGAAGTTTCCTGGGTGACCTTGGGCCAGTCACTATCTCTCAGCCTCACCTACTGTTGTTGTGAAGACAAAATGAGGGGAGGAACTATGTACACCACCCTGAGCTTTATGGAGGAAAGGTGGTATAAAAATGTGAAAAATAAAAATAAATAAATTTAGATTGAAACATCTGACCTTTTTTATTCTTATGTTTCAATGACAGAGTGTAAAGACTGATCTCTTTCATTATACTTTTTTAAAAAAATGTCTGAACTTTCTCCATTAGTTGTTATGCTGGTTTCTGGAATTTGCATGCTTACTTAGAAGTAAAATTTACTATGTGTAATGGGCCTTGCTCTGCAGTAAGTGTGTGAAAGATTGCAGCCTTCATTTTTAAAATTAGAGGAGTTGAGGCTTAACTTCCAAGCCAAGAAAACTGAGTTGGTGATTCTGGGTTCATCCCAGTAACATGCTATGTAATAATAAATGAGAATACTTTGGACGTGAGCAGAGTTTATTCTTAATGCTGAGTAATCATATGTAGGTTTCATAAATATAGAACTATAGCTCCCAATTCCAAATGTCACACAAATGTTCAGGCATTATTGAGTTCCAGCACGTCTCTGTTGCAAAATTACTGGATTTTAGATTTTTATCCTTCCCTGATCCAAAGGATGAGGGCAAGTGACAATATTTACAATAATACACTTTATAAAAACAGAGGAGGTTTTGGTTGCAATCCTGTACCCATTTACCTGGGAGCAAGTTTCAATTGAATTCAATGGTTCTTACTTCTGAGTAGACATGTGTAGGTTTGTACTGTGTAATATCCATCAGACCTAGGAATTTTCATATCCATTGCAGAAAATCTAGAAATAAATCACCACTGGGATAAAGTAAATATTTTCAGTGTTCATCCCTCCCTCTGTAGAGAAAGACCTTAAACACATTACTTCCTCTTCTGTGATTGGTTCCTTTAAAGGAAATAAATGTGGAGAAATAAGACGTGACACAATTGCCCAAAACTGTGATGGGGAATGCACTATTGCTGCCACTGGTAGTGAAGTTGACGTGGCTTCTGATGACTGCGGGCCTTTGGCCTGTCCCTGATCTGTCTGGTCCCTACCGGACCACCCCTGGAGATTGCCCAGAAAAAGAGGCCCCACAAGGCCTCAGGTGGAAATGATATACACAGAGCATCGTTTCCTGCTACGGATCATGGGACATCGTTAGAGAATGACAAGCCCCATGATTCCCCAGCAGGAAAGGACACTGTGCACTGTTCACAGCTAACGAGAAACCTATCTCCAATTAACGACTGACACTAATTCTAAGTATACATTTAATTATATCTGGCAAAGCCTCACTAGCAACAGGAGGACATATATTTCATATATTACACTGGTGCAAGCTGTGTAACGCTTGCACCAGTGTAAGTGCACTTATGCCAGTGTTACTTGCTGTACGCCAATGGACGCAACACAGAAACCAGCGTAACCCCTCTTGGACGCCGTGCACGCACAGTTCGGATGCAGGACAGACACCAGCACAACTCCGCCGGCGCAGGGGGCATTCCGGGGGTGTCCGAACGCCCCCAGAATGCCCCATGCACCGGCGGAGTTGCGCTGGTTTCTGTCCTGCATCTGAACTGCGTCTGAGAGGAGTTACACTGGTTTTCGTCCTGTGTTCATCGATGTATGGCAAGTTACATTGGCATAAGTGCACTTGCCACCGGTGGATCTACTGTTACACTGGTGCGAGAGTTACACAGGATTACTCTGTTTGACTAACTACATACTTCCAGAAAGTCAACTTTTCCTTTTCTGTTGCCAGGGCTCTTGAAGGCTATATTGGGAAACCATTGTCCCCTAAGCAGGAAAAGCCAAACAGAATCCCCACATGGTGTTCCACTCATAATGGAAAATAGCACATCCTGCACAAAAAAAATCCAAAACTCTGCTTACTGAGGAGAGACTAAACCCTCACAGCTGTGTATCCTATAGCTCTTGCTGGTATATCACATTGTGCTAAATCCATGTTAAATATCAATATTCATCAAATGTCAGGCTTCCTGGAAACAGTACAGGGGGGGGGGGGGTTGAGAGAGAGGGCTGAATATGGTTTTGCCTGCACTAAGGACTTGCTATAATAAAAGAATACGTTCTGTCGCATTATTACTGATTCAGCGGAACTGGGACTGCCGACGCAAGCATCAAAGCATGGCTGGTTTATCAGTTTACATATTTTTAAAGTGATAGTTTATTTCCAACATAATCCCCTTTCAGGCACATTAGGAGCTGAGCAGAGCCATTACCAGAAGCATCTGCTTCCTGGCCTGCACAAGTGATTTTTTGCACTCTGTTTCTTAAGGTCTCCTTGCGCAAAGCCTTCCAGAACTGACATATTCTGCATAGGGCTGGTGTTGATGGGAGCTTCCTACGTGCCAAAGTCTCAAAACCCAGCGTCCCAAGGGCAGGGGGGAGAAGGGCTTGATGAAAACAGAAGGCTGGATTGGAATGTAGCCATGATAACCTCAGCATTGAGAAATCAAATGGTTCTTCAGTCTTCTCTCTGCCATAATGTTTGTATGATGGTTGATGCTATGCATGTCGATTTATGATTTGTATTTTTTTTAATGTGATGGTTAGCTGCGATGTATTAGAAATACGATGGAACACAGGAACAAAGTAGCCAGTTTGTTTTACGGGTTTTAATCCCACTTATCTCTAGGGTTTCAGTTAGGGCCGTCCACTGATTTAAAGAACTTTAATGTATCGATCTTTTTTTTTTTAACCAACTAATTGAACCATCAATTGAAATAGAATTACATATTATCAAATCTCCAGTATAAGTGTATTTTGAGACATATAAGTAAGCATGACCACTTAACTGCCTAATCTTAAGTAAAAACAAACAAAACCAAACCTGCTATACCTGCGCCAATGGCGAGTGCACTGCATCCTATGTGTGTGTGTGGGGGGGAGTAATGGAGACCATTCATTCCCTTACCCAGGAGTAAGCCTCTATTACCCACTGGTTCACCTCGGAACTGAGCCAGCTACTTTGTTGGCGCATGTCCAAGGTGAGTAAGAGAGAGAGAATGGGGGGGGGGGGGAAACGGCATAAGGATACTGGTGCAAGTCGCTGCCACTGGTTTCTGCCCCTCCCCTCCCAGATACTCCCTTGTTACTCCCTGTCCTGTTCCGCCCACTCCCCATCCTGCCACAGGCTTACCTGCCCTGCTGGAGATGGCTGGCTGGCTGGCTGCAGGACCAGACCTCTGGTGCTGCCACCGTTTGCGATGGTGCTCCCAAAATGGCTGCCAGTGGCACACTGCACATACCACAGGAAGCCATTTTATGACAGTGGAGCAGTGTTCCGCTGTCATAAAGGGCTGCATAACCCTAGTTAGGATTGGACTGTAAACCAGATAATAATGGCCAGATGAGCGATTGATCAATTGAAATTTGTAGCCCTAGTTGCAACACAAATTATTTCCTCCTGCTAACTAGGCAAAGAGGCATCTTTTAAAAGGCTATCAGCAGTGTGGCTTCTGATTTACCTTTTTTGCCCTGTCTCCTCACACAGATAAATATTCCATTCCAGACAGTTGAGGAGACTCTATGAAAGCCCAGGAGTACACTCAGGTTGGTCTTGGGCTAAGGAACTGAGCTTCCTTAGAACTTCCTTATCTGATGGTTTATGGAAAATTGTAGGTAGGGAAGAGATCTTACAGAGACCTTGTTGAGAGCTTCAGAATAAAGGCCGTGACAGATCGCACGAATCTCGTCTTGTCCCGGACGCCTGAGGAGCTTAGTCGAGGCGTGCTGGGGTGTTGGTTACCACAGCAGAAGCGAGCGGTCTCCCGATTTCCGGCATGATCGAAAATCCTCCTGGGCTATGTTTGAGGGGGCCGCACAGCGGAGCTACTGCAGCCACCAAGGGGGAGGAGAGTGGCTATCTGCCAATCGGGTGTGTTAGCCAATCACCATGGAGGTTTCTTCCAAGAAGACGGGACAAAAGGAGGGACTATTTGCGGGAAGACACTCCTACTCCTCTCGTGCTCGCTCGCCTCGGCGCTCGTTCGTTCGCCTCGGCATGCGGTCTATCACAGCCTTAAGAGTTGCTCTCTCCTCACATTCCCCTCACCCGGTAGCTCCATGAACCTGGATTTGTGTCTCTTCAGCCAAGATTACATCTTCCCATGATGAGCTATATGCATATTCCCCTGCAGCTGGAGATGTTCCTAATGAACAAGGGAGAAGGGTTTGTATACCATCCTCATGTAGTGTGTTTGATTTTTGTGATTGGGGAAGATGTGTGTTGCCTGAGGCTGGGGCACATACATACACAGCCATTTTGAAGATAGCTGTGCTGCCAGCTTCTGCGTTGGTTTTGCTGTGAGGCAAGATGTAGGCCGATGATGAAATAGGAGGATTCTTCAGGGGATGAAAACATTCTTTGGGGCCAAATCAGACATTATGTAAATTGTATATCACGGCCTGGTGTTGTGTTTTGTGTGTGTGAAATGAATAGCCTGTGGGCCACGAAAGGGAGCAGAGCCACAGAGGGGGTGGGGGCTTTAGGACTTTGCTCCCACTATAGATCTGTTCCTGATCACCACCCCCCTCATGCTATTATAAAGAGAAAAAAAGCTTCCAATGGTTTTCAACCGGCGCTTGCTTATTTTCTCTTTAAAATGTCATGCAGAGGGGTCACGAAAGGGAGTGGAGGATAAGAAGCCTTTTCCCCTGCTATGGTTCTCCTCCCTTTTGTTCCCCCTCCAGTATTTTCTTTTTCTTAAGTGCACGCATACCAGATCACTGTTAGGGGAATGTGTGATTTGGCCCTTAGACTACCTTCAGAAGATAAAATGACCTTCCTGTTGTCAACGATAAACAGTCTTGACCAGATTGTTATGAATTAACACATTGGTTTAAAAACCGAGAAATGTAGAGTAATCCATACCAATTACTAATCTGCCTAGAAATGTTGTTAGCTTTATTATTGTCTGTGAACTAGTTGTTTATCAGTAATCATAATGGCTGTGGTTATGCTTCTTGTTTTACCTAGTCATATATTTATTTTCAGTTTGATACTTATTTACGTGTGAGTGGGCTCCCTTGGGGAGTCCGGGGGTGCTAAAGGGGAGGTTGTTGTCCGTGGAGCCTTCAGGGGGCGCTTGGGCCTCCAGTCCGGCTGGTCTGTCCTGGGAGCGTGCAGAACCCCCAGGGTTCGACCTGGTACGGCCGTAAGGGTCAGCGGTGGCCTCAGGTTTGCTGGAGGGCGGGGGTTGAGCCACCTCGCAAGCCGCCTTTCTCAGCTGGTCAGCTGGTCTTAGGCAGGAGGGGAGACACGGCTTCCCTTGCCTCACAGCCGACTAGCTCATCACTGGCCAGCTGCTCCTTTATATATGCCTTTAGTGGGAAGTCCCGTCTCCCCCTGGGAAGTCCCACCTGCCTGGGTGACTGGCAGGCGTCCGAGCCTATCAGCTCGTCGCCTAAAGAAATCCTAGGGCTGTGCTGGCCATTCCTTGGCCGCGCACGCCCAGTTACCTCCGCTTCGGGCCTTGCGGCTGCCCAGGCTGCCAGGTGGCCCGCTGGGCGCCCGGCCTGGGTTCCAGTGATGTCCCCGGGATTGGCAAGGATAGCCCGAAGGTCGGGGGCCGGCGTGGGACCTTTGAGGGACCCACGAGCGTCCGGCTGGGCGCCAAGCGGCCTCCACGGTCCGTGGCGCTGGTCCTCGTCCCCCGAGGCCTCGGGAGAAGATTCCTCTTGGGGGCCTGAAGTTCTGCCCACCATGGCCCGAGCCCGTCTGGCCCAGCGCCGCTTGCTTCCCCCTCACCGAGGGGCCAGGTAAGTATGGGCGCCTCAGGGGCACCCGGACATTAAGCTTTATTTTATACAGAAGTTTGCTTTGTCATAACTCTTTATTGTGCTCATTTTGTTTTGCAATTAATCATTTTATGCTTTAAGTTACTGTAATCCCGCCCCCAGGTTTATTCATTGGAAACATCTAGTGACTTAGACAGTTCAGAGGCATTCTGGGAAATGTGGGCATGTTCACAACTTAGATGAGGAGCATCCTCGAATGGTTGACAAGGTTCTGAATCCAACAAGAATCCCAATCCTTACTTCAAAAATTCCACTCTTCTCTGAAGAAAGCATCTCCTACCTGTCATCCCCCCCCAACTGTCATGGTGTGTCTGCAAATGGCCTGGAAGGGTGGAAAATCAATTATAGTTGGCTGAGGTTCATTTTCGAGAAGGGTCCTCTTCTGGAATTATGTCTTTATTTTGAAGAAACAGAAATTCATCTGTGGAACTCCTTGCCACGGGATGTGGTGATGGCACCTGGCCTAGATGCCTTTAAAAGGGGTTTGGATACATTCATGGAGGAAAAGATCATCACAGGTTACAAGCCATAAGCAACCTCCTGGCTTTAGAAGTAGGTTTTCTCTGTGCCAACAGTGACAACAGGGAACAGGTTATCTTGTTGGCTGTGTGCTCTTGGAGGCATCTGGTGGGGCCACTGTGAGATACAGGAAGCTGGACTAGATGGGCCTTTGGCCTGATCCAGCAGGGCTTTTCTTATGTTCTTATGTTAAATGCCATCAAGCAGTTTGCTAAGCCCAAATGTGTGTCTTTGGTTCCTCAGCTGAATTATTTTGTGTTTGCTGATAGTGTAAGATGTAAGGGTATCTTAAGAATATCATAATGAGCTAGACACTGCATTATTTTTCAGGACACTTTGTTCCTGAGCACAGGAAACTGTAAAAAAAAAATTGCCGATAACAAATTTCATTAGTTCACAGGCAACACCACAAATGACTGTCTTGTGCCGAGTCAAGGTCTTAATGAAAAAGGCTGAGACATTAAGTAGAGCAGTAAACTGTCAATTTTGACTCTTAAATTATGGAGAGCTTTGAAGTCGGGAGTTTCCTTTGCTCCATTGTACTGTGCACAAGAGAGAGTCTTCTTCTAAAACTGAACTTTGAATGTTATTTTAATTTCAATTAACATTTTTTCCCCGCTGTCACTTCTTTCAGGATGCTCCCATTCATCAAACTGCTTAAAGGCTGGTAAATTAAAACTTTGACTGGTTTGACATTTAGCTCTCCTATGAATGTTAACTTGCATCTTCTCAAAATGCTTCTCCAGTTCTGAGCTGATTTCTGTCTCAGAGGGCAGTTGGTAATCACAGACCTTGCTATGGATTATGGAGAGATTTACACTTGAGAGATTTAGGCTTTACACTTAGGGTCATATGAGGCATGATCCTAAACATGCTACTTCCTGTGGTTGGTTTATTTAAATGAAATAGCATGTGGGGGGGGGGTTTTCCTGAAATCACAGTGGGAGGTCTTGAGTACCTTGCCCCAACTCAGTGACAATTCCAATAGCAACCTCCCCCCCCCTTAACCATTTTTAATGGCAATACAATCCTCCACTTACCATTAGAAATAGCACACAAGGGTCTCAATCAGGATTGGAACCATGCTGGGCAAAGTATTAAAGCGTCCCTAGTCCTACCCCAAGTGTTCAGGGTTGCAACCATCCATTTACTGGTGTTTTATTCATGATCTCCTCCTTGGTTTCCAAGTATCAGGCATATCTATTCTCATGGTTGTTTTTTTCTTTAACATATGCTAGTCCATGTTCTCTGTGAAGATGCATGTAAACGTAATGTAAGATGCATGTAAGATGCAGAAAACATTCAGGGCCACTTCATGTGTTTACATATTTTTTGGTGGTCACCTGATATAATTCAACTGTACCCCTAAAACAATAACACATGAATGTGACCAAGGCATTTTTGCAAACACATGCAGATGCATACAAGTACTCTAATAAGGGAGCCATAGAAGGCTGTGGCTTTCTTTTTGATTATAAACTTAATAGCAAACATGGGTACAGTGAAACTGTCCTTAATAAATAAATTCTATAAAAATAAATAAAGAATGGGTGTACAAGTGCGTTTTCTTTCTTCATGTGTAAAGAAGCAGCTGCAGGAACTACTTCCCAACGTATCTCATAAGAAGACACACACACACACACACACACACACACACACACACACACACACACACACACACACACACACACTCTGTTGTTATATTTTACATACACACATTCTTACACAAGATCTGGGCCCCATTGAATGTCCCCAGTGCAGTTCTTCTTGAATAAGATCATTTCTTGCTTTAGCCTAGTACCATGACCAGAAGTACCTTTCCAAGGTTTCAGCCGGAGATGCTTTCTGGTTCCCCCACCTGAGATCCTTTTAACCAGAAATACTGGAGTCCGACACCTGTACCATCTCCACTCCACACACAACATGCATTGATCTGTTACGGACTCTCTGAGTTGGGATTAGGTTCCTACACCAGCATTGAAAAGTGTGTCATACACCTGTACACTTGATTGTACAAATTGCTGCAGTATGACCAGACTTCATATTCCAAAGAAAGCTGAACACAGGTAATGTTCCACCAAGAGGAAGAAATGGAGGAGCAGCATGTTATTTTTGTAATCCATTTCTTGTTTTCTGGATTTTTGTCAACATTATGGGGAGGGGGAGTGCTGGAATGACTCTTGGCATTTGAAATAAATTTTTATTATTCTCCTCCTCGTAGCCTCCCCAGGTTATTGGAACATCAGATGTTACAACCACAGCTTCAAAGAATTATGCTCAGATTACATCTGGTTATAATAATGCTAACAAAAACAATATAGGAAGGCAAGCTCGAGTATGAACAACTTCAAATTGCTTACTACAGGGACATGTTGACCCAAAATAATTTGGTTTTATTACCAGCTTTTTTAATTGTGGGAAGGGGTCTTTTCTCAAGCCAATTCTTCTACAAATTCACTCTTTTCCATATCTATTCAGTCCTTGATTTCTCTTCCAATTAAAAAAAAATTGTATTAATTTATAGGAGTAAAAGATTAGGAAAAGGCCTTTCATAGTTTACTACTCTGGAAGTCCAAAGCATCCCTTTATTTTATTTTCATGGCAGCAAAGGTGCTATAAACTTTATTCATAAGGTCACTTAAATAAAACTTTTTGTTTTAAGCAAGAAGATACAGCTAAAGTGACTTCTGAAACTGTTATCGAAATGTCCTCTGGCTTTTCTTAACAGCGCAATCCTATCGAATTTACACCACCAGTGTAACTCACCCTTACACCACCAGTGTAACCAGTGGTGCAGCGAGAACGGGAGGCCCCAGAACAGAAAAAGGATTCAAATCCCCTGTGAATCCCCCTTTGGAGGGGATTTGAATCCTCTTTCAGTTCTGGGGCCTCCCGTTCTCGCTGCACTGCTGGTTACACCGGTGGTGTAAGTTGGATAGGATTGCACTGTAAAAGTAGTAGCCATTTCAACATGATGACAAAGAATATGAACAAACGTAGCATTGAGGGGATCTGTTCTGTGAGTGGTTAACAGGAAACAGAAGGAAGGAATAAATGGGCAGTTCTTGCAATAGAAGGAAGCTAGCAGTGGAGTCCTCCAAGGAACTGCATAGGTACGCTTACCAATACGTCCCGGAATGCCTGGGACCCTCCCAGATTTTGGGCTCGGGTCCCGGCATCCCGGGAGGTATGCCGCAATCCCGGAATCTTGCCTCCGCCGCTGCATGATGCCCTCACGAGATTTGGGCGCCGACATCTTGGATCTCGCGAGATTTCGCGAGCCAACATGCCGGCGCCCGGGTAAGTTACCTAATTTTCAAAATGCAGTGGTGACGACGCTGATGATGAGGAGCAGCTCGGGTGAGTGAGCCCGGCTCAGCCGGCTCACCCTCTCGCCACTCCGAACTCGGAGCGGCGACAGCGGGAGAGCCAGAGAGCGAGCAAGCCGGCGAGAGCCCCTCGCCGGATTGCTCCCTCCGAGCCGGATCGCCCACTCTCGCTGCTCTGAGCTCAGAGCAGCGAGAGCAGGCGAGCCGGAGAGCGGGCGATCCCGGCGAGAGCCCCTCACCGGATCGCCCTCCAAGCCGGATCGCCCGCTCAGCCTCTCTCTGCTCCGAGCTCGGAGTGACGAGAGTGGGCTCGCGCGGACCCGGCCGGCGATCAGCCCATCGAGGAAGAACGGAGCAGGAGCAGCAGCAGCAGCAGCATGGTGGCGATGGGCAACGCGGGCAGCGAGGTAAGTCAATTTAATTAATTATTTTACCCTGCAAATAAATAAATAAATAAATAATGTGGTACGAAAGGTTTCATGGCCCGCAGTAACTCTCCAGTGTCTTAGTTGTACGGGTAAAGACGCCATGTTGTCCAAAAGCAAGAAAAACCTTTGATGTTCAAATGAACTTCAAAAACCACGTACGGGTCTCCTTTGCAGGCAGCCGTGCGTGGGCTGAAAACATTAAAAAACCCAAAGGTAAAGCAGCCCCAATATATTTTGGTTCATCATCAAGCCAACCTTCAGGCTTAACAGCATCAGATGCCCTTGTATTTTAAAATTAGTTTTCTTTAATTATTTATTTAACTAATATTTCAAAAAATATTTATTTAATTGGTGGTGGGGTGTCCCGGTTGAAGGTCAGGAAAATATGATAAGCCTATGCATAGGACTAGTATTATTTAGAGCGGAAAATGTGGTTCGGTGTAGGAAGTATAAAATGATGCACATTGCTGCAAAATATACTGTATACACTGATGAGGGCTGTACTGGATGGATAGTAACTAACTAGGAAAGAGATCTTGAGGCTGTGGTTAAGAGCTTAGTGAAATTACTGACTCCAGAGCCCAAACACATGCCACTTGAATGCATATATAGTGTCGTCGTCCCCCCCCCTATTTTTGAAAAACAGTGCTGGGGGGGGAATTGTGAAAGGTGGCGGAACTACAGTGGGTTTACAGGGGGATATTACTTTGTCTTGGTCATGATTTCCATCTGGATTGTGCCCCCATCCACCTGCTACAGTATCTGTAAATAGCTACAATGTGTGACAATATAGTACTGGAAATGGCCCAGCATGAGTCATGTGATCCAGACTGGAATTACAGCAGGAGCAAAGTATTCAAATCCCATGGTTTTGTCATGTTTTGCCTGCCCCAGTTCTGTTTTTTTTTTTAAAGGAAAAAACAGAAAACAAAACATGCCACATACATTCAGGTAATGTGCATTTTGACCCTTGGTGTCAGCGTCAATGAAAAAGGCAGATTTTAGGGGGGTTATTAGGAAAGTAATTGAATTGTATTTTATTGACTTTATAAATATTTAATTTGTACATTTGAAATGCTTTTATGGTCACTCCATCTCAAAAAAGCAAAAAAGAGAACCTTAAATCATGTCCTTTCAGAAAACATACGTTTTCCTTTAGTGAGTCACAAGATTGTATGCACGGGATGTTATCACAGTGGGGCAGGAGTCTCTTACAGTTTGGTCCAGGCCCAGAGACATTGTGCTTGGGCACTGGCTGTCTTTAGAAGGTTTAAAGGTAAAGGTAAAGGTGACCCCTGACAATTAAGTCCAGTTGTGTCCGACTCTAGGGTGTGGTGCTCATCCCCATTTCAAAGCCAAAGAGCCAGCGTTGTCCGAAGACGCCTCCGTGGTCATGTGGCCGGCATGACTCTCCTTGCCGCAGCACGTAGCATGCGGCTGGAACACAGAGCGCTGTTTACCTTCCCGCAAGCGGTACCTATTTATCTACTCGCATTAACATGCTTTGGAACTGACTATTATTTGTGTGTGTTCAGATAGTGATATTTTCTTTTTCTGGGAAAATATGACAATATTTCAGTGGATGTGAAGGAGCTCCCTTCCCCCAGTGGCTTGGGGTTCCTGTGTGACATCCCCACTCCTTGATCCCCAATTGAGCATTGGGCACTACCACTGCCCCCGGTACTGAGGGTTCAGGAGTCAGCCTGGCCCAATGGGCCCTCTGCCAGTGCTTCATGTGACCAACCTCTTATCCCACTCCTGCTTTTTCCCATGCAATCAACATGTGGCTTTCTTTAGACTGTTCCTCTTAAAAGGAATGGGGAAAAATACTGCAACCAAAATCTTTAGGCATAAAATAATGAGCTGCATTTTCAAGGACTATAATTCAAACTTATAATGTCTGTTTCCCATGTAACATATCACATTTGTGCCACATTTAAAAAAAAAACACGGAAAGTTTAATGGCTGCAATCATTCAGCACAGTCCTTACATGTAGAGGATTCTCATAGGCTCAAACAGATCCCTTTTTCTTCCTCCGTGTGGGGTGCAGAAGTAGCACTAAAGGCTTTCAGGGTGCATGTTTCTCAGAGTCCCACAGAAACCCTGAACTAATTACTAAATTCAGATGCAGCGAGAAACAGATTTGTTTTAAACCAGAGGCGGAAGCTTGTAATTTCTTCCCCTTGTGCAGAAACACCACCGGGGGGGGGATGGGGGGTACTGGGGAGCACATGAGCCATATCATGTTTCATGGCTTATTCTCATAACAACAAATCATGGTTTGTTGTTACTCCTGAACCTGCACACTGACTTTCTGTAGTGGCATGATAATTATTTGGGTGAATATGTTATAACGCTCTGAAAAATAACTTATGCTCACATAAGTATTATGTGAAAAATCTATCCTCTACCGTCTTAACAAGACATGTGTTGCGCATTTGACTGCATAGTTAAAATTTAAGCTATTGCTATTTCCGCATTGCACTCTATATACAGAATACATTTCAGTTGTAGCCATTAAAACTACCAATTACATTTTGCTTGTACTGAAACTGCAGAAGGATAGCTTCCCTTGAGGTTGTAAACAAACTTGCTTAAAGTAAAATATATGGATAGAAGGCTAGCTATGGTTCTAAAGGTGCCTGTGCAATTTTTCTCCAACGGACAACGGTTTCATAAATTCATCCGGTTATTCCGGTAGAACATCTCCCTGTATTTCAGTCAATAATTCATAGCTTATCCATTTATCTTAGGAATCTATCTGTGCTAGTTTATCAAAAATAATTTTAAAATCTATTTTTCTTCAGAACTCCTTAGAGGAGGAGAGGACTTTTTTTATGAGATCAAGTTAAAAGAGTTGAAATCTTTTCAGCCTAGCAAAAAGGATACTGAGAGGAAGATAAGATTATGCTTGACAAGAATCAGTCTGTTTCAGAGAGTAGCATAAGACGGGTTATTTAGGCTAAAGGTGAACATAGCAGGAAAAAATAAAAATAAAAATGGATGTACGCTCTCAATTAAAGAACTGAAGACCAATCTACACATTTGTAATGCCTTATATTAAATGCATCGTTGGCCGTGTCATACTTTACACTCCCATCCTATGCATGTTTACTCAGACGTATGTCCCATTCGTATACTACGGTAAACACTTGAAATAACCAGTAGGATGGAGCAGTGGCTATAGAACCAGACTATAGAACCAGCTATCTCAGACACATTTGTATTGTTATGTGCTTGTGCCTCAGTTCTCCAAGTGGTGAGAAGTTAATTCCAGGCAGGGCCGGCTCAAGTCGTACTGACACCGGAGGCAGCATCCCAAATGCTGCCCCTTCTTACCCAATGCTATGCTAGTCTCTTCTCCTCCCACACCCCAATGTTCTAGCTCAGCACTCTCCTCCCCTCCACATTTCCTCTTCCTCTTTATCCCAATTCTTTCTTTTCCAAATAGGTAGTAGAAGGAGGAGCAGCCGAGGCAATTAGGCAGGGAGAGATGGGCACCCGCCACCAATCTGCTTCCTGAGTTGCTACTTCAGTTGGTCTCATGGATGGGCCAACCTTGGTTCCAGAGGTACAATCCTATCTAGGTTCTGGAGCCCCACCCCAAGCCGACCCAGCAGAAAATCGCTGCCTCCCTTTTTCACGCCTCCAGCGCGCAGGGGAGGGGGCCGGGTAATGGCGGCAATGGGGTAGACCCATAACCGGCCTTATTTACAAAAATACAGATTTGAGTATTTGGAGGAAGCTAGGCAGTGTGTTCCTGCAGGAAGCATCAAATCATATCCCTAGCTAAGTGGTGTTGCATCCCAAAATGTGTCTTGAATCTTTGCAGTTCTCTCTTAGCATTTGTTTCAGCTACTGCTACCCAAAATACTTCCTTTGTTCTCCCCACAGGCTGCCCTACAAGGGCAGTTGAGTCATCTGACACTCTCACACCTTGGCTTCCTTCCCTGATCTGTGATGCTCTTTCAAGCTAGAACAGTGGTTTCCAAACTGGGAGGCGTGGCGCCCAGGGGAGCCACAGAAACCAGCCAGGGGAGCCGCAGAGTGCCATGGAATCCTCTCGGAAAACAGTGCAATGCCAATTGGCAGGCACCAACATAATGTAATGGGGAGCCACGGCCAATGGTCACCAATGGTTAAAACGTTTGGGAAACACTGAGCTAGAATGAAGTTGCTCATCTAGAAGCACATCCTGGACCATTAGAGCATCATTAAGGACCATTAACTAGCCCCCTGGATTATTAGTTTAACAAAAGCACTTTTGCTGCTGACTTAACCCCATGTATCCCACCCAGCTGCAGTAGCTTAGTGGTTAAGACTCTGAACTACAGACTGGAAGGTTGGTAAGACAGCAGCTTGAGACCCGAGTGCCACGTGACGGTGTGAGCTACTGTCTTCGGCTCCAGGTCCTGCCAACCTAGCAGTTCGAAAGCAAGAAATTGCAAGTAGATTAATAGGTACCGCCTTGGCAGGAAGGTAACAGTGTTCCATGCACCTCATCGTTGAGTCATGCCAGCCAAATGACCATGGAAGCGTCTTTGGACAACGCTGGCTCTTCGGCTTTGAAATGGAGATGAGCACCGCCTTTAGACTCGGTAGCGACTAGCTTTCGAGTGAGGGGAACCTTTACCTTTACTTATGGCAAGAAGGGTTGGCTTATTGAAATGGTTTTCCCAGAGGCCAGGGGAAAATAAGGTATTGGCAGCACCGTCAGTTTTCTTTCTGCCCAGTTCACACTGTGAGGCATGCAAGACATCACTACATGAAATGTAGATCTCTCATACAAATATTAAGGAAATAATGAAATTTTTGGAAAGAAAATAAGTATCGGACTGATTATGTGAGGGGATATTCCTCTGGTGTATCTGCTCCTGAAAACTCAGAAGACCAGAACTGCTGACGCTTCTCAGTGAAAAATGGGACTGAAAGGAAGAAAACTGGTGAACTCTGAAGAGAGCATGGGGGGGGGGGCTACAGGGAGAGAAGGGAGTGTAGCTGGCGAAAGTTGAGGGATGAGTGATGCTCGCTGTGTGTTTCTTTATAACTGATAAACTGTGACAGTGACACAGATAACTGTGTTTTTTTCAAGGTAAACAAAAGGGGTATAAAATATGCTTTGTTGGGCCCTTCACTTGACTAGTGCCGGTTTTGTAATTAGTGATGGGTAATTCCCCTTGGCTTGATTCATAATCTAATTATGAATTATGAGAATTCAGAATGGTTGGTGAACATTCAGAAAGCAAAGCTCATCGGTTTTTTGAGCATTCTCTTCCAGCTCTGTATGTGTGTGTGTGTGTGTGTGTGCGCGTGCGCGCATATGTGCTGATGGATCTCACTGCCCAAATTGCCAGTGACAAAAATGGGAATTTTTGGCATTTTCATGGGGGGGGGGGGTGTCATACAAACATTCAGTAAATTCTGGGGAAATTTACTTGGGTGATGACAATGTGGGTATCTTTTATAAGCTTTCTTTTACACTGTACCTATGCAGGCATTGGAAGCTCTGCAAGCCTTCCCAATGGCCAGCTTCTGCAAGCCACCATTTTTTCCCCAGAAATGTACCAGGGAATGACACAACATTGTGATGCTCTGTTCATAGTGTATTCCAGTGAAAAATTTGCAGGCAGCTCCTGCCTGCCAGCCAGCCAGAATGCTTCTGGTGTTGCCTCCACCACCCCCAGTTTGTCCCTCAAAATTTCCCAATAATTTAGGCAAAAAGTCTTGTTTCACCCCTTCCCCTCCAGCCCCAACAATTTTGCTGAAGATAATTTCGGGTCAGCATTAATCTTATCATCTTGCCCTCTGGGCATTGCTGAGCCAAGAACCAGCAATAGAGGAGAGCCACTTTGAAATTCGGCTGCCTCTTCTATCAAAACAAAGACTCTCAAGAACTACAGTCTGCATGACTGACAACCTCCCCACCTAAAATATTTGCATGAATATGTTGAAAAAATTGACCCAAATAGAAAAGAGTATTGAACATTGTACAGCTCCTAGCAGCAGTGGCGTCGCTATGCGCCCCCTGTGACATCACCAAAGTGACATTGGCGAAGTGACATCACCACTGCTGCACATCCCACCGAAGACACAGGACAGGAGGGTGGGCCAAACCCTTCGCCTTCTCCGCTGCTGCTCCTGCCATCAAAACGGCGTGGTTGTCACCGCCGTCCGCTTTGTCACTCCCCCACATGTCGCCTGGGGGCGGACGCCCCCCCACCCCTGGCGACGCTTCTACCTAGCAGTTTTAGAAGCTTTATAGGCAACTCATAAAAATAAAACAATAATTTCGGAAATTTGGGGTCCTATGTAAAATAGAAGCATGGACTGGTTTATGCCTTGCAGTGGTATCCCTTGATTTTTGTCCCTGGCACCACCCGGCCTTTACCAGATAGAAATTTAAAACATCCTATGGCCATGGTACACATCCTCTCCAAATCCATCTATTATGCTTTCATTTTTTTAAGTACTACTGTAATTGCTTGTGTGGGGAAAAAATAATATACATAGCACAATTACACTTATTACACTGCAGCTAAGATGAACATTTTTACTAGTCCTGTAAGGGAATTTAGTCAATCACCAGATGCTATTAAGAAAGAGGGTATTCAGGACCAACTCTGGATGGGTCTCTGGGGTCCAGGGATTATTGGCATGCTGTTAATCTATTATTTTCCATATTTATCCTCTCCAAGCATCTGTGCTATGATGTCCTCCTTAAAGCAAGGGGGATGGACCATGTTGCAGATTAGGAAGATAGGAAAAAGCCTCCTTATAGCATGGAAAATGATGGTACCAATTGGGATTCTCCTCTTAGATTGATTTTTAACTACACCTACTGAAAAATTGATTTCTCCTTCCTAGTCCCTAAAGAGTAAAATAGGGTTTATGAAAGTAGTAGGCACCGTGTTGTTTTTTTAATAGCAGAGTAGGACTTCTAAATGAGACAAGAAAGGCACACAGCTCATCTCAGGCTCTTGGCAGCAGGCCAGGCTGTGTTGAGAATTTGAAGGGGAAAACCATGCAGATGAGCCGACGGGGAGGGGAGAGAGACTGGCGATTTCCTTCAAATCACCACCTGATCCTTGGCACTTTTGTTCAGCGGGAAATGCCAATGTGTTCAATGGGACTTTCTAGTGAACATGCTCAGAAATACGGTTTTAATTGCATCATATTGTAAATAGAAGCAGCTCAGGTTCTTCCTCCCCCCCCCCATTTTTGTACCCTTCAACATTTCACAGATGAAAATAGGGACATGCTTTTAACACCCCTAATGAGGATAACTGCATGCACTCCCCCCTCCTAATTATATAATGCTAAAGGGCTGTACTCTGTCTGTTGTAGTCATTTACTCTGCAACATCCTGTCCTCCACTGATTTTTTAAAAGCCAAGAGAGTGCGGGGCTTTTGATTAAAGATGTAATAGAAAAACAAGACCCACAATAGCAACTGTGGACAATACACTTCAGCAGCTTCAGTGTGTGTGAAATGGCAGGGGTGTGCAGTGCAGTGTGTCTTAGGAAGTGCATATGCATGACTACAGACATGTGCATCAGGAACAAGCTGTATCCATCCTCCACCGTAAGAGTTAGCTGCTGCTGCTGTTTCTTTAGTCCTTAGCTGTGACATCTAGACTAGATTACTGCAATGCACTCTACGTGGGGCTGCCTTTGAAGACTGTTCGGAAACTGCAACTAGTGCAGAATGCGGCGGCCCGGGTGGTTGCCGGGGCCTGTCGGTTCGACTCAGTCGGACCGTTGCTTCAGCGGCTACACTGGCTGCCGGTTTGTTTCCGGGCACAATTCAAAGTGCTAGTTTTGACTTTTAAAGCCCGATATGGCTTGGGTCCAGGGTATTTGAGGGACTGCCTCCTTCCTTATAATCCGACCCGTACTCTGAGGTCATCAGGGGGGGCCCTGTTAACCGTGCCGCCACTGACGGAGGTGAGGGGGATGGCGGCGCGGAATAGGGCCTTCTCGGCAGTGGCGCCCCAATTGTGGAATTCCCTCCCCCTGGAATTGAGAACGGCTCCCTCCTTAGAGACCTTTCAGCGGGGCCTTAAGACATTTTTATTTAGATCAGCATTTGATGTCTGACATGGCGGGCTGGCTTTTTAACAAATCGCTTTTAACAAATGTAAATGTGGATGACCCACTGCGGCTGTTTGTTTTAATTGTTTTAATTCTTGATTTTAAATGTATACATGTATTTTAATGTTTTTATTGTAAGCCGCCTTGGTTGCCCTTGTGGGAGAAAGGCGGGGTATAAATTTTATAAATAAATAGCTGGGGAGCAGGCTATCCTCTCAACCAATATGCTACTGTAGGTGGCGCTGAGTTCTACATGTCAGTCAGTCAGTCCTTTATTACAGTCATTGACCAGCATAAAAGTAAAGAACAGATACAAATATAAATTTAACATATTACAGCCATTGATTATAATTAAAATTAATACATTAATATTAATCTCAAATAGTCTCAAAACCTGAATCTAACTCATGCACCTCCTTCAACCTTCTTCCTCCTGATGTTTATTGCAGCTGCCAGAAACTTAGCCACCCCAAGGGTGACTAGAGAGTACGAATCTGACAGGAGATAAGCTTTACAATCGCTTCTAGAGATTGTCACCAGCCCTTCCACTAATGAAGAGATATGGATCTCCCGGATGTCCCTATAAAAATTGCATTCCAACAAAACGTGCTCTATTGATTCGATTTGGTTGGCCTCACAAGGGCATAATCGTTCTGCATATGGGATCCTCTTATACCGGCCCTCTAGAACTGCAGAAGGCAACCCACCACAGCGGGCCAACGTGAATGCTCGTCTGTGTCTAGGCAACTCCAGCTGACCTAAATATGGAGCAGGGGCAACTAAATATCTGAGATCTTCCTTGATACAAAACTCTTTTACCATATTAAGGTCTGATTGGCGCTCACTACATGTCGTTTACAATATGCTTCCACTGTTCGCGATTGGTGGCGATATTTCTAGCCTCATTGATGGTCAGTCATTGGTTGCTTAGATCGTCCTCAATGTGTTTAAGCCACATTTTCTTCGGTGCTGCCTGTTGAACTCTTCAGTGGGCAGGTCTCTCTCACCAGAGGAGCTTGTGTGGCAGCCGACTGGTGCTCATTCTGCAGATGTGGCCAAACCATCACAAGCTTGCGTTTTTCGATTTGTTTTTCAATTGAGGGTTGATAGTCGCATCTTGTCTGATTTGTCTTATTATGATGGCAATCACGAGATCTGTCTTGGGATCTGTTTCGGTCATTGCACTTGGAAGACTTTGGACTTGTTCTCCGATCCGTACAGGAGAATTGGCAGGATCAATGTTCGATAAAGGATCAATGTTTGATCAGTGTTCAAAAATTTTAGTCTTGATGGAGATGTTAACCTTTTTCCAGAGACACCATTTAAGCGAGGCAAACACTACTGTTGCCTGGCCAATCCCGCTATGTTAGCTTCTAGAAAAATTGAAGAATTATAATTTGGCATCTTGTGCTAACAACATTGTAAAAAGTCACCTCCCCAAAGGCAAAAAATCAGAGCAAACTTGAAAGAATGATTTACTAGGGACAGATATGAGAAAATAGGGGCTGCTTCTTCAGTGCCTACCTAATATATCTTGTCCATCCCACTATCTGCTGATTGCACAGGAAGACATGGCACAAACAAAAAAAATATAGCTCATGTTCATGACAATCTGGAGGGAGGTGGCGGGAGGTGGCCCTGAATCTGCCTCCCCCTTGCCCCCTGCCATCTGCCACTGATGCAAGCCACATGACTGGGCTAGCCATGCTGTAAAATATTTCTTGGCCACTAAAAGAAAGTCTGTGGCTCTCTGTGGAGACACAGTCAGATTATGGGAGTTCCAGTCATGATGACCTTAAGCATACCTGTGTTAAAGGAAGCTGTTCCAGGCAGACCATAACAGCCAATGAAAGTATCAGTTGCTGTGATTCAAGAACAGGCAAGCTGGATGCCATTAGCCTGGCAACACAGAAGGATGGCTGAGTGGACACAGAGTCTTTCAGTTGCTCTGCTGGTGCAGGGTGTCGCAAACATGCTATAAAGCATGTTCACAGCACCCATGGAGTAAGTGAAGCTGAGGCCAGCACCGCTCACTCCGCCGCTGGCCAAGGACCATGCTGCCGGATGCAGGTAAGTCCTGTGCTGGGCGGCGTGAAGGAGGACTGGGGTGGCAGGGATGGGGTGATTGGGCCACTAGGCCTGGGAGAGGGGCAGGGATATCAGTGGTGCACTCCGCCGATATCTAAAGCCCCTTCCCGGGCCAGGGTGACCTTACATGATCTCCCTGGAGTTGCGTCAGCCATTTTGCTGGCGCACATCCAAGGAGGCCCATTGGGGCCACTGGGGCTGACACTGGGGGAAAGGGATAAACGTCCCTTTCCCCCGAGGTGTGCCCCAGCTCTGCCGGTGTGGCCCTGATCCCGCCGCAGCACAGTTTGCACGTTGCAGCAGATGTTACACAGGATTGTGCTGCCCATCTCTGCTGGTGGCATTCAGGTGACATCTGACTTTACAGGTGAGGATGATTATGAGCTGGTGTAGGAATCTTCTGCCTAGAATTGCCTGTAGTTGCTGCATTTGTCTGACATCCCTGGTGGCATAGAGTTGATGCCACTTCCCATTCGCTATGGCTACACTGATGCTATGCATAACACAAGAACAACAGCTGTGTGTTTGTAAACATGCAGTGCTGATGTGCTAATCAGGGCACTCCGATGCAAGATGGTATTTAGGAGTACTCATTGCATGTGTTTGATGCAGGAAACTCCAGTGTAGCCATGGCAAATGTTTATATCCCACCTTTCTTCCAAAAGGCTCAGGGTGGCTTCCATGGTTCTCCACCCTCTCTTCATGTTTATAATCTCAACAACCCTGTAATGTAAGCTATGCTGAGAGTGATGGGACCAAGGTCGCCCAGTGAGCTTGATGGCTGAACGGGGTTTTAAGTCTTCCCAGTCTTAGTCTAACCTCTGTATGCATCACGTGCAAACCAATTTGAGGAGCAGGAGAGAAACAGATAGAAGATCTTTTTCTACTGATCTTTCTTCAGCTTCCAGAGGTCAGGCAATGCTTCCTTCAAAAGGAAAGGGATGTAGTAAGGGTAAGGCTAACCACAAATGTCTCTCCCTCCTCTCCATTTTGCTACCTCACCTGCAGGTGGCAAAAAATATAGAGCCATTTTTGCATTTTTTTCAGGGAGATGAGATCAAGGCAAAAAATAAAAAAGAGGAGTCTTTACAAGCCGGGATAGCAGTCCTCTGAGCAGATGATGACTGATCTTTTAATTTCCCATAATTCCCCTAGAAGCAATGCTACATCATCAGTCTCAGGGGACTTATGGGTAATTAAACCAGCAGCTGCCAACCACCCAAAGGAACAACACCCCTGTGAAACTTGCGACAGCAAAACAAAGTGAGTGACAGATGACTTCAGGGCAACTTTTACCCCTAACCAATTTTGAGTCAGAAGTTGTCAACAGAGAACTGTTGGCTCAGCCTTACGTAAAGATCTATTCAGCTACTCTATGCAACACATTCTTCAAAACAGAAAAAAGTTAAAATAGGTGGTCGTAGTCCTAGGCATCATATGGAAGTGCTGACAGATGGCAAGGACCATTTTCTTGTTAATTAAATTCCATCTTCAGCACCACCTGTAACCTTGTTGCCAGTTCTTCTCTTTCAGCTTTTAAAAAATTATGTTTGTGATTTGCTTCAAATAAGTTTGCCATGAATGTGAGCACTGGGGAGGTGGGGGGGGGGGGGGGCGTGGAGGGAAGCCAGCCTCATATATTATAGGTGGAAAATGCAGGAAAAACAAAAGTGACCTTTGTGAGTGCTCTTCTGGTTTAAAGCAAGCTCTTAAGGGAAAAAGCAACCCCCATGACATTAGAAGGGCAACAACAAAACAATAAAGGCAAAAATAATCAAACTCCAAATGCCTGATGAATTAAAAATGATTTACAGCCCAATCCAATTCTAAGGAAATCCCAGCGTACTGCCAGGTACACCAGCACAATGTGAGCCCCGCTCTTTTAGTGCAATAGCTGCATAGGATTGGACCATCCATAGCCTGTCTAAATGTGGTAAGAGAGGGATCCTGCTGTATTTCCTTGGGAGAGATCTTCACCAAAAAGCCCTGCATCTGGTATCCCCCAATCATATAGTCCATGGTGATGGGCCTGAGAGCAGGGCCCCTCTGCCAATTGAAGAGGTAGGGCCAGGATCATGTGAGTGAAGCTGGTCCTGACTCCTTTCCTCAGGGGTTCTCAACCAGTGGCAGTAGTACCACCAGTGGTACTTTGGTCAACTGCTAGTGGTACTTGGACCGCCAGACCTCAGAACCCCGCTCTGACACAGCGCTTTCAGCGGTGCATTTTCTGCCCCAAGAGGTTCCTGCCTTTGGCCGAGCCTCTTGGGAACCCTGAGAAGGGCCCTCCCACCTGCCCAGAGCCTCCTACCTGCATTTTCTGGCCTCCCAAAACTTGAAAACACAGAAATAAATGGCAATAATGTCATTGCCAGTCACTTCTGGTGGTACACAGTAGGAGGGTGGTGCCGAAGGTGGTACTCGGCTAAGAAGAGGTTGAGAACCCCAGAATCATGTCACTGTTTGTATATTGAGAGGAGGGGGAATGCAATCTGTGTTGCACAAGCCCTTCCCTGTATGTAATGGTGGAGACATTGGTCAAAGCCTATCTTGGCCATCCCATGGAGCCCCTGGAAGCTGGCAGGCAGAGGTGGCAGGAGTCATTCAAGCAAGTGAATCACAGTGTTGCTGCTCTCTGCTGGCCTCTTCACCACAATTAGACCTCCTTAATGGCAAAGGGTACTCTGAGAAAGCCCACCTAACCTATGCAGGGGGAAGAGCAGCGACGACAACAGAACAACTCGCTTTGTTGTTATCTCTCCAGGTGGCTGCTGGCCGAACACTTCTCCATCAGAGCCCCCGGGGTGCTGAGACAGAAGCAGCCAGAGAGAGAACTTCTCTCTCAGCACCCCAACTATACTATGAAAGGAGCATCCAAACTGCTTGGGCAGCTGTGGGAGAGGATCATTCATTTGCATGCACATGCAAGTACCATAGGGGGCTCAGGATAAGGCTTTGCATGAGGGCCCCAGAACCTGGCACCAAGTGCAAGTGGATGCACCCCACACAATGACTTAATTTTTCAAGGCACACTTCAGTCCCCCTTATGGTATCTTACTGTGTTCCACAAGGTTTGGAAATCACCACAATATGTTAATCACCATTTGCAACTTTCCATTAGCTGTAGGCTAAAATGAATGATGATAAAATGAGAACATTCTATTAGATGTATTTTATGTATATATTTTATCTAAGTATTGGAGCTATTAAAAACATTTTAAAATCGAATGATTCTTTGCAAGTTCATCGCAGAGGTATCCAAAATTAATGTTGAGTTAACATTAGTGGAAGAACTTTTTTGAAGCCTGAGTATGTGCAGAAATTGCCCTTCTAAACTTTATGGAGGGTTGCTGTGCCTCAGGGAATATTTAATGATAATATCATGAAGCAAGCGTAAAGGGCTGAGAACTATTTTTCTTGTACTTTTCATTTTACTGTAAGCAGAAAAGTTATGTTTCTATACATATACACTGGGAATTTAAAGAGCTGGATTTGAGAAGTGGTTAATCCACATGATACATCTTCCAGGATTAAGTCCAACACCCAAACCACAACACCATCCTGGCTCTATATGATATTTATTTATTTATTTATATAATTTATACCCCGCCTTTCTCCCACAAGGGCAACCAAGGCGGCTTACAATAAAAACATTAAAATACATATATACATTTAAAATCAAGAATCAAAACAATTAAAATAATTAAAACAAACAGCCCCAGTGGGTCATCCACATTTATATCTGTCAAAAGCCATCTATCAAAAAGCCCGCCCGCCATGTCAGACATCAAATGCTGATCTAAATAAGAATGTCTTAAGGCCCTCGCCGAAAGGTCTCTATGACTAACAACGCAATCCTGCACAAGTTGTGGTGGCCGGCCTAAATGTCCACTTGCCCAGAGTAGATCCACAGCTGGGCCTTTCCCCAGATAGGATGCATTATGGGCTGCACGCCCCAAGCTGCAGAGCCCAAGCTGGGGGAGGATAGGATTGGGCTGCCTGATGACCTACACTTGGAACGGGACAGGAGGATTTCACTCCGGTTCTGCTGGACACTACTTGGTGGTGTTCAGTACCATCAACCATGGCTGTTGGTGACATGTGAGAGGGCCTTCTGAGTCGTGGTTCCCCACCATGTGGATCCCCTTCTCACTACTATATATGCATGTTAGTCTCTCTCTCCTTGTCAGCATCCTTGTCCTTTTGTTTTTGAAAGGATATTTTGTTTTGGATATTAAACACAAATCATAACATATTAATTCTGGGAAAATGCAGTCTTTGCCTGACTAGTAGGGCTATTGAGATTTGAAAACCTAGTTGGACTGTCAGTGAGCAAGCAGGGGCGCGCGCATCACCCTAGTGACACCTCCCCCCTATCCCCCCCTCTTACAAATCTTTGGCACGGCCATAGGCCATGCCGCGATTTAGGGAGGGCGCCCGACAGCCGTCGCTCCGGGCGCCCTGTGGGTGCTGCTCCGGGCGCCCGACAATTTTTGCAGTCGTCTAGGGGACGTCTTCCCCGGCCGGCTGTCCGGGGCCTTCTGAGGAAGGCCTGCTGCGCGAACGTTATTTATAACGTTTTTTAGCGCATGCGCAGACCGTTCCTGAAGGAAAAGGGCAGCCCTTTTCCCTCAGGGACGGTCTGCGCATGTGCAAAACACGTTATAAATAACGTTCACGCAGCGGGCCTTCCTCAGAAGGCCCTGGCGCGTCGGCAGGGGAAGAAGTCTCCGGAGCCGGCTCCCGGCCTTGGAAGAGGCCAGGAGCCAGCTCCGGGGACGACGCACGCAAGAGGTGACGCATCACGCGCGTGCGTGTGTCACCCCTTGCGCGCGTCACCCCACAGCGGCCCGCTCCCGTCGCTTGACGGGAGCAACGCCATTGTGTGCAAGTATCACAGGTACACAACTCCAACCCTCCCCCCCCACACACACACACTCCATTATCAGGATTCAAAAATCCCAACTGTGGAGAAACTCTAAAGAGGCATTTCATATTTGTTCTGTCACTAATCAATACACACACCTCACTTATAATGTTTGAAACTATTTTTCCTAAGTGCTTTGGAATCCCTCGGGGTCGGTTGGATAGCTTGCAGGCAATGAAAGCCTAACACTTTCCCCCTTCAAGTTCACAGACCTATGGCTGGACATCCGTGCTGGCTCAGCTCTTTCGGCTGTTAAAGGGTACAACCATTTCGCATAACAGGGCTAAACTCTGCTGCTGTCAGAATTGGTATTTTGCAGACCCCTTTCCAGGAATTGGGTCAATGAGTCAAAACATTACTATGTCTTAGGAGTACTTTCAAGTGTCTGTTTAGGGGTGGAAATGATATACATTACAGTAGTCTCTTCTATTTACATTAGCCTCTTTACTGCAATATATATGGTACTCTATTTTTTTCCCCTTTAGGAATGGACTGGCTGTTATGTCAGATGCACATTCTGTTCCCTAAGATGTCAAACTGGAAAGACTTACTGATTGTCCTTTTCTCTGCGGCTCCCACTTCCATCTCCCCACCTCTTGTTCCTTTAAAATACATCTTAGATAAGTATGAACTCTTTTAAGTCCATAGGCCTCTGGCTATATCCATATTCTTTGTCAAGAATAGAACACTGGCTTCCCTTTTGCCTTCAAAGTGGATTGTGATTTATGATAGTTTTAGGTATAAATAGCAACACCTGATATATTTCATCATTTGGCATGCAAAAGTGATTTCCCACATGATCACCTTCAAAGGATTCTGAAGGAGAAATGCACTAGTAGCTGTTGGAGATCAGGCCCTCCAAGATCCATACATGGAATTGTAAGCTTGGCTCATTTACATGGAATTCAGAAGAAGGAGAGAGAAACTTGTTCAGATTACACCTTTCATCATCATGAGTACTAAAGATTTTCCAAACCAAAAACGTTTGTTACCTGAGGAACCAGGTAGGTCTCCATGGAGCCAGAGTTAGGATGCCCTTGATAAGGACTGTTTTTCAGATTTTTTTTTCTTATCAATTCTCTAGAAGATTATTTCCCAGTTGCCAAGCTCTGTTTTAATGGTGCCCATAATTTGCCCAGATGTTTGCAGTCTTGTTAAGCTCTACAGTAGACACCAGTTCTTCAAAGTCTGAGGGAGAGCAACCTAAAGAAAGTTAGGCAGTTGTTATTAGCAGAAATGCAAGGAACTCTCTCTACCCTGACCGCACGTTTCTAAAACTCGGAGTTATTTTTACATGTTTTGACTGAAGTCCTGATATGTCACCTCCCATTCAATGCAGGGGCTAAGCTGAGGTCTGGGTTCCCTTTCTACCTATTGACTGATGGCTCTATTTCCCCCAGAGGCGTCACTAAACGCGCGTCAGGGCCGTCGCTCCGGGCGCCCCTTCAATGGTTGCAGCCGGCTCGGGGACGTCTTCCCCGGCCGGCTGCCCAGGGCCTTCTGAGGAAGGCCCGCTGTGCGAACGTTATTTATAACGTTCTTTTGTACATGTGCAGACTGTTGCTGAGGGAAAAGGCCAGCCCTTTTCCCTCAGCAACAGTCTGCGCATGTGCAAAAGAACGTTATAAATAACGTTCGCGCAGCGGGCCTTCCTCAGAAGGCCCAGGAGCGCGGGCCGGGAGGACGCTCCGAGGCCTTCTCCCGGCCTCGGAGGCCTCCCAGGTGACGCACGCAGGGGAGGTGACGCGCGCCACCCTGGGGCGCTCCGCCCCACTCGCCACGCTACAGTGACGCCTCTGGTTTCCCCCCTTTCTCCCGGCGTCAGCCCCAGAGGCCCCAATGGGCCTCCTTGGATGTGCACAACCTATTTTGTTGGCACACATCCGGGGAGGCCATGTAAGGTCGGGAAGGCCCTAGGATGGGATTAGGATATTGGCGGAGTGCCAATATCCCCCTCCCTGGCCTGGCCGTCCAATCGCCCTCTCCCTTGCCACCCTGGCCTGCCCTCCTGCCACCAGGCGCAGCACGTACCTGCATCCAACGGTGTTGGCCAGTGGTGGAGCGGCACCAGCCTTGGTGCCAGCACCAATTACTCCCAGGGTGCCACAAAAGTGCTTTACAGCACTTTCACAACACCCTAGGCCGGCGTAGTACTCACTCCACCAGTCTAAATTTGCGCAGGATTGCACTCTCAATGTAGAACAGTTCTAAAATAATACTTCATGTAGCACTTTTTAATGTTTCAAGTGCCTCAAGTGTACAATCTTGAAATCCTTACAACAACCATCAAGTGAGTATTATTATTCCCACATTGCAGATGGATGAGGGCTAAGGCTGAGAGCGAATTGCCTCATGTAGTTTGCTTGTGGCAGAAGTGTGATTTGACACAGAAGCTCCCAGGCACATAGCTCAGTCTCTTAAGCACGAGTTCTTCATAAGAACCACCCTACAGGGACATACCAAAGGTCCACGCAGTCAGACATCCTGTTTCTGTGGCTGGCGAGGTGCTTCCTTGAAATCCACAAGCAGGACTTGAAGGCAAAAGCCCTTCCTTCCCATGGTTTGCTTTCCAGGTATTCAGTGCCCAACTGCCTCTGATCATGTGATCTCCATATAGGCATTGCACAGTTCTCCTATGTCTTTCTTTTACGGTAGTGCAGGAGGGAAACTAACACTCTGGGAAATTGCTCTAGCAATTGCCTTGCCTTTTTCCCTTTTGTCATGCTTGGGACCAGCATTCTCTATATACCAAACTGGATTTTTACCTCGTGGCACAGTGAGCCCCAATGCAAGATTGATTTTGTTTTAAAGAAGTTGTCTCCATTCATTAAGTCCTTTAGTTTTATAATCCGGTCTTGGAATGATTCTGTTATTGTCACTGGGTTGCTATCTTCTCTTTTCTCTTTTTATTTTTGTCAGGCTTTGTTTTATGGTGACAGGTTGAAATTCACAGGCATTTGCTACTCTCTGTAATTCCTTCCTGATTTCTTAGTTGGCAGTCGGGTGCTAATGGAATGGAAAAGACACTTTCAGGGTTAATGAAAGGCAATTGAACAGTGGTTGTGGGGAAATACTATCACAATTCATGGTGATGAGGAAGGAAGCATGTTTGCAAGAGTGTTCTGCCTGCTCACAATTTATTTTCCAGCCATACTTCCTCTGGATTTTCTTAGGGGTTTATTTTGGCTTTGATGGTGGGCTGCTTCCCCAATGTCTTATTCGTCAGTTCCGCTAAGTTTATTCCTCTAAAGCTTTAGACCTGCCTGCTAATCTTCTGCCCTAACTGTTGCCAGATGTCTTTTGAAATTATCTGTTCTAAGATTTGATAACATTTGGCAACTAGCAGCTCTGCAAAGCTTTGCTGAGCTTGGCTTGAAACCTTTTCTGTCTCTTTGTTGGAGCCAGAGCTTAACCCCAGAAATATTTTCAGTGGCAGGACCCAGCTGTGGGACATTTGAAGAAGAAGAAGAGCATCTTCTGTCCACGTACAGCCAGCTGCCCTTGATGATTATCTAGAACGTGATATCCTGGCTGATGGGAGGTGGGAACAACAATAACATATTTCAGTAATTATTGCATGCCCTTGTGGTACTCTGCAAGATCAGGTGAACCCTGACGCTTCGACTCGCCCTCCTCCCGAGGGATTGGGTGATGATTTCAGCTGCTCCTGGACTTGAACAAGTTCCTCTCTAGCCTTTTATTTTCTGTGCCTGCTCCCAAAACAGAGTCCTTCACAGTCTATGAGAACTAGAAAAGGAACTCCGCCTTATATCAGTAGAGAGCTGGCTGCTGAGGTTGTCTATTCTCCTCAATTGTCCACCTCTTAACCCAGGCCTGTCCAAACCAAACCAGTGCCTGATGTGGTGCCCAAATTTTCCATTCTTTTTTCTTTTCTTTTTTTGGGTTTATGTTCCCCTCTCTCCTCTGCCTTTGTAGTCTTCTGTGCCCAATGCTTCTTCAAATCAGGTGGTTTTCTTTCACTCCACGGATCCTCCTGCCAAGCCTGTTTGAAGAAGCTGCAAGCACAGGAGGATATGGAAGTGGGGAAAGGAGATCAATCATGAACAGGATCAAAGGGGACCTCCATCCTCCAGCCCCACTGTCAGAATCTTTGGCAATGGTATTGCAGGAGGAGGTAGGTTGCTGCCACCCTAATATTTATTTATTTATTTTTCACATTTTTATACCGCCCTTCCTCCAAGGAGCTCAGAGTGGTGTACATATTTCCTCCCCTCCTTTTTGTCCTCACAACAACCTTGTGAGGTAGGTGGGGCTGAGAGATAGTGACTGTCCCAAGGTCACCCAGGAAGCTTTGTGGCTGAGCGGGGATTTGAACCTGGATCTTCCAGGTCTAAGTCCGACTCCCAAACCACTACACTATCCTGGCTCTTCTTGCTTATCCTCTTCTTGCTTAATCACTTTTCCTTGTGGGAAGGAAAGGGAGCAAGAAGAGGATGTCGGCAGTGGCACGGTGAAGTGGGTGGGTGGACAGTGAGCTGGTGGAGGCAGTAGGCCGTTCACCGCCCCTTTCCACTGCTTCACCTGGCCTCATGAGTGGGCCAGCCCTAACTTAACCAGAATTCTTTGAACCCAGCTTAAAGCAAAGGAATGTTCAACGGAAGTACAGTTAAATGGGATAGGAAACAAAATAGCAAGTTGGAGGATGAGCCAAATCAGAAATTACAACTTTTAGAACAGACACAATATTTGAGGTACAAAATAACATGCTACCTACTTGCCCACATTAATGTCCATTAGCATGACACAATGGTTTTCTGACATATTTACTGACTTCCTATCATTTCCTGAGCAACAACCAAGAATGCAAATGGTACTTCAGAGACTGCCTGACCACCAAACCAACAAGACCTCTTTGCTCTCTTGAAATTTACACCAAGTCTGTCCCACATGGGCCTGTTTGAGAGACCACCAAGGTAGGGTTGTCTTTATCTGGCTGGTTGGAACCCACAAACATGTCCTGGCTTGAGATGGTTTATGGCAGTGTCATGCCACCATTTGCTTTTTTGTTTGTTTGCTTTTGGTTTATGGGTTGACTGGATGGTTTTGAGAGCAAGAATAGAAGCAAAGGAAAACAGGCATCAAATGCTGGTTTTCTCAAGCTGCAGCTACCAACATGTCTTTATCTGCCCAACTATTAAACTAAGGTTAGTAGTCCTGCGTTCCCTTTCATCTGGTCACCCTTGAGAGAAGACTAAGAAGAAGGTCACATATGATAAAAAAGGAAAGAAAAGTGATTCCCATGCTGCAGCCCAAAATGTTGGTGACAAGAATACTGGACTCAGACAGGGAGACCCTTGTTCCATTCATTACCTAACCTACCTCCCAAAATTGCATAGAGTGGAATGCAGTACTCGTATGAGTGCCAGACTCTGACTGTGTTCCTTTGAGGGAGGACAGGGTTTCAAAGGGATACATATGTTTATGGCCATCTTCACATTTCAGCTGTAGTGCTTTCTTAGGAGGTCCATTCTGGCTCTGGTGGCAATCTGTTCTTGAAAACTTAACTCCTACTTCATTTCCTGTATGCCAGATAGCAATTAGAGCCCTTCATCATCAGCTTTATCTTCCATTTCTATATGATCTGGAAACTGTGATGTCTAGCGTTTTTGTTTGCTTATCCAAACGATAATATAGGCCAGCTCTTTATCATTTCCCTAATCAGAACTTTTATCAGTGTTTGTGACTACTTCTAAGTTCTCACTGTGTCACTCACTGTTTTTAGGACTGTTTTTTGTCAGGAAAGCAGAAATAGGAGAACATAACTCATTGCTGCAACATACTTTCCAACAGTACCTATATAAGAAGTGTTGCAGTTGGATCCAAAGAAATACAGATAGAGTTCTGCTTGTGCAATTAACGGCCCAATCCTATTGGGCCTTGTCGCCAGCGGAACGAAAATTCTGCTGGTGGCAACTATTGTAAAAGTGTCATAAAGCATTTTCCAGCAGCATTCTGAGTAGTACACTGCCAGAACGCCAGCGGGAAGGCCGGAGTCTTCCCATTGGCATTGCCAGCTCTCCTGCCGCCCGCTGGAGCAGGTAAGCCAGCAGGAGAAGCTGGAGGGGGTGGGGAGAGGGTGGAACAGGGGAGGGGGCAAAACTGGGCAAGGAGGCTGCAGGAGGGGTGGATCTGGCAGCAACGGCATACACCGGATCCTATCCTCTCTGGTAGCAGCCTCCGCGCCCCCTTTCTCTCCTCGGACGTGCGCTAGCGAAATTACTAGGGAGACCCATTGTGGAGCAGGAGGTTTATGCAGGGGTAAGGGGTTTAAATCCTCTTTCCCTACTGAAGCCTTCCAATCCACCCTCCCTGCTGGATTACAGAATAGCCATTTGGGGTGTGGCTGCACCAGTGTGGGTGGGAAAGATAGGATTGAACTGTAAGCTTTCCAGTCTGTTCTCCCCATTACAGACCTCTGCAACTCCTAAAAATCTGCTCTGGGGCGGGGGTCAGAGAAAAACCCCTTAATTGTGTAGGCTGGAGCCCAGGAGCTGCTGTGGGAGAGGGGATATTGAAGCACTTGAGAGACCACTTGGCATGAGTGGAAGTGCTTTTCCCCTTGCACATGTCAGCTTTGCCTCCACTCTATAGTGTCTCTATCAGAGACAGTCCCAAGTTTGTAGTACATGTCCTTGGAAATCACCCCATACTTTGAGTGCAATTGCAGCCCACGCTGCTTACACTGGAGGAAGGGGACAAATGTACCCTTCCCCGAGGTGAGCCCGGTCCGCACCGGAGTGGCCTGCAATGGGCCTAGGATGCAGTGGCTGGCCGCTGCATCTTAGGCAGGATCAGGCTGATCATCAGGTAAGAGAAAGAAGCATTTGGCATGCTACCTCTGGCATCAGGAGGTCTTGGGCTGGCCCTGTAAATACCACATTTCAACTTTAGCACGTGATCAAGTTTGCATTGTGATCAATGCAAACAGTTTAATTATAGAATCTGGACTCAGACAGAGATTGCATTACGAAGCAATTGAAATAAGCAAACACAAACATGAAAACTTATTAAATAGATAGCAGGAGTTGTCGTTTGTAGATAAAATCTGGCTACCAGCTCTCAGAAGGACAGACCGTAACACTAAGTGAGGTTACTGGTGGTCAGACAGCACACTCCACTTGTTCCGGTGTTAATTGCCTGTCTACCAAATTGTGCTCCGCCCCTTTATTCTTTTTCTTTTCCTTTTTTTTTCTTCTGCGCTTCCGCTCTCCTATAAAGTGCAAGTGTTGCCAACTTTTGCGGTTAACATCTTGGCAGCTTGTTGTTGCTCGTTACACCTGAGGAGGTCCACAGACGTGGATGAAACGTTGTGTATTTTATTGTTGTTTTTAAGCAGTGTTTGTACTGTATTTTTAACGTGTTTTTAAACAAACAATTTTCCTACATGGCTTTTAATCCTGTAAATTTTAAATCGATGTACATTTCAACTTTCGTTCACAAAGTAGTGTACAGAAGAAATATATAACAATTAACATTCAAGTTTTGATATAATGTTGATCATTTTAAAATAACAGCAATAACAGAGAAGCAGCAGAGTGAAAAATAAGTTAATACCCAACAGCATGGTGGAAAAAAAAGACTTTTCTTTGCTTATTTGCAGAACACTGACAGAGAAGATAAAGGGGATGTAACAGAGAAGGCTCTGGTTCTCATGCAACCAGCTTGATCTCTGTAAACGTTGGAACCTGAAGCAGGGTCTCATTAGTTGATATTCAATTCAGAGCAGCAAAGTTGCTTTCTGAGATGAATAGGACCCAGACCATTTATAGGTTTATATAGGTCACCAGCACCTAAGACTGGTCTCAGAAATAAACAGGGTAGGTTTTTTTTTTAGCATAGGTGTAATGTGATTGTGCTAACTTGTGTCTGTCAATAATGTGTCCCACTTTTACTGGCAGAGAGCAGAATTTGATCTCTTTTTGTTATGGAAAAAGCTGTGAGAAAAGAAGGGTTCAGTCCCAAGTCCGAATTGCGCATGTGTGACGTCCGAGGGGGGTTATGCCGGTGTCTGTCCTGCATTCATCGGCACATGGCTAGTTACACTTACATAAGTGCACTTACACTGGTCTACTGTTACACTGGTGCAAGAGTTACACAGGATTGGGCTGTAAGGAATGTAAAATGAAAATCAAGCTCCTATAGAACCCTCCTTGAATATCCATTTTTACGCCCAGCTCTGCAAAATCTATTGAACTTAGAAGAGCATGATTGGAAAAAAAAAAGCAAAGCATATTTGCTTGCCTCTGCTTTGCTGGAATACTAAAGAAATGCAAATGTCTCTTGGGGTCCAAGCATGAATAAAGAACCTGACATGTATATTGATGAATTTTTCATTGTTTCTAAAAGGTCTTTCATTTGAAATAAATAAATTGTCCTTAGTTTTTTTGATCTTGATCACGGGCCTATCTATTAATGAGGCAAAGGAATTAAAAGGTTTTTTTTTTTTGTGTGTGTGTGTGTGTGTGTGTGTAGATTGAAAGGAAAGGACATTTGAAGGCTTAGGTCCCAATCCATGATTCATCTGTGCAGCACAGATGCTCCTTGTGGTTCCTTAGCAAAGCCAGATGTACCTGGGGTCAGGAAACCAGATGATTTATCTGCCATGCCACATCTGGTATGCCATGAAGATGATACAGTCACTCATGGAAAGGGAACATGACTGTTTTGCCTGTCAACCCTGCCATTTTGGCATTCTCAACATCCACGCATTGATGATACTATCAGCGTAGATGACGTCGCGCCTCAACCAAAGTATGGGATCTGTATATTCCAGTCTTGCAATGTTCAGATCATGTGATTCCACTGTGCCCATGTTGGAAGCCTGTGCACCCATGCAGATGTTATAATCAATGCATGGATGTCAGGTGCACCCAAGAACTAAGGCCAGCCAATCATGATCCTGCCCTCCAAGCACTCACTAAGATGTCTGTGTTGAGCTCCTGTCACTACAGGAGCTGTTGCAATAAGCCCTGAAATGAAAAGACTGCAAGCTTATAGCACCCTATTCCCTGGCAGTGACTAATCCAGTTGTGATCAATAAAAATGTCACCCACAAAACCAACTCTCTGCACAGATGCAATCTTCCCCTTTTAATATTTTAGCCTGTAAAACACGTAATTATACTTATTAGAATACAACGACTAACACAGAAAACCGGCTTCAGCATAGTTCCACAAGTCTCCCAGTTTCATGTGCCTTGAGCCTCTTTTTTCTCTCTCGAATGAACCCCTGGGAGTTTTCCTTTATTTCTTTCATTTATGTCTGACTTTTCTTCCATGGACCATGAAACACCATGGTTCCTTAGCAAAGCCAGTATGTACCCCACCCTCGTTGCCAGTGCTGCTTCCAAACGCTCACACAAAGATATGTCTACCATGGCACGTGCAAGCACACTATCAAGTTTGTCCAGACCAGAATTAAACCTAAATCAAGGGAATGTTAGGCACAGTAACCAGAGAGGCCAATCTACAAGGACTCAGTGAATGGCTGCTGTGGGGCTGTAGACTGGATAGCAAACAACCTCAAAGTCCCTCTAATTAGGCTAACAGCCACCACAAGACTGAGTTTCCAAAATAATATAGATTTTATTGAAAACAAGCAAAAAGGCCATTTTTACTTATGAAACCAGCCAGTTGCTTAGCATTTAGTGGTTGTGGGTGGAGGATAATTGAAAATTAGTTCCATCAGGATATACTTGGGTTAAGTGACAGAAGGGGAGAGAGGGAGAGTCAGGCTGCCAGCTAGGGTGAGTTTCCTCCTTCCAAGATGACCCAGTGGGAAGGGAGAAAAAGGCTGGCAAGAACTTTAAAGTAGGCACTGGGGGCGAATGAAAGAAAGAAAAAGGTCAGGATTTTAGGATGTAGTGAGGGTTTTAGCAAGGGAGGAAAGTTACAGGGGTTAGAATGTTCAATGCAGTTTTTCAGAGGGAGAGTTTTTGCAGTTATAGGAAAGAGAGAGAAGGGAAATTACCAATCCTTAGTCTGTTGGGTTGACTTGGGTATGCTGTGTTTACCTGTGCACCACCACCCCAATTAACCATGCCAGGCAGAGGCTTGGATTAATGGGGAAGAAAAGAAATTGACAAAGTTCTGCTTCCAGAGCAGGGGTAGTTATAGGGGTCTAAACAAAGAATACAAAGGCATTCCTCCTGGATGAATAATGGTATCGGAAATAGCTTCTGGGTGTGCAGCTAGGTGTTTCCTAGGCTTGATTGAGTTAAGGCGTGTCTTTTCAGGAGGAAAGAGCAGTGATGTAGACTTGAGTCTATTGACTCGGACTTGAGTCAGACTCAAATCGCATCAATGTCTTGACTCGGCGATTGTAAAAGACTCGAAAGACTCGACTCAAAACTTGGAGCCTTTTATGACAAGTCAAATGATTCACATCCCTGGGAAAGAGGTTCCTGAGGGTTAAAGGGTATGGCAGGGACTGTGCAACAGCCAGTGGCATCGCTGGAGGTGGGGCGGAACACTCAGAGACTCCCTGCGCGTTGCCTTCGCCCCACTGAATGGCTCCAAAGGTGAGGGGGCGGGGCCGCCTCATGCTGGTGAGTAGTGGAGGGTCAGCACAGTGCGGAACTTAGCATTCCACCTCCAGTGTTCATCACCCATAGCTCCCTGCTTCAGTAGAAGGGAGTGACCCTAGATGTGAAAATAGGGGTGTTCCAAGTACAGAATGTTCCTGTTTTCCCCGGTGAAAAGCTGGAGGGTATGATGCTGCAGCAGTATTAGTAATAATGGGTTGTATCTGAAGTATAGGTCATCATGACTGTCCTGTTGACTTCAATGGAACTGCTTCATGACTGACTTCCTTAGGATATACACAACCCATGGCTGTAATTGCACCATCCGTACTTGTGCCATTATCAGAGCATTCATTAGTCCCCAAGTCTTTGTGCCATCAATAAGCTATGAAGGTATACAAGAGTTACTCATGCAAGGATTAAATGGTACCAGCATTAATTCGCCCAATCTTCTATCAGCACATACTGACTACATCCCTTCACATCGGAGGCATGCATTCATTTCCTTGATGATGCTCGTCTAGTTCCTTGTAACTTTCAATGATTAAGCAGACCTACTTCCTTGTGGTCTTACTCCAACTCTGTTTTCTCTTTTAGTTTTTTTAGTTTGTATTTTTAAACTGTTTACTGTTCTCAGAGTGTTTTCTGATAACACAGAAACCAAATACATTACTTTGGTTAATTATTATTGAACTTAAACATTTGTTTAATTTAATCAATTCACCCCCAACTATTTTAAAAACTATATGTTGTCTGAACACAATGTGTAACACAAATAAATTATGGGATTAAAGTTCTGCTTTTTCCATTCCTTTATCCTTTAAGCAAACACACACACACACACACACACACACACACACACACACACACACACACACACACACACAGAGAGAGAGAGAGAGAGAGAGAGAGAGAGAGAGAGAGAGAGAGAGAGAGAGAGCGCCAAATGGCAGTTAAGTATTAATGGCAATTCAAGCTAATACAAGGGAGATAAGGACGCTTTTTTACAGACTGTTTATTCACTGCTGCTTATGAATCATGGGGGGTGGGTGGGTGTTGATTGCAAACAAGTAGTACTGTTTATTGAACAAGTGTAAATGTAATCTGTTCCTAATCAGGGTTGGCATTCGTTGGGCAGCAATAGAGGACCCAAGGCCTAAAAACGGTATAGTATTGCCCCCCAGGACCACTTCTGGGCCCATAGGCTTTTTATGGTAGTAGCAAACAACGGCTTCAGTGCCCACCCACCCACATAGGAAGGGCTCATGGATGGCGGTTTGCTGAGGACCCCCTGAAACCATCCCGGATCCTAATCATCCTCTTTAATGCCTATCTCTAAAATGCAGCATTTCATCTGCCTCCTTCTTACTCTTTTGTCTGTCCAACTATAAACTGTCTCTGAGTTGCTAAGACCTCCACACTGCAAGTAAATACCTAAAACTCTGAGCATGTATTTGGATACGTAAATAGAGAGTGCCAACAAAAATATTTGGTCAAGCTCAAGAAAAAAAAAATCCAGTTCTCTTGAACTCTTTGGATATTATGGCCTTGTTTTATGTTATGTACATTTCTTTTTATTTATCTGTTTATATGTTCCATCCTGCCATTCCTTGGATTGCTCGCCAGGCAGCTGAGAGGGTGGGGCAGAGAGAGTGCCAACCCCCTTTCCCCTATATCTCATCTCATTTATGAATATCAGAAAAGCACTGCTGGATCAGATCAAAGGTTCATCCAGTCCAGCACCCTATTTTCTGCAGGGACCAGCCAGATGCTTCTAGTAAGCCCCCAAAGCAAGGCATGAAGGGCACAACTCATATTTAGGGGCTCGCTGAGCGCTGACTCTGAACCTGAATGTTCCACTTAGCTCTCATAGCTATAACCATTGATAGACTTCTCCTCCACATTTCCAAACCAGTGACCACTGAATGCCATAAATTGATTATGCACGTTGTGGAAAAAGTACTGTTTTTAATCACTCCGGAATTCATTGCAGAATCGTTTTTTCCATTTCTCCTCCTCCAACGTTTGTGGCCAGTTGTTGAGGTTCAACCCTGTTTCTCAGCCAAAGCTACCACCACTATGTCTTCTGTTCTCCAGCCATGCTCAATTCAGTACCACTCCATGCTGAGGATGCACAGGAAAGGAAGAAGACTGGACCCTGCCATGTCTCTGCGTAGATGGGCAGGCAACAGCTTTGGAGCACTGTTCTTGGAGTCATGTGCATTAGAGCCAGGAAGCCGAGACTCCCTTGCTGGTTGATTGTAGAGATGGGTGATCTGGTTCAGTTCAAAATTATGCAGTAGTTCTCTGAGCAACATTAGCTAAAGATGGGTAATTTTTCCTGAGCTAAGAGGAATTCAGCACAGGTATGTGGCGCAGCGGGTTAAACGGCTGAACCATAAGCTGTCGTCGAAAGGTCGGCAGTTCGATTCCCGCGACGGGGTGAGCGTTCGTTGCTTGGCCAGCTCCTGCCAACCTAGCAGTTCCAAAACATGTTAATGTGAGTAGATAAATAGGTACCGCTTGCAGGAATGTAAACAGCGCTCCGTGTTCCAGCCGTATGCTACGCGCTGCGGCAAGGAGAGTCATGCCGGCCCCATGACCACGGAGGCGTCTTCGGACAACGTTGGCTCTTCGGCTTTGAAATGGGGATGAGCACCACACCCTAGAGTCGGACACGACTGGACTTAATCGTCAGGGGATACCTTTACCTTTTTACAGATACCATACACCTCACTTTATAGCAAAGCTCACCCACTTCTGCCCAGTGGCATTTCCTTTTCCTGATTGATTTTGCAGGATCACAGGTCTGATACCAGGCATTCAAAACAGATTTGGGGAGTGGTAAGACTGATATGGCCAGCGGGTGGCGCAGCGGGTTAAACCGCTGAACCATAGCTATCGATCGAAAGGTCGGCAGTTCGATTCCCGCGACGGGGTGAGCTCTCGTTGCTTGGCCAGCTCCTGCCAACCTAGCAGTTCCAAAACATCTTAATGCGAGTAGATAAATAGGTACCGCTTAAGCTCTGTGTTCCAGCTGCATGCTACGTGCTGCGGCAAGGAGAGTCATGCCGGCCACATGACCACGGAGGCGTCTTCGGACAACGCTGGCTCTTTGGCTTTGAAATGGGGATGAGCACCACACCCTAGAGTCGGAAACAACTGGACTTAATTGTCAGGGGATACCTTTACCTTATGAAGGCTATAACTGCAGTGTGAGATGCCAAGCTTCTTGGAAGAAATGCAGCTTGGACTCAATCCTTTTGGCCAATTCGTGATCAGGGGGAGTTTGCTTTTGATAAATTCAGTGACATCAGCAGTGTGTTGTGCAGCATCATGGAATGTAGTCTGGTTCCCCTGGATGCTGTGCTGGATGTTAGGATGCTGAAGCCTTGATCGCACAGTAGCTGTTGCCTCTTGACAGTGATGACACCAATGTCTTCTAGAAACAATTGTATTCTTGTAAAGTAGTCGATATCCATAATAGTCTCAACAAACAATTCAAGTGAAGTGGCAGAAACTACAGTTTGCAAAAATGTTGAGATGATTCAACCTCAACAAGAGTATGTTGTGCACAATGTCAGTGTCTCTTACAATGGCTCTTTGGAGTGTGTGTTTTCCATAAAAAGGTAAAGGTGACCCCTGACAATTAAGTCCAGTCATGTCCGACTCTAGGGTGTGGTGCTCATCCCCATTTCAAAGCCGAAGAGCCAGCGTTGTCCGAAGACACCTCCGTGGTCATGTGGCCGGCATGACTCTCCTTGCCGCAGTGCGTAGCATGCGGCTGGAACACGGAGCACTGTTTACCTTCTCGCAAGCGGTACCTATTTATCTACTCACATTAACATGCTTTGGAACTGCTAGGTTGGCAGGAGCTGGCCAAGCAATGAGAGCTCACCCCGTCGCGGATTCGAACTGCCGACCTTGATATCTCACAGACAGTAATTGCATCAGTGCAAATTCAGCAATTGCATCAGTTTAACTTCACAATGGGGATTACAGAACTTATACCCGTCGTTAAGTGGGGGACATATACAGGTAGTTTCATGGAACAAGGATGTATTCATATTCATGAAGCTGTATATCCTTGGCACCTGTTATTAAAAAATAGTGGATGCTAAAAATGGGAAAATGGTTTCCCACTAGGTCTCCCACCCCACATCGAGAGGGTAGCCATGGAGTCCAGAAGCGTATGGGATAGGAAGCTGGAGCACTCTATCTTTTAGGGGGAAAGGCGGGCTATATAAACTGCTGTATCTGCTTTTGTCTGTAAACCGCTTTGTGAACTTTTTGTTGAAAAGCAGTATATAAATACTGTTGTTAATAATTATATATATTTACATATATTTACATATATATATATATACACACACACACACATTAATAATAATTAATAATAATATATTGCTCCAATTTATCTTTTTAAAAAAATTCTCCTTATATTCCTTCCAAAGCTCTGCATTCTTTGCATCTTTTAGTTCGAACAAGGATGACATCTGCTGTCTCCTGCCTCTGTCCATTTTCTTTGGCAGCACCTTATATTTAGAATTGATTGCCTCCAGACATTCATATAATTCAGGCCCTCCCATTGTTAAGAAGAACCTCAAGATATGTTTATTCTCCCAGGTCTTCTGTAATTTGCTGTGATCTTAAGTTAATGCCTCCCTTCCTCCATTGTCTCTCTTTCCCTTCCTTTTTCTTATGTGTTTATTTAGAGCAGAGTAAGCAGAGTTTTATTATTGTTAGCTTATGCTTGTATAACACCTTGGGGTTTTTGTTGTTGTTGCTTAAGTAATAATAAATAAATATGGATTGTTTTTTATTATTCTGTTACTATTATAAAGGAAGTGCAGGCCAGGAACATGGACATCAAAACTTCCATCCAGACTAATCAAGACTGCTTTACTTATAATGACACACATCTTGGGTGGAATTTCAAATGCTAAGCCGTAAAAAGTGATATTTGTTGTTCAGTCGTTAAGTCATGTCCGACCCTTCGTGATCCCATGAACCATATCCCGCCAGGCCTTCCTGTCCTCCACTATCTTCCTGAGTTCGCTCATTTTCATGTTCGTGATATAGCACAAGTGATATAGTGATATAGCACAAGACAAAGTGATATGGTGATATAGTGATATAGCACAAGACAAAGGAAGAATTTCACCATGTTCTCACACTGCTATTATCAGCAGTAGGTTACATGAGAAAGTGCCAATATGGACAGACCATAGTCAATTTTTTCCAATTGCTGCTATAATCTAAAGCATTGGTTCTCAAAGTTCTCCCTGCGAGGTGGGAAGAACATTGAGTGCTTGCAGGGGTGGGGCCAGCAGTGGCGGCGATCCAAGGGACCATTGCTGCCGCCGCCGGATTATTTTTTTAAAAAAATTCCTGGGGTTTTGGGGGAGGGGTTGGGGAGGCCTGCACGATGCTCCGCAGACCTCCTCGATCTTCAGATTACCACTCCGCAGTGATTTTCGACCACTTCTGGTTTTCGCAAAAACTGAAAGTGGTCGAAATCACTGTTCTGCGGTGATCTGAAGATTGGGAAGGCCTATGGAGGGTTGCGCAGGCCTCCCTGAACCCCAAACAAGCCCGATAAGTTTTTAAAAAAACATTTTCAGGTGGTTTTTTGGTGGCGTCGATGATACCCAGGATTGCCACTGCTGCCATGCTATTCCCACCCCTTAAGGTGGCAGGGGGCAGTTAGTGTGCCAATGGTGGGTTGCAACCCACCACTTTGAGAACCACGGATCTAAGGAATTGTAACCCACCCAGTACAAATTTAGAAAATGCTAACATTGGTTAAGATACTTGGACATACTTCTTAAAGGTTATGCTTTAGAAGAGAATTGATGTCTGGGATGTCTTCTTTTTATTCTGTCGTTTGCCACATCACCATTTTCTCATCCTGGGAGGCAAAAACAGGCTAAAAAATTTCTTGGTTTGTGGTTGGAGAAGGAGGACTTCATAATTATCATTCACTGCACAAAAGGCAAGGAGTCATTTGCTCTACTCCTCCTTAAGGATGTTATTGTCATTTGGGAAGCAAGGAAACAAAGAAGAGGTTTTCTCTTACCAAGCATTTTGAAGTAGGCATATTACAGGCACAATTTATTTGTCTGCTTGGCCTATAAAGTCTGTGCGGAGAGAGTGAGTGTCATTCTGTCATGACTCATTTCTTTATAAATAGCCCTTTGTCCAGTTGCAGCTGTGTACTATCTGGGTACCCCCTCCCACCCCGCAAATCGTTAATAGTCAGGTGATTCCTCTCTTCTTTATCCTGAAAAAATGACCAAGCCAAAAACGCAAATCAGCTCCACTTTTGTCCTAGGGTTTAATTTGATCCAGAGTTCCTCATTGTTGATGGTGTAGCAGAACTGGAAATATGCTAAGGACAGACAGACAAGTCCGGCAGGAAGGTTTCATGGAGAGTCAGAGCTAGTTATGGGCAAAGTTTTCAAGCTCAAATCAGATTGACACAGAAATAAGATGAAGCTTAAAAAAAAGATGTTAAGTTGCTTAGCTTATTTCTGAACCAGCAGGAATTTGGATTGTAGCCCCACCCCAGTAAGTCTCCAAGCATTCTCCCCAAACCATCTTTACACAGATTTTCCAACTCCTTTCTCTTTTTCTTCTGACTCGATTTACTGCTGCTGGTGATCCAGTAGTGACAAGTGGAAGGAAGGTAGGGAGGGAGGTCTCTACTCTTGCCCTCAGTTGTTGTTTTACTAGGTGTTACTTGTGCCTGTTATGCTGTGTATCATGTTATGCTGTGTGGACAGAAGAGGAGAGAGCTGTTCCTCCTTCCTGTATTTCCGCTTAACACTATCCAAGCATGAGCAGTAACCAGGTAGGTGGGATGTGGGGTATGTTTTTTTGCTGAATCTATGGGTGCATGGGAGAGTTGGCCAGTGGAAGAGGTATAGGTAGTTAATCTGTCTCCAGATTGAAATCTGAGCTGAAGAAGAATTCAAGAGTCATAATGCTGAATGCATTTTGTTATGAGTTCCCAAGTCTTGTATTTTTGATCCCAGAAATGTCTTGATGCCTGGGAGATAGCTCCAAATGCTCACTTTTCAAAGACTGCAAAAAGTGAGGGGTGCAGTTTTGGTGGTTTGGGGGGTGGGCAGCCATGAATGTCACAGATTCAGGTAAAGTTGACTAGTGCTTTTCCTGGCTGCTTTCAGTTGGTGGCTGCCATTTTGTTTTTCTTAGAATGCCTGGAATGACTCTACCACACAAAGTAGTCATGGCTGGTGTGCTTGCTGAGGAAAAATAGCAGTCACCATCCAAAAGAAACTGGGAGGAAACAGTTTGTTTCCTCAAACAAACTTCTTCAGTGTGAAATGTAAAAGAACCTAGTCTTTCATCCAAATCCCCTCCCAGTTTTTTTGGCACAGCCAAGAAGTTAAGTAGTATTATTTGACTAGTTTTCTAGCACACGCTTCCTGTTTAATGTTATTGGACACTGCGGACAAAGAAAACAGACAAGATCCAGTGTGACTTCATGAAGTGAGCCTTGGTCTGAGAAGGTCTGTTTTATGCAGCACACCAGCCATGGCTGGCCACCTGAAACACCCTATGACAAATGTGAGCAGAATATGTAGTGGACACAGCTCACTGCAGATATCCCATAATGCACAGCCACCCTGAATGTACAACCCAAGGATTTCCACCATTATGCATCCATCCCGGAATAAAATAGATCCTCTCCGGCTCTTGTGTAAATGGGAAAAGGAGCTATGGTAGGGATAGGAGGGCATGTTGAGATGACATATTTGGGTTCATGAAGGGGGGGGGGCTAATGAAACTAGCCAAAACTGAATTAGTATGTAGATCTCTAGATGACATGCTGTTTTCCAGGAGTTATTATAAATTACCAATTGCAGGGAGGAGCTGCCCATTATAACTTATAAAAAGAATAATCAAAATATATGGGAGTCAGAGTAGCAATATGGAGGTTAATATTTGGGGATATTTTTATGTGAAAGCTCCAAGTGCACACACAATAAAAATGACTCAGCAAAGGTGAAGTTCCGTTGGCATTTATTTAGCAAATATAAGCATTCAGTTTCCTTCCTCTGCATTTTAATTGGGAGATCTGCAGGATACTAGGCCACCCGAATGTACCATACCATCTTCATTTGGTCCTTCAGTATTAATCAACCCATCTAATCTTCCTATAATTAAAAAAAAAAAACTAGATGGAAATTATTTCTAAAAAAATTATAGTTTAATTCTGTAATTAAAGTGTAATTCTGATTACATCTTGTCAAAACTCTGTATGTCTGTGTGCGCATGTTACTAAGATACACACGTCTCACTTTTATTGACCAATTTAACATAGGTTCTCCCTCCCTCCCTCCCTCCCTCCCTCTCTTTCACACACACACACACACACACACACACACACACACACACACACACACACACACACACACACACACAAACCAGTCCTTACAACTTTATCACCAAACTAGTAGGAGTTTTCTATATCATTTTCCATGATTCACATGTTGCACATTTTGTAAAGTGTGTATATAAATGCAATTTATCAGAAAAGCTGTGTTTTCCTTTAAATACAAATAAGAACTTCTAATATTCATACGTGTGGCCAGGTTTAAGCCCCAGCCACCCAAATGGGTCTCTTCGGATGTGCGCCAGATCTGGAAGACCTGTGTAATGGCAGCCAGGCCCGGGAAGGGGGATAGGATTCGGCAGAGTGCGCCGCTGTCGACCCTTGTCCCAGTCCAGGCCCGGCCGACCAATAACACCTCCCTGGAACACCCTGTTCCGCTCTCCCCACACCCCTCCGCAGCCTGGTGGAGAACGTACCTGCTTCGGCGGGAGAAGCTCCGGATATGGCTGGGGGAGAAGAGCGCCGGTCTCTGTGCCAGCGCTGCCTCTGCGCCAGGTTCCGCAAACGTACTTGATGGCACGTTTGCGACACCGCTGCTCCGCCAGTCTAAAATCTTTAAAAGGATTGGGCTGTTAGAGGAATTGTTTACGGAATGAGCCAGTCTTAAAATAAATGGGTCTAACAGTACACTGGAAGGTAACTTTTATGTTTTCTGAGTTTTGGTACCATTTACAACAGGAGACTGTTGGACTGTATGAGGAAGCCAGGTCTATCCTGGCATTTTTTTTATTTTATTTTTTGATGGCAAGGCAATGCTTTGGGAGGTAAGAGAGAACAATGGAAGCTAAAAAGTGGGTACTGTACAACATGCTGTTTAAATCAAGAATGATTAATTGCCTCTTGCAAACCTTTTAAATGAAATAGTGCTAGAGGTATGGAAAGAGAATTGGCTGCCCTGAATTCATTATGTTTGATTTTTTTTTAAAGAAAAAGAGACATTGCTTCTCCATATATACAGTACTTACTCTTGTATTTGTACAAAGTTATTTCAAAATCTAAGAATATGATTATTACATAATTCCTCCCCCATCCTGCTGCTTTAGAATATCTGCAATATTAGACTTTATTTCACTGTAGATAACTCGTTTTTCTAAATAAATTTCCTGTACAAAATTAGAGCTGTTCTTTATGACTATGACTCAATAGCAATATAACCGCAAGAAGTCCTTATAAAATTATAGTCTAATTATATTACAGTCTAATACTGTAGTGTCTGACACCTTGATTCCAACCATTGATGCGCCACAGAGGAGATACCTGTTTTCATTTCCATTCAGAGACAGGCCCATGTCCTCCCGCTGATTGAATTCCCCATTTCATTACCCCCAAAAGCGCAAGTCGTACCACTGGTGGATGAGGAGGGAAAATGGAGGCTTGTCCATGTCCCCTTCATTCCCTTCCTTTTTCTTAGCTCAAGCTACTCTCTGTGCACAGCTGCCATCCTCTAAACCACTCCTGCTTCAGATGAACCCAGCATGCTTCACTCCTGTTCCTTTGAAACAGGAATGGTGTGTAGCGGATGGAAGCTGAGAGTGATAAACAGCTCAAGGTACGAGCAGGAAAGGGAAGAGTGTCACAGGTGGCCTCCAGATTGTCTCTCCTTTTGTAAGAAGCCAGGTGGGCGGGGAGAGGTGATCTGGAGCCATTGCAGATCCCCCCTTCCCCCCTTCTTCCAGCAGCACTGGAGGGAGAAGGGGGTTGTGCCACCGCGATCTAACCTGCTCTCAGCGAGCTCGAAGAGGATTGGAATGCTGACCAGAGCAATGCCATCAGTGCCAGGCTGTGAGAGAATGGCACAACGCCATCAGTGAGAGGACGGCAGATAGATTGAGGGGTGTGTGTGTGTGTCAGTTTGCCACCCCTCCAACTTGGCCAGTGCAACATTTTCATGTTATAGGAATCATCATAGGAAGTTGCTTTATAGTGAATCAGATCCTTTGGCTGGCACAAGTCTGAGGAGAGAAAGAGGGTGTGTTGGGAGGCAAGGAAGGGGACAGCATTCTGGTGCAGGTTGTGTGTGCCAGCACAGTCCCTCTCCTGCCCCTACACACCTCATTCTGCTGCCCTGCTCCCTTCCGCTCACCCCGCCAGCTTACCACTGTGGAGCCAAGTGCAGAAGCCGGCCCTCGCCACTGCCGCCATTTCGGATGGCGGATCCAAAATGGTTGCCAGCAGCCCGTTGTTTGCAATGCCATAGGACCTTTGCAGCATTGTAACTAGCGCTACGATGTCACAACCAGCCCTATAGGATTGGGCCATCATACAGGTGGGCCCCCATATCCACTGATTCGCTATCCATGGTTTCAGTTATCCACGGATCATGGGGACCCTCCCAGGCTTTTACTTTTTTCCCAGTAAGCTTCATTTCTTCCTTAAAGAAACAGGAGAAGCAGTCTCTAGCTGCTTTACAGGCACGTAGAACGAGACTAAGTACTAGAGAGGCTCTGCAAGGTTAACAGAAACCTTGCAGAGCCTCTCTAGGACTTAGTCTCGTTCTACTTGCCTGCAATGGAGGCTGCTTCTCTGTTTGTTTTAAGGAAGAAACAAAGCTTGCTGAAAGAAAAATAAGAGCTGGGGGGGCAAGCGTGCCTGCCTGCAGGGGGGGCAGGGGCGGCCCTCAGGAAACCATGGAGGGGGTGTTCGCTCTTATCCACGGTTTCAAGTATCCACGGAGGGGCCTGGAACATATCCTCAGCGGATATGGGGGCCCACCTGTACATAAACTGTGACAGGTTTGAGTCATTTTCAGAACTTCCTGAGGGTGCCCCCCCCCCGCTATTCATCCTAATTTAGGAGGGTGGTATAAGAAGATCATAAAATGGCATTACTTCTGGTTTGGATGAAACTGGTGAGCCATAGATTACACAAAGGCAGAGCATGAAAAAGAGAGAGAGAGCTGATAGCAAGGCTGATAGCAACTACCTTATCATTGCACCCGGTGGTAATGACTACGTTAAATTGGAACTGGGAAAAATACTGTTGGTGGTCTAAGAGTTTGCTGGTTATAATTGTAATGTAAACCTTGGGTTTTTTGTCCTGTTTTTGAACTTGTAATTATATTTTTATATCAATTCTCCAATAGTTTAATCTCAGGAAGACTTGCATAAATCACTTTCTTTTTTGAAAAGCAATGTTTGTCGTCACTCATTTCATAATTTGTCTATAAAATCATTAGCCAGAATGTTTGCAGATTGTATGCTTTTTACTGAGAGTCAAAGAATAAATCTTAATCAGTTGTAAATAAACTGCCTCATTTTTGTGTGTAATAATAAAGAAACTGCAATTGTGTGGGTTTCATGTAACTATGTCCAATGCATATGTTCTAGATATTTGAAAGCAAAAACATTTTTCTGGCATTAACGTTTGCGCCACATTTGTAAGTAATCAAAAGTTGTTTTAATCCTTAATTCTATGGCTTGGGGGTACAAGTCAAAGAATGGATGGCCTGAAGGGAGCATGAGTAAAATATAATGATTTTGGAATTCAGAACAAGCATTTTGCCGGGAAACTCCGTCGTAATATTTTATTATTATAAATAGATGGTTAAAATTTTACATTTTGTCTCCAGCATAGGAGGCATCATCAGAAATGATTTTGAATATTAAAGGCCCTTCCAGGTGACCTCTTCAGCCCAGCAGCAGTATCACCAAATATCACCCCCCACCCCGTATCTGCAGGGGAAAATTTCACGTACTTTCCACAGTTAATTGAAACCGCAGAAAAAAGTGAACACTATCCCTTGCCCCCCACACCCATTACCTACGTGAGTATAGCAATGGCATCAAGTCAGTGCGGGTCTTCTTTAAACAAAATGCTATAAGCAGCAGCGTGCTGCTTACAGCACAGTGTCTGAATGCTTATAGCAAGCAGCCTCGGTGCTAGAGAGGTTCTGAATCTTAATAGGAAGCACTCCAAAAGTTAATAGGAAGTGCTACACACACGAAAGTAAGGGATGCAGGGGTGTGGATCCACAATTTGTGGATAAGTGAATCCGTGGATAACAGATCTGTGGATACGGGGGGGGGGGGAACTGTATGAAGAAGTACCTTGAGGAAGAGGTGCCTACTATTGTAGGGAGTTAGGACAACCATTATATATTTTACAGCAAAGTTACTATGTTACTATGTTACTATGTCCTGCATGCTCATCTGGTCAGTGCATTTGGACTGTGCCATGGTCAGTATCATTCCCATGTGGGTTATACATGTGAGGCATGTAGATTCAACATACCTGAACCGGCAACCTCTCCTCCAGACTGGAAGTGACTTACAACAGAGCAGCAAGCTGAACAGTCATTGCCAAATATGACATAGACTAAAATACATCATTCTGAAAATCATCAGAGATCAGCTACACTGGTGCAACTTTATGCACCTGGCATATAACTGTTATTCCAGCTGACAGCCACATTAACTGGACTACTCAGGGCGAGGAGTTGTACAGTTGAAGAAGCATATATATGCTCTTCCAATCCCTCTGTCTTGGTTGTCAGCCAATCAACTTCCATGAACCTTTAGTCCTGTCCTGGCCATTCTAGGATGTCTAGTTTGATCACTGCTTTTCTTTTTATATATCCACTAAACCTATTAAAGCAGTGGGGAAAGCCTTTGTGGAGGGGTACCCTCCTGACAAGTATGGGGTTAACTACTGGAATGTGCCCCTCTGGGATTTTATTTCAATTTGGGTTCATTGGGCTCAGGCCAGGGGTTGAAAAATTCTCATGCATTTCATCTTCATTTGAGAAGATCAGATTCTACTAATAGTGTGGGATTACTCCACAACAGAAATCTCAACCGTCGCATACATGAATTGTGATCCTCTATGACAGGGGTTCCCCACATTCAAAGGCCCACGTACCCCCTACGTGGGCCTCCAACCCCCCGCGTACCCCCTGAGTGGCTCCCCCCGCATACCCCCTCCAGGTTGCAGCGCGAGTGGGAGGACCTGCCCGGCCATGCTGCAGCCCAAAAAAGAAGGTGGTGGCACCCAAATCTCGTGAGGGCCATGAGGCTGCCTCATGTGCCCTCACAAGATTTGAGCACCACCATCTTGGATCTTGCGAGATTTCCTGAGATCCAAGATGGCAGTGCCAAGAAAAGGTAGGATGCAGGCCTGTACTGCAAAGGACAGTTTAGGCCTGTAGTCTTCTTTTTTCGGTTGCGGCGCGGCCGGGCGGGTACTCCCGCTCGTGCTGCAACCCGGAGGGAAAGACTACAGCCCTGCCGAATCGGCAGGGCTGTAGCCTTCTTTTCCGGGTTGCGGCACGTGCAGGAGGCGTGCCGCAACCCGGAAAAAATCAGCTGTCCCTTATCAGCTGCTGATCGCAACAGCTGATAAGGGACAGCTTCTCGCGTACCCCTGGCCTGCGGCCCGTGTAGACCTAGGGGTACGCATACCACAGGTTGGGAATGCCTGCTCTATGAATTCCACTGCCTGTCTAGTTAAATACATAAGATAGCCAGCAAAGATTATGTTGCAATCATATCTAAGTATGTCAGCTCAATTTGTGCATTTATGATTTTAGTCTGCAGACGTAAATATCTCTCTATAGTCCTGTGTGAAAGGCTGTATTGACTACAAAGAGGTGTAAATAAGCTGGATGGGAAAAGGGGTCTCCTAAATGGAACTACCAGTAGTTGCAGAGCCTCCACCTATTTGGTGCTGGGACTCGACTCTGTGACTAAACTACTACAACTACTGAAAGAGGAGCAGCAGTGAAAGGCACAGAAGGGGTTCTTGCACAGACAAAACAGAGCTAAGCTGTAGCAATGTCCATTGGCAAAGGACATTTTTGATGACAAATGGAAGAAGGTTCTAAAAAAAAAAAAAGAAGCCCTACACAATTTCAGAGAAGCATTTCCTTAAACCCAGATATTCCTGAAACACTGAATATCAGGGAAGAGGGAGGGGGATCACTCTGTAACACCCTGTTTTCTTGTGCACTTCCTTTGCAGCATCTGATAACATCCACTGTCTGAAACACTGGACAAATTGGATGACAGGCTTGATCCTATAATACAACCCCTTCTTCTAGTGTTGTTTTGTGGTTGTGTGTTTGCATGATGGGAGAAATCCACTTATCGTACAACAAAAACAGTCATAGGTCAATTATTTTCCATATAGGATGTCAGATCCTTCTCTAAAATAACTAGGACATTTCTCTGTCTCCTACATTGCTGTTCTCTCATGTTTGATCGTGCTCCCAAATTGGTGGATTTATGACAGAGCAGAAGCTCTTCCTGGCTTTCAGATTGTGCCGTATTGGTGCAGCTGACCTAAAGCAGAAGAAAGTAGGTTGGAGAAGGCAAGTGGTCTTATTAGGCATATTTGTTAGTGAGCTTGCTGCCACTATAGAAATGCCACTTCACACTGCTGCCAGTACGAACAATATGTCATATAGTGAAAGGTACAATATTATATAGGCCAGCGGGTGGCGCAGCGGGTTAAACCGCTGAACCATAAGCTGTCGATCGAAAGGTCGGCAGTTCGATTCCCGCGACGGGGTGAGCGCTCGTTGCTTGGCCAGCTCCTGCCAACCTAGCAGTTCCAAAGCATGTCAATGCGAGTAGATAAATAGGTACCGCTTGCGGGAAGGTAAACAGCGCTCCGTGTTCCAGCTGCATGCTACGCGCTGCGGCAAGGAGAGTCATGCTGGCCACATGACCACGGAGGCGTCTTCGGACAACGCTGGCTCTTCGGCTTTGAAATGGAGATGAGCACCACACCCTAGAGTCGGACACGACTGGACTTAATTGTCAGGGGATACCTTTACCTTTACAATATTATATGGCCTGTCTCCAAGCCGAATAGGTAACGGGTTCTTAGGTCAGGAGATTTGTGAGGGCTGAATCCTGAGGCAGTGATGTCTTTGCCAGAGGGAGAAATGTACATCTTAATGCTGACTTCCTGAGTTGACTAGGAGAGCGGGATATGTTTTCCCAATTCACTCTCTCCAGTACTGGTGGGAATGGCACCTCTCAAAAAACGTCCCCTGAAATTGTGCTCAAAACGTTGTGTTCCTTGCTGCTCAATAGCATCTAAAATGGGAAGGCCAAAGGTGGCGGAGAAGAAATATTTCATCATATCCTCTTTCTGGAAAAGATATTAATAATAATGGAGAGGAAGCCTCAGCTGGTTGGTGCTATCAGATCCATTACAAGGGCATTTTTATGAGCTGTGAGAAGGATAAGTAATCTCTTCAGAGTCGGCAATGAGGGAAATTCCATTAGTGGCAGGGAAACGGCCCAGGCTTCCTTTGAGTGGAGGGGTGGAATTTTAACAATGGGCTCCTATGTGCCCAGGCCCTCAATGTGCTGAATCACTTCATTGAGCTTTTATTACAATCAGAGCCTTGCAATACTGCAGGAAGCCGTCGTCCTTCTCAGCTTGTTTCTTTTCATGGCTTTTGCCTGGAGTGGAAATGACTGTGAAGCTTGTGCCTCTCCCCTTCAGTACTTGGTGTTCTTCGGTATTCCTGTAAGCTACGTTTTGAGTAACAGGCTGAATCCTGAAATGCTCAATCAAGGAAACAATGAGTCTGTTGGGACTAATCCCAGTGATGCTTTGCTTATGATAAAGGACACATCATCACTGGTCATCACCTTTCACAAAGGCTCTATCAGATCATTTCCAAGAGAGTCAAAGATTACTAGTAAAATTTAACAGATAGTTTGTGTCTCTGAGAAACTTTGAGAAACTCGCACTGTGCTGCTTTGGGGCAGCAATTTAAAGGAAACTGGTCTCCATGATTAGTCTAATTAGGGGCCTAAGCAGAATTGGGGTGTATTAAGATTAACATTCATCACTTTTAATTGAATTTGCCATGAAGGTTGTTTTCTCATGAAGTGTGATACTATGTTTGCTTGTTTTGCAAATGTTCAAACAATAGCGCCTGAGCATCCATCTGTACATAACTACATTTTAGAGCGAAGAAAAGGAGAGGGGCATGACATGAAATTGTTCTTTTAATAAACAAGCTCTGTTAATGAAAGTGGAACAATGGAAGGCCAGAAAGAGGGATAATGCTAGATTCCGAACTACTCCAGTTGTGGCAAAATTCAGCAACGTGTGCTTATACGGTCTCTTCTTAAACAGTTTGAGGGATGGAGAGAGTACATAGTTTATAGCTAGGCTTACCAGACGTCCTAGTTTGGTCAGACAGTCCAGATTTCCGGGGGGTTCCCAGACAGCCCCGGACTTCCCTGGAAACCGGTACTGTCTTGGTCTTTCCCGGCCGGCTGGCTGCGTCCTCCACCACTGGCCAGGACTGAATATTGGCTCGCATGCCTGCACAAGCCTCACACAGGTGCACAATGCCTGGGAGTCCTTTGAAATTGTCTGGGACTCCCCGGACGATTCCAAAGACGGAGGTCCCAGGCGTTGTGTGCCTGTGCAAGGCTCACGTACAAGTCAGTATTCCTTCCTGGCTGGCCACGGAGGATGCAGCCGTCCGGCCAGGACGAAGAAAGCAGCCGGAAGGCTGTGGCGGGAAGAAGCTGGCCAGGAAGAGCCGGCCTCGTCAAAAACAAATAAATAAATGAAAATTTTGGCCAAACGCTTTGTGGCCGGCAATAAGAGAGGAAAAAAGGCGGGAGGAAGATGTATAGATGGACTACAAAAATGTAAGTTTAAAATGTAAGATCAGTGTTTCCCAAAGTGTGGGTTGCAATTGGTGAGTCATGAGGCCACGCAGGTTGGATTGTGGTGCGAGCCTTCCCACCCTCCCTTGAGCCGGTTTGACTCAAAATCGGAGCCATTCCGGAAGACCAGTTACTTACCATGTGCATCTGGAGGCCTCTTCCAGGTCGTGCTGGGGCTGCAACCCACTCTATTGGCCTCCGTGGGCCTCAGAATGGCCCACAGAAGCGTCAGAAAACTACTTCCAGGTTTTGTTTTGGTTTGCTTCCGAAAACCGGAAGTAGCTTTCCAACACTTCTGTGGGCCATTTTGAGGCCCATGTGGGCCAATAGAGTGGGTTGCAGGTCCGACACAACCCGGAAGAAGCCTCCAGAACTACCAGAAGCAGCATGTTGCAACCCACCGGGGAGGACAAGGTGGGTCAGAGCATGAAAAAGGTTGGGAACTGCTGTTCTAGATCATTCTGCTGCTCAGGAAACACCATACTTCTGTGTTGACAAGAGTTTGCAGACATTGTAGACAATAAATGTTATGTTACCATTGTCATAATAGTAGAACATGAGACCTAAATTCCTATTTCTTAATACTGTATGAGTGTCTGGCAATAAACAATGACTGACACCTTCAAAAGATATTGAAGACATTCAGAACTCTCCAGAATCAGTCATAGGTTTCAACAGAGGATTTGAATCACACTTTTTAGAACTCTTGATTATCGTGATATTCCTTTAGTTTTACACACACACAAACACACACACACACACACACACACACACACACACGAGAGAGAGAGAGAGAGAGAGAGAGAGAGAGAGAGTTTCCATCCGCTGACTATTGATCATTTTGAGTCTTCCTGCACCTGAGAAAAATGCCCATCTGTTCCATGAAAAGGCCGTTTCTGCCTAAACTGTTCACAAGACTACTACACTTTTCCAATTGTTGCTAGACAACATTACCTCAGTAAAATAAATTTCCAGGTGAAACAAATTATCGGATTAATAATGGCACCTCCCAGCTAGAACAACAGCAGACGTTTGAAAGCATGATTATGCATTGTGGCAAATATGCTGAGTCTGCAGTAAGAAAGTGATCTAAACAGTGCATTTTGGCCAACGCAGCAAAAAAGAAAAGAAACAAAAGCCCCACACAGTTGTAAATTAAATGCAACTGTGGTCTTGTGATTTCTGTTTATTGGTTGCAAGCCTTTTAAAACATTTCCCTTATCTACATTTCTCTGTAAATTGGACAACTACGATAAACACGGCTGTAGCTGGAAAACATCTAAACTTTAATGAGCATTGTGCTATTGGATATGAACTATCACATGAGTATAACAGGAGGAAATAGCACTTTTTATGAATCCTTGGGAAGGTGCTCTTGAAATTTATTTCACCTTTCAGCTCATCTCAAAAATGTTTTGTTTTCCCCCCTCAAAGCTTTCCTTCCTTGGGAATACTTGATAAAATGTTATGGTGGAGCTGTGTGTGTCATCTCCCCCCCATATTCTTAAGGAAAACTAACACAAAATAAGTAAAGCATGTGCCCCCTTCCCTGCCCCCTTCTCTGCCCACCCCTCATTTCTTGCCTTGGGAGGCTTTGATTTGTCATTTTCTGCCTTCTGAATTGAATTGGAAGCCACAACTACAAAGCCCATGCTCGCCAATCATAATTTTCAAAGTATTATTTTGTGCTCATGCGAAGGCTATTGTTCCTGGTCCATCTTACGTGACACTATCTCACTGCAGTGGCCCATGGTATTGGGCACATGTAAGGAACCAAATTTCTGTTTGACTGTGGTTACTATCACATTTTTTTGCATAAAACTACCAAATTTGCTAGCAAATACAGTGGACCCCCGCTTTACGGTGGTAATCTTGTCTGGAGACACCACTGCATTGTGAAAATATTGTCATGTAAACCCAATAATGCATTGAGGATAAAATGTCAGTAACGGGATTAAAAGCCATGATTAAACATTTATTATATTAAAACGTTAGTTAAAAAAGAATAAAAACATAGATTTAAAAAATGACGTTTCAATCATCCTTTGAGATCTTCCTCAGGTAAGCAGATCTTCCTCAGGTAAGCAGTTCCAGAAACGGATCTAACTGGGCTGAAATCTAGTTGAGGATACTAAACTCATGGTGTGAAGTTCTTCACATTTATTGAAGATGCTCCGCTGACCTAAGGAGTTGCAAACGTGCACGTTTCCGGCGCCTTCGGAGTAAGCGGTGCCAGCGGGGAGACCAGCACCGTTCACTCCTCTGCCAAACCAGACCTGCGCTGGCTGATGCAGGTAAGGGCTGTGCCAGTCAGCGCTGGGGCGGGGGGAGGGTGGGCAGGGGTGGCGAGGGAGGGGTCCATTGGCTGGCCCGGCCTGGGAGGGGGCAGGGATATCGGCACTGGGTTGTGCCAATATCTAGCACCCTGTCCCAGGCCAGGCCGGTCTGGCCTTACATGGCCTCCTCGAACGTGCGCCAGCCCCAGAGCTGGCGCGCATCTGAGGAGGCCCATTGGGGCCTGCGATGCTTACACAGGGGGAAGGGGACAAATGACCCCTTCCCCTAAGGTGAGCCCAGGCTACGCCACCATAGCCCGCATTCTGTCTAGGACTGCCCGAAGGGTTAACAGTTTTAGGTATAGAAAGACTTATGAAACATTGCATTTGTTTCTATCTAGTGCTGAGAGATGCCAAGTGATAACAATATTCATTGACACTTCAGATACTAATTGGTAGGTAACTTTAAGCCTCAAGGAAATGACTACAGAGTGCATGGGGTAAGTGAACTTTCTACCCTGCTAGAATGTGGAATTTGTTTTTCCAGATAAATGGCTTATTAATTTGGGGTTCGATTTTCTGGCACAGCATTATCATTGATGTTTCAAGGACAGGAAAACTAATGGGCTCTAATGTTGTTGAACTCATTCTTGGATCAGAAATGTTTATTTTTATCTTGTTCTAATGGCAGTCATATCATAAAGGACCTGGCCATTATAGGAATTGTCCTGAGATGAACCACACTCCAATCTGCATCTAATTTTGCACTCTAGTCTGTTTACTAGTCCATCCCAGTTCACAGCTTCATATTCTTGGAAGGAACCAACAGATGATCTGAGGGGGCTGGTTGGTAGATGGACAAGCAATGGAGAAAAGAATTTGGAAATATGGAGAGGCCTGGCAAGGACAGACTAGGACAAGGAAATTGGACAGAGTGATCTTGTGTGGATAAGGGAGTCCTGCTGGGGATGCACAGAACCCATATTCAGTGAGCAAGTATTGTCGCAATGGCCACATTGTTTTCCCCAACAGAGCTCCAATTGCAGTTGGAGAGACCTGGGGCATGTGAAATAGAAGAGCACCTGTGCAGTGGCACCACGTAATTTTTAGATGTTTGAGAATCCCAAGCTTTGTTGCTGATTTTCTAGTCATCTTAGTTGCAAATAGATGTTTGAAATACAGGTGGTATCTCTAGAGAATTTCACTATTCAGAAAATGGGGCTTCTGAAATCCTGCCTACACAGCAGCCCCATTTTCTCCCTTTTTACCACAAAATATGTATACTCCGCAAACCTGACCCGGAAGCTGGCGATGGAACGAGTGTACCATTGCCAGGAGACGTGAACGTGCTGTAAAGCATGTTCGCAACGACTCAAGAACAAGGAAGGGTGATGCAGAGGCCAGCCTCCCTTGCTCCGTCGCCGGAGCACCCCTGTGGCTGCCGGACCAGGTAAGCCAGGATCCGGCTGGGGCGGTTCGCCGGGTGAGGGAGGGGGCAATTGACGTAGCCGGCCCGGGAGGGGCGGGGGATGGCCTCGGCCATATCCTGGCCCCCACCAGGCGGCTAGGCCATTACACGGCCTCCTCAGACATCTGCAACCTATTTAGCTGGCGGAAATCCGAGGAGGCCGGTAGGGTCTGCCCCGGTTTACACCGGTTTACACTCGGGGAAGGGAACGAGCATCCCCTTCCTTGAGTAGACCTCCGGCCTGGCAGAAGCACGGCTACCAATGCACAGGATCCGGTGGGTGGCCCTGGGCCGCTGGCCAGATCCTTCCGGTGGATTGCGCTGACACTCTTGTTCATAAATGTCCCAATTCTGGCGCCATTCTGACCCTTCCCTTTCTGAAAGAACTATGACAGTCTTTCCCACGTAACAGCCCAATCCTACTTAAAGATTGGGCGGGCGGCCAATGGCGTTGCTACCGTCAAGCAACGATAGCAGGCCTCTACGGGGTGACGCGTGCAAGGGGTGACGCGCGCACGCGCGTGACGTGTCACCTCTCCTGCACGCGTCGCCCCCAAAGACATCCCCGGAACCGGCTCCGGAGACGTCTTCCCCGGCCAACGCGCCTGGGCCTTCTGAGGAAGGCCCGCTGTGCGAACGTTATTTATAACGTTTTTTGCACATGCGCAGACCGTCCCTGAGGGAAAAGGGCTGCCCTTTTCCCTCAGGAACGATCTGCGCATGCGCTAAAAAACGATATAAATAATGTTCGCGCAGCGGGCCTTCCTCAGAAGGCCCTGGACAGCCGGCCGGGGAAGATGTACCCGAGCCGGCTGCAACAATTAAGGGGTGCCGGGGCCAGTGGCCCGGAGCAGCGGCCCGTCGGGCACCCGGAGCGGCGCCTCGTCGGGTCCCCCCCCAATCGCGGCGCAGCCTATGGCCGCGGCGAAAATTTGTAAGAGTGGGGGTATAGAGTGGAGGCGTGACTTGGGTGATGTGCGCGCCCCGCTATGGGGCAGTGCGCGCCCTAGTGACACCACTGCGGGCGGCCAAGGCCATTTGCCCGATCCAGCGCTCCGTAGTGGGCTGCCTGCTGCAGGCAGTCCGTGGCAGAAAGTCTACTCAAGAAAGTGGATGATCGTTCCCTTCCCAGAGTGTAACGGCAGCTGGGGCCTATAGGCCTCGGATTTCCGCCAGCTATTTTGCTGGCGGATGTCAGAGGCTGCCGTGTAATGGCCCAGCCACCCTCCGGAGACTGGCGGAGACCGGGATATGGCAGACACCATGTCTCTGCCCCCACCTGGGACGGCTGGGCCTATGGCCACCCTCCCGGCTCCACCGTCCCTCCCCCCGTCCACTGACCGCCCAAGGTGTCCGCCAGATCCTACCTTTGTTGGGTCCAGCGGCCACCCAAGTCCTCGGCTGGCAGAGCTGGGAAGTCCAGCCTTGCGCCAGCCTTCTCAGCTCTAAAGTCGTCGTCAAACGTGCCTTATGACACATTTGCAACTATTCCGGGCGGCAGACACTACGTCCGCCACCCGGAATTTTCGTAGGATTGCACCCTAACAAATGTAAATCCTAAAACTGACTGATTTTTATACAACTGCAGGGGTGAAAAGGAACATAGAATTATTTAGGGTAGCTATCATAATTCAAGAGAGGAGGTAGATGATGTGCAGATAACAGTGGGAAAGGTTTATAACAAAACTATTTGGGTAGACAAATTGCCAAATCAACATAGCATGTACTCAGCAAATGTGTAGGAAAGAATAATACCATGGAAAATAAGACTGGCAGTTGGCAAATGTAATACCATTTTTCATGGCAGGGACATGCTATAGCAAGCAGAGTTTTTATGCAAATATTAGCTTGAGCATCCACAAGGAATAAATGTTTTGGGTTTTTTGTCTTTAATAAAGAAAAAAAAAACATTCTAAAAAGTGACCTGGCGGTAAGATGAGAAATGTATCCAAAGTACCCATTTAATGTCCAATCTGGTGTTATTTTTAATTTTTTGCATAAACTTTTCTAGTCTTTTTATGGTGGATATAAAAGGAAAAAAATGAAAAGGTGGAGAATCAGGATGATTGCCAAAATGATTGTTCATTGAAGATTTGTTCACACTTTAGAGTTCCAAGGTGTTATACCCAGACATTGCTCAATGAGGTAATTTGGGACTGGCACTTCTAGAAGTTAGGAAATCTCCAATTTCCAGGAGGTTGAGGTTCAATGTCCAGGATGAACAAAGGCTGTGTAAGTTATGGCCCCAATCCTATCCTTGGCCAGCCTGTAGCGTGCAGTGGCACCAGTGCGAGCTCCGCTGCATGCAATGGGCTGGCCGAGGACCATGATGCAATGGAGAGGTAAGAAAAAATAATTTATTTACTTACTCTGCTGTGCCATGATCCCCAATGGGTCTACTCAGATCTGTGCCAGCTCTTTGGTTGGTGCAAGTCCAAGTGGGCCCAAGGGTGAGTTTCAAGGCCAAGAAGGAACCATAGGATATCAGTAGTGCTGTTCCCGCTGATATCCGCTCCCTGACATTCCCGCGACAGGCCCCGATTCTCCCCCTCCCCACCCACAGTCCACCCCTGCTGCCAAGTTACTGGCACCTGTGGTTGAAGGGCGCTCCAGTGGCATGCGTGTGCAGTGATAGCAGCCCTGTTTCATGTACAGTTGCTGCAGCTGCCGTGCACGCCAGCAGTCCAGACCTTCTGTATACGGAACGCGAGTTCCATCAGCAGAAGGCTTGTATAGGGCTAGGCCGTGAATCTCTTGATATTTAGTGGAGAGGGGAGGGAATGGAGTCAAAACATATAACAAGATGTCTGGATGTTAAAATAAACCTCAAAAAAATCTCCTCTACATCTCCTCAACCGCAGATGGTAGAGAGGTGGTTGTGGTCATCTTGATGGTGGTACCCTGACTCTGGGATGCTCTCCCCAGGGAGTCCCGCCTGATACAACATTTGATATCTTTCCAGTGCCAGGTAAATTCTTTCCAGTGCCAGGTAAATATTTTCTCATTTGCCCAGCACCTTTAACTTTTTTCAAAATTGTCAAATCTTTTTTTCAAATCTTATTTTATGCTGAGGCTGTGCATTGTGTTGCTGCTTTTAATCGTTTTTGCTATGTTTTGTTGTTTTTACACTGTTGCAAGTTGTTCTAAGCATCATCATACAGAATAGCATAATAATAAACATGTTTTTTAAAAAAAATCTTTGTAGTTTGTATTATTAAAGAATGTCTTTCAGGTAAAAAAAAAGCCATGTAATCAATCTACTGTAAAAAGGTAAAAACAAATTTTACTTCAAGGCAGACAATCAGATCTTACATCTGTTTGCCTCAGAATCCTACGTTTCGCAAACCCTCTGGTTCGCTTCATCAGGGAAATTGGTCCAGAGTGTAAATATAAGATGGTGTATTATTTCTTACTTTTTTTGAGCTGGAGATGTCCAGATTTCTGTGTTGGAGAGACTCTGGACCAATTTCCATGCTGAAGCAAACCAGAGGGTTTGCGAAACATGAGATTCTGAGACAAACAGATGTAAGATCTGATTGTCTGCCTTGAAGTAAAATTTGTTTTTACCTCCAAAGACATTCTTTAATAATACATGCTGGCCATGACTGTTTGAGCAAATACTTGTAGTTTGCCCATTTCAAAGCCGAAGAGCCAGCGTTGTCCGAAGACGCCTCCGTGGTCATGTGGCCGGCGGCATGACTCTCCTTGCCGCAGCGCGTAGCATGCAGCTGGAACATGGAGCGCTGTTTACCTTCCCGCAAGCGGTACCTATTTATCTACTCGCATTAACATGCTTTGGAACTGCTAGGTTGGCAGGAGCTGGCCAAGCAACGAGAGCTCACCCCGTCGCGGATTCGAACAGCCGACCTTTCGATCAACAGCTCATGGTTCAGCGGTTTAACCACTGCGCCACTTTAGACACATCATAATTGGTGGTGTTGCTCTGTGTCTTGGGCTGCTTTCACAGTGCTCAGAGTCCATAGGCAGGAGCCAGTTTCCATGGACCCTGATGGGCATGAGAACAAACATGGAAGCGGCAGCACCTGTGCTGCCATTCAGATTCCTTGTAAAGATGGTCTAGGAGTGGTGCTGAGGTTGGCCAGGTCAATGGCCCACACCCAAGAGAAGGCCCACCTGGCTGGGCTAACCCCCCAAACTCCCAGTATCAGTGAAAGTAGTGGCGTGAGTCAACCAAGAGACTTCCACTGCTGCTGGGTATAGTGCCCCATCTACAAATGGGAATGTCCATTGACATCTTCTTCCTATCCTATTCCTATCCTTCCTATCTTCTTCCTATCCTCCATCCCTATCAGAGAATAAGAGATAGCTGTGGCTCCTCTTCCTCCTGCATACCAAAGGTGAGGGGGAATTGATACTGCCAATGATTACACCTGTTTGCTGATGGGGAAGGTCAGAGAAGCCGTTATACTTATCACCTACCAGTAAGCTTCTCTCTCTCTCTCTCTCTCTCTCTCTCTCTCTCTCTCTCTCTCTCTGTGCGTGCGCACGCGCAGTGCTTTGACCGAAGGCCTCCAGCAACATTGGGCTGGCCTGGCACTGCTTAAGAGATGTAATAATGTGTGCTGCAAATCCGAATGAGTCAGAAAGGAACAATGTAATCTATTTTGCCAGTTGGAGGTTTTTATTGTTGCTGACTATGAGGCCTGGTTAATAAAATGATATACTCTAAATGAATGATGAATGAATGTTCTGTGAAATAAGCACAGAACAAAGACCCAGACTTGTAAAAGTTCCACAGACAATGGCCACATTGGTGCGACGAATGAGGTCATTGAATTGCTTCTCTGATCAGAGAGAATTGCTCAGGTCTCATATATAACTAAAGAGTCCTCAAACAAGTCTAAAATGAGACTAAGAAGAGCAGATTTGGGGAAAGAGAAGATGGGAAAGTTGTACAGAAAACCTTTGGAGGAGGTTTCTATTAGAGACCTGTGTTCTGAAACTTTGATCAGGATTTTATGACTTGATTCTTTCAGCCCCATCTTGAGGAATGCAGGCTATTTTTTGAAACACCTTCATGAAACACCATGCATGCATGCGCACACGCACACACAAGTCCAGCCTGTAAGATTAAACAGAGAGTGGCTATGTGCTCCGCTGGAGGTTTGGGAACCCTTGGTTGAAACCAAGAAATTGCCACTTCCCAATGCAGAAAGTTAAGGTCTTTATAGATTGCGAGCCCTTTGGAGACAGGGAACCATTTATTGATGTATTTTGCTGTGTAAGCCGCTTTGTGCTGAGTGCCTGCCAGAATAGCATGTCACAGGCCAGTGCTGTGACCTTCAATTTGGACCGATGGCAAGAGGCCTCAGTTCTCACAGGCCTCATCCCCCCCCCCCCACACACACACACAACAAGCTGGCTGGATTAGGAGGAAAGTTGTCTTGCTCTCATTTCATGGAAACTTCCATGAATGGCCATAACCTTGCTTGCACCGCACATGTGAGCCTGTGAGCAGAAGTCCGAATGAGCCAGAGACGAGCAATGGAGGCCCATCAAGCCGCTAAAAGAAGCTCCTTGTTGAGCTCATCCCACAAATGTCCCCATACATTCCTATGGTAATTTAGGGTATAAGGGTCACTAACCCTTCATGTTCTCTATCTGCTTTGCTGCTCTTTCTGTGCTCATGATTTGCACAAAGACCTACTAGTGCTGTATTAAGCACCCCCCCCCCATTTTTTCCACTACCTAAGAACCACTGTGCCAGCTGGCACCCAGGACCAGTAACTGAATGCTCTCTTTCTTTTCCAATCCTTCTCTTCACCACTTCCCTTCCCAGAGTGCAACTGAGCTACCCCTAAAGAAGTGCCTATAAAAGGAGTCCTGAAGGAAGGACAACATTACAGGTTAGAAGCATAAACCTTCTAACCACTGTACCAATGTGGTACAGTGGTTAGAAGGTTGCATTAGGACCAGGGAGACACAGGGTCAAATCTCCATTCAGCCATGAAGCTCATCTGGACTGCAATCCTATACTCACTTTCAGGGAGTAAGTCCCATTAATAAGAACATAAGAAGAGCCCTGCTAGATCAGGCCAAAGGCCCATCTAGTCCAGCTTTCTGCATCTCACAGTGGCCCCCTCAGGGAGCACACAAGACAACAAGATACCTGTATCTTGTTGCCACTCCCTTGAATCTGGCATTAAGAAATAGCCTATTACTAAAACCAGGAGGTTGCTTATCCCCATCATGGCTTGTAACCTGTGATGGACTTTTCCTCCACAAATCTGTCTAATCCCCTTTTAAAGGCATCCAGGCCAGATGCCACCACCACATTCTGTGGCAAGGAGTTCCACAAACTAATTACACACTGGGTAAATAATTTTTTTCCTGTTTTAATACTCCCTCCACTCAATTTTAATGGATGTCCCCTAGTTCTAGTGTTGTGTAAGAGATAAAAGAACTTATCTCTATCCACTCTCTCAGTCCTGTGCATAATTTTATACATCTCAGTCATGTCCCCCCTCAGGCACCTTTTTTCTAGACTGAAAAGCCCCAAACGCTGTAGCCTTTCCTCATAAGGGAGATTCCTCAGCCCACTAATCATTTTGGTCACTCTCTTCTGCACCTTTTCCAGTTCCACTATATCCTTTTTGAGATGCGGCGACCAGAACTGGACGCAATACTCCAGATGTGGCCTTACCATCAATTTGTACAAGGGCATAATAATATTGACCGTTTTATTCTCAATCCCTTTTTTAATGATCCCAAGCATGGAACTGGCCTTCTTTATAGCCACCGCACACTGGATCGACACTTTCATCGACTTGTCCACCAGTAACCCAAGATCTCTTTCCCGATCCGTCACAGACAGCTTATTGAACTCCATGAGACTTACTTCTGAGTAGATATGCTAGCATTGCACTGCTGGTGACCTTGGGCCAGTCACTACCTCTCAGCCTAACCTACCTTGCAGGCTTGTTTTAAAGATGAAATGGGATGACCTGTGTATGCTACCCTGAGCTTCTTGTAGGATTGGATATAAATGGGTCATAATAATAAATACCTCATTTGCATCTGTCTTCCTTGCAAAGATTAAAGGTGCCTGTGACATACATCCTCTTGGTTCCTTCCAGTACTGTTAAATCATCAGTGCAACAGCAACCCAACCCAATCAACTTGACTTCCTTGTTAATCCAGTTTGGGATGCAAGGTTAAGCTGGCGCTTCTTCCAGCACTTGCCTATACCTCCTCAGGAACTCACACTCTATGCTTTTTTTTTTTTTTAGCTTCAGACACATCTGCCTTCACCAATAAAAGTGCCTGAGGTTTCAAAGAAAGGCCAACATTTCTTTGTAATACATTTGCTATGGATGCCATTAAATTAAAAACAAACCGATGACCTGCTTTGACTCTTGCAAGCAGACATGTATTGTCCCAGTTCAGAAAGTGTCACCAGCCTCGCTTTCATCTGAGACTACGCATGCTGAAGAGGCACTTTTACAGCCTGTGAGCCAGGATAGTTCTCCTGCTCCTTTCTCCCATCTGTTCCAGCAACTTCAACCAGATGCCTCAGAAGTGGCAGAAGAGGGTTTGTTGCCAGCTAAACCGAAGAGTGCATTGTGTCATCATCTTCCCATTGTCCCTGGAGTCCATGGTGGTGTTCACTCTCCACATGTGTCTGATGCAACTCTTGAAGAGTTTCCATGTCAGCAACACATCTCCCTGCTGCTGGCCGCAAATGCTGGTGTGGAAAATCCGGAGCTGCCGTTCAAACCTCCCAGTCAGGTTTGCCACTCTTGCCTTTTTCTTTAGATTGACTAATGTGGAAGTATGGCGGAAGTACTGACTAATGCAGAAGTATGGCGGAAGCTAGGGACTCTATGTAAGGCAGGATGAAGGAAATGAAGGTCAAATTTTCCTTGCTATTTGAACTCATGACACAGAATCACCTGCTGAACAGCATATTGGAGCACACCCTGAAACATCCAAGTTCCAACCCATAGATTTCCTGGGTACATTTTGAGAAGTTTTCAGGTTCCATTGTCTGCCTAAAACAGAAATAGCACTGTTATAGTAATAGTCATCATACCTTAGTTACATCCTGGTTAGACTATTGTAATACATTCTACATAGGGCTGCCTCTGAAAACTGTCCAGAAACCTCAACTGGTACAGAATGCAGAGGAAAGATATCTCAGAGGGCAAATGCTTTACGGTTGTGCTAGGTAAAGGACAACAGTCGTGTCCGACTCTAGGGTGTGGTGCTCATCCCCATTTCAAAGCCGAAGAGCCAGCGTTGTCCATCTGCACTAGCTACCTGTTGGTTTTCACACACAATTCAATATGCTGGGTAATTGCTTTTCAAAGCCTAAATGGCTCAGGATCAAGAAATCTAAAAGATGACTTTCTCCCATGTGAATCTGTCCATCCTGTAAGATCTCTTGTAGGTTCCTGCACTGGAGGTTCAGCTGGTATTGAACTATGAGTGGATTTTCTCAGTGGTGGCCCCCACACTGTGGAATATCCTGCCCTTGGAGGTGCATCTGGCCCCCTCTCTGTATGTCACTGGTTGAAGGCCTTTTTTTTTGCCAGGCTTTGATAGATTTTTCATAATTTTTCCTCTGGGCTGTATTGTTTTGAACTGCTGTGTTTTTGTTGGGGGGGGGGGTGTTTGCTGTTAATTGTGTGGGTTGACAATGTTTAAGGAATACGGGAATTAAAGCCATGTAGTAAAAGAATCTTGAACTTTAATTGGAATAAAAATCACATTAAAATCCAAGGAACTGAGCCCAACGTTTCGTTCCAGCCCCGTGGAACCTCTTCATAGGAATCTTGAAAGATCATAGATGGTGCTGTCCTCAATTCATCATAGTAAATTTAAACCAAAAAACGCAGGGAAACCCGCGTTTAGAATGAAATTGTGTGGGTGTTTAAATCTTTGCCCCTGAAACCTTGCTGAGAAGGGTCAAGTTGTAGTTCTGCTTAGAACGCAATCTTCTCTTGTGGCTGCAGCTTGGAAATCTAGTAGATATAGCACAGATATGATGATGATGATGATGATGGCTTGTTTTCTGAAAAAGGTGCTGAAGATTTAAAGATGCTTATTGCGATAAAAGATAGGTTGTACTATTTGTTGTTTTTTCAAAGAGAATTGCAACTCTCACTGTGAGAATCAGCATAAAATACTGCATTGCTGGCAGAAAAACTGTTATTAAAAGAGAAACCAAAAAAGGGAGGGAAGAAGGTACTCGAATTAGTCATCTCTGCATGGTACAAGAGGATTAAAAGAATTAACTTGTCGAATTCAGTGCAGCCTAGCAAAGATAAGGACAGTAGTGTAGCTCATCAAAGCCAGGGTTTTTTCCTTTTTATCTCTAAACAAAACATGCCCAGTCATGCTAAACAACCTTGGCCAATCTAAACTTATACACTCTCAAGTATAGAATCAGAGTAACTATTCACAGTCAATTATCTGCTAGGACACCAATTCAGAGAACTTTAGGATCTGAAGAAAGCTATATGCACATGCCTGCATTCCTGTATTGCCTTGTGTCCAAGCTGTAATATATAAGCAAAGGCTTCCATAGGGGATAGGAACAACTTTGGCCGTTCCCCTTACCTAATGATGTGCCAGCCTCTGCTCCTCCAACTCTCTAATGCTCTAGTTCAGCAGTCTTCCCACCTCCATATTTCCTCTTCCTCTCTGTCCTTCTCTTCTTTTTCCAATCCAGGGAGTAGAAAGAACAGGAGCAGTAGTGGAGACAAGTAAGACAGAGAGGGGAGCCCCCTTCCAGTCCGCTGCCTGTTTCAGTTGGCCTTATGGATGGGCCAGTCCTGGATAGGAATGGGGTAGGGCAGAGGTCTAGGAATGCCTCACCATGTTTGGACAGATTCATGGAGAAAAAGACCATCACAGGTTAAAAGCCTCCTGGCTTTGGAAGTTGGTTTTCTCTGTGCCAGGTGCAGGGGAGTGGCAGCAGGAAACAGGTTATCTTGTTGTCTTGTGTGTTCCCTGAGGCATCTGGTGGGGCCACTGTGTGATACAGGAAGCTGGACTAGATGGGCCTTTGGCCTGATCCAGCAGGGCTCTTCTTATGTTCTTACCTAGAATGTATGTTTTCTCTCCCATTGAGGAGACCTCTGAAGTGTACCCAATGAAGCAAATCCCTTTGCATAAAATATATTATATGGTTGTACAGAAAGTCAGATGCCTGAGCTTTCCTGCCAGGGCCCTTGGTTTGCGATTCCAACCACTAATGTCACTACATGGGGGGCGGAGCTGTAAGTGCTGCTGAAATCCGAGCCTCCCTTACACAGACGAACGAAGCGGCCCCGCCCCCTCACCCTCGCTTCTCTGAACTGCTGCGAGGGTGAGGGGGCGGGGCCGCTTCGTCTGTGTAAGGGAGGCTCGGATTTCAGCAGCACTTATAGCTCCGCCCCCCCCTGTAGTGACGCTAGTGATTCCAACACTCCCTTGCAATCTGATAGAAACAGGCCGTCAAGTTGGGTATCATCAACATACTGATGACTCCATATATATATACTTTATATGTGAAGTGCTGCCACCGCCATGGGGACCATGTAGTTCTGCCCTGCCTGGACCAACCCCACCAGACGTGGAAATGATCAGGGTGGCAATGAAAGCGCAATAAGGTGCAGCTGTGTGGCAGCACAGACCTCACCCTTCAAAAGAGGTGCAGCTTGGAAAGGAAGATGCAGAGTTGAGGAGAAACATAGTGACTTTAGCTTTAGCACACATTGAGTCCTGCAGCAGCCAATAAGGGAGACGGGAGACTGGGGCCTATGGGATTCATAGGCTGGGCAGACCTGCAGAAGCGTCGCTCCGGTAGGGGCGGGGCTGTAAGTATCGCTGCGGTCATAGTCTCTTTACCGAGCGAGGAGGAGGCAGCCCCGCCCCCTCACTGTCCGAGCCAGTCCCCTACGGAGAAACCAGCAGGGAAGAGACCCTGCCTGCTGCTTTCTCCATAGGGGACTGGCTCGGACAGTGAGGGGGCGGGGCTGCCTCCTCCTCGCTCGGTAAAGAGACTATGACCGCAGCGATACTTACAGCCCCGCCCCTACCGGAGCGACGCCTCTGCAGACCTGCCTTCTGAAGCTGGCCCTGAGCATCACTATATTTTCCAGAATGTCAACTTCATTGTCCTCTTGATAATTGCATTGCATTCCTCTGACATTACTGGGAAGTAGGTTCAAACTTGTACAGAAACTTCTCATGAGCTACATTCACACTGGCCACTGCTAGGCACTCACCACAGGAACAAGAACTGGTGTGAAGCTACCAGTCCCCACACGGACGGACGAGGACGGGTGGGAATGCAATGTCACAAAACCTTCTAGTAAGGGCATTGGGCTGCCCCCCCCCCAATTGTTAGTCAGCAGAAGACTATTACCTTCCAGCAAGCCACCTCATCAGCTACTATGGGACACTCTGCTATATCTTCCAAAGCTCCCCCCAGTGTAACTCAGTCTCACCAATGTTAGTTTATTGTGCGGAGAAGGCATCACATATATCCAAGGAAATATTAGATAATGTGTAGTAAAGAAACTGCAAAAGAAGTAAGACACTGTTTTCATGCAGTGCAATTGTAGGCATGTTTACTCAAATGTAAGTCCTACTATGATAGTGGGGCTTACTCCCTGGTAAATGTGCATAGGATTGCAGCCTTAGGCAAAGAATAGTACAGCGAGATCCTGCCTGGCACTGGAGCGAGCACTCCGGCGCAAACATGCCGTAAGGCACATTTGCGCTGACTCAGGAGTAAATGGCGCTGACACCATCGCCGGACTGAGGAAACAGGTACGGCTCCCGGTGGTGGCCGTGTGGGCGGTCCGGGTGGCGAGGGAGGGGGTCCATTGGGCGAGCTGGCCCAGGAGGGGGTGGAGATGGCATCAGCCACATCCCCGTTCCTGCTGGGCCGGCTCAGCCGTTACACGGCCTCCTCCTACTTTCGCCAGCTATTTAGCCGGAGGAAATCTGGGGAGGCCGATAGGGCCAGCCCCGGTTTACACCCGAGGAAGGGGATTAATGTCCCCTTCCTGAAGTAGACCTCTGGCCTGCCGCATGTCGGGCTGCGGCAGGGGATGGGATCCAGCAGGCGGGAAGCCATGGACCTTACACAGGATTTCGGCCGTAGTATGATTAATGGACCAGTGCTAATGGACAGCGCCGTAACTACGGTGGAGCGAGTGGAGCAGTCGCTCCAGGCGCTCCACCGCGGGGGGGCGGGGATCCTACCTTGCCGAGGAGCGTCGGGGCTGGGCCCTCCCGCCCACCTTGATCCCGTTTGGCTTGGAAATGAGACCAAACCGGGCGGGGGGGCGCATCTATGTGATGCGAGGGCGCGTCGCGACGCTGGCCCCGGCCCCTCGCTCCAGGGCACCCTCCCGGCGCGTTGCACCTCTGCTAATGGATGGAGCAAGTAATTCTGAGTGAAAATTATGTTGAAAGCAGAGGTTCCCTTTGGAAGTAGCACTTCTGATAAGCTGCCTTTTGTGTCTGTGAAACATTTCACCAGACGTCTTTGACCTGCCTCACCACCATCTAATAGGAACTTCTACGGTTCTGTTTGAAAGAAGTTGGTTTTCGTCATGAATTTTAAGAAATATATTATCTGAGTTCAGATGTACAAAGCCAAAAATACCGGCCACGTCCTTTTCTGGGAACAGAAATGGTTCTGAACTCTACTCTACTCTTGAACTGCTAGAAGACCAGCCAAGACTGGGCTGCAGGTTTTGGTTCTTAACTGATCTGCTTATGTAAAGAGGCAACAGGTTGACTTACGTTCAGTTTTCTCATATTAGAAAAGAGAGATGAAAAGCCTTCCGGAAAAAAAATGTGGAAAACAATTTGCTTTGCTTGGCCCATTATGCACAGCTGTGGCTCAATGGGGGAAAAAAGAATGCTTGGAACTTGCCAAAAAAGAGGTGAGGAACAAGGGCGAGGGAGATCCTATTAGCATGGAACATTTTTCTTCAGCCCTCTTGGGGAGACCTGCAAAGCTGTCTGTAGGAGGAAGGCTGGTCTTTGGTATTTGCTAATGAAATTAGAAGATGACCACAGCAGCATATTAAAATATTACTCAAGGACATGGGGCTTAATTGGCATCACCTTGGCTTCATGAGGAAGCTATATTGGTGACAGTTAATTTAGTTTCTGGATGAATAGTTTTATCCGGTCTTTGAACAATCCATTTCTCCTCTCCTTACCCCTTCCTTTCCCAATGCTAGGAATTCAGATGTAGATGATACTCTGGTCCAAATTCAATGGGACCCCAGGACTTAAATATTATGTACCTCTGGAAATTTGTCAGTCTGTTCTTGGTCATGCAATGCAATGCAATGCAAAAAAAAAAAAAAATCTACTACAATTTCCCACGGGATAATCCCCAATCTTCTCCAAGCATACACAACACTGCATAAGCAATAAATCATGAATCCCAGACTGTTTCATGGTTTCCTCTAATAAATCACCTCAGAGCAACTAGAAATTCAGCAATAAAGGTCCTTGAAGTTACTGCTAAAATAGAGTTTGATCGACTGTGTTCCCTTCTATCTGCTACTCAAACAGTGGCTTTCAAGCTGTTCCAGGGAATACAAGGGCTTCCTGAGAAGTTTATCAAGTGTTTCTCAATGCGATCCAAAATGGTGGAAAAGGTTACTTGGAAAGCAGCTTGTCCACAACTACCAAGCTCCTCCTACAATGTGCAGTCAGAGAATGGTGTAGAGTATGCAAGGAGCTTTTTCAGTTCACCCAGGCCAATGTTGAGGCCCAAGGGCCTCAGTTCACGTAGACTGAGGGCCTAGTACTATGGGCCTGCTGCACCGCTGGAATTTGCACCCCAGCAGCAGAGTGTGCTTTACAGCGGTCACCACTGGCGTCACTGGAGGTAGGGTGGAAAGCTAAGTTCTGCAGCTTTCCCCCCCCCCCGTTACTCTCCGGTACGAGGCGCCCCGCCCCCTCGTTGTAGCAGCCCGTCAGCAGAGAGAAAACAACGCGCAGGGACTGCATTCCTTGCCTTCTGGCTCCTCCACTCTGTGCTTTGCAACAGAGCACGGGGCAGGGAGGGAAAGGAATGGGGTGGAGCCCAGGGCAGGGGAGATGTTGAGGCCGGGAAGGGGGCAGTATCAGCAGCACTGTTATTGGCATCACCTTGCTGGCCTTGATCTGCCTTCCCATGTCCACCTGGACTTGTGCCAGTAAATTGATGGCACAGGTTCGAATAGACCCATTGCAGCATCAGAGGCTTACCCCTGGGGAAGGAAACAAATGTTCCCTTACCCAGTGTAGACTTCTGGGCGTGCCCCCCCCCCCAGGATGCAGCTCAAACTCCTGCAGCATAGCGGGGGTGCATCGGCGGCGTGAATTGGATAGCATTGGGCTGCTTCTGTAGTGCCCTGAAATGTGTCGCAGAATCCTTACCCTGGCAGACAGGTCAATGTGGAAAATAATTCCCCAAAAGGAGAAAGTTTGAAAACCATGGTACTAGTGAGTAGCTTTGAGACTACCTAGACTAAATAGCCTATACAGTAGTTATATGAAGTCATAACTGAAGTGACAGGTAGAGGCAGATGCAGGGTTAGGTTGAACATAACAAAAACGGGGGTAAGCAAAGAAAGGAAATAGACTGTCTACAGCAGCCCAGCCTGATTGTCTTCTGTGAACTCGCATACTCTGGCAGGAAGTGAGAAGTGTAATAGTCCCTGACTGCTAATGGGGAGTGATCAATACCAGCAAATGATTTGTAACGGAGGAGCACGATTAACAGGCTGTGGTGCAGAACAGGTCTTCGCTTTTTCAGCATTGTTGTTGGACTATTCTTTAGGGAAAAGACAAAGATGATTCTTTCTTTCTGACTTCAGCCCACAGAGACCAGGTTTTAGCAATGCAAGACCTTGCAGCTCTCATGAGCATATAACAAGGGTGGCCTAACTGCGGCTCCTGAGCCACATGCGGCTCTTTGACGTATAATATGCGCTCTCAGAAATACTGTATTTTGGCTGAGCTCCTTTTTTGCATCACAATTCATAGAAAAGGTAAATAAGATTTTTTTCAAGCTTTATAATTATTTACCAGGTATAAACTGAGAGTCCACTGGATTAAAACTTTAATGCTCATGATAAGTAAATACCGTATTGTCCCGAGTATAAGATGCACCTGATTATAAGACGCACCCTTAAAGTTTGGTGCTATTAACAAAAATTAATTAAGTCACTGGCATTAAATTGCAACAGCCTGATTATAAGACGCACCCCTAGTTTAAAAACTTAAATTAGGAGAAAAAAGTGAGTCTTATACTCAGACCAATACGGTATATTTAAGAATTTAAATGCTTCTTAAATATTGCGGAATATTTAAAATATATATTGTTAGGTTGGGGGAGGGGGCAGGATAAGCTTGCAACCAAGGATGTAGACTAGAATTGTTTTCAAAGGAGATTTCCAACTTTTGTATTTCCCTTTCACTTTAGTGAAGAAAATACCTCTTGCAAATAATGTTTGCACTGAAACTGAAATCCATACTTTGCGCATAACCCCGAGCTTTCCGAAGGATGTGTGGGGGGGGGGATAAGCTCCAGTCATAAATCCTAAGAATGGGAGTCCTAAGATGATCTATCACTTCAGCGCCTCAGTATATGGTGCTGCATATTGTACTTGGGGTACATTCATCTCTCTGGAATGGGAAACAGGCCAGCAAAAAGAACGAAAGAAGTGAGGAATCTGATTATCCTGCACCGGTTCTGTATTAGCTCGGGCTTCTCCATTTCTCTGCTGTCAGCCCGTTTGTTCCCCCACCACTCCTCCATCCCACACATGAGGTGAAGTATGCAGCTAGCTAGCAGAAGCATCCTGATTAGTTTCACCACCTCACTGATTTCCTAACAATGTGTTTTGTCAGGAGAGTGGAACTGGCTTTCAAATCAGATTGGTATGGAATTTATCTGCTACAAATGTATGCAGCCCTATCAAATTCTTGATTCCGCAGAGGCTCAGGCAGGGCTGGCACCATGGTGAGGTGAGGTGGGCTGCCTCAGGTGGCAGATGGGTGCAGCCAGAAGTATCCTGTATCCTTTGGCCACCTTCACGGCCACCTGACCTAGTCCCCATTTGTTCCTTTACCTGTGCCTTCTGGCTCCTCCACTCTGTGCTTTGCAACAGAGCAGGGCAGAACAAAGAAGCCGGGAGGCAAGCACCACACACACCACTTCTGCTTCTCCTGACTTCCTTGCTCTTCCCAGCTTTATGGTGCTATTTCAAAACAGCACAGCTGAGCCAGGAGAGAGAAGCAGGTAAGCAGGGAGGGAGGGAGGGAATTAGCAGAAAGTGCTGGCGAACTGGAAAGAGGGCTACTGCCATCATTGTCACTATTTGTGACGGCCTGCTTCTTCCTTCTGCAACAGCCTTCTTCTTCATGTTTCATCCTGCAGCTGAGACTGCATGTGCAAAGTCATGGTGGACAGGCAGTAAACATGCCCATTGATCATTGACTAAATCTAGCTCCTCCTTCCAAACAGTTGGCTGGCACTACAGCCTATCTTACAAGACTGCAATGAATCTGGCTGTGGAATTACGATGAGAAATCACATTTGCACAGGCCCAGCCAAAGCCCCCAAGTGCCAGTAGCGGAGCTATGGCACCCCCCCCCCCAGTACCGGAAGTGCCATGGTTTTCCACAACACAGAGGGGCAGTGCAGGCGGAAGGGCCAAATCTGTTGCCTCCTGCTGCCGAAACGGTCTGATTCGCGCTGCCGAAACAGCCGCTTTGACAACCCCCCACCTGCCTGCCACTCGGGGCCCGACCCCCGCATGCCGAGGGGGGCCCTGCCCCCCCCTGTTTCTACGATACTGCTAAGTGCTGTGCGAGGCGGTTGCAAATAATTGCTGCTGCTGCCAGGCAAGCCCCTCCCAAAAACTATGTGGAAGGCAGCAATGTGGCTACCTATCTCCTTGCCTCACTCTTTCCTTACATGGTCCCTTTAAGCAATACAGGAAGTTCAGGACAGTTGGGAGGGTTTCCTGTGCATTCTACACTTCCTGATTTGTTTAAAGGGGATGTACAAGGAAGGAGTGAGGTACTGTGTATAGGGAAGCAGATTGCTCCCATCCAATCTGCTTCGTGTGTGTGGAAGTCTGCTTCTGTGCAAATGCCACTTTCTGGATCAACCACTGACCCACAAATGTGGTGTAAGGACTCCCCATCTAACTTTATCTGCTCACACCCTCTAGCTGGGACTATTTAATACATACATACATAGTTTGTATGCCAATAAAGGTTTATTTAATAGTATTAGATTGGTTAGAATTTACGGGATAAAAAGCCATGGCAACAAAGAAACACAGTTAAAAACACAATAAAACACAGTAAAAAAACATGTTCAAAACACATTTAAAAATACGTTAAAAACAGTATTGAAAACAGTATTAAAACCATATTAAAAACTGGTAAGTAACAGCACCTGTTAAAACTGCACCAGCGTTTCGAACCAGATTGTACTGGTCTTTTTCAAGTTGGCCCCTTAGTGGCATGGGGCAGAATGATACAAACCCTCGGTCTAACTGCCATTTAAAGGGGCAGAGGAAGCCTACTCATGGAATGAATGAGCTAATTAACCTATACCTGATGGTCTCATACTCTCTATTAACCTCAGATGACCTCTGCAGGCAGAATCAGCCTATAAGTTGAGTATATCGGTGAGAAAGATTAAAAATAATATTCTGAGCCTGATTTTAACTCTAAAATCGTACTTATTTAATAGTACTTGCATTCTTTTTGTACAAATAGTATTCTAGTTTCAGCAAAATATATACTTTACACTGAAGCTTACATGCTACATTGCCTGATAAGATGACATGGTATTATCTCGTTTGGAACTAGAGTTTGCAGTTGTATTTACAGATATTGAATTTTGAAAGTCTTAGTATTAGTGGAGCAGAAAATATCATGACAATCACATTGCAGAAATTGATGACATTTAAAGGGAATGGTCCTTTCTATGTTATGATGTAGGGAGGCAAAATACATTTCAGTTGTTTTGTTTCACAAATCTATTGGCCGCAAATACCACCAGAACTATGCAAACACCATAGCCGCATAACTTGCTCATTGTTGTAAGAATGCCTTGTGCACTAAACCAAACATACATTTTGTCCTGGGCCAAGTGTTGAAGGATAGTTCTGCTTTATGTGCCTGGAATGTGACCTAACTAGGATTTTGTTCCATTTTGTTATCTGCATTTCTGACGTTATTGGTTCCTATTCTTTTACCAATATCTGGACCTACAAACAACACATCACTGTGCCATGTCAAACCTAGGTAATATGATGGGACTGAGTTGGACCATAGTGTTGTAACTCATGTAAGTGTTTTCCTATTGCTAAGTATTGTTTAAAGGGAAGTGGAGATGGGTGGTTAGGGAATTGATGGAAGTGTGCTGGGGTGGAATTTCCAGAGGCAGATTGACTCGGAAAGTATGCTGAACTATTTTGAATTTGGGGGTGATGTGGCGCAGCTTATTTCCCAAGCCAAATGGACATGAGCCGTGGAAAGTCAGTCATCGCTGTGTATTAGTGAGAACTGATACTGGGTTAGATAGCATGTTCAGTTATCTTTCTCTTTGATAAGAAGAAACTCTTGAACTGCTTTAGATTTTTTACTTCTCGTTTTTCCCGGATAACATTGTTTTATGGTTATCTCTATCTTGATCTAGTAAGCCACTATTGATGACTGAGTGCTGACTAAACGGGGCTCTTCGTTTGAGCCAGCATGGGCAATTCTTACGGGAACCAAAGACCAAGTAAGGAGAGTTGCAGGGCACATTGAAAAGTCCAGTGTAGAGAGGTTATTTCCAATACTCAGTGATTTAGCTCAAAGTTTGTCCTACATTGCTTGCTGAGGTGCTATTTGTGGGTGTTTCAAACCCACCGTCTGCCAGCCCATTTTATAAACTAGTTAAATTGGATTGGAGTGTGGATTTAAGATGGGACAGCTCAATTAGAATTAATGGGACTAACAACCCAATCCAAGTGAAACTACTTCAAATGAAAGTTTATTTAGGGCCCAATCCTATGGGTGTGTGATGCTGGCAGAATGCGTTTTGTGGCTGTTGCAAACGTGACAACGCTAGAGCGTGTGGCCTAGCCGCTGCCACAAGTGGCGAGCGGCTGGGTCCGTGCAAAGATGGACTGAGGGCACCCGTTGGTGCAGGTAAAGCCATGTAGGGGTTGAGAGGGAGGAAGGGGGTGGAATGAGATGGGGTGGGCAGAACAGGAGGAGATGGAGTGGCATGGAGGGTGGATTGGGCCTGGGAAGGGAGCAGGTTCGGTGACAGCGGTGTCTGCCAAATCCTAACCCCCTTCCCAGGCCTAATCCACCTTCATGGGTCAACGCAGGTGCAGATCCAGGTTGACCCATGGCGGTAGTTGTGTTCCCTTCCCCTAAGGAGGCCTCAACATGCTGAAACTCCCCCATGGAATACAGCAGATGCCATGTTGGTGCTGCTACATTACCGCACAGGGAGTTATGGTGGATTGGGCTGTTACTTTCCTAGAAATTGAGCTATGGTTTGGCTTGACTAATTTGAGAACTGCAACCAAAATGGCCCTTGGATTTGCAATATCCAGTCTTTAACATCAGGAATCTTTAACATCAGTGAGTGATCAGTTCAAGACTATCTAGCATCATCACATCAGTTGCCATGTTAAATTGGTTTTCTGAATCTACTCCTATAGCTTGGAAAGGGTTTATTGGCCTTCCATCTGCACTAAAGGCTTCTCATGAACAGTCAAGGACAGGGTGGTCAGGTTGCACCTAGAAAATTCAAGCTGTATCTTTAAACCTTAAACAGGAAGTAGGAAATTTAAAGGCTTCTCCATTTATCTCTCCTCCAGTTTCACCACCTGACTGGTCCTCTTCAACCTGATGAATGTGGCATATGTGAAATACTGTTTGACATAGGGGGAAAACAAATAATGGGGTTGGGTGAAGAATGCGCAGAAGAATTTATGGCTGCTTCATGTCCTACGATGCTGGACAGTGGCATCACTAGGGTGGTGGGGGGGGGGAATGGACCACCCCGGGTGACACACTCACCACTAGTGGCCAAAACTGTGAAAACTTTGTATAGCATTCGATGTGTAATCTCATGATGATGAATGCAATGAAACAAACTGTTTTGAATTATCTGTATTCTATTTGGTATTATGGCCAAATAACCTGAAAAATAAAACAACTGCCTTATGTAACAAAAAGTGGATTTCCTTAACTCAAAACAGACCAGTGAGACTGATTGTTCTGAAAGCTGAGTTGGTTACTGATTTGTTGGGTGGCTGTACTGTTATATCTTAAAATAAAGTTAATGGGGTGACACCAACCCTAATGATATCACTGACCAGGAGTAATCTGTAGAAATACATAGTTCTGCCTGATGGGCATCTTTTGCAGAACCCAGCTCAGCCCAACCTTGTTTCTCCCTATTCACCTCTGGGGTCCATCATGGGGGTGACACGCTGATTTCTTGCACTGGATGATGCAAGCCCTAATGATGCCTCTGACGCTGGAGTATATAAATATACAGTCCAACTCTCTAGGTTGCAATCTGGCATTTCTGGTGCAGGAGCCAAATGGTTCTACAGAGCTGAATCTAGCTTGTGAGCCACTATTTGGCTAACATCGCATCCATAGACGAAGACAAAATTATCCACTGGTGCTGAGAAACCTCATTAGGCTCAGTGTTCTGATTCACTGGCTCTGAATCAGGTGCCTGAGACTTTGTAAGTTAAGGGAGGGGGGGCAGGAACATGGCTTTAAAAAGACATTGATTTTTGTGAAGGCCAATGAAGAATGGATTTAATATTTTGTAATTGCCTGGCTGATCAGTAACACAAATAAAAACTCCAGGATTTCAGAACAAATTAACCTTTGAAGCACATGATGCCAAGACAAACGGACAACACAAATCGAGCCACGTTTTCCCATGTCCTTGGAACATCGCCGCAGCAAATCAGGATATACAGTAGTTCACCAAGGTGCATTATACTGCAATGGTTTTCCTCCAGAGGGTACATTTCCAATAAGTTCAGCGTGATAAGTGAAAGCACTGCAGGCAGTTGGGGACTGGCTGTCGAGTCATTGCCCTTGTCTTGGCGCTTGCGTGTGTGTTTGTGCTGATTCAGATATTTCAGGACTAGCGTGGGAATGTTTAGACTAGGGACCAATTTGCTTTATCACTGTCTTCATTAGACTGCAGGCTTGGCTTCTTAATTAAGAAGCAGAAGCGTTTTTCTCCCTCCCTTTCAGGGCCTTCACTGATGGGTCTATATAAATAATGCAAAACAATTATTATTTCCCCGGTTCTCTCCAATTTCGAGAATTCTTTTTTTAGCTGGTAAGCCTGCCGGCAGGGTCTGTTCCCTTTAATTTCATAATTGTATAGCATCTAGAGACAGAGGTGCTTTGTACACAATAAATATTAATTGGCTTAAACGAGTTTGAGTGCAAAATGTTGATTGATTCAAAGGCTGCTTTTAAAAAAGAACCACAGGTGTTGTCAACTCTTTACTGGGGGAATTAGGGGCCCTCCTTGTGTGCTCTTCCTCGGGGCTGGATAGAAGCTGGAAAAAGCTTTCATCTAAACCTCTGTCATAAGCAGTGGAAAACCATGTGGCAATTCTATACAGACTACCCAATTCTAGCCAGACTGCCTTCTTGCAAAGCCTCATGCATGCACAGAGCTTCAGCTGAAAATGTTTTTTTCGAACTCTGGGGGAAGAGCACCAGCTTGAAATACATACCTCACCCGAGTCCCCAGAATACAGTTTGTGGCTTTTGTTCTTTTGTCCTGCTGTAGGTAAAGGTAAAGGTATCCCCTGCTCAAAAGCCAGCTGTGTCCGACTCTAGGGTGTGGTGCTCATCTCCATTTCTAAGGCCGAAGAGCCAGCGCTGTCCGAAGATGCTTCTGTGGTCATGTGGTCGGCATGACTAACGGAACGCTGTTACCTTCCCGCCACAGCGGTACCTATTTATCTACTTGCAATTTCTTGCTTTCGAACTGCTAGGTTGGCAGGAGCTGGGAAAGGAGCTCACTCCATCACGCGACACTCGGGTCTCGAACTGCTATCCTACCGACCTCCTGGTCTGCAGTTCAGCGTCTTAACCACTAAGCCCCCACGGTCCCTTTTGTAGAGATGGCCCTTTCAAAGATTCGAGCAGACATCAATGGGACTCTTCTCAAGAAAGCAGCTTGAGAAGGGATGCTTTCCCATTTGCAGTTTGAGTGGAACAATTCTGACCTACTAATTCAGAAGGTGTCTCCCTCTTTTCATAAGGGCACATGTACGCTCAATAGCATACAAACCCCACTGCCATTTGTGGACATTGTCCAGGAGGTCAGGCATACAACAAGTGCTCACTTAAAGTCATTTCATTATAAAACATTTTGCTTAAAGTTGTTGGGGAAAAATCGATTCCCGGCCAGGCCCACTGTCTGCATGGGTTTTCTCTGGCCTGGAAAGCTCACATTTATTTCAATGTTAAATATTAGAAGTGTTTTGGATCTTTATTTAGAAGATTGGTGATGTTCTTGTGACCAGAAATATGACAAACTCTTATTTATGTATATAAATTAGCCTACGGTAAAATTGGTTTCATTATAAGTCGTTTTGCTTAAAGTTGCAGTTCCAGGAGGGAACCTATCAACAACTTTAAGTGAGGATTTGCTGTATTGTGACCTTCTCATTAGATTTCCTCCCAAGACATGCGGAATATAAAATGTTTCGCACATTAGGGCAAATCAGATGAATTGCATGACTCCAAAATCTTGTGTGTACATTTGCCATTTTGAAAAAATAACATTTCCGTTTTATAACCATGTGACAACAAAATATGTTTTTTTTAAAAACTGTTTCTCTAAGAACCTTGTCACGCCTACTGAAACTGGTTTTTGGCTTTGGAGTCTCCCATCAAGTTATTGATTCTGAACGTTGGGATTCCAAATTTGAAATTTGTAGCCGGCAATTTTAAATCCAGATGTTTCTGATTTTCAGCATAAAATGCAAAATTTGCACATTTCAATTTAGGAGCTCAATTTTGTTTCATTGCTAAGCCAAAAAGACCATTTCTGAATGAAAGAGAAGGATGAAACTGGGAAAGTTTGAAATATGAACTCATTCAGTTTGACAAATGTTATTCCATTTTGAGCCTTTCTGAATTCAGGTATGCCTTGAAATGGGCTTTAACCCCACAACAGTAACAAACCTTCCCTGCCAGGTCTCCCAAGCAGAAAAACTTTACCTTTGAGAAGGAGGTAATTGGTAGCAGAAAGCACTGCAGACAGGAAAAGGTTCCTGGCAAGCTTTATTCTTAACTGGAAATGATGCTTCTGAGCAACTTTCTTGCAGAGGAATTGGAATGTGTAGCTTCATCTACTTCCAAACAGAACCTGGAGGCAGAAAAAAAATCCCTACAAATCCCATTCTTCACAGCCATTATTTTCTACAGAAAGCATCAATTGTCATTTTCTCTGCCTACTAATTCAATTTGGGAGGCAAGGGGAACTACGAATACCATGCTTCTTAGCAGGAAATGATATTCCTGGGCTCATCCAGGCTCATATTATAAGCCAGGAGAGAACACTGGGGGAGGGGGAGCCAAGGAAATATTGAACCACCCACAACGTGAGCCTGCTCATCACGCTTCAGCATTAAGATGACTCACAGCTGCATATAATCCAGAGGTGTTGGTACGGTAGGGGTGGTACTGTAAGTTGTGCCCCTTCCTAGTCCTGTTTACAAGCCAGCACAAGACAGCCCTGCCCCCTCGCCGTTGGAGCCATTCCGTGTGGAGAAGGCAGCTGCGACGGCGAGGGGGCGGGGCCGCCTCGTGCCGGCTTGTAAACGGGACTAGGACGGGGCGCAACTTACGGTACCGTCCCTACCGTTGTGATGCCTCTGGTGTAATCTATGAGAGATGCCTCAGACATTGTAGGGGAAACTGCAGGGCATACAGGAAGAAACATCTTTGGAACTGGTGTGCATCTGCATCTACATAAGAATGGCAAAATGCCTCAGGCTGTTCTGATCTGTCCAACCCCTTACAGTCCAAACACACAGCAAGGCTTCAGCCCATGTCAGCCTCTCTCTGCCCAACTGTGTGGCATATGAGGGCACTGTGAGATCATTGTGGGCTGTGTGGCTAGTTTCCATGTATCACTGTGGTGACATCTGGGTAGAAAACTGTGGCGTCTGTGGCTTGAGCAGGAGCTGGGAAGAGCTGGCATCCTGGTCTCGCGAGCCCAGCTGTGAGCCCAGATTATGATGTCACATTCTGGGGAGGAAGTGCTGTCATGGCATGCTGGCTGGCAAGAAGAGGGAGAGTGGGGGTGGGATAAAAGAAGAGACAGACAGGAGAAGAGAAGAGAGGCAGAAGGAAGAAGAGGCATGAGGATTGGGGGGGGGAATGGCAGAAGCAGAGAGAGAGGGGAGGTGAGGACTAATGGGGAGATTTGGGGCTACTTGAAACAGAGGGGAAGAGAAAGGGTGGAGTGGAAGGACAAACAGATTGAGAAGAGGACAAGAGCGGAAGATCAGACGGGAAACCAGAGGAAAAGCCAGGTGAGCAGAAGGAGGAATACAGACAGGGGAAGAATGAGCGACGGATGAATTGGGGGCAAATAGTGGGGCAAGGCAATGTGAGAAAGTGGCAAAGGCAAGGTGAGCGGATTGGCCAGGAAATAAGGGGAGAAGGAAGAGCAAGTAACGGGGGCCCCCAAAATGGCAGCACACAGGGAAAGCAACCCCAAGGGAAGCAGGGCACACACCAGGACAGAGTGGCACCCATTCCTAAGCCTATCTGGCCACGACCAACCCAGGGCAACTGACAGGCCAGAGACCAGACAGGAGAAGAGGATGTTTGGCTGGTGGCAGCAGTTGGTGTGATGTGCAGACTGCGGGAGATTCATGGCTTTGGACTGAGAATTGGGGGGGGGGGGAGAGATTTGGAACACAATAAATGGTGTAGCAGCATCAACCACCTCACTTGAGGTTACTAGGAGGGGGAAAGAGAGGGGACCGGGCTGGCAACCCAAGCACAACCATGTCCCAACCCAATTCACGTGATGGTGGTGTACCCCCTTGTTATGAGGTTGCAGAGGCAGGGGGAGCGCAAAGACACAACTGCTTTCTCATAGGATCTTCTTACACTCAGATTAAGACTAAATCACGAAACCCAATGCACAAGTGCTATCTTTCCGTTCCTGTTGCTGGAGTTATGCATATTATGGATGGGGGTGGGGGGGGGGTTTGTTAAACAGTAACTGCAAGGTACCCTGTGCTAGTTGCCAACACTGTGAGGGAAGTGTGGCATCTGAAAACACACTTGGTTTGAAGACAGATAATCACAGATAATTCCTTTTGCTAGCTCACAATGAAACTCCTTTCAGGGCAGAAGGTGCTGTGCCACATCCGATTGCCTGTTAAATTAATGTGCTTTCCATTAAAGTATTTATGACATTGTGGAAATAATGGATGGCAGATGAATGACAAGGGGACTCTAAAGAAAGAGTGCTGAACTGTCCACCAATTATCTCAAATATTTTTCTGAGATGGATAATGCTTTGTTAAGCTTTGTAAAGACCCAGCAGGACACAAGCAACTCTATCAAACAGCACCTTCGACACCTGATCATTGAAGCCAAAGCTGGCTTATCCGTGAAGCAACATGATATGGCTTGTGTGAGCGGGGGGAGAGGAGCAAGAGGGAAGCGGATTTGGGGTGCTCTTCACCACTGCCCCCTGTGGATACAAGCCTCATTGATCTGCTTCCTGCTCACTAACAGCGCAATCCTATTTAACTTACACCACCGGTGTTAACTCCTCGCAATCCTATCCAACTTACACCACCAGTGTAACCAGCGGTGCAGCGAGAATGGGAGGCCCCAGAACAGAAAAGGGATTCAAATCCCCTTTGAAATCCCCCTTTGGAGTGGATTTGAATCCCCTTTCCATTTTGGGGCCTCCCATTCTCACTGCACCGCTGGTTACACCGGTGATGTAAGTTGGATAAGATTGCGCTGTAAAAACAAGCAGGAAGTGGATAGCCATTTCCTTACCTTGCTCTGTTGCGCAGTTTTTGCGAACCAGAAGTGTGGGACTTCTAGTTTTATGTACTAGGACCACATGAATAAAAGAGCTCTTTCGTTTGCGCAGTCACTTTAAACAAAACTGGAAGTTCCACACTTCTGGGTTTACGAAAACTACACAACAGAGCATAGGAAAGAGCTTTCTTTTTGAGTACGCCGCAGCAGAGGCAGCAGTGGCGAACCAGGAGGTGGCGTCAAGAAGCAGATCTGTTTGTGCCATCCCTGATTAATGGGAAATATGTTGCTGCCCTGACTAATTCCATGTGAAATTTCTTCTGTATCCAACACAAAAGGTATCTCACAGCATACATTTGTACTTGGCTGTGTTTGCTCTCATTTGCTGGCATCATTTCTGGTTCTCCGTTCTGTTTTGGTCTTAGTTCTGTTGAGGTAAGAAATGTCCTTAAGTTGTCCCCCCCCCCCCCCATCACATTGTAAACTGAAAAAAAAAATACGGGTGTGCAAGATTTTTTTGTTTTGATATTTTATTCATTTCAGTTATTAAACATTTGTTCATTTCGGCTGCAATCCTATACACACTTACTTGGGAGTAAGGCCCATTGAAGTCAGTTGCACTTAGTTCTAAGTAGACAGGCATAGGATTGCACCGTTCATTAGTCATTTATTAAAATCACATTAATTTTTGCTATTTCATTTATTTTCATTGTTTTCATTCGGGTTTTTTTAAATTTCCCGTTACTTTCAGTGGGAGACCAGCTACTCTCCATGTACCTATAACTTCAGTGTTTTTCCATCCAACTAGCAAGAATTTTCAAAACATTTCTCTACCCCTCCAAGAAGTCAGATTGGCCAAATTTCAGAAACTTAGGAGAAATAGTTCCTGGTTTGTTGTTGTTGTTGTTGTTGTTGTTGTTCAGTCGTTAAGTCGTGTCCGACCCTTCGTGATCCCATGAACCATATCCCGCCAGGTCTTCCTGTCCTCCACTATCTTCCTGAGTTCGCTCATTTTCATGTTCGTTGCATCGGTGACAGAGGCATAACATGTGCCGGGGCGCCCTGGAGCACCAGGGGGGAGGGGCGCCCCCGGCTCCGTGACAATGATCTATCTGAGGATGTTGAATCTGTATTAAAAGCAACAGCAATAGCAATCCAGACTAGTTCTTCTTCCTGGCTGCAGCTATAGGCTTACAGTCATGCTAATTACCCTTCCCAGCTGCTCTAGGCTTACAGTCATGCTAATTTTATGTCTTTGGGCTACCAGGTTTGATAATAAGAGATAACATATTCAAATGGAGGAACTCCAGGCCCATTCCCCTCTTAGTAAGGTACTTAGAAAAAAAAACAGCCAAGAAGATAACAATTAACCAGAACGGCGGGGGGGGGGCAACTTGGGCATCCGAACGAAATGTTCCAATTGTCCACCGAAGATATGCCTCTGATCGGTGATGCTGTCTAACCATCTCATCCTTTGCCTTCCCCTTCTCCTTTTGCCTTCAATCTTTCCCAGCATCAGAGTCTTCTCCAGAGAGTCCTCTCTTCGCATTAGGTGGCCAAAATATTTGAGCTTCAGCCTCAGTACCTGTCCTTCCAGGGAACGAACAGTCAGGGTTGATTGCCTGTAAATCAGTCAATCCTAAATGAAATTAAAAAAAGACAGGTGGGAATGGGAAAGGTCAGAAAATACAGTGTGGAGTGGACTGAAAATGCTTAAGGGAACTAGAAGGGGTAAGTGATTTGAAACCCTTTTTTTCCCAGAAAGACAACCGAACGGAACAGCTAAGGAATGTATAAATGCTTAGCCTCCAAAGAGAATGAACTTACACTGGTAAAAACAAAACAAAATGAACTCACACTGGTAAAAACAAAACAAAACAAAAAACCCAAAAAACTTCAGCTTCTCCCTGTGCCAATGCTAGGTTGCTGGAGGCCCTGTACCACTCCCTCAAGCTTCTCAGTGCTGGGTGATGGCAGAGGGTAACAACTCCTTCCACCTTTCCCAATGGCAAACGGGGGAAGCGGCAACAGTTGACTGGTATGAGGGTATGTCAGCAGGTGTGTAACAAGCTCCCGTGCGACCTGGGGCATGAGAGATTGCTGCGCACCGGAAGTGACGTCATGTGATGTCACTTCCAGGTTAGTGGCTCGGGCTCCATGCGCTGGAGGTCTGCTGGTTCGGCAGAGCTCAAGTGCATGGAGCTCAAGTGCATGGAGCTCAAGTGCATGGAACCCAATTTACGCTCCCTGTATGTTGGGAATCTCAGCCAGTACCTAACTTTGCCAACTCCTGGTGTCACCAATTTTTCTGCATGAAAATGAAAATAGAATTTCATTTGCAAAAAGACAATTAAACCCAATCATCAACAGCACCAGCACCCACAGGGAACAAAAGCTGCATGTATAGGAGGCAATTCATTACTAATCACCCAATCAGACTGAAGAGGAAACAATAAAATGGGCTGAACTTGCAAACAGGAATCTTTCAATTAATCAGGTCTGAAAACACTGGAATGCAACAATTTTACAATAACATCTTGTGGATTCCACATAAAAGTGAATGAAGAAAGGATGGCAATTCCAGAGAAATGGGCTAGTGTGGAAGCAATCACTCAGATAATTCCAGGTGATCGTCTCTGACTGTTAGCAAAGAATCCACTTCACAATGGATGCCCTGCCAGCAGCTGTAATGCAACCCCCTTCCTAGAAGGACTTGTCTTCAATGACGAGCTTTTCTTATGGCTTGAGATGGACAGATGGAAAAACATTAAAAACAGATGAGATAAACGTTGTTGGCTAGTCACATGCTACAAAAGTATTTCCATTTCTCCAATAATTTATTTTTCTCTAGACCAGAAAAACATAATCCCAGTCAGACCATCAATATGAGTAAGGCAAAAAGACAGTAGCTTTTATACAATACCATCTCTGCAATCCCCAAAGCATGCTTGTTTGCAAGAAAACAGATGCTCCTTTGCAACCAACTTATTTCTTGCAACTCACAAAATGTGCTAGAACTTCCTCAACCCCCTCCAGAGACTCTAGTTATTAATGCGATTTCTAACATAAATTGAGTTTCACTAACATGGGCAGTTTGTGGAAAGTTAAAGAATTCAACATTGTGTCATGAGAGCTGCTCCCCCCCCAAAAAAAAACCACACAGACACTCTAATTCACTGAAGGCATCTTCATTAAAACTCATATACTCCCAAATTTGTAAGTTCGCAAGTTGTCATGATGTGACCAAATCTCTGAGTTGAAAATCAACATTTTGCCGGGCAACTCCGTCGTTTAAAAACGTTTTTTAAATGACGGAGTTGCCCGGCAATATGTTGATTCCCAAATTTGTGTTTGTGCAACAGTACCAAAGTTGCATTTTTTGCAACCTTCTGGACTATAAGTTTTGTATGTCTGCTTCACCCACCCCAAACATCCCCTACTGTCCTCCTCTGGCTGTAGGGAACTTCTCAAAGCACTTAATTCTAGAAGCAGCAACAACATCAAAACACATGTCTGTGTTGATAAGCTGCATTTCTTTCTTTGTCCAGAGGCTGCATAGGAGGACTCCACTTCTGTAGTGATTTTTGCTCCTTGTCAAAGGGCCTCTAGGCACTTTTTCATGAAGATTATATGAATGTGCAATCTAATTGTCTTCAGCAAAGAGTTCCTTTGCTGAGCTCTCCTGCTTTGCCTTGCCTTACATCACATTAGTTTGCCAGCTTACAAACTTTAATCTACTGCCCTTTCCTCTTCTTGTCACCCAAAATGATTACTGGGCTGGAGCACCTTCCTTATGAGGAAAGGCTACACCATTTGAGGCTGTTCAGTCTAGAAAGAAGGTACTTGAGGAGGGACATGATTCAGACATAAAATTATGCATTAGATGGATAGAGTGGATAGAGTGAAGGTCTTCTCTGTCTTGCACAATACCAGAACCCAGGGACATCCACTAAAATTGACTGGTGGGAGAGTTAGAACAGACACAAGGAAATACTGTATTTATTTACCCAGCATGTAATTAATCTGTGGAACTCTTTGCCACAAAATCTTGTGATGGCACTTGTCCTAGATGCCTTTAAAAGGGGATTGGACAGATTTATGAAGGAAAAGTCCATCACAGGTTACAAGCCATGATGACTATATGCAACTTCTGGGATTTAGAGGTAGCCTATCTCTGAATGCAAGGGAGTGGCAACAGGATACAGGTATCTTATTGTCTTCTTGAGTGATCCCTGAGGCATCTGGTGGGCCACTGTGAGATACAGGAAGCTGGACTAGATGGGCCTTTGGCTTGATCCAGCATGGCTCTTCTTATGTACCCCTTAAGGTTCCTGGCCCATATTGCCTGAGGTCAGTTCAATGTGCTGATCTAATACTGTATTTTGCCTGGCTTTATCATGTGATACCATTTACCTTCTGAATTAACTCTCAGTGTGAGCACTTGCTCATGTTGTATGGCAGCAACAGAGGCCTAGTCTCATTCATTAATGCTTTTATGGATATACACAAGGCCCAAAGTGTATAAGGCTATAGTGATCCTCCCTCCAAACCACTCACCTCATATGGGCCTCTACTCTTGTACTTCCTTCTGTACCTTATTTTCAAAGGAACTTCCCAGAGCCCAACTCCAATACCTACTGCCAGATTCCTGAACAGATAAAGCCATTGGATTTTCTGCTGTTGATTTACACCACAGTCATGGTGGCTTAGTGATTAAGACGCTGAACTGCAGACAGGTAGGCAGGACAGCAGTTCGAGACCCGAGTGCCACGTGATGGTGTGAGCTACTGTCTTCGGCTCCAGCTCCTACCAACCTAGCAGTTCAAAAGCAAGAAATTGCAAGTAGATTAATAGGAACCACCTTGGCTTGAAGGTAACAGCATTCCATGCACCTCGGTGTTGGGTCATGCCAGCCACATGTCTACGGGAGCATTTTCAAACAGCAGTGGCTCTTCAGCTTTGAAACGGAGAAGAACACCACCCCTGGAGTCAGTAATGACTGGTTTTCGAGTCATTTGCCTTTACCAAGCCCATCAGCTGCTTGTCTACTTGCTAGACTTCCTCGGTCATTGCTGAGATGGTCCAGCGTGCTCTGAAGCTGGGCTCTGGGTCAAATTTGAAGCCTTGTAGCAGCTGCATGAACAAGACACTCACTTCCTCTGGATACCAAACTCTCCTTCACAGTTGCTCTAAATTCGTCCTTCGGTCTTAAGTGCTTCCATTTGCTGTTGGGACATTCTGACATCTGTATGGAGTCTTGCTGTTACTTCCATTGTGACTCACAGTTTATCTCTCATGCCCCACTGCTAATGCCAATCTTAAGCACTCACCAAGTCTCTAAAGGGCGAGAAATTTCAGGGATTAGTTTCGTTTGGATGAGAGAGCTCAGGAGACTTACGATGTCCTTGCAATATTTGTTTTATGTACAAATATTCAAGCAGAACACTTTTGTCAGACCCCCACTGAGTGCAGGCAGTTTGGAGTTTTGAACCGAGTCAGACGTTGGCTTAGAACATAACCTGAAACTGTGGGTTGTGGTAACCATAGTGAAAAACTCTGTCTATATTATCAGTGGTTGGTACCCTGCCAGCCCAAGATGGCGTGCTTTCCTTCTGACAGGGTCAACAACGCAGGGAATATGCCCTCTGACAGCTGAAGAAATGCCATGGAAGTCATAGCAGGAATGACTGAATGATCTGGGCCCGGTCATGAGGAGCAATCCTGGCCTACTTGTTTGGAGAAATTTCCAAAGAGATAGGGTATATGGGTCTAAAAGCCATGTAAACGTTTATATAAAAATCTGACTGATTGTTTGGAGAAATGTTTCTTGTTCACACCTCTCCCTGGTCACCGATACAACTAGGAGATAGATAGGATGGAAAGTAATTAAGACAGGAAGGGTGGAGACACTGGCGTCACTAGGACGCGCATCACCCCAAGGCGGGGTAGCGTGCATCACCCTAGTGACGCCCCCAAGTCCCCCCCTATAAAACCTTTGGCGCGGCCTATGGCTACGCCACGATTTTTTGGGGGGGCGACCCGGCTGCCCCCTGCCCCAGGTGCCCCCCGCCCCTTCACGTCGCTCTCCAGATGCTCCGAGGCCAGCCTGGGAGGCGCTCCAGGGCCTTCTGAAAGAAGGCCCAATGCATCAATATGGGTACTTTTACTTGTTTCGCGCATGCGCAGACCGGTTTCGTCTCTGCGCATGCGCGAAAACAGTAAAATATAAGTATTGACGCATTGGGTCTTCAGAAGGCCCTGGAGCGCCTGCCGGGCCGGACTCTCCGAGGTCGGCTCCCGGGCTGGCCTCGGAGCGTCCAGAGGGCGATGGAGGTGACTCGCGTCACGGAGGTGCCGCGCGCGGGGGGTGCGCGCGTCACCCCTTTGCGTGCGTCACCCCGTAGCGGCCCGCTCCCATCGCCTCACGGGAGCGACGCCACTGGGTGGAGAAACTGGGCACATCTGGGAGCAGGAAGGTATAAGAAATAAGTCAGTAATATGTCAATGAGGACAGAGGAAGGAGAGGCTAGCTGAACGTTCCATGCTGTGCCTAAGGAATGGGGGCTCTGTGAAGCTGCCTTGCAAATATGAAGAGGACAAAGGTGATTCAAGGCCCTTTCCTCTTGGGGGATCTGAGGCAATAAGGAGCTAGAAAAGGACTCTGTGACCAAGGGAAGTTCCCACATATCGGCTTCTGGCCCTTTGGTTAACAACAACAACAACAACAACAATGAACAAACAAACAAACCAGTATTTATATACCGCATTTTCTTTGGTCATTGGATGTCTCCTCCAACTTTAATTCCAGGCGGTGTACATGGGCAGGCTTGCTAAACCCCAAGGGGTTTTTACAATATAACAACGTTCTAATACTTCGTAGAACCCTTCATTCTAGATGTTGCTTTCACAGTCCAGCTCTCTCTCTCTCTCTCTCTCTCTCTCTCTCTCTCTCTCTCTCTCTCTCTCTCTCTCTGGCGTTCGCCTCACCATGCTCAGCTGACACGGCAACCTTGACTCTCTCTCAAGTGCAGCTGCAGTTCCACTCCCCCACAGAGGCTCTGCAACGTATCAGCTCGGTGTGCCGGCAGCTCTCCGACAGACACAAACGCTTCCGGCCGTCTTGAATTGCCTTCCTTCAGAACTTCAGGCATATATGAGACAGTTGCTCTACCAACTGAGCCAGAGCTCCTCCCCCTCGTTTGAGATCCCCGCCCCTTTTTTTACTGGGTAGGCCAAATATGAGGCATATCAGGCCAGACCTCTGCACCACAAATCCACATCATGATTTGACCTTCTGAATGTACAGCAGGCAAAATATGGTTTATTGCTTTTGTCTGCTTTTGTTCCCCATCTGTTCAGGACTCAGCTTCAGAAGTTCCCGTCCATCTCCTATGGTGAAGGAGGGCAATGACCCTATGATTCAGTAATGGTCTGTGAATTTAACATAAGACCATAAGAACGTAAGAAGAGCCCTGCTGGATCAGGCCAAAGGCCCATCTAGTCCAGCTTCCTGTATCACACAGTGGCCCCACCAGATGCCTCAGGGAGCACACAAGACAATCTGTTTCCCATTGACACTCCCTTGCACCTGGCACAGAGAAAACCCACTTCTAAAACCAGGAGGTTGCTTATGGCTTGTAACCTATGATGGTCTTTTCCTCCATGAATCTGTCCAAACCCCTTTTAAAGGCATCTAGGCCAGGTGCCATCACCACATCCTGTGGCAAGGAGTTCCACAGATGAATTACACGCTGGGTAAAGAAATATTTTCTTTTGTCCGTTCTAACTCTCCCTCCACTCAATTTTAGTGCATGTCCCCTGGTTCTGGTGTTGTGCGAGAGGGAGAAGAATTTCCCTCTATCCACTCTCTACATCCCATGCATAATTTTATAAGTCTCAATCATATCCCCCCTCAGGCGCCTTTTTTCTAGGCTGAAAAGCCCCAAACGCTGTAGCCTTTCCTCATAAGGGAAGTGCTCCAGCCCACGAATCATTCTGGTCGCTCTTTTCTGCACCTTTTCCAATTCAACTATATCCTTTTTGAGGTGTGGTGACCAGAACTGGACACAATACTCCAGATGTGGCCTTACCATCGATTTGTACAAAGGCAGAATGATATTGGCCGTTTTATTCTCAATCCCTTTTTTAATGATTCCGAGCATGGAATTGGCCTTCTTCACAGCCGCCGCACACTGGGTCGACACTTTCATCGACCTGTCCACCAGCACCCCAAGATCTCTCTCTTGATCCGTCACAGACAACTCAGAACCCATTAGCGTATATGTGAAATTTTGGTTTCTTGCCCCAATGTGCATCACTTTGCACTTACTTACATTGAAGCGCATCTGCCATTTTGCTGCCCATTCTCTCAGTTTGGAGAGATCCTTCTGGAGCTCTTCACAATCCCTGCTGGTCTTCACCATCCGGGAAAGTTTAGTGTCATCTGCAAACTTGGCCACCTCACTGCCTATCCCCGACTCCAGGTCATTTATGAATAAGTTGAAAAGCACCGGTCCCAAGTCCGATACTTGGGGCACACCCAATTTCACCTCTCGCCATTGTGAAAATTGCCCATTGACTCCCACTCGCTGTTTCCTGGTCTTCAACCAGTTCCTAATCCACAAGAGGACCTGCCCTCTTATTCCCTGACTGTGGAGTTTTCTCAGCAGCCTTTCATGAGGGACTGTGTCAAATGCCTTCTGAAAATCCAGATATATAATATCCACGGGTTCGCTCGCATCCACATGCCTGTTGACCTTTTCAAAAAATTCTAAAAGGTTTGTGAGGCATTTAGTTCATGGGTTTGCAAATCAGTGTCACAACACCATAGTTTTGGATCCTTGTTGGTAGGCAGTCTTGAGTTCAGACACAATGTGAAACCATGAACAAACCATGGGGTTCAGTTATGTCTGAACCTGTGTGCGCACGTGTGTGTGAGAGTGAGAGAGTTTTCCAAGAGGAGTTAGTTTAATTTTTTTAATTGTGTGTGTGTGTGGGGGGGGCTTATACGTTGCTCCCTAGAATACGCTGTCTGCTTTGAGAAGTCTGCATGGCTCCAACAGACTCTTGCTTATGTATTTGTACATAAAGTATATGCTACAAAGACATCATAAATCTCCATGGCTTTCTCATCCAATGGCAAAGAAATCATTTTGCTATCGTGCAGCAAATTTTCTCCCATGTGAATTGCTTTGCTGGTCCATTTTGTTCCTTGAACACCTCTTTATTTATTTATTTATTTATTTATTTATACATACATACATACATACATACATACATACATACATACATGCATGCATACATACATACATGCATGCATGCATGCATGCATGCATACATACATACATACATACATACATACATACATGCATGCATGCATGCACGCATACATACATACAGAGGTATTGGTTATAACCAACTTCGTTGCAGTATTTATGGAAATTATTTGTGCTTGCAGTTAATTGGTGAGAAATATTTATTAGGCATGCAGCACAGTTTTTATTAGGTATGAATGAGCTGAGATGCTGAACTGATTAGTCAAGGGTTTCCGCTCAGTTCAAAATTGTGACCCCTCAAACAACTATCATGTGTGGGTTAAGCCTCAGGAAATCAAGTGAAACGTTCTCAGGAAAGAATTTATTTATTTAACTTGCCTGTTTTATATACATGAGGCAGCTTTGCAATAAAGAAGTGTGAGAGTAGATCATGGGTGAGCAACTTGTGGGGAGAGAAGAAAGACCCGTTTTCCTGAGTTGTACAGGCCCTTGGTTGATATGTCAGTGCTTGGTCAGTGCTTGGTGTCATTTTCTGGCAGCCTCTGACCACAGTTAGCGATAATCTCTGCCAGCATTTAGCTGAAGTGCAAATTTTTGGTGTCAATGAGAGCTTTCTTCCTGGATCAAATAGCCACAGCAAAGGCATCCCTAGGGTTTGCATCACCCAGTGTGGGAGGTTAGCGCGTCACCCCCATGCACCGGGTGGCGCACCAGGGAAGAGTGATGTGTGATTGGAAGCCGATACTGGAAGTGGCTTCTAATCGTGTCTCAGACCTGTTCTGAAGTGCGGGGATGTCTCTGGCCCACTCTATGGGCCTCCCTGCACCTCAGAACAGATCTGAAAAGCGATTAGAAGTCACTTCTGGTTTTCTTTTTTTCTCATATATTCATATTTTATTGATATATTAAAACATAAAAAATACATTTCATAAAGTTATAGTAAGCACGAAGCAATACATCCTACTAGCATACTATTCACTATTTTCTACATATAATATCCAACTAAGCCAAAATAACACCCACATTTTATTCATTAAATCTGCATATCATCACATCGTTCTTCTCTCTCTCTCTTAAAAAATTGATAAATGGTTTCCAGTTATTCATGAAAAGGTTAACTGACTTTTCCTTAATTAAAATTGTAAGTTTATCCATTTCAGCATAGTCCAAAACTTTCAACCACCAATCTTCCAGCGAAGGTATCTCCGAATTCTTCCAATATTGTGCATACTGTATATGCAGGATGTGGTGATGGCACCTGGCCTGGATGCCTTTAAAAGGGGATTGGACAGATTTATGGAGGAAATGTCCATCACAGCTTACAAGCCATGATGGGGATAAGCAACCTCCTGGTTGTAGGAGTAGGTTTTCTTTGTGCCAGGTGCAAGGGAGTGGCGGGAGGATACAGGTTATCTTGTTGTCTTGTGCGCCCTGAGGCAGCTGGTGGGGCCACTGTGTGATACAGAAAGCTGGACTAGATGGGCCTTTGGCCTGATCCAGCAAGGCTCTTCTTGATCCAGCAAGGCTCTTCTTATGTTCTTATATAAAATTCTTGCCGCAGTTATATATAAAAACGAAGTTTGACATTTTTTGCCTACATGATCATCCCTCCAACAAAAAGGTTTCCGGTTTCATTTGAACCTTAATCGTTAAAATCAGCTCTATCTGTTTATAAATCTGAGTCCAATACTTCTTTGCTTGGGGGCATGTCCACCACATATGATAAAAAGTTCCTTCTTGCTTTTTACATTTCCAACAGCTATTCGTCACCTTCTCATACATTCTTGCTAATCTGCTTGGGGTTATATATCATCTATACATCATTTTATACATATTTTCCTTAATATTAACATTTAATGAAATTTCAACTGTTTTAACCATAATTGTTCCCATTGCTCCATTAAAATAACATGACCTACATTTTTTTCGCCTATTGAATAATATATTCTTTAACTTGTTCTAGAAGTCACTTCTGGTTTTCGACGAAACCAGAAGTGACTTTTAATCGCCTCTCAGACCTGTTCTGAGGCACGGAGAGGTTCAAGCTGCTACCCCGTGTGGAAGCTGACACCATGGCTTCTTCATGAGAAAGCTGGTTGAATCGGCAAATGTGGCTATGCTGTATCTCCAAAACTAAAGCTGATAGGGCAAAATGGATGCCATTTTTGGAATCAGTGCCCCAAATATACCCAAGAATAGGTTTAACTTCCGAAGTACCAGAAAAAAAATGGGCTGTGTAATGATTATCATTAGCAAATCATAATCATAATCATAATCATAACCATAATCATAATCATCATAATAATGCTTTCTTGTTGAAGAGGAACTAATAGCTCTCTAGGATCTACTGGAGCAGTTAGTGAATGCAGTCTCTGGCACGTCAGTTCAAGTAGAAAATTGTTGCTTATGAACATAAGAACATAAGAACATAAGAGCCCTGCTGGATCAGGCCAAAAGCCCATCTAGTCCAGCTTCCTGTGTCACACAGTGGCCCCACCAGATGCCTCAGGGAGCACAAGACAACAAGGTAACCTGTTTCCCGTTGACACTCCCTTGCACCTGGCACAGAGAAAACCCACTTCTAAAAACCAGGAGGTTGCTTATGGCTTGTAACCTGTGATGGTCTTTTCCTCCATGAATCTGTCCAAACCCCTTTTAAAGGCATCTAGGCCAGATGCCATCACCACATCCTGTGGCAAGGAGTTCCACAGATGAATTACACGCTGGGTAAAGACATATTTTCTTTTGTCTGTTCTAACTCTCCCTCCACTCAATTTTAGTACATGTCCCCTGGTTCTGGTGTTGTGCGAGAGGGAGAAGAATTTCCCTTATGGATATTGAGGAACTTGTCCTCATAACATTTTACGTTGCCCTTGTCTGTGTGTGACAGAAGAAATTCTTCTCCATTTGTTAGAGCTGGCTAGATAGACCTTTTAGCCTGATTTAGTGTAAGGCAGCTCATTATATCTGTTAACAAGATATTTCGAAGTATTTTGGTTTCTTCTTCAGTAAAGTGGAGTGGAGTGGCATTCACAGTCTAGTTAGCCAAGAGCTACTCTAGCCGTCTTGATCCCTGCTATGCATGTTTCGCAGCTTTAGCAAGTTCTCTTAGATGAAAATGAAAGAATCTTGACTCTGCTGTGATCTAAAACTGCCCTGGGGCAAATTATGTCTCTATCTCATACATTCGAAGATTACAGTGAGGGCGCTGAGTTATTGCCTTCAACAATAGGATGTCTCAATTCATCTTCCCGCCCTCAAGAAATCTAGTCTTGGTGAACAGTGTTGGGAGCCACAATCTTAACAATTGGGGAGTCTAGTTCTCATCCTTTTTCTAATGCATTGAAACCGGCTCTGAACTCAAGACACCAGGATGGTGTAGTGGTTTGGGAGTCGGACTTGGACCTGGAAGCTCCAGGTTCAAATCCCCGCTCAGCCACAAAGCTTCCTGGGTGACCTTGGGCCAGTCACTATCTCTCAGCCCCACCTACCTCACAGGGTTGTTGTGAGGACAAAAAGGAGGGGAGGAAATATGTACACCACTCTGAGCTCCTTGGAGGAAGAGCGGTATAAAAATGTGAAAAATAAATAAATAAAAATAAATAAAGACCCTTCTCAGCACCAGCTGTAGGGAAACTGAATATTTGATATGGGAATATTCAGGATTGATTTTTCTCATTAATTCGTACACTAAGGTATAAGGTAAAAAGCATTTTCTTTCACTTTTCTGGATTAGATCTTTGGTCTTTCAAATCCGTTCTCTATTTGAGAACAAAACATGGGTCTTCCATGGACCCCCAGTTTAGAAAAAAAAAAACAGAGTTTCTGGGGGAGGGAACATGGAAGCTGCCAGGCAGTGGCCCCCAGGATGATTGCCCCCATTGCTTCAAAACAGGCAGCAATGTAGAAAAGATAAACTGGGGGAATTTCCGCTGTCATTTTGGTCTTCCTGTCCCAAATGACGTGCGGAAAGTTCTCATTTGAGCTATTTCTGAGACTTTGCTAACTATAAGAGCTGGACAGTGTTTCTTCAACCATTCAGTCAAGTATAATTTAATATTTTTTCCCTAGCCAAGCTTTGAAACCAGGAGTCCTTATTGTAGCGGGAGAGGGTGTAAAGCATCTTTCCATTCTACCTACAGATTCTCCCTTGAAATTCCTACCCAGTCTGGCAAACATAAATTGGGAACCACGTGCTTTTTGCAGATTGGAAACTGCAGAGACATGATTGTGATTTAACTGCAGCCATCCACAAAGATCATACTGTAGCTGAGCAGGGATATGAATGCAATCTGTCTGTAAAACCCAACTGGCTCCACATTTAAACACTACTTATAACCCATTCAAATCAGATTAAATATGAATTGTCTTTGAATGGTAGGATCACAGAAAGAATTAAGCCACAGCAAGATTTTTTTGAAGGGCCTTTCCCAGACAATTATATATAGCACACTAATTGCATAATTGTTACATAGAATACAGATGTCTTTTCTGGATTTTTTTTGGGTGTGCTTCTGTTGTAGAGGTAGCATAGTTCATACCATTAAAACAACTTTAGTCCCTGAGACAACCTTGAAATCTTCATAGTCAGAGAAACGGAATAAGGCAGGTTCAAATCTTTGTTGCGGGAGGGGGGGGGAGTACCTTACTGCAGCAAAGGGACAAAACCTCTGCCCACCTTTAAATCCCTGTTTGCTGTTTTTAAAAAAGATGTTAAACACCAGGAGATATTAGCTGTAATGGTTTGGGAGATAAACACACTGGTTAACAATAGGCTTACCAGATCTCCAACCGGGACAGAGTGCTAGACCTTTAGGAGAAGGAATGTGGGCAGGTGTAGCTTGTTAAACCTTAGAGCACAATCCTAGGCATGTCTACTCAGAAGCAAGCCCCACTGAACACAATGGGGCTTGCTTCTGAGTAGACATGCCTAGGATTACGCTCTAAGGTTTAACAAGCTACACCTGCCCACACTCCTTCTCCTAAAAGTTCTAGCACTCTGTCCCGGTTGGAGATCTGGTAAGCCTAGGTAACAACAAAAACAATATTTAAATATTTGGGCTGTTCTATAGAATGGATGGCTCGCTTTGTGGTAATAAAAAAATGCATTCATTATTATCACCCCACTTTTCACATTATTTATATATTTATGCATACAGTACATACCCCACTTTTCTGCACACATACCCTGCAGAACAGCTGCTTCCAGTCTGCACTCTCTCCTTAAGTGAATGCATTTGCTGTGGAACTGATTGAAGTCTGAAAAGCAGTTGTACTAATATGTCCCGGGAACCTATTGGACAGTCTCACACCTTCTCCTGCTCCATGCCTGCAATAGTACATGACCTTTATTGGATATTATTTATATAGGTTTAATATTCCCTTGCTTTGTACCATTCAAATGTGAGACTCTTCATCCCCTCCCCCGCTTTATCAGGTGTACTTTACTGACTCCCTATTCCTTTGCTTGCTTCTTTTAATTTTTTTTTAAATTTGAAGAGTCTGTACTCCCCTGTATGAAGTGTTTTCCAGTGCTGGAAATCTATGCAATAGGTTTACAAAGGTGCTAAGCATGAATACAGTTTCTCTCTCCAACAATAATATTCTTCCTCAATCATGCTCCATTACATAGAGGCAATACCTGGGTGTTTTTTTTTTCTTCAAAATCTGGAAAGCTATTCAGTGCTAAACACTTTCAAAATGAGTTGAAGTCATGGCGCAATCCTGCGCAAGTTTGTACGGCTGGCCTAAATGGCCGACCGCTGCATCCTGCATGGATTGCGGCCTGCGCAATCCGGGCTTATCTCTGGGGAAGGGAATGTCCGTCCCCTTCCCCTGGTGTAAGCGGCATGGGCCTCAATGGGCCTCCTCGAATGCTGGCATGCGTCTGGGGAGGCCGTGTAAGGCTAACCTGGGCTAGGAAGGGGCATAGGATAGTGCAACTCAGCGCCAATATCCCCTCCCCCTCCCAGCCTGGGCTGGCCAATACCCCCCTCCCTTTCTGTCCCTGCGCCTACCTGCAGTGACTTGTGGCTGAGTGAGCAACGCCAGTCTCCACTTACTCAGGAGGAGCTGCAAATGTGCTTTACGGCACGTTTGCCACTCCTTAGGTTGGCGGAGCGCTAACTCCGCCAGCCTAAAGATAGGCAGGATCGGGCTGTCAATGTAGCAGGACCAGGCATGGGCGTCGACGGAGGGAAGCGCGGGGGGGCTGCCCGGGGGCGACGCGCGCACAAGGGTGTCGCGCCCCCCCCGTACTTACATTTTTGATGTTTAAGTTGGGCCCGCCCGCCTGCCCTCGCGTCCGTTTGGCTCCAAAATGAGCCGAAAACGGAGCAGGGAGGGTGCTCTGCTCCTGCGCGTGACGTCACGCGTGGGGGCGGAGCCTCTCCCTTAGAGGTGACGCGCGCCCCCGCTCTGGGGTGACGCGCGTCCTAGCGACGCGACTGGGACCAGGCTTAGGTGCTCACTGCACTACTGAATGAAGAGCACATCAACACACTCATTCACAAAAAGGGATCACCCCCAAATGTATCCGAGGCATACCAGTAAAAAGAATATAGCAAAATAAGATAATGTTTAGCGTACTGTAGATATCTCAGAAAGCAACACAAACTATGTGGAAAACTTTGTCTACATACATATTTCTAATTTCCAAAGTAATCATGTCCAAAAAGAATTAAAATTCCTGCAGACAGGAAGACTACAGAGTCCAGAAAATACGTAGCTGAGCCACAGCTGACTCAAAGTCGAGGCTGTTCAGATTAACATAGCCATAGCAATGCCATCAGGTTGATTTGCACTAAAAAAAAATTGTACTGCTTGAGTATGCATGGCTTTCCCAACTAGAGCAGAAGTGATTGTATTTTAACTCCTCTGGTTCTCTGCTCTCTCCTTCCCTGGAATTTTCATTTGTATTTCTGAATTAGAAACATACTGGTCAAGGGCACAATATACCATAAAAACTGAAGAGGCTTTTTTAAACAAGAAAGAAAGAAAAAGAACAAACAAAATCCTTTGTTCTCTTTTTAATGCATCTACTTTAGCCAAATTCATAAGTAATTCCAAACAGCTGAGGTTAGCCTAGGACATCTAATCCCTCAAAAGCTTGGTCTGAATTCCAGAAACAGACTGCAGCATTGAGTTCCATCTACCGTAAGGAAAATCTCATTCTTCCAAAATTTCTGGAGCAAGGAAAACGGGAGAAATTGCATGTTAAAACAGAAACTCTTGCAGTATTTGATCCAGTGCCCACAGAAGACAAGGGAAAGATTGACATGCAACAGATCCCATCCCCTGGCCAGATATTCACTCAGGGTCCCTTGTATGTGTGTGTGGTGGTGGTGGTGGGGCATTGTGGGAGTGGGGGTGGGGCAGTGTCATAATCATGCTCCAGTTCCTCTGCATGTCCAATCTTTACATGAACTTCTGCAGAGAGGCTGTGAGAATATCTACATCAAACATATGTCATGCACCTACCATTTTTGCAAGCACAAACCACGCACTCAGTGCCCATGCCTATTGTGAGAGCGTACTTTATGTATTCCAACCAACACAAGACATTTGGACACACAATGGGGTGGGGCAGTAAGAACAATCTCTTATGTATGACAGGAAGTGCTGTGGTTCACCGTGTTTCTGGACCTGTTTGTGTTGCCTGACAAGCTTTTCATTTGTATTTTGTTGCTGACACATTGTTTTGCATGAGTATGTAGCACTGGGTCCATGCCATGAGGGCATGACCCAGGCCAGTCTTGTGGCATTTGAACTTGGTTAATGGCAAGAGGCCTCATAACTTGCCTCATCAGAGCAATCATCCCCGCCCCCCAAAATACCTTAGCTGAGAAGAATCAAGCTCACTAGGAGACAAAGTGAGAAATTTGCCTAGAGGCATATACTAGTATCTAGGCCAGCGGTTTGCAAAGTTCTCCCCATGAGTCAGAAGAACTTTCCCCCTCTGCAGGCCTCCCCACGCTTCAGATCGGCTCTCCATGGTGATTGTGACCCACTTCCGGTTTCAGACCAAATTTACCTGGGAGGAAGACCCATTGAGCATGTGGCTCTGGTGTGGCCATGTGTATTTGGGGGGTGGGATCACGATGAGTTCCTGCACTTCAAAATGTGCCTCTACCTCACTGTACACAAGGCCTTGTGTATAAGTGAAAGCAGCCCATTGCATCCATTTTCCTATCTATTGGGCATATCCCATATTCAGTGAGATTCAATGAAAATTTGGATCAGTCTTTCACGGAGCTGATATTCTAACTGTGGAATGCACCTTAATGTCAAAGATGACAATATTGTGGTATGATTGCGCCAGCATGGGGGAAACACTTCTCAACTTCCAAAGTTATTTGAAGTCGAATGTTGGAATGCATTTTTAATGCGTTTAGGAAACTGTTCAGATGTGAACATTTCATCTGGCAGCTACTTTTTCTTGAGTTTTGATAGTGGGACATACAATGTTTTCAGTTCTATGAAAATAAAACCTTGATCACCAAAACATTGAATGTTTTTTAGAGGAGCCTTCTTGATTAAATGAGAGGAGCTATAAATTATATGGCTTTTCTTTTAATCTCTAGAAAAAAGTCACCTCAGAATCCACAGCTTGCATGATTAACGTTTTCTGAGCAACATTATGATTTCAACATTCAGTTAAAGCCAGTTGGGGCCTGTACATCTTAAAATGGAATAGTTTGGGGACTCAAGATCACAATAGGTTATCCCCTTGGCTGTCCTATGCATTTCCAGAACAGTCTGCATACTAACATTTTTGGCCCCAATCTAGCAACAGTTTGGCTGAGTTTATACATATGGTACAGATTGAATGGAAACCACCTTCTTGCATTGTTTGAACTAAAGGGGAAGGGTTGCATTTTAAGTGCTGCCTCTGAAATAGACTCCCTGCACACAGAAAGACAGCAAGTTAGGGACGGGGGTAGGCTAAGCATTTGTGTTTGACTTTTTTTACAAGTAACAAAGGAATTTATTTATTGGGCAGGGAAGAATTCAAGCATGCGGCTTCTCGCCTGTAGTCTGAGAGGTTTTGTTCCACAGGAAAAACTTTATCATCTGATTTGCTGCATGTTTAAACTGGGCCTTTAGTCATCCTGTCCTCCTCCCCCCCCCCCCCAGCACCAATGCAGCCATGCCAAAAAGGCTTGCAAAATATTTTCCCTGACCTCCGGGTCACCAGTGGGTCTCCTTGGACCTGTGCCATCTCATGAGAGAAAGGGGGCATGTCAGGAGGTAAGGACGGGGATAGAATACTGCTGCAGGTGCATTGGGTGGGTTAGATCAGATTTGGCTGAAACTCATACTAGGTTTTATACCATTTAACTACACACAGAGAGAGAGAGAGTTAAATAAGGCATTTTTCACACTTAAAATTGTTTCAATACTTTTTATTTTTACTGTTAATTACCTAATTAATTAATTGATTAATCCAATTAGTTAGCAATTCATTAGCAGGGGGTACTTCAGAAATTTGGACCGTGATAGGGGGTACCGGGCCTCCAAAGGTTGAGAACCCCTGGACTCGAGCATCCTAGTTCCCAATCACGGAAGTGAAAGTCCCCTAGGCAGAGAGAATGCAGAGTTGAAGTTGAACTTTATTGTATACTAGCATGATATCTGCAGTTTGCTACGGGATGTACTTTAAATCTATTTTGACTCCAATAAACTTTCCTTTAATTGCAATGAACCATTTACATGTAGCACAACTACCCCATGTCAGGCAACACCCTGCAATTATTAAAAGTCATGGCTCCATCGAATGATATTTGTCACCCTCGCTGTCGTGAGACAGATGGAGAACTCCTCCACCATGTGTCTCACGATTAACTCACGCACCTCCCTAGCCATTAGGAGAGTGTCATACATGAGACAGGAGAGGGACCGAAACAGACAGGCTCCATCTCCTGTGATGGGGACAATTGTGGGAGGCACCATCTCCCCATTAACATTTAAAAACTCAATGGCCATACCAACTTAAAAAGCAATAGAGTGACACACTAACATTAGACCGGCGGAGCGCGCACCCCTCCTGTCTAAACTATCGCAAACATGCCGTAAAGCACGTTTGCGGTTACTCTAGAGTAAGGGCCACCGGCACAGAGGCCGGCAGCCCTCACTCCACTGCCAAAGAGACCCAGCTGCCGCTGGAGAAAGTAAGTCTCCTACCGGCGGGCCCCGGCCCACTCTCCCCTTGCCCTCCCACCAACTGGCCTAGGACATATCCGATTCGGCCGGCGCATGTCCTGGGCAATGGCGGAGTGAGCGGCTCCAGCCTCCGTGTCGGCACCACTTACTCTTAAGGGAGCTCTACCAGCCTAAGGTTATGCAGGATTGAGGCCTAAACCAAATTCATTTTTTGCTGCTGCTGTTGATGATGATCATCATGGGCCAGTCTGCACTTTGCTTCTCTTATTTGATGGTAAGGTTAATACGATATTAAATACTACCATAGACAGGCTCCATTGAAGAACTCCCCCTGATTCCCCATCACATCAGTAGTGCTGTCAGCAGAAACCTGATTGAGGAGAAGTCTCATCCCCAGCAGGTGGTCTAGTGTGGCATGATTGAACGCAGGGCATAGCTAAACTGCTGTAACCCAGATGATGATGATGATGGAGATGGAGATGGGGTAGAACTTCCCCTTGCTCATAGATTAAAAACACTTCTTCTTTCAGCATGAGGAGGGCATTGTGGCAGCAATGCTGGAGAAGACAAGAGGCAACTTTCTCCTGCCCTTCACTCTATCACAGAGGCGTCAAGCGCCGGGAGGGCGCCCGAACGCGTGGGGGCGGGGCCAGAGTCGCGTCGACGCCCCCCCACCCGTTTTGCTCCCATTTCGGAGCCAAACTTGCTGCAGGGAGGGAGGGAAGCCCCAGACACGACGACGCTGCTTCGGAGAGGGTGAGTTCCCCCGCCCCCATTCCTGCCGCCCGCCCGCGACCGAGCGCCTGGAGCTCCTGCTCCATGTGCTCCGCCGTGGTTCCGCCTCTGCTCTAGCAGACAGGGCACCTGACCAAGTGGGAGAGGCAAAAGTGTGGTGGATGGGGAAGATCAGTGATAGGAGCTCAGATCTCCAGCTGCAGATTAGGAAAAACACACGGGTGCCTCTCCCGTTCCCTGAGATAGTATTCCCTATGTTTTCTGGCTGCTCTGAAGCTTCACCAGCTGATTTCAGTTAGAAGATTCATTTTTAATCCTCTATTTGACCTTTGGAAGAGACTCGGTGCGTAGGGTAAACCTCCATTTCCCACCAACCTCAATAGCTGAGTAATTTCCCTCTTCGGTACAAGAGCTTAAGCATTCATTGATACCGTTTGCTGAACAGCAGGGCTCAAAGACAAAATTCATCCCTGTTCCTCTACTTTAACCCCTTGTTAATCCTTTTCTCCATCAAAGCAGCTGAGGCTATATTCTGCCCAAAGATAAGGTCTCCGTCTCTGCTACTAGCAGTGGGACCCTGCAATGATCAGCCCAGCATCACTATCATAGGGCAGGGCCCTGATGCACTTGATAACCATAAGAACCAAAAAGCTCAGGGGTCTTGTGACAAACGAACAACCATGTTACAGCTGTAGTGTGTGATGCAGAAGACAGCAGTTATATCCTGTTGCACAAACGGAATTCTAAACGGGCTCATACACCGACTGTAAGTTCTTTGTGATCAGGGGCTGGGTATCTTTCCGTGTTTACCTACTGCTAACCACATCAGGGTCATGTTCCATGGCCGTGTAACTTGAACAGAACTATGATTTTTTTTTTTTAAGGGAGAGAAAAAGAAAATACAGGAGATGAACTGTATTAGGTGCTGCTTGGTTGCTTTTGCTCTCTTTTGCCAGATAAAAGTTTATTGCAAAGTTGCTGCAAGCATGTTGTAACTGTAGGGAGACCCAACGAAAGACAGGAACAGCTGCTCTGCAGAGACTGCCAAAGGATCGCTCTTGTTGGCTAACTCCTCTCAGTCCTGTTACTACAAGTTCTATCCTGAGCAATATTGGCAAGCATCAAAACGTGCACAAAGTTCATATTAGTTCATGGCTGTGGACGTTTCCTGGCTGTTTTGCAGCTCCTCCAACTGACTTCAGTCAGAAGATTCATTCTTAATTCTCTCTATAACCTTTTGAAGAGGCGTGGTCCTTAAGCCTCCATTTCCCACCGATCTCAATAGCGAAGCAATTTCCCCCCTGTTCCCCCTTCAGTGCAAGAGATTAAGCATTCATGGATATCATTGGCTTTTCATAATAACTTTTCAACCATTTCCAAACTGATGATAAGTAAATAATATATCATAACACTGCACGGGTGTGTTATTAGGCTGCAAGTCATTTTATTTAGATTGGTCTAGTGAAAGCATTAAAGCAAATAATTACATGGCTACCCCCCAAATCTTTTCTTTTAATAGCTGATTGCACTCATGATCAAGTGTCCCTAAGTCATTTGTAAACCTCTGTTGTAATAATTCAAAATGACAGAAAATGTGAATTATAATATCTAACCAATTCAAAGCATCTGTCTCCATGAATATGATCATTAGGAGTATAGAACAAACTCAGTATTTCAAAATCTGCTACTACAATAGTGTTGGAGGATGGGCAGCGTTTAGCTGCTGGACACTGGGGGTGTGGTGTACTGCCTGGTCACATGTAAAGACCTCCTACTCTAATCCCTCTGTGTTCCAGGAAGGGGTGTGGCCCCTGACCTTTATTTCCTCCTTCTTGCCCCTCACTCAGTCTCTTCTTCTCTTGATGCCCACCGAGCAAGATGATGCCATCGCTGCTCCTGCAGTCCAGCGGCCATCTTGCAGCCTAACCCCATGCAGGGAGCCCCAGCTCTAGGGGGGTTCTATCTTAAGTCTAGGATGTACCTCTGATTGATGGTCAGACGCTATGTATATATGCAAACTGAACTGTGAGTAAACTCTTCTTCTTTTTACAACTACAAAGCAATGCCTCGTGTGTATTTATTTAGCTAAGCAAAGCGGTCTGCCTGGGTGGAGGAGGGAACTCTGCTAATAAGTGGGAACGCACCTCCCAATATATGCCAGAGAGCATCTAATTACCCCATCAAATAGCAGCACAATCCTATCCAAAAACGGATATCCACTACTGGTGTAACCAGTGGTGCAGCGAGAACGGGAGGCCCCAGAATGGGAAGGGGATTCAAATCCCTCCAAAGGGGAATTAAAGGGGATTTAAATCTCCCCTCCCTCCAAAGCCTCCTGCCCTGCCCTGCCCTCCCCCACTGGTTACATCGGTGGTGTAAGTTGGATAGGATTGCGCAGTAATAGTGCAATCCTATGCATGTTTATTCAGAAGCATGCCCCATTTTGTTGAACAAGTCTTACTCCCAGAAAACTGTGTATATAGGATTGCAGCCCAAACAATTAACTGGACAAATTTTTATAAATATGTTTGGGTCACAATGCTTTGTTCTCCAACTATAAAAAAAATGGCCTATATGCAAAACTTAATATTTTAAAAATTGCCCAAATGTTCAGTGTTCATACAAGTTCACTGCTGTGAAAGTTGCTGGACAGAACTGTAAAAGGCACAAACACTGTTGTGTGTTTGTTATCTGAGTACAGAGCATGAGGGCCAAGCTACACTTTACAGTATGTGGATGTTCCATGACTGGAATGCCCCACATTTATTTCTGGAATGCCCCACATTTATTTCTATTTCAAAAAACAGTTGCTGGAGGAGGGGGGATTTGGATAAGGCCCATGCTGCAGCCTCAATCCAAAATATCCCCCAAAGTCTAGCCACTGAGAGGAACCCTTAGGGACACTTCTGACTGTATGTTTCCCCCTACATTGCTAGTAAGGAGCCAGATTGGCTAGATTCAAGGACTAATTTAAGTCAGGGAATTTGCACGGGGGAAGGGGGGGAGGATGTTAGACCAGTTAGGCCAGTGGCACCGCTAAGGTCGTTGGTGTCCAGTGGACAGGCGAGAGCGCGGAGACCCAGAAGTCAGTTGGTGGTGATGTGATGACATCATCACATTGTTTCATCATCACCACTTGTCGCTATTTCAAGCCAAATGGCAGCAAAAGCAGGCAGGAGGACCAATCAAGTGTTAAACAGAAGACTCGGGTGGCGATTGCGCCACCACCACCACCACCACCCTGGAGGATCACACCTGGTGTGGCCTGCACCAGCCACGCACCCCTAGCGATGCTACTGAGTTAAACATCTCTTCTGCCATGCCATGACCCTGATCTAAATCTGCCTTGCCCGTGGCAGCTTTTTCAGGTAGAAAAAAATCATTGGAGGCCTAGTCTATCAGGATGGTTTTGTTTTAAAATGTTGCCTCATTTGAGTCAGGGATTTGATAAAAGGATTTGACTAAAACACATTGTCTATTATAATGTTTTGTAATGGCTGTGGATGGCCCCTGAAGAAGCAGTTCAGCTGTATGAGTGGGGTCCGAAAGGAGACTTAGCAGATACTGTGTGCAAAAACTGCAGTTGTCAGTTTTGAAGATAGAGAGGTGGGTGGTAGCTGATCTAAGATACCAGATTCACTGTCTTGTAGGAGTGCTACCTTTTCTGCTTGCATATTTGTTGTACAGGTGTCCCCCGCTTAACGACGGGGATACGTTCTGGAAAACCCGTCATATAGTGAAACCGTCATTAAGCGAATCCTCCTCAATGTAACACAGTGGAATTGTAATAGGGAATGAATGGCAAACACAGTGTACATTATGAGTGTAACACAAAGCACAACAAGAGTTCTACCCGTCAATGGAGGTAGAAACACACACACAAACACAGAGAGTTAAAGATGACTTTTTGGGGGGCATTTAAAATACAGTACTGTAGCTTTAATTCTTTGTTTACATTTTGGGATCCTCTGTCATATAAGTGGATCATCATTAAGCGATCCGTCATTAAGGAGGAGACACATGTATAATAAAGCAAACATGACAACAGCACCTCCAGCACTCTCTCACACAAAGGAAATGTGCAGTTTGATCCTATGGGTGTTTATTTGGATCTCAGTCCTACAGTAGTCTGCACGGTCTATTCCAAAGGGCCGCTCTGCAACTGCTCACCATTCAGGGAACTGGAGGTGCACAGTAACACTATATCAGCCACCTTATATAAGAAAAGCAGCAAATAAAAGATATTGAAGAGTGCCTTCCTAACTCTAATTGTAAATCACTTGTCAGGAAAGTATTGTAGAAATCCCACTCACTCCCGCCTGGAGTGGAGCTGGGTCATTTTTTTCCCACCTAACCCATGTCCTTACTGTCAGTACTGCCTTTTAAAATGAATGAATTAATATGTTTGGAAACCACATGTGACTAGCACTTTGTCCATTATCATTCACTTGCCGTCTGGAGCAGTCTGAGCAGCTGTAAGTCCAGAGCATTAAAAAGGCATCATTGTCATTCATTTGCCTAAAGGTATCCAGTCTGCTTTGATAAAGCATAAAATAAACAAGTCCCTGATTCCTGTGGTTTATAGTTGCTCTCTATCCTGCATTCACACATGCGCACAAAATAGTAGGCAAATGGTTTTGTGTCAGTGTGTACTATCTCATGGGAACAATCCCTGATCCTATGCGGGCTTACTCAGAGGTAAGTCCCAGTCATTCAATTGGGCTTACTCCCAAGTAAGCATGCAGCTTCTGATAGCTAGAAATTGGGTGTGAATGACAGGAAATGGGATAGGTACTGCATTCCCAAACCTAGCCATTGTCAAAGATAACTGTTCTTTTGAACTACCGGTACCTATTTATTTCAGCTCTAAATTCCATTACATTCAAAACAGGGATATACATTCAGGGCAATTTACCCCACCTGGTTTCTGTGCTGTTTAAAGCTCCAGTCTTCCTTGGACACTTCTATTTATTGGGGGGGGGGGGAATTTATTTCCTTTTGGTTTATTTTTTACCCAATTCATGTCCATTTCTTCTTAGCAAAGGGCATTTTTAAGGCAAATTCTCCCTCAGTCATGTTTTCCACCATAGAACAGCACTGTGGTTTGTACCATAACCCATGGATGAAAACAAGTTATGGGGAAAGGCCCAGAGAACAAAGCGGTGCTTTTGGGGGCTCAAACCTACAGGCCTATATGGGAAATGTAAAGTATGCAACTGTGGGAAGCACTGAGGAATTGTCTTTTCTGCATGCACTGATCGCTGTGGGAAATAAATGTAAGCCCTGTATTTGCATTGTGAAAGCAGAATTCAGCTTGTTCGGACTCCATCGTAATGTTTTGTACTTCATATTGTTTAGCCTGGCCCTAAGCATGTTTACTCAGAGAAGTAAATCCTTCTCTCTTAAAAAGTATCTGCCCTTTCTCATCTCTTGCCCCTTACACCTGGAACTTCCTCTTAGATTGCTTACTTCTACCAAACTTCTCTCTTCTAATCCTTCCTCATAACACACCATTTTGCAGGGAACCTATTACTTTTAACCCTTCAGTGAGTCTCAGCTGGATAAGTAACTGTATTTATTCACATTGGTACCCTATCTGTTCCCTTTTCTCCCATCCTTCTTTTCCCATTGTTGTCTCTCTCTGTTGAGATTCAAATTGTTTGGAGGAGGAATGACTTTTTTCAGATTATGTTACTCTGTAAACCAGAGTACTCCCTCAAGTAAGTATTTAGTGGACACAGCGCCAACTACATTGTGTGCAGAAATCTTAACCCATTGATTTGTGGGGGCAGGGACAGCAGTGGTGGGCAATCCCCAAGAAGGCAATCCACTTAAGGTGGCAGGGGACAGCATTCGGTTCTCCTGGTTGGTCACGACCCACCAGTTTGAGAAACTATGCCTTAACCCAGTGTTTCCCAAACTTTTTGGACCTGCAGCTCCCTTGATGATTGGCAACCATTGGCCATGGCTCCCCATTACATGATGTTGATGCCTGCCAATTGGCAATGCACTGTTTTCTGAGAGGATTTTGTGGCACTCCGCAGCTCCCTTGGCTGGTATCTGCGGCTCTCCTGGGATCCACACCTCCCAGTTTGGGAACCACTGCCTTAACCTATAAAACACAGCAAGACCTGTGCGGCACAGAGGTATCATACTACACATAATGCAGTGGCTTCAAAGCAGACAATAAGTCCATGTATCCCAATCAAACAATTTCTTGGGGGGTGGGGTGAAGAAAGTGTGTGAGGAAACTGTTTGTGGACTCCAGCAGGTCTTGGGAAAAGCAATATTGGACTTGGAGAGAAGATTGGGTGAGGAAAGGAAGAATCTTGGCCAATACCATCTTCTGCTGTGTTTCTTTAAACAGCATGGAGACAGTCCCCATTGCAACTGAAATGGACCTAGTGAGAAATGTGGAGTTGGGTTCAAACCTCCAAACGTCACTTTCCCACCCAACCTCCTTCACCTTCTCTTCCTTTCACTGCACTTCTTTACTTTCCTCTCTCCCTCTTCTTCTCACCCAACTAGGGTTCCCAACCCTAACTGAAGCTACATGGAGATATTTTATTTCCCACAGTGGCATAGCCAGGCTTGGGGGGGGGGGGCGATGACATCATTGCCAAGTGATCTGGAACTGCCCCACATAGCAAAGGCAGGGCTCTGCACAGTCTCTGTCATTTTTACAGAAAATACTGGTCCCTACTCCTTCCCTCTTTGCATGCCCAGAGCATCATCATATAGGACATTCTGGGGGAGAGTATGACAGAAGAGTGGAAATAGGAACTTTGTTTTAAATTTTTAATGTTTGTTTTGCTATGGGAACCTCCATCTTCATTAGAACTTATATTTTCTCATTTGTGTGGCTCAGGGGAAAAAAACAGTCACATTAATAAATCATGCACAGTTTTCAAATTTCCATGAGGAAAATGTAGGTATAGAACTTTGAGAATCGTGATAAGAAACTTAAAATTAAACTCAGCTAACTCTACTATTAGAATTAATTTACTGTCCGTCTGGCTGCTAGTGACACTCCGTTAAAGAAACCAGAATGTATAGCCGGAGTAAAGCAGCGCATAAGTTTAATAATATATACTGTCATACAACCAAAGATGTATTAATATTTGACTGCTTTATTACTCATGGCAATTCAGCCTATTCCCAGAGAAAGAGAAATCTCAATTTGCATAATGAAATATGTAAATACAAGGCCTACAAGCAAACAAGACTGAGGCAGTGGCGGAAATGAAATTAAGCATTTCAAATTGTTTTTAGTGCTGTGTAGTGTTTATTCTGTAGTCCATATATATGTTTTAAAAGACTGAGCGCCCTTGAAAAGAGGTAAAATATTGTACATAAACTGATTCAACGTCTGCTGCCCTCTGAACTCTGTGTCTTGTAATATACACAACCTGACTGAAAAAATGCTTTTACATTAACATGAATTTAGACCCTCGTAGGAGTTTGTTTATACTGAATAGAGATTAATAGCACAGGGCAACATTTTGAAGTTCTTATAGGTATTTGTTTAGTTTGGGCTCTTCTCAGTATAGGATGAGATTCCCCCCCCCCAAGTAATTATAGGCTTGATGTTCCAGTTATGTGGGCAAACTCTCATCAGATGCAAGAAGTGTTTACTTCCAGCACAGCAATGTCCCCACTGTAACCCAATTCCACACTTTACCTAAAAGCAGTGGTTCCCAAACTTTCATGTAGAATTTGCGCCACTGTAAATTGTTGAGGGTGTGTGTGTGTGTGACAGCAACAACAGCACTCCCGGGATCGCACTGGCACTGGGGAAAAAAAGGTTTTTTTAAACTCACCAGGGGTTTGCCGGCCCTCCAGAGGGTGCAGGGGGGCACGGACCCTTCTGTGGGCCTCCCCGCACCCCAGATTAGCTTCCAAAGGTGATTGGAAGCTACTTCTGGTTTTCGCCAGTGCGATCCTGGAAGTGCAATCTCACGTCACTGGACGTTGACACCCCCCTTAAGGGAGTAGCAACCAATTCTTCCCGACTAGGGCATCGCAAACCCCCCCCCCCAGTTTGGGAACCTCTGCCTTAGAGCCAAATCTAGAATAACACAGGTTTTATATAACACACACACACACACACACACACACACACACACACACACACACACACACACCCTGTTTCCCCTAAAATAAGACCTCCCCCGAAAGTAAGACATACCATCATTATTGCATTTTTTTGCTGGCACTCGTCAATATAAGTCCTCCCCGAAAGTAAGACCTAGCTAGGATAATCAGCCAGCCGCGCCCCCCGGGACCCCCACGACCCCCCACACTTACTTTGACCAATTTAAGCTTCATTCTTTCCCAAGGGTGCAAGGCTCTGCAAGGCCTGCACTTGAATCCTCCACCATGGAGACGACGTGCTAGAGAGACTCTGCAAGGTTGCAGCCTCCTTGCAGGCCTTGCTGGCTTCTCTAGCACGTCGTCTCCATGGTGGAGGACTCAAGTGCAGGCCTTCCAGGCCTTGCAGAGCCTTGCACCCACGGGAAAGGATGAAGCTTTAATCCGTCAAACTTAAGTAAGTGCCGGGAGGGGGGGGGGTCGTGCCACAGGTTGGGATAAAAGACCTCTCTGAAAATAAGATCTACTGCATTTTTTGGAGCCAAAATTAATATAAGACACTGTCTTATTTTCAGGGAAACAGGGTGTGTGTGTGTGTGTGTGTGTGTGTGTGTGTGTGTGTGTGTGGCAGTAGGGTTGGCTTTGGCTCTCTCTTCAGAAACTGAAAAAAAATTAATAATCGGAATTCACTGCAGGGATAATGCATCTTCACACAGGTGCAGCTATGCCCCTGAGAGGGTCCTGGCTTATGACTCAATAAAGCCCTTATCCCTCCCATTCTCCTCAGGCAGCTCTTAGAGCAGGAGTAATTTCAGGTCAGAGTCCTGGGGATGATAGGTATACCGGTGGCATGCCTCAACTTCTCAATACAAATAATGATGGGTATTTTGCTGTGCCTGAATTCCTGAGGGCAGTATAGGGAAAGGGAGAGAGGAAAACAGACTTCATTAAGCTGATAACCACTCGAGATGCAACTGCACCCATATGGCAGTGGATCGTGCCCAAAGTTGAACCATTTGAAAGGAAAATCCAAATGTTACATCTTTGCCTTATATCAGAAACACTCATGTTTTCAGTTAACACATCAAGGCATTTGTAGGACGTGTTCCACCCCTTTCTCTATTCTCTAACCAAATGCAAAATGTTAAATTGTTGGCTCAGTCTGTAACTCATCAGTCAATGAAAAATTGGGGGAAGAAGAAAAGAGAAAGTTAGAGGATTGGTTATTTGTGGTTCGAACAATCAGGCTAAAATGGTGATTTGTCTCTCTTTAACTCTCAACTATGTGTTATTTTAACGGTTAGAATTTTCCCTCTATAATCAGCATGTTATTTGCATTGCTATCAGATCTTTTGAAAATGACAGGATTTGCTAACATCACCAGCATGTGTTCTTCAGATTGGTAAATCCTTCAAACCACTCTCTAATTTCTTTAGGAAAAAAGTGTTTACTTGGAGGTTGGTCCCGATGTATCGCCACTTTTGTGATGAACGGCATTTGCTATAGAAATGTTAGAAGAAATAATACTGTAATAAACGTTTCTTTGTGCTAAAGCTTAGCATTCCTTAATGTGAGTCAATTTATCAACACATTTATCTTTTATACAAATGTGGGTGGGATTTGATTCTTAAGATTTATCCTATGCTACTGAACCTTGCATGACCCAAAAGGTGGGTTAGAGTTAGGCGCACATCTATGGCCAGCGCACCTATAACAGGGAGCTCCATATAAGTGTGAGAGAGTGCCACCAGGCTCCCCACACACTCCCATGCATTGGGGAATTAATTAGTGGGTTCGGCAATTTGGTGTTGGTGGTTCTGCAATTTCTGTGGTTGGGTGCTGCAAATTGGTATGTTCATGTATTGGGTGTAAACATACAGCCAGCAAGATTTCTATAACAATAGTGGCACTTCTTTAAGCCCCTTTGGAGTATGTGGTAGCTGTGTGGAAAAACATCCTTGGGCAAACCTTGGGCATTGGCAATGGGATCACATGCAGGTGCCATCTTATGTGAAATGGCCCTGAATGTTCATGAATGTGGACCCTGCACTGCTGGAGATCTCACAAGTGAGAAGCTGCACACTGTTGTTTCATCCCCACCCTCACCACAAATTGTATGTTGGGACAAAGCTCACCACTTCCTTTCTGCCCACTCCTTGTCTGAACCTCTTACTCCCTTATCATTAGACTCAAGCAGCCCAATCCTAACCAACTTTCCAGCGCAGTTGCAGTGCAGCCGTGAGGTAACATCCCCTTATCTTGAAGAGGCATCCATGACTGCTCCACCACAGAATGCAACACACACCCTGATGGCATGGCTGCATCAGTGCTGGAAAGTTGGTAAGGATTTGACTGAAGATTTCAAATTAAAACCATGTCTCAGGAAAACCTTATCTTCATATGAGTACAACAGTCAATAAGACGGGGCCCTACAGGCTCTACATCTGCCCCATCTGCAGGTGGGGTTCTCACAGTGAACTTAGAACATAAGAAGAGCCCTGCTGGATCACGTCAGTGGCCCATCTAGTCCAGCTTCCTGTATCTCACAGTGCCCCCTCCTCCAGATGCCGCTGGGAGCACCCAAGACAACAAGATACCTGTATCCTGTTGCAACTTCCTTGTAGAGTTGCCGCCTTGCAAGCCTCAAGATCGGTGAATGGCAAGTTCGAGACACGCCACCGACAAAAAGCTGTGAAAGCCTCCGTGAGGAGAGATAAGAGCTCCCAGCTGTGTCGGTCGAGAAGCGGGAGGTGACGGCTGGCAGAAAAAAGCCAGACTGCAAAAGGAAACCACCTGGAATGTAGCTGTTCATGAAAGATTGGACATTTATATATTGTAAAAAAAAACATTGGAGGGGTTAGGAAAGCCTGCCCATGTACATCGCCTTGGATTAAAGTCAGAGGAAAAATCCAAAGACCAAGTAAGGCGGTATATAAATACTGTATATATTGGCATTCAAAGAACTTGGGCTCATGGGGAGCCAGTGCAAGGCCTTTCCAGTAGCAGCCCCAATTATGTGGACAAACGTATCAAACAAGATTCACTGAAGGCCATCCCTGGCTGTATATTTTTTGGGGGGAAACATATACAGTAAATCATTTCTGAGTACTTGGGGCTTTGACAATCTCCTGTGACTTTAGTAGGCTACCTCCTCCCTCCCTCCCTCCCTCCCTCCCTCCGTGTGTGTGTGTGTGTGTGTGTGTGTGTGTGTGTGTGTGTGTGTGTTGAATATATGATCTGAAGTGCTTATTTTACTTTGGCTATAGCAGCCTAGTGCATAATCCTTACAGACAGTCCTGAGATAAGTTGTGCTTTTTTCACCTATCTAAGTCTACCCAGACTTAGGACAGTTGGTCCATCCAGGCTCAACTACTCATACAGGCGTCAGCTGCAAAAGTGAAAGTTTCCCCAATTCTATTCTCACATTTCTCATCTTGAGGCTTTCTCTATTTCTCATCTTGAGGCTTTCAGGATTTGCCTCTTTAAAAAGGCAGTTCACATGTTGCTTTGTGTTACTTCATTGCAAAGCATTTTGTAAATAAACATTTTGTAAATAAACAAATGGAAACATGCGGGGGGACGGACACCATTCCCATCCTTTCCCCCAAATCCATGGACTCATGATAGATTGCCAATAGGTTTTACACAGTGGCGTCACTCCGGTAGGGGCGGGGCCGTAAGTATCGCTCCGTCGTAGACCCTTTACCGAGAGAGCAGGAGGCGGCCCCGCCCCCTCACTGTCGGAGCCATTCCCGTGTGGAGAAAGCAGCAGGCAAGAGACCCTGCCTGCTGCTTTCTCCGCAGGGGAAAGGCTCTGACAGTGAGGGGGCGGGGCCACCTCCTGCTCGCTCGGTAAAGGGTCTACGACGGAGCGATACTTACGGCCCCGCCCCTACTGGAGCAACGCCACTGGTTTTACACAACATACCATCAATGAGAAGGCATTTATGGCCCTCTGAATGGAAACGTTGCCCATAATTACCTTGCATGGCCAAATAACGTTCCTTTACGTTTTTACAATTTTGGTGCTAAAGCTATTGCGATCCGAAATCATAACATTTTGTTTTGTCTCCAGATGAGAAACCCAGGAAATATTACAGTATTATGTACAACATCTATATTTTATTAAATAACATTGAGAGTAGAGTCCGAGGGTTTACAATTACTGCTGCTGCACTTCAGGAAAAGTTGCTCAAAACAATTAATGTTCACAAACTGAGCTAAGTTTGAGAAAGTTTGCAAAGTTCTTCTTGTGACAATCAGAGACAAGATGAATGGATGTGCACATAATGAGACTAACAAATCCAAGCATAAACACACACAATCCTGATGGGGGTGGAGGAGAAGGAGTGGCAGAGTAATGGTTGAGTGGAAAAAGTTATGAAACATTTGTCCAAAGGACTGTTGCTAGTGCTAAAGAACATCATAGTCAGGTTTCGTGAGATACTATATTTAGCTCGAAAAATCCCCAACTGAAGTGCAAGTCAGGACAGGGCATATAATGGCACACTGTTTTTAACTTGATTTTTCTTCACCTGATTAAGATAGATCTGATGACTGGCAGTTGCATGTGAGCAATGACTCTTGAAAAGCAGTGGGTCGGCAATGGTATGAAAATTCATCTGTGGGGTCTAGATAAAAATGTAATGGTCCGTTAGCACTGGATGCTTTAGCAGTGGCGTTCTCAGCCCTCCTGGCACCTGGGGGGGGTTGGAGCGCCCCCGTCGTCGAGGCTGGCTCCGCGCCCCCCCAAACAGCCGGGCTCGGGGCTGAACGGCGCGGCACCGGACCGGAGCCCCCGGAAGCAGCGCACCCACTCGGCGCGGCACCGGCTTCCGGAGGCTCCGCTCCGAGGCCGGGACAAGCCCTCCTCCGAGTGACCGCCCAGTTCGGCGGTCAGGGCCTTCTGAGAAGGTCCAATGCATTGATGCGCCTTTTATTCCTTTTTCGCGCATGCGCAGAGCCTTTCTGAGGGCAAACGGGCTGCCCAGAAGGCCCTGACCGCCGAACTGGGCGGTTGCTCGGAGGAGGGCTTGTCCCGGCCTCGGAGCGGAGCCTCCGGAAGCCAGTGCCGCGCCGAGTGGGCGCGCTGCTTCCGGGGGGCGCACCAGCCGGGCTCCGGTGCCGCGCCATACTGCGCAGCCCCAAGCCCGGCTGTCACGCGCCCTGGAAGCTCGGCGCCTGGGGTGGAGCACACCAGCTCCCCCCATGATAGGACGCCACTGTGCTTTAGGTAAAGGTATCCCCTGTTCGAAAGCCAGTCATGTCCAACTCTAGGGTGCGGTGCTCATCTCCATTTCTAAGGCCAAAGAGCCAGCACTGTCCGAAGACGCTACCGTGGTCATGTGGCTGGCATGACTAATAGAGCGCTGTTACCTTCCCACCGCAGTGATACCTATTGCAATTTCTTGCTTTCGAACTTCTAAGTTGGCAGGTGCTGGGACAGGAGACGGGAGCTCACTCCATCGCGCAAGCACTTGGGTCTCAAACTGCTGTCCTAACGACCTTCTGGTCTGCAGTTCAGCATCTTAACCACTAAGCCACCATGGTCCCTCGTTTAATCACCAAGTAATCAATGTGCATTTGTGAACCAACCCGAAAGGGAAAGCAGAGGTTTTTATTCCCTATCAAATGTTGATTATTGTGTACCAGGTAGCCAGGCTACCATAGACTTAGAGAATCATAGACCGCAGGCTCTAGAGACCTTGTTCCAATCCCCATGCAGCTACAAAAGCTCATCAGGTGTCTTTGGCTCACTCTGTCTCAGTGTAGCCTACCTCTCAAGGTCATTGTGAAGGTGAAAGGGGACCACACCATGGATGCTATCTCAAGCGCTTTGGAGGGATAAAAACATAGTTAGCTGAATGGACTTTGACAGTTTTCTGCAAGGTTTTTTTTTTCCCTTGTAGAAGTTACTTATTGCCTATGTCTATCGCTTTTATGCAGTAGCAGTAATGAATTCACAGTTAACGGCTTACACATGTAACGGAGGTATAGAAGTTTGTCAGGTGTTACTTAGCAACACTCGCCAAGAGATTGTCAATAGCTAACTAGAGGAATAAAGGAAATGCAGAGACTGCCAGAGTTATTAAAGTAAGCCCCCTACTGTGCCAAAAATATTGCCATGCATAATAATATTGCAGAGTAATTTGCTTAATGAGAAGCTGTAGTGCTTATTCCCATTTGGGACATTTGGGGCTGATAACTGAGCTGCACAGGTACAATGAACCTGGATATTGTTGCACAACCCTAGAGTATCTCTAGGTTGGGTGACAACAGACTCCCAGCAAGCAATTCCATGATTTGTAAAACTAGTGTAAACAGGAGAAGATATGAATGGAGTGGTGGATATGTGAATGGGATGGTGCCCAGCATTTTCTGACACAATGGGTGAATGCATCTGACTATGTACGAGATGATAGCCTAATACAGGTAGTGTGCACACAACCATTTGATAAACTGATGCTGTGTCACATTGTTCCAAATAGTGAAGAAAAATTGACCCTCTCATGCTTCCCCAAGTGTGAATGTGTGGTAATTATGAAGACAGGGGCATCTTTGTCCCACCCCCTCCCTCACATGAGGCAGGTTGGGAGAATTGTGGCACCTGATTGGGTATTAGTGTGGTTGGGGGCAGACCCTGGTGAGCAGGCAGCCCAGCTTGTTCCCTTTCGCTCAGTGTTTACAGCCTTTCAACCAGCCCTCCCAGCCATTGGGATAGTATGAGACATAGCTGGTTTCCTACCTGGCTCCAGAAGGCATTTTTCACCTCTCACTATATTGGCTGTTGGGGAGAAGTTTTTTCACATACCCCAGACTGTTCTAAAGGTATGACGTGATTAGCTGGGTCGGTCAAAACTGGCAGGGATAGTGTGAGACAGGGAGTAGGAATAGGGATTTGGCCATCATAGAGGGAACCAGAACCAATATCAAGAGGCTGTCTGGTTCGGGGATGCAGGCTGGTAACCTCTCAGGCTTGGATTGCAAGACCTCAAAGGCGTTCGACTCCCTTTGGGGCTTGGTATAGAGAAGCTGGGATTGTCAGCAATGCTGATCTGCAGCTTTGAGTCGGGGTTGGAATGCTCAGTGCAGGAATATCTTGGAAGCATCTGGTGGGGCCACTGTGAGATACAGGAAGCTGGACTAGATCGGCCTTTGGCCTGATCCAGCAAGGCTCTTCTTATGTTCTTATGTTCTAATATACAGTAGTGTGCTGTCTCCTTCAAGGTAGGTGCCCACATTATTATTATTATTATTATTAATAATAATAATAATAATAATAATAATAATAATATTTATTGAATTTATATCCTGCTTTTTCCCCCATAGGGGAAATAATAGGGGAAATAATAGGGGGAAGAGTAGTGGGAGATAAGACCCACTGTAGAGTTGACAGTATCTTGCATTAATTTTTGGCATTAATTCGCCTTAATTTCAATAAATGTAGTCATTTGGCAAAATGGTTGTCTGCATGTTCAGCCTGGTCATAGTTGTGAAAACCTAGGGCTGGTTAACAAAGTCACTACTGTAGCAGTTGTATATATACTGTATTTTATTTATTTTTCACATTTTTAGACCACCCTTCCTCCAAGGAGTTCAGGGTGGTGTACATAGTTCCTTCCTTCCTTCTGTCCCCACAACAACCCTGTGAGATAGGTGAGGCTGAAAGATAGTGACTGGTCCAAAGTCACCCAGGAAGCTTCATGGCTTATTGGGGATTTGAAGTTGAATCTTCCAGGTATTTGGTGCAATGGCCAACCACTGGACATACAGAGCTTTAGACCAGGGGTTCCCAACCCTTTCCCGGCCGAGTACCACCTCCGGCACCACTCTCCTTCTGAGTACCACCAGAAGTGACTGACAATGACATCATCACCAGTTACTTCCGGGTTTTCCGAGGCCAGAAAATGCAGGTAGGATACTCTGGGCAGGTGGGAGTGTCTTCTTCAGAGTTCCAGAGAGGCTCAGCCAAAGGCAGGAGTTTCTTGGGAGCAAAAATACGCCACCAAAAGCGCTGCGTCGGAGTGGGGTTCCAGTGGTCCAACAGTCGGCCGAAGTACCACTGGTGCAGTGGCAATCCTCGGGGGGCGCTAATGCCATGCCCCCACATGACCCGGGGTGACATCAGCTGTGCACGCCCAGCGTGGCTCCAATTATCCCCCCCCCACCGTTTTACTTACTATTTTGGAGCCGTTGGAGCTCCAGGGCGGGCAGGAGGGCTCAGCACTAAGACGAGCGCGGCGGAGGAAACGCATCCCGGAGGTAAGCATGCCTCTTCGCCGACACATCCGGCCCCTGCCCTGGGGCCCGCCGCTCCCCGCCCCAACCCCGACGATGCTTCTGCACTGGTGGTACTAGTACCACAGGTTGGGAACCCCTGCCTTAGACAATGTCACGTATGAATATTCTGAGAGAATAACTAAAAATAAAAAGCAACCTCAGTCTTCTTATACACATACCTTTAAAAAAACCTCTGCTTTTATTAAGCTTTATATTTTTTCAGTTCCAAGTATTACAAGACATGTCATCATCAAGAAATAATAATCATGAAAACATTCAACAATAATCAGACCAATACAGGCAAGAGGACGTAAACATTCAAGAAGTGGCACAGAGGAGTACACAGTGGGCATTGGAGTGTAAAGCTTTATAAATCCAAAACGGATTAGCCTGAACAGCTTGCCAAAATGTCCTGTGGCTCATCAGTGGAGACTGTTTTGAATCCTCTCTGTTTATGAATGTGATGAATAGAAACCACACAGTATTAAAAAAAAAAAAAGTCTGGAGCAGACTGTATTTGCTATATTAAATTCTCTGGAAGAGTGATCTGCCAGCCTCTCTGATACCAGTAGTTGAAGAAAAAGTTGTCTGTGGCCTTTCAGCATTGTGTGACTTCCTTTTGCACAGCTACCAATAAAAATATTGATACAACTTTGCGTAAAAGCTGCTTGTTTGGCCCATCAAATAAAAATAATAATACAAGGACAGGGTTGGGAGAAATAACTTGTTTAACAATTTTAGGAATTTCAGTAAAGATGTTGTGACTCTCACACAGTCCCACCACATATGTGTATAGTAACCTGGTACAGTAGTTTGCATCCTTGCCAGTTTTCTGATATGATGAATATGATGGGTATGGGCTGATATGATGGACTGAGATTATATTGATTTATATAAGAGTTAACTCCACAATGAGTCCTATTTCTCTGTTGAATTTGTCTTGCACAACGTTTTTCCCTGTATGTTGTTATATACATGTCTTCCACAAGACGTTTCATCTCCATTTAAATAGATTGTACAGCAAGTGCCATGTACAATCTGGCACATATATATAGATATATATATAATATATATATTTCCCAGACAATGGGAAGCATCTCTTCAGTCATTTTTTTTCTGCCTCCTTAGATTTGTACCTGAGATGTATTCAGCAAAAGGCAATCTTGAAAGTATATTAGACCAGGGGTTCTCAACCTGTGGTACGCGTACCCCCAGGGGTACGCAAACCAACAGGTGGGGGTACGCCTACTACTGAAAGATTTACTAGAACGAGTAACAGTAAATAGTACTGAAGATGCAGGGCGCTAGAGGCTGTGATGGTGCATGTTATGGATCTGTCCTCTGGTAACATCTTTTTGGCAACCTAATAACTTATGTGATTCATCAGAACTTAAGTGATTCATTCATCAATAACATCAGAACATCTTTCCTTTATGATACTGATTGCAGGTTATAGCCTAGCAAAGCATCATAAGCAGTCTCTCCTAGGTGCACTGCTAAGAACCAAATGATTAGTATTGATGGCCTAGAAGTCAAGACCTCTGCTGGATATGACTGAGTGGCAACAGAATATGGTCAGTTTAGCACTATCTGAGAGGAAACTAGATCATGACTGTGAGTTCCCAAACACATTCCCAGAAACTTGGAGCCAATACATAGCCCAATCCTATCCAACTTCGCCCACCGGTGCAGCCAGCGGTGCAGCGTGAACGGGAGGCCCCAGAATGGAAAGGGGATTCAAATCCCCTCCAAAGGGGGATTCAAAGGGGATTTAAATCCCGCTCCCCTCCAAAGCCTCCCGCCCTGCACTCCCCCGCTGGTTACACCAGTGGGGGAAGTTGAATAGGATTGCACTGTGAAACATATCAATTGATATCATGCAGAGACTAACAATGTACTGAAGTTATTCGGCACTTCATTTCTTTTTCGTTGCTTATTATTACATGGCATTTTCTCCTACCTCTGTCTTTCAAAAAGCTCAAGGCGGCATACATCAGTTCTTTAACTCAAAGGATTATTGTGGGCATAGAGTTTCACTGAGTGGCCCAAGGTCACCCAGTAAGTTTTATGTCTGGCTGGGGATTTGAACTCAGCTCACCTAGGTCTAAGTCCACTTAAGCTGCTACAACACACTGGCTCTGCCTTGTTCTGTTCTGTCTTATGTTATAACTTTAGGATTGGAGAGGGTAAGAAGGGGGATAAACAAGAGGCTCAGGGCCAAATCCTATCCAACTTTCTAGTGCCAATGCAGCTGCAATGCAGCCCCAAGGTAAGGGAACAAGGCCTTGAGGAGGCCTCCATGACTGCTCCCCCACTACAGGATGCAGCGCACACCCTGTTGGCACGGCTGCATCAGTGCTGCAAAGTTAGATAGAATTGGGCCCTCACTCTGTTTGCTGCAGGGAGGTTTAATCTTTTTTTTTTTGTATTGGTTTTGGAAAAAATAAGAAAATGTCATAACAAATTATTAAGAACATGTGATGAGTGACTTATGAGGGTGGTGTCATACCCTCTCCTGGCATGCTTTTCTCTTTGCTAAACAGGCTCCATTCTTTTAATCTCTGTTCATAAATTCTCCAGTGGTGGTGGTGGTGGTGGTGTTACCACCAACTGAAACTTTTAGCAAGGGTGCCAGTCTGGTTCCGTGTCTGGTAGAAATCTTGCCCAACACATCCAAGCATTCCATTTGCCCTCTTTTTGATCTCAGCATAACTGGCAACACATAATCATCTTGTGATCAAAAATATCCCAAGTTCTCTTTCTTCCTCTGTCATTTCCAACTGAGGAGCCCCCAGCCAATAAAAAGGGCATTTAGTTTTGTACTCAAATATATCAAATCCCATTAGAACTATTGAATGTACTTGTCCTCACACTAGTTCATAAGCTCATTCTGTCTCATGTCTTTCAATTGACAATCCCCTTTAACTTGGCATCATCTGCAGGTATGAAGAACAGACTCCTACGTCCCTCTCCAAGGCCACTAATGAATGCCTCGAATAAGATGCATGTAATTTTGGTGATGATATTCAAAGATTTCTCTCCACTGAATGGATCACATACATGAGGAAGACGTCTTCAGTGGCAGCCACAGGCAGTGAGTTGCATATAAACAAGTCTTTTTCCATAGTGAGCTGCAGCCCTTGTGCCATATCCCAGTGGTCTTCAGATGAGCAGCAATGGAAGCATAAATGATTCTGATGGCAACTGGCTGCCTTTATTTGCCCTCCGATCTTTTCTTATGGTGCTTCTTAAACTCACTGCAACAATGCAAATCTCTGAGCACAGCTCAGCTTGAGTAGCTCCTTCAAATCAGACTGCCAAAGATAAACTAAATAGATTGAGCTTCCTGAGGGCCTTATGCTATGGCAGTTTCTTCCGGACTTTGAATCATTTTTGTAACGGCTTTGCTGGATACATTCCAGTTCTCTGTGTCCCCACCCCCACCCCCGACTTTTTGTTTGAAGTTTGGATTCAGTATTTCAAGAATACTCTCATTAATGTCATACACAAAGGTAATATCACCGCCCTTTTTACTGGAGCTGAAATGACAGACAGGGAGATGTTTATGTGTCTGCTTTGGTTTAAGGGGGAATTTTCAGGAGACAGAAGTACACATACACATGTAAAGATATGCATAAGGGAGAGAAAGGGCTTAAAGATATGCATAAGGGAGAGAGAGGGCTTAAAGATATGCATAAGGGAGAGAGAGGGCTTTCACTTTGAGTTCTGTTCAGTCATTCGTATCCATGGGGTCAGGGAGGGGCAGGGAGAGGGGCAAGCCCAGCCCACATGCTAATGCACTGTCAAAGCCTGCACCCCATGCATATAGCATTTGTCTGCATAAACAAAGCTGTCCTTAGCAAGAGATTCCCCCTGTGATTGGGAATGCTGGGTGTTCATGGGAAGAATCTCTCACCAGGTACAGGGTTTCTTCATGCAAATTGATGCTGTATACAGGGGGGGTGGGGATGCTATATACATGCATGGGGATGCATGTACGCATGGGGATGTCGCCATGGAGACAAACCACTGAATAAGGCTTTTAAAGGTCCAATCCTATCCAGCGTTCCAGTGCTGATGCAGCCACAATGCAGCCCTGAGAGAAGGGAACAAACATTCCCTTACCTCGAGGAGGCCTCTGTGACTGCCCCCCCCAGGATGCAGCGCACGCCCCGTCGTCACGGCTGCATCAGCGCTGGAAAGTTGGAATAGGATTGGACCCTAAGTCTTATTGGGGGGAAGGGGGGAAGGGGGAGAGCTTATCACAAGCTTTAGAAAAGCAAAACAGAAGGAAAATGAAGACAGACTCGAGCAAATTATAGCAGCAATTCTACGCACACTTACTTGGAATTCAGTCTTGCTGAATGAAAAGAAACTTCTGAGTAAACATGCTTAGGATCAGAGTGTAAATGAGGCATCTCCTCCTTTACACTATAACACACTATAAAGGTGTTTTGGTTTTCTTTTCCTTGGGCATCAGTAAGAAGATTAAAATGGTTAAAAACTTCTCTTCAAGCCTGAAACTTACAACGTATGAGAAGCTGCTGTATATTGAGGAAGATCATTGGCCCATCTTGTTCAGTATTGTCTGGTAGGCAGTGGCTCTCCGAGGCTTCAGTTGGGGGTCTTTCCCAGCCCTATCTGGAGATATCAAGGATTGAACCTGCATGCAATATCTTCTTCATGTAATACATGTACTCGGTGCTTGAGAAATAGATACATGTTTGTATTTCCCATGTGTGTAATTTGAATGTACATCTACATCCATATATACGTTTGCCATACGTCCCAGAATGCCCAGGATGATCCTGAATTTCGGGCTCGGATCCCGGCATCCCGGGAGGTATGGGCGTGATCCCGGACTGCCGCCGCCGCCATGTTTAAAATAGAGTTACTTACCCGGGCGCCAGCATGTTGGCTCGCAAAATCTCGCGAGAGCCAAGATGTCGGTGCCCAAATCCCGTGAGGGCATCATGCCCTCACGGGATTTGGGCGCCGACATCTTGGCTCTCGCGAGATTTTGCGAGTCAACATGCCGGCGCCCGGGTAAGTAACTCTATTTTTAAACATGGCGGCGGCGGCGAGCAAGCGAGTGAGTAGGCCGTTCGTCCGTTGTCTCACTGACTCAGAGCCGGTGAGACAGCAGGCGAACGAGAGACTGCACAGGGCCGGGAGACTGCTTTACGGCAGTTGGGGCCAGCATAGCTCCAGGAATGACGTTGCAAGGTAAGCATAGGATTGGGCTCTTAGTCAGAATATAGTTGCATGTCTTATTCCCCCCACACACACACACACCACACACACACGACACATACACGACACCCAGACAGACACAGAGAGAGAGAGAGAGTAACCCAGAATGAACAACTAACTGGGAAAAGAAAACCCAGTTGAATTTGACTGAATCCATCCTAATTGAAAAGCCAAAAAAAGGGGGAAGAGCAACAAATAAAGATTCTATTCACTTGTTTTCATATGCTAATGTCCCAAGACTTTTAAACAGGAGTCTGAGGATTGCCACTTGAAATAAGTGGGCTATGAGAACCATGTTGACATTTCAGTTAAGTGGAGGGTCACACAGATGGGAGAAAATAAAGTATAGAATCAATGAAAGAGGCACAGGGAGTTGCTAGAGGAATGTGCAAACTACTCTTGAATTCTCCCCACCCTGGTTTTGTGGCTGCCTTGATTGGACAGGAAACAGAGTGCTGACCTCTCCCACAACCACTTTGTCCAAATGAATCTTCGCGAGAGCAGATGTGGTGAAACAGGTGTGATCATAAACTTTTCTTATTGGGGCCTTTCCAGAGAATAACCTCAAGGTACTGTAACTCCTCCTGCATTTCAGTTGTTGTGGGGTATACATATACATTAAAGAATGTATATGCCACACTTCAGTATAAAATTGTTTTTAGGGTGGCTTACAAGTTATAATGATTTATTATTATTATTATTATTATTATTATTATTGGTGGTGGTGGTACTTACAATGTTGTTTACAATGTAAACAGTATTTACAATATTTACAATATTGATACAATACAGAGCAATAGAGCAATGCAGAGTAACCACTGCTAACTGGGCAAGAGGCACTTTTTCAATTGGTGCTCCTCTTATATTTAGCAGGGGGAGAATAACTGCCCCCCTTTCACCCCAGCACAGTGTCTTTCTGGTGGCTGTTTGCTGGTAGTGTTCTGCATTTTTTTTTAGATTGTGAGCCCTTTTGGGACAGGGAGCCATTTAATCATTTGATTTTTGTCTGTAAACCGCTTTGTGAACTTTTTGTTGAAAAGCGGTATATAAATACTATTAATAATAATTAATAATAATAAGACTGGGTTGCGTCGATATCTCAAGCCCCTTCCCGGGCTGGACCAGCCTTACACGGCCTCCCTGTATGTGTACCATTGGGGCCTCCGGCGCTTACACTGGGGGAAGGGGATGAACGTCTCCTTTCCGCAAGGTGAGTCCCGGCCATGCCGGCGCAGCCGTATCCTGACTAGGATGCAGTGGCCGGCCATTTCAGCCGGCCACCGCATCTTAGGCAGGATCAGGCTGCAAATATTTTAAATCTTTCCGCATCCCCAAAAGTTGTATTCAGCTATACCCATAATTGGAAATACATTAAAAATTCAAAATGAGAAAATATAAATTTAAACTCCTGCAAGAATGTACAGAAAAATAAAATATTATCTGTATTTCAAATTATGTCCCCACATTTGTCGCAGCTCCCTCTGGCTGTTGTGACCTTTGCACCAAGAAATGGGGACTATGATGAATCTTGTAGCTTTACAGGACAAGAATAGCAACAGTGCTAACACTGGTTCACCACCTGCATCCTTCGCCTTTAGACTTTTGTGTTGGAGTTGATTCCTGTTGTGGTTTCCAGGGGATGTACAATTTTTCCTAGAGAGCAGCATCAATGTAGGCAAGTCCTTAGGTTACAATGGGAAATCCATTTGGCTCTGCCCCATTGTACAGCATATCTAGTGCAAAATAATGTAATCAGGGTCTATACATGTTATGCAATGTTTGAATGTTATGCAAAGCCAAGCACAATGCAATACACCAGTGGTTCTCAAACCTTTTGGCATCGGGACCCACTTTTTAAAATGACACTTTATCGGGACCCACCTAGCTTTATGAGACTTAAATAAATAAAATGTTACAGTGCTTGTAAATAAATAAACAAAATATTATTTCTTTCTAGATCACCTTTTTTATTTGCAAAAAAACTCAATCCATTTATTATTATTAATTATTCTTATTATTAACAGTATTTATATACCGCTTTCAACAAAAAGTTCACAAAGCGGTTTACAGACAAAAATCAAATTATTAAATGGCTCGAATGAAGGATTTCTCATAATGAGGCAGCCCTAATAGCCCCAAGGCTTGATGGGCTTAGTTATTTGACCCAGCCTTCACCTGCCCCCATTACCTGTCATTGACAGACTTGAAAAAACGCACCATATTTACACAAGCTTACAAACTGCAGGAGCTCAGTTCTTTGCAAGGCAAATTAGCAGCTATCTGATTTTTGAATAGCCTCCGGACTTGAGGCAATTAGTTTCCATCACCTGTGTCTTCATTGGAGGCTCTGCGGGACCCACCAGAAATCGGGTCGCGACCCACCAAGTGGGTCCCGAGCCACAGTTTGAGAAACAATGCAATACACCATAGGAAGAGATTTTCATGTCCTAAATTAGAAACTAAAATGTATTATTAGGTGGATCAGGCAATATGTTGAACTCTTGACCTGCTTGTTTAATTACTATGTTTCCCAGTAATATTGTTCAAAATGATCTCTGCTTTGTGCATTCTCACTCATTTGATGAAAACGGAACAACTGAAATTAACAAAAGTATTTTGCTTTTTGGCTGCAGTGCCTCATTAGGAAGATTTATGATCAGGAGCTGAGCAGAGAAACTTCCTTAAATTATGCTGAAGTTCTAATGATAAAAAACCTTTGGGAGGTCATGCACATAGGAGTTTTAATACCCTTTCCAAACCATCTGGCATTAGATTACATGCAAGGAAAGAACAAAATCTGGCAGTAATATTCATCTCCATTAACCTAAAATGCAGGCCAATATGATTATAGTGAGGGAAAGCTCCTATTAGATCTAAGTTAAATAAGTTTCTAAAACTACAGACATCTTACAAAATGGACTTGCCAACTAACTGTACATATTTATTGACATTTGTTTTGCTGGAATCTTTAAATTTGTGTTATTTGTTGGTCTGAACTGAAATAGGGGCAAGTTTCACTAAAAACTTCACCTCTCCATGACATACACCACCATTTAAATCAATTGTGAAAATGTTCACCAATTCAAAGTGAACATGGCAGGCTAAAAAGTATGAATGAACAAATGGCTAAAATCCAACTAGGAAATATTTTCTGAAAGTGGCAGCAGTGAACATCCAATCAAGTCCTCTTTCCCATTCAAAGTGTTTCAATTTTGATGTCATTTTGATTTTCAGCGACCAAAGTGGTAACTTGTGCTGAAGCATTTTCTGAAATGTTGGCTCAGCAGTAGCTGGAACGATGGAATATTCGTTGGACAGAGCAGAAGTGGCTGGAAGACATTTATAGAATGCCTGTGTACACACACATTTGACACACATTCCTGTTTGCATGTACAAATGCTGGTCTGCATTCAAAACTAAATGGGTATGCAAATCAATGTTTTGAAAACTCCTTAGGATATTTGCTATTAATGAATGAGTCATAGGGGAGGAGGCTCAATTTAGCCAATCTATGGACCCACTATTGAAAAGAGAGCCCATTCCCCAAGCTAGATTCTCAGTTACTCCATTCTGGCTCTTTGTTCAGAATTGGAAAAGAATAAGAATTAGGGTGGCTTTAAACTACTTTTACACTTCCTGTATTCTGGAGCTAAGCAGGGGCCCTTTATGAGCCCTGGGAACCAAGAAATCACTAGAATTTGGTGTGTCCCACCATGTCCACTCTACAGGGGTGAAGAAGGGGAGGGGCTAACACAGATTCCTTAAAATCTAAAGCAGAGGGGGGGTATTCCCAGAGGGTTGGGGGTATTCCCAGAGAGTTGTCTTCATGTGGTTCCTTTATACTGTCAAAAGTGGAAGAAAAGGAGCATCGGCATCAAGAGAAGATCAGATTGCCCAATATGGCAACTTGGTGGACTGAATCTGCTCTGTATTATTGCTTTGCACCGTTCCATAATCTGACAGCTCTTTTAACGCACATCAAAGGCCTTCGTCCTTTGCACTTCTGCAGAATTAAGGAGGTAGCTGAGTTCAGCAATACGTCGTGCCTCTGGTGCTCTGGGGTCTGCTAGCGTTTTCTTCTTCTTTTTCATCTTCTTCAGTATGTATGTGTAGCATACATGTATGTGTTCTGACTGATGCATGGTTACAATTGGAACCCAGAACCCAGAATGGCCTGATGCTCAGCACATTTACCACAAATAGGCACACATAGCAATTTCTATCTGTTTTCTCCCTATTTTTCTCTCGTGCGCGCGCGCGCACACACACACACACACACACACACACACACACACACACACACACACACACACTTTTCATCATCTTTTCTCTAAAGGAGTCTTGAAAGGGAGAGAGAGTGGCTGGCAACAAAAGGAAATGCCCTAACAGGAACAAGAATGAAAAGGGGCAAAGGGCAAGAAGTTGCTAAGAGACCATGTCAACTCAGAGCAGGGAATTAATGTTAAATATCAAAGTGACTACTGGGAATGGCATGTTTTCTTAGAAGGTTTTTAGATACCAAATGAGAGCTTGCAAATGGAATCTGCTCCATTTAAAACTGTGCTTTCTAGTGTTTAGAAGATTTGGCTCCGCTTCCTAGCTCTTAGCAGCACCCTTCAAAGAAGCCAGCACAAAATTGGTGACCATTCTTTACACAAATTATTCATGCTGTAAAGCAACAGTGCTAGTGAGAGGAATGAGAATATAAATGAAAGAAAGAAATGTCTCCAAGAAAGAAATCGAATAGCCTTTGCTAGGTAAATGGTGCAGGAGGGCTATTGCCTTCACTCATTTCTCTTGCTTACTGCCTCCCATCCAGCAGCTCCCACCCTGTTTGCTGAGGGTTGCAAGAGAGGAGAGCAGTGTCCTAAGTAAGCCCACCACCAGCAGACCCCACCTATGCACACTAAGCGCACTATGCACACTATGTTATTCTATTGGACACTGTGGGAGGAGAAGCAAAGCAAGTGCAGAGCGGACAGACCTCAGACAAAGAAGCTCCATGACTCGCACCACATGAGACTGAGAAAGAGACTTGTATGTTCCAGGACTTAACCTTTTCATCTCAAGGCAGCTTCACACTACACGCGTCGCGGAGCTTCTGAGCTGATTTTCGAAGCAAGCGTAGCCGAGGCGACCTCCCCACGGCAGGCGCGTACCTCAAGCAGGAATCCTACTTTTCAGGGGGCGGGACGCAGAGCTAGGGGGCGGTTCGCGGAGCTACTGCAGCCTGCCAATCGCAGGAGAGGGGGGGAGAGTGGCCTCCAATCACCTTCTTAAGAAGGCGGGACAACATGAGGGACAACAGGCTGGAAGACACTCCCCCGCTTCCAGCGCAGAGGCGGAGGCGGCGGCAGAGCCTCTGCCTGTAGTGTGAATCTGCCTTCAGTCGCGTTTGCTAGAGTGACTCAGAAAGACGTGTGTCCTTCAAAAGCTGAAATATCGACTTTCCACCATGCCTTGAAGGCAGAGAAAGAGACATTGACCTTCTTCATTGAAGTGTAGAGCACTAGGATACCTTGAAAGTGTATTCTAAAATAATGTAACAACCCAATCCTTTTTAAGTGAAGTGTTAAGGGTTTTATAATATTCACTCATGCACCAAAAACATGGAAATTGCTAATTAAGGTGTCCATGTTGACTTTTGCACTTTGTAAGCAGTAAATGGGTTTGACAGGCTCACATATTGTGCTTGCTGCCAACATAGCCTCAGTTTACCCACATTTTTCTTTGGTTATTCAGTCCCCCTTCTTTCCAGTTTGGGGGCAGTACTAAAGCTCACTAGCGTCGCTGCAAGGGGGCGGAGCTCTAAGTTCCGCCGCGGTCCAACCCTCCGTTACATGGGTGCACGAAGTGGCCCTGCCCCCTCGCCTTCGGAACCATTCAAGGCGGTGAAAGTTCCAAAGGCGAGGGGGCGGGGCCGCTTCGTGCTCCGGTGTAACGGAGGGTCGGAGCCTCGGCGGAACTTAGAGCTTCACCCCCCCTGCAGTGACGCCAGTGCTAAAGCTCAAGACTGTATGGGAGCAGAACCCATTTACTGTTTACAGAGTGCAAAAGTCAACATGGACCCCTTAATTAGCAATTTCCATGTTTTGGGTGCATGAGTGAATGTATAAAACCTTATCAGTGTACAGCTAGTGAAGTGTTATCTCCTGAAACCTCTACCAACATAAACTTCCCCACTCTATCCAAAGGCAGGGCTGCCCTGCTGGGGATGATAAAGATGGACCACCATTTTATCCCAGTCTGCCACCACTACTCATTCTTTATGATATACAATTTTCCTGTGGGTAAATTTAGCTTTAATCGTGAATACTAATTTGTAAAACACGGTTCAGAAACTGCAGAATGTGGTGTGGCCATGAAGGTTGGCAGTTGACACTTAAAAGCACATGAAAGGACATGTGCTTTCACCCAGGGTGTTCATAGTAGATACAAAGGAGTGGGGGTAGGGTAAATGGGGAAAGAATATGTGGTTATTTTATGTACATTTACTTACGGCCCAATCTTATGCTGGGTCACAAGGAGACCCAGTGGAAGCCAGGCAGGCCACAGGAAGGTAAGTAAAAAAGTTTTTTTTTTTAACTTACCTCTCCTGGGGTGTTGGTTGCTCCCCCATAGCATGCAGTGTCAGCAGTGTTGTGTGCTATGTGCTGGCAGGGGGATAGGATTGGGCTGCTAGTGCAGTAGAGTTTGGGGGCTAGGGGTTGTGATAAAGCCTTCATGGAAAATATGAGTTTGGGAGAGGGTTTGAAGGAAGTAAGAGAGGAGACATCACACAAGTGATTTGTTATTGTTGCTAACTGAATAAAAATCCTGAGCCAGAATGTAAGATCTACAGCAGTGTTTCTCAAACTGGTGGGTCGCGACCTAATTTCTGGTGGGTCCTGCAGAGCCTCCAATGAAAACAGGGGTGCTGGAAAGGTAAGATAAGCAATTGCCTCAAGCCCTGAGGCTATTCAAAAATCAGATAGCTGCTAATTGCTCTTCCCAGAGCTGAGCTCCTGCAGTTTGCAAGATTGTGTAAATATAGGGCGATAAATGTTTGAACGTTGAACGCTAGTGGACATGTAGTGGGGGCTGGTAAAGGCTGGGACACATAACTAAGCCCCTCAAGTCTTGGGGCTATCTATTAGGGCTGCCTCATTACGAGAAATGGATTGAGGGGTTTTTGCAAATAAATAAACAAAATATTACACACGGAATAAATAAATAAGTCTCGTGAAGCATTTTAAAAAGTGGGTCCTGGTGCTAAAACGTTTGGGAACCACTGATCTACCAGGATTCTCACTCAGAGCCTCCATGGCTGGGTGCTGGAGCTCCAATCCACCTGTGTCTGTAGAGTGTCACAGCGCTGACTTGAGTTAACAGAAGTGAATGCATATGAGCCTAAGCCAGCGCACAGGTCCCAAGAGAATCTGTTTCTGCCTCTCATTTTCTCTAACTGTGATGAATAATTATGTTAACTTGCTTGGTCCCCACTTGCGTAAGCAATGTTTCAAATCCTGATGCTGCTCTTTTGGTGCTATTTATACCTTATGATCTCCCAGATTACCTTCCTTCGTTAGCGAACAACATCTTCCATTGAGCGAGCGACGGCTTTAATGATATCAAACGACACAGAGAAACCGTGCTGATGAATCAAACCCCTCAAGATTACAATATAAATAGCTCTGGTACATGGAGAATGTTTGTATATCTTAGCCATAAATTATGGTGAGTTGAAAGACTTGCAGGTAGATTGATTCTGTCAAGGAGGGAAAGAACCCATCCGCTGAACTTCCTGCTTTGATCCCAACGCCTCGGCATTGCTTTTATCGATAAAACACCCTGTCAGAAGGAGCCCCAGATCATCAATAAAAAGACAAGAATGACAGGCAAGAGAAATGAAGCCAAGTTGGAGAAAGGAATTTGAGATTGGGAGGGAAACTTATTCTGGGGGAGAGAATACAACTGGTTAATCTACAACCTGGGTCTTGTGCAGGACTATGTGTGGGGTATGCGTAGGAAGTGCTTTGAAGACCAGGCTCCATTTTATTTCAGTGATTAAATTACAGCACAATCCTGTGCATGTCTTGTTGTTGTTCAGTCGTTAAGTCGTGTCCGACCCTTCGTGATCCCATGAACCATATCCCGCCAGGCCTTCCTGTCCTCCACTATCTTCCTGAGTTCGCTCATTTTCATGTTCGTTGCATCGCTGATGCTGTCTAACCATCTCATCCTTTGCCTTCCCGTTCTCCTTTTGCCTTCAATCTTTCCCAGCATCAGAGTCTTCTCCAGAGAGTCCTCTCTTCGCATTAGGTGGCCAAAATATTTGAGCTTCAGCCTCAGTACCTGTCCTTCCAGGGAAGATTTCATTTAGGATTGACTGATTTGATCTCCTAGCAGTCCAAGGGACTCTCAGGAGTCTTCTCTCAGTGGCGTCGCTACGCCCCTGCGAGGTTGGGGCGCCCCCCCCGATGCCCCCAATAAAACTGTCAAATTTTAGGTTTCGGTTTCGTTTTTCCTTTTTCGCGTGTTTTTTACAGGGGGGGCGTTAGTGGTAATGGGGCATCTGTGTGAGTGTGTGTGCTTTTACCCCACTTAGCTTGTATATAGGAAGCTTCCAGCGACGTTCTTCAGAACATCTTCTTCCTGCGCCGGGCGCGAACTCCGTAAAGCACCCAGCAGCGCTTTCCACAGCTCGCGCAGGCGCAGAACATCGATTGGAAACTTTGTCGTTCTGCACCTGCGCGAACTGTGGAAGACTTGCGCAGGCGCAGAACGACGAAGTTTCCAATCGACGTACTGCGCCTGCTCGAGCTGTGGAAAGCACTGCTGGGCGCTTTACGGAGTTCGCGCCCGGCGCAGGCAGAAGAAGTTCTGAAGAACGTCGCTAGAAGCTTCCTATATACAACCTAAGTGGGGGAAAAGCACACACACACACACACACACACACACAGATGCCCCGTTACCACTTAAAAACCCCGGAAAACAGTTAAAAAACCGCAAAAAAGGAAAAAAGAAACCAAAACCTAGGGAGCCCCGCCCCGCCCCCGAGGCCCTGCGCCCTGCACCCGGGGGCCCACTGCCCCCCGCCCCATCAGCCGATGCATCTGTCTTCTCCAGCACCACAGTTCGAAAATGTCTACTCAGAGGTAATTCACCCCGGACGAGGGGTAGGCCGACTTGGCCTGTCACCCCCACCCCCCTCATCCGCATCACCCCCACTCTCCACTGCCCCATTTATTTATTTAAAAAATTATACCCCGCCTTATCCTATGCCGAAGGCAAATGCCCAAGGCAGCTTACAACAAAAATTAAAATACATAATTTAAAATAATACATAAAATAAGTTTAAACAATACATAAAATAAGTTTAAACAATACATAACTAAATTTAAAAACAATAAAATCCACTGGGGGGGATAGTATAGAGCAGAGAAGGAGCATGGCAGAGCATCTTGAGACACAGGAGGCAGACCACAACCCATCACCCAAACGCTAGACAAAACAAAAACGTTTTGAACCCTCGCCGAAAAGTCATGAGGGAGGGGGTAGTTCTCAAATCCCCTGGCAGGGAGTTCCACAGTTGTGGTGCCACAGCAGAGAAGGCTCGCCCACATGTTGCCACTCCCCTAACTTGCGATAGAGGTGATACCCGCAGGAGAGCCCCCTCAGATGACCTAAGAGAGCGGGCCGGAATGTATGGGAGAAGGCGGTCCCTCAAATTTCCTGGACCCAAACCGTGAAGGGCTTTAAAGGTCATTGCCAGCACCTTGAATTGGCCCGGAAACGAATGAGCAGCCAGTGCTGCCGCTGAAGCAGCGGTTCAACAGAGTCAAACCGCCTAGCTCCAGTGACCACCTGGGCCGCCGCATTCTGCACTAATTGCAGCTTCCGAGCCGTCTTCAAGGGCAGCTCCACGTAGAGCGCGTTACAGTAATCCAGTCTTGAAGTCACTAAGGCGTGGACCACCGTGGTCAGGTCCGATCGACTCAAGTATGACCGCAGCTGGCGCACCAGCCAAAGCTGGGAAAACGCACCCCTGGCTACAGCTGCCACCTTGCTTTCCAGGGAGAGCTGTGAATCCAGAAGTACTCCCAAGCTGCACACCCGTTCCTGCAGGGAGAGTGCAACCCCATTCAGAATGGGCAGATGACTCAGTACCTGCATCAAAGCTTTCCTGACCAGTAGGACCTCTGTCTTTTCTGGATTCAATCTCAACCTATTAGCCCTCATCCAGACCCCAACCGCCTCCAGAAAGTGCTCCAGGACTTCCACAGCCTCCCTGGAGCGAAATGGCAAGGAGAGGTAGAGCTAGGTGTCATCAGCATATTGGTGACCCCTAACTCCAAATCCCCAGATGATCTCTCCCAACGGTTTCATGTAGATTTGAAAAGCATGGGAGACAGAATAAAACCCTGTGGCACCCCACACTGTAAAGGGCAGGGCGCCGAACAGGCGTCTCCCAGCATCACCATCTGGGACCTGTCAGCCAAGTAGGAATGGAACCACTGCAAGGCAGTGCCCCCTAGTCCCAACTCGGCCAGCCGACGCAGAAGGATACTATGGTCGATGGTATCGAAAGCCGCCGAGAGGTCCAAAAGGACCAGCAGGGATGCACTCCCCCTGTCCAGTCCTCGGTGAAGATCATCCAACAGGGCGACCAAGGCTGTCTCCGTCCCAAAGCCCAGCCTGAAGCCAGACTGAAAAGGGTCCAGATACTTCGTTTCATCTAGTATTCCCTGGAGCTGAGACGCCACCACCCGCTCAATCACCTTACCCCAAAAAGGTAGATTGGAAACAGGCCGATTGCGGTCTTCAAGATGCTCGGCATCACTCCCTCTCGCAAAGATGAATTCACAATAGGTCACCCCCCACTTCCGCGTCACCCCCTGGTACTCACCCCACGCGCTGGGAGGGGGTGATGCGCCAGGAGGATCACCCTCCTGGCGCGTCACCCCCTCCCGCCACGTCACCCCCGGCATCCTGCCCTCCCACCACGCAGTAGTGATGCCACTGTTTCCGAGTGGTGAAGTCTAAAATTGATTGTGAAGACCCACACACATGCATACGCACACCCTGCCTCCATTGTAATTTTCTTTATTACATTCCTAGCCCACACTTCTACAAAGGAGCTTAGGGCAATGCACATGATTATCTCCCCCCATTTATCCTGGGAGGTAATTTAGGCTGAAGTATGGTGACTGGTCCAAAGTCACTTAGTGAGCTCCATAGCTGAGTGGGGTTAAAATCCAGGTCTCCCTAGTCTCAGTCCCATACTCTACACCAGCGTTTCTCAAACTGTGGGTCAGGACCCACTTGGTGGGTCAGGACCTGATTTCTGGTGGGTCCCAGGTGCTGGAAATATCAGATAAGTAATTGCCATAAGCCCTGAGGCTATTCAAAAATCAGATAGCTGCTAATTGCACTTCAAAGAGCTGAGCTCCTGCAGTTTGCAAGCTTCTGTAAATATAGGGAGATAAATGTTTGAGCGTCTCATAAAGTTAGCTGTGTCCTGATAAATTCTAAAAAGTGGGTCCTGGTGCTAAAAAGTTTGAGAACCACTGCTCTACACACTACATCTATCTGGCACTTTGCAATGTGTCTAACAGTGTGTGACACACAGAAGGCTACCTTCAGTCAGACCATTGGTTCATCTAGCTGTTTATTTTAAATTGTTTTAATTAATTATTTTAATGTGTATATCTGTATTTTAATGTGTTGTAAGCCGCCTTGAGTGCCCTCGGGAGAGAGGCGGGGTATAAATTATTTAAATAAATAAATAAATAAATAAATAGCTCAGGGGTTCTCAACCAGTGGTACTAGTTCAGCCGACTGCTGGTGGTACTCGGACCGCTGGACCACTAGAACCCACTCCGATGCGGCACTTTCGGTGGCACATTTCTGCTCCCGAGAGGCTCCTGCCTTTGGCTTAGCCTCTCAGAAACATGGAGAAGGACCCTCCCACCCACCCAGAGCCTCCTACCTGCATTTTCTGGCCTCAAAAAACCTGAAAACCCAGAAGTAACTAACTGGCAATGATGTTATCGTCAGTCACTTGGTGGTATGCAGCAGGAGAGTAGCGTCGGAAGTGGTACTTGGCTGGGAAAGGTTTGAGAACCTAGCAGTTCGAAAGCAAGAAAGGGTTGATCTAGCTCATTGTTGTCTTTACTGACTGATAGCGGCTCTCTGGGGTCTCAGAGAGGGGTCTTTTCTGGTCCTACTTGGAGATACCAAGGACTGATCCAGCGGAGCTTCTGCATGCAAAGCAGGTATTGCTCTACCGGTCCTCATTCATCTAGATTTGGTCTGTCTCAAAATGATTTCAACATGTTTTTTCCCCTGCATTGTCCTGTAGAATACTTTGCTGACTGCTGGACCCCTCCTTTCACAGCTAAAGAGTGATCTTGTTAATGTTCACATGCAGCTCTGATACCAACACCTATGCTCTAAAATAGCATCTGTTTACATGACGTCCTTTTGAGCTGGAAAGTGTTCCATACGCTTCCTCACCCTGCCAGCAGAGCATTGCCTCATGGCAGAGGCTCTCTCAGCTGGTTCCGATCTGGCATGCCTAATTCCTGACAGCATTAGGACAGAGGGTGTGTTTTAGGGGGTGGTGGAGGAGGAGGCTGTGTTGCTGTGCAAACGGCATCTGTAAGGAACTTCGGCGGCAAGTGAATCACGCTCCAGATTGTTTTGCTGTGTTGATTCAGTATCAGATCCCTGCCTAAACACAGGCTTTTTAATGCTGCTCCTAGTAAATCACTCAGTTCCTTTAAATATCATACATTTGGCATCTTGGGAGCAACAGACACAGATTGGACTTTCTCTCCATGCTTTTGTATACATAGCACAATACGGATCGTGGCACTGCTAGACTCTCAAATGCATTGTAGGGCAGGTATCTGCAGCAGCTTGATGCTACTGTTATCATAGATGGATTTGCCTTAACAAGTACATGACAAAGTAATTGTCTTTTAGCATTTAAAGAGTGAAGGAAAAAAACTAAACAAAGAACACAGACGCGCGCACACACACAAACACACACACACACACACACACACACACACACACACACACATATGCAAGGGTGTGTGTAGGGAAACCCAAAGCATGATCCAAGACCTGCCTGAAGTGGGGACAAAGAGTGTATTTGGCAGCAGCTGTTGTCTTATGTGTGCTGCACGTAAACTGTGTCTCTGCAGGACCACACAAGTTCACGGCAACTCTCAAATCCCAGTCCAGCAGTGCTGAAGCAGCTGCAAAGTCATCTGACCCAGGGGCACCTGGAAAGTGCTATAAGCAGAGGGGATGATTTGGTGATTTGCAGAGTTGTTCTCTCCATTGCTGAGCTTTGGTGACTTTCCCTGCTCCCACTTCATACACGCAGCTTCTAAAATGGCATGAACACATTAAGCAAATTCATGTTGTAGTTAGTCGAACTGCAGTGAGATTGCATGATGTGAAAAGGGTCACTTCAAAAGCTGGGCCGCCGTGCATCATTTCTAACCAAATGGCCCGTTTCATGAACAGCCGAAGTCAGTTTTTACATTCTTTGACATCTCTTTTTGCGTGGTTGCATCCAACTCCCATGATGGATGAACATGTGTATCTGGCAATCCCAATACCACGTAGCAAATGTATTGATGTCATATAAGGGCACGTGGTGGTAAGAGGTAGTAGGTTACTAAGGCATGGTCAACATCTGCAGGGATCAGTTTGGGTTGCTAAATATGCCGTTGTGCCTTCCTGAGAACAGTTCCGCCAAGCCAAGCAGTAGCAGTGCGATCCTGAATTTACAACTTGTACATGGCTCATAAAAAGGTAAAGGTTCCCCTTGCTCGAAAGCCAGTCCTTGCCAACTCTAGGGTGCGGTGCTCATCTCCCTTTCAAAGCCGAAGATCCAGCGATGTCTAAAGACACTTCCGTGGTCATGAGGCCGGCATGACTGAACGCCAAGGCGCATGGAAAGCTGTTACCTATTAATCTACTTGCAATTTCTTGCTTTCAAACTGCTAGGTTGGCAGGAGCTGGAGCCGCAACGGTAGCTTACACCGTCATGTGGCACTCGGGTCACAAACTGCTGTCCTGCCTACCTCTCAGCCTGCAATTCAGCGTCTTAACCACTAAGCCACTAGGGAAACCACTAAGTTCCTAGGGATTGCAAAGGCTAGTAAATAACACTTGTATGACCCAGCCTTATTTGCCATCTTTATGACCAAACTACATGATGCACTGCAGCAGGGTGTAAACTTAGCCTGCTTCTCTGCTCTGAAGTGTCTTTGAGAGCACACTATTTGCTGTTGAGAAGCAGCAGGAGCCAGGTTCTTTCCTACTCACTGCTCCCCCCCCCCAACAACTCCCCTAGACTTTTTCTGGAACCTTAGCAGGAACTCCTGCAGGAGAGAGATTTCAGAGGGAAAGCAGCAGGCAGGGGAAAGAGTAAGCAAACCCCCCCCCCCCCGCTGCTTCTCCACTGCAAATCATCTCCTCCTGAAGATGCAAAGAAGTGGCTGTCAAGTTAACGTTATCCGTGGCTGCAGTGCAATAAAATTCTGTCCTAAGGTTGCTGCTTAAGCACCAGAAGAACAGACCTCTGTTTATGCAGCTGCAAATGGTAGGGTCCCTTAGGATCGGTATATAAATGGAACTTCTGATTATGGAAGGACACACAGACGTCTATAGAGAGAACACACAATAAATTCAATTATCAAGAAGTTTAGATAGTGGTATTTCTAATGCCTCATTCCTGTAAACTTTTTTTAAGTCTTTCCAATTTTTTGTTCTGTGTAGCTCCCAAATGAATTAACTTTGTACAAGTGATTAAAAATTAGCTGTGATAGACATTAAGAATATTGTTGTGAGATGATAAAGAAGGGCCCCTTATTTTAAAAAAGAGAGGATGCTTTCATGCTTAATTATGCCTGCAATTCAAACATTCACCCCCTCTAACTATAAACCTGAGCCAGTTGATATCCTGCCCATTTGGCATGGGCAGGAAATCGACGTGTCTAGTTTTGCAAATAACACGGTGAGTCATTGTTGAAATCCAAGTTAAATAAAAGGCACCCAGGAATACTGCGCCTTTATGTAACATACAGAAGAGAGGCAAAACATATACAGTACTACAGGATGTATTGAAATGCATCTCCGGTGAACACTTTAAAAGACTTCCTTTCTCAGTTATAACTGTTGTTCTTCCCAACTCATATCCCATCTGTTTTATTTTGTCCATGTAATTGCTCACATAATTTGGTTCACATTATTTGAGCTAGTGCAATATAGTGGGTACATAAGAACATAAGAAGAGCCCTGCTGGATCAGGCCAAAAGCCCATCTAGTCCAGCTTCCTGTATCACACAGTGGCCCCACCAGATGCCTCAGGGAGCACAAGACAACAAGATAACCTGTTTCCTGCTGCCACTCCCCTGCACCTGGCACAGAGAGAACCTACTTCTAAAACCAGGAGGTTGCTTATGGCTTGTAACCTGTGATGGTCTTTTCCTCCATGAATCTGTCCAAACCCCTTTTAAAGGCATCTAGGCCAGGTGCCATCACCACATCCTGTGGCAAGGAGTTCCACAGATGAATTACACGCTGGGTAAAGAAATATTTTCTTTTTTCTGTTCTAACTCTCCCTCCACTCAATTTTAGTGCATGTCCCCTGGTTCTGGTGTTGTGCGAGAGGGAGAAGAATTTCCCTCTATCCACTCTCTCCATCCCATGCAGAATTTTATAAGTCTCAATCATGTCCCCCCTCAGGCGCCTTTTTGCTATTCTGAAAAGCCCCAAACGCTGTAGCCTTTCCTCATAAGGGAAGTGCTCCAGCCCACGAATCATTCTGGTCGCTCTTTTCTGCACCTTTTCCAATTCAACTATATCCTTTTTGAGGTGTGGTGACCAGAACTGGACACAATACTCCAGATGTGGCCTTACCATCGATTTGTACAAAGGCAGAATGATATTGGCCGTTTTATTCTCAATCCCTTTTCTAATGATCCCGAGCATGGAATTGGCCTTCTTCACAGCCGCCGCACACTGGGTCGACACTTTCATCGACCTGTCCACCAGCACCCCAAGATCTCTCTCTTGATCCGTCACAGACAACTCAGAACCCATTAGCGTATATGTGAAATTTTGGTTTCTTGCCCCAATGTGCATCACTTTGCACTTACTTACATTGAAGCGCATCTGCCATTTTGCTGCCCATTCTCCCAGTTTGGAGAGATCCTTCTGGAGCTCTTCACAATCCCTGCTGGTCTTCACCACCCGGAAGTGTTTAGTGTCATCTGCAAACTTGGCCACCTCACTGCCTATCCCCAACTCCAGGTCATTTATGAATAAGTTGAAAAGCACCGGTCCCAAGTCCGATCCTTGGGGCACACCGCTTTTCACCTCTCGCCATTGTGAAAATTGCCCATTGACTCCCACTCACTGTTTCCTGGTAAACATATGGTATGCCATATAGTAAAAGTACTATATGGCATATGATGCCCCCAGTTCAAATTCTACATCTACCATAGGCTCATTAGGAGAGCTGTTGTCCTCTCAGCCTCAGTTTTCCCATCTACAGAATGAGGATAATCATGCTGACATACCTTATTGAGTTGTAAGGACTCCAGCAAATAATTAACAGCCCAGTCCTATTGGGCTCATACTCTGGTGGAACAAGCAGTTGCAAAAAGCTCTCCAGCAGCATGCGGAGTCGCATGTTGCCAAAGCACTGGTGGGAAGGCTGGAGCCTTCCGCTGGAGCCTTCCCTTGCATGCCAGCAAATCCACAAAGACCCGGCGATGGGGAAGGTGGGGCAAGTGGTGGGGAAGGTGGGGCGAGGGAGGGCAGAACAGAGCAGAGAGGACTTAACGTAGGTGGAATGGGGTGGGGGAGGGTGGAACAGTGTGGCGATGGGGGTGGGGTTGGTGGCAGCAGCGGCTGTTGAATCCAACCCCCCTTTCTGGACAAGATCCCACAGCAAACTCTCTTGCATGGATCAACTCGGACTTGCGCTAGCTATAGAACTGGTGCAGATCTGAGTTGAACCAAAGTGGCTGCTGGGACTTACTCTCGGGCAAGGAAGCAAATGTCTCCTTACTCTGAGGAGACCTCCAGAAGCCAAAACTCCCCAGTAGAATACAGCAGAGTCTGCGCCGCCACCACTGTCTCCAAAAAGGATCCTGACAATTGTATCTTGATGAAGGTATGGAGAATTCAGTGAGATTTCTGTTCCCTTCCCAAGGACTACATCCCTGGCACCTGGCCTAGATGCCTTTAAAAGGGGTTTGGATAGATTCATGGAGGAAAGGACCATCACAGATTACAAGCCATAAGTAACCTCCTGGCTTTGGAAGTAAGTTTTCTCTCTGCCAGGTGCAAGGGAGTGACAACAGGAAACAGGTTATCTTGTTGGCTGTGTACTCCCTGAGGCATCTGGTGGTACAGGAAGCTGGACTAGATGGGCCTTTGGCCTGATCCAGCAAGGCTCTTCTTATGTTCTTATGTTATGTAAGATGGAATAGCTATTAAATCTATTAAAGTCTGTGATGCAGGTACACCATTGATATTTTAGCATTCTAGCCAAGATGGGCAGGGCAGCCCAATCCTGCCTAACTATATGCAGCCAGCCTAAAGGGTCAGCCACTGTATCCTATGGCCGTCCCGGGCTGCCCCGGGGCAGGGGAGCACCTCGGGAGAAGGGGATGTTCATCCCCTTCCCTGAATGTGATGCAGGACTAAGAGAAGAGCTTGATAGGTCAAGCCGCAGGTTCATTTCCTTGGCTGCTGGTGGTAGCTCTCAGATGTGCAACTGTGTGGCTCAGGGAGTTTGTGAGACCTCCTCCAGAACCTTTTGAGGCCCACTGGCATGCATGGGAAGGCTCCAGCTTACCTGCTGGCATGCTGGCAACTTGCACTGGTGTCCAGCACTTTACGGCTGCACTTTATGGCTGCTTTTCAGCAGCGAAACATACATTGCACTGGCGTGGCAGCAGCTACCCAGCTCATTTCTCCAACTATTTAAAAGTGATATAAGTGTGCAGGGTAGATATTATTACGTCAAAATGGGGAAGAGAAGACTTTTCATGAATGGTTTTGTCCCCTGCAAAAAGCTAGCCCTTTTCAGGGATTTTTCATACCCCTTTGCAAAAGTATTTGTGCTGGGAGATGGGGCAAGAGGCAATTGAGCGGATGCTTCCTCAACCTGATTCAGTCATCATGGGTAGTTGAGTAGATGGATAGAAATGTGCATCCATGTGAGTATACCATCTAAAGGTAAAGGTAAAGGTGGGCCCTGACAATTAAGTCCAGTCGTGTCCAACTCTAGGGTGTGGTGCTCATCCCCATTTCAAAGCCGAAGAGCCAGCGTTGTCCGTGGTCATGTGGACGGCATGACTCTCCTTGCCGCAGCGCATAGCATGCAGCTGGAACATGGAGCGCTGTTTACCTTCCCGCAAGCGGTACCTATTTATCTACTCGCATTAACATGCTTTGGAACTGCAAGGTTGGCAGGAGCTGGCCAAGCAACGAGAGCTCACCCTGTCGTGGATTCGAACTGCCGACCTTTCGATCGACAGCTCATGGTTCAGTGGTTTAACCCACTGTGCCACCCGCTGGCCTCATTGTAAATGTAGCACAGTACAAATGGATATCTGCTTTGGATGCCCATCTAAATCCATATTCATTATTACACACATATTGCTTTTAATAGGATATCTCCCACCCACATTCTGATGCTAGGCATATTTGCCCTCATCCAGCTCTAGTTGAATGTAGCTAACGTTTTGCTGCTTGGTGCTTGTGGGCAAGGAAACAGATTAACGGCACGATCCTGCATAATTCTATGCTGGCTGAGCAAGCGTTCCGCTGGCCTACGGTGTCACAAAAGTGCTGTAAAGGGAGTAAGCGGCACCGGCGCAGAGTCTGGCATTGCTAACAAGGCCTCCCGGGTTGTGCGCCAGCTATACTTTTGCAAAGGGGTATGAAAAATCCCTGAAAAGGGCTAGCTTTTTGCAGGGGACAAAACCATTCATGAAAAGTCTTCTCCATAAAGTGCAGACCTCAAAAGGCTCTGGAGGAGGTGAGCCACACAGTTGCACATCTGAGGAGGCCCATTGGGGCTGTGAGGGCTTACACCAGAACATAAGAACATAAGAAGAGCCCTGCTGGATCAGGCCAAAAGCCCATCTAGTCCAGCTTCCTGTATCACACAGTGGCCCCACCAGATGCCTCAGGGAGCACAAGACACAAGACAACAACCAGGGGGAAGGGGACTTTGGGACCTCGCTGGTGCAGGACGCATCCTAAATGGCCGGCCGCTACATCTTACGCAGGATTGGGTTGTAAGCATGGTAAGAAGTTTCAGCCCAATTTCCTCAGCAATGGAGATCTGTTTGTCCTCCCTCTGAAGAGGGTGGGAAAAGGAATAATGTGAGGGTTTCATTAATCCCCAGTGATGTCATCACACATTACATATCCAAATCTGATTGCCTACATGACACTGTGATCCACTATGTGATTTTGGATTGCCGCCCTAGGAACATGCAGTGAAGAGCAAAACCCTAAGCATGGCACCACAGCAGAATCATTTTAGAGCTGCACATATATGTGTGAAAATGCATGATAGACCACTAAGGTTTTTAGAAGCTTTTGTATCCCTCAAAAGCTATTTTTCATTTCGAAACATTTGAGTGCAAAAATTCACACAGCACTTGCAGATATGCCCTAAATCTGTCCCCTTCCATCAGTGATTTTGCTCTAAAGATTCTTTCAGCAACACATGTCAACTCAGATAATGGCTGTGAGCATATCTACAGGGAAGTTGCTGTGTGCTGACCCCAAAGACTGGTATATTTTAACCACTTGCTTACCCTTTGACGGGGAATTATGTGAATATTTTACACTTTTTCAGATATGAAAGCATTCAGCGTCTGGGTGCTTTGACATCAGCTGAGTGGAACGACTGAAATGTTTGTACCATTATCAAATATGGCTATAGATGTGTTTGTAAATTGATGTAGCCATAGGCTATAGTTACAAGGAACAAAGGATGTCAACATATAAACAGAAAATATAGCAAAATTGCTTTGTATTGCTTTGCAGCATTACTAAGATCAGTAAAGTTATCACTAACAAGTATAGATCATTATGACTTCCAAACAAAAATTCAGGTTGTTCTTTTTTAAGATATGGAGCAATATCCAGCAGTGGCGTTCCTACCCCTAAATCTATAGGGGGCACATCCTGGAAATGGCGCCCCCTCCCTTTCTCTTCCTCTTCACTCCCTGGCGCCGCTGAAGGTGGTGGCGCGATTTGGGGGGGCGCCAATTCCACAAATTATTTATTTATTTTCCCCCGGGCGCTAGAATTCCCCCCACCCCCTGCGCCGCTCTCTTACCTTGTGGACGCCAAAGTCGCAGAAAAGCCCCAAGTCGCGCCGAGGTGACTCCTTTTCAACCCGGCTGGCTGTTTCTGCGCATGTGCACCTGGGTTGAAATACTCACCTCGGCCGCGCGCGACTCCTTTTCAAAGTCTGGCGGAACTTTTTTCTTTCTTTCGCCCTCACAACTGCAAAAAATCCCTGTATGTGGCCAATGAATGCTACACGTTAAAAATGGAACACATGAATACAGGAGGGAAGGAAGAGGTTGAGGAAGACAAATTAAACAGAGAAGAAGAAGCAGCAGGAGCATGTTGCAAAAACAAAACAAAAAAGAAAAAGAACGCTCGCCCGTTTGCCATTTCCTTCCTTGTGTCTCTACATCACGCACGCACACACGCACACCCACAGTGAAATCAACATCTTCTGTGTATTTCTCCCAGCTGGGAAGTGCCTGCCAAGAGTGAAAGTGGGTGAATCCAGAGTCGCTGGTCCCGCCTCTCTGTCTCGGTGATTCTGGTTCTCCACTCCTGCCCATTAATACAGTTTCTTAAGCATATCTCTCTCTCTCTCTCTCTTTCTCTCTCTCTCTCTCCTTTTTTACTCAGTTCAGCCATCCTTCTCCTTCCCGCCCATCACTGTTCAAAGCAGCTGTTCAAATACTAGGGCTGCTCGCTTTGACGGGAAGAGGATTTGCAGAAGTTGCGCTCAGAGAAGGCTCCGTGCTGAGGGGACGCAAGGAGTCGGACTCGCGCGCAGCCGAGGTGAGTGTGCGCGGGGCAGCCGGAGCCCGGTCGGCCGTCTCGGGCTCGGCGCCCCCCCAAGCTGGCGCCGGGGGCCCTGTGCCACAGGGCCCCCCATCTAATGCCGCCGCTGATATCCAGTATGTTCAGATATTAAGGCTCCACTGCACAACACAATGTACACTGATACAATTAGCCTCAGTTTGTGTAATTCTAAACCATATTCAACAAACTACTTTGGATGCATGCCTAAGCGCCAGGTTTTCTAGTTTCCTACTGCAAAGATAGAGTATTTTTTTAAAAAAATGTTAGTTCCATGTAATAATTGAACTTTTGTTCAATGCACTTGCAAAAATGAAAGCCGTAGAAAACGAACACAGTCTATAAATCTGTTGGATTAATTATTTGCAGCATGGGTATTCAGTTCTCCAGTTGTCCTGCCTTTTTGGCTAAATATCTGTTCAGGCAGAAAAGCAAAGTTATATTCAGGCATCCAAATGTCTTCACTCTATTTGATCATCCATATTTCTTGAAAAAATAGTTTATAACACCAAAGCATGGGAACTACTTCTGTTTTCAAATGAGCAGCCCAGCACATGCTGAAAAACAAGGAGGCCATGTAACACAATTCTGTACTTTACTTAAAAAAGCAAAAGTGAACTGTGTTTCTGTTCAACCGCACAAATCCCTGGTACAGTCAGTGCTTTAATTCCCCAGATGTTGCTGCACACAAGAATATGGTCGATATTAACCTTCAAACGGTTAAAACCAACATTTTATAATAAGGTTCCAAGATGCTTATCATTAGATCCATGTCAAGTTTCGTGAAGAGCGACTGGCCTTGAGGATTGGGGTCAGCCCTATTATTAGGCAGCAAAGTGTTAACCATTTGATTTATCATTATGTTTTTATATCCTGGGGTGCACAATTTGGATCTTTTGCCTCCGGCGCCATCGTGCCTTGAGTTGTCTGTCCTGCATTTAGTTTCCAAGTGCTTAACTTCAACCAAATGAGAAGCAAAGCTACGACAAGAGTAGCTGGATGCAGTTCAGATACCATGATAAAAGAACACAAACATGAGTTTGTATGGCTAAGGCTGCAATCCTGTCCACCCACCTGGAAGTAACCCCCCCTGAGCTCAGTGGAACTCACTTCTGAAGTGGCTAGCAGGTCTTCTGTGAGCCCGTTTTCTGAGTCAACATGATTCTAAACAGGCTGTAAATGAAAAGATGTTGATTTGAGTGTGGGAATAAAGCTGTATTTTAAGAAAAAGAAACAGCAACCAAGATAGAGAAAGCACAGAAAGCCTGAAGCCTATCTCTGACTGTGTCATAGCAATTGAACTACCCTATGGGTAGCTACTGAGCCAGCGGGTGGCACAGTGGGTTAAACCACTGAACCATGAGCTGTCGATCGAAAGGTCGGCAGTTCGAATCCGTCCGATGGCTCCTGCCAACCTAGCAGTTCGAAAGCAAGAAATTGCAGTAGATTAATAGGTACCCGCGTCAGCGGGACGGTAACAGCGTTCCATGCGCCTCGGTGTTGAGTCACGCCGGCCACATGACCATGGAAACATCTTCGGACAGCGCTGGCTCTTCGGCTTTGAAACGGAGATGAGCACCGCTCCCTAGAGTCAGACACGACTGGACTTAATTGTCAAGGGATACCTTTACCTTTACCTATGGGTGAAAGATTCCAGATCTGTGAGTGAATGGAATTCTCTTTGCAGGGAATCACATCCCAGCAAATTGACCCCTCCTTTCCAATGATTTCCCCTCTACTAGTATCAACTTTAGAAGAAACAGTTGTGTGCTTACCCTGAAAAATCCCAGAAGTGTTGGGAAAATATTGCAAAAAGGCTTGGAGGCCATGTCCTTTATTGTGGTCTGCAGAAGAGATGCAGTCTGATAACTCAGTTTTGACATAATGTTTTCATGTTCGGTCTTCAGAGGCAGAACGGTACTTACTGATAAGAAATCACCTGTACTGAGGTGTAACAGAAATAACCAGGCGCGTCACCAGGACGCGCGTCACCGGGGAGCGGGGCGTGCGCGTCACCCTTAAGGACGCGGCCCCACCCCCGCGCGTGACGTCACACGCATGCCTGGAACACCCCCTGCGCCGTTTTCGGCTCATTTCAGAGCCAAACGGATGCAAGGGCGGGCGGACGGGCCCAGCTCCACCGGCAAACTGTAAGTGGGGGGGTCGCGCGTCACCCCTATGCGCGCGTCACCCCCCGGCAGCCCGCCCCCCGCGCTTCCCCCTGTCGACGCCCATGGAAATAACTGAGCCTGTAACAGAAATATTCAAGGAATAAGAGATGTATATCCTTAATGTTGCTCCCCTCCCCAGTCCCCAGACATTTTCAAACCACCCAACCCTTTCACCCACTTTGCAAGTCTACATTCACTTCATAATATCCGGAGGAAATATCCTCCTAACCAATACTGCCATGCCATCACCAACACTGAAAGAGTGATGTTTTGGAAGAAGTTATAGGCTTCTTGTCAAAAGATGATTCCTGCATGGAGCAGACGACAGAGACTTCAGAGGGTTCAGAGGTGATATATGGCCAATTTCCTGTTGTTTTATGGTTCAGAGGTACAAGTGCCTATCCCCATTGGTTGTTGAACATTGTACAGTGGCATGTACAACAGCAAATATGAGCGTATGAGAGATGTGTTTCTGGTAGAGCTCTCTCTTCAATACAAGACAATTTATAATTTAATTAACGAAAGCAACACACCGGAGCCAATTTCTAATCTTATTAAACATTGAATTGATTAACATACTGATTATCTCAATCAAAGCTTGCAGCCTTCTATTAAAACAATTTAAAAATGTGAAGTGTAGAAGATATTAAGCTCTTGGATTTAAAAAAAAACAAAGAATAAATACTACTTATTTTTTACCCCCAATTGGCAGCTCTAACAAACAAAGAATGTTGATTATTTCAACAAGACTCTCATATTCTGGATTTGACATGTGTCCTGGGAAAATTATTCTACAGCTGTCAAATAGGAACTGAGAACATTATTTGTGCTATTATTGTTTGGGCTTTGGAGTGTGTGCATATTTTTAAGAGAAGGTATCTTTACAGCAGGCCAATCACCAGTTGATAGAGAAGAGGCCAAAGAGCAGATACCGCTAGACACTCATATACTGTAAATGACTTTATTGTTATCCTACTGTCTGATTTTGACCCATATGGAAAGCAGAAGACCAGGAGTCAAACAAGAAAAGAGGCTTAGCTCACAAGATGTACCATTAAGACAGATCTTAAGAAGTCAAGGAATGTCTGAAGTAAATTGATAGACGGAAACAGTATTTATCTATATTATGAAGGATTTGAAGGCTTTGTTCTCTGAAGAAGACTATAAACTGTGAGAGAGAAGGAGACTGGAAGTGTTTCAGGCAGGAGTTTAACTGATTCATGAGAGCATCATGCGGTAATGAAAAAGAAGATGGACAGAAAATCGGAGTGCTTTTAAATACTGTCGTCTCTGAAGCACTCGCTGCTTCTAATGCACTTGTATTCTCTGTGGATGCAACGGAAATTCGTGAAGAAAATGAATTATTTATTCATTTTACTTGGAGAGCCTTGAGGCAGAAAACTGAGACACTTGGAAGATTTCTGTTGAGTTAAAAATGGGGAAAGACTTCTGAAGAGTCACTCAACGGGGATATATAAAATGAGTCAGCAATGGAGCAATAGTAGATTTAGCACAAAGCAACACATCCCGAAAAGCACATGGCACAGCCCTCATGGGAGTAAGCCACTTCAGAGGGCAAGCAGGGAGTGAAATCATGTATTGAGTGTCCTTCCATGTAAATGTTGCTTTGCCTCCCCTTCCAAAACTAGCACATGAAGGCTCGAACCCTTCTCCTGTAGGATTGCCATCTCTTTAGGATTGGCCTGGAGACACCAGGAATCAGCATCAATCTCCAGATGACTGCTGGAAACAATCCTGGAGATTTTAACAGGGCTGCCAGGAATTTTCAAGATTACATCATGTCGGGGGGAAAAAACTCTCTTGGAAAAGCTTCAGTCAGAGTTGGCAACTCTGCTCTCCCAAGTTACTTGTTTAATGCATGCAAAAAGTTTTGACTGGAGATGTGTTCCAGTCAAATCACCATGTGTTTGTGTTTTCAGGTCATGTGAACTGGCTCTTGCAGTTATAAGCTTCATTGAACAGGTGACAACGGAAGTGCACAAAGGATTCTCTACCAGATTTAAAGCTTATCCACAGGACCTTCTTTGCACACATCATTGCCTGTTGCTGTTGCATAAACCATTCTCCTAGCAAATCTGATTGGTTGAATCTGCTCTGAGTACCTTGGCATCAGCACAAAACTACCAGTGCACCCCTAATGAGCTCTGTATATTTTCTCATGTACTTCCACGGATGTTCATGCACCCATCCAGCTAACGTATAATCAACCCAGTTCAGGGACAAAAAAAGCTAGAGGCATTGAGAGAAGCTATATGTTTTTGGTTATATTAACTGGTCCTATTGCCATTAGAGATTACAGAAGTGTAAAGAAGTGGCAAACTACTACATCAGGGATTTAGTGCAGAACGTGCTTTTTATTAGCTTTTTACCTTTTTATCCCATATTTCAGTACATGGTGGAAGTTGCCACAAGACAACTCACACCCAGAATGAAACGTCATGAAAGCTAAAGACAAAAGTTTCTCTTTAAAACAACAGTAACAACAGAACCACTATACTATTTGTGCCCTTTTGTTCCACCTTACACAATACACTACGGGCAGTGGCAGGGCCAGCGGTGGAACTTGGGTGGACTGCTTGGAGCAGCAGCTCCAGGCTCTCGGGGGGGCGGGGGGGCGCACTCGGCGCGGGGGGAGTACTTACCGTCGCGTTGTTTTGGCCCACCCGCCCTCCCTGGAGCCCGTTTGGCTCCGAAATGGCTTCAAAACCGGTGGGGGGGACGCGTCAATGTGACGCGACGCAGGCCCCGCCCCCATGCGCCGGGCGCCAGGAGGGCATCCGTCATTTCTGGACAGGGCAGCTCAGACCTGCTCCCATTGCTCAGCTGTCACCTTTACAGCCCAGTTCTAACTAACTCTCCAGTGCATCCTGCTATTTGCAAACTATACACGTTATAAATGGCCGTGTAAAATCCAGCAGAAGCAATTAGAGCTGCTTCTACGTAGATGTACTTATATACAGTATTGTGAAAAGGCTGACCTGATGAACCTTAATGGTTTCTTTTGTACCACTTTCATGGTCTGCAATAAAATCATTATTTACCCTAGCAGTTTTTTAAAAATTCAAATTCATAGACCAAGCAAAAACTTACTGAAGTGCAGTGCGGCAACCCGTTGTATGCTCCCTAGGGAGTAAGTTTCATTGAAATCAGTGGGATTTTTTTTCTTAGTTTTTCTTAGAGAATGTGAATAAGATTCTGCCATGATTGTACTTTGTGTAGTAGCATCTTTTCAGTAAAACATTCCTGTTGGCTAATTTTTGTTTTCAGATGCCAAGAATGTTTTAGTCTTCATTGGGGGCTAATTGCTGCTATAGGGTTTTGCTTTCCTAGGTGCTGCTGGAATTGTAAAATAGACAGACACTTCTCACCTGCATCCACAAATCAAGACTCAAAGTCCACCCTCCCTCACTTTCAATCATATGTGTAACCCTATTCTTTTGGGCAAATCTTTATATAATTCTTAACATTCCCATTCTCTACAAACCTCTCTCTCTCTCTCTCTCTCTCTCTCTCTCTCACACACACACACACACACACACACACACACACACACACACACACACACAAAGCAATGATTGACTTAACCCTTTGCATACCAGATGCATGCATACAGTATACATTGGCTGAGCTACTGCTAAAGGTGGATTCACTCCTACAGTCCTTCATTTAAACGGCATAGGGTGATCTTAAGCCTGTTTCCTGAGAGGTACCACTGAGATGGAAAGGTAGTTGGCCCTTATACACTAGGCACCAATATTGGTTATGTACCACCTTACCTGTCATGGCTTCCCCAAAGAGTTCTAGTGAGAATTGTCTGAGAAAGTCTAGGCATTCCTAACAAAGTTCCCAGAGATCTCTGGGAATAAGGAATGATGGTTGAACCAGCTCAAGTCTGTAGGGTGGATATATCCAGTATGACAAGGTTTCAACTCAAGAAGTGGATGAATGAAAGATACACCTTATAAACAGTAGAAATGTTGACAATGATGTAGGGTTCTCCAGAAAAAACCCCAAAAGCATGACTATAGGTGAATGTAGTACCAGATGTCACATAACATTCATCTGAAGAATACATTGTCAAGAGAGCAGCAGTAAAGAAAAGGGGCAAGAACGTGAGAGGGCCACTTTACAGAAGCTGACTTGTCTTTCAGTTTGATACCTGAAATGTCAAAACCCTTTCTTTTCTTCGTTCCTCAAGGATGGTAGTACAAGAATCAGCTTCAAATCCTAGTAAATGTAAACTATTCCTTTGCAACACTTTTTTTTTTGCTAATCCTGATTCTTTCAGGACTTCCTGTTTTTACCAGACATCAAAGCTCTGAAGAACGTTTTTCAGCACATGAGAAAATCGCACAGGGATGTTAAATAGCTGGTAATTGACAAGTAGTACGAGTCTTGTTGGGGGGGGGGACTGTTGTCAACACATCTCACTGAATCCTTATGGGGCTTTCAGCAGTGGAGATCTTTCAGGAGGGCAGTTTGTATTTTGTCTTTTTAACAAGCGGATATGTGAACTCCTGGGTGGCAGACACAAAAGTTTACATTCTGTTGCTTGTGAATATTCTGCCATTGGTTTATTCCTAGCTACTAGCATTTGCCCTCAAAATGTCCTTTGCTTGTCTCCCTTTCATAGAATGATGAGTCTTTTGGAATGGCTTGCTGCTAACAATAGGATCATTATAGGCCAACAGTGAATTTGGATCTCTTTCGTTGACATGGAACGCCTAGCTCTGTCTAAATGAATGTTAAAACAGTTTTCTTGTCGGTATTTGTGTGTCTCTGTGTGTGGTGTCTTTGGGGCATCTCCCAATGGGTAGTGGTGATGCCTGTTGCTGTGCTGCTCATTCCCAGTGGCTGGCAGGGGGGTGTCCCTCCAGCATTGGCTGCTCATTGGCCTGGCACCTACCTCTGCCCTCTGCTCAGAACACCCTGGTAGCACTTCTCTGACTGCCAGTGTTGGGGCTGGGTGGATGCAGTGATTGGCTCCTTGGACATAATACTGATGATGCATGGACATAACCCTTATGGTGCAAGGGCATCACACCGACATCATGCCAGTGAAGCGCTGATGTCATGACACTGCTCCGTGGGTGACAGGCTGTATCAGGGTTTCCATGAATGCTGTTGGCGTTGCTGGGAAAGGCTGCACCAGCATTACTGGGAGGGCTCTGCTGGTACAGCATTGCCTGGATGGGCTTAGGATATGAGGATGTCACCAGTCACGGTAGGACTCTCCCCTGCCTGCCCTGCAGCCCAGGAAACAGTGGTGCATGCGGCTCCATGTGCACAGAGCTGTTTCCCGGCTACAGGATGGACGGGAGGCCTCTCCCCCACCCGCCCTGCAGCCCAGGTAACAGCTCTGGGAGTGACATCATGTGATGTCACGTGATGTCACTTCCGGGGCACAGCAAGCTCCCTTGCTTTGGGCACCATGGGAGCTTGTTACACCCCTGCAGGATGCAACAGTGTCCATGCGACATCGGCATGGCACCCAAATAGGACTGAGCCATAAGAGTCATATGACTGGGTAAGATTTGTTACCCAATCATATGGGTGACAGCCCTTATGTCTTTAATTGGGTGACAGCCCTGATGAAAAGCACTGCAGTAATTCTTACCTGAGTCACTGTGCAACAGATGTGAACCAAACATGTCACTTTTGGTAAACTTGCTAGCTACCTTGAAAGACCATCCAATTTGAATGGAATTGCATATAATGATTTGAACAAATCCACTTTGAGCAGAACTTGGGCAGCAACCCTAGTGGTAGTGTATTCGCTCCGCCAGTTTTCCGCATGGATTTCCTAGCCTCCAATAATATTTCACAGTCAAAAGCAGAAACACTCCAGTGTATGAATGGGCTGGTTGAGATTAACGATGGCTGAACATGCTTCTGTTTCCTTTGCTGAAGAACTGTATTCTCATGACTCAAAAATAGCTCTCCCTACCCATCAATATTTCATTCATATTTCATTGGAAACCACAGCCGTCGAAGTGCCATCTGCTTTGCATTCGCCTTGTGGCTGACAGGCAGAACTACAGTTGGCTGCTCCAAAGGGATGAAAAGGAGTGGAAATCTAAATCCAGAAGAGGACAGGCCCTGCAAACTATTTGGGGCTAACTTATACAGTTCCCAAAAAAAATGTATGTACATACACAAATATTTGTGCAAAACAAATCTTAATTGTTGCTCACAAGCTATCGTTCAGCATTAAGCACCCAGGCCAAGAGGCAAACCAAATAAACATTACAGTTTCAAAAAAAACCCAAAACGTGGGTGTTCTGAAGCCTGCTAGAAGAGTCAGTCTGTGTTTGTCTGTCTGTGCATCTCGTATATATCATACAGCAAAATCCAATTTAATAATTACTGCCCCGAGCAGAAGCATATCGAGTGATAAAGCACAGGATCCTGGGCGGAGAGCAGCAAGAACTTCGGAGCACAGCAAATACTGTAAGTTCTTCTCTCCCCTGAGTCTGATGAACCCCATTAAATATGATCGGATGGCTCCATATTTATATCTTTTACAGTGTCCCCAGAAACGCAGGGCTTTCTCCCTGGCAAGATGTAATACTGTGCCAACGGCAATTCTTTCATCTGTGGAACTCCTTGCCACAGGATGTGGTGATGGCACCTGGCCTGGATGCCTTTAAAAGGGGATTGGACAGATTTATGGAGGAAAAGTCCATCACAGCTTACAAGCCATGATGGGGATTAGCAACCTCCTGGTTGTAGCAGTAGGTTTTCTTTGTGCCAGGTGCAAGGGAGTGGCGACAGGATATAGGTATCTTGTTGTCTTGTGTGCTCCCTGAGGCATCTGGTGGGGCCACTGTGTGATACAGGAAGCTGGACTAGATGGGCCTTTGGCCTGATCCAGCAGGGCTCTTCTTATGTTCTTAATGGAAGATTTAAAGGGCCTCCATATAACGAGAGGTGTAGTTCTTGTGAAGTAGCCAGTGTGGTGTCAATCTCACGTATGATCTTGTATTGCCCATTCTATCATGAACCACATACTAAGTATTTAGATTCGATTCTGACAAAGATGAGGGCCCATTCAGACTTGGATAAAACCTGCTACATTTTATCTGTTGAGGAGGTAGATATAATTGAGAAAGCTGCAGCCTCTCTAAACCAGGTTGTAAGAAAATGCAGTATGAGACATAATGAACCTGTATGTCAGGGGTATAGTATAGTATATAACCTTTTATGGTATACTGTTGTTCCTTTTTCCTTGTTTTTCATGCCAATAAAGGTTTCTGATTCTAATTAATTTTCTAAATACTGTATTTGTGTTTTCTGTTAACCTAAGTCCGACCCTTCGTGATCCCATGAACCATATCCCGCCATGCCTTCCTGTCCTCCACTATCTTCCTGAGTTCGCTCATTTTCATGTTCATTGCATCGGTGATGCTGTCTAACCATCTCATCCTTTGCCTTCCCCTTCTCCTTTAGCCTTCAACCTTTCCCAGCATCAGAGTCTTCTCCAGAGAGTCCTCTCTTCGCATTAGGTGGCCAAAATATTTGAGCTTCAGCCTCAGTACCTGTCCTTCCAGAGAACAGTCAGGGTTGATTTCATTTAGAACAAAGTAAAAGGTTGAATACTGAAACCCCAGATAATAAGGCCCACCCTTTAAAATGCATGAAGGTTGGGCTTAACCGAGGCTTACCCCTGCATTCCACCCCTGAAAACAAAAATGCTATTGAAGGTAGATGAAGTTTTTGTCAAAGACATCCTATCAGCATCCTATCATCCCAGTGGATGTTGATGGGACCAACACAATGCATACAGAAATAGACCACAAATACTCCATTTCTATCATTTAGAAGATGATGGTCCCATTTTGGAGCTAAGGAACAATGAAGCAATAAATAACTAATCAGCAAATTCATAACCAGATTTCTGGCGATAACAGTTAAGTAACAAGAGAGTCTCTGAGCATATATGGAGGTCTGGGCAGGAGGTATGGCTCAGTCGATAGATATGCCTGAAGATCTAAGGACGGCAGTTCGAGATGTCCAGAAGAATCCATGTGCAGTCAAAGAGCTGTTGACATGCTGCTGACAAGCTTCAGAAACCTCTGTGAGAGAGAGTTTGCCTGTCAGTCGAAGCGTGGGAGGCGAATGCCAGAGAGAGGCCAGACTGTTCTATGAAAGACTAGAACATTTATTGTAAAAACCGCTTGGTTTAGAAATTGCCTGCCTATGTAAACCGTCTTGAATTAAAGTCAGAGGAGAAATCCAATGACCAAGAAAGGCGGTATATAAATGCTGGTGTCATCATCATCATCATCATCATCATCTGCAGAACATTGTCCTTTACCATTGAGCAATTTTAGCCTCCCTCTCCACACATGTAGAACTGAGAAAGAGGTTTTACAGAGGGTTAACACAGCCACTGCGATCATAAAGTTGCTGGGGGCCCTCAGACAAAGCCCAGGTTGCACTGGGACCCCCATGGTGCCCTCCATCCACTCGCCAATGGCACATTGGCACTGCCACTGTTACTGAAGGTTCAATGGTCAGCGTGGGCAGATGAATCCTCTGATGGGCATGGATCCTTTGCCTTTGCCAAACTGAACAAACTCTGATGCCATTCCTGGGCATATCACCTACACAAATTTAAGCCCCAGCACTTCTCTCCATAATAGTTATCATTGTCACCAATTCCATTGCCAGCCAATTACAGCTTCCCTTCCAGCTCGAAACAGGTGGAGAGGTTTGGATTTCCGTGTTGGAGAAACTCTGGACCAATTTCCCTGACGAAGTGAACCAGAGGGTTTGCGAAACGTAGGATTCTGAGGCAAACAAATGTAAGATCTGTTTGTTTGCCTTGAAGTAATATTTGTGTTATCTTTTTACAGTACATTGGTTACATGGCTGTTTTACCTGAAAGAATTCTTTAATTTTAAAAAAATGTTCTCAAAAAATTGCTGTTTACGTAGCAAAAGATATAGGAAAAAAATGGCTTCCTGTTCCAAAGGATCTCACAGTCTAAAGAAATGCACAAAGAAGATACCAGCAAGAGTCACTCAGAGGGACGCTGGTTAGCATGCAACATACAAAGGCATACATGTGTGAGCATTCTCAGCCTTGTTGATAAATGATGTTTTTACCCCATAAACGTGGGGGGGGGGAATCCGTAAAAGTTGTGTAACTTCTTTGAGTGGGATAATTAAGTTTTTCTAGAGTGAGAAAAATTAAAGCGTTTACTGCACTTCCAGCTGTGTTTTCTATGATGCAACATAAACAGAGAGCACAATGCCCTGAATTAGTAGGGAATAAGCTGCAGCATGCTCTGTGGAGGCCCAAAGTAATTGGTTTCTGTCGCTGGAGGAGGGAGAGAGGTTAGTCATTCTGGTCGTGATTGTTCCCCTGCTTCTTAAATTTCTGAGTCAGCAAAAGGAGTTGAGAGGAGTGAAGGAGAAATAAATACGGGAAAATAGCATCACGTTAGCCATGTTCGTTCTTTTCCCATGCGAACAACTTTCATAATAAGCAAGCGGGAGCATTGTTGGAGGAAATTTCTTCAAGAAAGAAGTTATATATGATAAGTGCGGCAAGAATTGTATATGCACAATATTGGAAGAATTCAGAAATACCTTCGCTGGAAAACTGGTGGATAAAAGTTTTGTATTATGCAGAAATGGAAAAATTCACGATTTTAATTAAGGAAAAGTCAGTAAACCTTTTTGTGAATAATTCGAAACCACGTATTCATTTTTTAAGAGAGAGAGAGAGAGAGAGAGAGAGAGAGAGAGAGAGAGAGAGAGAGAGAGGAATGATGTAATGTTCTGTGGATTTGATGAATAGAATGTTGGAGATATTTTGAACAGAATGTTGGAGATACTTTGGCTTAGTAGGATATTACAAAGTAGAAAATAGAGAATAGTATGCTAGTAGGATATACTGCTTTGCGCTTGCTGTAACCTTTCGAAATATTATATTAATAAAAGGAAGAATTCTTTCTTGGATACAAGAATAGGTCTACAAGGCCTAACCTACTGTATGCACTTGCTTCATACAAAGCCCCAGGTGGCCTCCAAAGGCAGCCAGCCAATGTAAGAGTTAAGGGAGATTGTGAGAGAACAATTGGCCTGACATGAGAAAGTAAGTGCCTAACAGTGCATATGTTGCGAAAGAGTTTTTAAGAAAGCACATAATTTAAAAGTTCATTCTAGAAGGATGTCAAACCAAGCAAACCTTGCCTGTGTATCCCAGAGTAATCCAATGCATGCAGACCTGGTGAAAAGAAAACAGACATTGTAAGAAGAATAAAATGCAAGGACAAATCTTGTTAATAGGCCTGAATCAGATCTATTAAAGGGAAATGTGTTCCCTTTGTATGCAAAAATATTACCAGCGTATTCCCAGTACTGACACAGTCACAATTAACGTGTCCCATTGATTTCAATGGTGCTTAGTTAGGATTCACGTTCTTCGAATGTAACCCTTGGTCTCTATGGGCATAATCTCCTGGGAACCTCCTGCATAAGCTCCATGGAAAGAGTGCAGCTGTTTCCTTGTGGCTTGGCTTGGAAACGTTTCCGAGAATTGGGCCTTTGGTCCATTACACGACACCTTTTCCTTGGCCCAACTTCTGTTGCTGAAATAGAATGGAAGCTTCGAAGTGTTCCAAGATACTTCTCGAGTCAAAATGAAAAGCAGCAGGAACAGGGAAGTAAAAGGAACTTAAAGCTGAGCTTGCATTCCCACCATGTTTATCAACAGTGGAAATATTTCTGTCCCATCAGGTAGATTGTGCGCCAAGCAAAGCTGCCCAGGGCTAATTTGGGTGAAACAATGCCTAGTGAACCTCAAAATTTCTTATTCATTCTTTTAAAAAAATCAGCATTCTTTTACCTTTTTGTCTCCCATCCACCCCCTAACCCCCTGTACAGTTGCTGGAATGTCTTGTCCTGCTCTGTTTTTCACAGATGGGAGGGAAAGAGACCTATGAAATGTTTACAGACTCTGTTGCTTGGATACAAATTGAGACTTGTTAGGGCTGACTGTGAGCCAGGAAATTAGCTGCTTCAAATACAACATTGAACAGGCTTACAATCCTGAAGGTCTAAGAAGAGATTTGGCACATAACATTTTGAGAGGAGAACACATTAGCCAGAAGAAAACTGTGTGTTTGTTAAGCGTCAATGAAGTGAACTCATTTGACACTGATGTTCCAGTATCCTAAAGATTTATAACTGTCAGAGCCATGAAGCATACTAAGCTATGCAGTGGGGCGTTCAGCCACATTCACTCACCATTCTGTTTCTTGAACTTTGGGGGCTCATTAAGAGACATGGAGGCAGCATCCATTTGCTCAGGTAAACCTTGCCTTGCCCTCTTACAGGCACAGATTTGAAATTGACGTGTTAAGATTTCTACCTGAAATTTCTACTTGAAAATGTCTGTGTGAAAATTTGAAAAGTGATACTTTAAACTGCAATTAGTCTTCCAAAATGTAATGCGCACAAAAGCACAAATTGTATAAGAATCAGTAGTGCTACTTTCCTGTTGCACGCCTGCAGCAATTACTGATGGTAAGTGGCATTTCCACCAGCACCTGTATTTTGTCATTCCACTAGGAACCATTCACTTTTCTGAACACAGGCTTACATGATATCACCCATCTTGGAACACCAAATAACCACGCAAATGCATACAGTGAGTTACTTAAGTTCTATTCTCCTTGCTTTGTGGTTCATAGGGAAAGATAGTAGTGCATTGATGAGAGTGAAATCTGTTTGTAAAGTAGAATGTCTGTGTGTGGATTTGGAAAATGTCAAAACTAAATGGAGGAGGTCAGGAGGGGTAGGTAAGAATCTCTCCAAGTGCTAGGCTCCCTCTTAGCCTTGCAAAAAAAAAAAAAAAGCCGGGAGGAGAATGACTCCAACCTCCCCTGAAAAACTGGTGGAGAGTATTCAGGGAGGTTGCCTTCTGAAACTGGAAAAATGCTTAAATGTAGAGGGGTTAGATTCTTGGGGGTCTCCTAACATCAGGGCCACTCAGAGGAATTTTATCAGGAATAAACAAAGTTTATTTTTTCTTTTCATGTGAATTTGGCTCCTGGGTCTTCCTTTTTTGCTCTTTTATGAGCCCCCTTTATGACCCAAATTTGACCCGGGGCCCTGGTACGATTGTACCCCCTTAGCCCCCCTCTCAGAAGCCCTGCCTGACATACAACGCAAAATAAACATGGGAATGTAAGCAATCCAAAGGCTGAGTTCCATTCACTTTGCACTGGTCATCATAAATCCTCTCCCACACACAGTTGTGGAACAAAGAGATGAGGTTGCAGCAAAGTGACTCGCACTCCTCCTGCCGCAAGAAAAGACTTGTGTGATGCCATGGTAGAGAGTGGGGCTTTGATGTGGTGAATTGAGGTTCTAATTCCCGCTAAGCTGTGAAGCTCATGGAGTGGCTATGAGCAAGTCATTTTCTCCCGGTTCCTCATAGACATGTGGTGAAACGGAAAAATGCCACCCTGAGCATGTTGGGAGAAGGATGGGATGGAAATGTACCAAACAGAACCAGTTTATGTTTGTTGCTGGTTTGATCAGGGTCAATTAAGGTACATATAAATTCCTCAAGGTGTACTCAAGGTGCGAAGAGGCCTTTCTTAGGGAAGCATGGAATGTTGCGAGGGTCATCTCTGTTTGTTTCTATGCTTGCGTCCACTAGGCCAGGAAGTGACTGAACACACAATGTCAGCCAGACTCCCCCAGTCTGTTGGTATCTTTATTGTGTTTACTCTGAGGAGCCATCCTACTAATTTTGGAAGGCTTTTTAACCTCATTGTGGCAGAAGCATCATGGCACTGGGGGCGGTTGGGGCGGTGGGCCCCAGGGCGTTGGGTCACAGGGGACGCGCCTTATTTTTTGCGGCCGAAAATGGCTGTGTGTTCGGCCCTCCCACCATCCCTGGTGCCGTTTGGCTCCAAAGAGGAGTAAAAAAGCGCCATGTGTGTGTGTTTTTGCACCGCGGCAGCGCTCTACGATGACGTCACCCCCCCCCCCAGGGCCGGGGTGTGTGGCATCCGTGGGGGCGTTTTCGTGGCAGCCCCCACCCATGGGGGGCATAGGGTCGCTTCTACATTGTGGTGCCTCCCTTAATACCTTCTCTAACTGCACTGTAGGCTCATATTTTTTTCTCAATGCCCCCTCTGTTTAATTTGTCTTAGCAACACGTGGAGAGACCCCAATACTTTTCTCCTTCATTTTGGATCACATTGACAACATTTACAGCCCTAGCTAAATGACCTTCAAATCCCTTCCAGGATTCTATTTGAATAAGACACTGGCAGTGTTTAAAAGGAAGAAAAACCCTGTATTGTTGCGGATGAGAATGGAACTTAATAAATTCTGACTGGTTCTTAAGTGCTGAGGTTGCCAGTGTAATTGCTTGGATCAAAGAACAATAAAAGAATGGGGAGGGGGAGACCCATATAGCTGTATACTGTATACTGAATAGCTCTGAGGTGCTCAATCTGAAGCATTCAGTCTTTTTCTAACAGTGTCAGGGTATTTTTCAGTCAACTTGTAATTCAACATAGTAGGTTTGGAAGGGATCGGAAAGTCACATAAACCCGTGCATATCCAGGCAGATTAATTAGGTGTAGATCACAATGTGCTACAAGCATAGCGTAGGTATTGTGGAAAGTTGTCTGATGGCTCTCCAGTCAGTTCAAGCAAGTAAGCCAAATGATGTGGAAAGGTGAAAAACCTTCTCCAGATACTCCAGATGGCAGCCCTTTTGTGCTGTATTATTTATTTTTATTGTTTTTATTTAAAGAATTGATACCCTGCCTTTCTCCCACATTCAGGGCACTCAAGGCGGCTTACAACATAAAAACAATACAGATGCAAATTTTAAAACATTTAAAACATAAAACTTTATGAGAGGTTAAAACAAAACTGCATGATAGGTTCTACCCACCCCCCAAAAATATTGGGCACAATCCATTGAGGTGTGGTTGCATGCAGGGTTGGCATAAGGCAGTGTTTCCAGTGTTTCCTTTTCAACCTGTGGCTCCCTTGACCATTGGCGACCATTGGCTGCGGCTCCCCATTACATTAGGTCGATGCCTGCCAATTGGCATTGCACTGTTTCCCGACAGGATTCCATGGTACTCTGCGGCTCCCCTTGCTGGTTCCTGCGGCTTGTTTGGGAACCTCTGGCATAAGGGGTCAGCCAACGACCCACCTCAGCGTAGGTATAGCATAGGTATTGTGGCAAGTTGTCAGTGGTAGTGTCCAATGTGTCATCAAGAGATGATTGGGGATACCAGTACACAGCTTTGCCCACTGGCTGGGTGCAAGTTCCATTGCTCACATACTGGCAGCTGGAGCATGTGCTGGAGACATTTCTGGTGGACAATACATCTGCTGAGATAAGATCAAACAATGACCCCTGGAAAGGTTTCCCTAATTGGAAAAATCAGAGGAGAAATGTAGAGTATTTATATGAGAAGATGTGACTTCTTTTGTGACTTTCTTTGTCCTTCAAATTTCCAGTTAGTAGAGATATTGACATTTGCAGGGGTTTTTTTTTTAAGTAGGTCACCAGGCCACAGTTTTAGGATCCAGTGTTGACTGCTGTCGGGGGTTTTAAGCACTCATTATTCAATTAGCTGGAGTGGTTTCCTGTCTCTCACTTTGTTTTCTTTCTCATAAAAAACCCAAAGCTCTCACGGCCTGGCATTTGCCTGGTGGCTTGAAGGCTGAGTTTTAACTTTCGAATGAGGATCAGCTGAGCTCAGGGTCAATCTGTCAGCAACAGCAGCCTGCAATTTCAATTTCTTTAATCTATCAAGAAGATGTTGCCACTCCCTTACAAACGGATCCATTACTGGACGCATCATTGGATCCATCACCGCGGAAGGTCAAGCAAGATGTTTGTTGCATCGTTTGAGAACTCCTGGAAGAAAATCGACAAATTTTTCTGTCCTTTCTGGTTATTTCCAAAATATACTTTTGATCCTGCCTTCGGCCATCCTTAGTTGTGGTCTCAGGTTTCTCACACGTTAGAAGGAAATGGCCTGATGCAGAATGTCTTTAATCTTATAATGTGTGTATCATATTCTGTAACCACTCCTGTTGGGTGTCCACTTTACAGCCCGATAGTATCTATGCTTTCACTTGCATAAACCTGTCACTGAAAACTCATTTACACCTGTGCAGGCCATTTGACAACTTTTGCAAATGTATCGAAAAGTTATCAAATGACAGAATCAGTGAATTTTAATCTGTTGACAGGAAGGCGTTTTAGATTTGGCCCCAATTGCTGCTGTAGTGTGGAAATTAAAAAAAGGTAAAGGTATCCCTTGACAATTAAGTCCAGTCGTGTCCGACTCTAGGGTGTGGTGCTCATCTCCATTTCAAAGCCGAAGAGCCAGCGTTGTCCGAAGACGCCTCCATGGTCATGTGGCCGGCATGACTCTCCTTGCCGCAGCGCGTAGCATGCAGCTGGAACACGGAGCGCTGTTTACCTTCCCGCAAGCGGTACCTATTTATCTACTCGCATTGACATGCTTTGGAACTGCTAGGTTGGCAGGAGCTGGCCAAGCAACGAGCGCTCACCCCGTCGCGGGGATCAAACTGCCGACCTTTCGATCGACAGCTTATGGTTCAGCGGTTTAACCCGCTGCGCCACCCGGAAATAGAAGAATGTAAATGAGTCCTAGACCTGGAAGAAATCTATAGTTCCCATTTTCTTTGTTTCTTTCTGAAAGGAGGGTTACAGCTCAGTGGTGTAGTACATAAGCGCCAAGCTTCAGTTCTTGGCATTTCCAGTTAATATGATCACAGAGAGGTGGACTTGGAAGCACTAGTATTTATGGCCTTGGAGAACCACTACCAACCTGAGTAGCCAATATTGGGCTATATATGAGCTTAACACATTCATTTCCATCATTGGCCATATCCCCTAAAGCATGAGGCACATGCATTATACAGTAATATTTATTTATTTATTTATTTATAGAATTTATACCCCGCTTTTCTCCCACAAGGGCAACCAAGGCGGCTTACAATAAAAACATTAAAATACATATATACATTTAAAATCAAGAATTAAAACAATTAAAACAATTAAAACAAACAGCCCCAGTGGGTCATCCACATTTACATTTGTTAAAAGCCAATTTGTTAATAGACAATGCATGGGGTATAGCTTGAGGACATGAAGAAGATTTTTGGAAGTTACTTTTTGACTTAGAGGCTTTGGCCTTCCCCACTTTGGGGATCATTGAATAATCTACTGATGGATTTGGAAAAAAATGTTCTGATCAGAGGTGGATGATAATCAGTGCCCCTGCTAAGGTGGACTTGCACCTCCCAGCCGAGCTCCGTGAACTACAGAGCTCAGCAACCCGGAAGTTCAGCAATAACATGATGATGTCATCATTGAACATCTGGAGGCGGCATTGTGAAGCTATGCAACTGCAGAAGAGGTCCATGCACTGGTGTGCACCCCTTAGAAGGAACAGTGGTGATAACTGTGTGCCATCTGTTGGCTTTTCCTATAATTCCAACACCCAGGTTTCTATTATAATTTTTTTTTTTCTGGGCTGTTTAAGTAAATCCTCAGACATCTGTAAAATACATTTGTTCAGCTAAAAAGCTTTATGGAGACAAGGTGCGTTCACACTAGACACCAAATATAGCCCAGGAGTAAATTTTTTGCATCATCTCCAGTGACGGATAGCGTTCCCAGTTCAACAAAAGAGAAAGTGTTTGCTCTGTGTTATCCATTAGTTCCTGGTTGCTTCTGCCAAGCAAACCTTCTCATTTGGAAAAAAAAAAGTGATTTGTAACTGGATCTCAACAGCAGTACTCCAGAGAACATGACTGCTCTGGCTGGAAGACCTCTTTGTCTCCTCCTTTTAAACAAGACAATTACCAATAAGCATTTTTTTTTTTGAAAGAGTTTGAATGCTGAAATGGTAGACTCAATCTGTATTACTAGCATAGCTGAGCACTTGTGCCTCTGTGGTGTGGTGGAGAACCACGCATGTTTTGGTAGGTTCCAAACCACGCATAAGTTCTCTTCAGAGGTTCCGTAATAACAGAGGGTTACATTGCAACTCGGAGCACACTGGCAAGCCCCAGCCTCCAGGGCCAACACACGTCTTAGCTCCACCAAGGGCCAGTCTAGTCTGAGGCTGCCTGAAGTGGCCACTTTTGAGTGGCGAGTTCAGAGGGGAGCGGTGAACGGACGAGGGGTACCCTCCCTCCAGCCCAGCACCCACAGAGCCACTTCAATCGTCCTCCAGTCGTCCTCTTCATGCACACTGAAAGCTTGCCGAACCCCTCCTTTCTCTTATCTGCAGACGCCTCCCATTTGCTGTGCCCAGCTTTGCTTGCTGCAAACAGAGAACAAGCTCCCAGCATGCTTTGCTCATCCTGTTTGGCACAAGCAGAGCTGGGCAGAGCAAGTGGAAGGGGCGGCAGCACCAAAGCCTCAAGTAAGAAAACAGAGTGGTGTTACCCAAATTGAAGATGCACAGCAAACTAAAGTCCGATCCGTCAGGTGGTTTGGTCACAACAATCAGTGAAAGCATGCTTTAGAGCAGCATGTTTCAAAAGCCCTGGGCTTGTGAAGCCCTTTAGGGGCACCACATGGGCCTCATAAGTGACTCCAGAGCTCTGCCACTCCATGCATGTGTTGGTGCTCCGGGACTCCCCGAGACCCCACACATGCTCCGGCAGGGCTCCCTGAGAGTCCATTCAGGAGTGTGAAAGGTTGCAGAGACTGAAACGTTTGAGAACCCCTGCTTTAGAGGAAAGGGTAAATCCCAAAGGTCTGTGTAGTCTACAAACCAGTTAGCTTTATAGTTCACGTTGTTTTGACAGCTGTTGAGGAGAGTTTCTGTGAGAGTAAGGGGTCTACCTTGCACAAATGCTCTAAGGAAGCAGAAGAAGCTGACCACAGCACAGAATCTCCCAACTGACATTTCAAGGTGGACAAGGACCTTGGGAGAAAATGGCACTCAATTGGCAAGAGAGCTGAGCATTACAAGCTGGACAGATGAAATCCTAGACTCTCCTATTTAAGTTGGTCGCAATCCAGGAGGAGGAGGTCCTCATGCAAAATCTATTCAAATAGATGACTGGTATGTGCAAGACAACATCCCTGCAGATTGTGCCTTAACAAAAATTTCAATCTGTGCTTTTTTTGCTTTTGTTTGCAAAACAAAAATGTGAGCACACCATCTTAGTATCGGCAGTGTTGCCAGAGGGGGTACGGAGCAGTCAGTTGCGAGAGACGCTTCAACGTGCCATGTAAGCGGCCCCTCCCACTTGCTGTCGGAGCCATTCAAGGCAGACAATGGCAACGCGTGGGAGCTCAAGGAGTCTTGCATGACACATCTCTTGAATGACGCATCATGACTGAAGCCGGAGCTACATTGTACGCGTTCGCATTCCATATGCGTCTGGTGTCCCGCCCCCAAGTCAAACAGCGGGCTCTGATTGGCTGAACGTAATGCAAATGCAGCCAAAGTCGAGCCCAGCTTGACTTTGGCTGCGTTTGCATTATGTTCAGCCAATCAGAGCCCATTGTTTGACCTGGGGGTGGGAACCAAACGCTTACGGAACGCGAACGTGTACAACGTTGCTCCGGCTTCACTGCTCTTAGTATTACACCTTCCCTTGAAGTGTGAACAAATCCAGCTTCAAGCTCCTGTTCTCAAATTTCATTTTAGACTGAATGTATTTTCATACCTGTTTAATACCATTGGCTTTGAGGGAGATGGTTTTGATTGGCATGGATCTAATTAATAACAGAATTTTGTCACTGTTTAAAAGCTACATTTTTAAGAAAAAGCAGGGTTGAGCAATGAGAATTAGAAATGTGTTACTTATAAAAGACATTAGGCAGCAACCAACTGTATAAAATGTTATAGTTCAACAAACACTGTGCCTAATAAACTCCTTTTACCAATGTTAACAGTTCAACAGCTTGAAAAAGAATAATTCCAGTATAGGAAAAGAATACAATGCAGAGGCTGCAGATGAGACCAGCAAACCCAGCAACACAGATGTCTTTTATTTTACAAGATATTCCATTTTTCATATTAAAAAAGCTCTTCCGTGCAGAGGAAACATCAGGGAAAAGCAGAATAGAGATTTCAGATTGTAAAAAAAAAAAAAAATCAGGGCTAGTTTTATTTCAAAAATGAAAGTTGTCAGGCTCAGAGTTCCCTCAAAGTCATGCAAGTCCTGTCCCCTAATCCTAGATGTGATATGAATGAGTTGTGATTTCATCAAAGAGGGAATGGCACTCTGCATACGCACGGAGATGTTGTTGACAATCAAAACCCAAAGAAGCATGCAATTGGTTCTGTGGACCTAGAGGAATTCTGTCCACATCACAAACTGGTTTTGAAACTAAGTGGAGTTTCATTTGATTTGTGTTATGGGGACAGCCGTTCAAAGGAAAAGAGTCAAAAAGTCTACTGGGCATGCAAAGATGTCCTTTGTATCCTTCCAGTTTTTTTATTTGTTCCTTTGCATAATGAACTAGGGGAAAATATTAACACCAGAAATGGTTTCATTCCTGGTGAACCATGGCTCAAATTAAGTACAGACCTGGACGCTGGTAGACAAGTCAAACGGAGCAATACTCCAGGCTCTGCTGCTGCTAGGCAATCTCGGTTTTAGTAGGATGCCTGATGTAAGACCCATGAAAACAGTAGCGCTTGGTAGACTGTGCCCCACGCCAGTCTGCTTAGCCTGTTACTTTTGTATCACAAAACAACTCCATCAACTAGTGTTGGGGAAGCCTGCCCGGGCTCATATCAGCTTTATTTGGAAATAAGCCATGAATGAGTTCCCCAAAAGTTGGAAATGGCTTGGCTCCTACGCAAGCCAAGTGGAATTTGCTGTAGCTGACAATAAGTACCCAAATTCCCTCCGTTCCTCATACCTCAAAGAGTGGAGAGGACAGCGAGGGGCAGGGAAGAAAAGTGATGTGTGATGCACTGGCTCTTGATGAAAAAAGCCACATGAGAGAACTGAGCTTCGGTTTGGCAGCAAAAGGCTGTGTGAGTCGTTTGGCCTGTATGATCTTCGCAGGGGCCTGAACATCCTAGACCCAGATCAGCTAGGAACTAGGGACAGTGAGTCCACAGATAAGCGGTGGTGTTCTTTTCCCCTTGAAAATGATTAGCAATAGATCACCACGTTCTTAGAAGAGGTCAGGTGTGTGCAACTGTTCTCCTGTATCCAATATGAGAAATGTTGAACAAATGTGGTTGCATGACTATACCAAGGCTTTGTATTCAGTACACACACCGTGCAAGCCTATGTATATCTACTCGGGAGTAAGTCTATTTCATTCAATGGGATTTACTCTCAGGTAAGTGTGTTTCGGATTGTAGCCTTAGGCTTTGTTTCAATGGGAAGTTGTCTTGCATCTCCAGTGTTTTCAAGGCAGAATATAGAATGACCTGAGGGTGCAGTCTATGCCCTATTGAAGTAGTGACAACACTCCTATTGGTTCTCTTTTCATGGATCAAGATTATGCTTGTTGAGTATCTTATTCTCCAGGGCCAACCAGGAAAGAATGCACTGTACCGAAATGCAGAAGGCATGTTTTTTAGGCTGAATACAGAGATTCCAGACATTTAAAAATCCAGACATCTTCTATTGCTTTGCACCTGGATCTTCTGTATGGTTTGTTTTTTAAAAAATAAAAGTATGCAAATTTTAACTCATTTTCCAATACTCTCGTCCAATTTCTTGAGTGTGTACCGGTATATCATTTATGTTTTGGTTTCAGTTTCTTCCTTGCTATTGATGCTGTAATTTACTAAAGATCAGTTAAATATCATACTTGATTTAGCGTCTAACTTATTTCTTTATCATCTGAGAATACTGTTTTCTCCTCTCCAAGTCTACAACAGTGTTGATTGAACCACACAGTGCATTCCTATGCCCATCTACTCAGACGTATGTTCCATTGATTTCAATGGGACTTACTCCCAGGTAAGTCAGTGTGGGATTGCAGCCTTGTTGATTTGTACAATATCTAATTGAGACTCTGTCTGAAATGTTCCACTTCATATGAATAGGTGAATGCTCACATGACTGAATGAAATTCCATCCATGCAGAAAACTAGATATCAGTGAAAATTGCTTTATCGCGCAATCCTGTGTAACAGAGCGCCAGTGGAGCAAGAGCTCCACAGGCGCTGGGTGTCGTAAACATGCCATAAGGCAAGTAAACTGTGCCCAGCGAGTACATGTGCCCAGTAAGTAGGCCCCACTAGCGTAGAGGCTGGCGTCGGCCTACTGTATCCAGCCCGTCCGCTGCGATGAGCAGGTACATGCCCGCCAGTTGGTGGAGGGGTTGTGGGAGGCTGGAGAAGGCACCGGATTGGGCCACCAGGTGTGGAAGAGAGAGCGGGGATATCGGCGGGGTGCTCCGCCGATATCCTAAGCCCCTTCCCAGGCCTGGTCGGCCTTACACAGACACCTTAAATTTGTGCCAGCCATTTGGCTGGCACACATCCGAGGAAGCCCATAGGGACCTCTGGGGCTCTTCCTAGGGGAAAGGGGTGAACGTCCCTTTCCCCTGAGGTGTGTCCCAGCTCCACTGGCACGGGCCCAATCTTGCACAGGATCTGGCACAGTGCGCTTAGTGCACTGCGGCGGCTCTTGCACAGGATTGGGCTGCCCATCTAGCTTTGTCCCTGAGATTCTAAATTTCTGTGTGCAGGGATTTTTTCTTTTTCCTTGGATGGAGAAACATTCAATTGTATAAACCCCTACCTGTAGTCTAAAGACCACCCAGAGACAGGTTGATCAGCTCAGTGAGAGCTCAATTTTGCATTATCTGTTCCTTTGTCTTGAATGTGGACTGTTGTGAGTCGGTGCTTTTTTTTCCCCCTTCCCCTTTTGGCAAACTTTGTATTAAGTAGCCTTTGATGAATAACAAAACAATTTAAACAGCAGCTGTTGGCTTAAAGGTTTGGAGAATATCTGGCAAAGAAAAAGGCTTGTAAGAAGAAAATATTTTCTGTGGCTTGGATGGGATGCATTCTTATAGATGTGGATTGCCACGGTGAGGAAAAAAAATTGCATTCCATGCTGAAAATCGGTACCAATCAGAAGTGGAGACTTTTCCCTGAGAGGCGTGTTTTATTCATTTTTTCTTTCTAGCATTACAAAATTATCATCCAAGATACTGTTCCCTCCCCGCGCGCGCATGCACACACACACACACACACACACACACACACACACACACACACACACACACACACACACACACTGAGCCACTTCAGGGAATAACATTTAGATAATGTTTTTATGCTTGTTGTCTTGAAAGCTGTCAACAGGCTAAATCACATAAGCAGGTACGTCTTGCTTCATAAGGTGAGGGCACAAATTAAAAACTGAAATGTTCTTTAGTGTTGGACACTAATTATAAAGCAAAGAATAATTGATTAGCACCGGAGGAAGGTTAACATTATCCTTGTTACAAATCGTTCCCTGGTGGCAAGAACAAGTCAATGACTAGCACTTGTAAGGAAAAATTAATTACAGAAAGTCCTCTCTTAAAGTTGTCGATAGGTTCTTCTTGGAAACCGCAACTTTAAGCAAAATGACTTATAATGAAACCAATTTTGTCATAGGTTAATTGATAAATGTAAACGTTCATATGGCATTTTCCCATCAACTTTAAAACGAAATGTCTTTAGTTAACGAAATGACGAGCCCATTCCAGACTTCAGTGAATGAACAAAGGAAGGGAATTGGGATCGTGGCCACTATCTTTGATCCCAACCTCAAGCAATCATCTCAAGTCTGGCCCAAAGTTCCATGGCACCTGAATCTGGCCGGGCTCCACCCCCTCCTGGTTTTTTTTTAAAAAAATGGCACAACAGGCTCACTCACCCTCTGCCATCTCCATCAACTTGAGGGAGCTGGTATCATGCTCCCCTGCCCCGCATCTTTGTGAGAGATTACCACAGCTGCTACCCCACACTTACTGGTACCTCCCCCACCTCACCATGCTGCCTTTTTCAAAGGGCAAACGTGCCCAGCTGGGATCGGTTTATTTACAGACATGCACATGCTTGCACCTTTCCCCAGATGCAGGGGAAAGTGACTTAGGGTGCAATCCTATCCAACTTACGCCACCGTTGTAACCAGTGGCGCAGCGAGAACGGGAGGCTCCAGTACGGAAAGGGGATTCAAATCCCCTTTGAATTCCCCTTTTGGAGGAGATTTGAATCCCCTTTCCATTCTGGGGCCTCCCGTTCTCGCTGTGCCGCTGTTTACAACGGTGGTGTAAGTTGGATAGGATTGCGCCCTTAGCTGCACATGGTTTCTCCATTTTAAGCACTGACCTTTGCTATTTTTGCAAAATGCTGCATGAACTGCTAAGATGCTGGCTTTTGTTCAGCTGATCAGACTTGGTAACCAACAGGGTACCACGTGTGTGTGTGTGTGTGTGTGTGTGTGTGTGTGTGTGTGTGTGTGTGTGTGTGTGTGTGTGTCTGTGTCTGTGTCTGTGTCTGTGTGTGTGTCTGTGTCTGTGTGTCTGTTCTTTGCAGATACAGTATGTTCTTGCTGTCCAGGAGGCTATTGCATTTATGGCTCATCACTGCAGCTACCAAATGCTCCTGGAAACAAAGGTCACAATTAGTCACTGCATCCCTAGTATGCAGGGGTTACCGCTGATCTCATGCTGGGCTGAAAACACTTGGTCCAAACATCTTCTTCTCCCTTCTGCCAACAACAGGTGAATTCCTGTCTCTCCCCCCCCCGCCCCCCACTGAGGCTTTTGGTGCTAGCAGATCCTGCAGAGGTTAGATTTAAGCCTCTTTTATACTGCAGAGTTAGCTAATCATTGGTCTTATCCAACATAAGCTTGGATACATAATATCTCAGCTGACTAAATGACCATCCACCATCCCTTGACATCACTCACATGACCTTCTTTGGTATGCACATTTCCATTTTCTTCCGCACTCCTCTTCACTATTTGTTCATCCCTTCTGCCTCTACTCACTTGTTCCTCTGTGGCAAGGTTTGGCAAGAATGGAGATGCAATACTACCTCCATTTATCTTGCTTGCCTGATTTGATCAAGATATATAATCCTATTCTCACCTGCAGAAAGGACTGACATCGCATTTTTTAAATAGCCCATCTTGGATATTAGAAAGATACTGAATGTCCAGAAATACCAAACCCCCCCCCCCCCGGTTCTCATTGCCCGACTTTCACATCACCTGAAATAATGCATCATTATCGTTGGGCATAAAATTCCCTGTCCTTGTTCACACAGAGAGAGCCTCTCACAAGATGCGTAGACATTGGAGCAGGACTTTCACACGGCAAATGTTGTGTTGCTGTCGTACGCATCAGAGCTGACAGCGCATATGGCCAGAGGCTTAGCGTGCCTGCCAGAGGATGGACCTAGCCCATGTTGGAGCAGGTAAGGTGCCAGTGGGGACGGGTTGTGTGTGGTATAGGGGAGGTTAAGGGCAGGGAGCAGGGGAGGGGGCAGGAGATCTCAGCAGCACCAACAGCACATGCTGGGATCCTACCCCTGTTTTCCTAGCCCAACATGCCCCCTGCCTCTCCTTGGACTTATGCCAGCAAAATAGCTGGCATAGGTCCAAGGAGACCCATTGATGGTCAAGTGGCCTACAGAGAGGTAAGTAAATATTTTTTGCTTACCACTCCCAAGCTCCCTGGTTGCCCCATGCGGCTGCATCACGTAGGATGGTGGGGGATAGGATTGGTCTCTTAGCTACCTTATGAGGACTTGGTCCTTCAAGGTGGGATATGAATATTTTAAGTAATAAGTAACTACACAAATCAATAGTGCAGTGGCAGAACACCTGCTTTGTATGGAGAAAGTTTCAAGTTGAGTCTCCAGCATCTCTGGTTAAAAGAATGTCAGGTGAAAGGGCTGGCAGTGCTTTCTGCCTGAAGTCTTGGAGAGCTGCTGCCAGGAGGCGGACACAAGAGTGGCCTAGATAGGCCACTGGGCATCCTCAGTAGGCAGAAGGCAGCTTCCCATTGAATGGCTGAAGCCCTCAGGCAGGCTGAGGTTTGCTAGCAGGGCAACTGGGGTGCAGCTGTAGTGGATCCTGCGACATATCAGGTCTGCTAAACTGCAGGGATGTGGATTAAGTCTCTGACTCCAAGTCTCAAGTCAAGTCCCAAGCCTTTGCCCCCAAGTCCCAAATCTTTGGTCGTGAGTCCCGAGTCCCTATATATTTAATGGAGAAAATGGGTGGGTGCTGTGCTGGGGTGTGGGGGGGCAGAGCAGAGCCGGAGCAGTCCCTCCATCCCACCCTTATGCTTGAATCCAAAATACACCGAGAACTGTAGAAGCTTTGCCTTCTCTATCACCCACTCCCACCCACCCCCTCTGTTGCGTTTGTGCCTGCCTTCCTTGTCTTCGGTGTCACAGATGCCGTCTTCCTGGTTAAGGCAGCTGATATGGTAATGTAGTGACTTAAAATTCGACTCGTTGTAAAAAGCTTCAAGTCTCGAGTCGAGTCTTTCGAGTCTTTTACAATCGTTGAGTCAAGTCCGAGTCAAGTCATTGATGCAACTTGAGTCCGACTCAAGTCCGAGTCAATAGACTCAAGTCTACATCACTGCTAAACTGCCTCCTGAAGAAAGCAGGTTGAGATCACTTTTAACGAAATGCCCAAACACAAAACAATAAGCTTCATCTTATAGAATTGGGTCACGCTTCATTCTGAAATGGAATTCTGCATATTCCAGAACCAACATTTGACTCTGTATTTCCTCCAGAGATTATGAGCTGTGGGGCTCCCCTCAGGCCAGGCAAACAGCCACATAAATTGACCCACCTCTCATTCAGGAAAGCTCTGGTGAGTGTGAGCATTAATACAGAAAGTGGCCAGCCGCCAAAAGCGAGAGTTACCAGATCTGCCAGGAATCCCCAGTGTGACATCATGAAATGGAAGAAATCTGCTGGGCGCCAAAGTGTCTGTTAAAGATCAAAGAAAGAGTTGGGAAAGAAGGTAAGGAAGTACAAGGGAGGAAAGAAAATGGGGTGGTTGGCCTGTGAAAAGGATGTGAGGTGGGGGAGAGAAAGGGAACACTTTAGAATCAGAAAATCCCCAGACCCATCAACGTGCCTGAACTACATGTATATTTTTTTAAGAGGTTCACATTAATCAATTGCGTCTCAAACTCAATACCCGGTTCTATCATGATTGTTCTTGGGGGGAAGAGCTGTCTTTTTTCTGAGTCAGAATTGCCCATGCCCATGCCCACAGTCAACCCCAGATGCCCATGTTCAACACAGCTAACCACAATTTCAGCGCAGATCTCCATAGTCTCTAATCATAGATGCCGCCAGAGGAAGGAAAGTGCCCCTCAGATAAGTAGCTCACCCCCTTCATTTCTAGACGTATTGCCAAATCATAAATGGAAAATTGAAATAAGGCTATAATCCTAGGCATGCTTACTGAAAAGCCAGCACCATCAAAATCAATGAGACTAATGCCCCAATCTTATCGGCACCTAGTGCTACCAGAACGAGCATTCTGGCAGCGCTAGGTGTTTCCTGGCTGTCGCAAAAGGCGACATGCCGGAGTGCATGGCCTGACCACCGCTGCAAGCCGCAATAAGCCAGCTCTGCATGCCAGTTGACTCCAGAGGCCCACTGGCCCCGGTGAGTACGTGTAGGGGGGTGGGGGGCAAGGGGTGGGTGGAACAGGGTTGTGACGGGAGAGGAGGAGGATGGTTCAGGACCAGGAAGGGGGCACATTCAGCAGCCCTCTTCCCAGCCTCAATCCCCTGACCCAGGTCCATGCGAACTTGCACCAGCTATAGAGCTGGTACAGGTCTGAGTACACCTGGCGACCTGGCATAGGCTTACCCTATGGAAAGAAACAAATGTTCCTGAGGAGGTCTCCAGAGGCCAAAACTCCCCCGCAGGATACAATGGGCACCACATTGGTGCCGCTGCATCGCAGCATGGGGAGTTAGGATTGGGCTGAAACTTCCGAGAAAAACTAGGATTGGGCTGAAACTTCTGAGAAAAACTATGTTTCGGATGAGAACATTTCATATATCATTATTTCTCTTTCAGAAATCTACACTATGTGAGACAGAGGTTGGCTCCCCACCTCTCTGAAATGCAAGTTTTCCCTACTGTACCTTCTGCCAATATTTCTTTCTTGCGCTGTCACCAGAAAGGCAGAGATCTTTCCCAGCCTTCTTTTTAAATTTATTTTCTGCACATGAGTTACTAGGGATGATAGACTTACAGTAACAATGTTGTTAACCTACATGAAACTGAGCCACACTGAAAGCAGAAGGTTTAGGCTTACCAGCATGAATTAAGGTACTGAATCAACTCAAAGTGGCACTGATTAGTGACTAGTAATTTACAATTCTAATATCTTCTGCAATAAAGTACTTCTCTGTAGCAAACACACCATCAAGTCCCCAATTTACTGGAGAATAAATTATTCCTGTTTATTTCAGTAACGGCCCAATCCTTCTTGGGCTGGCTGTCATCGCAGCGCCTCTTCCGCTGGCGCTGACTGCCACAAAGCAGTCAGTGCCAGTCGTAAAAGGCGCTCCAGCAGCCGCTACTCAGTGCACTGTTGGGATGTCTGCCGCCGAAGGTAATGTGGCAGGGGAGGTGGGAGGGGTGGGGGAGGGCAGAATGAGGCGGCGATGGTGGTGGGGGATGGATAGATCGTGTCCCGGAAGGGGGCAGGTTTGGTGGCAGTGGCAGCGGCAGTAGTCGAATCCTAACCCCTTTCCCACACCAAATCCCGCGGCATGGGGCCACGCACACCTGCGCCAGCTACTTAGCTAGTGCAGGTCCAAGTAGCAGTGGCATTTGTTAGATCAATTTTTCCCTTGTCCAGGGCCAGAAGAGACCTCCGCAACTGCCCCCCCCCAGGATGCAGTAGTATCCATTTTGGCACTGCTGCATCAGTGGAGGGAAGAATAGGATTGGGCTCTAAGTGTGCTCACATCTACTGAGATGAAGTACTTTACCACTAACACTACTGCTGGAGTTGAGAAGAGTCAATACCTCTGTCTGGCAGAACATAGACGTCTCTTGGCTTCTGCGTCTGGAGATCTCCTTCGGCTGCAGCAGTAGGCCTAGGGCCTGGTTACAATATTGCTAAGAGGATTACTTGTCAAACTTATTTATGGCTTGGATTTCAGACGTGTGGGCAAATGTCTGCTCCAGTCGAATGAAAAAGAAACTCACATTGCCATTAAATGCATGTAAAAATATTCAAGGGTTTTGTTTTGTGTGTGTTGTGTGTGCATTTGTACAGAATGACTTCCAAATGTTTTATCTGGTGAATCTCTTGAAAGCCTCATATTATACTAGCACTATATATCATTATAAACAACAGACATAACTGCTGGCTTCATTTCTAGTCCAGAAGAATGAGCTATTGATTTGTGCATTTCTTACTTTGCAGATCTTTAGACAATCATGAAGGTTCAGCCTTTGACGAACAGGGTTGGTGATTTCATTTGGTTACCAATTTCCGTCACATTTCCTTCACAGCCAGAGCATGTCGTCCTTCCTTCTGTTGTGCGTCATCGATTTGCTTATCTCTTGCTTTTAAGCATTACATAAAAATTGTCACATGCCGCAACTCTTGAATTGCATATCCCTTTGACCCCACTGTTCACAGTTGTTTTTCTTTCTCTTCCTCTGTGCCCACATATGCATGCATAAAGGTAAAGGTATCCCCTGCTCAAAAGCCAGCCGTGACTCTAGGGTGTGGTGCTCATCTCCATTTCTAAGGCTAAAGAGCGCTGTCCGAAGACACTTCCATGGTTATGTGGCCGGTTCCCACCGCAGCAGTACCTAGTTATCCGAAAGCAAGAAATTGCAAGTAAACTGCTAGGTTGGCAGGAGCTGGGACAGGAGACGGGAGCTCACTCCGTCATGCGGCACTGGGGTCTCGAACTGCTGTCCTACCAACCTTCCAGTTTGCAGTTCAGCATCTTAACCACTAAGCCACCGCAGTACCTAGAATATGCATGCATACAGACACACATATATACCTGCCAATTGATAATAGCACTTCATGCATCTGATGACGTGGCTCTAGACCATGAAAACTTATGCCACATAAAATCTGCCAGTGCCACAAAACAAGACTGCCTTGTTTTTGCTGCTGCAGACTAACATGGCTCCCCCCCTCTCGAAGTTGTTTCTTCCACTCATTCCTATTCTAAGTATAAAAGGATAAATTTTACTGCAATGAGTCAACTATGCAACATGTGTTAATATTCACAGGTAGAGGTAGACCTACAGCGCAATCATGTGCATGTCTGTCCAGAAGTAAGCCCCATTATGTTCAGTGGGTCTTACTCCCAGGAACGTGTGTATAGGATTACAGCCTTAATCTATCCAAGCATAAATTGATGGAAATACCTTCCTGCTATCTTTTTATGTATTTAATCAAAAACAAGTTACTTAGATTACGAACAATGCTGAATATCTGCTTTCTGGGCAACAGTTCACTGTGCCTATTTTGTGTCTCTGTTCAGGGTCCATGCTTGTTTCCTTGCCATGCGTTGCTGTTAGCAAAATTGTGTCCTTCTTTGTGTGTTGAAATAAAAGGATCAGCCCTTGTTTAAAAAGCTATTATAGGCTGATATTTATCCAGGCTCTTCATTTGCAAGCCATCGTTCGCATCACCATGGCAAACTAGGAAATTTGGTCTTTCAAAGTTTATTCTAAGCATATATTCTAAGCCAAGAGTATTCGAACTATATGAAACATTTACACATAAATCTCAATGGGTGTGGGAGTTTTGTTGTTGTTGCTGCTGCAGCTGACTCAGGACTTAAAATGTCATTTCCATGTTTGCTTTTAATAATGCCATTCTGGTGATGCCTATAGCATCTGGACAAAGCAAACACAAATTATTCTTCATCGCAGTAATGAGAGAGTTCCCTTGAACCCCAGAATCCGTTTAACCTAAGACCACCTTGTCTTGTACTGCTGTTTTCCTCTGAATACATTCATTTTACAGTCAAGTAGCTATAGTTAGGAGTCACAAGTCACAAATTTATCATACTTCTATCCCACTATACTTCCACTGAACTCAAGGCAGTGTGTGTAGGGCTCCCAGGTGGTCCCTCATCCAGACACTGACCAGCCCTAGAACTGTTTAGCTTCAGCAAGGTTGTTATATGTGCCTTCAGACCATGCCCCAGAACCAACCACAGCTGGTTTAAGAACCAGCCCTTTTTGTCACATACCTGGCTTAGATGCCTTTAAAAGGGGATTAGACAGATTTATGGAGGAAACAGTCATCATGAATTGTAACCTGTGATGGACATGTGCAACCTCCGGGTTTTAGAGGTAGCCTATCTCTTAATGCCAGATGCAAGGGAGTGGCAAGGATACGGGTATCTTGTTGTCTTGTGTGCTCCCTGAGGCATCTGGTGGGGCCACTGTGAGATACAGGAAGCTGGACTAGATGGGCCTTTGGCCTAATCCAGCAGGGCTCTTCTTATGTTCTTGTGTCATATGATGTCATGCTCTGCGAATCTTCAGATTGCTGCAAAGTGTTGGACACACAGTTGCCCTTGAAGACTGTTCAAAATCTTCAGTTAGTTCAAAATGTTTGATTGCTAACCAGGACTGGCTAATGAGAACTTTATCTCACAAGTTCTAAAATAGCTTCTGGTCCATTCATTTTCAGATTCATTCCTGAACACAAAACAATTCAAAGTGCCAGTGCCACTCCTTCAAAGTTCTAGGGATCCCCACATGATCCTTGCCATATGTTAAGATCTTCACTGAAGGTCTTTCTCCAGGTGCTCCTTACTTCAGCGTCAGTAGGGTAGTAACTGAAGAATGGACCGTTTTGGTTCTGACACCTAGCCTTTGGGATGCACTTACAAGAATGTGCCTTGAAGAGCCTTCCAAGAAGAGCCCTGCTGGATCAGGCCAAAGACTCACAGCCCAATCCTAAGCATGCCTCCCAATGGCGGCATGCCTCCCTCACTGGCGGAGACTGCCGTAAAGCAGTCTGCCAGTCGCAAATGCCTCCCTGACAGCACATTGGTCAGCGCGCTGCTGGAGATGCCGGCAGGGAGGCCTGCAACTTTGCAGTAGCATTGGAGGAACTCCGGACACGCGCCTGAGTTTAACTCAGTTTTGGATCCTGTTTTATCTGCTCTTCTAACTTTACACGTTTGTATTGCTGCTGTTTCATCATGGTTTGCGTTATTTGTTCTTTGCATTTGTATCTTGCTTGCCACTTCGAGGACCTATAAAACTAGTTACAAATTACATAAAGAAAATAAACATCACCTCCAATGTTATGCTTTTCACGGAGAGAGCTTCAACGTCCAGCTGTGAGCATCAAGTGATATATGGGCAGGTGTGAACCAATCCAGATGCCTGATATCCCCAGTACTATTTTATCACCTAGTTAGATCCAACAGGATTCTAAATGCGGAGCAGAAGACATTTTATGAATGTATGAAAAAGCCCAGACTCCATTCCAGGCGTGCTTTGGGGTTGTGTGTGTGGGAAATAATGGAAATGCCAGACCCAAAGGAGCAGTAGTCTAGTTCTTTCATGCAATTGGGATCCACTGGAAATGGACTACATGAATTTAAACAGTTTCACTGCTTTACAATTATTTTGTATAACTCAAGTTGCACCTATGTAACCTGACGCATAAGATTTCAGCAGCAAGGGAGTGAAAAGTCCCTTGAACACCTGCATCACTTCTTTCTTGTTGTTGCTGAATAGAGCTTTATTGTATGTTCACAGATCAGCCTCCCTGCCCAGTGATTCTATCAAGGATTAATTGGCAGCAACACAGATGTTCTCAGCTGCCTACAAGATGTTGGTGAGTGCCCCCATGTCAGCTGTGCATGCTACCAACGTGCAAATTAATGTATTTCATTCGTTGGCAAGAGCAAGAGGAAACCTTTTTTCTTTTCTTTTGCAAAGTGACCTACTAAAAGGAAATGAAAGAATAGCTATCAGTCTGCAGGGCGAGTGAAACATTTTAAAAGACAAGCTCATTGACAATGGAGAAGAACGCACTGACAATCCAGACAACGTTAAGCACCAAAATGGCTGAAGGCTTTTCTGTGAAAACTCCCCACCAACAGGGCCTTCGATTTACTTATTTGTTTATTCATTTATCCTGCCTTTCCCAAGTAAAAAACCCCATGAGGTGGCTGACAACACAGTAACACTGTTCAAGTACAAAATTACTAACAGCGCATAAGTGCACTTACACCGGTGCATCTACTGTTACACCGGTGCAAGGTTACACAGGATTGCGCTGTAAAACAGCAGCATATTAAAAGCAGAAACTAGTGTGAATATTCAGCGCAGTCTACTGTTAACGCCAACTGATTTCAGTGAGATTTAAGCTCATGCTCAAGCACATGAGGTTTTACCCATAATTCCATGTTGGATACTCTTCTGAAATAATTATTATGCATTGCTTTTTACTCATATCTCTCCAGTTATCAAGCAGTGCTGAGGTTCTCTTCAAGGCTCATACATAGCCCAATCCTAAGAGGCTGCCCCGCACAGCAGAATGTGTGTTCCGCCAGCGCTGGCTGCTACAAAGCAGCTGTAAAGCACACTCTGGCAGTGTGCATTGCCAGAATGCCATCAGGAAGGCTGGAGCCTTCCCATGTGCACTGGTGGAGCAACGGAGGCCCGCCAGAGAAGGTAAGCCTTATAGGGGGTGGAACGGGGGAAGGGGTGGGTGGAATGGGGCGGTGACGGGGCAAGGAGGAGGGCGGATTGGGATATGATCTCTGAGATATACGGGGAGGGGCAAGGCCAATGAAGGCTTTGAAGGTAAGTACAAAGAGCTTGTGTTGGATCTGGAAGCAGCTGGAATCTTTCATAGCACATGTGAAAGCACTGAATAAGACTCAATCTCGAACACACTTACAAGGGAATTGGTCCCATTGTACTCAATAAGGCTGACTTCTACATGTGCTTAGGATCATAATGCTTTACGTCTGGTCAATTTTCAGTGCTTGCAAAGGATCCCAGAAAAAGATGTTGGAACACGTAGGCTGCAATTCTATACACACTTACCTGGGAGTAAATCCCACTGAATATAGTAGGGCTTCCTTGTGAGCAGACATGTATAGGACTGCAGCGTTAAACTTGGAATGGGATAGAATGGCACTTTTCTCCAGCAAAGTAAGAAATAGTTCTGGTAAGATTTTAATTTTCTGCCGCTCCGGTGGGAAATATCTGAGATTTTTCATTAAAACTGTCACTGGACACATAAGAAATGAGAATCTTTCTGGGGTTTTGTCTGTTATATAATCTGCATCAGAAAAGAAACCTAATCTATCCTGTTTAATGTTATGTTGTCTCAAAACAATACTCCATCTGCTTAGTGTAGCTGGAATTGCATCATTACACCCTTCATCAAGTTACAGCAAGAAGTAACCTTCAAATTATGCCTATTCAGACTGAAGGAAAAAATGACAAGGCCATTAATCTAAGAACACAAAACAGGTTCACTCTGGATCCTAGTTATACAATCAAATGGCAGTGCCACTCTCATGGTGTGTGGAACTTGTCCTTCAGTGGCGGTTTTGTATTATTTAAACAAATCCCATTTAATCAGAGAAGATATTATAAAAATGTATTAGAAGCAGATTCAAAAGGCAAAAACAATCTCTATTTCTCATCTCTTTCTCAGCGTTTGCATCTAATAGAGCTAGGATGACAGTAGCTTATCTCGATCTATTTGACAAATCAATGACATCTTTGAAGAGGTCTTTGTATCCCAGCTGGGGTTTGAATCCCAGATGAAGGTTTGGCTTATTTAGGAGCAACGTGAAAACTCAAACTTGTAAACATCTAAATCTCCATCTAGCAGTTCTAGAATGCATATGAGGGATCCAATGTACACAGAAAGCAGGGCTACTCCTCAGAAATATTGCATAACATCCCAGAGTATTGAACATAAAAACTTAAGAAGAGCCCTGCTGGATCAGGCCAAAGGCCCATCTAGTCCAGCTTCCTGCATCCCACAGTGGCCCCACCAGATGCCTCAGGGAGCACACAAGATAACAAGATACCTGTATCTTGTCGCAACTCCTTTGCATCTAGCATTAAGAGATAGCCTATTACTAAAACCCGGAGGTTGCTTATCTCCATCATGGCTTGTAACCTGTGATGGATTTTTCCTCCATAAATCTGTCCAATCCCCTTTTAAAGGCATCCAGGCCAGGTGCAATCACCACCTCCTGTGGCAAGGAGTTCCACAGATGAATTACACACTGGGTAAAGAAATATTTTCTTTTATCCATTCTAATTCTCCCACCACTCAATTTTAGTGGATGTCCCCAAATTCTACTGTTGTGCGAGAGGGAAAAGAACTTCCCTCTATCCACTCTTGCCATCCCACGCATAATTTTATATGTCTCAATCATGTCCACCCCAGGCGTCTTTTTTCTAGACTGAAGAGCCACAAAAGCTGTAGACGTTCCTCATAAGGGAGGTGCCACTAATCATTTTGGTCACTCTCTTCTGCACCTTTTCCAGTTCCACTAAATCCTTTTTGAGATGTGGCGTTACCATCAATTTGTACAATCTCATAATGATATTGGCCGTTTTATTCTCAATCCCTTTTTTTTAAAAGACCTCGAGCATGGAATTGGCCTTCATCACAGCCGCCGCACACTGAGTTGACACTTTCATTGACCTGTCCACCAGCACCCAAAAATCTCTTTCCTGATCTGTCACAGACAGCTCAGAACCCATTAAATGTGAAGTCTTGATTTCTTGCCCCAATGTGAATAACTTTACACATTGAAGCGCATCTGCCATTTTGCTGCCCATTCTCCCAGTTTGGAGAGATCCTTCTGGAGCTCTTCACAATCCCTGCTGGTCTTCACCACCCGGAAAAGTTTAGTGTTATCTGCAAACTTGTCCACCTTGCTGCTTATCTCCAACTCCAGATCATTTATGAACAAGCTGAAAAGTACCAATCCCAAGACCAATCCTTCTAGCACACCGCTTTTCACCTCTAGCCACTGTGAAAATTGCCCATTGACACCCACACTCTGTTGGAATGTGGATTGATGAGAGTGAATCTGAATATGGGTAAATTGAGCCTTGTCCACAAACCTGCAGATTCTCCTGTGCCAAATCATTCTTGCCTCATATTGACCTTCTCATCTTCTCAATAATGTTTGTGGCTATCTAGATAAATATCACATTGTGCAATATAACTGTTCTTTAACTGTACCACCATTGAAAATTCCACACACTACCCAGACACACAAAAAATCTACTCATAGAAAAACTTACATGTCAGTGGGAAGAGGAGGCAAGAATCCTTTCCCCCAATTTCTAGTTTTCATTGTGCTGAGAGAGAGAGAGAGAGAATCAAACAGTATTAGTGGCCATCTCAGTTTGCCATTTATTTTGATTGTTTAAACCCCCACTGGTTTCATCTTTTGTTAAAATTACATTTGTTTCATCACAGATCCTCCACTGGTTGTCATGACAAAGGGTGGACAGTGAGTTTCCCTTGAAGAAGGTCACAGCAGCAGCTTTTAAAATCTTCTTGCCACAGAATAATCACAACAACAACAACACTTTTTCTTGGTCATCAGATTCCTCCTCCGACTTTAATTCAATCAAGGCGGTTCAAATAGGCAGGCTTTCTAAACCCCCAAAAGGGCTTTTACAATACAATGTTCTAATCTTTCATAGAACAACTTCATTCCAGATGGTATCATTCATAGTCTGGCCTCTCTCTGGCATTTGCCTCCCATGCTTGATTTCCAGCAACTCAGGGCGAAATTCACCCTCAACGTCCGGCACTGGAGCTAGTGCTGCGGCGCCGGAAGATGTCACAAACGTGCCGTAACATATGCTTGTGCTTACTTTAGAGTAAGGGAGGCCAGCGCAAGGCCGGCCTCCCTCACTCCGCCACCGGGACAACCATGTGGGCGCCGGAGGCAGATAAGACTTCCGCCGGCACCCGCATGGGCAGTCTGGGCGGTGAGGGAATGGGGCCATTGGGCGAGCCAGCCTGGGAGGGGGCGGGGATGGCGTCGGCCATATCCCCATCCCTGCTGGGCCAGCTCGGCCGTTAGACAGCCTCCTCCTACTTCCGCCAGCTATTTAGCTGGCGGAAATCCAAGGAGGCGAACAGGGCTGGCCCCAGTTTACACCTGGGGAAGGAGACAAACGTCCCCTTCCCTGAGTAGACCTCTGGCCCGCCACTTGGCCCTGGGCCGCCCACCAGATACTTATGGTGGATTTGGCTCTCAGTGTCCCACCCAGAGTGCAGCTGACAGATTTCTCTCTCACGCCGAGGTTCTGCATTTCGTCAGCAGCTTGTCATCAGCTCTCAGATACTTCTGGATCTCTTGAACTGGCATCCTCAGATCTTCAGGCATATAAGGCGGCAGCTCTTCCACTGAACCAGACCTCCTGCCCTTGGAGGATATTGGAATGGTGGTGACAAGCATTGCAGCTTCCTTTGCACTTTGAAAATACTGTCGTTGAAAGAACAAGAAAAACAAGAACTGTGCTTCTCTCCCAGATAAACTGCCCAATGTTCATAACTATAGGGAGTTTTTATCCCCCTGAAGAGAGAGTTTTCTTCATTAGAAAGGGCTGATGCCGGGGGGGGGGGAGAGAGTTATTGAGTTTGTTGGTGGCAGGGCAGGGGTTTGGCAGCCTGCTTGTGTCTAGGCTGTTTGTCAGATCAGGGCTAATCTGAACCCTACATTTGAAGGAGACCTCAGTACCCAGGTTCACTTTTTCAATTAACATACACATAAATTCATAAATTCAGTTCACATACACATAAAACAGTTGCACACAGAATGTAATATGTGACTAGCCTACACATACACACTTAGACGGGATCACTCAGCCATGCTGTCCCCCACCTCCAATCTGAAGTGGTACAATCCAACAACTGTTTATCATGTGCTAAGATGGTTTGTCTGGAAAGCACTTTGACTTGGCTTCTGCAGTAGCCCTCTATATTAGTAAAACCTTGTTTAGGCAGCCAAGACCCAAGAGATAAGGATTATATAAACAAAGCCAGCCTGAGGCTTTGAGGGGTGTTTGGTTGACTAGTCAGCATGTCGTTTTGGAGTTCTGATTTCGGAGATTCTGGTGTGTCTCAGGATGTGTGGAGGAAAACTACAGTACATTCACCCATGACCCCCCTGCCCTCCCTCCCAAACATCTCATTGGCTTTACTGATGCCACATTGATGGCATCCATGTTCTTTTGCTTCTGGATCGATCGGCTAGATCCTCTAGTCTAAAGACTCGAGCACAAGTCTATCCTCACTCCTTGTTACAAACATTTGGCAGCATGTCCCTTGGAGCCACAGCTGTGCTTCTGGAATCTAAGACTGCGTCCAAGTCTCCTTCATGTCTAATTGTGCAGTGCCCTCTCAGTAACCTAGTGACCTCATTCATACAAAAACCCTGCCCTGAGATAACTTTGCTTTTTTTTTTTACAAAGTTATCTTGGAGATCTACCCCAAGGCATTCATATGGCACATTGTTTTTCTGAGAGAAAGACCTTTTCACAGCTTTTCCTTAGCCCTTCTGAAAGCAAGGTTGAATTGAACTGAAAGCGACATACAAGATGGATCCACTATCTTGAGGCATTTCTGCATAGAAAATTCCCATGCTCCTGCTTCTATCCTTCTTCATAAAACTCATAGCGCAAGACTCGCACACCAGTGTTCTACCTGAAGTTGAGTCAAGTTTTTAGGCACATTCCATGTCAATATTCAAGTCTTTGAGAATCAACAATTGGATCTCTGGAGCTGAGGCTCAAATGTGCCCCCAAAAGGTTGAAACTTTGTGAGTGGGCAGTGTTCACAAAGGTTTGCAAAAGAACTCAGTGAGTTCTTGATTCGCTGAGAAGGTTCAGACATTGGCGGCTTGCAGGCACATTCATGTTCATTGTTCAAACATTTGAGTTAGTATTCAGCATTGAGTTCAATATCAAACACAGTAAAGTTCAGTATTTGGAGTTTCCATGGTAGAATGCTTGCAGAATTTCTACGCAGGACATTACACCTAGGAAAACAGAAGGTATCAAACTGTGGGAATTGCTGTGTCATTTGTTTCTGGGAGCTCCATCCCTACCACCCTCTCTATTTGTGGAATTCTACCTCTCGGAGGTCTCCTGTGAATGTGGAGAGTGGACCCAGGAAGGCAGATCAAGGCCAGAAAGGGGGATAGGATATCGGTGGCACCACTGCCACCGATACCACCCCCTTCCTGGCCTTGATCTGCCCCCTTTCTCCCAGATCCTCCCCCTCCCTGCCCCATTCTGCCCACCCCCTTGTTGGCTGGAGGCTGCTGGCTTGCAACAGTGGCCCGGACATGCTGAATGGTGTGTCGCCTTTTGCGACAGTCACAAAGCATGCTGCACCCCCAGAATGTGAGTTCCAATGGCACAGCAGCCTAATTGGATTGGGTCATAGATCACATGAGTTGCCACAGCTAATCAGACTAAACTGCTGCGTGAAAAAATTGAGCTCAGGACAGTAATTAGCATTCAAAATGCTTTAGTCTTTCTACGTACCTTTCCTATGACAAAAGGCTAAAGTGTTTACGAATGCAATCCTGCCTAATCTGACACTGGCAGAGCTCTTACTCTGCCAGCATTGGGTGTCACAAAAGTGCTGTAAAGCAATTTCATGGCACCCAGAGAGTAAACAGTGCCAGTGCCGAGGCCGCTCACTCAGCCACCAGACGCCAACCCGTCCACCAGTCACAGGTAAGCCCTGCACCGGGAAGCAGGAGGGCGTGGGGAAGGCAGGACGGGGTGGTGGGAGAGGGGGCGATTGGCCGGCCAGGCCAGGGAGGGGGCTTGGATATCGGCGGCATGCTCCACCAATATCCTAACTCCCTTCCCAGGCCTGGCCGGTCCCTTTCCCCCCGAGTTGTGCCTCGGCCCCACTGGCGCGGGCTGCATCCTGCGTAAGATGCATCATGCAGTGGCCGGATATTTAGGCCAGCCGATGCATCTTACGCAGGATTGGGCTGCCTGAGTTCTTAAAAAAATGAAAAGCAAAATTTGATAGAAGTCTCTTGATAGTGCCAGAAATATTTTATCCCACTGCTCTGCTCTCCTCCCACTTCCTCCTCTGTTCTGTGCCCTCTCCCTTTTAAGGGAGCAGGAGGAGAAGGAGCAGTGGAGGCAGGCAATCAGATGGAAGGTGGAGCCTCCTGCCAATCTGCTGCCTGAGGAGACCACCTCAGTTTGCCTCATGGATGAGCCGGCTCTGGGCAATGCCCTCTGACTTAGATGGCTTTGAACTTTAAAGCTCTATCCTTAAACGTACAGTACTTCAGGGAAAAGATTAAGAGCGGCACTTTTAAAATTAATTATGTAAATGAGCTAATTAATTATGCTAATTAGCAGGGGTACTCTATTTTGACCTTCATAGGGGGTACCTGGGCCCCCAAAGGTTGAGGAACCCTGCTTTAAAGGGTTGGACAAAACTGGACAATTGTATGCAGTTATTATTAGTCATGGTCGCTAACATATAATCTTCAGGTTTATAGAAGCAGTATGTCACTGAATACCAGCTGCAGCGGGAGGCCTACTGCTCTGTTTGTACTGGTTCTGATCCAACTGGGTTCTCTTATGAGACCATTATTTTCCCCCTTCTTCATGAGATCTAGACATGTGTTGTGCCCTTCCCTCCTCTAAGTGGTCTGTTTCTGAAGAGTTGCCATCTCTGAAGCTCTACTGTACTGCAGATGGTGAAGTGAGCAATGAAGGCACTGCCCTCCACATGGATACAGGTTAAAAGAAACCTATAATTGTCAGGGACCTTTCCAGTGATTGGTTATCTTTTGCCTCTCAATTTCAGTCCCTGCAATACTGGGCTCCATTGTATTTGTTTTGCCTATTAGGGCTATAGGCAAAGACATTCTGCGCCTCTGGTCCTGAAGGAATTTATTAATGCGTCTCTCGTACAAAAGAACTCTTTGTATTTATCTTCTTTTTAAAAGCAGCTCTTTGTCTAGGCAGGTATCCAGCCCACCAGAAATAAAATCTCAATACTCTCTATTGAATTTGTGGTTGACTCCCCCGACTCGTGTTTCAGTAGAAAAGCGAAAAAAAATGGCAATTCCTGGGCAACAGCAGATCTAATTTGAAGTAATCATGTACAGAGTAATTGAGGGAGATGGTAAGGGGGAGGGAAAGGTAGCAGGCTGAATGTGAAATTTGGCATATGGCAGATCAAGTTGAAATCCTTTAGCTTTCCTCTACATTTTGAAAGAACAGAATTCTGAAATATGAATGTTGAGCACCTGTGAAGATCAAGAAGAAGTCTTTATATCTTCTTCGGCTTCTAAATAGGGATTCCATGCATATGGGTAAGTCCTCCAAGACTGGCAGGAGTTGGTTTTCTTTCTGCAGATGTATGGAGTGGGGGATGCGCCCTGACGCATGAGACCAGGATCAAGATGCATTCACACACCCCTCCCCCCAAATCAGCATTACGCACTCTATGTGGGGCTGCCCTTGAAGACTGTTCGGAAGCTGCAATTAGTGCAGAATGTGGCGGCCCGGGTGGTCACTGGAGCTAGGCGGTTTGACTCTGTTGAAATGCTGCTTCAGCGGCTGCACTGGCTGCCCATTCATTTCCGAGCCCAATTCAAGGTGCTGGTAATGACCTTTAAAGGCCTTCACAGTTTGGGTTCAGGATACCTGAGGGACCGCCTTCTCCCATACATTCCAGCCCGCTCTCTTAGGTCATCTGAGGGGGCTCTCTTGCGAGTGCCACCTCTATCTCAAGTTAGAGGAATGGCACCACGTGGGCGAGCCTTCTCTGTTGTGGTGCCACAATTGTGGAACTCCTTGCCAGGGGACTTGAGAACTACCCCCTCCCTCATGACATTTCGGCGAGGGCTCAAAACATTTTTGTTTCGTCTAGCGTTTGGGTGATGGGTTGTTGTTTGACTCCTGTGTCTCAAGATGTTCTGCTTTGCTGCTTCTCTGCACCATATTGTTGCCCCCCAGTGGATTTTATTGTTTTTAATTTATTTTAAATCACTCTCCTCACTTCGTCTACCTCACAAGGTTACTGGCAGGGTAGAATCATAGAGCCCCATTTATGTCACCTTTTGCTCTTGGTACAATACACAAATGTGGTAAACATTAAATAAACCTTAGCTCAGCTGGGAATTCACGTTAGTTAAGCTGCGGTCTCCCACCATCACTATCCCAACATCGGGACAGAACTAGCACTACATTGCACTGAATGCCTGAATAATCCCAACTGATGTACGTAATTTATTTTTATTATTATTTATTTTTAAAAAATTATACCCCACCTTATCCTATGCCAAGGCAAACGCCCAAGGCGGCTTACAACAAGGATTAAAATACATGATTTTTCCAAGCAAGTTTCAGCAGATATCAGAACCCATCTCCCTGCAGTCCAAGTCCAACACACCATTCCATATGCCAAACTGGCACTTAAATCTGTAAATCATTGTGTCAGAAAGGAATGACCATCATCACAACCCCCTCCATAGATAAAGCTGCTGGCCAGTTCTTTATAGAGAAGGAGGATGACTGGGGCAAGAGTGATTTGCATGTGTGCTTTTTCCACTTCTGCTGTCGCATGTGACGTTATCTCTCATGCAAGTTCATGCATCTCCCCTGCAGCGCACATCGTGAGTTCCAGATTACTGGTGAGATGTATGAGCCTCGTTTTGCACATGCCAATAGAAAGTAGGTTCAACAAACCCTATATTTTGCCATGTCTTTGTGATACATGAATGGGCTCTAAGTTTAATACAGTTGAGGTTTTTGGGCTCCCCAAAAGGCTGGTGGAGGTCTGAATATAATCACATTCTTGAACTTCGGAAGTACATCTTCCCTGCCGCCACCACCCCCAAAACCACACAATTATGCCTATGATATCTCTCTCAGAAGGAACTGAAACATTTACCAGGAGCTCACAGTCCATCTCTACACAACACACAGTACCACCTCTGAAATACACACAGATAATTGCTTCTTTTTAAGGCATCTCTAAATCCATTTTCTATGGGAAGAAAGATAATGGGGCACTTTCAAACAAGTGATCGGGAATTGTCGGGGTGGCAGTCACATGGATGACTAAATTATATGCCTGCCTGATCATTTGGATGAGATCCAAGAGGCAGGGACATTTAAAGGCCTGCTTCTGTTGGAATGAGCGCGGGGCAGGCATACTAATAGTCAAAGCCTGCCAGTACAACTGTTACCAGTGTCAGGGTGGGTGAAGAAGAGTGACAATTAACCTACACAAACACAGTTCATACTGCTAGGTCAATTAAGCTAATTTATTGTGATGGTTGACAAAGATGTCATCATGCATGCAACTGACAAGTCATCCAGGTCTCTTCCGCCAGCTAAGTAAGGTAGATGACTGGGTTAATCTTGATTCACAGTCTCCTCAACAGATCCTGTGAATACAACGTTCCATGGATCTAACACTTTATGTTCACACTTTTTTCACTGGGAAAGAGCACAGCCTCTTGAGTCATTTCTTCTCCTCCAGCAACAGCAATTAACCAATCATAGTTAGAAGAAATGATTCGTCACCTTTTTAGCATAGGGTTTGCACACCGGAAGCATCTGGAAGTTCCCAGAAATTGCTCAAACTAGCTTTCCTTTGGCATCATGATCTTGATATTTATTAGTTACTTGGAGCCACATCATCATGTATACCTTACTCATCCCAGACAGCATCTGATTATTTCTAGCAATTAGTTGCAGCACCTTCCCATATCTAAGGAACAAATTATTTTTCTTTTATGAAATAGCTCTTTTCATAAGACTGAAACATGGTTCAGGTTTTTGTGGCAAGCAGACTGATGATATCTCACACAGCAAAAAACAACAACAACAACGGAGTCAGTTGTTCATCCTCTCTTTTCTAGAAGATGTTCAGGCTTGATTTTGGGTCATCTCTAGCCCTCTTCCCCATGTTTGCCTCCACAGATATATACAATGCATGAAGGGACAATGGTGGATCCATGTCTTCCAGCCTACTCTATCCATGCACCTCTTGGCCATGTTCCTTAACCATCTTCACAATGAGCAGAACATCAGCAGGGAGGACCATACATGCAGCTCTGTAGGGCCTTCTTGCCCCACTCAATGCATGGCAGGGCCCATGAGAGGGGGGTAAAGGGGGTAAATTGTACCTGGGCCCAGGGTCAAAAAGGGGGAACCAGGAGCCAACGGAGAGGTCCCAGAAATTTCCTGGGATCTTACCTGGCCTCATGGAGAGTGAAAGACAAAGGCCAGGTCAACCAGGAGGCCAGGTCTACTGGGCGGGTAGACCTGGGTGCTGCATTGGGAAGCCTGGTAGACCTGGGCTCCGGAGATCTTTCTGGCCATTGCTGCCCTCCCCTGCCCTGTTTTGCCTCTCCCCCTTTGAGAAGCAGCCCCAAAGAAACTTTGTACCCCCTGATAAAATGCCTCTGGATGGTGGTGGTGGGGCTAGGAGATGCATGAATGTTAAGAGGGGAGATGTGATCCTCTTTCTCCTGCCACAGGTTGTATATATGCATGGAAGCAAGAATAAGAAGAGAGTTTCTGTGAAGGAAGAACATCAAAGAAGAGAAGCAGCCACCAAGAATCTCTCTCTGTGTGCCTTCAACATCACTGCTTGATACATCAATGGTACTTTCACAGTTTTAGCCACAGCTGATGGAAGAATTCAGAGTGGAATACAAGGAAGGAGACTTAAGCCTTATAAAAAATTAATTGAAAATGAATGTAGCCTTTGTGCCCACATGTGACATCAAACTTTATTCCTCTTTTGCCATGTGCACTCTGTTTCTGAGGAAGAGCATGTGACAGATTTTGTTCTCTCAAATTCATGCCAAGTTCTGAACCGCCAGTGAAGCTTCCCTTACTAAAGGATATTGTTTAAAAAATAAAATATCTATATATTTTCTAAAAAACAAAAGCCTCTAAATTAGAACACACACATATACAAACAAGTCTCATTTACTTCATCTTACCAGAATGTAAACTGCAGTGAAATCTTTTGATGTTACTTACACAGATGTTGTGGCCAAGATCTCCCATGGCAAACACTAAAACGAAAAGGATCTGAATGGCAGGAAGTTGTGTAGACCACAAGTATCCAACACTACAGACAGTAGCTCCAAGCTGCTATTGAGAAAAAGTATCCAGAGAGATCAAATCTCTTTGTGACTGAAGTGATCTTTTCAAGGCTCTTAGGTGAAATAGGTCCTCAGTTAAAAGTTCTATTTAAGATTGCAATTGCAATCCTAGACAGACAGACAGACAGACAGACAGACAGACAGACAGACAGACAGACAGACAGGCTGGAGGGGGGGGGAGGTAAGAATATACAACCAGTGGCATTTGGCAAGTATTTACTGGAGCCAGTCACCCCAGTGGAATGAGCAAGCTGCTTATACTTGCATTTAAAACTGGCATATCTGTTCAGCTGCGGGATCATTAAAAGCATTCAAAACACCTCTGAATGTGCACAAGTTTCTCAGTCACCCACATGATGGCTGCGTAGGATTACGGTAATTGCCAGACCTAGAGCTAAATGAGACATTTGTTCCCAAATCTAAAATATTAGGGTTTGCCATTTTCATTTGATTTTCCTTATTGTTTTTTTTTAACTACAGTATTTAGGATCCCCAAAAAGCTCCAAGCAGCTAATATACAAATAAGAACACCACCACTAAAAATAATCTTCCCATCCACCACCGTCACTTCTCACCATGTCCACCCCAAAAAAGAAGCTTGGTACAAACATCTGAGGCTGAAAATAGGCAGTCACTTACTGGGTGTGGTTCACTCATTCCAAATGTAGCAGCTACAATAGCCATGTGAGGAGCTGTTCACTAGAAGCTCCAAGTATTTCTTGAGCCAAGCAGGGAAATCTTTGTGTGGGACATTTGTAAGCAGCACCATCTGGCCCTCTCTTTCCTCTGCAATGGTACTTCTGAAAGATGCTCTGGCTCAGGTTTAGCAGAAAGGAGTCCCGCGATTGTGGGGCAGCTACAGAGTATGCCGCTCTGTGTGCAGCGGTAAGAGGATGCTTACAGCCAATCAGATGGCAAGGGCACAGAAGGGAGGAAATGACCCGCCTCTTAGGTGCACTATCATGCTGATAAGACATTTTCAGGCCAAGGCTAGCACCTGGAATTGTGCCAGGAAGAGACCAGGTTGATGACACCGAATCTGGAAAGTTGGCAGGGCCGGTGTCAGAGGTCAGTCACTGACAGAGGGCCCAAGACCATCGAAGGGTCAATGGCCTCAGGCACTGGTGCATTCAAAGTTGTTACTTCTGAGGGATTACTTTAGCAGCAGTGGCTCAGGTCACTCTTTGACGCCATGCTGTTGACTGCGATCGTCCTTTTCCTATAGTCATACGTACCGTCTTCCTTTAATACGTACCGTCTTCCTTTAACTATAGTATTGGTTAGGAGTGGCCAAACCAATGCTCGGGAACACATGCGGCTCTTTGACATATAATGTGCAGCCTCTCAGAAATATGTTGGCTGAGCTCCTTTTTGCATCACAATTAATATAAAATAATATAAGACATTTTTCAAGCTTTATAATTATTTACCAGGTATAAACTGAGAATCCACTGTATTGAAACCCCTGCTAACTGGGCAAGAGGCACTTTTTCAATTGGTGCTCCTCTTTTATTTAGCAGGGGGAGAGCAACTGCCCCCCTTTCACCCCAGCACAGTGTCTTTCTGGTGGTTGTTTGCCGGTGGTGTCCTGCATCTTTTTTAGATTGTGAGCCCTTTTGGGACAGGGAGCTATTTAATCATATGATTTTGTCTGTAAACCGCTTTATGAACTTTTTGTTGAAAAGCGGTATATAAATACTATTATTATTATTATTATTATTATTATTATTAATAGGAAGAAGAAGTAAATGTTCATGGTGAGTAAATATATTTAAGAATTTAAATGCTTTTTAAATACAGTATTGCGGCTCTCAAACATCTGAAGTTTATCGTACAGTATGTGACTCTTATGTTAAGCAAGTTTGGCCACCCCTGGTTTGGTAATGTCACTCCCCCACCACTGTGTCCAGTGACATTGGCAGAAGCATATTTAAATATATTTAAAATCCAAGTCTGAATGTCCAATGTGTCATCCTAACAGCCAAGCTGTCACTACCTAGAAAATGTCTTAGGAATAAGACGAAACGTCGGTTTTTGCACCATCTTCAGCCTTGGAGTTTAAATATATTTTTCCTGGTCACAGTTTTTGAACTTGTTTTTTTTTTTTAAATCTGCGTTTCAGTGTTTGAAAATTGTTTTTAATCTTATTCTGGCTTTGATAGAATATGTACATGGCATCTATACCCATATACCCTATATCCTGCAAGAAAACTTAATTATTCAGGAAAACTTAATTAAGTGAATTTCAGGTTCACTTAATTACCTCTCCGCCATCTTTGAAAGTCATGTGCCATCCTTTGTGAAATGTTTCCACTTTGAAGAGTGATGTCTTTGCACTTGTATGCTTTCAAATGTCTTGCAAGAACTACCGTAAATGCCCCTTTCAACACAACAACTCAACTGTTTATGGAAAATAAAATCAAAACCAAACCTTTTTTAAAAAGTTTATAGTTTTACACCTCATTTTAAAATTAGTATATATTTCTGAAACCTTTGTCAATGTTTAGATCCATGCTCTAGTTGTTCCACAATCTGGAATCCATTCCCTGCCTTCTAGAAAGAGAATAACAAAATACCGTATTGGTCTGAGTATAAGACTCACTTTTTTCTCCTAATTTAAGTTTTTAAACTAGGGGTGCATCTTATAATCAGGCTGTTGCAATTTAATGCCAGTGATTTAATTAAATGTTTTTAATAGCACCAAACTTTAAGGGTGCGTCTTATAATCAGGTGCGTCTTATACTTGGGACAATACGGTACTAACCACACAATAAAGATTGATTGGAACAAGCCAGATAAAAAAGTGACTTTGTTATAGGAGTTTCACAGAGACCTGTTTTCAGTATGGTGTGATAAAAGCGTAAATGAATTTGATGAGAGGACTGCTCTCATTTTCAACAAATATTAGAAAGCTAATGGCCACAGCAATCCTTAGAGCATGTATTCAAAAGTAGCTATACTGTGGAGATTTGAACTACTAAGCAAAAGACAGCCCATTCCAACCTGGGTCTTACAGTGGTGGCTCTTGCAAGTTCTGATCTGGTATTGCAAAAAGTGCACCACTGTCATGTACTGCAGGATTGCTGGTGCAAATGGCCCTGCACATGCGCCAATGGCTCACCCAGGGCGTGCTGCTAGAGTGCATAAGGTGGAGACGGGGGCAGTTCAAAGGAGATCAGGGGAAGTTCAGGGTGCAGGGCAGGAGGCAGTTTGGGGGTGGAAAGGGGCCTTTTCCCCCAGCCTGACACACCCCTGAGGCTCCTCAGATTTACACCAGCTAAATAGCTGGCATAGGTCTGAGGAAACCCATTGGCGGCAGGGTGACTTATGGGGAGGTAAGTAAACAATATTTGACTTTAAAAAAATTTGCTTACCTCTCCTGGGCATCTAGTTGCCCCCTACCATAGGATGCAGCACACACTCTATTGGCGTCACTTCATCGTGTAGGCTGGGGAGTGGCGTAGGATTGAGGCAGTAAGAGCACAATCCTATTCATCCCCCCGCCGCCACCAATACAGTGGTTCCAAAAAGCATCCTTCGTGGGGGCAGTCGCAGAGGCCTCCTCCAGGCAGGGATGTGGATCAAGTCTGACTGCCAATCATGGATGAGCTGAGCCTAAGGGGGGGACATTGCAGGGATGTGGATCATGTCTCTGACTCCAAGTCTCGAGTCAACTCCCAAGTCTCTGGGTCCAAGTCTCAAGTCAAGTCCCAAGTCTTTGCCCCCAAGTCCTGAGTCTTTGGTTGTGAGTTGCAAGTCCCTATCTATTTAAGGGGGAAAATGGGTTTAAACCTGAATAAAATTCAACTTGTCATAAAAGACTCCAAGTCTCGAGTCGAGTCTTTCGAGTCCTTTACATTCGCAGAGTCAAGTAATTGACGTGACTTGAGTCCGGCTCGAGTCCGAGTCAATAGACTCAAGTCTACATCACTGCCTCCAGGTAAGTGAACAATTCAAAATGTGCCTCAGCAGCTGCATCATATTAAATGATACATTGGGCACAGCTTGGCGCACATCAGTATTCATGCACACTTATGGACATGAGGGATGAATGCATGAACATTATGCACATTACAAATGAATTCATGCACATTAGAGACATGATGTCTCCACTCAATCACATTGCAATTTAACTTCTAGAGGCTCTGGGAAGATTTGACTCTGGAAGAATGAACACTCTAGCAAACTTATACTATTCCCCCCCCCCTAATTTAGTTTATTAATATATCAAAATGTAAAGACATTTATTTAAAAAAACATGAATTCACACACATTTAAAATCATATTCATAAAATGCTTATTTGTCTCTAAACCATTTAACCTGCTAAACATTTTAACAAGGAATTCCTGAGAGGCAAAAATAGGAACATTTTTTTTTTAACCAAGACCAGCCAGCTATCTGAAAAATAGTGTCTGCGTCTGTCCCCAATAAATGGGGACAATTGGCTCATATGTTATCCACATATTGTCTCCAAAACATCAAACAACCAACAGGGAGCTGATCTGCCATATGTTTATGCTATATACCTGTAATTGATATTCAGTTGTATGTAACTGTTAATGGGAAGCATTGCACTTTTACAAAAGTACAAGTGTTTCGGAGGAAGTGGGTTCATCATGTTGAAATTAATCATTCCAGTGGTTTTCTTTGTAATATTGGGAAACTGGTATCTTTTAAAATACCTTTCTTTAGGGAAATCATCTGGAAGTACTCTACCTAATAAAGTTGCAATGTACAACTGCTGGAGTTCCTGGAAGCTTTAGATATGGAAAAGAGACTAATCAGGTATGCAGAGCACTATTTAAAAAAAAAAAACCACATACACAGAAACTGGAACATGTATCAGATTCTGTAACATGATGGAAAGACCAGATGACGAAATCCACACATGATGGAAAAGTAGGGGGCTTTCACTCACAACAGTGTTCCTCAGCAGGAATATTTTGATTTTTAACTTTGTTGTTTCTTTCAAGACTAGAACAGAACAGAGTTGGGCAACTAGCAGGGACGGGTACAAGCTGAGTCTGGCATGTGAAGAAACTTACCTTGGCCTCCAACGGTGTGACAAATGGCTATAGCAAGAAAAAAATATTATCATAATGTTTAGGCTTTTAATTAACGTCGTTTTGAAGCACATTGGGAATTATCCCTTCTGCCCTCGGCATGCTCATATCGTTTACTGGGTGTACAAGAAAGAAGTGAGCTGGGTATTATGGGACATAGTGTGATGCCTCCCGTATTTCCATTCATTGCTCGCTTTCTGAGCCCTGCTTCTGCATTTGTCCAAGGTGAGCAGTGAGAAACAGGACTCTATTGAGCCTTATGGGAAATTTTTCTGCATCCAGAAACAGCAACTTTTACCAGGAAAGCATCACACACTATGAATGAAATACATTTCTGCCTATCAGGTCCACTGTCTAGAACAGGGGTGGGGAACCGGCGGCCCGCATCCGGCCCCAGGAGCGATCCAGTCCGGCCCGCGCGAGACCAGACCCGAATCAATCAGGTCCGGCCCGCGCGAGCAGACCAGAGGCTCCGCCAGCCCCGCCGGCCCCCCTGTGCGCTCACCTCGGCGCGACTCCTTTCGAATCCGGCTGCTTCTCCGTGCAGAAGCAGCTGGATTCGAAAGGAGACGCGCCGAGGGGAGAGCGCGCGGCGCGCTCACCTCGTGCGACTCCTTTGGAACCCGGCTGCAGCCGGATTCGAAAGGAGTTGCGCCGAGGGGAGAGCGCGCGGCGCGCTCACCTCGCGCGACTCCTTTGGAGCATCTCTGTTAATATGGTCTGTTGGGGCTTGTTTGCTTTTATGGCTACTGTGCCTCATCCCAGATATGAGTTGCAATGTTAGCATCACCTCCCCCTATTTACTTATGATTCCTGATTTAATAATCACCTGTATTTCCTAAAGAGTAATTTATTTACAGTAGTAAAATGACATCACTCAACTTCTACCAAACGTTTTCCACTCTTTTACTATTCAATACATTTGAATGTAGAGTTCTTAGGAAATGATTACTGGTAAAGTCATTTGAGCCTTTCCAAGATTTGACCCCACGAGTCCTTAAGTTTTACCCTCGTCTTATCAAAGGGTCATAGCAACTTCCAGGATTTTTGACTGCTGCTTCTCTGAACTTTCAATGAAAATACCTGGAGGATGGTATCATGGCAGAAGGTTCTGCCCCAGTGATGTAGACTTGAGTCTATTGACTAGGACTTGAGTTGGACTCAAGTCATGTCAGTGACTTGACTCGGCAATTGTAAAAGACTCAAAAGACTAGACTCGAGACTTAGAGCCTTTTATGACAAGTTGAATTTTATTCAGGTTTAAACCCATTTTCCCTATTAAATAGATAGGGACTCGCAACTTGTAACCAAAGACTCGAGACTTGGGGGCAAAGACTTGGAAATTGACTTGAGACTTGGATCCAGTGACTGGGGAGTTGACTCAAGACTTGGAGTCAGAGCCATGATCCACATCCCTGCTCTGCCCACCCCCCATTAGGCTCAGCCCATCTATGATTGACAGAAACCTCAGGCAGCAGATTGGTGAGTGGTGCCCACTTCTATCTGTGCACCTGCCTCCACTGCTATTCCTCCTTCCTAGATTAGAAAAGGAAAAGGGAGACAAAGCAGAAGAGGAAGTGAGGAAGAGAGTGGTGGGCTAGACTAAAGCATCATACTTTCTCTTTCACTCCACTCCCTCTTCTTTTTACCTTCCAGGCAGTGAGGGTAGCAATTGAATGAATTTATGTATTTAAAGTTAGACATTCAGTGTAGCATAGTTGAGAAGGATCAAGAGAGAGATGACATGGAAACTCTATGTTGAAATTCCTGTCTTTTTTTCCCCTCACAAAAGACTACCCAGGGGGGTGATTTAGGGCGAATTCTGTGTAAGGATCCAGGTGTGACCCAGGGCCATCCACCGGATCCCATCCCATGCAGCAGGCCGGAGGTCTACTTGGGAAAGGGGACGTTCGTCTCCTTCCCCGGGTGTAAACCGGGGCCAGCCCTATCGGCCTCCTCAGATTTCCACCAGCTAAATAACTGGCGGAAGTAGGAGGAGGCCGTGTAATGGCCGAGCTGGCCCGGCAAGGACAGAGATATGGCTGACGCCATCCCTTCCCCCTCCTGGGCCAGCTCGCCCAATGGCCCCCCTCCCTCGCCACCCAGACCGCCCATGCGGCCACCAGCAGGAGCCTTACCTGCCTCCGGCAGCCACATGTTCGTCCCAGCAGCGGAGTGAGGGAGGCTGGCCTTGCACCAGCCTCCCTTACTCCAAAATAGATGCAAACATGCCTTACGGCACATTTGCAACAGCTTCCGGCGCCGGAGCACCCCGCTCTGGCACCGGAAACGTACCCAGGATTTCACTATTAGACTGGGGCTATAGTGTGGGGTAGGGAAATTTGATGATTCCCTGATGAGATCTACCAACAAGAACACCTAAGATCCCAAATCCATGCTACAGTAAATAGTCCATGCAAACTATTTAGAGTTTGAGGGTGTCTTGACACTCTTTGTACTTTTCCTGAACAGACCAAAGGCTGGAACACACTTTATATTTCAAAGGGGGATGCTGAACAAAATGGTCTCTTTGTGGGGAATGACCATACTGCTGTCAACTGAGAACACCTTAGAAGATTCAGGATGACCACCATCAGTGGGTCTCCATAACTCGTGACTGACCACCAGCAATGTAGAGCAGGAATATTGAGACTCATAAGCTTATGGCAATGATCTGCATGGTAATTGTTTCTGCACATTTGTCGCAGCCAAGGCATCAATCCATCATCACAAGAAGGTTGTTTTCAGCTGTGTTTCCATGATGAACATAACATGCAGCTCAGGCACAGCTACTCTTCTGGAATTTCATGTAATTAGCTAACAGCCAGCCTCGTATGCAGCTGCTTGTTTTTTCATAGAGGTGAAATCCACAAGCCAATCTGCTTTTTGTTGAGCGATGCTGCTGTTGTTGATGATGATATATAAAATGTGCAAGACACAGATACTAGACATTTTTGAAGAAAACAGGAAGGTCTAATCTATAATTGCTTTCATAGCAGCAGGAAAGTAAAAGTTAATAGAAACTCCGATAACAGGGCAGTTTTAACAATGCTTGGACTTGATCTCCTTGAAATCTGAAGCAGACAGGTCGCTTATGAGATTTCCATCGTCAGGTTCGTTACCATGGAAATGTGAAGGCTGTATTTTTTTAACTACCTGAAGGTCACCCTATTATTATTGGAATAAGCATGAGATGAAAGTGGCAAAATGTTAAACTTAAGTGACTAGAAAGACCATGGGCATGATTCTCCTTTAGAGTGGTTGGTTCAAACGTTCAGAACTATATAGCTATTACAGAGGCGCTGCATCTGTTGTATTGAAAACAATGGACTTTGGAGTGCTCTGAAAGAAGAAACATCCATGTATGTTCAGTATACTGATTAGTGTTGCCAAACACCCCCCCCCCCCTTGTTGCCTCTTTGTTCTCCTCTGGCATGGCCAAAGACAGAGTGCCTAGAGGGAATCATGGGAAGGAGATATCTGCCTTCTCACCTCCAATTCAAATAGTCATTTGCTATTAGCCTGGAACCAAATAAGCATGCATGGTTCCTCGATTGTTTTGCCTTCTAAGATTGAATGGGTGCTGTCACGGTGTTTGCATCTGAACCTGGTCCTGTAAACCATGTAACCTGTAAACCATGTAAACCTGTAAACCATGGGAGCCAGGATGGTGTAGTGGTTTGGGAGTCGGACTTAGACCTGGAAGATCCAGGTTCAAATCACCGCTCAGCCATGAAGCTTCCTGGGTGACCTTGGGCCAGTCACTATCTCTCAGCCCCACCTACCTCACAGGGTTGTTGTGAGGACAAAAAGGAGGGGAGGAAATATGTACACCACTCTGAGCTCCTTGGAGGAAGGGTGGTATAAAAAATGTGAAAAAAAAAAACCAGTAGTCAGACCCACTGGCTCTCTAATCCACTGCTCCTTCACAAATCCATGGTCTGCTTGTCATCTATCCCAAGCACATTTAAGCTATTCTCCAGAACCAAGAGACTTTCTCATACTCTTTCAGGTTCTTTGAGGCAAGGTTTCCCCACATCCACAGAATCAGCGATCTCCAACCAGGACAGAGTGCTAGACCTTTAGGAGAAGGAATGTGGGCAGGTGTAGCTTGTTAAGTCCTAGAGCACAATCCTAGGCATGTCTACTCAGAAGCAAGCCCCATTATGTTTAATAGGGCTTGCATCTGAGTAGACATGCCTAGGATTGTGCTCTATGGGTTTAACAAGCTACACCTGCCCACATTCCTTCTCCTAAAGGTCTAGCACTCTGTCACGGTTGGAGATCTGGTAAGCCTAAGCTAACACAGTGCATACACTTAAAGCAGTTTATTACTAAAACAAAATTAATCAATATCTTCCAGAAGTCCCTCTACCCTCACAGAAGGCAATCACAAGAGTGCTTTTCAGAAAAGGTTACCTGACAAAAAAAGCAGCAACAACAAAAATAAGAACCATCTAACTACCTAAAATTACTGGCTTACTGTGCTCCAATGCATCGCACGGCTCCTGGCTGAATACCCCTTTCCTCTTACTTAAATACTTTAACATGCCCAGTACATCCACAAGGTAACTCAACATAATGTTAAGAAAACCTGTTACCACTTACACTCTGGAGCATGCCATCAGGTAAGAAGTTTCAACTTAACCCTTCCAAACCTCTCCCTACTCTCCCAAGGGCACTGATCACTCATATCACTTACAATCATTATTACCTATAATATCAAGGGAATTGAATACACAACCTCCATGACAGGTGCTTTTTGCCATAACCTAAGGCAAGCACCTGAGAGGTGCCTTAACTCAATAAAGGTACCTCTGCTGAAGAACTACTGCCCTTCTCTTCTCTGAGCTCACCCCCTAGTCCTGTCCAGCATCCAACTTTATCTTCCAGGGCCATCCTGCGCTGAGCATTGGCCATTCAGTCCAGGACATTTGTCTGTTTGTTTTTCTGGCAGATATAATTACAGCTCTCAGGTATTAGGATTTTACACGCAGTCCCCTCATCTTGCACCTCACGATCCTCCAATGTCCTAAGTGTCTGCTTGGATTACACTCTTGGAAACCCTTTTGTGGACTTGAACCCTCAACTCAGCTTGGTAGCTGTCACCACATGGGAGCCTGGCTTACCTAGCCTTGAGATTTCCCATGCACTCCAGCCCCTTGGACATCTACTTAGCAGACAGACATGTATACTGCTCCTCCCCTATCCTTTCTTTCCTTTCCTCCTTGTGAATCCACAAGAACCTGAACCTACTTACATTTATAGCAGTTACTTCCTTCCCCTGAGTCCAGTCTTATTGCCCAAAACATCAAGGTCCAGAAGCCCTTCTGGCAGCCTTTGAAGGTCATCTCTAGGAGTGCTATGTCCCATTCCAGGACATTAGGAACTTAGTCAAGAAGGATGAATGGTCAGGAATAAACTCCTTGACTGGAATAGCAAGATGGATTAGCTGACTCCCAGCTGATTCCAGCCCCCCCCCCTTGCTCAGCTGTCCTTTCCAACACAACTAACTGAGTTCTAACACTGTGCTACTTTCAGCTACTTTCCAGCTACTTTCCTGTATCTCCATGCCTGCTCCTGGGGGGGGGGGGGTTCTATCCTTCTCCGGCTCACTCTAGAGCCTGTTCTACTCCAGATTCCTTTAGGATCCCAGTAAACCAAGCTCTCTGTCACCTACACAGTCCCCCATGTTAAGTTTTTCCAAACCCACCCCTTTCAAATACTGTGTTCCCCCTTCTTATAGTTGCAGAGTGACACCAGCGTTGTTTCGTCAGTTTCAGTCGTTAGGATGTGATGGTTTTTTACATGCTTTTTCCTCATTCCCTACTACTGTAAATCATTCCCGCAACAAACTGTGTATTTATCTCACATTTAGATTCTGACTCCCTTTTCCTCTGGTTCCAGAAAGGCAGGTGCATGATGGCCAGTGGTTGAAGGCCCTTTAACCGTGCTTGTTTGGGGGTGCATGTGTTTGCCTCAATATACAAATATCAGAGCAGTCATAGTAACATCTGGAAGATCCCCACTCTTCTCCCAGCTTCATTGCTGCTTAAAAAATTTTTAATTCACCAACAGCCCAATCCTACCTAACTCCCCATGTGACAATGCAGCAGCTCCGGAGGCCATTGCTGCCAGACCCACCCCCTCCCACCCCTAGTTCCTCCCCAGGAATTCTGGTCCCATGCAATCACACCAGGAGCCAAGGTTGCCTGGTCCCGTCATGCATGTGAGACCCCTCCCTGACGGGAGGATTGGACACTGGGTGCACTTAATCAGCCCCCGCCTGGTGTTGCATCTTTCTCACACATGGTATCCACCTCATCCCCACCCACAAGTTGCCCCCACACCAGTTTATCTTCTCTGGAGCAGGTTGCCATCTGAGGCAGCGAGTCACCGCCATTTGCAGCGGTGGCTCCAAAATGGCCACCAGCGGCATACTGTGTGCACTGCCATATAGCCCATTATGACAGTGAAACTCTGTTCCGCTGTCATAACACAGCAGATATGATTGGGCTGTGATTGAGAGACAGCAATGCGTCAGCATCGCTAAAGGGCCCTAATGTGAAAACAACCAGAGATGTTCTTCTCCAAGAAAGTATCTCCCCTGAAAATAAAGGATCATCAGGCAGCCTATACCATCCATCTAAACTGGGGCATGTATGTTCACCTGAATATAGTTCAACTTGATTAATAACGGTGGACGCATGAGAGGAGAGATTACAACTCTATTGTGTTCTTTAATCACCTCACTCTTCACAATCTGATTTACTGCTCTGTGTCATGGCTTGCCCCACTTGGATGTTTAAAGGCCCCATTAAAATGTTTGGGTGATTCAGTGTCTAGTCAGTGGTAACAACAGCTTGCGCCTAATCGCTTTCAGGTGGAATTTCAACAGCACTCAGGGTTTGCAAGAGCACTTTCAGGAAGATGGATGAATTAGGAAACGCAAATACGTATGCATTTTTTTTTCTGCCCAAATAAGATTTTTTGACAACATTTCAGTACGGAAATTCCTAAGCTTGATCATATTGGTAACAAAGTTAGATAGATAGATAGATAGATAGATAGATAGATAGATAGATAGATAGATAGATAGATAGATAGATAGATAGATAGATAGATAGATAGATAGATAGATAGATAGGCAGGCTTACCAGATCTCCAACCAGGACAGAGTGCTAGACCTTTAGGAGAAGGAATGTGGGCAGGTGTAGCTTGTTAAACCTTAGAGCACAATCCTAGGCATGTCTACTCAGAAGCAAGCCCCACTGAACACAATGGGTCTTGCTTCTGAGTAGACATGCCTAGGATTGTGCTCTAAGGGTTTAACAAGCTACACCTGTCCACATTCTTTCTCCTAAAGGTCTAGCACTCTGTCCCGGTTGGAGATCTGGTAAGCCTATAGATAGATAGACCGATCTTTATGGGCATAAAACAAATTTAGTTATCACAATAAAACACTGGAGGCAATCCAGGGGATCTTTACTGAACACATGGTTGTCCGGGGGGGGGGGGATTGTTAACAGGTCTTACGTCTCTCATTTTTCTATCCTACATTAGGCCAAGGTTTCTTAATCATCACTGTGATGGGCTCTCAGTGCTTGCCACTGACAATCTAAGGATGCAATCTTAAATATATTTGCTTTAGAATAGGTCTACCCATTGAACACAGTAAGACTTACACCCAAGTAAACATACATAGGATTACACTTTCATGGCCTTCCTCATTGTTCTCCGTGATTATTTGGAAGGCAGCAAGACCTGCTCTTAAAAGTGGGAAAGGAACAAACAGAAGGCCAAAGTGAAGATAGCGAGACTGAGTACAAAGGCCCCCATCTGGAAAACAGACAACTATCAGCCAACTGTGCTGTCTGGCAGTAAGATAACAAGGTCTTGCGGTGTCTGTAAGGAGGTGGAGGTAAAGCTGGTCATGCACCACAGCTGATGCTATTCTCAGTGACTCATATCTTAGCTATCCAAATAAGTCCAAAAGGTTTTCTGGTGTATGCATTTACTGTTACCTCTCCCCTGCTGTGAATTTACAGCCTTGCAGAGCAACAGCTAGTTCCATCTAAGGGGAAGCTTTTTCTTAATCAGGAAAGTGGGGTCTTCTCCCCCTCCACTCCATTGCTGGTTTACATTTTTGACTACAATTCAGGGCCATCTTGCTGCCATCTTGATTCATGAGTGAACAAAAGCCTTCTTCCACTGAACAAGATTGTTGTTGTTGTTGTTCAGTCGTTAAGTCGTGTCCGACCCTTCGTGATCCCATGAACCATATCCCGTCAGGCCTTCCTGTCCTCCACTATCTTCCTGAATTCGCTCATTTTCATGTTCATTGCATCGGTGATGCTGTCTAACCATCTCATCCTTGGCCTTCCCCTTCTCCTTTTGCCTTCAATCTTTCCCAGCATCAGAGTCTTCTCCAGAGAGTCCTCTCTTCGCATTAGGTGGCCAAAATATTTGAGTTTCAGCCTTAGTACCTGTCCTTCCTGGGAGCAGTCAGGGTTGATTTCATTTAGGATTGACTGATTTGATCTCCTAGCGGTCCAAGGGACTCTCAGGAGTCTTCTCCAGCACCACAGTTCGAAAGCATCTATTCTTCGGCGCTCAGCCTTCCTTATGGTCCAACTCTCACAACCATACATTGCTACTGGGAACACAATTGCCCTGACTATACAAACTTTTATTGGCATGGTGATTGGACATGATTGAGATGTATAAAATAAAATAAGATAAACATTTCGCAGATAAAATCGATTGGATTCGCCATGACTTGGATGCCTCATTGACAATATCTGAGGATGTCCCCTTGGCACCTGCTGGTCCGGTGTTGTGGGATTCTTTTCAGCTTGTACAGCCTGAGGATGTGGACAGGCTCCTCTGGAGTGTGAGGCCGGCTGCCTGCCTGCTTGACCCTTGCCCTGCTTGGCTAGTAATCAGATCTGCCCAGGAGGGGCTGGCCGAGTGGACGGGGAGGGTGGTCAACTCTTCTTTGATGGAAGGGGTGCTGCCGCTCGCTTTGAGGCGGGTGGTGGTTCGACTCATTCTGAAGAAGCCCTCCCTTGATTCCACAATAATGGACAACTACCGGCCAGTTTCAAACCTCCCGTTTTTGGGCAAGGTAATTGAGCGGTTGGTGGCGTCTCAACTCCAGAGGGTCCTGGATGAAGCGGATTATCTAGATCCCTTTCAGTCTGATTTCAGGCTGATGGAGAGAGTGGATAGAGGGACATTCTTGTCCCTCTCACACGACACCAGAACCAGGGGACATGCACTAAAATTGAGTGGAGGGAGAGTTAGAACAGATAAAAGATATTTCTTTACCCAGCTGTGAATATTTCTTTATTCATCTGTGGAACTCCTTGCCACAGGATGTGGTGATGGCACCTGGACTAGATGCGTTTAAAAGGGGTTTGGATAGATTTATGGAGGAAAAGACCATTACAGGTTACAAGCCATAAGCAACCTCCTGGCTTTAGAAATAGGTTTTCTCTGTGTCAGATGCAAGGGAGTGACAACAGGAAATAGGTTATCTTGTTGGCTGTGTGCTCTTGGAGGCATCTGATGGGGCCACTGTGAGATACAGGAAGCTGGACTAGGTGGGCCTTTGGCCTGCTCCAGCAAGGCTCTTCTTATGTTCTTATGTCGCTTACGTATTCTCAGAAGTTGAAATGGAAAGAAAATGATAGTAATACATTAATGAGCCGTCATGTATAGATGGAGCCTCCATGTTCAGAGGCACTGTTTCTGGTAAACAGCAGTTGGAGAGGGCTATTGCCCTCATGCCCTGCTTGCGGACTTTCTCTAGTCACCTGTTTGTCATGTATAGAGAACAAGAAGTAGTGCTACATGGACCATTATGGCCCATTCCTATGGGCCTGTTACAACAATGGACCTGGACTCCACCAAGGTGAGTTCGATGGCGGGGTGTTGGGAGGGAGCACTCCTGGGCAGACTGGGGGGAGGGGGAGAGGCGTGTCAGGGTGGGAGGGGATGTATCCTGGCGTGAGTAATGTGCACGCCTCCAGATCGTACTGACATGCCCCCTTTCTCTCCTTGGACGTTTTCCAGCTACATAGCTGGTACCAGTCCAAGGAGACCCATAGGCGATCAAGGGGCTTACGGGGGAGTAAGGGAAAATATTTTCCCTTCACTCTCCCATGCCTCCCAATCATATTCTCTCTCTTTCTCTCTCATACACTCACACTCACACCATAGCATGCAGTGCTGCCCGATTTGACACACCTGCATGCTATAGTGGGGGGGGGGGAGGCGGAGGGATTGGGCTGTTTGTCTGATTCAGCAGGGGTCTTGTCATCATATAGATGGATTTTTTTTTTAACCGAGGAGGTTACTCACCAATCCCCATGTACTTTGAGTATTACAGCTACGGAAGACAGAAGCATTGTAATATTCTAAAAAGCTTTTGCACCCAAGGCTGCTCAATGCATTGCACATTTTATGGGCACGTGTTACAGATTCACCTTGTTGAACTGGTAAAAAAATGACATTTGAAGTGCTTACATGCCCTTTTTCTTCTTCTTGTATACCTTAAAGGACATTTTTTAAGGATTATATCAAAGACGCTTTTAAATAAAACTTCTTAAATAAAATAAACACGATGGAGGTTTGTGCAACTATGGATGGTGGGGAGACCTGTCAGTAGGTTCAAAACAGGCAAAAGCATGTTCCTCCTTACACAATGATGCAAACCACACCTTTTTTCCCCTTACATAATGATGCATATCACAAGGTGCGGTGATGCTCATCAGCTGACAAGTCTTTTGAAAAAATCGAGACAAATTCATGGAGGACGGCTCGCTGAATGGATAGTGTGAAGGTTTCATGATTACTAAATGAAACCTTCTCATACAGAAGCAGAGGTACCTGCCTCATCACTGTTGGTGACAGAAAGCGAGACTAGATAGGCCTTGGGCTGATAGTCCAGCAAAGCAATTTGTGCAGAGTCATATCTGGATAGCCTGCAAAATTTACAGGGAGGGGTTGTAGCTCAACAGAGAAGCAGCGTCAGATGTACAGTACAGTGGAACCTTGGATTGCGAGCATAATTGGTTCCAGAAACGTGCTTGTAATCCAAAGCATTCGTATATCAAAGCAAATTTTCCCATAAGAAATAATGGAAACTCAGATGATTCGTTATTCTGCAAGAGATCTTTGTGTGTGTGTCTGCATTATCTCCTGGGCTCAGCTAATTAAGAAGCTGCCCTGCCGAGTCCTCCTTTGCTCTTGCAAACTGTAGCTCACTTTGCAACGTCTGATATGCAAAACCTGAGCCTTGTTCTGCAGAGTAAAAGTCTTTGCTAGAGGCAGATGGGGGAGGGGGAAAACAGCTTGTTAATGAGGTCTGCAAGACAGAAGTTGCAAAGCAAAGCCTGAGCTGCTATTCTGCACAAATGGAGCCTCTAGCAGAGGGAGAACAGAGTGTTAATGAGGGCAGTTTGTTGCCCAGGAGACGCTATTGTTACTCTGCAAACACACAGAGAGATATCTTTGAGAACACAATGTACTCGTATTGCAAGACATTGCTCATTTATCAAGTCAAAATTTAGAAAACAATTTTGCTCGTCTTGCAAAGCACTCGCAAACCAAGTTACTCGCAATCCAAGGTTTCACTGTATATGTTTATTGATGAAGATCTGCATGCTTGCAGCACCCTTAGCTTGAGCTCAAAGTTCACTGTCTGGGCATCTATCCTCTACCTGTTACTAGGCTCTTTGCTGTATGCTGCATTCATTTACAGTAAAGATCTAGCCCAGTGCAAGCATGTGCACAAGATTGGAGGTTCCCATGGCATGTAACAATTTGCAACTTTATTTCTTCATTCCAACTTTACATGGCTGAAAATCCCATAACTCTCAAATCGTTGCAAATGTGCACAAGAGTCAAGCATGTGTGCTTCCCAAGATTTAACTTCTGGAAACTTCAGTTTGAAATCTGAAGAACATTAGTGCACATGCACATACAATACTTTTCAAATGTGTCCTTAAGATCTTCCCAAAAGGCAAAAGAGAGCTAGTGTTTTACTACCAAAAGGAAAATAGATGTCTCTGGACAAGATGAACAGTAGGAGTGCATGTAGTTGTGGATGCCCATACTGAATAGTAAATGCCACCATATCCATAAGTGCCACCATATGTAATTTTAAATGTGACCCACTGGTGTTTTGTTTGTTTTTAAATGTTTAATTGCTTTGTTAATTTTTAATTGTACATTTGTTAAACCGCTGAACCATGAGCTGTCGATCTAAAGGTCGGTAATTCGAATCCGCGACAGAGTGAGCTCTCGTTGCTTGGCCAGCTCCTGCCAACCTAGCAGTTCCAAAGCATGTTAATGCGAGTAGATAAATAAGTATCGCTTGCGGGAAGGTAAACAGCGCTCCGTGTTCCAGCTACACGCTACGCGCTGCGACAAGGAGAGTCATGCCGGCCACATGACCACAGAGGCATCTTCGGACAACGCTGGCTCTTCGGCTTTGAAATGGGGATGAGCACCACACCCTAGAGTCGGACACGACTGAACTTAATTGTCAGGGGGGGGGTCACCTTTACCTACTATTTTAACACATTTTAATTGTAAGCCGCCTTGGTTGCCCAGTCGGGAGAAAGGCAGGGTATAAGTTTTTTAAATAAATAAAATAATACCCCATCTTACTTCCATGAAATGTACGGCAGCATACCTAGTTTCCAGTCGGTCTACTACCCAAACCCTAACTGGATTCAGACCAATTTTAACAAAAGCCAGTGATACATACCTTGTGTGAAAATCATCTTTTCACGTATCCTAATTTCCATTGATACATCCCTGTTTCCTCCCTAGACTTTTCAAAGGTTTCTTCATTTGAAAAAAACCAAAAACATTTCTTTCTGGTTAAAACAGAAGCTCACTAGAGTTTCACACTTTTTTTTCCTTCATATTCTTGGATCAGGTTCACAATCCTTTGGATACCAGTATAAATCTATCATTTTCTATTTTCCTTTTAATTATGTCAAGGGTTTCTTTCTGATTTGCAAGACAAAGTAGGAATCCAGCTGCAGGAGAACAGTTTTTTTTTTGGATGATGATTTTTATTCCAAGGGACCCTGGAGTACTACTTAGCAATGCACAGCTAAGCTTTGTATGCTTGCAAAACATATTCAGAGCCCAGCCAAAAGGAAGAACAGGCCTTCCTTCAGGATGCAATGACATAACAAGGGAAGAAATATGGAAATAGGCTATTTGCATGGCTGGTACATAATTAAAAAAACCCAACCCTTAAACCTCTTTAGTTATTTTACTCCCAGTTCCACCAAAGAGCATGCCACCAACTTTTTTTTTACAGTGCCAGCTTTCTACATTTAAAAAAAAACACGTACACACAACCATGATCACCTCAATATTTATTTGAAAATAAATATTTTTTAAAGTCTACTGCATGGGGTTGCAGTTGTCAGGTGGCAATTCGACAACTGCTGATGGAGATGTTGTGGCAGGGAACTCTTGTTGAATTTTTGACTCTGCCTCAACATTTCTGCCAGGAAAATAAAGTGACCAATCTAGTTGTGAGACTTGGGAAGCCTGATCCTGCCTAAGCTGTGGCGGCTGGATGTGGTCCAGACCAACCTCAGGGGAAGGGGATGTTTGTCCCCTTCCCCCAGTGTAACTGGCGCTGGCCTCAATGAGCCTCCTCAGATGCGCACTAGCTCTGGAGCTGGAACGCATCCGGGGAGTAAGGCCAGTGCGGCCTGGGACAGAGCTCAGGATCGGCACAACCCAGCGTGGATATCCCCGCCCCCTCCTAGGCCAGGCTAGCCAATGACCCCCTCCCTCCCCACCCCTGCCCTCCCTCCCCATACCCTGCATCGACTGGCTCGAGTCTTACCTGCATTGGCCAGCATGGGTCCTGGTCAACGGCAGAGTGAATGGCACTGGTCTCCACACCAGCGCCACTTACTCGAAAGGAAACACAAACGAGCTTTATGGCAGGTTTGCAACTCCTTAGGCCGGTGGAGTGTGCACTCCACCGACCTTTAATTGCACTGGATTGCGCCGTCAGTGTTTCATGAACACAAGCACTGGCAGACATTAGGCAGCAGATACAATCTCCCTTGCATTTGAATGTAAAGATCAGATGCAAAGCTGCCCTCAGCAATCTTCCTCTCTGAAGCTTCCTGTCCAAATGCATCCTCCTCCGGAGCCTGGTCTCTCCATTTAATTCTGTTGGTCATGATATGCTGAGCATGATATGCAGTTACAAGTGCTCATGACAACGCTGAACATAAAAATTGAATTCTGTTGCCTGTGGATGCTTCAGGGGCTTCACAACAATGCTTCCCAGGATCCTTTTGGCCACTACATACAAAGCATGTGGCCTAGCACTGGGCTAGGGCTTCTCCCTAACAAAGTTTAAAATGGTACCATTTTCCTTGCGCATGAGTCTGCAGTAGGATTCGAACTGGCGACCAAAGGAACATGGAGCAGCAAGAGACTCACCCAGGACACTGAGGCTGCTCTTAAAACTAGTGTACTGCTTCTTTGCACTAAAGCATGACTTTCTCTAGGAACTGAACCCAAACTTCTCATAGTACGAGAATCGTGTCACCTAGCTAGAACCACAAGCCTCTCCAACTTTCAGAAGACTGGCCGACTAACAAAGCTATAATCTTAGTACTTACAATATGGCTAGCAATATATCAAGGATGTGGATCAAGTCTCTTACTCCAAGTCTCAAGTCAAGTCCCAAGTCTTTGCCCCCAAGTCTTTGGTTGCGAGTTGCAAGTCCCTATCTATTTAATGGGGGAAACGGGTTTAAACCTGAATAGAATTGGATTTGTTGTAAAAGGCTCCAAGCCTTGAGTCAAGTCTTTTGAGTCTTTTACAATCGCCGAGTCAAGTCCGAGTCAATAGGCTCAAGTCTACATCACTGCAATATATATTATGCAAATTGCTTTACAGTAACGATCACGCTGATCTTCACAACTGTCGGTGCTCAATCAGTAATATTCTTACTGTATAGGAAACATGGTACCCAGCATGAGAAACTGGGAAACTGCAGCATGAGAAGCACTGGCGTCACTCTAGGTGGGGCAGAGCTCTACGTTACACTGATCTCTGTCCCACCGTTACACGCCCACACGAGGCGGCCCCTCTCCCTCGCCTTCGGAGCCTTTCAGGGCACCGAAGGCAATGCGCAGGAGAGCAACGCCAGTGATGAGAAGGAAGCTGGCCTGAGACTCCCAATATGTTTCACAGCTGAGCAATATGTGCACAGAACAGGGAGGGAAGATTCTGAACAGAGATCATCTGAACAGATGGGTAAGATGGCATCAGTAAATGGGCTTTAGAAAAGCTCTAATCTTTGATATGGGTATAATAATGCTTACTTCAGTCTAGAACTGAGGGGGGACATGATTGAGACATATAAAATTATGCATGGGATGGAGAGAGTGGATAGAGGGAAATTCTTCTCCCTCTCGCACAACACCAGAACCAGGGGACATGCACTAAAATTGAGTGGAGGGAGAGTTAGAACGGACAAAAGAAAATATTTCTTTACCCAGCGTGTAATTCATCTGTGGAACTCCTTGCCACAGGATGTGGTGATGGCACCTGGCCTAGATGCCTTTAAAAGGGGTTTGGACAAATTCATGGAGGAAAAGACCATCACAGGTTACAAGCCATAAGCAACCTCTTGGCTTTGGAAGTAGGTTTTCTCTGTGCCAGGTGCAAGGGAGTGACAATGGGAAACAGGTTTTCTTGTTGGCTATGTGCTCCCTGAGGCATCTGGTGGGGCCACTGTGTGATACAGGAAGCTGGACTAGATGGGCCTTTGGCCTGATCCAGCAGGGCTCTTCTTATGTTCTTATGTTCTTACCTTACAAGGTTGTTGTAAGGATTGCATAAGATAAGACACATGTCAAGCACTTTGCATGCTCAACGAGTGCCTATGCAAATGCTATATGTTATTATTAAATGATAATCTGGACTCTAACCACATGGTGTTTAAAAAGCCACCATTTTTTAGTCAGTTGCATAACTACAGTGGGAAGCGTTGGTGTAACTTCTAACGGTGAATACGCTTCCTTGGCAGAACTGCTAGTTGTTTTGTTGAGTATTTTCTGACCCTGTGCTTTAAACGATCGGGCAGGGGGACCAGACCATTTGGCTGCGGGTGATGTGAACGAGAAGGGTATATGTGAGGATTAGCCAGCCACGCTATTTATTGTGGAAAAGACTCCGTAGAAGAATGTTAATATTGCAAGGCAGCAGTTGGCAAGTCAACAGCTTCAGCACAGCCTTTTTGTTGGCTTTCAGTGGCAGCTGGATCTTCAAGTTGTCCCTGGGACAGCTGGCTACATATGGAAGACTCGGCCCTCTTTTGAAAACAACTAAGTGTGTGTACATCAAGCTTTTGCTTAGAGCAATGAGGCTTATAAAATATATACAGTACTCAGAAAATAAGGACTAAATGCTGAGCAAGGGTAAACACTGGTCAAGATTTCAAAATCAAATTGGGTCCCTTCCAGTTTTGCCATGTGCCCCCATGACTTGCCCAACGTACGTTTCTTGATGATGGAGTTTTTCTCCGTATTCTCCAGCCATTGTCTTTTGTATCCCAGAGTCTAGGACTTTTGTTTATAGCCTGATAGTAGATGGCACAGGTTTTAATGAGCCATTTGGATCTTCTTCTTTTTTTTCTAAAAGCAAGTTGGGTTTGGAACATGACATCGATCCTTCTAAGTGGGGCAGAAAACCAGTTTGATCTGAGGACAAACTGCAGGTGGATGAAACTTGAGGAAATTTTAAATTTGCAACTGACTTGCAGGATGTGTCAGACATTTCTGGAGAAGCATGTGGGGGGGGTTAAGGGGGGTTATGGTTGCTTTGTAGTTGACAAGGTTGTGAATCTAGTGCTGCCTGCCTCTGTGTGTTTGCTTCACTCAACCTATTCACATTTGTTTACAAATACATTTGTAAACAAATATGTGTATTTGCTTCACTCAACCTATTCACATTTGTTTACAAATACATTTGTAAACAAACCACTTCTTGCAAGGACACCATGACCACACACTTGGGGCATGCTAGGGTGGGGTGGGTGAACCAAGAGGTTGGGTGTGTTCACACATGTGCATGCACGCAAAAGAGACCCAGAACCCCTTGCACAGATCCTGCTTTTCTCTGTATAATATCAAAAGCAATTGACTGGGTTTATTTCAATATTACATTATGTTTATATTATTCTTCCACCAAGGAGCCAGGCCAGTACATGTGGCTCCCCCCCCCCCCTTTATGCTCAGAACCCTGTGATGTAAATTAGGTTGAGTGTGACTGGTCAAGATTATCATGTAAGCTTTGTGGCTAAGAGGGGATCTGAACCTGACTGTACTACACCACACTGATTTGCTTGTGAGTATTGGTGGTTTTGAACAGGTCAGGAACAAAACAATTTTGCTGTTACAGATACACTATGTTTAGGGAAAACAGAGCCTGAAGTCAGATACATCTCAAGATAAAAGAAACATAAAACAACATTATCAATCCTACACTGCCTTAGCTAAGGTTCTCAGCTCCATAAGCTTAAAGGTAGCAAACATCTGTAGAAGCTCTCTGAGTAGTCGGAAATCAGCATGCTGTTTCTGGTCCTCAGAAACACATTACTTCACAGGAAACTGCATAGGTTAAAGCAAGAATAAACCATAGAACAGCCTACCACCTCTGGAGTTAACATTATTCGAAATAGTTGATAGTATTATCCTATCAGCACCATTTCTAGCCACAAGCACTTGTTTTCATGTTATTAATTAACAATTGGTTACTTAATATGCAGGTAAAATTCAGGGAGGCAAGGAGTAAGGGAACATACTAGCTAGAATCCAATTACCGGTAATACAGTTCGTCAAATCTCCAGGATTTATTTACAGAACTGTTTGACAAAAAAACCCAAACAATAGATAGTTCATCCATATAAATGAGCATCCCAGAAAAAAGACTTTGCCTGGAAATCCTGTCTTTCACATCTTTCTAGAAGACAGTGTTGCTGCAATGCCCTTCTGAGGCAATTCCAGCCTTCCAGGTCTGTCATCTTCAAATGACAGTGGTTCCATCAAATGTGCAGTGGTTCCTCTTTCTGACATGTAGGCAAGCATCTGTATCTTCCCTGCCAGGCACAATGAAGATCTTCTACTACTCCTGAAGCACATGTGAATGGGGTATGGAAGAAAAAGGAAAAACTGTGTTCCGTATCACCTTTCTGCTTGAATCTGATGGACAGGAAGACCATGTTCTTCTGTGTAAGGTCTTTGGCTCTAGAACAAAGAAAGGCCTTTTAAGCTTGCTTGCTTTCCACATTGAGGGGAGGGGATGGAAATGATGTTTAGGTCATATTTGCATAATACACGTATGCATGGCTCAATTAATATCAGACTGTTTTCAAACAGGCAATTGTTGTTTTCATTTATAAATCACTGGAGAGAGGTACCAAGCAATCACTTCTCTTTATGTGGGTTTTGCAAATGAGGACTTGTTTGCTTCCTGGTAATGTAATCCTATCCGGTCTGAACCTTCTGTACAGATTGCATACCACTGTGATTATGTATTTGTCTCTCCCAGTCTGCCAAATTGCATACAGTACATTGCATTTCCAATTTGACCGCAAGTGCAGGCTATACAATGAGGTGAAGGGTTCCCCTCCCTCCATGCCCTGTCCACAGTCAGTATTCCCAGCAATTATTTTCCCAAGAACAGCTTGGGTGACATTAGCTATGCCAGCTGGAGAGAAGGTTGAATTATTACGGTACTTACCATCACAAGTCTGGACATTTATGACAGACCACATACCCACTCTTGCTGGTGTGTGACCTGCTGGCTGGGATCTAAACACAGGCAAGCAAAATGCCTTGATATCCCTTTGCTTCAGGGAATCCATTTGTTTTGATACTGTACCTTACACAAGAGCATTTTTCTAAATGGTACAATGAATTCACTGTAGTCAGACACCTGTCGGAGGGCCTCCTCATGATTCAGGTCCATGATGGCAAAGGTCATCAGCTGTAATTCTTTTTTAAAACAGGACATAGTTACTGTAGAGAAACCAGGCAACTATTGAGGTACATACCCCACAGGAGGCATGGAGTGATATAAATGGAGGACACTTCAATGTTGGGTCCCAGATGTTTCAGTTGAGCCATGAAAGGGATATGAGTTATTAGTGAATATCCATTCCAGTCAATGAATTTTGTCCGAACAAGAGGACTCTTCTATGAAAAACAGTATGAGAAGATATGGCAGGTATGGCTGCAATTGTCTGCAAGCAAAACATAAATTCAGAAGAATGAGGATGTCATAATGCACATTTTATCCACAATGGAAACCATGACCAGTCTTTTCAATAATCCTCAAGATGTTCTAGTGTGTTTAAGTTCAAGTGTTGCACAAGTGCAATTACAAATGATTTACTATCTGCTGGACAGAAAGGTAAGACTGCACTGATGGTCTTCTAGAACGATAAATTGTTTTGTACTATAGGTAAAGGTATCACTTGTTTGAAAGCCAGTCGTGTCTGACTCTAGGGTGCGGTGCTCATCTCCGTTTCTAAGGCTGAAGAGACAGCGCTGTCTGAAGATATGTCCGTGGTCACGTGGCCAGCATGACTAACAGAACACTATTACCTTCCCACTACAGCAGTACCTATTTATCTACTTGCAATTTCTTGCTTTCGTAGGTTGGCAGGAGCTGGGACAGGAGACAAAAGCTCACTCCGTCATGCGGCACTCGGGTCTCGAACTGCTGTCCTACCGACCTTCAATTGAGCGTCTTAACCACTAAGACACCAATACAAAAAAAAATGTCTCTCCAATTCAAAGGCACAACCTGAAAATAACCAATGAACAAATCAAAAGTAATATGTTTTCTTGTTGTGGCCTAGAAAAATCTATTTGGGTAAAATGTGTCCTACTCTTTGGGAGCAGTTTCATAGACTCTTAATAGTGCCTAGCGGAACCCTGGCAAATTCCAGCAAATCAGTTCTTGTTCACTTTGTCTATCTAGAAGTAAAGATGATCATGTGAATAATTTTTCAGAAAATGGTAGAGTAATCTTTGATGGCATGTTGTTTATCCAAAAACTACCTGATGACGCTATTACCAAATAAAGTCAAGCTTACAGCAAAATATACATTTTTAAAATTTATTTTATTTGTAAAAATTTTATACTGCATTTCCATTCAAATTTCTAAAGCAGTATTCCAACAATGAAATCATGAAACATCATAAAATAATTTAAACTACCCTCCCCCCCCCAAAAAAAAACTGCAATAAAGGAAAACCAATAAATAAATAAAATGGGACAGGCCAGTGGCGTAGCTAGACTGGAGCGGAGGCAAGTAGTTCTGGAAGACTCCGTTACACCGGAGTCAGCGGCCCCTCCCCCTTGCTGTTGGAGCCATTCTGGCAGCAAAGGCAACACGCAGGACACTCCACTGCTGCAGACAAATGCTGTACCTAGACACAGAGGTGAAACTAGACTAGAGCAGAGGCAAGTAGTTCTGCAAGACTCTGTTACACCGGAGTCAGAGGCCCCTCCTCTTTCCTGTTGGAGCCATTCCGGCAGCGACAGGGGAGTGTCCTGCGTGTTGCTGTTGCCGCCAGAATGGCTCCAACAGCAAAGGGGAGGGGCCACTGACTCCGGTGTAACAGAGTCTTGCAGAACTACTTGCCTCTGCTCTAGTCTAGTTTCACCTCTGGGACAGGCAGAAAATTTGCATCTTCAGGCAACAATGGTGCTTGCCTTCCCATGGGCCCCTTAAAGGTGTTCTTGCTTGCTTGTCCTGACCAATCGCCTGTCTGGAATGCCCCCATGTGTGCTGGGAGCAGCGGCGGAACGTCGGTGGAGCGCGTGGAGCAGGAGCTCCAGGCGCTCGGGGCGGGAGGGCGCAATCGGGGGAACTCAACGAAGCGCCGGATTGGCCCTCCCGCCCTCCCTGGAGCCCGTTCGGCTCCGAAATGAGCGGTAAACGGGCGGGGGCGCATCACGCGCGCAGGCCCCACCCCCGCGTGCCCGGTGCTGGGCACGCGCCCGTTCATCTCTGGCTGGGAGGAAGCTGGGAAAGTTAGCCCTGCCCAAATATGCACATGGGCAGAGCAGCATTCTAAAAGTGTTGTAACTCCAACAGAAAAGGTGCTGTAACTCATGGAAGCCAACCAGCATACATATAATATTGCATATTTGGAAGAGTCGTTACACTAGATCGTAAATTTCAGGATGCAACCCCAAAAACATGGATGTCATAGTGCAATCCCATGCATGTCTACTCAGAAGTCTCATTCAATTCAATGAGGTTTACTCCCAAGTAAGTTTGCATAGGATTGCAGCCATAAGGAGGAAATGTTCCCTTACTGTTTGAGGCTTTGGCACAGGCTGGGAACTTGAGAGTAGCATAAAGAATGTGGAATAATATCATCAAGCAGCTGGTTCTTCACAAACTACTAAAATATTTGGAATAGAGCAAAAATCCACAGTTTAGTAGAAAGGTCTCTGTCATGATGAGAATAAAAAAAAAACACTTCAGAAGTCCTTGGAGCAGAGGCATACAGATGGTCACTACCATGTACTGGTGTCGCTATGGGGGGGCAGGGGGATGCAATGCCCCCAGGTGACAACCACGGTCTCCTCGCAAGGAGGAGCTGCGGCAGGATTTTTTCGCTCCGCAATCGCGGAGCGGAAACGTGAAAAAACCGGAGTGTTTTCTGGGCCCTCCCACCTTCCCCGGGTCCTAGAAGGCTTCAAATGAACCCTTCTGGGAGCAGAGGGGGCAGGCAATGCTAGCGACACAACTAGCATTGCCGCCCCCGTGACCTGCTAGCGACACAACTAGCATTGCCCCCCCCCGTGACCTGCTAGCGATGCAACTGCTACCAGATTGCATATGACAGTTCAGTGACAGAACTAAGGCTCAGACCAGAGGTGCAGAAGCTCATGTTGAAATGAGCATTTTCCATGGAATAAGTGCATGTTTGGATGTAAAATCCACATGGTTTTCCTTATCTGTGATCATTTCCCCATGGAATAAGCCAACTACCTCTTTATTCCATAATAATAATAATAATATGCAGTATTTATATACCGCCTTTCTTGGTCATTGGATTTCTCCTCTGACTTTAATCCAAGGCGGTGTACATGGGCAGGCTTTCTAAACCCCAAGGGGTTTTTACAATATAATAACGTTCTAATATTTCGTAGAACCCTTCATTCTAGATGTTGCTTTCACAGTCCATCTCTCTCTCTCTCTCTCTCTCTCTCTCTCTCTCTCTCTCTCTCTCTCTCTCTCTCTTTCTGGCGTTCGCCTCACCATGCTCAGCTGACAGGGCAACCTTGACTCTCTCTCAAGTGCAGCTGCAGTTCCACTCCCCCACAGAGGCTCTGCAACTTATCAGCTCGGCGTGCCAGCAGCTCTCCAACAGACACAGACATTTCCGGCCGTCTTGAACTGCCATCCTTCAGATCTTCAGGCATTTATGAGACGATCGCTCTACCAACTGAGCCAGACATCCTGAGTTGTGAATCTTCTTCGAGGGTTTTGAACGTTTGGTTGCAAAACTCAGGTGGTTATTATTTGTGAGTTCTGAGTCCTCAGAGGAGGTGAGACAACTCCCACGACTGACTCCTGGAGGAGCCTTCCTTTTCCACAGCTTGTCCTGTCCTTGGTTTTGGCTTTAAAAGGCAGCTGCCTCTTCCCCCTTGCTTGAAACGACTAGGAGAGAAATGGGCAAAAGCAGTGTGTGTTTGAAATGTTGCTGATTGTTTTAATCTTTTGATCAGATGGATAATGATGGATATTGTTTTAATCTTTTGATCAGATGGATAATGGAGGAAAGCTGTATTCAAGTAATCCTTTGTGGAGTAAGTTGCGAGCCTTCATTGGCGTTTGGCAGGAAGAGGTTGTACATGGCTCTCACCAAAAATTACCAAAATGTGGAGCAGATCTACTACGTTTCAGGTAACTTGAGGCATGCTGGAGCAAAGCTATGGAACTTCGGAGGAACTACAAACTGGTGAAGGCGGGCAATTGCCATTCTGGGAGCTCCAGGACAAGTGTGCCCTTCTTCGACATCCTTCGACAACAGTTCAAGGATGCAGTTCCTGCATGGACCATGTTGCGGTCATATCCCACACAGAGGCGTTCTAATATGGGGGGAGCAGGTGTGCTCCACCCCAGGCGCTGAGTGGGCGGGGGGCGCGGCAGCAGGGCTCGGGGCTGCGCAGAGCGGCACGGCACTGGAGCCCAGCTGGCGCGCCCCTCTGAAGCAGCGCGCCCACTCGGTGCGTCCCAGGCCCGAGGATAAGCCCTCCTCAGAGCGACCGCCCAGTTCGGTGGTCGAGGGCTTCCTGAGAGGGCCGAACGCGTCGCGCCAGCTATTATAGGCTTTGCGCATGCGCAAAACCTTTCTGAGGGCAAACGGGCCTGTTTGCCCTCAGAAAGGCTTTGCGCATGTGCAAACCCTATAATAGCCGGCACGACGTGTTCGGCCCTCTCAGAAAGCCCTCAACCGCCGAACTGGGCAGTCGCTTTGAGGAGGGCTTGTCCCCGGCCTCCGGAGTGGAGCCTCTGGAGGCCGGGGATGCGCCGAGTGGGCTCTCAGCTCCGAGTCCGGCTGCTTGGGGGGGCGCTCCAACCCCGCCCCCCCAGGCGCCGGGAGGGCTGGGAACGCCACTGATCCCACATGAGTAGCTCAGGGAGATGAGGTGTGCCTGTAGCTCCCAGAGGCCACGCCAAAGCAGGTACGGTGGTGGAGGGGGCGGTTCAAGGGTGGTTCGGGGCAGAGCAGGGTGGGGAGCAGGCCAAACTGGGGTAGTTCAGGGAGGTTCAGGGGAGGTTCTTGGTAGCAGCAGCACACACCAAGATCCTATCCAACCTTCCTGGCCTGGGCCTGTCCCCAGGAGTCTCCTCAGAGTTACATCAGCAAAAGAGCTGGCGTAGGTATGAGGAGAACCATTGGTCAAGTAAATATTTTTATTTTTTATGTTCTCTCCTGGGCCGTGTTGTTGTCCATCCCGTCCCCCACCACCACCACCACCATAGCATGAAGTGCACACTCTGGAAGTGAAGCTGCATGGTATAAACTGGTGGGAGATAAGACTGGGCCACTTAAAACACAGCAACTATTCCCTCCTTACCTGTCAGGGAAGTCAAGTCTGTGTTTTGAACATGCTCCTATCAGCATTTCAACAGTGGGACATGGCAAAGCCGAAGCCAAAAGCATGTGCAGCTGTGTCTTGTTTGATTGAGGGAAAAATATAATTGGTTTGTCAAAACCGTGTGGCTCACAGAATATGGTTCCAAGTAGGGTCCATTACCCTCCCTTTAAATTACAACCCCCAATTTCTTAACTTCCTGAATGGCAACCTGTCAAGATTCTTACACTAACTGACTGGAGATTGTTTCCAGATTTTGCATGGCAAAAAGCCAATGTCAGAAAAATGATATTACATCAGTTTAAGTTTGTAATTTTGGAAACCTAGCCATGTTTTTTTATAAAAAAATTGTAAATATCTATCAGCACATCGGCTGTTCCACTGCAATATTTGTTGCTACATGTCAAAACTAGGAACATTCTTCCAATCCTCTCTTTTAAGCAAGATATCCTTCAGAAACTCTTTCAAAAATATTGCTACTTATGTACAGTTGGTGTAATTCTATCCTTCCTGACTGGGTTTTTTCCCCTTGTTTCCCCCCTTTTCTTTCACATCTGTAACACTTAGAGCTGATGCTGATCTTTTTAAAGAGCACATACACATGTGTGCATATGCATGCATGTGCACACACACACTGTTTCAAAATGACACCTGGCTGATGCATTGAACTCTGAATTGTTGACGTTCAAGAGGTGATACAATGGGGCTCAAAGGGAAAAAAAAAAGATGATCAAATCTGACTACTTGCCCCAAGGCAGTGTCTTCTGCATGTCATACATATCAACCCAGATTAGCCTTTACAATCCAGACAACAACATATCCTGCAAGCACTGAGTGGGGAAACAGTGTACTCTGCAAGCACTGAGTTTGGTCTAAAACCAGGTGCCTTTCAAAAGTACTTATTCACACAATACACATTCAATGTATGAGATTTACAGCACAAGCCTAGGCATGTCTATTCAGAAGTAAGTGCCACTGTGTTCAATGGGTCTTCTTACTCCCATGAAAGTGTAAGGATTGCAGCCTTACTGACACAAAAAGTGGTAATGGCCACATCATTATTTATTACATTTCTTTGTCCTCCCTTTCCTCAATGCTCAAAGCAGCATGCGTTGTTTCCCCCCTCCCCTCCATTTTGTCCTCACAACAATCATTGGAGGTAGGTTAGCTTTCCAGATAGTGACTGGCCCAAGGTTACCCAGCCAGCTTAATGGCAGAGTAGGGATTTGAACCTGAGCCTCCCTTGTCTGACACTCTGACTGATAGGATTGTACTATTAGCCTACTGAAGTATACAATATGATTTTGTTTTATATTGTTAAAAACAAGTAACTGTTCCCCTCAGTCCTCATATTTGAAATTCTTTATTTTTGGCATCAACCCTGGAATGTCTCCCCAGAGTAATTCACATCTGTGCAAGTAACAATAGGAAGCACAAATACTTCTGGTGACACAGGGTAGGGAGGGCAAGTGGAACATGGAATAAGAAAGGTCCGAAACAGAGCAGGGACGTAATACATTCAAGCCTTCGTAGACACCTTGGGTACATAAGAACATAAGAAGAGCCCTGCTGGATCAGGCCAAAGGCCCATCTAGTCCAGCTTCCTGTATCTCACAGTGGCCCCACCAGATGCCTCAGGGAACACTCAAGACAATAAGGTACTTGTGTCCTGTTGCCACTCCCTTGCATCTGGCATTCAGAGAGAGGCTAAAACCTGGAGGTTGCATATAGTAATGACATTAAAACGTATGTTCAAGTGCCCCAGTACTTACATAACAGTCACTGAAAGACACTTTAATTGCAGTTTTGTACCCTCTTGACAAATTCCTACAGCCCAGTCCAAACTGGGCTGAGTGCTGGTTTCACTTGCAAAAGTGCCACTGTGGCAGCGGAAGTGCCACTGTGATGGCACGCGCAAAGATGCCACCACCAGTGTACATGGCTGGCAGCCGCGTGTGTAGGCTGGCAGAGAGGCCTTCCGCCACCAGCACCAGTAAGTTGGCGATGGGGCGCATGTTGGGAGGAACAGGCAGGGAGGGGGAGGAACAGGAGAATGTCTGGGGGGCAGGCAGGATACAGAAAGGGGGAGGGAAGGGGTGAAGGGGGTGGATCCCAGTGGCACCAGCATGCGTCAGGATCCTAACTCTATCCCTCCCCCTGTCCCTTCTCCCTTAATCTGTTGTATCTTGATGCGCTAGTGGTGTCCACATGACTCTTTCATATCCCTAGGGCTCTTTAAGGGTTCAAAGCCTGCTGTAGCAGCCTGCTATGGTCTATTTCCATTGCTGGGTAGAAGCTTCTGGAAGGCATTGTTTATCCAATTCTTATCCCTTAATTGGGCACATTTTCTAAGCCCTGTTAGTGTTCCCAGGCGAGGACTGGGCACCTGGAAGTGACCGCATATCTTGTTGAGTTTTCCTCCTGCCCCTGATTATCTTATATTGGAAAGCACTGGGCATTGTTTCAGGGTCCAGGTCCAACACCTGCAACTGAGCGCCCCAGTTTGTGTGATGGGTTCTTTCTTAACATGCTTTTCCTCTCTTACTAACCATTGGGAGTATAACTATACTAAAAGCTATTATTAGGCATAGTAGGCCTATATAAGAAAGCCCAGAGCCCATTATCAGTGAGCATCTGTGTAGGTCGTCTGCTGGGGTGCTGCCTGCACACCATGGACGTAGGAGTCGCCCGTTGCTGAATCAGTGCTCCTGGCAACCCAAGGGACATAAGCATGCTATCTGTCCTGTTTGCTTTCTTGAGATCATTAACGCTGCTCAACAAAAAGCATTTGCTTTACCCATTGATGTGCTTATTGCTTCCAAATCTGAATAGAGCCATTGTCCCCCTGGCAATACAGCAGCTCATACCACTGGCAGTGATAATGCCAACACACCATTAAGGGGGACGTGAGAGGCACTATGGGGCGAGAGAGGAAATCCAGTACAGGGCTTTGCTCCAGGGCCTCTAGCAATCTCGTATCAAGACTGCACTACCCCACACTGATGTGCCTGTTACTTACCAAATACCACTAACTGGTTTTACTAAACTTGTGTTGAGCTGCATGCTGAAAGCTGTGGGTTTCGTCTACTAAACATAATGTAAACTGCTCCCCAGGGTTGTATCCCTGCCAAGAAATGACTATGGAGCAGGAACCTCATAGTGGAGACGATTTTGTGTAGCCAGACCCAATAAACCCTATCTATAATAAATAAAGGCACTGATAATTATTTTATGATGTAATGTAAACAGTACAAGTACTCTTATGGTGAGGACTATAAAAAATGTAGTTCCCCTATTTGGTTCTTAAGTTGCCGTGGTATGTGAGTGGACAGGACCACTTTACTACCGTTTGTGCCTATTCTCACACTCTTGCAGGGCTCCCTAGCTTGTTAATTCCATGTCCCTTTTGTCATTCAAAACCTTTCTTTAAGCCCAATGTCACCTCATTTACAAACCACACAAAACTAACCAAGGTCATCACTTCAACTCTTCCGTAACTTGACTCATATGCATTGCCTGAAAGGAAGTTCTCATCATCAACTCTTCTTCCATGAATGGAAGCTTAACAGCTGCACACCACAGTCCTTAGGAAAGCCTGTTGGCCTAGTAGCCAAACACAGAGGCATAGCTACACCCCCAGCAGGGGGTGCTGACATTACACCCACCCACATGACGCCACAAGCCCCGCCCCCTGGGGGCGTGACGTCACTTTCACGCTGCCGCAGCCAACTTTCGGCAGCAAATCTGCGGCGCGAAAGCGCACACACACCCTGGGTTTTAGGTCAAATTTTGACCTCAAAACCCACGGGGGAGCATCCACAAGCCGGGGGGGGGGATGCACAAGCCAGTAGAGCTGGGCGACTGTGGCTGAAGAAACGGGACTTACTCAGCCTTCGTGCAATCCCCCCCCCAAGCCCGGATGCAGCCTTCTCCCTTCTTCTTATTCCGTTGTGCCCAGCTAGGCGCTAGAAAGGCTGTCTGCGCCTGCGCAACCTTGCTGAGAGCCTTTCTAGCTCCTAGTCTCGCTGGTGGAGGACTCCTGAGTGGAGGACTCCTGAGCCATGCGTTCCAAGTCCTACCACACAGACTACATGCTGTCCTCACCACCCCTTACCTAACATGCATACACCCTTTTGATTGCCTCAAACCACTTCTTATCTTGTTGTTGTTGTTCAGTCATTAAGTCGTGTCCGACACTTCGTGATCCCATGAACCACATCCCGCCAGGCCTTCCTGTCCTCCACTATCTTCCTGAGTTCGCTCATTTTCATGTTCGTTGCATCGGTGATGCTGTCTAACCATCTCATCCTTTGCCTTCCCCTTCTCCTTTTGCCTTCAATCTTTCCCAGCATCCAAGTCTTCTCCAGAGAGTCCTCTCTTCGCATTAGGTGGCCAAAATATTTGAGCTTCAGCCTCAGTACCTGTCCTTCCAGGGAACAGTCAGGGTTGATTTCATTTAGGATTGAACTTTTTATCTAGGTTGTGGCTTTGTCCTCTTTCCGTAACTAATTTGGACCTAGCCCCATATTGCCAGTCAGTATCTCAAATTCAAAAGGGCCATTCATGTATTTCCAGGCTGTGCTCTTCTTCAAGGCCATGACAACATTTGACACTTGGCTGTCCAATATCTTAGAATATGTTTATATTGTCCCATGTTGGCCAATTGATGGGCTGTGCTGAAATCAGCTCGATGCTGTGAGCTTCAGCATCAAAAGATGAAGTCATTGTGTCAAATATGATGATTAGATGATGGGTATAAGGACGCTAATGACCATATGGGGGATCAGCAGTGGCCACAGGGATGCTTTTATGTCATGGATATTTGCTAAACATGTGTTCAGCACATGCTAAGTTCAATTTTACCTCCCAATCATTTCCACCACCTGATAGCCATTTTGCCTTGTTTGGGTAATAGACGTAGCACGATATCTGCCTGCCCCATTGTCTCTTACAATCATCAACCATCACCACCTAGAGATTTTCCACTCAAACACAATCTGTGTTTGTAACTGTGATCTACATAGTTGAAATTAATGTAGCTTCAGATAGCCTGCTGCTAGGCTGCTTAGTAGGTACCATAGTATTAGTGATATTGCTGCTTTCTTTTGGGTCAGACTAACTGATACTAGATGATAGGCACTGACTTGCCACAGTCTCATGTAGAGGTTTTTGCCAATGGGAAATAAACCCATGGGATAAGGTAACCCACACGGGTATTGCTTCCTAACATGTGTGTGTTCCATGGAAAATGCCCATTGTCACGTGGGTTTCTGCACATTTGGTTTGAGCCTAAAAAAAAGAGTTGTCAGAGCAGAACTTTCCAGCGCCAGTGCAGCCACAATGCAGCCCCGAGGTAAAGGACCAAATGTTCCCTCACCTTGAAGAGGCCTCCATGACTGCCCCTGCACTGCAAAATACAGCTTGGCACAGCTACACCGGCGCTGGAATGTTGGTTAGGATTGCACTGTTAATGTCTTATTTGGCCTGAATGCTATAATTCTGTGTGCAGCTACCTGGAAGTAAACCCCAGTTTACACAACTGGACTTACTTTCAGGTGAACCTGTGTTGGATCCAGTGATGAGGCTCCAATATTTAGCTGCCATCCCCCCACTGACATCTGCTAGAAATGGCTATAGATGCACAGCTGGACACCCAGTACTGGTGAGCTGCTGGGTATCTTGTGTTCTTCCCAGTGGCGTCACTAGACGCGCGTCACCCTGGTGCGGGGACGCGCGTCACCCCCCCCAGGGGCACGACGTTATAGGCGCGGGGGGAGGGGGCCATCCGGCTCCCCCCCCGCATCGCGTCGCCCCCCTCCGGACGCTCCGAGGCCGGCCCGGGAGCCGGCCTCGGAGCGTCCGACCCCGTCGGTGCTCCAGGGCCTTCTGAACGAAGGCCCAGGCAGCGCGTCAATCCGGGTATTTTCCGGATTTTCGCGCATGCGCAGACCCGTTTTGAGGGCTTTTGCCCTCAAAACGGGTCTGGGCATGCGCGAAAATCCGGGAAATACCCGGATTGACGCGCTGCCTGGGCCTTCGTTCAGAAGGCCCTGGAGCGCCGACGGGGTCGGACGCTCCGAGGCCGGCTCCCAGGCCGGCCTCGGAGCGTCCGGAGGGCGACGCGCGTCACGGAGGTGACGCGCGAGGGGGTGCGCGCGTCACCCCATGACGCACGTCACCCCCTGGCGGCCCGCCCCCCCGCCACGCCCCAGTGACGCCCATGGTTCTTCCAAAATCACTCTATTTTTAGCCAATTGGGAGGCTAAAGTTCTTTTGGAAAATCTGCCATTAGGTGCCAAGAACTGTTTAAAAAAAAAGGCAAAACACACAGACAAAAAAAACCTCGCCTGTAATCAGGAACTTGTAGGTGCTGAGAACTGGAGGATATCTGCTTCCAATTGTGGTTGAATAGCTGGCCTGAACTCAAGAAATTCTGGCCCAGGGAATAGGATATGGGTATAAAACAATGAGAAAAAAACGGATCCATAGACAACCTTTTTCAAAGGCTAAAATAAATGACCCTGTGAGACCTCAAGGATATAAGCTAGCCTATCAATCAACCCCACTTCACACGGTCCCTTACTCAGGGTGCTGCTGGTAATAGCCATCTAAGCCCCTAAGTGAGGCCATGAAGAGGCTGCCTGGATCCCAGGGAGATAAGACCGTGTGGAAAGCTGACAGTAGGGTATTTTGCAGTGCTGAATTACTGGCATTTGGGTCAGTGAGATTTAGGGTTGCCCAAAGGCTAGGGGAAAGAACCTGGCCCTGACTGGACTTTAAATAAGGTTAGATATGCAGAAATCAACAGCTGAGGTGTTCCTTGACATGGCGCTAAATATGGTCACCTGCGACAGGAAATAAAAGTTCAGAAGTCATCAAGTCCGTTGCTCAAAAGAGACATGCCAGGGCTGGAGCCTGTCATTTTTTGGAAACACTTACCTACCCTCCTACCTTGATGATATGAGAAGGTTGAAGTATAGCAAAGCTCACCCACTTCTGCCCAGTGGCATTTCCTTTTCCTGATTGATTTTGCAGGATCACAGGTCTGATCCCAGGCATTCAAAACAGATTTGGGGAGGGGTAAGACTGATATGGCCAGCGGGTGGCGCAGCGGGTTAAACCGCTGAACCATAGCTGTCGATCGAAAGGTCGGCAGTTCAATTCCCGCGACGGGGTGAGCGCTTGTTGCTTGGCCAGCTCCTGCCAACCTAGCAGTTCTAAAGCATGTCAATGCGAGTAGATAAATAGGTACCGCTTGCGGGAAGGTAAACAGTGCTCCGTGTTCCAGCTGCATGCTACGCGCTGCGGCAAGGAGAGTCATGCCGGCCACATGACCACGGAGGCATCTTCGGACAACGTTGGCTCTTCGGCTTTGAAATGGAGATGAGCACCACACCCTAGAGTCGGACACGACTGGACTTAATTGTCAGGGGATACCTTTACCTTTAAGACTGGTGAGCCCTGGCTCTTGTTAAGTGGCCATTCATCAGCTTTGGTGCCGTTAACACCAGTCTGGCCTGCAGACGTGAAGCAAGTCGTTTTTCCCATCGTTGGATCTCTAGGCAAGGGAAAGCCGGTTTCATTTCATTTCTGCATGCAGTGCTGCTGTTTAATGCACAGGAACCGAGCAAGACTCACTCCCACCCCCCAAGTTGGAAATTCTAATTAAATCCTTAGGAGCACTGGGAGGAAGCTTCAGAAGTAGAACCAGGAGGCACCACCCTGTGACTATTTTCATTCATGGCAGTGTTTCACTGCACAGGGTGGTAATGGGAGTTTGCCAAGTTGGGCTCTAGCCAAGGGCCCACCCAACCAGGCCAGGCTCTGAACCCTCAGCACCAGTGGCGGTGGCAGCTCCAAATGTGCCATCAGGGGGCTGGCGGAAGGCACCTTGGCACTGATGTATAGGTCTAAGGCTATCTCTGTTAAAGAATCTATAAGGCTGTCTATGTTGGATCCTATATGTGCAAACCCCATCTGAACTTTATATACTTGCATGATGGCTGGTGGTGTTGGAGGTAAGGCAGGCATTCCAGACTCATTGCAGGCACACTTACAATGTATGCACAGAGATCTCAATGCACACAGCAAGAGCGGAAATGAATTTTGGGTGGAAATTCCCAAGCAGTTTCTCCTCATTTGAACGTTCTTGCAAAAATTCAACTTCAGACTCTCCAGATTTCAGTTTGTTATCAATATTTGAGAGTTTGATGGATTTATTTACAGATGTAAAAGGCAATGACTTTATCGGTTAGTTAAATATGTTTTACCAGAGATCCTTCACATTCAGCTCTCAAAAGCAATATCACATTTGAAATCCAGAAGAATCTGATTCAGATTCTGAATATGTGGGAAATTGCTTGTTTGGCACACAACCAGTTTGCAACACATGCACATTCAATCCATATGAATCTGCTCAGAATTGAAGATCTGTGTCAGAGATCCTACTCCAGGTGCCCCTGCTTTCTGAGGCCTGGAGTCAAGGGTGTCACTAGGGTTGGTCATCATGGTGTCACCCCTATGGACCTCTTCCCATACCGGACTACACGATGTGGAGGCCTCCTGGGAAATGCAACCCTGCGCAAGTTGCAGCGGGGATGGGGGAAAACCCATTTTCTACCAGTGGTGCATTTTCGTACCACCGCTAATAAATAGAATAGAAAGTCATTTTGGTGTCACCCCTCTCTAGGGTGTCACCCAGTGCAGTTTGCACCCCCTGTGCCCCCCTAGTGATGCTCCTGCCTGGGGTAAAGCACAAAGTGCTTTGTGATGGCACGCCCATTACGGAATGCCCTCCCCTACAGCTTTGTTTGATACCAACTATTTTCATTTTTTAGGTGACAGTTCAAGACATTTTAATCTTCTGAGGCAGTACTTTCCAACCAGTGGTATCACTGGTGGTGCATCAGAGTATAACACATGGTACTTGGCCCCACCGCCAAAAGATTGGGTGACAATGCTCTGCCTGGCCTGACTCCACCAAAAACGGAGGTGCCTGGGATAGCAGAACAGTGGTGGCAAGATGTGACTGTGCAGTGACCCAACCTTTCAAAAGAGTCATGGATTGAGCAAGGAAGGTGCAGAGTGGAAGAGAGATCAGGAGGAAGTAGCAACTGGAGAAGACTTCCTTGCTGCAGGACAACTGTGGGGTAAGCCGCCCATTACTGTGCACTGTGGCTGTCTCTGGTGGTGGTGGTACTTGGGAAAACAGTTCCTGTAAAAGTGGTGCTTGGAAAAATGTTACTTGTAAAAAGAAAAGATTGCAGTTTAGACAGCATGTACTGCTGCAGTTTTTAAGTTGGTTTTTATGGCTTTTATTGTACTTCAATATTGAATTTTCTTGTAAACGGCTTTGAATATTTTAGCAGAAGAGCAGTATAATAAAATGCTTCAAATAAACAAAGCAATCTCTGTGGGAAAGTTCTTCATGGACTGAATAAAATTGGGTACCCAAAGTGGTGGCATTAATTTGTCCGGACACATCTGGAATGAGTCATTCGTGCATTTTTGCACACATTGGGCTGGGGTATGGGTGCTATATTTAGCTATGCCATGGAACTCAGGGTGACAGACATACAATTCCCAGGCACTGACCAGACACAGACCTGCTCTATCATGTGCACATCCTGGACATCCACTCACAAACCACTGGACATCACAAGCACATCCTGGACATCCACTCACAAACCCAGAGAATTCCAGAATCTTGTGTATTGTCAAAGCACCTGGCCTTACTCTCACTTCATACACAGCATCAGCCATGCCACACTTAGTGCATGGTGAATATCCCTTGAATTGTGACATTTCTGGTGATGATAATCTATACCAGGGGTGGCCAAACTGTGGTTCCTGAGCCACATGCGGCTCAATGTGTGGCTCTTGGAAATATGCTGGATGAGCGCCTTTTTGCATCACAATTAATATAAAAGATAAATAAGAAATTTTCAAGCTTTATAATTATTTACCAGGTATAAACTGAGAGTCCACTGGATTAAAACGTAAGTTTAATGTTCATGGTGAGTAAATATAGTTAAGAATGTAAATGCTTCTTAAATATTGTGGCTCTCAAACATCTGAAGTTTAGCATATGTGGCTCTTACATGAAGCAAGTTTGGCCACCCCTGATCTATACCATCAGGTCAGCCCAGGTCAGTTCCCTTTCCAAATAAAAACCTTAATAAAATGTAATTTTGGGTCCACTGTGTTATCATTAATTCTGCCCTGCATCCCATCTCAAAATTCTACCCTTGAGCCTTAATTAAAGAGGCACCCATAATAAGAACATAGGAGAGCTACGCTGCACGTACTTGAATCATGGTACAGTTATGGCGAATTTAATAAAGGTGGTTGACAGGGTAATTGTTAAATAACATGCATGCATCATCACAGCTCTCACACAAAGAGCCTTTAATTGTTTTTTGGCATCCAAGGAAAGGAAAAAGAACTGCTGAGCTAACAGACAACATGTAATCCATCTGTGTTTGTTTTGGTGTATCCTGGATTTGTGGGAGATACTGGCAAGAGATGCTGCCTGGGGTACACTGACCTTTGCACACTCGGCAAAGTAATAGCTCACGAGACTAATAGCGTGTAAAACAAGAAGGCTGCTTGTCTTTAGATTATGCCCTGGGTCACTTAAAGCATGTGGGAAAAATGTGTTCAGATAAAGGCAACAAAATTGTTAACACTTTTAATTATGCCAAGATTACAGAGGACTTTAGACAGCCAGGAGAGTTCACTGTTATTGAAAAACCTTATCTGCTGCCATTCAGTGAATGGTCCAGCTAGTAAAATCCTTGGTGGAGCTTTCTTGGCATATTCATTCATGATGTTTGTCCATCCATTCAGCTCCTTTTGAACAATCAGCCTGATCTTAATCCCACACAACAATAGCAGCTTCATTCAGGGCTCCTTTATCACACGGTGCTTATAGCTCTCACTTCCTTGCAAAGAGAACAGAGTTTTTGTGCTCTGGTTTATTTGGCAACTGTCTGATGGAGTTGACCAGTCCTTAAGAAAGTCTAGGATAATTCATTTAGAACCAAAGGTGCCGTTTCAGTGCTTATGATCTTGGTACAGCAGATTAAGGGGCCACTTCATAGATTCGGTTTTTAAGTGTACACCTAAGATGTGTTAAGTGTACAGCTAGAAATGTAAAGTGTGAATGTAACAAACATGTGGATCATACTGGCATATTCAGGGCTTCGCAAGACTTCCTGACACCTGAGGTGGCATACCAGATGCCTTTGCCCAAGGATGTGCCAGTCTCTGCTCCTACCATTCTCCAATGTTCTAGCTCAGCATTGTCCTCTCCTCTGCATTTCCCCCTCTCTGTCCACCTCCTCCCTTTCCAATCCAAGGAATGGAAGGAGGAGCAGTGGAGGCAAGTGGGTGGACAGATGTGCCTGATGCATCTACTTCAGTTGGCCTCTTGGCTGGGCCGGCCCTGGGCATATTCATCAGGGAGCCATGATGAGCTGCAGCTCCTTGCTGAACATACATCATGTAGCAAATCTGTGTTTTTTCCCTATCTAATGTGTGAAATAGCACCAACAATTCAATCTTTCAGAATCAATATTGGTGGTGGTGATGAATAATAATAATAATGAATAATAATGCACTTGTAATGGAGTTCCACAAAATTAATATATGAAACCATTTTCATTACGAGTGAGGGGTTCCTTACTCTATCCCAGCTGGGTTACACCGACCTTTTTTTCCCTCCAATATCCATCAGAGAATACTCTGTCTTTTCTTTGGATTAATCTTGTTGTGTTCACAAATGTATGTCTGAAAGGTACAAATTGCTTTTCAAATGAAAATTAATCTACTGGGGCTCTTAATCATGTAGACTTTACATACACATAACTAATCACACAGATTAAATAATTAGGTACAGATACTGAATGAGTAATGCAACTGGAAAATGTTTACCCAATTGTGGATATTTCTGCAAGTTAGCATTTTAAAGACTTGGTGAGGTGATGACTCCTATTCAAGGATCAATCTGGTTCCTATACTTGATGAATAGTTGGTCGCTTGAAGCAGGTGGGCTTGTAGTCTTCCATCATGGAGGAGCACCTGATCACAGGGTTAGACAGTGTTCTACTAAAGTTTGATACCTAAAGAGAATGAAACAATAAAGGCCGTTTTATTTATCTGCACCACACGATGAAGCTGAAAAAAGGGGGGGGGGAATAACCTATGAGTACAGGAAAACAAAGAATGACTATTTTAAAAAATATGTATATCCAACATTCAAAAATTTTAAGCGATGCAGTTCTTCAGGTATTGAGATTTGGCTTCTTCGAGAGAATTACTTCAACACAGCATATACAGTTTAGAGACGAACCGACCAGTGCTATGGCTGGGAAATGCCGGCATACTGCCAAATATGCCAACGCAACAATGGCCCCACCATTGTGGCAACCCTTTGCCGGTGGCGGCTGCATGCCAGAAAGCCATGTGCCACTGGCATCGGGGTGCAGACCAGCCACCGGCACAACCCTGTCAGCAGAGAGGTGGGAAAGGGGCAGGGAGTGGGACGGGACAGCGTGGGATGAGGCAGAACCAGCGGCTACCAGATCCCAAACCCCATCCTGGGCCAGACACACCCCCTAATTCCTCATTAGGGACCATGGAGCTACCACGCAGGTAAGATTTCCCCTTCCCACCCCTCTTGACTGGTCTCTCCACTGGGATAGCACATTGGATGCAGCAGCCATTTTGTCTGCAGCCCTGCATCTAATGCACCATCCCTGCATAGGATTGGGCTGTTATATACCTAAAAGGTTATTATCATTGAACATACAGCAGGTGTGTGTTCCATCACTATCTGGTTGGTGAGAATCATAGAATGTTAGAGTTGGAAGGGACTTTATACATCATCCAGTCCAACCCCCTGCCCAGTGCAGGCAACTGCTACAGCATTCCTGACAGGTAGCTGTCCAACCTCTGTTTGGAAACCTCCAACATGGGAGAGCCCACAACTCCATGAGTCAGATTGTTCCAGTGCGGGACAGCTCTTAAATTTTTCCTTATGTCTAGCCTACATCGACTTTCCTGTAGTTTCAACCCACTGGTTCTACTCCTGCCCTCAGGAGCTACAGAGAGTAAGTTCTCCCCTTCTATGTGACAAACCTTCAGATATTTGAGGACAGTATCATAGCTCCCCTTAGCTGTCACTTCTTCAGGCTAAACATACCAAGCTCTTTTAACCATTCCTCATAGCATTCGCTTTTTTTGGCAGCTGCATCACACTACTGGATCACATTCAGATTGCCGTCCAGTAAAGCTACAATCCTATACATGCCTACCTGGGAGTAAAGCCCTGTTGGCCATACTGGTATGTACTTCTGAGTAAACTTGTACACTGTGAAACAAGAACATGGGAAAAGGATTTTTCTGTTGCAGCACAAAGGACATGAAACTCCCCGCCCTGAGAGATCCCCTCTTTATTGGACTTACATCATTGACTAAGAACTTCAGTGTGTCTTTCATCTAATCTCTGTTTGAATTTCTTTGCTCCCCCTGGAGTGTATTATTGGTTTTGATTTGCCATCACTTGGTTGTTTCATTTGTTTTTTTAAATTAAAACTGCTGTATTGATTGTTTTTAATCAAAGATGTTAATCACCTTGAGTGCTCTGTTATGGAGGGAAAGAATGGGACAAAAATCTTGTAATCAATCGGACAAATAAGATACTGTGATTGTTTGCCAACTGCTTAAATTTGCAAAACCAGAAATAATACTTCTAAAATCCAAATCCTTCTGTATTCTCCTTTTCTGAGCTGATGATTGTTTATTATTATTTATCAGATGTGGAAGTTTGCAACAATTCACCGCAAGATTTGTTCAGATTAGCATATTTGAATTCCAGGCCTTCTTCCTAAAAGAAGAATGCGTGAACTTATTGGAGGCTCTCATTTGAAGTGACCCCAATTCATTCCCCCCCCAATGATGCTAGTCACCAGGAGGGGACATAATTGCCCCTGCTCTGTAGAAATGGTACTTCAGACCTTCTGTCTTCTCCATTCTCCTCTTGCTGAGCCTGTTTTCAATGTGGATGATTAGGGATCATTCTAAAGCAGGTGTTCCCAACCTGTGGTACACGTACCCCTTGGGATATGTGGACCGCAGGCTGGGTTACGCGACAAGCTGTCCCTTATCAGCTCAGCAGCTGAAAAGGGACAGCTGCTAAAGGGGATTTTTTCTGGGTTGCGGTGCGGGCGGGTGCCCTCCCATGCCGCAACCCGGAAAAAATTCCCCGAGATGTCCCCGGTAGCTCCTCGTACCTGTTCTCCTGGGCGTCACCATCTTGGATCTCACAAAATCTCACAAGATCCAAGATGGCGGTACACAATTCTCACGAGAATTGAGCACCACCATCTTGGATCTCGCGAGATTTTGTGAGATCCAAGATGGCAGCGCCCAGGAGAACAGGTACGAGGAGCTACCGGGGACATCTCGGGGAATTTTTTCCAGGTTGCGGCACGGGCGGGCGGGTCCTCCCGCTTGCACTGCAACCCGGAGGGAATAATAATTTTGTTTAATAATACTTTTTAAAGTAGCAATCACTAATAGCAATTGTTTTTGTTTCTGTTTGCAAAGATACCTCATAAGGCTGTTATGAGGATAAAAATCAGCCAGATTTTTAAAACACTGTGTACACTGAAGAACTAGAAAGAAATGAAATGTCAATCTGGATTCAAGAATCAGATAGCAGCAGTATCAACTCCTCTGCAACACTTCCTTATTTATGTTCATATTAACACAATTCTTATAGTTGCTTATTACTTTGAGCACATTACTTTGAGCACATTACTGTTCAACACTCACAAAGCCTAATGAAGTCGGTTGTGTTGCCAGCAGATCAGAGTGGCCAATTAGGATACTTCTCAAATAGCTACAATAATTGTATAACTAACTGCTGTAAATATTTACATTGTAATTATCAGCAAAAATGTGTCCCTGTGTGTGTGTGTGTGTGTGTGTGTGTGTGTGTGTGTGTGTGTGTGTACACAAGCATAATAAGAATCACCATTATTTCATTGACATAAAACAACCTCTTTAATAGCACAATGAGGGCCAAACTAGAAGTTAGATGGTAGTACATGTGTGTACCATGACTGGAACTTTGCTCTCTCTGGAATGTATTTCCTTTTCCTTTTTGAAAAACAGCCAGGGAGGCCCAATTTAGATTAGGGCCATACCATGGGGTTAAAACCCTTTGCCCCCACACTGATTCACCAACGCAAATAGTCCCCATTCCAAAGTTACTATGAGCCTTAAAGGAAAACACACACACACACATACAAGCACCCATACATATGCCTGAATATTTTCCCTTCCATTCAAACAGCAGTTTGGAGGTGCGAGAATTTCCACTAGGAAATTCACAAGGGATGGAAATGATTAACCCTCCTCTGTGCCCATACTATGGCCTCATCCAAATTGGGGTGCATATAGATAACTTTTGAAAAAGTAAAAGGGGTGGGGAGAGCCACTCCCAGAATTCCAACCATAACATCCAGTTGTTGGGCCCTCAGAAGATAACAGGCAGATTATTATTATTATTATTATTATTATTATTATTATTATTATTATTAATGCTTCTATGGCCTTCAGGATCTCTTAAAGGAATTGTCACATTTTCCTGAGGAAGCCTTCAAATCAGACTCCTGTGAAAATCCAAATTAATACACATATTCTTCCCACCCACCTTTGGACTCCCAGAGCTACGTACTGAAGTCTTAGGCATGTCTGCAAATGTAACATAAGAAGAATGACCAATTCCTACAAAAATCTCAGTTTCCACTGTTGGCAGTTCATCTTCAGGCAACAGCATTTCATCCAATGTTTTGTGTCCGTCCCCCCCTTTGTTGTCCACTTATTTAATGCCTTTTCAAGAGCTGGAATGATAAATGAGTGTAATTCAGCAGGCCATTGTTTGCAGCGATTAGGTTTTTTAATTACAGCTGATGTAATCCCAGGAAACCACTAGGTGATTCTTCAATAGCCGTTAATGACCAGTTTGTTAGTGAAGAGCTCAGAGCAAAGCCAGGGGCAGGTTAAACTCTTCTGAAGGGTTTGTTAATCCCAAAACAAGAGCTCAATGTGGCTATTAACCATATTCAGCTGTTTTAGAGGTCCATCCGAATAGGGGCAGTGGTGGGAAATGGCCCAGCTGTAATTGCTTTGCACAGCATTTGCCTGAAGCTTTGAAGACAGGCCACCTCCGAGTGGAGACATCTTGCTTCTTTGTCTTGTGACTTCGTGTCAATCTCACAAGCTTTCAAGGGACTTATCTGTGTTTTCACAAACAGTGGGGTCATCAGCCTCCCCAACACAAACTAAACTCAAGCAGCAAATGTTTCCAGGCCTTGCCTTGGCCTGTTCCCATACCGATGAGCCCAAAATATTGCATTCAGTCTATGCCCTGTATTTCTGCTCACTAGTCCTTTGAGTGTGTGTCAAACACTACTGCCCTCCTACCACTAGGGCAGGGCCAGCTTCGAAGGATGGCATCTTCGGGCCCACTGCCAACGCCGGTCACCCTGTGCCTATAGACTCCGTGGTGACAGAATGACTCCTTTGGCAGAGAGAGCAAACCCATCACGGTCTTCTCTCTTCCGTCTCATGCGCAAATGGGGAATCCCCCCCGACACCTCAACAGCATTGCGGGGAGGAGCACGTGACATGGAAGAGGCTGTGATGGAGCCAGAGGCATCTTTAGGGGGGTGGGGGTGACATGTGCTGGGGGGGTGCACTTGCCACTGAATTTGGCAGCAATTCAGCGGCAGCGGAGCAAAAATGAACACACACCCCTGGCGGGTTTTGGCCGGTTTTCGGCCGTTTGCTGCGACTGGATTCGCCTGCCTGTCCAGGCCGCACATGGCCTAAAAGCGGCCGAAAAAAACGCTGAGGGGTCGTTTTTGCTGTGCCACCACTGAATTGCTGCTGAAGGGGGTGGGGCTTGTGACATCACGCCCTGGGGCGGGGCTTGTGACGTCACAGGGAATGTCACGGCGATGTCCCCGGGGTGTGTGTGTGTAACGATGCCTCTGGATGGAGCTCTGTTGCTGCCTCCTCAAAACACACCAACAATACACTCCATGAGCCTTTAGGTGGCAGGGTATCTAGGTAGGTGGGGGTCCACAAAGGACACTTACTAAAGGCTCCCTTAAACCTGGGGCTGGCCCTAACTAGGCTCACCAAGCATGCCCTTTTAAGATGCATGCATGGAGCACTGTCTCTCAAACATGGAAAATGTCAATGAATAGATACAGGCATTTTAACAACTTCTGGCCTGGCCCAAATGTGACACATTCACATTCATTTGCTTTTTTGTTTAGTGGCCCACCCCACCCATATAGTTTGCGAGGAACAATATGTCTCAAATCATGTATTAAAAAAGCAACTAATGAAAACACAGAATGAAACGAATTTTACAGATATTAAAATTCCACCTTCATGCCACTCTGATGGCTCAATCCTATCCACCACTAGTTCATAGCACCCAGCTGTGCCAACGAAGCACACATTGCAAGCTATGGGAGGGAGGCAACCCAATGACCAACAAGAGGTAAGTAAAAAACTTTTATACTTACCTCCTGGTAGGCTGCCTGGTAGCCTATAGGCTTCCTCGGACACATGCCAGCCATTTTGCTGAAGTCAGGGGAGTGGAAAGGGCTAGGGATTGGGTCTAGGAAGGTGGCTAGGATTCGGAGACCACCACTGCCGCCAAACCCTCCCACTTCCTGGATCTGATCCACCCTTCTCCTGCCCCCATTGCCACCCCGTTCCACCCTCCCGCCGATGCCTCATTCCACTCTCACCTGCCCCGTCCTGCCTCCCTTGCCCCATCCCGCCTCTCCCACTGACTGACCTTCGTCAGCAGGTCTGTGATGATCCACTGGCATGTGAGAGGTCACTCTAGCCTTTCCGCCGGCACTCCTGCAACACACGACTTCGCATGCTGCCGGAGCTCTTTTTACAACTGCCATAAGGCAGTCTACTCTGGCAGGCAGAACGTGTGTTCCGCCAGCGTATAGCCCCAATAGGATTGGGCTGTAAATTTCTTGGGAACTGAATCCAGTCTCCTAACTTAAGAATTAATTAACATACAGTCCCTGGGTATCTATTTGTGGGATGAAGCAAAGGGTTTAAGTTCAGTGCTTAAGAACAAAATTTAGCCTGGTGATGTGCAAGCTTTCCGCATGAGTAAACTGTCTTTTCTTTGGGCTATTAGACATAAGTTGTACCATAGCCAAGCATTGCTGTTCAACATCCACACATTTCTCAGCACATGTGTTCATTTCGTCCGTTCCCCCCCCCCCTTGAGACCACCTTTCTCCTGTAATCTAGCCTGGAAAGAAACCTATTATTCAAATGACGTTGGCATTTTACATAACATTTCCGTCAATTATGCCTCTTGGGTTTCTTTAGATTCTAGCCCCCGTGGGACAGCTGAGAGAAAAGAAAACCTGTAGTAAGTTATTCAAAATGTAGAACAATGTTGCTATGAAAAATTGCACTTTAAGGACTTACCAATATAAATGATATTTGGATTTGTGCCATGATACAATATAAAGCAAGCATTGTTTATTGGCTCACTCTATGAACATTTTTGATACTATATTGGTGAACGTCAACAGAGATCTGAACTCATCATGAAACAAATATCCTGGTCATAGTTACCAGTAGTTAAAACTTGCAGAAATCCATTTAATGTTTCACTTCCTAAGTTTTTTTTTACAAAGTTTAATAATCAGGCATTGCTGTAAAACGTGTTTTTTTTTTCTTCAAATTATGTGCTGCACGCTTGCTAATGTGGTCATGGAGTTGCCTTTGGGAAAGAGCAATGAACATTGCAATTCAAAGGTTCTCTTGGGGCCAGTTCTGATTTAATACATTCAGCTCTGGTAATTATATAGAGTTATAGACCCATCTTTAATCTCTCTTCCTAAAAGAAGTTAATTATTTAGTCACATCCAGGCATTTCTGGATGAAACATCTTTCTAAGCTAACTTTGGAACTTACACCATTTTTGATGTATTTGGTATATCCACAATCTGTGGAACTCCTTGCCACAGGATGTGGTGATGGCACCTGCCCTAGATGCCTTTAAAAGGATTTTATGGACAGATTTATGGAGGAAAAGTCCATCACAGGTTACAAGTCTGGGCTTTAGAGGTAGCCTATCTCTGAAAGCCAGGAAACGGAATGGCAACAAGATACAGGTATCTTATTGTCTTGTGTACTCCCAGAGATACAGGAAGCTGGACTAGATGGATCCATGACTGGATCCAGCAAGGATTTTCTCATTTTCTTATGGTAGTTCTGGTAGATGATCTGCAACTAGCAATCCACAGGGGCAAAGCCTCCCAATTGGTTCTTCTGGACCTCTCAGTGGCTTTTGGCACAGTAGAACAGTAGATTCTGTTGGATCATTTAAAAACAGCACAGAACTTCTGATCATCAGGGAACAGGTTTACATTAGTTCCACTGATTTCTGTCTCTAAATATCCAGACAGTGGAGTTTAGTCATTTTTATTCAATGTTTTAGAAGCACCACATGTTTTGTTAGAAGCCTTCAATGTTTTGTGGAGCACCACAGTTTCCATGCTGTTATCAGCGCTATTTAATATCTGTGTGAAGGTACTGGGGAGATCAACTATGGAGTAAATTATAATCAGTAGCCGGCTTAGCATTATCTAGTAACCTAGGAGCCACAGTCTCAGTCTAGAACAAACAACTGTGGGATGTAGTGATGAAATTACCCAGACTAAAACTGAATCAGTCTATGATAGAAGTTATGGTGCTGAGAGATCCAGAAACCCTGGAAGATGGAAATGCTTGCTCTGAACAGGATTTCAGTTCTTCTGACTGCAATATACTTGCTGGATATCTTACAAGCAATCCAAAGGGCAACCGCACTCGCAAAAGCCCGTGTTCATAACCTGGCATTCTATTAAGTAGCAAACACAGCATGTAACAGCCCAATCTTATACTGATGGTACAACAATGGTGTAATCAGGGCCACTCAGAGGAATTTTTTCAGGGGGTACAAAGTTTTTTGGGGGCCCCACAGGAGAAAGGTGGTCTCAAGGGGGGACGAAGAAATGAACACATGTGCTGAGAAATGTGTGGATGTTGTACAGCAATGCTTGGCTATGGTACAACTTATGTCTAACAGCCCAAAGAAAAGAAAATAATTATTATTTTGTGAATTTGGCTCCTGGGCCCCCATTTTTTTTTATCTTGAGCCCCCTTTTGACCCATTTTTGGCCCTGGGCCTGGGTATGGTTGTACCCCCTTAACACCCCCCCCCCGAGGCCCTGGCTGCAATGTCAGCAGGATGACTGCCACATCCAAAGCCCACCCAGCACAAAGGGGGAGGAGTCCAGGCAATGTCACACTGGCACAGTCCTCACACTGCCAGCATCCATGGAAACCTTGACACAGCCTAGCATCCATGATGTGGCTTAGAGCTAGGCTTACCATTTGTCCCAGGTTCCGGGCTCCGGTCCCGGGCTTTCCGGGCCCAGATGAAGTCTCCGCGAAAATGTAAAAAGTACCTTTTTTCCAGGCACCGCCATCTTGGATCTCGCGAAATCTCGCAAGATGCAAGATGGCGGCACCCAAATCTCATGAGGTCACATGAGGCAGTAGTACTTTTTACATTTTCTCAGCGGCGGGGGCATGGAGGCGGCAGCAGCTTCATCCGGAGCGGCGGGGACATGCAGCTGCATGGAGTCTTGGCCAGCCGCATCCAGAAGAGAAGCGGATCCAGAAGCGGCGGGGGCGGCAGGAGTGGCGGGGGCTGCAACAGCACCAGGGGCAGTGGGGGCATGGAGTCCTGGCCGACCTGGATGCGGCTGGCCAGACTCCAGAAGAGAAGAAACGGCAGCGGCAGGATCGACGGAGCAGCGGTGATGGCGGCAGCACCAGCGGGGACAGCAAGGAAAGTGGCAGCAGCGGCAAAAATGGCCATTTAAAAAATGGCCATAAATAAATAATTAAAGATATTTTTTTTTAATTCACGCCCCTCCAAAAAGGGGGAAAATGTAATTGATTTCATTAATTGACTATTCTGGGAGGGGGGGGGTCCAGGTTTTGATCCGGGAAAATATGGTAAACCTACGAGCGGCTTGATATCAGACAGATGTGCAAGGAGCCAATCAGCACATCTACACAGCCCCAATGCCGATGGCCAAATAAGTGCCACCAGGGTGAACCAAGCAGGGATGGGGGCAGGTCCAGTGAGTGGTCAGTGCTGGAATGACACCCCCCCCCCAGCAGCCCCAAGGAACAAGTACCACAGCAACACTACCAAACGGAGGCAAACAGGCAAACAGAGATGGGTGCCCCTTTCCAGTTCGCTGCCTGAGACAATTGCTTCAGTTGGCCTCATGGATGGGCCAGCCCTGCTGTCCACCTTCAAAATGTTTTCCTGTTTATGGTACCCTTGCAGTCTCCACATAGCCTAACTGTTCCCTGCTTTTTAAAAACTAGAACAATAGGGGTTGTCTATTCACTCCAGGTTACCTTGGTTGAGTATTCCAACCAAGGTACCTTGGTTGAGTCTTCCTTTTCCAAGCAATCCAATTCAGCATTCACTTTTGGACAAATACTATCAGAAATAGGTCTGACCTTGTGAAACTTGGGCTATGCATTCTCAATAGTTTTTATGCGTTTTTAGGGTTCCTGTGCCCTCTGGGTTAACATACTGTCCAACTTTCCTTAACTTTTATACAGGGTGTTGGTAGGTGTGATTGCAGGGCCTTTATATATTTCCAACCCAAGGGCAATTTCATCACCAATGCACATCCCCACAGTGCTGGTCCACCTTGCTCAACCACACAAAAGTCCAGAAGGCATCTGTTATAATTATGGTCCACATCAACTTGTATCACTCCCAGGGGCACTATCTTTTGCCCTGTGTATGTCTTCAGCAATAAGGATCTGTGAGTCATTTTGATGCATTCAAGCTTTTTTTTCATACTCTGGCCATGGAATAAGAGGCACTGAAGCCCCTGTGTCCAACTGCATCTTGAGCACAGTTACCCTTGGAGGTCAGCCAAAATGCTGATTTGTCATCTTTGCTCTTATTATATAATTCCCACCTTGCTAGATCACTCTCACAGTTTGAGCTACTACTGTCTTTATCAAGGGCAAGGACGTTGGCCTTTTTGCACTCCCAGCAGACTCTGCTCTTACTGACCTGTCTCCCGATATAAAACTCCTTGAATCTTAAACCGGAAAACCTAGATGGATCTATATCAGGTGTTCTCAACCTCTTCCTGGCCGAGTACCACCTCCAGCGCCACTCTCCTCCTGCGTACCAATGGAAGTGACTGGCAATGACATTATTGAAATGTTTCAATAATGTTTACTTTATTGAATAAGTTACTTCCAGGTTTTCAAGTTTTCGGAGGCCAGAAAACGCAGGTAAGAGGCTCTGGATGGGTGGGAGGGGCCCTTCTCAGCGTTCCCGAAAGGCTCAGCCAAAGGCAGGAACCTCTCGAGAGTGAAAACACGCCGCCAAAAGCACCATGTCAGAGCTGGGTTCCGATGGTCCGAGTACCATCAGCAGTCGGCTGAAGTATCACTGGTTGAGAACCCCTGATCTATATGGTATATGAAGCAGTCTTATACTGTGTCAGGCCATTGGTCCAATATTTTCTACTCTAAACTAAGAACATAAGAAGAGCCCTGCTAGATCAGCCAAGGGCCCAGCTAGTCAAGCTTCCTGTAAAATACAGTGGCCCACCAGTTACCTCAAGGAGTACTCAAGACAACAAGATACCTGTAAACTGTTGCCACTCCCTTGCACCTGACATTCAGAGATAGTGGTGAGTGACAGCACCACTGGGTGACAGCAAATCTCCAGAGTCTTTCCCCTCCTGAAACCTGAGATGCTGGGAACTGAACCACGGACTTTCTGCATGTGCTTTAACACTAAGTTCTGGTCCCTGATCACCAGGGCCTTTTTGACAGTAGCTCTGGTTTGTGGACTATGCTGCACAATTAAGAAAGCAGAACAGACATTTGAAAATGCAGAAATAATAGTCACCGATGTGATGTTTCTTTTTCTTATTTTTCTTATTTAAAACTTTTCGATCCTGCCTTTCAGCACAAAAGCTTCCAAAATGGCTCATGCCAAAGTTAAAAATCATCAGGTTCCAAATAAGAAACAATAAAACTACAAAAGCAACAATAAAAGGAGAAACATCTTCCGGAACAGAAAACAGCAATCACAATTGACAATGTTCTAGGCAATATGGGTTCTGCAGCCATGTCAAAAAATAGAACAGAGAAATAAAATCCTTTACCGCAGTTGTAGTTTTGGAGATTTCTTTATGTTGCACAAGCAGTAACACACAAAAGGGTTCCTCCAACAGCAGGCAACGGGATCTTGGTTTCTCAAGCCGACGTTTCACTCCACCCGTGGAGCTTTCTCAAGGCAGTGCGCAGTTAAACAACTGCTGGATGAAAAAGACAACTGAGGAGTGATAAAAGTTAAATACCAGTCCACAGAGTAAAAGCGCGGGAAACCCACTAATCATTAACGGAAATGTCCTACTCCTGACCCCAAAGTCTTTCAATACTTACTACGTTGGCCGTTTAAAATAGGCATCCAAATTTTTATTAGCATATGCCATTTCTTGCTGGCGATTCATTAAGTTCGAGGGTTTAGTCTGAGAGATCATTACCCTTGAACCATTACCCATAAACCATTACCCATAAACCCTCGAACTGAATGAATCGCCTGCAAGAAATGGCATATGCTAATAAAATTTGGATGCCTATTTTAAACGGCCAACGTAGTAAGTATTGAAAGACTTTGGGGTCAGGAGTAGGACATTTCCGTTAATGATTAGTGGGTTTCCCGCGCTTTTACTCTGTGGACTGGTATTTAACTTTTATCGCTCCTCAGTTGTCTTTTTCATCCAGCAGTTGTTTCAACTGCACACTGCCTTGAGAAAGCTCCACGGGTGGAGTGAAATGTCGGCTTGAGAAACCAAGATCCCGTTGTCTGCTGTTGGAGGAACCCTTTTGTGTGTTACTGCTTGTGCAACATAAAGAAATCTCCAAAACTACAACTGCGGTAAAGGATTTTATTTCTCTGTTCTATTTTTTGACATGGCTGCAGAACCCATATTGCCTAGAACATTGTCAATTGTGCACAGCCATGAAAATCTTCACGCAACAGCAATCACAATTTTTAAAAACCCAAACAGTCAAATGATCTAATTAAAGTTTGGAAGAACAGCATTAGGGTGGGGTTTTTTTTATCAAGTGCATAAATGTTAACAATAGTGGGTACCAGCTGGTGGTCCGGGGAAGAGCATTCCTCAACCGGGGCACCACTATCAAAAAGGCCCTGCCTCCCGTTGCTACCCACTTCACTTCAGAAGGCAATACTTAGAGAAAGATACCTGATGAAGACCTTAGGGAGTGGGCAAATTCATATGGCAGCACACCAATGAAAATGAACCCCCAAAATTGGTCTTCCATGCAACCGACCTATGAGCCACAACGCTCAAAAATCCAGTCACGGCATGTTGGAATTTCCATTAGGACAGCAAATGCTATCACATCGAGGAAGAAAATGTTTAGCAAAAATGAGTGGAGCAGTGCAAAAATGCATAAAAGTGCTCATGGGATTACTTTTTTTGTACAAACAGTGTAAAACTTTTGTACAAACAATATGAGATGTTAATCAAATTGTAGCTTGACCTTATAAAGTCTAGCGGAGCCAATATAATCTTCTGTTATCTTCAATGTAGAGAGCAGATAAGAATGGGAATAAACAAATAAGTTCAGGAATAATGAACTACAGCATGCTATTTGTTCATTTAACATTGAAGTTTTCTTTTAATCATGAGAAAGCTGATAAATGTTATCACGTTCCATAATCCTTTGCTTCTTCCAGCCAAATTATATGTGACTAAAATTACATGATTGGCCCTGGTGTTATATACTTGCTTTTCTTCCCTCATAACAACAACAACAACAACAACGTTGTTGTTCAGTTGTTAAGTCATGCCCGACCCTTCGTGATCCCATGAACCATATCCTGCCAGGCCTTCCTGTCCTCCACTATCTTCCTGAGTTTGCTCATTTTCATGCTAGTTGCATCGATGATGCTGTCTAACCATCTCATCCTTGGCCTTCCCCTTCTCCTTTTTCCTTCAATCTTTCCCAGCATCAGAGTCTTCTCCAGAGAGTCCTCTCTTCGCATTAGGTGGCCAAAATATTTGAGCTTCAGCCTCAGTACCTGTCCTTCCAGGGAACAGTCAGGGTTGATTTCATTTAGGATTGACTGATTTGATCTCCTAGCAGTCCAAGGGACTCTCAGGAGTCTTCTCCAGCACCACAGTTCGAAAGCATCTATTCTTCAGCGCTCAGCCTTCCTTATGGTCCAACTCTCGCAACCATACATTGCTACTGGGAACACCATCGCCCTGACTATATGAACTTTTGTTGGCATAGTGATATCTCTGCTTTTTAGCTTTCCTTCCAAGGAGTAAGCGTCTTTTAATTTCATGGCTGCTGTCTCCGTCTGCAGTGATCTTGGAACCCAAAAAGGTAAAATCTGTTACTGCTTCCATTTCTGACAAGGCAATGATCCATAAAGGGGAACAACAACAACAATCATTATCATTATCATTATTATCATTATCATTAAGTATACACTTTTCAACAAAAAAAGTTCAGAAAGCGGTTTACAGAGAAAATCAAATAACTAAATGGTTATAATAGCCAATATCCCAGGGCAAGGGGGGGGGTGTACCCATATCAGGAATATGGGAGGTTAGGGGCTTTACTCCTACCTACAGGGCTGGCCGATGTTGAGGCAAGATTAGCAAGACGGAAAAATCGACCCCTACTGCACCATCATCATCACCAGCCTCTGTGCCATTGCCCCACCCCACTGCCTAAAGAACGGAAGCCAGACTTTTCCGTGTGTGCATGCTGTGTGCTGGCAGCTGAGTGGCGGCAGCACGAAAGAGCAGTGGCGGATCTCTTGCTGCTAGGGAGCATTGTCGTTGCAAGCTGCTGTTGGGTGGGTCTGGCTCTCGGGCACTGGCATGGGTCAGCGTCACCATTTTCTCCCTTTTGCTCCTATGGCAGGCCACCACCCAGTGCCAGTTCCAGCCTGTGGGTGGCACAGGAGGGCAGCCACGCACTCGAGATTACGGCAACAGCAGCATCCGATCCTTACTCTCTCCTTCCTGTGATTGGGTGGGTTCCCCCCCCCATTCACCCGTTGAAAGTGGAGAAAGGTGCAACAACACTGCACAAGAACTGCACTTGGGTGCGGGCTGCTAGCTTAAGAGGGAGGTGGCGTTAGTATCTCTGGCATACGCAGCAGGGCTTGTTAAGAGGATCACGTCAATGCATGTGGTCATAAAGAAAGGAAATATTTTATTTTCAGGAACTCCATACTTGGATATGGGGGGAGGGAGAGCAAGAGGGAATCAGAGAGGCCCTACATGTTTGCTATCTAGCTGAAAAGGGATTCTCAGAAGGAGGAAGGAAGGATAACCTTAGATTCGCAATCTGCATACCAAATAGACCTTTACTAGAAAAGTAAGAGGGGAAACCCTCACATCCCACCTGTCCAGTTTACTAGCTATATTGCTCCCTTCAGGACTTGACTGAGGGAAATTGTAGAGTTTATATGTCCAGGAGAGAGGTTGTTCAACCATTTTTTCCTTCCTTCCTTCCTTCATCTAAGCAGCCCTGCATGTGTACTGAAATAATCTTGCACCTTTCGATTGCTGATCTGTGGCTGCAAGAAAATTCCTAAAACTGCAAACTGTTGGAGCTCCTACAACATGCTCCCCCCCATCCCTTTGTCTATCACCTGCTTGATTAAAAGTTTAATAAGGTTTTGTTTGTCCTTAAAAAAAATCTACTTTGAATTGTGAATATTTCTTCTTATGGACCAATGCAGTCCTTTGATTTTTATGTTGCTGGTTTTGCATGGGGCACACCATCCCATTCTCCACTTCATACACCAGAAACATTTGGGTCAACCCTGCAGCCCCTGCTATATTCCTAATCCAGGGTAAGGGTCTCTGCATGTGCCATTTAAATAAATAAATAATAAAATGAAATAAAAATAAAATTTGCCCTGGGGAAAACATGTTCTTATTGGAGTCCACTGAAACATTTTCTCAAGGGGCAACAGCATGACAGGGCCAGGCCCAATATCTTAATTGAGAACATGGGAGTAGGGTAAATGTTCTCCTGCTCACAGTATGGTCCCGGGACCATAGAGATCAGTGTAGAGATCAGCCAGGTTGAGCCCAGGCCAAGGGCCTACAAGTTGATGACTGCTCACCTGGTTGACTCCTGAAGCCCCTTTTAAGGTGAGCAGTGGCAAAGTGATGCACTTGGAGTGTGTTGTTCTGTTGCTGCCAAGAATGATTAGCTGGGGAGTGAGGGAAGCAGAGAGATGTTGTGCAAGAGACTCAAATGCTCTTTCTGCTCCCCCCCCCCCAGCCAATTGGGTTGAAACCAGGGAAACCACTTGATGTAATGAATCACCCACTCGGCTCCCTTACCCAGCAGTTAGCAGAAACTCAAGCAGCAGGTAAACATGCAATTGGACAGAGTATGTTTGGGGGTGGGGAGGAGAGCCTACAATTAGGAGGGTGCCCAAGCATGCATGTGTTTTAAAGAGGTCTCACGGCCTGCCCCAGTGTCCAGCACAACTTGGCATCACCTCTATATTTTAACTTTGCCTTGTAGAAAGGCAGGAGGATAGAACTGTTGTTGTTTCTAATTATAATAATAAATGTCTGGTGCATGGGGGGGGGGTCTACTAAAAGTGGCCATTTGGGAAAGACTTGGTTACTTGATTTGCAGCAGCTTCCCTGGACTGCAAAGTTCAAGATTACTTGGCTAGAGTGCTTTTGAGGTAACAGTATCCTTCGTACACAACACAAGAGTGATTCTTATGAGTTGAAGCACTTTTTTCCACCAAGTTTTATTCCCAACCAAACCACCCTGGCAACAAGGCTCAAACGATGATCCTGTTTTCTTGAGGAACTCCTTTGATACTGGCAAAGAAGCCAGTTTGGGACCAACATCAATAAATGCTGATTTCAGATCTGGTTTGCTGGCTCCAACTCCTCTTGTTATTTGAAGAAGCTTTCTCTTCAAACTGATAGGTTATCTCTTGGGAAACCAGAAGGCCCTTTGTAAATATGTGAAATTTGCCTCTAAACACCATTTGCTGATCCTGCACAGTCTTAGGTCAAATTGTTGGAGACTTAATCCTAGATGTACATCTGCCTATTGATATTCGATGTGAGGAACAGCTGAAGGAACTGGATATGTAGAACCTAGAAGGAAAGTTGGAAGCGTTCCAGTATTTAAAGAATGGCAGAAAGAAGGAAAAAGATACTTGTGGGTGGAGAGAAATGTTTATCTTACTCTTAAGGTCAAGCAAGAAGCAATGGCCCCAGTTCATTGATCCTCAAATGTAAGAGTGAACAGTATACACATTGTACCCTAACCCATGAACACATGACTGGTTAGAGTTCCATTAGATGTCTTTTTAACTCTTTCAGAAGTCATAATTTTGGTTTTGATAATATTTAGCGTTAGATTATGATTGCCACAATCTTTGTGATTTGACTGGACTCCTCAGAATCCAACATAATTCTCAACATAGAAGAAGATCAAATATTTGGTCATTCAGAATGTTGGGGGATATCAGATCTCTTTCAGAAGCTTCTTCACATCACACTTGTCTTGAAATTCTTCAGATTATGTGCTTGAGCTTGTTCGTTAAGTCGTGTCCGACCCTTCGTGATCCCATGAACCATATCACGCCAGGCCTTCCTGTCCTCCACTATCTTCCTGAGTTCGCTCATTTTCATGTTCGTTGCATCGGTGATGCTGTCTAAACATCTCATCCTTTGCCTTCAATCTTTCCCAGCATCAGAGTCTTCTCCAGAGAGTCCTCTCTTCGCATTAGTAGGAACCTCCAAATTCACCTTGAAATTTCACTGCAGGTGAAATTCAGTGCCAACTGGAAAAAAAAAAAGTCTGGGGGTATCTTCCTCTTGTCATGAAATGTCTTCAAACACTTTGAACACACAGTTTGTACCTTGCACATAAAGCAGTATAATGAAATGGACCCTTAAGTTTCCAGTCTAGTATAACCGACCATGCCTTTAACACCGGCAGTCTGTCCTGTAGTTGGTCTAAAGACTGTTCAAAAGTCAATTGCCAGTCTTCTGTAACCACATACATACTGTATATCTTTATTCAAAACCAGACCGTTTTGTCTCTTAATGCTTGCATAAAAGGAAGAATTTCAACATGGACAGCTTCTCATATGATAGCTCTATAATGTGTTTCCCCTATGTGGCCCCATGTAATTTTAACCTTATGGCAACAAGTTTCCCTTCTATCTAAATCTGATCTGTTTGCCTCATGTTCCTACCAGGACACAGCTCCACCTGAAAACAGATAAAATCACACACAAAACGTAGAGAAATTTCATTCCCCGTCTCCTGCTTCTTTGTGCCAAGTCTGAAAAAGCACTTCTCAAGACAAGTATCTTTTTCAGAGCAGCTCCTGCTATGCTGGAGCAAAGAGTTGTTTATTATCCCTCTGTCAGATTTGCTTGGGAGCATTTCAAAAAAAAAAGGGGGGGGGGATAAAATATTATCCCCCATTATGAAATTTTAGGTTTTCATCACAAGGTAAATTATGAATGTCATAATGGCAATGGGCATGCTACAACCAAGGTATTAGTAATGTCGTGGGACACGCATTACTACAGCCCTTTAAGCCTCAAAGCTACACACCCTTGCCTCTGGGTAATATGACTGAAGTTATTCCTGGAGCCTTTTTCCCCCCAACATGATGTAATGTAAATTCTCACAGGCCCTGTTAACATCTCTGGGATTGCTTTCAGTACTCACCTGGAGATAGATGCTGATTCCTGGAGACTCCAGGCCAATCCAGGCATTCTCTCTCCTCTGAAACAAACACCAAGTGTTAGTGGCAGTTAGTAAGTCTATGTCTCAGCTACACCTCTGAATACAGCTCCACTACTTCTCATTTTTCTTGCAGGCAAATTAGTGCCTCTTTGCAATGTCTGAACAAACATTATACAGCATCAGTTGTGTTGCTAGCCAGGTGTGTCATCTGCTGTATCTTTGAGATTCAGGCTCCACTCAAATATTGACAACAGGGTTTTATACAGCTCTCTAGATGAGCTCTTAACACAAGGCTGCAGCAGCTTTTTCTTGGTCAAGGGAAGTGATGTACTCTGGAGGCTGGGTTGCATTTAAAGGGACAGTGCACAATCAGTTCATTGTGCCTAAACAGAATACACCCTACAACCTTACCTCTTAAAAAAAATATCTACCTACCGACTGTGGATGTGTTATTAAACATATCCTTGTCCTGTTTGTCTATAAAGTGAGGGTAGGGTTCATGCATGTATTGAAGGGGGAGGGGCTTTCCTCTGTAAGAAGTAAAATTCACCATCACCTTGTAGTCAAATATATCCAACAATTCAAACGTTCTAAACTGCCACTCCTGCTCCATAATGTCTTCATTTACATTTGCATGTAAATGTAAGAACCTGGGCTGCAAAACAAAATCTCCCCCTTTCTATCTCTCTCCACCTGTACTCTTAAGTACCAGAAGACTCAGAAACTGAAGGACTGGGAATTCAGCCAGGAGATCAATGTATTGATATGGTGGCTGGTACCCCTTCTGGGCATGTACATAAAGCAGCCAAGGAAGAAATTCTCTCCTATTCCCCAGTCTTATAAAAAACAAAACTTTCCTCCTTTTAGGTAGGAAAGTGCACACTATAGTACAAAATACAGAATATTTTGTCTTCCAGAACCAGAACAAACAGACTTTCGGCTGTTGTGGCGTCTCTCACAGAAGGAATGTTACAGGCACAGATGGCACGGGCAGTTTTGCAGACATTGTTCTTGTACTGAGACAGTTTGTTGGTTTTGCTACAAGATAAGATTTTCTTTTATTGCAACTGCAGCGGAAAAGTAAACATTTCAGGTGGTTACTAAGCAAAACAATGGTTTGGTTGGGGGCAGTGATTTCTCAGTACCTGTCAAACAAAGCCATTCTTAAACGTTGATCTTCTGTAATTATGGACCTTCAGTTCTAAACAAAGGTCCAACTGCAACAATCCAGCACTCAGATTGCTCAAATATTTAGGGGCCAAGAGTGTTAGAACAAATAAAGCCTGGATTACTTGAACAATTTTACAATTGTGACGGAATCCCAGCTTTTACGCAATATGGTGAGCAACACAGACCAGCCCCTCTGCGTATGGTTGACAGATCTCCTGTCTGCTTTCCGAGACACCCAAGCTACCAGACCTCTGATCAGCAAACTTTTCAATTTTTCTTGGCTTTGAAAAATGAAAATTAATAATACAAGTGGATAGTAGGAAAGTTGATACAGTACTTTTCGTGGCTGAAGAGGAAGTAAAATAGGTCTCACTGGTAGTGTACCACCACATGATCTTTTAAGCTGGAAGGGGGCATAAAGAAGGAACAAGTGTTATTGCCGTAATAGGTTATAACCAAAACCAGGCCCTATACATACGGGATTCTGGATCAGTGTTTCCAGGGGAAATATATTATTAAAGATACTATTTTCAGGTCAGCTTGATGTGGAGTGTCCGGCCTCGGACTTACGCAACAGCGAGGTCCAGGACCTCGCCCTGGTGAGGAGGCAGAGCAGCAAGAGCCGCGGTGGGCAAACCACGCCATTGGGGGCGGGGAAGAGTGCAGCTGCAGCAAGGCAGGTCACGAGGGCGGAAGGAGGCGAAGTTAGAGAGGGCTTTTGACAGGCAGGAGAGGTGGCAACACCGTGGGAAGGTGGGGAAGGAAATGGGAGCTTAAAGCCCCTCACCTGGCTGGGGATGAGGACCAATCCTCCAGGGCTGTGGGTGAGTGGAACCCCAGGCTGAGCAAGAGGGAGGCAGCTGGAGGAGGAGTGCTGGTGCTGTATACTCCCTCCCCAGCACCGCGAGATTCTAATGCCACACAGGGCGGGCAAAGCACCAGCCTCCCTTCTCTCTCCCCTGAAGGGGCAAGGCACTCAGGAGATGGAAGAGGGCAGGCCAGCCTCCAGTCCTAAATGATGACCCCGCCAAACTAGGGCTGTGCCGCCAGTGCTGGACCCGACATGGAGCATTTCTCATTTTTAGATATTGATTATGCAAATCACGACCCAGGATGGTTGCAGGTACCATGTTTTTGCATCAATGTAAGGAAGCATTAGGGTTCTCCTTTCCATTCATACCGAACCTCTTCTGGCATACCTGCCCTCAACTTAGAATCTTCACCTGTGGACTCAAAGCCCAAAGGACCCAGACAGCAACCAATAACATTAAAAATCTACTTCCATGGTAACCGTTTAGAGAGTTTTAAACTGGCTCCAATTTTCATGTTTGTTGCACAACAAGCAAGTCTGTTCAGATGGGCTAGTCTCACCTGTGAAACTCTGTACTATGGTACACCACCACTCCTATATACCATGTCAATTCCATTGTGACAAGCAGATCCTATGGAATGGTCCTATGGAATGTCCTGCAGTTCTTTTTCCAAGTAATATCATTCACAAACCAGCGATCTGTTAGTTTTCATATAGGCAGAAAAATGTTATGTATACAGATGCAGTATATAGTACTAAGGAAATATGCAGCAATGAACTGGAACAATTTGATTCTGTCTATATCTGGAAAGTTGAAGGTGTGGCTTCATCTTGGCAGATTCTTGGGCATACTCTTTCTAGACCGCCCCTGCTCTGTGTAGTTTGTCCAGCAGTCAAAAGAGATGGCTTCATCATCTTGCCAAAATAAACCTCGGAAATGCATTCACCGCCTATTGCATTCAGCATGATGTCACAGACAGAGGTGACACTGCAGCTGAATGACAGAACAGAGCTAGTCATGTTAGACTGGCCAATACCTGTACATGCTCTGTTCCTCATCATGGCCTCTATCTCCCAGGTGAACTTTGAGAGATCTAATGGATTAGAGATGGCAAGAAGAGCATAGTTGTGAGTCTGTTATTGTGTGTGTCCGTGTCTGAGTCTCTCTCTCTCTCTCTCTCTCTCTCTCTCACACACACACACACACACACACACACACACACACACACGCACACACACACTGTGTGTGTGTGTGTGTGTGTGTGTGTGTGTGTGTGTGTGTGAGAGAGAGAGAGAGAGAGAGAGAGAGAGAGACTCAGACACGGACACACACAATAACAGACTCACAACTATGCTCTTCTTGCCAGCTCTAATCCAATAGATCTCTCAAAGTTCACCTGGGAGATGTGTGTGTGTGTGTGTGTGTGTGTGTGTGTGTGTGTGTGTGTGTGTGTGTGTGTGTGTGTGTGTACATGTGAGAATGCAGAGAGGGCATCCTCTGTTTTTAAGTAGACATTGTAAAGGTCTTTGTTTCAAAAGGCTTTCAATCTGTTTTGCTTATGCTATACTGTTTTTGCTTATGTATTATTTTGGTCTGCTGTAGTTTTTCGTCTAAGTATTTTCTATTTTAACTTGTTTCTTTAATTGCCACTCTTTGTAAGGCATGGGGAGGAGTGTGTGTGAAGAAACAAACCTTGTTTCTCCTTCTGCTGCTCCACCCCTTCCCCCCACCACAATTACGTGCAGTCCCTACCTGTTATATTAGACACCGTAGCAGTAGTGGATGAAGAGAAATCAGTACTTGCCTTGTGGAGTGGGTGGATTCAACACCTCCATGAAGTCAAATAAAGCAAATGTCTTACTCAGTATAATGTGGCCTTGTTCTTAACAGCCACCTATAAAACTACAGCAATACATACTACCTTGTTGATAGTGTTGCAGGCATAGAAATAGTGGTAATAGTATTTATATCTCATTTGTTTTCATGTGATCCCAACTATCTAATTTCTTGCACTGGCCTGATTTCCATTTTATAGCTTCTCAGTTCATTGACTTTGTCTTGTGTTTCTCTGTGTCTGTTCATGTGAGATATATTTCTCCTTCCAAAAACCATATGTTGTTTCACTACAATGTGGGTATTCCATGGGAACTATCTATAGGTGTCTTTAATGGTGAATGTTTCTTTTATATGTAATTGTGAGCTCTAAGCCAACCCCCCAAAGTGGAAGATCGCATTACTTCACTTCGTCTGCTCCCAGCCTGTGCATGCTAAAGCATCACTACTGCTCACCAGTGCCTGGAGGCCTCTGACCTGCACCATTAGGATGAAATCCTCCCAAATGTACCCAATATGTGTGGGGCCAAAGAGGGCATGATTTGTACCATATGTGACATCAGTGCTGTTGTATACACTCAGTACATCTAGCAGCACATAGCATCATAAGACTATGAATAGGAGCATCCATTTCATTCCAGATCCTTGTGCTGAGCCCCACCCTGCAGTAATGTAGCCAGTCCATCTGGTGCCCAAGGTACCACCCTGGTATCCCCACCCCCCAAGCACATGGACATCGAAGTAATTGGCGGTGACATGATGACATCACCGCCAATTGCTTTCGGGTTGCAGCCAGAAGCAGGAGGGGTTGGCGGGGCTTTGCGATCTCACTGCAGCGCCTTTCCGGCTTCTCCTTTGGCAAAGGAAAGTTGGAGCGGCAGTGAGATTGCAAGGCTGTGGAAGCAGGAGAAGGCGGCTGAGAAGCAGGGCAGCAGCGGCGAGGAGGTGGCAGCGGCGAGGAGGGTAGGTGCAATGTGGCTGCTTTCCGCCTCTCCGGTCCTGGAACCCAGGGCAGTCCGCCCCTGCTGCTTTGCGCTAGCTATGCTACTGCCACTCTGTACGGTCCTCCCAGGGGAATACTGGCCACAGCTAAAAAGCCAATGACCCAAGCAATTTCAAGTTGGTTTCCAGCCATCAACTCAATACCAAAAGCCAGGATGGTATAGTGGTCCTGGTGTTGGATTTAGACCGGGAAGATCCAGGTTCAAATCCCCACTCACTTATGAGGCTTACTCGGTGACCTTGGGCGCAGAGGCGCAGGATCATGATGGGGCGCCCGGGCAAGGGGATGGGGCGTCCGCCCTCTGCAGCCAATAGGAGAGCAGAGGGAGGCAGCTGCACGCTCAGCACGTCTCCTATCCTGCCCCCCCCCCGCCGGTTTTGCTATAATTTTGGAGCCAATCGGGCTCCAGGGAGGGCGGGAGGGCTGAACAGAAGATGGCAGAAGCAACTGGTGAGTGACAGGCGGGCGCCCGGAGCAGCTGCTCCGCGCGCCCATCGGGCACGGGCTGCGCGCCCGGAGCAGCTGCTCCAGGCGCTCGGCCCTGCTTACGCCGCTGCTTGGGCGAGTCACTATCTCTCAGCCTCACCTAGTCACAGGGCTGTTGTGAGGACAAAAGGAAGGAAGGAACCATGTACATCACTGTGAGCTCCTTGGAGGGAGGTATAAAAATGTGAAAAAATAAATACCCAATGATTTGGGAGCAAACATTAAATTCCTAATCCCGTGGTTGTGCAAAGCAGGAATAGGGGATTTGCAGGGAAGAAGCAGTGGACAGGAAAAGACTATTTAACCCTTTTCCCATCTGCCTCTTTCTTCTTCAGCCCCAAACAAAACAATAAGTGAGGTGGAGGGGTGCTTCCCTGTTTTCAGCCAAAAGTTCTCTGTTGAGAACTTTTGTTCTTAGCCTTAGAAAAAGCAACCTGTAGTTGCCCCTCTCCCACCCTTTGTTCCTCCCTTGCAAAATGGCAGTGCCAGAGGGCATTTGCATGTCAGTGTCAAACATGCTGTGAGAATTTCATGTTTGCCACTGAACACGATGCTCCTCATGAAGACACCATTCTGAGTAAACCATCTCAACTGGTTCAGTAAAGAAATCTTTCTAAAAGGAAAAAAGGGGCATTTTCAAACAACTTCCATGAAGTGAAGATGACTTCCAGTGCTATGGCAACAGCTTACGTGAGCCCTTCTGTATTGCTTCACATTAAAACTAACCACATTGATCAGCCAAAGGAGCATTAGAACATGAGAAAGTGAACTTCGGAGGCATGGTATTCACCTTGGAAGCTTCAGCTGGCATTTGCTTTCTAAAAATGCAAACCTCCTACCAGCACTTCTAGCTGTAACCCTGTTCAGTGAACCAAACTCTGTGGATAATGAATATGTGAAGGGGGGGGTCAGGATTGCACCCACTTGCCCTTCAGCTCTCATGTTTATCTGACCAGCACCACTGGCATTTCTGGAGGGGGTGCAGCACCATAAGTGGTGTAAGACACTCCACCGCACCTTGTAAACTGGTGCAATGCGGCCCCCTCCCACTTCCCCCGGAGCTATTCTGGCAGTGAAGGGGCAAGTGGGAGGGTCGCGTTACACTGGTTTGCAAGGCATGGTGCAGAACCTTGCACCACTTATTAGGCTTACCATTCATCCCGGTAAGCCTCATTTGCCCTCATGAGATTTGGGCGCAGCCATCTTGGATCTCACGAGATTTCGCGACATCCCAGATGGCACCGCCAGAAAAAAGGTACTTTTTAGAAGCGGCGACGGTGACTTTTGAGAGGGCAGAAGTCATGGCCAGTCCGGATGCAGCCAGCCAGGCTCCAGAGTGGCGGCGGGGGCGGCGGCAATGGTGGCGGCTACTACGGCAGCAATGGCAGTGGTGGGACAGGCAAGTGGAAGCGGCGGCAAAATGGCCATTTTCATGGCCAAAAATAAATAAATAAATACAAATTTCAACCGCCCTTTGGGTGATGAGTGGTAGCTACAACCAGGAGGTTGCTTACATCATGGCTTGTAAGCTGTGATGGACTTTCCTCCATAAATCTTTTCAATCCCCTTTTAAAGGCATCCAGGCCAGGTGCCATCACCACCTCCTGTGGCAAGGAGTTCCACAAACCAATTACACGCTGGGTAAAGAAATATTTTCTTTTGTCTGTTTTAATCCTCCCTCCACTCAATTTGAGTGGATGTCCCCTAGTTCTAGTGTTGTGTGAGAGGGAGAAGAATTTCCCTCTATCCACTCTCTCCATCCCATGCATAATTTTATAAGTCGCAATCATGTCCCCCCTCAACCGCCTTTTTTCTAGACTGAAGAGCCTCAAACGCTGTAGCCTTTCCTCATAAGGTAGATGCCCCAGCCCACTAATCATTTTGGTCGCTCTCTTCTGCACCTTTTCCAGTTCCACTATATCCTTTTTGAGATGCGGAGACCAGAACTGGACGCCAGGGGAAGGAGACGAAATCCCCTTCCAACGAAGTGAGCCCGGGCCACACCGGTACGGCCCAGGATGCAGCAGCCACCCATTTAGGCAGGCCACCGCAAATTGCGTAGGATTGCGCTGTAAGGCTGCAATCCTACACACAATTACCTGGTAGTAGGCACCACTGAATTCAGTGAAGCTTACCTCTGAGTAGCCATGCATAAGCTTGCACTGTTAAAGGAGTAAACATTTTCTGAGAGCAATAATTTTCTCATGAGCTCTCATACCTCATGTCTTGCAAGGGGCAGGAGGTGTGGTCCTGAGGTTGAACTGCCTGAAGACTGGTATGAATCTACCATTTATTGAGTAAAACCATTGTTCTGATTTGCTCAGTACTTGTCTACTTTTGGTTGGTAGTCACTGCCCCTTTCTCAGGTCCTTCTGCATCCTTTTCTGTTAGGGGGGTTGAATCTGGGCCCTCACAAAGCTATAAACCATCTTCAGTCATGTGGGAATCTCAATTGATAACTGCTGTTTTGAGCAAATACTGTATGTCAGGTTTCCATATGTAGAATAGCACAATATACTGTATAGCCCTTCTGTACATTGTGTTTTGATTGGAACAGCTTGGGTCTCATCTTACATTATATACACTGGTTCAGTTCAAAGAACTATACATTGCTTTTTGTTGTTCAAGAGGCTTGTAGGCTGGTTGTGATTATTATAGATGAATTGTTTAAGGGCATGTTCCTCTCTCAGCAATTCATTTATCATCATCAGTGTAGATGTCATGAGAAAGGTACTATTAATATATTGTTACAAGTTGGGCTTATATCTTTTTGATATCTCCGTCTCTTCACAATTCACTAATTTTCCTTTAAACCCGTCACATATGCACTATTTATGGGTTACAATTTTTTTTCCTTCAATGCTTCAAATCCTCTTCCAATATAGATCCAATTGGCATCTTTCCTTCCTTTATTTAAAGTGCTATTGAAACTCTTACTGGTACTTAAGCCAGTGTTTCTCAAAGTTCTCCCCGTGAGTTGAGGAGAACTTTGAGTGCTTGCGGGGGTAGGGTGATGGCGGCAGCAGCAATCCGGGGATTGCACCACTGCTGGGGACAAAAGGGGTGTTTTTAGACTTACCAGGGGTCAGCCCGCAGCCGCCACCCCCCAGAGGGCCTCCCCAAGCCTTCGAACGGCTCCTGGAGGTGAATAAAGTCCAATTCCGGTCTTCAGGGAAACCAGGAAGTAAACCAGAATTGGGCTTTCTTTAATCATCTCCAGGAGCCATTCAGAGTCCTGGGGAGTCCTGCTGGGGGGGGCACAGCCCCCCTGCATCCTCTGGAGGATGGCCCAATCCCTGATAAGTCTAAAAATACCCCTTTTGTCCCCGGTAGTGGCGTGATCCCCAGATCGTTGCCGCCGTCATCGCAGGTCACCACTCCCCTTAAGGGGGTAGCGACCTGCCCCTTCTCCAAGTGGTGGGTCGCGACCCACCACTTTGAGAACCCCTGACTTAAGCTATGCAACTGCTAACAGCACAATCCTATGCACAATTACTCTGAAGGAAGTCCCATTATAGTCGATGGGGCTCACACCCAGGTAAGAGCGGATAGGATTGCACCCTTAGTACATGTAAAATACTGTATGAAGATATCATATGAGTAACATGTTAAGAATATAGCATGAGTAAAATAGCAAGGAAACTGAAATAGGACCAAGAATAGAAGATTGGGTAAATGTTCTAGGGGAACACTTTTTCAGCGTAATCCTACACATATCTACTCGTTAAACTCACAAATCTGTGGAGGTTTCAGTAAAGTAGGCCAGGCAAAAGTAAGCAGGGGTTTATTTGAGCAGGAGCAGGGCGGATAGGAGACCAGCGGGTGGCGCAGAGGGTTAACCGCTGAACCATGAGCTGTCGATCGAAAGGTCGGCAGTTCGAATCCGCGACAGGGTGAGCTCTCATTGCTTGGCCAGCTCCTGCCAACCTAGCAGTTCCAAAGCATGTTAATGTGAGTAGATAAATAGGTACCGCTTGTGGGAAGGTAAACAGCGCTCCGTGTTCCAGCCGCATGCCACGCGCTGCGGCAACGAGAGTCATGCCGGTCACATGACCACAGAGGCGTCTTCGGACAACGCTGGCTCTTTGGCTTTGAAATGGGGATGAGCACCACACCCTAGAGTCGGACACGACTGGACTTAATTGTCAGGGGTCACCTTTACCCTTTTTTAGGGCGGATAGGAGCCCCAGGAATTCTGCTACCGCAGGAACAGTAATGTCATCAGCCGGAGAGGTCAGGGGCTGCCTTTGACACCTTTTTCAAAGGACCTTAGCTGAGAAGCTCAGCAGGCGGAAACCTGCAAAATTCATCGATTGGCTCAGCCCCCGTTTGGAGGGGAAGGGGCAAACAGATGGAAGGAGAGGAGATAGTATGACTGGATCATGACCCCCCAGAAGGGGGAATGGGGGTTGTTTATTTCATTTCATTGGATACAGGGACTCAGAACATAGACATGAGGGTAATAAATTGAACTTTTTGAGTAGATTTGCATAAGATTGCACTCCAATACCTTCTATTATTGGGATTTTTTTTTTTATCCTGCCTTTCCATTTTTATACATATCTCTTATAGTATTGCTACCTACTCTTAAGAGTTTGGGGGTGAAATTACATTTTTAAATGAAGACGCAGTTTTCAGGTAGAAATAAATACCAGAAGAAGAAAGCGCTCAAAGAAATGTTTTTGTTTATAGCCTTAGTGGCATGAGGCTGTGGTGGTGACGCTATATCAAGACAGTTCTTGCACTTCACAATTTACCATTACACCACGGTAAGTAAGATAAGAAATTATACTGAAATGTAGAACTGTTTCATAATATATTAGACTGCATGCTTCAACTGAAATGGAAATATTAGCATTTTAAGTTGTTTTTATTTTTTTTACTGCTTCGGATTTGTATGCATTTTGTTTAATAACCAGACGATTGAAAGATGTGATATATTTATGTATGGATTATTCTTTTTTATATCTGTGTATTATGGGTATTGGATTATTTGGAGAATAATGCATGATGTTAGATGGAACAGAACACGGGAAATTATGCAAATAATTATAAACATAAAGTGCATATTTTTACTCCTGCTTTTGCTTCATGATCCATCTTGTTCATTTATTTCTGTGTGTTTTTTCCACTAATCAACATCTTTTTCTTCCCTGATTTCTTTTCCTTGTGTGTTCATGTTTTAGTAGGTTGCAAGCCTGCAACAATGTCTTTCAATTTTTGGATGGCAACTGGTATAGAAATAGGGGCCATTTATAGGTAGTAAACAGTTATAACAATCTTGCACCCAATTGCTCATGAATAAGTCTAAACTCTATGGGACTTCAGCATGCTTAACTGCAGGCAGGGCTGTGCCCCTGCTTGGCCTTTTATTCTTTAGTTGGTAGTTTGCCACTTGCCCTTTGCCTGGACTCCTCAGGGAGCTTGATATCCCTTTCACATCTTATTGAGATCACGCTCTGATGAGAGGGGGACACTTCCTGAAGGGCTTATTTAGCACAACAGGGGAGAGGCAGTCAGGCAGTATCGAGTGCACCACTTTCCATTGGGCTAAGAAAAAAAAAAGAAACACAAAAATGAGAGGCTGCATTTCATTGATTTCTTACAGACACTTCTAACAAGCCCCTTGCAGGAAGGAAGCAGTGAAGGTCTTGGATTAATGCAGAAATCAGCCAAGGAGAAAGAGATAAAGATGCAGTCTCCTTTTTCATCCCAGGAGTCCCCAGGGTTGAGAGACACAATTGACAGAATCCCGAAGATAGAAAGGGGCCTCAGCCGTCCATTATGGAGAAGACAATGTTATCTACAAAGCTGTTTGTTTTGCTTTCTGAGGTGGTTGCTATGGTGGGCCAGGGAAAGTCGTCATCTCAAGCATCTCAAATGATGAAGATGATATCCTTTTGGAGGGGGGGCACACAAACTAGTTTGGTGAGGGTAGCAGACAACTAAATTGCACAGAGAACTCTTTCTCAAGCAGGAATTCGGCATTTTGTGACAGACATAAGAACATAACATAAGAACATAAGAAGAGCCCTGCTGGATCAGGCCAAAAGCCCATCTAGTCCAGCTTCCTGTGTCACACAGTGGCCCCACCAGATGCCTCAGGGAGCACACGAGACAACAAGATACCTGTGTCCAGTCGCCACTCCCTTGCACCTGGCACAGAGAAAACCCACTTCTAAAACCAGGAGGTTGCTTATGGCTTGTAACCTGTGATGGTCTTTTCCTCCATGAATTTGTCCAAACCCCTTTTAAAGGCATCTAGGCCAGGTGCCATCACCACATCCTGTGGCAAGGAGTTCCACAGATGAATCACACGCTGGGTAAAGAAATATTTTCTTTTGTCTGTTCTAACTCTCCCTCCACTCAATTTTAGTGCGTGTCCCCTGGTTCTGGTGTTGTGCGAGAGGGAGAAGAATTTCCCTCTATCCACTCTCTCCATCCCATGCATAATTTTATAAGTCTCAATCATGTCCCCCCTCAGGCGCCTTTTTTCTAGGCTGAAAAGCCCCAGACGCTGTAGCCTTTCCTCGTAAGGGAGGTGCTCCAGCCCACTAATCATTCTGGTCGCTCTTTTCTGCACCTTTTCCAATTCAGCTATATCCTTTTTGAGGTATGGTGACCAGAACTGGACACAATACTCCAGATGTGGCCTTACCATCGATTTGTACAAAGGCATAATGATATTGGCCGTTTTATTCTCAATCCCCTTTTTAATGATCCCGAGCATGGAATTGGCCTTCTTCACAGCCGCCGCACACTGGGTCGACACTTTCATCGACCTGTCCACCAGGACCCCAAGATCTCTCTCTTGATCCGTCACAGACAACTCAGAACCCATTAGCGTATATGTGAAATTTTGGTTTCTTGCCCCAATGTGCATCACTTTGCACTTACTTACATTGAAGCGCATCTGCCATTTTGCTGCCCATTCTCCCAGTTTGGAGAGATCCTTCTGGAGCTCTTCACAATCCCTGCTGGTCTTTACCACCCGGAAAAGTTTAGTGTCATCCGCAAACTTGGCCACCTCACTGCCTATCCCCAAGTCCAGGTCATTTATGAATAAGTTGAAAAGCACCGGTCCCAAGACCGATCCTTGGGGCACACCGCTTTTCACCTCTCGCCATTGTGAAAATTGCCCATTGACTCCCACTCGCTGTTTCCTGGTCTTCAACCAGTTCCTAATCCACAAGAGGACCTGCCCTCTTATTCCCTGACTGTGGAGTTTTCTCAGGAGCCTTTCATGAGGGACCGTGTCAAACGCCTTCTGAAAATCCAGATATATAATATCCACGGGTTCGCTCGCATCCACATGCCTGTTGACCTTTTCAAAAAATTCTAACAGGTTTGTGAGGCAAGACTTCCCCTTGCAGAAGCCATGCTGACTCTCCCTCAGCAGAGCTTGTTCTTCTATGTATTTTAAGATTTTATCCTTAATGAGACTTTCCACCATCTTCCCTGGAACAGATGTTAGGCTGACCGGCCTGTAGTTCCCCGGGTCCCCCCTCCTTCCTTTTTTAAAGATTGGCGTGACATTAGCTATCCTCCAATCCTCAGACCTGCAAGAGCTTTAGCAAGAAGCAGGGTGAGTGAGGGGAATCCATCCAAGGGCACGCCCTAAAGACAAGGAAAGGGACAGGGTTACATGGGCCAAGAGAGGAACGCTATAAAAGCAGCTCAGAAAGAACTCAAAGCAGGAACTTTACATTGTTGCCCCAGGCCTGTGAAATGCACTGCTATTTCTTTTGTCAAAGAAATAACGAAAAGGAAAAGGTCAGTTTAGGAAAAGGTCAGTTTACGTTCCAATTCCAAAGAAGGGCAGTGCCAAAGAGTGTTCAAACTACCGCACAATTGCACTCATTTCACATGCTAGCAAGGTTATGCTCAAAATCCTACAAGCTAGGCTTCAGCAGTACGTGGACCGAGAACTACCGGAAGTACAAGCTGGGTTTCGAAGAGGCAGAGGAACTAGAGATCAAATTGCCAACATGCGCTGGATCATGGAGAAAGCATGAGAGTTCCAAAAAAACACCTACTTCTGCTTCATTGACTACGCAAAAGCCTTTGATTGTGTGGATCACAACAAATTGTGGCAAATTCTTAAAGAGATGGGGGTACCAGACCACCTTACCTGTCTCCTGAGAAACCTGTATGCGGGTCAAGAAGCAACAGTTCGGACCGGCCATGGAACAACCGATTGGTTCAAAATTGGGAAGGGCGTACAGCAAGGCTGTATATTATCACTCTGCTTATTTAACTTATATGCAGAGTACATTATGAGAAATGCAGGGCTGAATGAATCGCAAGCCGGAATCAAGATTGCCGGGAGAAACATCAACAACCTCAGATATGCAGACGATACCACCCTAATGGCAGAAAGTGAAGAAGAACTAAAGAGCCTCGTGATGAGGGTGAAAGAGGAGAGTGCAAAAGTTGGCTTGAAACTCAACATTAATAAAACTAAGATCATGGCATCTGGTCCCATCAATTCCTGGCAAATAGAAGGGGCAGAAATGGAAGCAGTAACAGATATTACTTTTTTGGGTTCCAAGATCACTGCAGACGGAGACAGCAGCCATGAAATTAAAAGACGCTTACTCCTTGGAAGGAAAGCTATGGCAAATTTAGATAGCATAATAAAAAGCAGAGATATCACCATGCCAACAAAAAGTTCGTATAGTCAGGGCGATGGTGTTCCCAGTAGCAATGTATGGTTGCGAGAGTTGGACCATAAGGAAGGCTGAGCGCTGAAGAATAGATGCTTTCGAACTGTGGTGCTGGAGAAGACTCCTGAGAGTCCCTTGGACTGCTAGGAGATCAAATCAGTCAATCCTAAATGAAATCAACCCTGACTGTTCCCTGGAAGGACAGGTACTGAGGCTGAAGCTCAAATATTTTGGCCACCTAATGCGAAGAGAGGACTCTCTGGAGAAGACTCTGATGCTGGGAAAGATTGAAGGCAAAAGGAGAAGGGGAAGGCAAAGGATGAGATGGTTAGACAGCATCACCGATGCAACAAACATGAAAATGAGCGAACTCAGGAAGATAGTGGAGGACAGGAAGGCCTGGCGGGATATGGTTCATGGGATCACAAAGGGTTGGACACGACTTAACAACTGAACAACAACAACAATTTCTTTTGTAGCGTTCCAGAGGGGGTGTAAAACACACCCCTACCAGGTGGCATTCTGCACATCAGTGCGGGGATTCTTTTTGGTTATGCCTGTCACGTTGTTTTTGTGTTTTATTTTTATTTATGTTTTAGTTGATTTTATTGTCCTTTATATTGTTGTGCATTGCCTTGAATGCAAAAAGGTGGCTTATAAATGATTTTAGTCAATAGATAAAGAATATATCTAAGCAAAGAAAGGCACAGCAAAACGTTTAACTGTCTCTGGACCACAAAAAGAGATAGAGTCCACCTAAGAGATCTAGCAGAAATCTATTTCTGACATATGATTGATGAAATACACATTGGGCTCAATCCTGACTAAATCCTTCGATGCTGATGCAGCTACACCAAGGAGTGCATGATGTATCCTGTGGGGGGAGGGGGTCATGGAGGTATCTTTGAGATAAAGGAACTTTTGTTCCCTTACCCCAGGGCGAGCCTTAGCTGCCCCATGGGTCTCCTTGCACCAGCTCTTTTGCTGGTGCAAGTCCAAGGAGAGTGAGGGAGAGTGAAAGGGGCAGGGTTAGGATCCGGTGCATGCTAGTGCTGCTGAAATCCACTCCCTCCCTCACTTCTCCCCACCCAGAAACTCCCCCATTCCTCCCCCACCCCGCCCCATTCCAACCACCCCCAGCAACTCTCCACCCACACCGCTGGCTTACCTTTGCTGCCAGAAGTAGCCAACAGCAACAGCGGACCTCCAGCACTGCCACCGTTTGTGGCAAACTCAAAATGGCCACCAGTGGCTTGCTGTGTGTGCTGCTGTATGGCCATTTATGACAGTGGAACTATGTTCTGCTATCATAAAGGGCAGCCCAGTCTTAGTTAGGTTTGTGCTGATTGCTAATGCTAGAAATATTATGAAACTTAATTTCGGACTCCTGGAAGATGAGATCCTCCACATTATGGTTACTATGAATAGAACCTAACAGCTCTTTCCAAAAATACTCAGTTCCACTTCGTTCAGTGGACTTCCTGCCTAATAAGTATGCATGGAATTTTCTGTAGTGTTTTCACATTCTGAGGGAGACTTTCAAAGGACTACCACTGGACTAAAGGTAAAGGTGACCCCTGACAATTAAGTCCAGTCGTGTCCGACTCTAGGGTGTGGTGCTCATCCCCATTTCAAAGCCGAAGAGCCAGCGTTGTCCGAAGACGCCTCCGTGGTCATGTGGCCGGCATGACTCTCCTTGCCGCAGCGCGTAGCATGCGGCTGGCACACGGAGCGCTGTTTACCTTCCCGCAAGCGGTACCTATTTATCTACTCGCATTAACATGCTTTGGAACTGCTATCACTGCTATCACTGTCTAATTGCAAAGCTGAGGGGCATTCTACTGCCCTGGGGAAATGAACATAAAGATCCTGTTTTGCGTCCACTATAGTAGGGGGAGAAGTTGGCTACGTTTTCCTCTCTTGGTCCATCTGCTGTAAGCATTGTCCCTTTCCTTAACTTTTCTCCATGTGAACAGAGTGTGTCCTTAGGATGGATGGATTCCCCTCACTCACAGTGCAATCCTATTCCCCCCCCCGGCCTGGGGCACGCAGCGTGGGCCTCATGGCCCACAATGAATCATGTCTGGGGAAGGGCACGGCTGGAGGTCTCCTCATGGTAATTGAACATTTCTCCACTTACCCCAGGTAACCCCCCAGCTGCCACAATGGGGCTACTCAGTTCTCCGCCAGCTCTTTAGCTGGCATAGAACCGAGCAGCCCCTTGTCGGCAGAAAGGGCCTGGGAGGGAGGAGAGGCTATGTGGCGCCATGGTGTCGCCAACCCCTCCCCCTCCCAGGTCTGATCCACCCACCCCAGCCCTGTTACGCCCCCTCCCACCCTCCCTCAGTACCTGCGCTGTTCAGAGCGACCTTACTTGCTCCGGCGCATGGGGATCCAGGATCCAGCGCCAGCTGAAGCCGCAGCGCCAGTGCTGGATTCCAATAAGATCGCGCCAGTCAGCTTGTAAATGTGTGTGCTAAAGTAAATTTTGGCAGGCTTGGACATCAAAACTAAAGAAAATAACTAAAGTCCTTCCAAGACAAGATTCTGCATCCCCACATTTTATATAAAACTGTCAAATAAATAAATTATTTACTTAAACTATCTATCTTCTGCCTTTTCATGCATCAGAATCCACATGGCGGCTTTTCAGCATTAAGAACATTTCATATTATTATGAAAATAATACCACTATAAAAACACTACAGTAACACAATATCTGAAATACTCAAGTCTTACCTGCCATCTAAATCACATGAATAAACAACTCTGCTGAGTCATCCTTAGAAGGAAGTTCCACAGTTTAGGTGCTGTTATTGAAAAACCCTCCTCCTGTTAGCCACCTGTGCTATGCAGCTTGTTGATGATATGAGAGACTCATATGCAAGCACAGAGTTCTGCTTTCAAGAACGTTTCTATTCATTCAGTGAAGGAAAACAATCTGCACACACATTGATCTGCTCCTTCCATGGAAGTAAATGAGGAAATCCCCATATGCGAGAACTCCATATGAGTGCATTGGTGAATACTGCACAAGGAGCTCTGAATCTGTGACTAACAATGCAATCGTATTCATATCTAAAAGGTAAAGGTAAAGGTATCCCCTGACAATTAAGTCCAGTTGTGTCCAACTCTAGGGTGTGGTGCTCATCTCCATTTCAAAGCCGAAGAGCCAGCATTGTCCGAAGATGCCTCCGTGGTCATGTGGCCGGCATGACTCTCCTTGCCGCAGCGCGTAGCATGCAGCTGGAACACGGAGCGCTGTTTACCTTCCCGCAAGCGGTACCTATTTATCTACTCGCATTAACATGCTTTGGAACTGCTAGGTTGGCAGGAGCTGGCCAAGCAACGAGCGCTCACCCCGTCGCGGGAATCGAATTGCTGACCTTTCGATCGACAGCTTATGGTTCAGCGGTCTAACCCGCTACGCCACCCTATGATATGAGTAGATTCATTTCTACTCAGAAGTAAGTCCCCTTGGATTCAATGGGGCTTACTCCTAGGCAAGTGTGCATAGGCTTGCCTGCATCCTAATAATAATTAAAACAATCCCATCTCCTATGCCTTGCCAAACGTTACTGTCATTCACAAAGACACACTGCCATAGTTCTAATCTAATATATCATTTTTTTTGGAATCTTTTTTGTGTCTGACATATGAAGATTTTCCCTTGTGTAGGAAAAAGAAATGTCTCCTCTGTACAAATACGAACATAACAAGATAAACATTGCACTTGGCATGACAACCAAGGAAAATATTGAGAGTTCAATTGAAACGTGGAGATGGAATTAGAAGACAAAGCTGCCTTTGTGTCAGTCAGGAGACATACATCCTATTAGACCTTCATAATATCAGAAGATAAAATAAAGCTTTAAAAAATATCACTGGCATAGACATGCCTTTTGTACTCTTTGCACTGGCCATTGCCAATATATTGTTTTGCTCTTTCTTATACCTGTTTTAAAACTGAAATAAACAAATGACAACAGTTTGTTCACTTCCCAGGGGGTGACCAGATTTGATTTTAATTCCTTTTCCAGTGTTAGAATCATCTGGATTCATAAATGTGCTTCCCAAGGTATACAGACAATTTAGAGCCCTATTTATTATCTTTTTAAAAGGGCCATAAACCAAGTAAACCTTCAGATTACCACTAGGGTGAAATAAGCAGTTCGACAAAGCCAGCTGTAAACCATTCTGCGATTGGAAGGTGAATAAAATTTGTGGCGCAGAAGGGGTTTTGCGCAGCAGAAATATTGTCATTTGCCCAAGCCAGCCAATGGCACTGAAACCATTTCCTTTGGCATGACATTTGTTTTTACAAGCTCTCCACGAACAATAAAAATGCACCACCGATTTTATTGTTCTGATACTGTCTCTAGCACCAATCACCATTTGGCCAATGGACTATCCCTCGTTTTCAGATGGCAGCTTCTGTTGATCGCTCACTGTGGTTGTTAATTTGGCCATTAATTTAACTGTGGATAGATGCTGCAGCATTGACGATCTCGCAAAACCAATCGAAGGAAGGGGACCAGCTGCTGCAGCGACTCAAGGAAAGAGCCGCCTTCCTTTGGGACAATTTAATGAACCAACTTGGATTCTATGTCTATGCCAGCCAGTGCAATTTGTCCCCAAGGAGTAATACAGAAGCTGTCAGCAAGAACTTTTCTTGGGGACATCGTTATTACAGCAAGGAGGTAACATAAGTTAATTAACACTGAAAACTCCCCTATTTATGCTTTTGCCCTTTAAAAAGATACTTTTCCCCATTTCCTCTCCTAAAGTAAATGCATACCAACCTTTACTTAAGTGGGAAGATGTCATCTTAAAAAAGCCTACTGAGAGATGAACAGCTCAATCCTAACTAGAATCGGGCTGGCGCACAGGAGCATTTACAAAAGCAGAACAGTGTTCCGCTGTCGTAAAATGGCTGTTGATGGCGCTGAAGCCAGTAAGCCACTGTTGGGGGTGGGGGGAACAGGGTGAGGGTGGGCAGATGAGGGTGGGCATCAGGGCCTTGGGGTTGTGTGTTGTGAGCAGGCATCAGTTTTCTCCGCCGATATCCTGACCACCATTTCACCCTTGACACTCTCCCTCTGGTCTGCTCGGACTTGCACCAGCAAAATAGCAGGTGCAGATCTGAGTAGACCCATTGCAGGCCATGCGGACATGGAGTAGCATAAGTAAAACCTCTCAGCCCCTGCATGGTCTCCAACAGCACGCAGGATGCACTGCCTTGTGGGCAGCATTTAGTTAGGATTGGGCCCTAAGACAAGTAGCATGGAGTCCTGGGAACCACCATCTTGCTCCTGGCATGGTTTCTTCAAACATGGAAGTGCAGGACTTCTGCCTTGATATACAGGGACCACATGAACAAAGGAGCTCCTTCATTTGTGCAGCCCCTTAACACCAAACCAGAAGTCCTGCTCTTCTAAAATTGAAGAAATCACACAAGGAGTGTGTTATGTGTGGCTGTGTGAAGCGGCAGACCCAAGGCGGCATTGGCCGATGTTCCAGGTCGTGCCATCGCTGCTACCACCACATCTCAGTGGTGCAATGTCCTATTTGCCTGGTGTTGCTTGCCATCCAAATGGCCATAGTCAATTGGAAATAGGAAGTGCTTTTCCAACTGCATTGCGTCGCGTAACTCCTCGGGTAGGCCAGAGCAAGGAACCTTCCTATTCAATGGGTCACCCAGTTACAAATGATATGAACTATTACTTTCATTATTTAGGATTGCCTTTGCTTTCTCTTCGCAATGTACTTCCCAGGGAATATACATTTCTACACATATCACAACTTATGAATCGTATCCGAACATACAGGGATTACTTTAAAAGTTCACTCCTCTTAAATATTTGCTGCTTACTGCTGCAAAATGTCATCTGAACAGCCAGGAAGCTGTTACTCTGCCAAATATTCAGGATCCAAGCCAGCAGGACAGAATTCAAAGGATCCTTGGCCAACTTTGGGAACCGAATAGAATTTGTGACCCAGAGCATAGGGAAATGTATAAATTTGAGTGGTCAAATGCAGCTGTTCTACATGGAGCTTTCCATGGAGCTCTAATCTGACACATGAAATGTTTTATGTCATTTAAAAACACATCATTTGTTTGTCTTTAAATTATTTCATGAAGCACATACAGAAACCACTGACAAAAATGCTCAGTGCTAGTTGTATAAGCTTTGCATAACATTTGGGTCTGGAAGGCTTAGCTTCAGTGTGTATCTTTCCATTCCAAGTTGTCGTTGTATCAGCTCTATGATGTGTCTGAGAAATGCAAAAACACTGAAGCATGCTTTGTCTGGTATGCTTTCCAAGAAACTTATGGCCCAATACTATCTGGGCTTTGCGCCACCAGAACTCGTGCTCTGGCAGTGCAAGGTCCTTTGCAGTGGCACAAAAGTCAGGACACGATTGCACACTTCTGGGCCACTGATGCAAATGGTCAGAGGCGTGGCATGCATGACATTAGCTCCAGGAAGCCCTGCCATTTTTGTTAAATTAGCGGTGAGTGCAGGGAGGAGGAGGTTTGAGGGCATTCCAGGGTGGGGAGGGAGGAACGTGGGGAGCAGGCTGGTGGATCTTAGCAGCAAAGGCACAGTTTTATCCTTGGTTATCTCTGGTTTTCTAGCCCACCCCATTTCCTTCCTTGGGCTTACACAAGGTACGTAGCTGGCATGGGTCCAAGGAGACCAATGGCCAGGAGGCCTACCCAGAGGTAAGTGAAAAAGTTGATTTGGTCTTCTGGTCACCCCGCCCCCTCACCACCATTGGATGCAGTGTGCTCTCTGTCAGTGACATCATCAATAGTCAGGGATAGGGTTGGGCTGTTACCTATCTATGTCTGTTGACTGGGGGAAGGTTCTTTTGCATGTTCCAGTTCATAAATCAAATGAGCTGCACACGTTTTGACTCTCATGTGGTTGCTGTATCAGGTACAGGCACTGGAAGGAAGTTCACAAATAAAATGAAATTGATATTCTGTTTGTTGGTTTATACACAAGTACCCTTCCTTCAACGCACTCAAGGTGGTTCACAGACTTACAAAAAAAAAAGATAGAAAACAAAAGGTGAAAGCGTGGGAAGCAAAAGGAAAATAAGCACATTCGGATACCATGGCTACCCCATCATAGTTTTGGGAGAGAAGGAGCTGGGTGGAAGTTGGTCCCACTTGGACTGATGGTTCACCCCTCTATCTATCTTGTTAGTGTCAGTGCTGGCATCCAAGTGGGGATCTTTTTTTTCCCTATCCCTACCTGATAACACCAGGAATTGGACCAAGACAAGGCTAGTGCTATTCAGGAAAAAAATCTTTTCTCAAATGTGGGTCTTGACTTAAGAGAGAAGAGGAAACATGCACCTCTTAAATAACAGAGTTGATTGAAGGCCATTCCAAGGGCAGGGTTAGGGTTAGCCTTCGGGGTTCTCTCTACCAGCAGTTTCTCTCTTTTCTCCCAGCTTAGCCAATACAGCAGTCTATAAAAGCCAGGAGTCTTAGAACAGGATCACTTGCATTAGGATTCAGACATCTTACTCTCTGCACCACCATGACAGCTTACAGAAGAAGAGAGGGCTGCTTCAGTGCAATTACAGTACTGGAAATGGCCATAGGAGGAGTGTTGCCAAATTCAACCCAACCCAACAGGGATCAAGTGACACAAGGAGCCAACAGGGTTCCATTTAGTCCTATAAAGCCATGGGACTGCCTCACCCGGCTTGACTGCTTCCATGCTACCAGCCTGCTTTTAGAAAGATGGCCTTGATTATTACTTTGATTTGTCCTGTTTTATTCCCTCAAAACAGCCCCACTGCAATCCTCTGAGAAGCCACACATTAGTGCAGAGTGAGGGGTCCTTTCATTTTACAGCTGCACTCATTCATTATCTACCAAACTGGAAAACTGGCAGTAGCTCGTAAGCTTCAGTAATTTTTGGCTGGTTTAGTGTATCTTGTCTTCAGTCCCAAAAATGTCAGCTTTCATCTGGGTCTCACTCTTACATGAATATATCCTTTGGGTTGTTTTTTTTTAAAAAGAAATAAACCACACAATAAACAAACAAACCAGGAAATATGTTTCTGACTACAGTGCCCATGTCACCACTAGGTGCAACCTCACCTTTTGATCACTGCTTTACAACCCAGCTAATTACCAGGAAGGACACCCAGCAAGTCAGTGCATGGAAAGGAAATGGACTGCCTCTTACTGGTGCCTCCATTTGTCATTATGAGTCTTTGATGCATCAAAAGGATATTTCTCTGTATCCATGTTGCATTCAGTAGAAACCTCCAATTCTGCAGCTCTTTCCGTTTAGTCAGTGTATATTGGTCAATACCGTATCATAACCTGTTTCACCCAAATGTCCTTGTCCATAAAACCAGCTGGTGACTCATTCCAATAGACCAGTACTCAACCTTTGGAGCACATAGGATCGGGTACAAAAAGGCAACTTGTTCTCTTGTGCCAACATGATGACTTGGCTTAGGCCCTGGGTGTGGTGCAGTGCTTGCCTCCCACTCTGTGACACAATCCATGCACAGCCATGCCATGTTAGAGCGAATGCATTTCTCTGGTAGAAGGGGCATCATGATGAAGTCCTGTGGCACAGCATCCCTGGTCAATTAAAAGCCACCGAATGTGGCACATTGACCGGGTTTTAGTACTATATGTAGAGGCCAGGACAGGTTCTGCTTACTTTTCAAGAATAGGATCACAGCACCATTGTTTGCACTGCTAAAGTTTCGGATGAAACTGCAGGACTGTATTCAAACCAGCAATCCTGTTCTCCCAATGAAATCACTGGACTCATGAATGGACAACTTCCTAAGCCTCAGAATCCGGATGAGCCCTTTCCAGACCAAACTGTGTCATGTCTGGAGCATACCCAGCTATAGAACTGTTGCCAGGCTTGGAATAGAGAGGAGGAAAAAGTATGATGTCTGTTTCTTTCAAGGGCATTGCCAGTCTCCCTCCCTGAACTTCAACAGAGTATGTTGAAATGAGTCAGACCATTAGTCCGTCTAACCCATGTCTGTGTAATCTGACTGGCAATGGACCCAAGGTCCCAGGCAGAACTCTTTTCCAGTTCTATTGCCTGACAGTGTTTTAGCTGGATATGTCAGGGACTGACTAAAGAACCTTTTGTACACGAAGCATCTGTGTATGCTAAGCTATGGTCCCGTCTGATAGAGTGCAGAGGATGATGCAAAGTAGGAAGAGAACGCCAAGGCAATTTCACTCTTTGCCTGCCCTGCCTTCTACTCCAAACCTGATTTGGGTACAGTCTTTACCAGTGCTGGCAATGCAGCCTCAACGCCAGCTTAGGATGTCACAAACGTGCTGTAAAGCACGTTCGTTGACATCCTGTGAGTAAGCAGTGCCAGCAGGAAGGCAGGAAGGGGTGGGGAGGGGGCATAACAGGGGTGGGGAGGGCAGAGGTGGGCAGATCGGGCCCGGAAGGGGCGGGATCAGCATCACTGGCGAACGCTGAATTCTATGGTCCCTCCTGGGTCTTTTTTTCCTTCTCAGGTCTGCACCAATAAAATAGCTGGCGCGGATCTGAGTAGCCCCATAGCACAGGGTGGGGCTTTACCCAGGGTAAGCAGATGAATGTCCACTTACCTTGAGACCTCCAGCCCACTCCAGCACTGGATACAGCGTGTGCATGGTGCTCACGCTGCACCAGTGCTAGATAGAATTGGGCTGGGGCAACCAGTAGAATCAAGCAATTCATGTAATCAGGTAATGGGCAACCAGAAGTATTAGTTCATTGTAATGGGGAACCGCTTGGCCATCCCTACATTAGATGAAACTAATTTACAAGTGAGTCTTCAGTGGCATGGAAATTTCACCATGCTTGCACATGCGTTGTTATAGCTTTGTCTCATCTAGAAGTCTGCTATGGCTCAATGCGCCTTGCTTTTCATGAACCAACGTGAAGTCATCGATTTGCATGTACCGGTATTTTAACTTTTAGGTATAATGCATCACAATTAAAGTATGTTGTGTTGCAGTCCCATGCCTCTTTCTGAATAAATTATCATATTTAAATTTTAATTTGGCCTCCACTAGATCCTGGCTCCCTAAATAGAACAGGAGCTGCAGGTGGTGACCAGCAATTTCCTGCCAGTTTCCACCAGTTTTCTTCTTTAAGGACCACCAGGGATGATGGAATGAACCAACCTCCTTCTGTTTACACAACAATCCCCACACACAATGAAACACTTCTGGTTTAACAGAAACATAAATTTCAAGTCCGTTCCTCCTCTTATAATCAACTCTGTCCTTGATTTTGTTTTTCTGTTTTCTAAAGTAGTGTTAATGCATTGTTGCATTTTATGATTGTTCTTTCGCACTTTGATGTGCAAAAATTAGACTATTTCAGAGTAGATAATTGTATGAGAATGTGACTCGGCTTCTTTGACAGTTGATGACAACTTCAACATCACAACTTCAACTTCATTTTTATTATGCTTTCTTTCTATTTCCTTTCTCTCATCTCATTGTAGACACGCTGGTTGAAAGAATGGGGTGGCCCACTGCAAAATGTTTTGAGGCTTGCGTACTATGTAGCTCCTCATTTTAAAAGGCCTCTGATGATTTCTATTAAAAATAATTTAAAGCTGTGATCTGAATCACATTGAGTTCAAAGGATGTTACACTGAAATCTTAGAACTTACTTTAAATAAAGTAATGTAAGTAACAGCTCAAGCCTGTGTAACTCTTGCACTGGTGTAACAGTAGATCCACCAGTGTAAGAGCACTTATGGCAGTGTAACTTGCTGTATGCTGACGGACGCAGGATGGTCACCGGCATAACCCCCCTCGGATGCTGTGCATGTGTTCGGATGCCCCCAGATTGCCCCCTGCGCAATCAGGAGTTGCGCTGGCATCCGTCCCGTGTCCAAACTGTGCATGCGTGGCATCCAAGGGGGGTTACGCCAGTGTCTATCCTGTGTCCATCAGCAGATCTACTGTGTCTTGTGCCCATTGGTGGATCTACTGTTACACCGGTGCAAGAGTTACACAGGATTGGGCTGTAAGTAAAGTACAGTATGTGTTTAGGATCGCCAAAAAAAAAAATACCAAAATGTTATTTCCTGCACTAGGATGCTACTTGAATGCATGTTAGATGTGGGTGAGAGGCTTGTATACAAACCAGACATATGCTTGCAAGATACATATGACTGACTGTGATGCCTCCATGATACAGAAACCACAAACACAACATCTGTCTTCTATTGCAAGGCTAGGTCTACAGTTGTCAGCAGCAGAACAGCATTAATGCTGTGGCTCTGCCAGATGGCTGGATGGATGGTGAGAACTGAGAAAGGTCTCTATTTGCTAGCTCGAATCCTTCACTAGCCTGCTATTACTTTAAAAAATGTTAAAGCGCTCAGGAATCATGAAGTCTTGCTTCTAATCCAAAATGGCCAACTAGGAACCCATGAGTAGCACGTTTTTGTCTCTACAACAAGCCTTTTTCTCCCCTCACCAATGCCCTCCACAGGTTCATATTCAAGGGAAAGACAATGTGAGTACCATAGCTGCTTCTTCAAGCCAACTTCAGCAAGGCAGGAGTTAGATTCTTCTTCCACTTTACATCTTTCTCTACTCTAAGTATGCATAAGAGCTATTTGTCACACAGTATAGGGGATAACAACAAGAGAGCACTTCCTCCCTTGATGAAGACAACCATCATGTTCTCCTCTACTCTAAGCTTGGTAATAATGGCCCAGCCAGGAATGGTCCATCCCAGAAAATGGTCCATGGGGATGGGATTGTCCTCAAAACTTAGGAAATCATTTGTCAATGACCTGGTTCAACACATGCCCCAAAACAGATGACTGTGTATCTGTATCATACCTCATAGATATCTATCGTGACAGAGGCATAGCTACGCCCTGAGGGGGGTGCACCCCCTTGACACCCCCGTGACCTCACTCAGGGTGTGGCATCACTTGCCCCGCCCACTGAGTGACGTCACACAGCGCAAAAATGTTCCTGGAGGCCGGGCGGGGGGCGAGGGCAACATTTCTCACTGCCGCCAGCCCGCATGGAGGCTTCAGCAGCCACCGATTTTGCCACCGAGATGGGGGCTTTGACACCCCCCTGGCTGTGCACTAGGGGGCGGTCCCCTAGCTACGCCCCCTAGCTACGCCACTGTATCTTCAACACCTTACTACTGTTACCACCACCACCAAGGAAGGAATTATTATTTTTATTCAAAATATTTATATCCCTCCTTTCCCCTTATAGGTTTTTTTTTCCTACATATTAGTAGCAGGGCTCATAATTTTAAGGGGGAAATGGTGTGGGGGATTAAAAAGGTGGCAAATAAACTCAAATATTACATTAAAAACATCATTTTCCTCCTCCATCTTACAGGGCTTGTTGGTGTTTCTATCACCACTGTGAGGGGAGGGGCACAGTCCATGCTTAAGGAAACTCCACATCCACCCTGTTCAGCTCATTCTGCTACAGTGAAATCCTATGCATGTTTACTCAGAATGCATTGAGTTCAATGGGAACTCCTGGAGAGCAAGACACCTGGAGAGCAAGCTGCGGCTGGCGCTGCTCGCTCCACCGTCGCTCCAGCCCAGCGCCGGCCAGCACAGGTAAGCCCTACACCGGTTGGGGCAGGAGCGGGGGAGGCGGACTCAGAGGCGTACAGAGGGTGGAGCGAACGGAGCGGTGGCTCCGGGTGGCTCCGCGGCTTGGGCGGCACTCCGGGGGAGCGTGCGCGCGCGCCCACCCGGTGACGCAGCGGCTCCGCGGCTCGGGCGGCATTCCCCTGGAGCGCCTGCCCAACCTCGGAACCTGAGAAAGCCCTGGAGCGTCCGCCACGACCGGCGGCCAGGGCTTTCTGAAGGCAGCCACTGCGTCGTGGCCTTATTTATACTTTTTTTCTTGCACATGTGCAGAACGTTACGTTCTGCGTATGTACAGAAAAAAAAGTATAAATAAGGCCACGATGCAGCGGCTGCCTTCAGAAAGCCCTGGCCGCCGGTCGTGGCGGACGCTCCAGGGCTTTCGGGGGAGAAGGCGGGCGCGCACACAGTTGCTTGAATCAGTCTCAAGTTGCTTGAATCAGTGCAGCGACTTGTACTTCATAATCTTCTATACTCCCCCCCCCCAGCACTCTTTCTTCCTTGCTTGTTCTCCTTCCTACTGTTTTTGGTGCTGCTTCACTTTTCTCCCGTCATTAAAATAGCAACTTGCTCTATAGGAAAGGGTACCTGGAATTAATCTTTTCCGGAATATGCTCCTTCTGTTTGTTAATTTAGCATGTTTATGCAATTGCTCCTACTTGGATTTCTGCCTCATGGCCAAGACAGTGAAGAATGCTAGCCTGAAAATAGCCTCCTAATCCTTTCAGTGCAGTGTTTCTTGCATTGTACACAAAGCTTTAGAGAGGCACTCTCTTCCTCCATAGCAGGGATCCTTTCACTCTGGCACATGATTGCATGCGAAAACACTTTCTCGACTCGAACCAGAATCCACAGAGAAGTGGAGATACAGTACTGGGGCAAACGACAGATGAGACAGGAAGGATTCAGAAGAAATGGCCAGTTGCAGTATATGGATTAGAATTCAGAACATGCCTACCTGGAAGTAATTCCGATTGGTTTAGGACTGTGCTTTAAGATACTGTGGTGTGGCTTTGGGCTCAGTTCATTTTACTGGATCAGCTAGGCAGATTATTCCTTTCTCCCAAACTCTTATCACAGGTACTGTCAAAGCCTTAGCTCCTCCCATACATCCCTCCTGTGCAAGGGGATACCTCTACATGGTGTGCAGGAACCCATTGTATTAGCCAATGGGTGGCGCATCTATGGTATGCAATTTGGTGGTGAAGGGATGACTAAGGAAAAAGCAAAGGTGCATCAAGGTTTTCTGAAGAGTGCTCAAGAAGAACCATATGGGGGGGGGGGGTCGAACTGGGACTCACTATATAAACGCACTCTTAAGCTACGGAGGGGGAATTCTATCACTAACATACGCACAAAGGAGATCAGTGGAACTACGAAAAAGAGAGGGGACAGGACTGAACTGGCATTATTGAATCCAATCTTCTATCCACTGAGCCAAAACGGTTCCAATTTGAAATTTTCTAAGACTGCAATCCTATAACACTTACATGGGAGTACGTCCCATTGAACTCAATGTAGTTTACTTCTGAGTAGGTCCAGCTGTGCACTGTGAATCAGGGCTAGATCAGGCAGACTAACAGCGCAATCCTGAGGAACTCAAGAACGGCGGAGCGCTTGTGACAGAAGATTACCATGTCAGGCGAAAAGATTACCATGTCAGTTCAAGCGGCCCAGTCCAGTCAACCAGTCGTCGGACCAGTCAAGAGGCCGTCGGAGGAAGGTAAACTCTCCTGCTGGTGGCCGCGTGGACAAGGGAGGGGGCCATTGGACTAGCCCGCGCGGGAGGGGGGATGGCTTCTGCCATATCCCCGTCTCTACCGGGCCGGCTAGGCTGTTACACGGCCTCCTCTGACTTTCACCTGCTATTTAGCTGGCGGAAATCTGAAGAGACCTATCGGGCTGGCCCCGGTTTACACCCGGGGAAGGGGACGAGCGTCCCCTTCCCTGAGTAGACCTCCAGCCCGCCATATGACGGACAGCCTTGGACTCAGGATCCGGCGGGCGGCCCTAGGCTGCCAGACGGATCCTTACACAGGATTGTGCTGTAATAAGGGGAAAAATACTTGCCCTCAAACTTATTGAATCAATGCTATGTGTGTTTGCTAATCACATGTACTGTATCTGGATACATCGGGATGGTGTCATACCTTACTTTTGGTGTTGGACCTGGAAGATCCAGGTTCAAATCCCTGCTCAGCCATGAAGCTTCCTGGGTGACCTTGGGCTAGTAACCATCTCTCAGCCTAACCTACCTCACAGGGTTGTTGTGAGGACAAAATGAGAGAAGGAACCATGTACACCATCCTGAGCTCCTTGGAGGAAAGGCGGTATAAACATGTGAAAAATAAATACTGTACATAAATCTATCACAAGGCAAAGACTAGGGCTTCAATCGGACATTTTCATGGGAGTAAGCCCTGGCCATTGACTACAGTGGGACATCTATGTAGGTATGCATAGGATTGGGCTGTAAGACTCAGAGATGGGTAGATGTGGGTAATCACTCTGCTCGAATCTGTAACATATGCCCACAGCCACCTACCACCCAGTGGACATGTGTTTCCCACATGGTTAGAGAACATGCACAACAGAGAATCCTCATTTTTGCCAGTATGGGTCTAATTTTGACTGTATAAAAGCATGCTTACATAACAGTCACGCTATAATTAATACTAATCTCTGTAACACTTTCAATGTCTAGAGGTCTTTTCAGTCAATGCCAACTTATCCTAACAATAAGCTGGCAGGGAAGATCATTACACTTCCTAGTCTACAGATGGGAAATGGAGAAAGAGAGAGAGAGAGAGAGCAGTGCCTAAAGCCACCAAGAGAGCTTTGTCTAAGGCTAAGCAGTATTACTCCTTCATGGATCATTGCCTTGTCGTGGCGAAGGGGCTTGCATAACTCAATGAAGCCAGGAGCTATGCCGTGCAGGGACACCCAAGACGGACAGGTCGTAGCAGAGAGTTCTGACTAAAAGTGATCCACTGGAGAAGGAAATGGCAACCCACTCCAGTAACCTTGCCAAGAAAATCCCATGAACAGAACCAAAAGGCTAAAAGATATGGCGCCGGAAGATGAGCCCCTCAGGTCGGAAGGTGTCCAATATGCTACTGGGGAAGAGCGGAGGACTATTCCAAGTAGACCCAGAAAGAATGAAGCGGTTGGGCCAAAGCCAATAGGATGTCCAGCTGTGGATGTGTCTGAGGTTGAAAGGAAAATCCAATGCTGCAAGGAGCAATACTGCTTAGGAACATGGAATGTGAAGTCTATGAATCAAGGCAAGCTGGATGTGGTCAAAAATGAGATAAGATTGAACATTGACATCTTAGGAATCAGCGAACTAAAATGGACGGGCATGGGCGAATTTAAGTCAGGTGACCATCATATCTACTACTGTGGGCATGAATCCCTTAGAAGAAATGGAGTAGCCCTCATAGTCAATAAAAGAGTGGGAAAGGCAGTACTGGGGTGCAACCTCAAAAACGACAGAATGATTTCAGTTCGAATCCAAGGCAAACCATTCAACATTACAGTAATCCAAGTGTATGCCCCAACCACTGATGCCGAAGAAGATGAAGTTGACCGGTTCTATGAAGAACTACAACACCTTCTAGAACTAGCACCCAAAAAAGATGTCCTTTACATCATAGGAGACTGGAATGCTAAAGTCGGAAATCAAGAAATAAATGGAACAACAGGCAAGTTTGGCCTTGGAGCGCAAAATGAAGCAGGGCAAAGGCTAACGGAATTCTGTCAAGAGAACACGCTGGTCATAGCAAACACTCTGACATCACCAGATGGTCAATACCGAAACCAGATAGATTATGTACTTTGCAGCCAAAGATGGAGAAGCTCTGTACAATCAGTAAAAACAAGACCTGGAGCTGACTGTGGCTCAGATCATGAGCTTCTTATTGCAAAATTCAGACTTAAACTGAAGAATGTAGGGAACACCACTAGACCAGTCAGATATGACCTAAACCATATCCCTTATGAGTATACAGTGGAGGTGAAGAATAGATTTAGGGCATTAGATCTGGTAGACAGAGTGCCTGAAGAACTATGGACGGAAGTTCGTAACATTGTACAGGAGGCAGCAACGAAAACCATCCCAAAGAAAAAGAAATGCAAGAAAGCAAAGTGGCTGTCAGATGAGGCTTTACAAATAGCTGTGGAAAGAAGGAATGCGAAAAGCAAGGGTGAAAGGGAAAGATATAAACAACTGAATGCAGATTTCCAGAGAATAGCAAGGAGAGATAAGAAGGCCTTCTTAAATGAACAATGCAAGGAAATCGAGGAAAACAACAGATTGGGGAGGACTAGAGATCTTTTCAAGAAAATTGGAGATATCAAGGGAACGTTTTGTGCAAAGATGGGCATGATAAAGGACAAAAAAGGCAGAGAACTAACAGAAGCAGAAGAGATTAAGAAGAGATAGCAAGAATACACAGAAGAACTATACAAGAAAGATCTTAATGTTCCTGATGACCACGCTGGTGTGGTCACTGACCCAGAGCCGGACATTCTAGAGAGTGAAGTCAAGTGGGCCTTAGGTAGCATTACTAACAACAAAGCTAGTGGAGATGATAATATCCCAGCTGAGCTACTTAAAATCCTAAATGATGATGCTGTGAAAGTGCTGCACTCAATATGCCAACAAATTTGGAAAACTCAGCAGTGGCCAAAGGATTGGAAAAGGTCAGTTTACGTTCCAATTCCAAAGAAGGGCAGTGCCAAAGAGTGTTCAAACTATCGCATAATTGCACTCACTTCACATGCTAGCAAGGTTATGCTCAAAATTCTACAAGCTAGGCTTCAGCAGTATGTGGACCGAGAACTACCGGACGTACAAGCTGGATTTCGAAGAGGCAGAGGAACTAGAGATCAAATTGCCAACATGCGCTGGATCATGGAGAAAGCACGAGAGTTCCCAAAAAACACCTACTTCTGCTTCATTGACTATGCAAAAGCCTTTGATTGTGTGGATCACAACAAACTGTGGCAAATTCTTAAAGAGATGGGGGTACCAGACCACCTTACCTGTCTCCTGAGAAACCTGTATGCGGGTCAAGAAGCAACAGTTCGAACCGGCCATGGAACAACTGATTGGTTCAAAATTGGGAAGGGCGTACAGCAAGGCTGTATATTATCACCCTGCTTATTTAACTTATATGCAGAGTACATTATGATAAATGCAGGGCTGAATGAATTGCAAGCCGGAATCAAGATTGCCGGGAGAAACATCAACAACCTCAGATATGCAGACGATACCACCCTAATGGCAGAAAGAGGAGAGTGCAAAAGTTAGCTTGAAACTCAACATTAATAAAACTAAGATCATGGCATCTGGTCCCATCAATTCCTGGCAAATAGAAGGGGCAGAAATGGAAGCAGTAACAGATTTTACTTTTCTGGGCTCCAAGATCACTGCAGATGGAAACAGCAGCCATGAAATTAAAAGACGCTTACTCCTTGGAAGGAAAGCTATGGCAAACTTAGACAGCATAATAAAAAGCAGAGATATCACCATGCCAACAAAAGTTTGTATAGTCAGGGCGATGGTGTTCCCAGTAGCAATGTATGGTTGCGAGAGTTGGACCATAAGGAAGGCTAAGCGCCAAAGAATAGATGCTTTCGAACTGTAGTGCTGGAGAAGACTCCTGAGAGTCCCTTGGACTGCTAGGAGATCAAATCAGTCAATCATATATGGAATCAACCCTGACTGTTCCCTGGAAGGACAGGTACTAAGGCTGAAACTCAAATATTTTGGCCACCTAATGCGAAGAGAGGACTCTCTGGAGAAGACTCTGATGCTGGGAAAGATTGAAGGCAAAAGGAGAAGGGGAAGGCAAAGGATGAGATGGTTAGACAGCATCACCGATGCAACGAACATGAAAATGAGCAAACTCAGGAAGATAGGGGAGGACAGGAAGGCCTGGCGGGATATGGTTCATGGGATCACGAAGGGTCGGACACGACTTAACGACTGAACAACAACAAAGCAGTATCAAGCAAGTCTGTGTTTGATAGGCTATTCACCTCACTAAGCTATGGCCACAATCCTGAGAGCTATCAGTAGCATCGCTGGGGGGGAATGCAACAGGTGTAGGTTGCACCAGGCACAACACTCCGTGGGGGGTGACACCAGAGGCTTCTGGAGGCCCTGAGCAGCGAACGGAGCTCTGCATTCGCATGGTTTGCGCATGCTGGATGGGCCCTCCCACCCGCCCTTGGTTGGGTTGAAAATAGCGGCACTCCAGAAGCAACTGGTGGTGACATGATGACATCATCACATCACCATCAGCCTACTTCCAGAACCCAGAGACTACACAAGGTAAGCTCTGCACTTGGTGGGGGTTTACCTCGTTGCACTGCTGCTCTTTATACACCAGTAAAGCTCACACACATGCCTTGTGCAACTTTCCAAAAAATATACTGTATACAGTTATATGTTCTGATTCTGCTCTCATCTGTTAATAAATGGACCATAAATCGGCTAGCTAACTTTCTTTGTTTAATTATTCAACGAAGAGCTTACATGGTGGCCAATCTAGTAATATCTAATTAAAATGGATGCTGATTGTTTATCTCTTTATAGCCTCCTGCCCCCTCCATTTACTTGCTTTCTGTATCATGCACTATTTATTTTAATTTGTGTGTGTGTGTGTGTGTGTGTGTGTGTGTGTGTGTGTGTGTGTGTGTGTGTGTGTGTGTGTGTGTGTAATGCCAATAAAGGTATTTTGATTTGATTTGATCAGTATATGTTCTTTCATTTAACTAGCCATGTACCATTGGCATTTATGTAGCCACATAAATAATTGGTTCTTTAAAATATATACAGTATACAAGACAGATTAGAAACCTAGCTTCAACACCATATTCCCAGATGTACCAATGAATGCACAAAATTGAACTAAAATTTCCACTGCCTGATTCACTATGTTTACTTGGGTGTAAATCCCATTTATTTACATGTCAGTTTGCGCAGAACTGCAGCTTTGAAAACATTTTTTTCAATTCTTCATCACCAAAAATGCCAAACAGAAGATTCACGAGCGCGCCCGGTGTGGCTCCAAACAGATATTCTGCCAGGGCTGATGACTCCAGATGGTCCAACCAGCAGGCTCTGGAGTTGCAGAAAAAAATTAACAACACTGACATAAAATAAAAGCAAGTAGAAACCAGCGCAAAACAAAAACCACAAAGAGCCAGACTGGATCATTGTTTTTCCTTAATCCTGCCCATCACATGGAGGGGAGGAAATATACCTACCGTCCTTGTCTACCCTACAAGACTATCCTACCATGTCATCATTGTCCCTGCACATCCACGTGGAGATGTTGCATTTGAATATGGCCTATGTGTATACACGTACAGTGTAACATGGGTCAAAATCTCATAGCAGATGACCAGATTTTATTTTTTTTTGGGGGGGGGGGAGAATGAGATATTAGCCTCATTGGATTTTACCCACGAAGCTACATTTGGATACATTGTCCTTGAGAGGACAAGCAGGATCATTGGAGGTGGAACAGACATACTAGGTAGGTGGGCACACATAAGATCCCTTCCACATGATGGGCTGGAAAAGTGTTGTCCATTCTGGCCCATACTGACAGTGGGTGGGCTGTTGAAGCCAAGTGGCTATGAGGCGTTATATTTCTCATGTCTCAAGATCTGCAGAGAGGCCGCAAGAGAGGCCGCAAGACTGATGGCTGTCCCTGTTGTGGCTCACCCTCTTTAGAATTCCCTTCCTAGGGCCGGGTGACCTTCCTTTTATCATTTGGAAGGCTTTTAATGACCTTGTTTAGGAATGCCTTCAGGAATATGGAAGAGTGAATAGGCTGCTTTCAGGGTTTGCTGTTTGTCTCGGGCTGTTGGCTTTCAGATATTACTGAGCCTGACTAGGCTGGCTGAAGTAGTGTATTTCATTTTTAAGTAAATACAGTACAGTTTTAAAAATAAATGTGATAATATCTCCTATAAAATGGTATCTACAATCTTGAGCCATGAAAAATGTGCTGCTGGAACAGGGAAAGCTCATGTGTATAACACCCTTAGAAAACGGAGAGAAATTAGGATTGGGACTCAGTTTATCCCCCCAAAATGGCATTTAACTCAGCAGGGAGTCCTCTGTAACTGAATGCCAATCAAAGTATCAACTTACATGAGTGTTGTGTGGCCCTCTGCCATTGGTCTAGCTAGTGATGCTTCCTGGAACAGCAATTTTGAGGGCCAGGACAGCTGCCAGCTAGTAGGAACATGGGGAGGAGGAAACCAGGAAAGACGTTAATCTGACAAAGGTCATTCACTGAATCTTTCATCCATATTGCAAGTTGTTCCCAGTATTGGCAGTCAGGCCGGAAAGTGGAATCACCATAGCTTGGTGTACAACTGTGTCAGGGGACTCAGGCTAGGACCGTGGGCAAGAGAAAGCCATATCAAAGGAGACCTCTAGAGAAGTTCTTGGGGTCTGTTCTTTGGGACCCCACCCAATATAGTTGGTGGTGATGACCTTTGCTGATCCCCAGCAGAATGCAACCTCTGCTGAGGGAGGAAGAACAGAAAAGATTCATGAAAGACAGCCTGGTGGAAGGGGGAACATGGTAATAAGAGGGGGGCAAGTCACCCTAGTTCCATTGTTGTTTTCAGGCTTTGCATGAGACAAGATAGGCGACTAGGAGCCCAATCCTAAACGCGCCTAAACAATCCTAAATTGGCAGCAATTGCACTGGTTCTGATCACTGGGAACAAGAAGTCTTTTTTTTTTTTTCTAATTGAGTACGGTGATGTCCCCAAAATCCACTTTGTAACAAAGCTTGTGGAGAACAGGGTACTTTATTCCTACAGTGCCCCTGATGAAGATTTTAAACAAAATGCATTGGGCAGAATGAAGTGATACCTTGTGTACTTTTGAGGTTTTCTTCCTTCTTGGCTCCAACGTGGCCCAATCCACTGGAAATGGCTCCATCCTTTCTTCAACTTTAGCATATTTCATGGGTAACAGAGGTGGGAGCAATAGATTCATAATGCATAGCTCCCTCCCCAGGCCTCATGGTGTTCTTCTCTCCATCCCCTTCTAGCACTTTTACACCAACAGAAAAGTAAGGCGTTAGAAGTGCAAGATCTCTTTCCTCCTGGTTGGATTGCAGCATTGGCATAGGATGTGCTGCCATCTTGGATCAGGACAAATGTTCAGCTTTTCATTTCTGAAGCTTGAGGGAAATGGAGTATTCTCAAGGAACTCAATGTTTAATTTACTGAACAGTGAATTAGACTAGATTTAATGCTGATCTGAGACATTCAAACCAGGCATCTGAGGATGTTGCATTAAAACGTGCTCCATGGGGGAATGAATTGGGGAGCAGAGACAAGATCCAGGGGCAACCTTAGCATGAACAAACCCAAAAGGACTGTGCTGATTGTTCAGCTGCATCTGTGATTTATTATCCAGGATTATTTCACCTGTCTAGTTTAGGGGCTTCAATTAAGATCTCTTTCTTTGTCCCTGTTGTTGAAGATAATGTAATATCTGCCAGTATCTAGATAATGTAATATCTAGATTAATAAAAGAAGAAACTACTACATCAATAAAAGAATAAGAACCTCCGCTATTCCGACTTTGTATGAAGTTGGTGGAACAGATCATCTGGACGTTTGGAGTAAGATGTCATCAGTACACTCATGACAACCAACTCAATTTCATTTCCTGCCCATCCAGGAGCAGCAGTTTCACCTCTTAATCTGACCCTGGGCCTGGTGGTGGTGGGCAGCTAGATGTAAACAAACAAGTCAAAGTTTAATTTCAACAAGATGGAAGGAATAACACTGGGGATCTGAAAGAGATAAAACTACCTGATACATCCATTTCATGCTGCAATAAGGGTGCAATATCTTATGCACGCTTACCTAGAAATAAATACGGTACCACTGAACTCAACGAGATTTGCTTCTAAGTCAACATATGTAAGATTCAGCTACAAATGTCTTAATCTTTATGATGGTTCATGATCCTCAGCCTCTGCATCTTTAGACTAAAGTAACAATTCTTTTGAAGTTTATTCCTGCTGTTGATGGGAGTTATTTTCTACCCTCTCTTGAGGAAGTTCACAGCTTGGAAGCAATCCTAAACCCAGACTTGGCTATAGAATCACAGGTAGTTGTTTCGGCTAAAGCTCTTGCTCTGTTATTCATTCATATTATTCATTCATGACCTTAGTCATTGGTTTGGTTACCATCATTTCCGGAGAGGAAAGGAAGTTGGCAAACATAATGTCAGCTTCTTTCCTCTAGGGCAGCTTTTCTCAAAGTTCTCCCCACAAGGCAGGGAGAACTTTGAGTGTTTGTGGGGGGCCAAGCCAGCAGCGGCGGTGATCCGGGGGATCCTGCTCCCGAAACGGCCATTGTGGCATTTACTGGGGCTTTGGGGAGCTTTGGGGAGGCCTGCGCGACCCTCTGCAGGCCTCCCCAATCTTTGAATCGCTTCAAAACGGCGATCTTTAGGCACTTCCAGTTTTCGCAAAACCCAAAAGTGCCTGGAGATCACCGTTTTGAAGTGATCCAAAGATTGGGGAGGCCTGCAGAGGGTCGCGCAGGCCTCCCCGAAGCTCCCCCAAGCCCCGGTAAGTGCCGCAACAGCTGTTTCAGGCACTTTTGCGATGGCAGTGGTGGTGATCCCCTGGATCGCCGCCACCATCGCCATGCTGTCCCCACCCCTTAAGGGGGCAGGGGACAGCTTTTGTTCTCAATGGTGGGTTGCAACCCACCACTTTGAGAACCACTGCTCTAGGGCTTGGCTACTATATTTGCTCCTTACACATAGTTGCTCTTGAAAAAGAGTTCAGGGGTTTTGCTGGTGTAGAATGCAGCAGCTTGCTCTCCAAAGGGTGCTGGAAACTGGGAATATATTCTGTTAACTCTGCATCAGCAACATACAGCCCAATGCTAACTAAATTCCCCTGTGCCAATGCAGCAGTGCCAGAGCCAGTTACATTGCATCCCATGGGGAATTTAGCATTCTGGAGGCCTCCTCAGGGTAAGGAGACATTTGTCCCCTTTCCCCAGGTTAAGCCCCAGCAGCCGGCATGGGTCAACTCAGATCTGCACCAGCGATATCACTGGCACAAGTCCACGTTGATCTGTGTCAGCAGATGAGGCCGAGGAAGGGAGATAGGATATGGTGCATGCTGGCGCTGCTAGAAGAAGCACTGTTGCAAAGTGCTTTACGGCGCTTTTACAACAGCATTTACTGGCGAAGCTCGCACTCCGCTGGCACAAGAAGAGAATAGTATTGGGCCAATAGTCTTTCAGGATGAATTCAGTTCAAGCTGCTGGTGCTTATCATCAAAGCCCTGTCCCTTCTAGACTCACAGCCCAATCCTATGCTTGATTTACAACAGCGGAACTCACCTTCCACTGTCGAAAATGCAGTGGCACTACCGTAAATGGCATGCTGCTGTGGAAAGCGAGGGATCGGACAGCAGAAGTATCCAGTGACTCCCTATGCACACAAACAGCCCAATCAGGCTGCACCTGAGGAAGTAAGGCAATAGGTTGTGGGCGGGGACAAGGAGGTTTAAGGCAGTGGTGGCCAACCTTTCAACATGAATGCTGGCCCTTTAAATGGTTGCATAAGTGAGGGCATTTCAGCAGCTGCAGGTGCTTTAGCAGCACCATTAGCACTTGCAGCTGCCAAGATTCTGTCTTCTACACAACTCTTAAGAACACAGTAGCCCTAAAGCTAGAAGGTTGGCCACCCCTGGTTTAAGGCATGCAGGGGGAGGGCAGAGGGTGGGGAGTAGGCTGGAGAGAGTGAATCTTGGCGGCAAAGGCTCACACTGGATCCTGTCCAGAGTTTTCAACCCACCCCTTTCCTCTCCTCAGACCAGTAATTTCAGTAGCCCTCCCGGCGCCCGGATCAAGGGGCGGGGCCTGAGAGATGTGACATCGACGCGCCCAGCGCGGCTCCAAACACGCCCCCCTGCCGGTTTCGGTACCATTTTGGAGCCGTTCGGGCTCCAGGGAGGGGGGCCGGGACGAAAAGAGGACGGCCGAAGCGGAGGCGACGCATCGCGAAGGTAAGTACACCCCAACACTGTGTGCGCCTGTGTGCTCCGCGCACTCTGCGCTAGTAACGCCTCTGCTTCAGACTTATGCCAGCAAAATAGCTGTCATGGGTTCAAGGAGACCCATAGGCGAACAGGCGGCCTACCAGGAGGTAAATAAAAAAAGATTTTTACATGCCTCTGGCTGGCCATCTGTCCACCACCACCACAGCATGCAGTGCGTACTCCAGCAGCGTGGCTGCATGGTGGAAGGTGGTGGAGGATAGGATTGGGTTCGGGCAGCCCAATAGAGCCAGCACTAGATCCTATCCAGATAGGCCCCAGCACTGGCACAACTAGAACACTCCTCAGGAGAAAGGGACATTCATCCCCCAGGGGAAAGGGACATTCGTCCCCAGCCGCCCCATGGGTCTACTCGAATGTGCACTAGATATTTTCCTGGAGTAAATTTGAGCGGGCCGTGTAATGGTGACCAGACCCAGGAAGGGGGATAAGATTTTGATGGAGCCACTGCCGCCAATCCCTCCCCCTTCCCAGAACTGGCCGACCAATCCCCCCTCCTGGAACACCCCGTTCCGCTCTCCTCCTGTCCCACTGCCACCTGGCGGGGAACCTACCTTCCCCAGTGGGTACTCCCCAGATTCTGGGGCAGGTAGAGTGGCACTGGCCTCAGCACCAGCTTCACCTACTCACTGGGTGCCGCAAATGTGGCACGTTTGCAACATCCTAGACCAGCGGAGCATTGCTCCACCTGTCTAAAATTTAGACAGGATTGTGCCGTTAGTCTATCCCCAAAAAATCCACTATCCAAGTGATACAACTAGCCTGGTTTAGCGATACTTCTCACTCATTCTGACTCCGTCCTGACTTTTGGAAAATAGCCAACCCTTTTTTGTCTCTACATTTTGTGGTATTATTTATATAGAACTTCAAGGATTAATAGTTTCTTGAAATGGTAATGGTGTTGTATTTAAGAGGCACTCTCTGTATCTTATTATTGTACTATTTATTGGTTGTTTTTAATGCCATTTCTGAGAAAATATTTTGTGAGCTGCCTTGGACACATTAGGTGGAAATTTGGTATATAAATAAAGAAACCATATGTTGCAGAAATGCTGAAAGGGTGTATCAGAGGTTTGGCCCAGGGCAAGAACTGCTTCACATCAAGGACCCCTACGAATGCAAGAGATCTGTAGAGCATCTGACTGATTTTCTGATCTAAAGAAGGATTTTATTAGATGTTTGTTCCTCCTTCCCCAAATCGTGGGAGGTTTAGGGCAGTAGATGTATAGCCAGATGAGTGCAACATGGAGCCTTATTTTCTCTGTAGGAACCTGCTTATTTGAAAATGTATAGGTTGAGCAGGAGCAGTCTTTTCACAAAGTCCACATACTTCTTATTTAATACAGTAGTTCTGTTACCTTGTAGTGAAGCATAACTCATACCTCCTTTTTAGGTAAGGCATTATCAACGTCTTTTTCTTCTACTTCACATTTTGCCCTTTGTTTCCACACATTGAACTGAATGGCTATCCTGGATGCATTGGTAGCGTTCGCACATCTGACACCCTCCTGGTTGTTGTTTTTTAGTTCTTCACAATGGCTACACTGTTGCACACTTGTGCAATACAGCAACAGGTGCATTGTACAGAAGAGCTGACGCTTTGAAGCTGGGATGAATATGACTTATATTGGCCTGTTTGCTATTCTTGTAAAAAGGGCAAAACACTATTTTGGCAGTGGGGAGGGAGACAGTCAATGGTTGACTGTCAGCCTAAGGCATATATGTATTTCTTGCCCGTTGCCATGACAATGGAAATCTAGCTCTTACTCCCCCCCCCTCCCATTGCCCAATCAACCTTAAAATACCTGCAAATGCTTTGGAGGGAACTGGTCAGGCTGCTTTTCTTGCAATGCCCATTTTAATATGGGTTCAGTGGTTGAATACACACTTTCAGCTTCTCTTTGGGGTACATGACTAGAGCCATAGGCCTGGACACAGAAAACAGTGGTTGGCAAGATGAGTTGCGATCCAATCCTGCGTAAAGAAACGCCTGCAGAGTCGTAAAGCATGTTTGACACCCAGGGAGCAGAGGCCAGAGGCCCAACCAACCCTACAGACGCCTGTGCAGGTAAGTCCTGCACCGGTCAGTGCAGGAGCAGGGGGAGGGAGGGCTGGGCGGCGAGGGAGGGCACCCGTTCCCGGCCTGGGTGCAGTGGCTATTCTGGGGGGGGGGCGACGCCACGCCCCCACGTGACCCAGGTGTGACATCAGCTTCATGAGCGCGCCCGATGTGGCTCCAATTACGCCAACCCCCACCGTTTTACTTGCTATTTTGGAGCCGTACGAGCTCCAGGGCAGGCAGGAGGGCCCAACGCCAAGACAACCGAGGCTGAAGAAACGCATCCCGGAGGCAAGTACGCCCCTTCGCTGCCACGTCCGGCCCACGGCCCCCCCGCCCCAACCCCGACGATGCTTCTGTCTGGGTGGCCCTTACCCCACCGCCCCAGCTCCAGAACCAACGTACATTTGAGGAGGTCCATTGGGGTCAGGCAGCCCGCCACCCGGGGAAGGAGACGAACGTCACCTTCTCCCGAGGTGTTCCTGGGCCATGCCAACGCAGCCCAAGAAGGGCGCAGGATATCCTTACGCAGGATCGGGCTGTATATCCTTATGCAGGATCGGGCTGTAAGTCAGGTACTCTAGCCCAATGAGGACTGAATTATCGATGTTTCTATGTAGACAGTGCAGGTCATGCCATGCCATGGATCAGGCATTCAAACTGGCAGGTAGGCTTGGTCAGCACAGCCTCTTCTGGCAAGGTGTCAAGCCGTATCATACCTGTTCCAAGCGCTGCCTGCCTGTGCATCAAGACCTGCCTTTGGAACGGACTTCCCTCTCGAGCATGAGGCTTTCTGGCAGGGAACAAAGCAAATCCAAACACGCTGCGATGTTCACTGAAGCAGCAAAGACAGCAAAGAGAATTTCCCCACTCTCTCCCCAGTTCATGCTGTTCCTCTAAACTGTTTATAAATAACTGCAGCAGCCAGTCCTTGGCTTCAGAGCACTCCTCAGCTCTAGCCTTCAAGGATTCAATCCAACTTGCGCAGAGAGGTCAGCTTGACTTCCCCAGTAGAGAAAGCCAGGGTGGAAGGGAGCACCAGGGAAGACGGAGGCATCCTGCTAAAAAAAACATGAGCAAGTCAGGCCTTATTATGCCTCTTTCCTTTGCAAAACCCAAACTGGTCCCCAACCTGGCCAGCTCCTCTTGTCCTCCATTTCCTTTCCAAGCAATTACTTCAGATTTCCAATATACTGCGACATGCACGATTTGGTAGCAGTATCTGCAACACGTCAGATGCCCCTTTAAACAATACATGTTGTCCTGCCCTTGGCAGATCCCAGTCCCTAGCGCTGATCTCATCCTTATCCTCCCTATTGTTATCCATCAAAATAATAAATGAATCCTTTGCTCCACTTTTTTTTTTCTTCCCACACATAAAGCGAATACCTCAAAAGGAGGTACTGCATAAGGAACTATCTTGTACTGAGCTCGACAACTGGTCCATCGAGCTCCGTACTATCTGTTCTGACTTGTAATCAGTCTCCAAATTGTCAGGCAGAATGTTTTCCAGTCCTGCTAGCTGAGACCCTTCAACAGGAGATACCAGGGACTGAACCGACGGCCTTCGAAACGCAGCATATGCTTTACCACCAAGCTACGAACCCTCATTCTAGGAAAGGAGGCACATTGCCATGCATCTTTATACACACCCAACCACAATCTCTCTCTCCAATGAGTTTACAAAGGATACATTTGCAACTGGGATAAGTATAGATTTTACTCATATATTTCTAGCCCAGCCTAACTCAAGTCAGAGTGTGCGACAAGAAATCTACCGTAGGAAATGTCCCCCTTAAACCTGTCACTATAAAGCAAATGCATACTGAAATGTCTCTTTATTAGCTTGTTATCAGCTAGCAAAAACGGCAACATTTTAACTGTTCTACAATGGTTCTGAAAGATAAGCAAGCTTGGGCTCCCTTAGCCCAGTGAAATCAACCAAAATCTGTATACAGTCAATGCATGGAGGAAGGGATTGGGGTTGTAGCACTGACACATTGATTCTGCCCAGAGCCTGTGCACATACAAACTGTACTTGTGGAGGATCTGTCTATGCAATCTTTGCCCTGTTTTTTTTTTTTTTCCTTTTTCAGATTGTACCGACAAAGTCTACACGTGGCCAATTTATATGCATATAGGCGCAGTGGGTTAAACCACTGAACCATGAGCTGTCAATCGAAAGGTCGGCAGTTCGATTCCGTGCGATGGCTCCTGCCAACCTAGCAGTTCAAAAGCAAGAAATTGCAAGTAGATTAATAGGTACCGCGTCAGCAGGACAGTAACAGCGTTCCATGCGCCTCGGTGTTGACTCATGCTGGCCACATGACCATGGAAACTTCTTCGGACAGCGCTGGCTCTTCGGCTTTGAAACGGAGATGAGCACCGCTCCCTAGAGTTGGACACGACTGGACTTAATTGTCAAGGGATACCTTTACCTTTACTAGGCTCTGTGCCTAAAGTACAAGCAAGACACAATGATGAGAGATGGGACCACCTACCTCCATAGTCCCAAACATCACCCCCCCCCTCCCCGCAATACATTGATTTTACACAAATTCTAGTCATCTGCACAGGATCCCTGAATCTTCAGAAGAAAGGAATTCAGTTGCTATAGAACAGGCCTAAGGATGTCTCACTCTTTTTTTTTTTTTAATAGAATCAGCATAGCATTCTCAGATGATCTTACAGGTGGGTGTGGGACACAAGAAAGTGGTCCCAGGGATGGACACCAGGAGTTAAAGCTTTGAGTGGGGGGATTAATAGAAAGTGATTTCCAGTTCTCAAAACATGGTTGTGAAAGCAATAATTTTAGGGCTTTGTGAGCCGGGCAGCCCAATCCTACCTAAATGTCCCCGTGCCAATACAGCAGCACCGGCACAGGCTACACAGCATCCAACAGGGGAGTTTAGCAGGTAGAAAGTCTCCTCAGGGTAAGGGGACATTTTTCCCCTTGCCCCAGTCTGCTCAATCGATCAATTTGGACCTGCGCCAGAGATATCACTGGTGCAAGTCCGCATTGAGCCATGTCAGTAGATCTGCCCCAGGAAGGGGGATAGGATACAGCATGTGCCAGTGCCAGCAATCCCATCCCCTCCCAAGCCCGATTCACCAACCCCCGTCGCTGCCCTCCCCCACCTCGTTCCTCCCCTCCCCACCCCCCCTGCCCCTGCGCTGCACAGTGCTGCGCAGGATGGCTCCAGCCTTCCTGCTGGCACACCAGGCCTCTGCGCTGTTGCAATGCGCTTTCTGATGCTTTTGCAACAGCTAGCGCTGGTGGAGCACATGCTCCGCCAGTGCAAAAAAGGGATGGGATTGGACCATAAATCTATAAAATATAAGTTATGAGGCTCTCACATTTTATTTTTAAAAAAACTAAAAACAACCCTGATGCTTTTATATACAGGCTGAACCTTGCCAGTCATATCAAGATTTAGGGCAGTTGCTGAGATACACATGGCTACTCAAATGAATATCACGGACTGCTAGATGGTAAATAAAATATTAGATTCTGTCTTATAAAAGATACAATAGTAAACCATATATCAAATAGTGCAATTTCAGAAAAGCAATTCAGAATTAAACAGTCAGAGGCCTGGGTGAATGACTTGAGACCTTGTGATTGCTTCAAGCTATAATAGTCTATGCTTAGTCCATTTTGTAGCTCTCATGATGTTGTTAAAAGAATCTGTGCCCTATGTTCAGTGCAGACTTCAAAATTCTCCACTTTAACATTTTCAAGGACCAGATCCTTATTCAAATCTTCTTGTGGCAATTCAGACCTTTTCCTTCGTACTGCAAACCATCACTTTCGGCCCAAATCTTATCTGGACCTTGCGCTTGCTGAAACCTTGCAGTGGTGCAAAAGCTGGGCTGCTGCCACGCGCTTCCAGGCTGCTGCCACAAGTGGACAGAGGCATGGCACATGCAGCAGCGGCTCCTGGAGGCTCTGGGTAAGTTGGAGGCGGGGACAGGCAGCGGGAGGGCAAGAGGCATATCAGCGGAGGGAAGGAATGGATCCCAGCGGTACTAAGCATGCACCAGGATCCTATTCCCCTCTTTTTCAACCTGTCCCTCCCCATTTTCCTCCTCGGACTTACACCAGCTATATAGTTGGCCTAGGTCTGAGAAGACCCGTAGGCCACCAGGTCTACAGAGAAGTAAAGAAAAAAAATTATTTGCCTCTCCCAGTTTTTCATACCCCCACCCACTCACCCACCCACTGGATGCAGCACAAGGGGGATAGGATTGGGTTGTGAGCCTGCACAATAACTTTACAAAAAAGCACCCTGCAAAGGATTCCTATGTGGGAATGTGTTGCAAAAAGGATACAAAATGTCCAATCCATAGTGATACATTTTTCAATGACATGCAAAATGACAACTCCTAGCAAGCAATTTAGATGTCCCATTTGACACATGTACAGTGGGGGGGGGGGGAGAGAGAGAGAGAGAGAGAGGAGAGAGAGAGAGAGAGTATGTCTTCTGTGAGCAACGTGGTTTTATTTATTGTATATAATAGCCTTTATTACTGTGGAAACCAAATTCTCCCCAAGTGGAAGAGAATAATATTCTTCCATAGCCCGTATCTGATGACTGATTTTATTAAAATATGTTCATCTATATCACAATCTAAACAAATATTAGATCTCTGAAGATATTCTTAGTTTCTTTGTGATTATTTGGTTTGCTCTACTTCCTTAAGCTATTTACAGATTTGTTAATACGTGTCTTGAAGAATGTGTGTGTTTTTTTAATGCCTATTTATTTTTCATGTCCAGGACTGTACAGTATTATATCATTATTGTGGAACTGGGACTAAATAAGTGAAGTTTATCTTGGCTTTACTTTTTACGACTGTGGCCAGTTCTCTGGCACCACTCTCTCTCTCTCTCTCTCTCTCTCTCTCTCTCTCTCTCTCTCTCAACTGTCAGCCCTTGTGCTTACAGTTCTGGAAGATGTGGGGAGGCCACTGCTGTTGTACATGGCTCCCTTTTGTAACAGGGTACAGTGGAACCTTGGATTGCGAGTAACTTGGTTTGCGAGTGCTTTGCAAGACGAGCAAAATTGTTTTCTAAATTTTGACTTGATAAACAAGCAAGGTCTTGCAATACGAGTACATTGTGTTCTCCAAGAGATCTCTCTGTGTGTTTGCAGAGGGAACAATAGCATCTCCTGGGCAACAAACTGTCCTCTCCTTGGTCGTTAACAATCTGTTCTCTCCTTGTGCAGATAAGAGCTCAGAGGTTTGCTTTGCAACTTCTGTAGACTGGCTGCCCTTGTTGCAGACCTCGTTAACAAGCTGTTCTCTCCCTCCCCCATCTGCCTCTTTGCAAAGGTTTACTCTGCAAAACAAGGCTCAGGTTAGGGTTTGCAGACTTTGCAAATGGGAGGGGAGGAGGAAGGGGGAGAATAGCTTAATGAGCTAGCTTGCCAGAGCAAAGGAGGACTTGGCAGGGCAGCTTCTTAATTAGCTGAGCCCAGGAGATAATGCAGACACACACAAAGATCTCTTGCAGAATAACGAATCATCTGAGTTTCCATTATTTCTTATGGGAAAATTTGCTTTGATACACGAGTGCTTTGGATTACAAGCACATTTCTGGAACCAATTATGCTCGCAATCCAAGGTTCCACTGCTTTGTGCCGCTGCTACCTTCCCAATACAAAAATAATACTTAGCATATATCATTACACTAAGTTTAGGGTGTTTGAAGAGCTTAACACAAACATTATGTTAAACCTGATCTACACATGTAGGAGACTGAAGAGGGAATGAGGTGGTTGAAGCCATAGTGGTAGTATGGACTGCACCACATTAGATGAGATGGAACACTCCAGTGTGGAATACTTTTTCACATAAAAACTGCTCCCTGAAAACAGAAAACTATCACATTCTATTCTATCCCAGCCCTCTGCCAGTTGATTTGTATTTACAGGGAATTTTAACACTGGGGACTGTGGAAAAATGTTCAAACTCATCTGCAGACTAGTGCTACAATCCATTTTGCCACCTGCATACATACTGTATATGAAGCCTGAGTAACCATTATAACAACCCTATAAAGTAGGCCAGTCGGTCAGTATTATCATCATCATCATTGTTGCGTAGATAGAGGAACTGAGGCTGAAAGGCTGCAGCTTGCCTAGACCACTTGCAGTGCAATCCTGAGGGGAGGACGGCGCCGGAACAAGCCTTCTGGCGCCGGGAGACGTCGCAAACGTGCCGTAAAGCATGTTCTCTATGACTCTCGAGTAAGGGAGGCCGGCATAAGGCCAGCCTCCCTCACTCCAACACTGGACCAGGAAGTGGCCGGCAGCAGAAGGTAAGTCTTCCGCCCCTGGCTGTGGGGGTAAGTCTTCCGCCCCAGCCGGGTGAGGGAGGGGGGCCATTGGACTAGCCGGTTGGGAGGGGCGGGGGAATGGCTCCCGCCATATCCTGGTCCCTGTCGAGCCGGCTAGGCCGTTACACAGCCTCTACTTTCGCCAGCAAAATAGCTCGCGGAACTCCGAGGAGGTCGATCGGGCCCGCCATAATTTACACCCAGGGAAGGGGACGAGTAGACCCCTGGTCAAGCAGCAGCGCTGCCACTGATGCACAGGATCCGGCGGGCGGCCCTGGGCCGCCTGCCGGATCCTTGGTCAGGATTGCACTGTTGGTGGCTTTAGGAAAGACACAAGATTTTAACTGGGGCTGACAGAAATCCTGTAGTCAGCAGTACGGTCCATTAGAGCAATAGCATACCCCTCTCAGGTCCTTCTAAGATGTAATGGCAGATTTCACACTACAGTAAGGCCTGCTTCACACCTGCACATTTTTTATTGCTCACCCAAACATCAAAAGATGATCTATTTATATAGTTAGCTCTAGTTATAATCCAAATGCCCAACAGGGATAACAAAAGGGGGGAAATCAATACAATTTGCAGTACAAATAACTACAGTACTTGGTAAGCTTGTCATCTGTATTATCCTGCTAAGTGGTGAGGAATATTCAACCCATCCTTGTTTCCTTAGTTTTCTGATAAAGTGCAGAAACTTGACAGCGTGATGTAGCCCACCATCTGAAGGGACAAATATTTCAAGGCAGTTGGAAAAGGCAAAGAGCGTCGTTACCAACATTTGATATACTTTATTGATTAGACCGTGCCTGTTCACCATTCAGTGTTTTACTAATAATTCACAAGGGGTTTTAAAGAACTGATTCTCCCTCTTATGTGTCAGGAGTATAATTACTGAATCTCCTTCTGGTTTAGTAGTTGAAGCTAAGAGAGAATTAGAATCCCAGACAGCTGCTATCCACCAGAAAGGACAGTGGGTGAAAAGTATTACCCTTAGATATGTACGTAGGTTATCACGACACGACCAAATCTCCAAATAAAAATCCGCATATTGCCGGGTAAACTCCGTCATTGTAAGACTTATTTATTCAAATAAACAAGATGTTAAAAACAAACTTAACGTTTCACCCCAAACATCTGGGACATCATCAGAAGTTAAAACAGTCACAATTGAAGAACATCTACTTATACTTCAACCCCCTGAGAACCAGGATGTAATTCAAATGTAATTACTGTCAGCTGTCAAACCCATGACTGCTTCTACTCACAATCCTTTCAGGTGAAAAATCCTACTCTAATTAAAACAATCCAACACAATTTACAACCAAACACGTATACAGTGGTACCTCGCAAGACGAAATTAATTCGTTCCGCGACTCTTGTCGTCTTACGAATTATTTCGTCTTGCGAGTCCGGCCGCTCCGGGGGGGGGGGAGTCGGCTTACCTGCGTGTCACCGGGCGGGCGCTCCAAGGCCTTCTCCCCCGGCCTTCTCCCTCGGCCTCGGCTTCACGGCTCGGGCAGCATTCCACAGAGCGCGCACCCGGTGACGTAGGCGGGTGCTCTGAGGGCTTCTCCCCCCGGCCTCGGAGCCGGAGAAAGCCCTGGATTGTCCACCTCAACCAGCGGCCAGGGCTTTCTGAAGAAGGCCCACGGCGTCGTTGCCCTATTTATCCTTTTTTTTAGCGCATGCCCAGAACATTTCACATTCTGCGCAAATATGCGGATTTTTAATTTGGAGTATTACCCTTCTTTATTTATTTCTATACCACCCTTCCTCCAAGGAGCTCAGGGCGGTGTACATAGCTCCTTCCCTCCTTTTGTCCTCACAACAACCCCGTGAGGTAGGTGAGGCTGAGAGATAGTGACTGGCCCAAGCTCACCTTGATATGCAGTACAGATATTTTCAAGGACCAGAACCTCGGCTCAAGTCTTCTTGTGGCAATTCAGATACTGTCTTTCTCACTTCACATAACTACAGTATATACACAAAGTTTCAAACTGATAAATGTTAGCCTCGTTTTCCACTCCAATAATGATTTACCAAGTGGCAAATTACCACAGCGGACATAAACCATGTAAGGAGCTGATAGGGTGCATTATCCACGTCCATGGTATACAGAAATGCATCACAAATATGCAGATAGCAGAAGGCGGGTACAAACAACTTTTTTACCACACCTTCTGCCATACAGCACATAATTGCACCTGAGGTGTGGTAAAATCTTTCTTGCTGTTGCACAGGATGAGACAGCTGACCAAGTTATCCCAGGGTGAGAGCCCAAAGTAGTTTTAACATCTGTGTGGGCTCTCAAATCAGGGAAAGCAAGAAAGTGATACATTTTTTTCTCGCCATATGGGCTGATTATACAGATAGCTTGTCAGTAGCTGCCCAAACCATTTTGGGACCTGAAATGGGGCACCCCATGCCCCACCCCACATGCATATTTTATTTTTTTATTTTTCACATTTTTATACCGCCCTTCCTCCAAGGAGCTCAGAGTGGTGTACATATTTCCTCCCCTCCTTTTTGTCCTCACAACAACTCTGTGCGGTAGGTGGGGCTGAGAGATAGTGACTGGCCCAAGGTCACCCAGGAACCTTTGTGGCTGAGCGGGGATTTGAACCTGGATCTTCCAGGTCTAAGTCCAACTCCCAAACCACTACACCATCCTGGCATACTCATCCCTCTTACCTGACTGCTCAGTAGAGCTGGGTGAAGGGCACCGGAGAGTGAACAACAGCACCTTGCTCCTGCCACACCGCCTCTACTCTTGGCTGATTGGCAGGGAGTGGGACTGCTGCAGTGGAAGCCACAAGGGAGGGAGGTGAAGTGGAAGAGAAGGCAAGGAGAGGAGGAGGAGGAGGAGGAGGAGGAGGAGGAGGAGGAGCAAACGGGTATAGAGCCATGGCAAAAACGTTTTTTAAATGGTATCAATAAAAACGAGGCAAACTTAAGTGCAGCTTAAAAAATAGTAGTTTAAAATATAAGAATATTAAAAACACAAACACAACACACACCAAACATTGCAACGTTTCGCTCGTCTGCTACAAGCATTATCAAGCAAAAAACCCTCATGTAGTGGGAAGATGTTAGCAAGCCTAAGCTGTTAGTCCTACTACATAAGGGTGATGAAAGCCTCATTTTGATGGTTGTTTGATGCAATGTTTGATGGTTTTAATTTTAACATGTTATTTTAAGTGTGTTGTGTTTGTGTTTTTAATATTCTTATATTTTAAACTATTTTTAAGCTGCACTTAAGTTTGCCTCTTTTTTATTGATACCATTTAAAAAAGTTTTGCCATGGCTCTATACCCGTTTGCTCTAGTAAATTCAAGAATTATTGTGGGCCATGAAAACTTAAAATCGTTTTAGAGAAGTAGGGATTTGGTGCTCTTACCATTGGGCTAGAGTGGTGCTACCCACAGAGTTGGGCTTGCGAGACTGGTGCCGCCGCCGCCACCAGCTCTGTGGTACTGCCAGCTGTAGTGGAGGTGAACAGGGGTGGCGGTAGCTCCAAATCTGCCACTACCCCAAATTCACCAATCTGAGGCAGCTCACTTCACCCTGCTGCATGGTAGAACCAGCCTTGTAAGAAACTGTCACCTTGGCTGCTCCACAATCACACTTTCAAGCCATTCACCATGGTTATGTTGTTCCTTACATTAAATACAGTGGGCCCTCCTTATCCGCGGATTACCCATCTGTGGATTTGACTATCCGCGGATAGGCTGTCCATGGAGGAGGGATCTCACTGGGGCAGGGGGGCAGTGCCACAGTACCTTAATTAACAGCCATGTGAGCCCGCCACCGCCTTCTTGTCTCTCGCACTGCTTTTTTATCTTGTAAAATGCCTATAAAAAGAAGAAAAAGTGACCGGAAGCAACTTCCAGTTGCACGCACAACCAGAAGTTGCTTCCGATTATGTTTTTTCCCTTTTTACAGGCATTTTACAAGATAAAAAAGTGGTGTGAGAGACAAGAAGCCAGTGGCGGGCCCGCACAGCTGTCAATTAAGGTACTGTGGCGCCGCCCCCACCTCCCAATCATGAACTTGAGCATCCGTGGATTTTCGCATCCGCGCGGATTCTGGGAACATGCACTGTGTGAGGATTCATAAATACTAGCTTCACTTCAGCTTTAGACAGGGATTAATTTTCCATTTAGTTGTCTTCTGGGTATTTGCTGTCTGTCTCCATCTCTCGCATGTTATATCCTTTCCCTCTGCCTCAGAAGAGATATTAAATGGTTACTCATATTTCTTCCACTCGCTTTACACTTAAATCTTTTAAAGTATGCATTGAAGGATTCAGTAGCGGAAGGTAAACCTGTTTACATCTCTAAACAAGATAAGATATAAACTGCTTAGATTAGAAACAACTGTATGGCTACAGTTTTTTAAATTCTGGATTCGGATATGTTACGCTGCTAACAACGATGTCCTACTCAAAAGTATGTTAGCCGATTCTTCATTCCCCCCCGAATCCAATTTTTTCATGCAAAAGATCCAAACAATGGGTGTTGCATTAGATTCATTGGGAGCCCTTCCACCACTCCAAGCTTCTTAAGGGCAGGCTATTGGACATCGAGCAACAAGTTCTTTCTGCAGCAGCGCAGAAAATATGCTCCCCCCTGCATTTCCAACTAACTTCTCCTGTATGTAAAATGGCCAAATATCTTGCACTATTGAAAAGTCCTCAGGAACGACGGGCCTTTACTTTAGCAAGATGCAATGTGCTCCCGTCCAATGTTACAACTGGCAGATATAAATCTGTGCCACATGAAGCACGGCTATGCCCTTGTAATAACACAGCTATTGAAACCTTGCCACATGTTATTATATTGTGATCTTTACCAAGACTTACGTTTATCCCATATAGGTCCGATTTTGATTAAACACACAGGATTTTCTGACTCAGAAGTCATACATTACCTATTGGTTGGTGACGATGAATTACGCACCAATCAGATAGCTAACTATCTGGATTTATTAATAAAACGTCGAAGTGATCTCGCCTTCATATGACACATATTCATTTGGCTATAGATGGCAGTTGAGATCCCTAATATATCTTAATATCTAGATGGTCCGTTACAGTTGCTGTTGTTGTATCCACTTATTCTGACTGTCTTAGATATTGTTTTATGTGTTTGGATCAGTCTCTGTGTTATGATATTGTTTGTCTGTTTGCTATTTATATTTTATGTATGTTTGTCTTTATGCCAATAAAGGTTTCATTCATTCATTCATAAACTGCTACAATATAAACTTCCTCCTACTGGCCTTCTCTTGGCATCAGTCTCCAAAATTCATCCTAGCTGTAACTGAAGACACAATGATCAGGATGTCGGAGCACCTTCCCTACAAGGAAAAGCTAAACCATTTGAAGATTTAAGTTCTTTTAAAAAAGACAATGAAGGAAAAGGGACATGAGTTTTTAGAATTATGTCTTCAGAGTAGAAAAAATGGAGAAAGAGCACTTTTTCTCCCTCTCCTGTAATACTAGAACTCAGGGGGACTCAATAAAAACTGATTGCCAGTAAATTCAGGGCAAACAAAAGAAAGCTCTTCAGCACACAATGCATAATTATTCTTTTATGGGGTTTGCTGCCACAGGATGCGGTGGGTATTGCACATGCTTTGGCATAGGAAAGGCAGGATAGAAATTATTTAAATAAATAAATGAATGAATGAATAAATAAAAAGCTTGGATAGCTTTAGGTAAAGGTAAAGGTATCCCCTGCTCGAAAGCCAGTCTTGTCCGAATCTAGGGTGCGGTGCTCGTCTCCTTTTCTAAGCGCAAAGAGCCACCGCTGTCCGAAGATGCTTCCGTGGTCATGTGGCCGGCATGACTAACGGAATGCTGTTACCTTCCCGCCACAGCGGCACCCATTTATCTACTGTACTTGCAATTTCTTGCTTTCAAACTGCTAGGTTGGCAGGAGCTGGGACAGGAGACGAGAGCTCACTCCATCATGCACCACTCGGGTCTCGAACTGGTGTCCTGCTTACCTTCTGGTCTGCAGTTCAGTGTCTTAACCACTTGATGGAGAGAGGTCTATCAATGGCTATTAGCCCTAATTTCCTATTTGGAAGCAGGGGAAGGGTACCACTGAGTAAGAGTTGCTTGAGAGCAACAGTAGGAGAGGCTATTATCTTCAGACCCTGAGTGTGTGCTTGCCAGATGCAGTTGACTAGCTACAGTATTGTGGGGAACAAGATACTGGACTAGGTGGTCTTTGGTCGGATCCAACACGGACCTTTATATGTTCTTAACACTGTTAAAGATGTATACAGTACAGCAAAAGGGAGCAGGAGGAAACCATTTATATATTTACCATTACAAGCGAGGTAGGAGATATCTATAAATATGGATCTTGTGACCTCCGACGCAGGACAAAGCTGCACAAAGACATGGCTGGGTGAGGCTTCCAGGTGCTCCACTTTGCGATGACATCATTGACAAGTTGGGAAGCCCCTCTTGACGCTGTCCACTGGGCAGCTGACACTTATTGCAATGACTGGGGCAGGTGCAAGGAGCAGGAGACTCCAAAGGGGCAGAGGGCATTGGAAAACGTGGCCAGAGAAAGGAAGGAGGAGAGCTGAGCAGAGAAAAGAGGGTGGAAGAAGCAAGCAAAAGGCAAGGAGAAAGACAGAAGTGAACGAGGAATGCAAGGAAGGTACAAGGAAGAGAGCGGCTGGGGAGACAAACGGGGGGAGAAGAAAAGGGAAAATGCCCCCCTTGGAAGGAGAGGATGAGGGAGAGGTTATAGAAGGGGAGGGATGGAGAGGAGGCGCCAAGAAACGGGAAGCTGGAGGAAACAATGCATATATTTACCATTACAAGAGAGGTAGGAGATATCTATAAATATGGAGGCTAAGGCTCCTACGGGTCCTATGGAGGAGTATCCATAGGAGCCTTAGGAGGCTGGGGAAGGCTGTTTACTGGCTCCTGGGAGTCCAGAGGACTTCAGGACAGAGTGCTCTACTTAGAAGCAATGCTTGGAGCAGAAGAACATCCCTGTAATAGGAGCAGAGCTCACCCCCTCCTTTCTTTTTTTAATATATTTTTATTTTATTGATACAATAATACTAAAACAAAACCATATATAATTTCAAAAAGTTACAGCACACGCAAAGCAAATTTTCTATTTTCAACTTTTAATAACCCACAAGCCAAATTAACTCGGACATACTATTCATCAAATCCACAAGTCATCAAATCTGCCTCTCACCTAAGAACTCAATAAGTGGTTTCCAATTACTCACAAATACATTCACACACTTTTCCTTAATTAAAACTGTTAGTTTATCCATTTCTACAAATTCCAAAATTTTCATCCACCAGTCTTCCATCAAAGGTATTTCTGAATTCTTCCAGTATTATGCATATAAAATTCTTGCACCCCCTCATTTCTCTTGTGACAACAATGACAGGGGAGGGAGGGGATTATGGACTAGGAGAAGCGTCTCTTTACTAGCATCTACCTTCGGCTCTTACACTCTCTGTATTGCAAAATCTACGTGATACAAGATTCCTCATGCACTATGATGTGGTTCTCCTCCTGTGGGATGAGAAAGAGTGGGGTGGGATGCCCACTGGTCTATAAGTAGAACTCAAATTACATGTTACATTAACTGCATGACAGTGTAGTTAAAAGTTCTCTGTTAAGTGTGGAGGTAGATGTTTAACCTTTTTCTTTCACACCATTTCCCTGCAATTGCAACTTCGAAGGTGGCTATTTAAACCTTAAAGTGACGTTTACTTTGATTTTCAGCAGGAAAATGGTGCAGAGGTAAAGAGTTAAATACTTTGGTGCGTGTCGCAAGTCCCAATCTGAACCACAGCCCCACATGAGTAAAAGCAAGCCAGCTACATCATCACATGGTTAACGATGCATGTAGGTTGGGCCTAAACCGTTCTCATAATTAAATAAAGGCTCAAACATACAGCAAAGGCAGTGAATTAAAAACAACAGCTCTTAAAGTTCACTTCAGATTAAGACATCAGGAATTAATAGTCCAAAACAGAGTGACATGAAGGTATGTGGAAAAACGAAAACCAAGGAGGAGGGGAAGAAATGGATCTAAAGTAAAATGGGAGAAAAACTCATTGTGTTGTCATACGGACTATCAATATAATAACCATATAGAAACTTTGTCTAGTAGAATGTGATAACTAAGGGAGTTAGGGTGGCTCACAGCCAGAAAGCAGAACTATAAAACAGGTGGGAAGATGCCAAGAGCAAAGAGGGGACGTTCCAGGCGTGTACATGTACATACATAAACAGAGGAGAATAGGCAAAACACTGTAAAAGAAATCAGATTTATTACAGAAAAGAGAATAACAGAAAAGCTGAGCAGATGTGTGCTCATCAAGCAGAATTTTTTTTAAAAAGGCAGAACCAGAGAAGACCACAGTGTGACAAGAGTTACTGAGAACGTAGCTGGAGGAGCACAAAATGCCTTTATGTGGGAAAAACAAAAAGCCAGGGCCAATCAGAGTGACAAACACATCATCTATCTTTATATATATATAGGCAATTTTTGATACATGTGTGTCGATATGGCTCAGCCGGATATCTCAGGTGAAGGAGAAGTGGTGACCATGACATGACCTGCAGTCTCAGTGAAAAGGTCATTGTCCCTTTGATAGAGCATCCATGGTACTTACAAAATCTCTTAACAAGGGAGCACCCTTCTTCACAACATTTCTTAGGTGATACTTGGCAGTACGTCAGTGCACATTCTCGTGTATCTATGGGAGTCCATTTAAAAACGCAATCTGGCCATAGAGGCCAGATTATATATTGTTCTGTCCTGAGTAGGCATTATTTTTTTTTGTTATAGTTCCTCCTTACCTCTGCATATGATTTACTTTTTGTTGAAAAGTGGTATATAAATATTTACTAATAATAATAATAATTTAGAACTCCCGTAATTATCCCTGCATTAACCTGTTATCAATTGATTTAGACCTTACTGTTTGTATTCAGGCTACAGATTGATTTGCCCAAGCTAGAATATCTATCCTTGCTTAGGTTAGGTCTGGTTAGTTGTTTAAAAAAAAAGCCTTCTAGTTCCTGGGGACTCATCTGCCATCCTGGAAGGGCCTTGCATTGACTTTTCACCTCATCCAATTTCATCCAACCTGATCCAGTCTCAATTCGTCTCATCTATCCTGTTCAACCTTGAATTTGCCTCCCTATACAGCTAAGTATTTCATTCTCTGCGTTTAGAAGTTGTTTGATGTCCCAGTTGTATATCAATAATGTTCAAGATCGGCTAACCAAAGTTGTGGCATTGGATGTGAGTTTAACTGACCTACAAACTGTACAAACTACTGTATATCGAGGCCAGAACAGACATAACAAACCTTTACACTAAAGAAGACTCTCTGCCACTTCATGGGAAATAATTAGTTATATATTGTAGATGCTTTAGAAGAAACTGAATTATGTACGGGAACAGTGTTTATGGGATTTTCAGCCATGTAAATGTTCAGTGGTTGAAGAAGTAAAGAATTATGCACAAAAACATGCCTGAAGAAATTCCTTTTACTCGTATACCCCAGTGTTGTGGGCAGACGCTTTCGAGGATTATCCAACACAGCCAAGCACAAAAAGCCTTAAATCTTCCGCTTTACGTTTCTTCCCGCCCTCAGGGACATTTTCAAAAGCTAACAATACACAGGGCAGTAAGCCAGTAGATGGACTGAATTATGTCTGCATATATATATACAGTACTTAGTCTCGTTCTACTTGCCTGTAATAATTCTCCTGTATCTTTAAGGAAGAAACCAAGCTTATTGGGGAAAAAGTAAAAGCCTGGGGGGGGGGTTCCCACAATCCGTGGATAACTGAAACTGTGGATAGCGAATCAGTGGATATGGGGGCCCACCTATATATATACCGTATTTATCGGCATATAAAACGCACCGGCGTATAAGACACACCTTCCTTTTGGCCCTGGGTTTCAAGAAAAAAAGATTTAAAGCATTTTTGGGCCACTTGGCCACTTACTGCTTGGCTGCTTAATTAGCTAATTTACATAAATTGCACAAAAATACCAGGATCTCTTTTAAAACACACAGCAATAAAACACATGAACAAAATGCACCAGAACATAAATCCCAAGTACAAAAAAACCCCAGACTCAACTCTTTTTCCCCCAACCCACCCATGCACAGTTTCCAAAGTAAAAAACATTTACCCCAAGTAAAAAAAAACCCAGACTCAACTCTTTTCCCCCACCCCACCCATGCACAGTTTCCAAAGTAAACAACATAAAAGTACACACAAAAAAAACCCCAGACTCAACTCTTACCCCACCCCACCTATGCAGTTTCCAAAGCCTCCCCAATTAGGCCCAGTTCAGAAGCTTACCCTTCCGAGGAAAGCTGGGAAGACCATGCCCTCTGCAGCTCAGCTGAACTTAACTGAGGAGCACAGCGCCCTCTGCTGGCTGCTAAGAAGCTCAACTCATGCACGTGCATAAATTAAACCCAACAAACAGCTGTAGATCGGATAGATTAGTTAGGGAAGAAAGCACAAGGAAGCTCTCTGGCTCCGGAAAAACGCGGTAAGCCCGAAAATGCTTTAAAACGGGCAAGGGGGGAAAGTTTTTTTTCAATTCTTTTTTAGTATTGGCGTATAAAACGCACCCTACTATTTTGGGTCAAAAAAGTGCGTCTTATACGCCAATAAATACAGGATATATAGATATAGATATAGATACACACACACACACACACACACACACACACACACACACACACAGCTCTAGGTTGACGCCAGCCTTGATTCTGGAACGCTGGTAAGGCTAAAATATAATATATGGTGTCAAATATAGAAAAGAGGTAGTCACAAAAATACTTTCTCATAGGTCTCCACTTCATTTTTAGTAGTTTGAAACTGGATAGGAGCTCTTGTACGCAGGCACAGTATTCTTATAGGACTGTATTGTCACAATTTTTAATGTGGGAGTCACTAATTTGAAATGATTTAATTCTTCTATATCAAATTTAGTTCTTCAGAGAAGGTACATTTTGACATTGGGTGCAGTTTCTTATACGAGAGACTTTCAAACCTGTGGCTCCCCATATATGAAAACTGAGGTAGTATGTTACCCCAGGGCCCCCCCAAAGAAGACGCCAGACAGGTGCTTGGATTATGGGCTGTTTATTGAAAATCAAACAACCAAGGAAAAACTGCAGCAGGGCTCTAACTAAAAACACCCCCCTTGGCGTGCAGGCGGCTAGGTTGGGGGAAACGGTACCTAGCCGTCTGCCTCCCCAAGATCTAATCGGGCATGGGACATCCTGGCTCCAGGCCCACTCGGTCCACGACGAAGCTGCCTCTCCTTGCCAACCCCCAAAGGGGTAGAGGCAGCTGGACAGCGGTGACCCACCCAAGGAAAACGCAACGCGCTCCAGGACGGGACTGAGGGGAGCAAGCACGCTGCTTGCTCCTCCCACCCTCAGTCCCGCCCGGAGACAGGCAGCAGCCAATCAGCTGCCGCCAAGTGTCCCAGCACCCGGCTGGCTACAGCGGGCCGGCCGGGGCAACGCGCAGCGGCTCCGCAAGTCAGGACGCTGCACCTTATCATGAGATAACACTGGTCTACAAAAAAACAACAACATTTTTTTCTGGCCTGGACTTCTGCAGCTGTTTTAGACTAATTTCAGGGTGCTGATTCCAAATCTGATCTCAGATTTGCTCTATCACATCTCGTTTTTATGCTATTGGCATACCCCATTTTCATTTATTTTACCCGAAATTAACTTTGTCACTTATGATTGCAAGATCCTTGCATATCTCTCTCTCTCTCTCTCTCTCTCTCTCTCTCTCTCTCTCTCTCTCTCGCACACACACACAAACACACAAACACACAGAGTTAAATAAGACATGTTTTCACATTTAAAATTGTGTTAGTACATTTTTACTTAAAATGATTAATTACCTAATTAATTGATTGATTAATCCAATTAATTAGCAGTTAATTAGCAGGGGGTACTTCAGAAAATTTGATCATGATGGTATTCCAATGGTTGTAAGGTAATTTTGGGGCGCTGATTCCAAATCTGGCATCAGGTTTGGCATCATGAAAATGGGGTATGCCGATAGCATAAAAACGAGATGTGATACAGAAAATCTGCAATCAGATTTGGAATCAGTATCCTGAAGTTAGTCTAAAACAGCTGCAAAAGTCCAGACCAGAAAAAAAAATGTAGACCAGTGTAAATTTGCTGTTTTTCATTGATTTTATCAAATGCAATATTTGATATCTCAAAAACCTGATGTGATAGACAAAAACTGATGCCAGATTTGGAATCAGCGCCCCAATATTACCTTAAAACCACTGGAATACCTTATGCCAGAAAAAGTGTGTTGACCAGTGTAATACGTAGTACTGCCTTAGAAAATAAATGATTGAACTGGCACTCAGGTCTCAATGTTTTAAATTTTGTGAATTTACAGGAGAAAAAACCACAATAGTCTCTTTGTTTTCAGAAGGAGACATCAAGCCCCTCTCAACCTCTTTTATTTTAGAAAACATTCAAATTCTGCATTTTCTTTTTTATTATCTGGTTCACATTTTCATAGTAACTAAAACTGACAATACAGACAAATTTTGCCTTAAAAGAATTGCTCTGTTATAAATATAAACACAACTCCTAGATGAATTTAGGCATGCCAAGAGAACTTGTCTTCTGTTTAATATTCTTCCAAAACCATCTGGTATCTTATACTCATGGCCAAGAAATACAGTAATTTTATTTCTTTTAGAAGAAGATTCTGCTTCTAATCTTAGACTCTCATCTCTCTGGGGTACTAGTTCAGACAAGATATTTCAAGTAGTACAGCACAGTCTATCTAAAATTGGTGGGTGGTTTGAATTAATCTGTGCTAGTGGTAAGGACCCTCTTTCCAGGAAAGGCCTGAAAAACAGCTGTGGTGACCAAACCTTAGCCTAAATGCACTCATTTCTTGTGGCAAGAAATTAAGGCTTCTTTTGAGTGGAATGCTGTACTGTTCCATTTGCTTTCCACACCCATAAGTAGCTTTATTTCTAGGGTCAACACTCCCACATCATCAGCATTCCAGAGGAACCACAGACAGCAGTAAACTCAAGACATCAAAATGGCTGCCATGCGTGCCCATGGCCAGCTTGTTTGGCTGTGAAGAGAGTAACTATGCTAAACCTTGGGAATAAAAAGCTTCAGGATGGCAGAAAAGAAGCCCCTAAATCTTCGTTCAGGACCAAGTTTCACAGGCCATATTTTACACTAGTTGTTGTTGTTCATTCGTTAAGTTGTGTCCGACCCTTCGTGACCCCATGAACCATATCACGCCAGGCCTTCCTGTCCTCCACTGCCTCCTGGAGTTTGCTCAAATTCATTTTCATTGCATAAGTTATACTATATCTACCCATCTCATCCTCTGCCTTCCCCTTCTCCTTTTGCCTTCAATCTTTCCCAGCATCAGAGTCTTTTCAATGAGTCCTCTCTTCGCATTAGGTGACCAAAGTATTTGAGCTTCAGCCTCAATACCTGACCGTCCAGGGAACAGTCAGGGTTGATTTCCCTTAGGATTGACTGATTTGATCTCCTTGCAGTCCAAGGGACTCTCAGAAGTCTTCTCCAGCACCACAATTCGAAATTACACTGGTACACACAAGTATTGAATGCATAGGTCTCATTTTGCATGAAAAAAAATGAATGGAATTGGAAATATGGCCCTCTTGTTCTCTGTTGCTGATTAATTGCTTGACTTTGGAAGAGGCATCTGAATGCTGCAGGTTTTCCAGCTGTGAGAACAAAACAAACCAAAAACTTTCCTTGTGGGCTTGTTTGAGTGATTACTTTATGGAAACATGCATTATGAAATATTTAATGGAAGAATACATGGCCATAGGGCTAAAAGCTCCCTGGGCCTGTATATAAGCTCCACATTTCACAAGTCATTTTCTGGCTTGTAGGCAAGAAGCATCTGTGTTTGCACTTAATTGAGTACTATTTATAATTTTATTGGCAAAGACACCTGGGCCACACTCCCAAGTGCACTTGTTCCCACAGATTCACCACCACATTATTGTATTAGCCTAAATGTGCTTACTCATGAGAAAACTATACTGATTTCAGTGGAACCATTAAGTATGAGCCAGCACAGTAAGGAGAACATATCCAGAGATAAGAAAAGAAATATCAAACAACATTTAAGAAGAACAGATCATAAGTATTCAAAAGGAGTTTAGCTATGCTCTCCACGGGTTGCTGCACACTCTACAAAAATATACTTTAGTGAAATATTAGCTGAAAGACGGAAATTGCTGAAAAGGCAGAAATACAGCAGAAACTGTCCCTAAGCAATTGTAATCCTTCCTTTATAAGATTGTCAGTAAGCCTGCAATTCTACATATGGTTTAAGCATCGATAAGCACTATGGAAATCAATGGGACTTGCACAATAATAATAGTTAGTAGTTATGTAGCTATTTTAGAGCAGTCAAAAGTCTGCATATACTTTATCTTCTTATTATGGCCCACGTTCTATTGCCTGGTTGCGCCAGCATACCACTAGGCACAACAAGGACCCCATCCCAGCAGCCTCTCTAATGGCGGCGGCTGCATGGCCAGAAAGGGGCAGGGGTTGGGGTGGGGATAGGTGTGAGGTTTAGGGCAGGACAGGGCAGATCACAGTGGCACCAGTTCCGCCATATCCAAACCACCAAGTCAAGTTTATTAGGTTAAATAGCACATTGCCATACACCTGTAGAATTAAAATTTAAAAACACATTGAAACAAAATTTGCCATACACCTATGAAGTTGAACTTATACACACAATAAAACAGAAATTTGCCACATCTACCATACATTCTTTACAAAAACTACTTAAAAATATTTTCAGCCTTAAAGAATCAGAGAACGTTGAATATCTTTGCAACCATTTCTTTTAAAAACGTTCTCTAGCTGTTTCATATTTAGGACAATAGAAAAAAAACATGTAGCAATGAATCTAATTCGTTCAAAGAACAATCACAATATCGTTGGTCAGATGGTATCTTTTGAAAATGACCTTTCATCTGCGCAGTTGGTAATGCGTTACAACGTGCAATCATATAAGCCTGCCTAAATTTAGGCACTGTAAGCATATTGAAGTATAAAGGTAGAGTAAATTCTACCGGAGACCTTATTCCTGAATAAGATGGAGAACATGTCCGCTTAGCCTCTAATTGGAGACAATCCCAATCCAAAGTGGTTAATTTTCCCACTAATAATGACCGTTGTCTTTCGTTCAGATCTCCTGTTCTCAGTAGACCCAACTCATGTAGTTTTTTATCAGTCTCATTGTTCCATTTTGTCCAACAACGCTCTTGTGCAGCTAATTTAGTAAAAATAGGGAGATCATCTGCATTGGCTAATCGACATTTAAAATTAATGATGACTTTCCATATCAATGTAAGGATCTTTGGAAGCCCTAATTCAAGCCGTAATACTGCAGAGGCTATACATGGAGGTGTGGCCAGCACTTTCCGAAAGAAAGCTTGTTGAAGTCTTTCAAGATTTTCTATTGGTCCTAAGAACCAAATCTGAGAGCCATATAATATCCACGGCAGTATAGTGGCTTTATAAACTTTTAAGAGCACTGGTATATATTGTCCTCCTTTAATATAGAAACATTTCTTCAATGCCAATAAAGCTAGTTCTGTTTTGTTCTTAAGATACTGGACGTGTTTAGTCCATGTAAGATTAGATTGAAATACAACTCCCAAATATCTAAATTCATTGACCTGCTGAAAACTATATGGACCAATTTTCCACTTTTTGTTTACCCTCCTTGTTGACCTTAGACAAGATCATATAGTAAAGCTGGCACTGGCCTATTTCCCAGACATGGTGCATGCGTGGGGAGGCCAATATCCAAACCACCATCCCAGGCTTGACCTCCCCCCCCCCCAAGCCAGCAGCAAAACTGCTGGCATATATCTGAGGAGTCCCATCAGCCATCAGGGACCATGTGGTGGCTGGGAAGGTAAGTAAAACTTTTCATTTCTTACCTCTCCCAGCTGGCCTGGTCCCTGATTGGTGCGCAGGATACAGAGGACGCTGTGCTGGCAGCCCTGCACCCAGATAGGATTGGGCCATTACAGTCCTTACCACAGCAATGTCACGTAGACCGAAGGTCACAGCACAGTTGACCTTCGGTATCCTATCTATCTATCTATCTATCTATCTATCTATCTATCTATCTATCTATCTATCTATCTGAGACAGACAGACAGACACTCAGCACATTGAGTTCTTTAGAAGTATTCTTCAGGATTGTTTGTTAAGCAAAACAATAAAGAGACAGAAAAAGAAAAAGCTGGACATGAGGCCTAAGCCCCCAAGTTAAGAAGAGTGCAGGAGGCATTAGTCTGGGCAGACTGAATTCGATTAGGCTCTGCAACCGTGTTTTCCCGAAAATGAGACAGTGTCTTATATTAATTTTGGCTCCAAAAATGCAATAGGTCAGGGAGGTCTTATTTTCAGGGGAGGTCTTATTTTCCCAACCTGTGGCGCGACACCCCCCCCCCCCCCCGGCACTTACTTTGACCGATTAAAGCTTCATTCTTTCCCGAGGGTACAAGACTCTGGAAAGCCTGCACTTGAGTTCTCCATCATAGAGATGACGTGCTAGAGAGGCTGTAACAAGGATGCTGTAGGATTTATAACAAAGGCTGCAAGGAGGCTGTAACCTTGCAGAGACTCTCCAGCACGTCGTCTCCATGGTGGAGGACTCAATTGCAGGCATTCCAGGCCTTGCAGAACCTTGCACCCTCGGGAAAGAATGAAGCTTAAATCGGTCAAAGTAAGTGCTGGGGGGGTTGCAGGGGGTCGCGTCCATCTGGCTGATGATCCTAGCTAGGTCTTATTTTCAGGGGAGGTCTTATATTTATGAGTGCCAGCAAAAATCATGCAAAAATGACTGTAGGTCTTACTTTCAGGGAGGTCTTATTTTCAGGGAAACAGGGTAGGTGCAAAAGATCCTCTCAGAACTCAAAAAATTGTGGGGACTGGTGGGATAAGTGAGGAATGACTGCCAAGCTCAAGAAGAATTGTACATTTGAAAGGTAACAGTTTCACAAGCAAATGTGTATGGTTTCAACCATTATGGCCATCAATTACAACAATCATAGCGTAGATCAGGGGTTCTCAACCTTTGGAGGTCTGGGTACCCCCTATCATGGTCCAATTTTCTGAAGTACCCCTGCTAATTAACTGCTAAATAATTGGATTGATCAATTAATTAATTAGGTAATTAATCAAATAAAAAGTACTAAAACAATTTTAAATGTGAAAAATGTCTTATTTAACTCTCTCTCTCTCTCTCTCTCTCTCTCTCTCTCTCTCTCTCTCTGTGTGTGTGTGTGTGTGTGTGTGTGTGTGTGTGTGTGTGTGAGAGACAGACAGACAGACAGACAGACATGCAAGGATTTCTTTTTTTCCTCCAAGTCACACTTCCCCAAATCAGCTCCACCCTCCCCCACCAAAGTACAAAAAAAAGCCCAAGACCCAAATCAGAGAGACAGAAGGGCTCCGAAAATAATTACAATTTAAAATCCATGTTAATTAACACTTAATTAGCTGCTGATGGGGCAGACAAGGGGCAGGGCTTGGCGTACCCCCAGCAAGAGGTCCACTATCAAGTACAGTTTGTTTTGTTTTTTACATAATGTTAAAGATATGTACATATTTTTTCTGGCAAATGTTTGACAGTATGTGAATCCACTGTGTTTAATCTAGCTGCCTGTGCCCCCCTCCTCAACAGAGAGGGGGGGAGCACGTAAATATAGGGGCAATGAGATATAGTGATAAGTGAAAGCTGGGGGCAGAAGGACTAGCTACTGGGTAAGAGTTAGACCATAAATTAAAAACCCTTCAACCAATGCATGATCAAAAGCTTTTGCTTGGCAGACAGACTTTTGACAATTAAATGTATGCCAAGAACCTGCAGGTTTTTGGCTTCCTGGCCAGGGATAAAAATCTTGGATGCTGTAGGATTTATAACAAAGGCTCTGGCACCATTACTGAAAATATATTTACAAAAGATAAACCCTCCCTGAAGGAGAAAGGCTCACAGAATTCAAAAAAAATAGTGAATAGTGGGAAAAAAACACAGGAGCAGAATCTTGGGTGAACACAGTTGAAGGGTGAAAGACCAAGAAAATTAGGCGCACTCAACTTCCTCTGGAAGATTATAAATGTGCAATGTGCAGTTTCCAGAATAAAATGTAACACATTTCTGTGGGTTGTACTCATTAGCAGTGCATATAAGTGGGAATCTAGAAATAATTCTTTTTCTATACAGGCATGACATTTGGTAAAATACAATATTTCAAAGATTTTATTTGTTCTCTGCAAAGTATTGGGCAGATATTGTGAAATTCAAGGTAATACCGTATTGGTCTGAGTATAAGACTCACTTTTTTCTCCTAATTTAAGTTTTTAAACTAGGGGTGCGTCTTATAATCAGGCTGTTGCAATTTAATGCCAGTGATTTAATTAATTTTTTTTAATAGCACCAAACTTTAAGGGTGCGTCTTATAATCAGGTGCGTCTTATACTCGGGACAATACGGTATTTAAAATTATTGGTTTCTTGTTAGCTGTTGTTTATATCTTGTAAAAAAAAATGGAGGAGTTGCTAACCCCTCTGCTTTTCTTGCTTTCTTTAGTCTTCATTTATTTTCTATTTTCTCTGGCCAGGTCCAGTGTAGCTCAAGGTTATCAGCTGGCACATTCTGGTGTTGGTGTTCTCCTTCCCTGTCTTTTCTCTCATTTTAATGTTGAGTTGAGGGGGCGGGGCGGAATTATTTGATGTTATTGTAACTGTTCAAGTAGAGCCCTCTTGTTGTATAGTTGCTTAACTCACCATCATCATCATCATTTCACATTGTTTTCCAAGGAACCCTGGAATTCCTTGTAAGTATCCAGCTACCTTGAAAGACAGGAGGCCCCCCACTTCTCATCTTCCCCAGCAGTGTGTGCGCAGCTGCAATGAGCAATGTTCTAGGATACAGTGTCAGTACACATTGGGCAACAGTGAAGCCCGACAGACTTGGTCAACACTGCCTGACAACTCTATGCACTCCGACCAGTACTTGTTAGAGTCCTTAGCAAAGCACAAGCACAGCAGCTGCACCATTAGACAGGAATGAGGTAGCTTGCCTCCACTGGCAAATCTGGAGGTACCACAAAGGGAAGCAAGTTGTAAATTACAGTATTTGTGGCCCAATCCTAACCGGGCCTTTGGCTGACAGAACTCGCGTTCCGTCAACAGAAGACCCGGGCTGCTGATGCAGCAGCTGCAGCACCAATGACACGTGGGCCAGGGACACCAGCATGAATGAGTAGCAGTCCTGAGCATGTGCCAATGGAGTGCCCAGCCCCTGCCAGAGCTAGTAAGTCAGTGCAGGAGTGTTCTGGAGGATTCTGGGGATCGGTGTGGGGATAAGGGCCAGCCGGGGGCATACTGAGGGCATGCTGGGGACAGATATCAGTGGCAGTAGTGCCACCAATATCCTATGCCTCCCTCTTGGATTAGGCTGGGCCAGGGGTAGATCAAGGGCAATATTGGCAGCAGCTGCAGGATGTGGAATCTGTGTCCCGGCCCGGACACATCTCTCTCCTGCTGCGTTCCACCAGAAGTGGCTTGCAATGACATCCTCGCCAGTTACTTCTGGGTTTTCAGATGTCGGAAAACACAGGTAGAAGACTCAGGGCGGGTGGGAGAGCCCTTCTCAGCGTTCCTGAGAGGCTCAGCCAAAGGCAGGAGCCTCTCGGGAGCAAACACGCCGGAGTGGGGTTCTGGTGGTCTGGCGGACCAAGTACCACCAGCAGTACCACTGGTTGAGAACCCCTGAAATAGATGGACTGCTGGAAACCAGCAGTCGAGCAAAGAGGCAGCTATGCATGTGTATAATAAACACACTACTTTCCAATCTGTATGTGCTGCTGCTTTACATGGCTAGCCTCTGATATTTTTATAACTGTTCAAGGTCTGGGAATGTAGGCTCCCTGAGACAACCCAGAGGTGTCAAACTAAGAAGTCCGGCAGCAGGGCCCAGGCTCCTTACTTTTACAACACTGTGGTAAGCTTCTAAATCTAGACAGAGGAAATTGCTGGCCTGATTTCTGGTACACTGCAGCACTAGCACTGCAGATGGCTGAAGTGTGGTACTGCACCTGTCTGCTCAGCAGCAGTACCTAACAAGTGACATAAAGAACTAATGAAATCTATTCTGGTTCACTCAAGCTGCTGATGCTGACCTAGCTTTCCAGTCTGAGCAACGAAGGGGCAACAAACTACTCTCTTCTCAGCTCACAAGCTGCCACAAGCTTTGCAAACATGTCTTGAGAGCAGAGTACAGGTGGGCCCCCATATCCACTGATTCGCTATCCACGGTTTCAGTTATCCACGGATCATGGGGACCCTCCCAGGCTTTTACTTTTTTCCCAGTAAGCTTCATTTCTTCCTTAAAGAAACAGGAGAAGCAGCCTCTGGCTGCTTATTACAGGCAAGTAGAACGAGACTAAGTACTAGAGAGGCTCTGCAAGGTTAACAGAAACCTTGCAGAGCCTCTCTAGGACTTAGTCTCGTTCTACTTGCCTGCAATGGAGGCTGCTTCTCTGTTTGTTTTAAGGAAGAAACAAAGCTTGCTGAAAGAAAAATAAGAGCTGGGGGGGGGGGGCAAGCATGCCTGCCTGCAGGGGAGGCAGGATGGGGGGGGGCCCTCAGGAAACCATAAAGGGGGTGTTCGCTCTTATCCACGGTTTCAAGTATCCATGGAGGGGTCTGGAACATATCCCCAGCGGATATGGGGGCCCACCTGTACTGTACTCAAAAACCTGGAGTTGCCAGTTCTCACAAGGGATGCTTATAAACCCCAAGATGGCGTCTTTTTAGACACACGCTCAGATGCATTCTGCTTCACAGCTGAATCTTTTTACTGCTACACTCCACCAGCTCTCTGCAAATATACCCAGGTAACCAGACTAGTGTGAGACTGAATCACATGTGCCATTTTAGTAATACAACAGTCAAGCCTAAGTCTTGGTGAAATCGGTTCAACAAATTAATCTTTATTAGCTTCATTTCCATTATTTTATAGGCCAGTTCACATATTCTCAATGTTGTTTGAGTAGTAACATAGCCCTAGAATCAGGTTACTTGCCTAATCATTTATCCAAGTTTTATATAGCAGAAAGGATCCGCAGTTGAGACCCGTATTAATGAGATTTTCCTTTTCTTTGTGTGTGCAACATTTGCACAAATATTATATCCAGAGCTGCCTGTAAGTAGAAACAGATCCTTTATGGTAGGGAAGATATTTGCTGAGTTTGTATTTCAGATTATGGCTTCATTCTTTCAGATGCTGCATCTATTACACTCACTCAGGCTATGATTATCCTGCTGTCTCTCAGAGCCTCCCATCTGCAAAGATTCACAATATGGAACCATACGAGGCTTATCTGTGTATCATCCAAACTGCCAATAAAAAATCATTCAGCTAGTCACTGTACCACCCAGGAACTGGTGACAACAGCATGGGCTGATGTTTAGCACCATTCTATCATTGATGAGTCTTTAATCACAAACATAAAAATATGTTGATCGAGTCTTGAAGCAAAAAAGAAAGAAAATCCCTTTATTGTCTGATATTTTAGCATTAAATTTGGAGCTAGTTTTAAAGAATACAGAAGAAAAAGCAACGTGATTCAGATGGCTATCATTACTATCACAGGATGTATCTCTCCCCCTTAACCACAATAGAGCAGCTAAATCGGTTTTGTCAGTGCCGTCTGGTCACACAGTATAATATTATATCAACAGATCTTAACACTGCATGCTCTTCCTTAAAGCAACTGCCCCTTATGATACACATTCTTTATAGAAAACATAAAAGGGCAAAAGGTAAATTAAAAAGGCATCATTCTCCTTAAGCTTTGTAATGAAACCATAATGGTTAGATACTTGAGTTTCTTTTTTAGGATTCTTTTTATGTTTTCCAGGTTTCCTGTGTTCTGCTCAGAATCTTCAACCCCCAAAGATATGACTACATCAGCCAATTTTAAGGAATGTGATTTACAGTGCAATCCTATGCGTATCTACTCAGAAGTAAGTCCGACATATTTATATTTATTTATTTATTTTTCACATTTTTATACCGCCCTTCCTCCAAGGAGCTCAGAGTGGTGTACATATTTCCTCCCCTCCTTTTGTCCTCACAACAACCCTGTGAGGTAGGTGGGGCTGCGGGAGGTAAGGGTGTATAGGATTGCAGTCTTATGGCATAATCCTATGGTCTGTGAGCGCTGGCGGAGTGCACGCTCTGCCAGTGCTAGCCGGTGCAAAACTACCATGAAGCAATTTGCAATAGAGTGCCTAAAAGCAGCGCAGGTGGGAAGGGAAGTGTTGGGCTGAGCAGCAGTGGGGGAAGGATGGGGGAGGGCATGGAGGGATGGAACAGGGTGGAGCAGGAGCGACAATGGGGACGGAGTGGGTGGATCGGACCCAGGAGGGGGCGGGATCAGCAGCACTGGTGCATGCTGTATCCTAACCCCTTTCTTGGGCCCAATCCACCAACATGGGTGCACGTAGACTTTCGCCAGCCAAATGGCAGGCGCAGGTCTGAGTAGACCTATTGCGAGGGCTGGGGCTTTCCCCGGGGCAAGGGTCAAATGTCCCCACTCTGGCACCACTGCATTGATGCGGAGAACGTTAGGTAGGATTGGGCTGCCCTTCTATTAGATACCACCAGTAGCATGTGCAATCTACCTCTTACTACATCCTGTCTCAAGTTGTGCTTGTCTTGTGAGGTTTTTAGAGCTGTCTCACAAAAGCACAGGCACCTTAGCATCATGGTTTCTAGGTTTCTAGGTCCTTTCCAAATGACAGTTCTCATCATGCAATGAATGCATGGGTTTTACTCCATTGTTGTAGATTATAAATAGCATTCCCCCCAGACAGCACAGTTGTTTTTTGGGGGGAAATCCCCATGTCTTCTTAGAACTCACACTGCTGTGTGTTGTAGCTAGGAAAACACAATGTTTTTCTTCCACCTAACAAATCCATTAAATTTGGGGTGCTGTGCATGATTGTTCAGTTGCCATTGGCTAGTGACTGTGCCTCATTGTTAATGAACAACACACTTCTCATTAATAACGATCGAAAGCTCTCATGGCCCGCTATAAACGTCATAGATTTCGAACTTACAGGTTTAAAAGCCATGTAAAAGGTCCGTTGAGTTAAAAAATATACATGTAAAAAACGGTTTAAAACCAACAGTTAAAAACATGAAAATATTAAAAACAAAAATGACTGTACAACGTTTCCTCCATCCCTGTGGACCTCCTCAGGTAAGAGTTGCAGCAAGTTGCCAGGATGTTCGCTAGGGTTGCAGGGCAACCTGCTCTTGAAGAAGGTAAAAAGCGCACGAAAACCACAGGAGCGCCAAACCTTCTCATTGATACGCCATTCATACACTCTCATTCATACACAATTTAAAGCATGTTTCAATTTTTTTCCTTTACAAGTTGTACTGTCGTATAAGCTGGTGAATGGCAGCAACTTTGCCTCTGCTAGCAATTTCCTGATCCCCACAGTGGCCCACCAGCTGCCTCTAGGAAGCCCACAAGCAGGAGACAAAGGCATACCTTTCACTTGCCATTGCTTCTCTGCTACTGGTAACTGCTAGTGGTAAGCAGGATGCTGGTCCGGGTGGGCCTTTGGCCTGATCCAACAGGAGTTTCTTACATTCTTATGTACTTTTGCCATTAGTGCTGAATCTGAGCGTGCGCGCGCGCACACACACACACACACACACACACACACACACACACACACACACACACACCGAGATTGGACAGGGCCAGGGATTTCCCAAGCCGTGCACCGTAACTGTGGCTCTGTGGGGCAGTTCGGGATGATGAGGCTCCAGTGGCTAGCCTGCAGGAGGTGGGGATATAGCCAGCAGACGTCTGGGAGAAAGGGAAGGGATAAAGGGAGGGCGAGAGCAGAGGGGGAGAACAGGGGATGGAGAGAGAAAGTGGGGACCAGAGGAGGGAGAGAAAGAACAGAGAGACGAAGCAGTGAGGGAGAACCAAGTAAGAGCAGGCCGATAGAAGGGAGCGTAGGAAGTACAAGTGGGGAGACAACAACAGTATTTATATACCACCTTTTCTTTGGTCATCGGATTTCTCCTCTGAGTTCAATTCAAAGGCGGTTTACACAGGCAGGCTTTCTAAACCCCGAGGGGTTTTTACAATACAGTATGTTCTAATCTTGCATGGAACCCTTCATTCTAGGTAGTTTCTTTCACAGACCAGCCTCTCTCTAGCGTTCGCCTCACCACGCTTCGACTGAGAGACAACCTTGACTCCCACTCAAGTGCAGCTGCAGCTTCTCTCCCTCACAGAGACTCTGCAGCTCGTCAGCTTGGCATCTGAGACAAAACAGAGAGTGGGCAGCAAGAGCGGACAGGGTCAGAGCAGAGACTGAGAAACATGCATGGAGTGTGGCGAGTGGACCTCTGTCATCTTTTCCTAGTCTAAGGGTGGAGCTCTTCCCATGCCACGACATGGGGACCAGATGTTCACCCTGACCTTCACAAAACACAAACCTCTTCAGTTTTGTATTGTTCTGCCTCTCCCTCCCCCAACCCTGATTTTTCACATGCCCTCCTCTTTTGTGAGTTGCAATGCCTGACATGGAACAGGTAACGTTAGAGCTCCACGTTAGAACTGGTATGGTCTCCATCAGCTTTCAAAGGCCTGCTTTCATCTAAAGCCAGGGCAGAACACAAGAACAATGGCTTTGCATGAAAAGGGTGCCCAACAGCCTGAAGTAATTTTAAAATGGATTGGTCTCTTTCCTATTCCCAGGGTTTATTTTAACTTGTTCAGACATGTATATCACATTAGCTACTAATAGACTAATGTGGTTTACAAAAATTGGACCTTGCAGGGTAACGTTAACTAGCAACTGTTAAGCATGTTGAAAAACATCTTGACACACATCCAACAGCACATCTCGTTGAGCCAACATGGTTCTCACACTCAGTATAAATGTGTACACAAGTGAACAGGAGTAGGCCAACCACCTTCCACACTGGGATCTAATCCTGCGCTGTTGTTGTGGCCATTATTTTATTACAGATATCTCCAGATGCAAAAGAAAGAGAGTGGCAGGCTCAGATTTTGAAGCCAGGGTGCCAGAGTGCTATTGCCCCTAACATCTGGTAAACCTACATAAGAAAGTATACCTCATTAACACACAGAGGAGGTTAACTTATGAGAAGTTGAGGCATACCCTTCTTTAGAGATAGGCAAACTCTCCTTACCACAAGCCTGAACTGGGCTCAGCAAATAGCAACTGTTTTCTAAGCAATCAGTAAATGTCTCATTTTTCTCCCCAAGCCCAGCTGTAAAACTTGGGCCCCCATCACTTTTCCAGTTATATCACTGGGAGGGAGCACAACAGGATTCTAACTGCTCCACTCCCACAATACCCCCTGTGATTCCCTATATGCTGTCATTTTGTTCCTTCACCAGTTACTTGGCAGTGGTGGCGGCAGCACTGTGTCTGAGAAGTCTGGAGACCTCTCTGAGGCCCAGAACAAACGTGTAAAAACCAATGTGGAAATCAGCATTGTCCAGGAGGTAGTGCACATTTGGATGCAAAACCTGTGTGAGGCTCCATATTCATGAGTGATCCGTCAGTTTTTCCCCACAGAATAAGCCAAGTATTTTTTCCCATGAGTTTGGAGTATTATACATGGGTTTCCAACATATATTTGGAAAACTCACTAATATGGTTTTCAAAGTGCTCACTGATATGGCCCAATTCAAAGTGCTGGTTTTGACCTTTAAAGCCCTATACGGCCTGGGGCCAGGATATTTGCGAGACTGCCTACTTCTATATAGTCCGACTCGTCTCCTTAGGTCATCAGAGAAGGCCCTTTTGCGGGTACCATCCGCCCAGGGAGGTGTGAGGGGCAGCAACCAGAATAGGGCCTTCTCAGTAGTGGCACCAACCTTATGGAATTCCCTCCCTTTTGACTTACGAACTGCTCCCTCCTTGGAGACTTTCCGGCAAGGCCTGAAAACTTTCTTGTTCAAAGAAGCCTTCTGAGTCTTGGCCTTTTTTAACATCCAGCGGTTACAGGTGTGGTGCTGCTGTTCTTGTTCTCTTGTCTTTTAAAATATAATAATGGTCTTTTTATCGTTTTTAATTAACTGTTTTATTGCTTTTAAAGGTGGTTGTTTTTTGTAATTGTTTTTTCCTGGTTTTGTTAGCCGCCTTGGGTCCCTTTGGGGAGAAAGGCGGGATAAAAATATTGTAAATAAATAAATAAAACATCTGTGAGTTTTGAGTCCACTGAGGAGGTGAGATAACACCCGACTATCTCCCGGGGGAACCCTTATTCGCCAGAGCTTGATCTTTCATTGTTTTCCACTTTAAAAGTTAGCTGTCTTCTCTTCCTTGTTTGTGGCGAGGAGAGAAAGGCATGAAAGTGGTGTTCTCTTGAACTGTAGCTGAATCTTTGATTGACATGATGGAGAAAACCAAATTGTTCCAGCTACTCCTCTCAGTAGTGAGGGGCTTCCACACCATCTGAGGAATGCTTCGTGGAGGAGTTAAGGAGGAGTTAAGAGTCTTCATTGACACTGGGCAAGAAAAGGCCATCCGTATGGCTCTCGCCAAAAATTACTGAAATGTGGAGCAGTTCCACTACATTTCGTAGAAGCTGAAGGACATGAGCTACCTGAGGGACACTGATGTACACAAGAGCAAAGCTAAGGAACTTCAAAGGAACTACAGAATGGTGTTCTGGCAAGAGGGCAATAGCTGTTCTGGGCTCTCTAGGACAAGGATGCCTTTTAAAAACATCTTTGACCATGAGGGGAGCAGGGGTGGTGTGGCAGAGGAGATACACTGCTGCAAGGGATGTGGAAGAAGAAGCAGAGGGCTAAGGAGAAGTGGCTTTGAGCCTAGTGTCTGTTGACCTTAATGAGTCTTCCTCCCCACAGCCAAGAGCTTCTGCATTGGATAGCTTGTCCCAAGCTATGGGTGATGCAGAAAACATTATTGAATTGAATTATTCCCAACAGACATCTTTATCCCTTGTGACATTCCTCTCTATCCCTTGTGAATCATAGTTTGGAAAAATTGCAAGGGGTGTGAGGAGAAAATTGCAAGGCTAGTTAGTGGGAGTGGGGAGAGCTGGTGTGTGTGTGTGTGTGTGTCTTTCCAGCTTTTGGCATTGACTACAGTAAGGATTACACAAGTACTGTACTATTTAAAACCAGACTTTGCAGAAATAGAGCAACAAAAGACCTCAGATGAGCAATGTGGAGAGAATGTGGCCTCTGAGAAACAGCAGAACGTCCCTCAAGTTCTCCAGGGAGGTGTTGCAGGGAAACCAGGACATGAGTGACAAGCTCACAGAGACCCTCAACAGCTCCAGAACAGAGGTGTCGTGGCATGGGAAGCATGCAGCAGCCAGCAATATGACAATATGACCACCAGGCTTGAGACCTTGGTGGAGTAGAGGTGGTAGGACATCAGGATGCTGGTTAGGGCTGTTGAGGGCACTCAGCACGTGCTGAGTGACTTCATAAAGAGACAGACTGCTCTAATGGAGGCATACCTTTCCAGGCCTGAACCACCACAAGCTGGGGGGGGGGGGGAGAAGCTCTAGGAGGTCACAACTTTGCAAACCCCACCCCACCCCCGTTGTGAACCTTGCCACATGTCTATCAACCCATTTGCTAGCATTTATTCTTCTATGCATTTGCAATTCGCTCTTGTTACATTGGAATGCTGTTTCCACAAACTGACCCGTTTTAGTTTCATTCAGGAATGTTTATTAATAAGTAACATGACAGTAAACTGTTGGAAAAATAAACCCTTCTTTGTTACACAAAACCAATCTCTTTATTTGAACTACAAATTACTGCAGGCCCTCGCTGCTGAAGTAACTGCAGAAAGCACCTCTGATTTTTCTTTCTTTTTTTACAGTGTCCTCAGGCACTCTGCCTCTCAAAAAGGCTCTGGGCAGGGGTCAGCACACGCCATCATCCTCTCTGCAGGGGATGGCTCCAGGTCCAGCAGAACCTCACCTTGAGAGAGGTAGATATTGTACAGAATGCAGCAGGTTGTCGCCACCCCTGGACCCAGCTGTTTGTCACAGTCCACTCTTTTCAGAAGAATCCTCCACTATCCCGTCAACCATTGAAAGGCTCTGTCCACCAGCCCTGGCTGAGGATGTAGTTGAAGTGCTCCTGCTCTGAAATGGGAAATGATGGATAGGGCTTCATAAGCCATAGTCACAACAGGTAGGCAGCATCCCTCCCTGATGATGAACCCCATTATGCAGGTTGGACTTTAAGTGCCCTCCTCCATCTTCTTGAACAGACGAGACATCTGCAGAATCCTGGCATCATGGCATCTGCTAGATGCCCCTGCAAAAACATCTGTGAACACTGCCCTAGAGTCCACAACTGCCTGAAGCAAGATGAAGTCGTACCTCCTGAAGTTCTGGCAACTCAGTAGCTCAGACACAGGATGTGAACGTGGTTTCCATCCAGGGTACCAATGGAATTTATGCATCCTTTCATGCAGAACCCCTCCATGATAGATGGAGTGTTGCTGAAATGTATGACTTACCCCAGCATGTTCTCTATGATCGTCTCAAAAATCTCCACAAAGACAGAGGCAGCTGTTGAAATGCCAACTGCATACAGTTCTGATAGTGTCCTGCAGTTTGAATTATTATTTATTATTATTATTTTTCACATTTTTATACCACCCTTCCTCCAAGGAGCTCAAGGTGGTGTACATGGTTCCTCCCCCTTTTGTCCTCACAACAACCCTGTGAGGTAGGTGAGGCTGAGAGATAGTGACTGGCCCAGGATCACCCAGGAAGCTTTGTGGCTGAGCGGGGATTTGAACCTGGATCTTCCAGGTCTAAGTCCAACTCCCAAACCACTACACCATCCTGTGTAGTCTGTGTAGTCTGAAAATTGTCATGATTACTCTATTTTTTGGAGGGGGGGGGGTATTGGACCCTGCATTGGGATCGACTTCCAAGTGAGCTGCAGTTCCCTGAATTGGAAAAGGAAGTGAGGGCAGTGTGGAAGCATGAAGGAGGAGCAGTGGAGGTGAGTGGGCAAGTAAACGCTCCCCCCCTAACCCCCCAACCTGAGGCAACAGCCTCATTAGGTATGTGGGCCATTTCCGCCTGCAGCAGACGGGGACCCTTAGGAAACAGCCACTGCCCACGATGCACTGCAAGGAAGCACTGCAATGATGTCATCAGCCAGCAACACACAGCAGGAGGAGGCCAGCAAGAGCTGCCCAGCTGATCAGCAGCCAGCACAGGTGAAGCTTGTCAGCTGGGCTCATCTATAACTCTAAGGGAAGGCCGGAGGAGGAAAGGAAGTGGCAAAGAAGAGAGACAGAAGTGCAGGCACAGGCGAGAAGGACAGGCAGAGAGGAGGAGGGGCATGATAATGGATAGGCTTACCAGATCTCCATCCGGGACAGAGTGCTAGACCTTTAAAAGAAGGAATGTGGGCAGGTGTAGCTTGTTAATCCTTAGAGCACACGCCTAGGCATGTCTACTCAGAAGCAAGCCCCACTGAACACAATGGGGCTTGCTTCTGAGTAGACATGCCTAGGATTGTGCTCTAAGGATTAACAAGCTACACCTGCCAACATTCCTTCTCCTAAAAGTCTAGCACTCTGTTCTGGTTGGAGATCTGGTAAGTCTAATTAATGGAGGCAGTGAGTAAGAGAATAGAGTGGAGAGGAGGGCCCTTGGAGTAGAGATGAGCAGGGAGTCTGGAAGAGAGGCAGGAAAGAGATGGGTAGGAAGTGGTAACAAAGATCTGTCTTGTGTGCTCCCTGAGGCATCTGGTGGGCCACTGTGAGATATAGAATGTTGGAGAAGCTGGGCCCTTGGCCTAATCCTTCTTTTTACGTTCTTATAAAACAAAAATAGCATGGTAATGCTGTGCACTACATCATGGTAGTAGTACTGTATTCATACCATGGAGTTACAGAATCAATGTTGAGTATATGTATTCATATCAGAGGGATCTACTAGCCTTATCAGAACTCGTGGTTTCCCTCAAACTTCCTCAAATGTCTCAACTGAGGAGGAACCTCCACGTGGCTCTGAATTTTGCTTCAAGCAAAATCCAGTGAATCTCAATATATGTGTTTCCAAGACCCACAAAAATTCACTTTCTAATGACACTTTTGACCTCCCTCAGGAATCCTCAAATAGTTTGACTACAGAGAAACCCCCAAATTCTCTTCAGATCTTGAAGTGACTAAAGGATTTTGTTTCAAATCTGGATTTCCCTGGTTTGAGCCTCGCCTCTGCCATGACCTCACAGATGATCTTAGGCAAGCCACTCCCCCAGGCCTGCAGCCCAGCTGCAATTTGAGGATAATAATACTGTACTTACCTCACAGGGTTGTCATAGCAACAACATCAAGATGAGCTTTGTACACTCAGCAAGTGCTGTACAAATGTTGTTGTTGTTTTTATTGCTCTAAGAGAAATATCAGTGGAAACTCTTAAGGTTTACATATTTCAAAGTTCCAGTGGAATATAGGATTTGTAATTCCTTTCCTATTTGGAGCCAAGACGAGCTGCCAGCCAATACATAGAGGAGGTTAAAGTTCTTTCAAAGCATAATTTACCTCTATTTTCACTCACGTACACATACTTATACACATGCACCATCCATACGACAACAGTAAGAATAATGGAAATATTAAATTTTCCAAGGTGAATGTGCGATGAGTTTATTGAAAGCATGGTAACATTGGTATTCCTGCCAGAATTTTCAGAGTAATGTTCTGAATTATCAAAACTGAAATAGTGCCCCAAATTCTAGAGGGACTTTTTTGTGTGCTAAGTTAGGAAAATAGCATGGTTTATATTAGATCAGGGCCTCATATTTAAGAATGTTACATTCTTAAATATTAGGAGAACATGGGAACATAAGAAGAGTCTTGCTAGATCAGGCCAAAGGCCCATCTAGTCCAGCTTCCAAGATACCTGTTTTCTGTTGTCACTCCCTTGCACCTGGCACAGAGAAAACCTACTTCTAAAACCAGGAGGCTGCTTATGGCTTGTAACCTGTGATGGTCTTTTCCTCCATGAATCTGTCCAAGCCCCTTTTAAAGGCATCTAGTCCAGGTGCCATCACCACATCCTGTGGCAGGGAGTTCCACATATGAATTACATGCTGGGTAAAGAAATATTTTCTTTTGTCCGTTCTAACTCTCCCTCCACTCAATTTTAGTGCAAGTCCCCTGGTTCTGGTGTTGCACAAGAGGGAGAAGAACTTCCCTCTATCCACTCTCGATATAGTGTTGGTGGTTGTAGACATTCAAGTAAATAATTTAGAGAACAAAGCTAGTTATTTATGCACTGGAAATTGTAATGCTTTTGGATAGATAGAAACTAGATCAACAAACATTTTGCATATACTGTATAATACTGTACATTGGCCTGCAGGGAGGTTACACATATAAAACACCAACCAACTGGTTTTTAAAAAACTATTTTTCCCTTTTCCTTTTTTTTTAGTAAGCCTCTGCTATAATTAGATCTGAAGTGCAAGATTATTACTATGTATCCAAATTAGTTTCAAATTCGTATTCAGTGAAAACCACCTGTTTTTTGTATGAGAATTGACACATTATCTGTTAATGATGCTGAACAATTTTATATACAGTATGCTGTATTGAAATCTAGCATATTGAAATAACTTGGTGCAATAATATCATTTTTCACATTTATTCTCAAGCGATGTGACAACAAATGTCTGTAACAGTCCAATCCTGTATAAGATACGGTGGCCGGCCTAAAGGGCTGGCCTCTGTATCCTATGCAGGATCTAGGCTGCACCGGGGCAGCCCGGGTGCACTTCGAGGGAAGGGGATGATCATCTCCTTCCCCAGGTGTAAGTGGCTAGAGGCCCAATGGAGCTCCTCGAATGTACGCGAGCTCTGGATCTCGCGTACATTCGAGTCCTTCGTGTAAGACCGCACTGGGCCTGGAGAGGGCTTTGGATACTGGCGTATCTTGCCACTTATATCCCCGCCCTCCCCCAGGCCCTGCCCCGGCCGGTGTAGACCTTACCTGCTCTGGTGGGCGCAGGGCCGGGTAGGAGCCGAGGTAATGGCCGCCGGCGGTCCTTACTCACCGGGTGCTGTGAAAGTGCTTTATGGCACTTTCATGACACCCTGCACCAGGGGAGCGCGCGCACCCCTAGCGAAGGCCTACACAGGATTGTGCCATAAGAGTCTGCAACTGGAGCTCCTGGAGCAAACCTTCCCCAGTAGCATAGATGCTAAAGGGATGCAAGGAAAATTGTGTATCTGTCAACAAAAGGACTTGACCTCAGGACACTTTGAGGGGTGGAAGCTGAGGCACTGGCCCATCACTCAACCCCTTCTTCAAGTACCCTCCAGGAAAATTAGTTGCTAGTTGGAAAGTTAGTTGATTTGCACCAAGCTGTGCTCCCTTGCTGAGGAATTGGGTACTGAATTATTCAGGATCCAGTCTGCTAATACAGCTGGTGGGGGCAGAACAAGGAGGGGCGAGTCATCCTAGACGTTTCCCTGACTCCAATGGGAACATTTTCCATATTATTTATTCGATTTATATCCTGCTCTGTCCCATTGGCACAGATCCGTTTATGGCAGTTTGTCTAAATGTGAACATTTCTGTCTCCAAGGGGCTCATAATCTAAGTAATTAAATGACTTGGGGAATAATAAAAGAGACCGAATGAAGTAAAAAGTATATTGTAGAATACAAAATATCTTTAAAAACTCACAAGTAGAAACCCAAAATGCTCATATCATGCCAAACAGAAGTAGTCTCCACAGGCATAAAAAAGTCAGTGCTCTCTGTAGTAACTGTTTGTTGAATTTGTGTAATAGAGTGGACTGGGTGATAGAGCTCCAGCGAGGGCGGTACCTCTTAGACAGTGCAGAGCAGTTTGAATTTGAAAATACTTGGCTCGCTGACACTCAGCTGATCCAGGGAGATAAGGCTCTTAAGTGTTAAGGCTCTTTCGCCACTGAGACTGCTGCGGACGCATGCTGGGGTGGAGCTTTGGCGCGGAAACAAGTAACTTTAAAAATTCCGGGCAATCAGCTGCTGATCGCAGCTGATAAGGGAGAGACTCGCTCTGGCGTACCCCCAGTCAGTGGTCCGCGTACCCCTAGGGGTACGTGTACCACAGGTTGAGAACCCCTGTACTAGAGGCATCTCTACTCTCAAGTTCTAGAATGCTCCTTCTCTCCAGCAGCACTAGCAGCTGGCGCTGGTGACTTGGAAAAGGTGATGCAGAAGAGGATGAACTGTTATGCCATAGTTAGGAGCAGGACCAATCTCTGAGTGAGGAGAAGATGCTAAACTCAGTGTGCCTCCTACACCTTCGACTCTGTGCAGGGTGGGCAGTATCCCACCAGCACAGCCAGCACAAAGGTAACACGACGGATGCTCCATTACCTTTTTGTCCTGCACCCTTTTGTTCCTCCAACACAAGGGGGTTCAGCTGTGATTCCATCCTGTCCAGTGGGCATAGCTTGAACATAGCTATCATACCGCGATAGTAATATAAAACCTTTTATTCCTGCATAAAAGGAATAAAGAGTTCTTTCAGTGACTCACTTGTTTTCCTTACTTTGAAAAACATCTTTAATTTTTAATTTCTTGTTAATATTGGAATATTATTTTTGTTTCTTAATTTAATTACTTGCCCTAAGCCTTTAAGAATGGAGTAAACTTAAAAGTCCAAGTAAGAAAGAATATGAGCACGGTCATATAACTCCATGACACACTCAGATTAGCACTACACAAATAGAATAAAACCAAATGCACATAAAGAACAAGCTCATTAAAAAAAATAATGGAGTTTAATGTACTGCTCTTAGATTTTATTGTAGATTTTCATGTAGACAGAGCAACTTGAATTGGCAGGAGCAATTATAAAATATTACTAGTATTTGCACAATCTAGTCAGAGTTAAGCACTTTTAAATCCCTTTGTTCTATAGAGTGTTGCCATTATAAAATGATTTATTCTAGGTTATTTCTGGACCAATAGCCAAACACATGGGATTGCAATAATTGGTTATGGAAAGGCAAATGTGCCTTTGTGTTCAGTGTACGTTAATGACAGTAGCAGATACAGCTCTATGCATGTACAGCTTTTTCACACTAATGCTTGGCCAGCACAGGTGCACATGTTGGGGGGGGGGGGCAGCAGGCATAGTCTTAATTCTCCCTCATGCATTCAGTGCACATGGGTGAGGAAAATCATGTGAAGATCCTTCTTGGAAGAACAATATGAATTGCCAGTTTATCAAGCAGCACATGTACACCATGGTAAGCTGCCACTTCATCAATGGTAAATTGTATGTACCCCAAAGTGTGTTTAGAAATGGGGTGGCTTCAGTGAGCTGAATCTGGAATAAGAGGGACAAAGATTATAATCTAACTTTGATCATTTGTCTAGACTTACATTTTCATGCAAGACAATATGTAGACCAATTTACAATGATTCAGCTGGTGGAACTGATTTGCAAAAGCTGCCATTATGAAGACAGATCCTCATAAGGGAAAATCACTATAAGCAGGTGGAAAAGAATGGAATATCCTTAACAGAGTGATCAGTGGTGTGGTGGTAAATGTTGAAGTACAGGACCTCATCATGACGCTCCCTATAGTCATGCTCCAACAGCCACATTCCATTAAGCTATACAAGCACACACACACACACGCACACGCACACACAAACTTCTTCATTAGAGAGTTTTCTTCTCCTGCCACTTATTTCTACTTTAAAACTTATTATACTTCATTTTAAAGGTCTAGTTCATTTCCAGCCAAATCCTGTGTAAGGACTGCCTTACACAGGATTTGGCTGTCCGGACTGCCACATACTTGGGGAAGGGGAGTAAACCGGGGACACCCCTATCGACCTCCTCGGATTTCCGCCAGCTAATTAGCTGGTGGAAGTCGGAGGAGGCCGTGTAACGGCCGAGTCAGCCTGGCAGGGATGGAGATATCGCCGACGCCATCCCCGCCCCCTCCCGGGCTGGCTCGCCCGATGACCCCCTCCCTCGCCGTCTGGATCGCCCATGCAGCCGCCGGCGGGAGCCTTACCAGCCTCCGGTGGCCGCATCCTTGGTTCGGCGACGGAGTGAGGGAGGCCGGCCTTGCACCGGCCTCCCTTACTCTAAAGGAGGCGCAAACGTGCCTTACAGCACGTTTGCAACAGTTTCTGGCGCCGGAGCGCTCACTCAGGCGCCGGACATTTGGGCTGGATCTCGCTGCACATCCCAAACTCTTGGAGTGACTTACCAAAGTTTACAGCAAATGTATGAAAACTGAAAAATGGTATTTAAATATATGCCAGATAGATATAAAAGGTATAAGGCAGTCCAGTCCTATTGGGTGCTTATGGTGGCAAATCTCCCAATCCACCGCCATAAGCGTGGGTGTTGCACTGCAAAAAACACATTGCTGTCGTGAACTGAGGGACCGCATGACAGAGACGTAACAACAGTGGAGCGCGTGGTTCACTTGAACCAGGCGCTCAGTGGCGGAGCGCGTGGAGCAGAAGCTCCAGGCGCTCGGGCGGGGAAGTCACCGACGCGAAGCGCCACGTTATGTCAGCCCTCCCGCCCTCCCTGGAGCCCGTTACGCTCCGAAATGAGCGGAAAACGGGCAGGGGCGCGTCAACATGATGCGACACAGGCCACGCCCCCACGAGACAGGCGCCGGGAGGGCGCCCGACATTTCTGGACCGCAAGCACAAAAGCCAAAGGCCCCACATATGCACCAATGGCCACCCAGGCAGCGCCAGAGCAGATAAGGTGAAGGGTGGTTTATGGGAGGATGGGGGTGGGGAGCAGGCGGCAGTTTGGAGATGGATCTTGGTGGAGATGGATTTGGTGGCAGCAGCGCACGCCAGGATCCTATCTCCCTTTCTTGGCCGGACCCACCCCCTGAGGCCCCTCAGACTTATGCCAGGTGATTGCTCAGTGGCCAGGTGGCCTACCAGGAGGTAAATAAAAATTATTTTTATTTACATCTCCTGGGCCGTCTGGCCGCCCTCCCCCCACCATAGGATGCAGCATGTGCTCTGTTGGCGCCACTGCATCACGTAAAATGGTGGGGGACAGGATTGGGGCCTTAGACTGTTAACGTATCTATGTTTATTCATAAATAAGCCCTACCGTGTTCAATAGAACTTACCTTAAGGTAAATCTGCATAGGATTGAAGCTCTGAAGTAACAAGAACTATGTACTGTCTCTCAGGCAGCCCTTGGGAAAGGCAATGGCCTAGACATTAATATACAGTATGTTCCTAGGGCCTAGACAGATTTCTCAGTTTGCCTTCTGCTGAGTCTGATGCTACTTTTATGACTGAAGAAAGTTTCAGAAGCAGTTCCTGCTGTTGTCACCACCACTTCTGCTGTAGGAGAAGTCCCGGAGCTCCATACGCCACTCTTCCTTGACTACACTTGAGAGTGATCCTGTAAACCTGCTCTTCAGATAATGCAAAACCATGTAATTATTTATTTATTTATTTATTGAATTTCTACCCCGCCTTTCTCCCACAAGGGCAACCAAGGCGGCTTACAATAAAACATTAAAATACATATTTACATTTAAAAATAATTAAAACAGTTAAAACAATTAAAACAAACAACCCCAGTGGGTCATCCACATTTACATGTTAAAAGCCATCTGTTAAAAAGCCATCTGTTTAAAAGCCAGCCCGCCATGTCAGACATCAAAAGCTGATCTAAATAAAAATGTCTTAAGGCCCCGCCGAAAGGTCTCTAAGGAGGGAGCCGTTCTCAATTCCAGGAGGAGGAGGGAATTCCACAGTTGGGGCGCCACAGCCGAGAAGGCCCTGTTCCGTGCCGCCATCCCCCTCACCTCTGTCAGTGGCGGCACGGTTAACAGGGCCCCCCCTGATGACCTCAGAGTATGGGTCGGATTATAAGGAAGGAGGCGGTCCCTCAAATACCCGAGCCGTTAAGGGCTTTAAAAGTCAAAACTAGCACTTTGAATTGTGCCCGGAAACGAACCGGCAGCCAGTGTAGCCGCTGAAGCAACGGTCCGACTGAGTCGAACCGACAGGCCTCAGCAACCACCCGGGCTGCCGCATTCTGCACTAGTTGCAGTTTCCGAGCTGTCTTCAAAGGCAGCCTCACGTAGAGCGCATTGCAGTAATCTAGTCTAGATGTCACTGTGGCCAGGTCTGCACGATCCAAGTACGGTCGCAGCTGGCGCACCAGCCGAAGCTGGGCAAAAGCCCCCCTGGCCACAGCTGCCACCTGAGAATCCAGGAGCAGCTGCGCATCCAGGAGAACCCCCAAGCTGCGGACCTGCTCCTTCAGAGGGAGTACAACCCCATTCAGAGCAGGACGATGATCCAATACCTGAGTCGTAGACTTCTGGACCAGAAGAACCTCTGTCTTATCAGGATTTAATTTCAGCTTGTTTGCCCCCATCCAGCTCCCAACTGCCTCCAGACAATGATTCAGGACATCGACCACCCCCTTGGAGTCAGGTGGAAAGAGCTGGGTGTCATCAGCATACTGATGACTCCCTACCCCAAACCCCCGGATGACCTCTCCCAGCGGCTTCATATAGATATTAAACAGCATGGGGGATAGAATTGACCCTTGTGGCACCCCACACCTCAAGGGCAAGGGTGCCGAACAAGCATCCCCCAGCACCACCTTCTGGGATCTATCAGCCAGGAAGGAGCGGAACCACCTCAGAACGGTGCCTCCAAGCCCCAACCCAGCCAACTGACCCAGAAGGACACCATGGTCAATGGTGTCAAAAGCTGCCGAGAGGTCCAGCAGGACCAACAGGGACGCACTCCCCCTGTCCAGTCCCCGGCGCAGGTCATCCACCAAGGCGACCAAGGCCGTCTCTGTCCCGAACCCCGGCCTGAAGCCAGACTGGAATGGATCCAGATAATCAGCTTCCTCCAAGACCCTCTGGAGCTGAGACGCCACTACCCGCTCGATCACCTTGCCCAGAAACGGGATGTTCGAGACTGGCCGAAAGTTGTTCAAAATAGTGGGATCCAGGGAGGGTTTCTTCAGGAGGGGGCGCACCACCGCCTGCTTCAAAGACGGCGGCACCACCCCCTCCCTCAGAGATGAGTTTACCACCCTCCCCGTCCACTCGGCCAGCCCCGCCCGGGCAGCTCTAATCAGCCATGCCGGACAAGGGTCAAGCGGGCAAGCAGATGGTCTCACACGCCAAAGAATCCTGTCCACATCCTCAGGTTCTACATTTCCATTCCTATTCCTTCTTTCAGACCTTTCTGAAAGACCCTTAAGTAGGTGTACCATATACAAAGGAGAAGAAAGTGCCTATACTTTTAACCATTGTATAGAACAGGGGTTCTCAACCTGTGGTACGAGTACCCCTAGGGGTACGTGGACCAATAGCTGGAAGTACGCCAGAGCCTGCCCATTTAATTAGAACTTAAATGCAATCCCTCTGTCTGTCTGTCTGTCTGTCTGACTCTCTCTCTCTCTCTCTCTCTCTCTCTCTCTCTCTCTCTCACACACACACACACACAGAGTATAAGACATTTTTTCACATTTAAAATTGTTTTAGTACTTTTTATTTAATGATTGATTAGCTAATTAATTAATTGATTAATCCAATTAATTAGCAATTAATTAGCAGGGGGTACAAAATTTGACCATGATAGGGGATTGATAGGGGCCTCCAAAGGTTGAGAACCCCTCGTATAGAAGAAGGAATTTGGGCAGGTGCAGCTCATCATGGAAGGGTGCAAAAAGGGTGCATTTTGCAGTGCAGGGGCAGTCATGGAGGTTTCTTCAAGGTGAGGGAACCCCTACCTCAGGGCTGTATTGCAGCTGCACCGGCACTGGAAAGTTGGTTAGGATTGTGCCGTAAGTAGGGAATGGGATTTGATCCCGTGAAAGTGACTGTGAGTACAAAACAAATGTTAAATACAAAAGTAGTTTGCCACCCTTTTTGATGGCAAACAGTTTGTAGATGTCTGCAAAATAATTCCACATTTCTTAAAATCAGTTACGTGAGTTAGGGTTCCCTAAACGTGAGTTAGGGTTCCCTAAACAAGGAAACAGCAATATTTAATATTTAATGTAGGGAAATCTGGCCATGAACGTTCGCTGTTCATGGTTGATAGGGTTCCATGCATCACTTGCTATTAAACTCGAGTGCTTTTTGTACCTGTGACTTTGCTGTCAGCTCAATTATATGATCATGACTTCATATGCACATGTGTGCACGCGCGTGTGCGCACACACACACACACACACACACACACATGCATCCATTCATTCAGTGCCAACACCAGGTTGAAGACAGAGCAGGGGGCACTACCACTGCTATTAGTCCTGAAGGTTCAAGGGTCAGTCTGGCCAGGTGAGCACTCTGATGGGCTGGAGCCTTCAGCCCAATGTGACCAACCTCTGGTGCATCCCTCCATCCATTCAGGCTTTGTCAGGCGCAGGTTATATCTTCCAAGTTGTGTCTTGCAGGCCTCCTGTACCTTTAAGAATCTGACAGGTGAAGCTTTTCCCATAATTTCATCAGGATGCCATCATCAGATGAACGTGGCTACCCTTCAATCTGACTCCTATCCCTTCAGAGGAGTTCCTTACCCAATGTCAAAGAATGCCCACTCTGTTTTTTTAAATTATCAGTAAGGCACCAAAATCTAAAACAACAGTATGGAAACAACAAACTTAACAATATACCATACAAATGAAACATGAACACCATGAAAACAGCAGCACTAAAACAAACTGGGATTGAAGACTTGCAGCAAGTCGATTCAGCAGCAAATCCCACTGTGTTCAAGGGGCTTACGCTCAGGAAAGTGTGTATAGGATTGCAGCCTAAGTTGTTATGGTGCTGCTGCAAGACTCTTTGTTGCTTTTGAGATAAACACATAAGTAAAATAAATGCTGTACATAAAAAATAAGATTATAATAAGGAAATAATTTTGTATGGGAAGAGAGGGAAAATGTCCCGCATTGCCCTAAGCAACTGAATGAATGACTGCCTTCCAGGATTGTACCCTGTTCAGATGTTATTAAAATGAGGATACTGTACCCAGCATTTAACAAGGAGGATTCCTTGAGTACAGCATTTGCCTCTGCAGACAAATGCTGTAAGAGCATAACTGGCAGGGAGAAGGGCTTGTAAGCACATCACCACAGGGTTTTAAGAGCGTGCTCTTGTGGATGCTGGACCTGGGTACAAGCAGAGCTATCTCTGAAGTGCTGGCCTAGGGCAACTCAACCAATGCGCGGGGGGTGGGTGGGGTGGGGTTATGGGGGGGTGTTATGGCCAGCGGGTGGCGCAGTGGGTTAAACCGCTGAACCATGAGCTGTTGATCGAAAGGTCGGCAGTTCGAATCCATGACGGGGTGAGCTCTCGTTGCTTGGCCAGCTCCTGCCAACCTAGCAGTTCCAAAGCATGTTAATGCGAGTAGATAAATAGGTACCGCTTGCGGGAAGGTAAACAGTGCTCCGTGTTCCAGCCGCATGCTATGCGCTGCGGCAAGGAGAGTCATGCCGGCCACATGACCACGGAGGCATCTTTGGACAACGCTGGCTCTTCGGCTTTGAAATGGGGATGAGCACCACACCCTAGAGTCAGACACGACTGGACTTAGGGGTCACCTTTACCTTTTTTTATGGCCATATATTGGTCATGAAAGTTTGGGTCCAGGGCAACCACCCCAGTTGCCCTACCCAAGGGACAGCAGTCTGAGTACATTGCTCATATTTAAATAACATCTGAATAGGGCTGTCCTGGAAAGAAAAAAAGATTGCTGCACTCATTATAGGTAGCATCCATACTTTCTCTTCTTTTGGAACAAGCAGCTGTGGATGTGGATGTTATCCCATGGCTGCAAACAGCCTGGGAAGAAAAGAAATGAAATGAAAGTGGGGCGGGGGGGGGGGGGTTGGTTGGTTACTGCACAGGGTGATTCTGAGCTTGCTGACCCAATGGTGTTTGATTTTTGCTTTATGTGCTCCATAACCACAGATATGGAGAAAAAAAATACAAAGGCAGTCTTATGGAATTCTTATTAAATTCTTGTCATTAAAACTCAATAGAAACTTGGATTTCCAAGAAAAGGGAAAAATGCACATAAGTTATTGAAATGTTTCTGGTAAAATCTCAGAACCCTGAAACTATTTATAGTGGGCAGGATTTAGTCCAAATCAAACAGTTTGAAATCCCCAGCATTTCAGCTGGAGCACATTAACCAGCGCGGGCAGAGCGCATTAACCATTTATTGATTTATTTTGCTACGTAAACCGCTTTGTGAACCACTTGTTGTTGAAAAGTGGCATATAAATATTATTGATTAATAATAATTGCATGCTTAGTTAGGCATGTATGCAATCCTAGACATATTACCCATATAAGCAAGTCTCATTTAAATCAACTGGATTTACCTTTAATAAGTTACAGTAAGTGCTTGAAACACCATTAAATTCAATGGGTTAGAAAATGAATTTAATGGTGTCTCAAGCATTTAACTGTCACACAGTTCACTGGCGCCCTTGGGCAAGTCACTCAACCTAACATACCCATACCATCACAGAGTGGTTGTAAGCCTACTGTATAAGGATATATTGGAAACTGCCCCTAGTCCTTGTGACAGAGTAGAAAAGAAGAGGAAAAATGGGCATGATCCAGCCAAAATTAAAAACATTTTTGATCCATTGATTTCAAAGGATACTAAAGAGCAGTACATATATTGACTGGATGAGGAAAAGGATAGCAGCTAATCTCCCGTGTCACCATAATGAAATAGTTATTCCATCATAACTTTAAATCAGTATTAAGTACTAGTATATTGGGATACGACATGGGATGGGTTTTGTGACATTTTCTCAGTGTTTCTGTTGGACAGCGCAATCCTGACTAAGGATTCGGCCGGCGGCCCAGGGCCACCCGCCGGATCCTGTGCACAGGCTGCCTGGTGCGCGCCGGGCCGGAGGTCTACTCGGTGAAGGGGATGCTCGTCCCCTTCCCTGAGTGTAAACCCAGGCCGGCCCTATTGGCCTCCTTGGTAGAGGAGGCCATGTAACGGTGTAGCCGGCCCGGCGGGGACAGGGATATGGCTGACACCATCCATCGGGCCGACTAGGCCATTGGTCCCCCTCCCTCCCGGGCCGAATCACCATGTGGCCGGCGGCTGAGGACTCACCTTCTGCTGCCGGCCGCATGCTCGTCCTGGCGCCGGAGTGAGAGGGGCCGGCCTTGCACCGGCCTCCCTTACTCCAGAGTCGTCGCGAATGTGCTTTACGGCACGTTCGCAACGTCTTCTGGCGACGGAACACTTGTTACGTCGCCCAACGTTTTCTTAAGATTGCGCTCTGAGTCATGTTCTGCTAGTGTCAAGCAAAGATTGGGGCTATGTGTGCATAGCTAATATGGGCTGTCCCTGCATTTTGATCAGTGCCTTCCATTCATGAGTAGAGTGGGAGGCATCCTCAGCAAGTATCATTCCGATTGGTGGGTGGCAATGGAATCACTTACAACTCTATATGGGTGGCCATTGTTTTTGCTTTGTTGCCTCTCTGGCATAACAGTGGCCATTTTAACTGAACTGCAGGGTTGCCTTGCCCAAGAGGTTATCTTCAACTCCCATTTGACTTCAGTGTCAATCCTAGTCGTGTTGTCTTAGAAGTTCCACTGAATTCAGCAAGGATTACTTCCAACCAACTATGCACAGGATTGTAGTCTTAAATGTCATTTATCTTTGACTAGAATCTAGATCATGTCTGAAATTAACAAGCCTATACTTCATAGGTTTCACTGACTCTAAATAAAAAAAAAACATTGACCACATCCTTGCTTCCTATTCTCCCAGCTGAATAAAATGAACAACAAAAATCAAATGGCACTTTCAAGTAAGTAAAATCAAGGTAAGTAGCACAATCAAGTGTGCTAAAAAAGAAAAAGAAAAGATCTAAGGCAAAGGTAGAATTTTGTGGCTGATGGCCTCTCTCTCTCTCTCTGGGGAGGAAAACCCCTAGCTCAGCAAAATGACAAAGGCTTTTCACACTCCATAAAGTATTAATAAAGTGCTTGATTGTTCCAGATTAACTCTTAATCCAGGGAAGGATAAAGAGATGCAAACTTTACTTGCTGCTCCCCCCTATAATTTCAGAAGCTCGAAGTGGCTTCCCTCTTTTAGAGAAACAAATTACTATAGTGAAGAATCCAAAGAGGCCGTTTAGGTTTCACAAGGGGAAGGAGGACGGAGGAGGGCACTATAGGAAACCAAAGGCCAGCCACTAAAACTTGGTTGAAATGATTATATTCTTCTATGCCACTTTATTGGCAGCTCAGGCAGCTGAATGCTCGCCTTCTCTCTCTCCTGCTCTCTGTGATCACTCCTCAAAGGAGAAAGCTCGAATCGCTCTCTGATGATCACTGAAGAACTAGTGGTCTTGGCCTCCTCGGTTGAGTCGATTCCAACGTCTTTTATTATATTTTAACCCACCGCTATCCTCACACACACGCACACGGGCTCTATTTTGTTTTACTCCTTGGACTGGGTAAGAAAAAGTGACCGCGATCAAGTAAAGGAAGGGACTCCCCCTTCCTCCCCTCCTTAAGGAGAGGCGGGATCTCTGGGCATTTGATCTGCCGGATCCCGCCCCTCCGGTATCCAAAAGCACTTCCCAAGCACTCTAGTCCAGCAGGCAAACGAGGGGGGGGGGGAGAGGAAGAGAGGAAAGGCAGCCCACCGAAAGTGCAGCAGCGTCTCTTCCCTGTCTTCTCGCCAGCCCCTCTGATTACATTATGCTGGTGCCTCCGATCCTCCGTGCTCAAGTCTTTCTGCTCCTCCCGATCAACTCTCCAGAGCGGGCAGTTGTAGAATTCAGGGGAAGCAAATTGGATGAGAGTGTTCCCCACGTTTAATAAAAGTGAAGTTGTGGGAGGAGGAGGAGGGTCTAGGGGGAGGAGGAGGCGGAGGAGGGGGGCAGCCGCAGAGGAAAAGCGCCTTGAAGTTTTGGCTCCAACCCACCTCCCCTCCCCTTTCCGCCCCCCCGAAGGCTAAAGAAGGGAAGAATTTTTTTTAATTTTTTTTTTTTTGCAAAAGGGGGGGTGGAAAGGCTGATCGCGGCAACGAAGCGGCACAAACCACCATGCAGCTTGTGTTATGGGCAGTGGAATTAAGCACGCTATTCCTCCTGCAAGACTTCTTGACTATAGCCGGTGCAGCAGCAGCAGCAAGGAAGCAGGGGTTGCATCCGAGGCAAGGTAAGATGCTGGCAGCGGCGGAAGCAGCAACAGCGTCCGAGCTTTTTAAAAGAATAAAATTAAAAAAAGTTTGACATGGCTTTGCTGGGATTGCGCGTTCTTAATCCTGTGCCACAGGGGTGGAGGGCTGGTGGAAAGCCTTTCAAAGCCCGGCAACTCATTAGGCAACTGAACTGTAAGCTCCAGACGTATCCAATCCTCTAGCAGCTCCGCCTACAAATGTATGCTTAAGGTTTCAGAACACTTGTAGCCCACAAGATTGGGCTTCCTGGGTTGGTTGCCTGTGGCTCGAAAGTAGCGATCCGCTCCCCAGGCTTCAAAAAAAGCAAAAGCACCCCCCTCAACCAAATTGTGCCATGTTTATTTCACAGCTGCAAACTTCTGTTCCTCCTGAAACTTTGGCCTCTTACATTGCAGCTCCCACGCTATTCAGCGTCCGCCCCCGTAAATCTTTTAAATTGGAGGAGAGGGGTGTTTAATTTAAAACTATTAGCAATCAATGTATGCGCACACCCCAGTGCCCTGTAGTTTATTGATAGGTTGAGATGCTGCTTGCAGTGGCCCAGGCAGGGCTTTTCCAAAAGTGCCCTAATTCCAACGTGATGATTATCTTATATTATTAGTATTGTAATGCTAGTGTATTCATACCTGTGGTTTCCTGTGGTGTATACCTGTGGTATATTATTGCAGTAGGTGGGTTTGTAGACTGCATTTGTAATTAAAAATAGGTTTCCACAATCCACATTTCATTTTGTGTTTGCTTGCTGTTGCACTGCCTAGTCCAGTTACATAAGAGCTAAAAGTTGTTCAATCACTCCGGGCATCATTTGCAGACAGCTTCTGGGCCAGTGATCTAATTTATCTGCTTTCTTACCTATTTAACTGCAGGCTGCTTGCAGAGAACCCCCAGTTTTAGGCTCCTAATAGAGGAGGAAAGGAAAACCTTAGATCCTGAGCTAAATGAGCAGCATATTGGAAAAGGATCCACCAGTTAGTGGTTGTGTTCCCAAACGTTTGATGGAGGAGATCTCGCTCTTTGGGGAATTGCGGTTTACCCAGCACCTAGCACCTTTGCCTCCACTCACTGTAGTTGCCCCACGTGGTAGAAGTAATATCCCCCCCTCCTCACGACACAGACGTGTATCTCTTCACAGAGATGTGTGTTAATTCTCAACAGCTAAACTTCTGGAGACGCTGAGGCTGAGCGAATACGAGATAGTAACTCCAACGCGGGTGAACGAGTTCGGCAAGCCCTTTCCTCCCAAAGTCCACTTTCAAAGGAAGAAGCGAAGTCTTCATTGGGACGCGGAGCCTTGGGGCCTGAATGCTACCTCCTCTTCCAGTACCACCCAAGCTCACTACAAGCTCTCAGCCTTTGGGCAGCATTTCTTTTTCAACCTTACAGCCCATTCGGGATTTATTGCCCCGCTTTTCACTGTCAGCCGCCTGGGAGAACCTGGGGTTAACCAAACAGACTTCTACACCGAGGAGGAAGAGGGTGATTTTAAGCATTGCTTTTATAGAGGACATGTTAATACGGAGCCCCAACACACTGCAGTCATCAGTCTCTGTTCTGGGATGGTAAGTGCTTGTCTCACTCTTTGCTGGATTCAGCTTTAACTAAGGATGTGTCTTAATAGCCCATTATATAAGATAGAGTTAAGGGTGAGAAAGCCAGAGAGCACTCTTGACGCTTATAGTTCATTGGGTGTTTGAAAAGATGTTCCAGCTTAAAAAAAAATCCTTGTCATGGTTCTGTACAAGGGATTGTAGAGGGAGTTGTATTGGATTTAAGACAAAATAAAACTCTTTCGTAAAAGTTGTCATGTTGCCAGGCATGCATTAAAAGTTGCTCTCTACTTTTCTTTCTTCAACACCCCCCTTACACTTTTAACAACACCCAGCAGTCTTTTAAAAGCTGTTTAGAAAAAAAAAAACCCACAAGCAACCTCATCTCCTTCCCAACCAGGGCAAAAGAAAGTTAAGAAATCATTCTTGAAGCCAATGGGGAAAAAAGAATGGATCAAGAATCAAAGGGTTTGCTTTTGAGAGAGCTCAGGTTGATTGATGGGAAGGAGGAGGGGAAGGGATGGAGAAACCCGGGAACTGCCAGGAACAAGCAGTGGTAATTAGCAAATTCTATATTTTCTCAGCAAGGTCATGAGAGGCAGGTAGTAGCAGTGTCCAAGGAGACTTCCCAGGGAAACTGGGGCTCTGACGTGAGGCTGGGATTGCAGTGGGAGCGGAAGCAAGGAGGTGGGGTTACCCCAGGCGGCTTTGGGAGGAGGGGGTAGGTGCGTGGACTGGGGAGGAGGATTCTCAGTCAGAACCCCAAACAAGAGTAGTGCGCTTGAGCCTGGGAGCCAAAGACATTTAAGGTGGAAGGAGACAAATAGCAACGGCGTGTTTCTTTCCCCTCACTCCCTCTAGGGACAACACTTTCCTTTCCGGAGGAGATTGCATTGCCCTGGCTGACTCAGTCACTCGGTGATCCTAGTAGGCACGCTTCCTCCTTTGCAGGTCCCATAAAAATTAAACCCAGTTTAATGAGTTTGGGTCTGAAAGTGTGTAAGCTGTCACATGATGTGCAGTTCTTATTAGAGGAGACTGTAAGGACAGCAATGGAGTTTTGCATGAGTGTGCGCGCAGGGGGGATCTTTCAAAGCACTGAAAAAGCCATTGCGTTCAGTTCTCACTTCCAGTTTTTGGGAGTGCTGCTGTTAGGAGTTAAGACAAAGCCCAAATTGCGGCTTTCTGACTGGATGGGGCAAAGGTGTGGGTCTTTGCTTTCTGTAGTGCGTATGGAAGCTCTGCTCTTCATATGCAACTGAGAGAAAATATGCCACTACCCCCCCCCCCCCCAATTATTCCCTTCTCTGTTCTAGAGGGAGAAATGCAAGCCGCTGAGTTTAGCCATACTTACCGCCCAGGCAGCAGGACTGTCCTGTTGTTGGGGTTTCCAGTGGCAGTGGTGCCCTATGTCAAAAGGGGTACAGTGATAGGAAGCCCCCTTCCTCCACCCCCAAACAATCTTTGTTTCCTCCAAGGTGCTGCTTGCGCAGTTATAGTAACTCTCAGTGCTTGTTGTTGTGATGTTCGGTGGGCGGAGTCAGGGGAGGGAGGGAGGGGCAGCTGATACCCGCCCAGGGTTCTTGCAGAGACATCCAGCAGGGGGTGGGAACAGGTCAGCTGTCCACACATGCATCACAGGCATGGCTTAGCCTTAGAGGAAGAAAAGGATTCGCACCCACAGAGCCATCACCCTAACATAGGCTTTGTGCCTTCTTACTGAGATCCACCTTAAGGGAGTCCAGGAACGTCCCTGTCCCTTGGGGTCTGGAAATTTAAGACCGAAAGGAAAGTGTGTCAAGAGGAGAGATCTTTTCCTTCACTTTCCCAGTGAGAGCAAAGGGGTGGCCAGCAGAAGAGTGTGGCAGGTTTGTTGAAGGCATCATTCAGGGTCCTCTGCAGTGGGTGTCTTTAGAAGTAGCTGAGATGTGATCTTTGGACTTAGCTCCAGTCTTGGTAGTTTCTGAGCATGCATTTATGAGAAGAGAAGAGGGTATTTTCCCCTTAACATGGCGGTCTCAGTTCACTGATCCCTGTCCCGTTCTGCTGGCTGGTCCTCACCTCTGGTAATGCTTTGGTTTCTCCCCACCCCGCGAAAAATAAATAACCTCTAAATACTGTAACGTGAGAGTTGCAGCTTGTGAATGAGGCTGCTTAGGAATGAATAAAAATGCAGCACACCTGAAAACTTCCCTCTTGCTTCTTTGCTCTATTATACTGCTTTGGTATAGTAACTGTGCAGTTTGCACAACTTTTGCAAGATGTGCTTTTTTAAAAAATAAAAGTTCATCAAGGATTCAAGGAGAGTGACAGGCCAGCATCCGTGCAACCTGTCATGTGTGCATTAGGGTCATTTCACACCTTGCACCTCTGCACACTTGTGTTTGCCACCAAGTGGAGACTCCACAAGGAGCCCTAACCAGCCATGGCTCCTGTAAGAAATACAGGTTTTCTTTTAGATGTCTCCTGCCAACCTAGCAGTTCCAAAGCATGTCAATGCGAGTAGATAAATAGGTACCGCTTGCGGGAAGGTAAACAGCGCTCTGTGTTCGAGCTGCATGCTACGCGCTGCGGCAAGGAGAGTCATGCTGGCCACATGACCACGGAGGCGTCTTCAGACAACGCTGGCTCTTCGGCTTTGAAATGGAGATGAGCACCACACCCTAGAGTCGGACACGACTGGACTTAATTGTCAGGGGATACCTTTACTTTTTTTACACATGACATTTGTCCCATCATTTGTCCTAGTGTGTGCTTCCTTTTTCTGGTGTAAATGGTGAATGGGGGTAGGATTCAGATCATGGTGGGAGGTGCATTCCTGATCCCAATCGCATTCTCCCATGTGTTATTTGTACCAGAAAAAACACAGCATGCTAAGGCGAATGATGTGACTGATGTCGCATGTAGTTCAACCCTGAGGTGTACACCAAAAATGCAATGTGTGAAGTGGCCCTAGATAAAGGAGCTTGCGAAAGAGCAGGCAAAACACAGCAAATTTGTGGCATGTTGTATATATAATAGCCACATTAAATAGAACTTGGGAATCCTACGCTAGACTTGCTGTTCTTAGCAGAAGATTTAGATCCTTGTATATCGGGGGTTCTCAACCAGTGGTACTAGTACCACCAGTGGTACTTCAGCCAACTGCTGGTGGTACTCGGACCGCCGGAACCCCACCCTGACATGGCACTTTTGGTGGTTTGTATTCATTCCTGAGAGGCTCCTGTCTTTGACCGAGCATCTTGGGAACGCTGAGAAAGGCCCTCCCATCCTCCCCCTGCGTTTTATGGCCTCTGAAAACCTGGGAGTAAGTGGCAATGATGTCATCGCCAGTCACCTTTGCTGGTATGCTGCAGGAGAGTGGCGCCGGAGGTGGTACTTGGCCAGGAAGGGGTTGAGAATCCCTGTTGTATATGAATCCATTTAGCTTTTCTCATTTATCTCTAGCTTTGTATCACTGAAAGATTCACTAGGGTGTCTCATTCCTTTTCAGCTAGGCACATTCAGGTCTCACGACGGGGACTATTTCATAGAGCCGCTGATATCGCCTGACCAGCAAGAGTACGAAGAAGAGCATAATAAGCCACATGTAGTCTACAAACACAGTGTACCTCCAACAGACTTGCCAAGGGACAAGCAGACTTGTGACACTTCAGGTATTTGATGTTTCTACTTTCTCAGTCGTTCAGTCTGGATTTGTGAGGTGTAAAATAACCTTGAAACAGCTGAAGAGAGGCCAGGGCGATTGGAGTTCTGCATGTGAGCAGCCTTCCCTGTAAGCTGTGCAGCCCCACGCAGCTCTGAACAGGGTTTCTGTACACTGCCCACAACTCCATGGCCGCAAAGTTCAGTGATGACGATGATGTCATCGCCAAGTACTCTGGATGGCAACTGCCGATGCTGTCCTGCTCTGTGCCGTCAAGAAAAAAAAAATAGGGGAACATTGTATGTGAGGAGAAGGAATGATGATATGAGCCTTTATTCCTTATTATATAGCAGGAGTGGCCAAACTGAGGCTCCTGAGCAGTGGTGTACTAACGCCGTCCCCGCCTGGGGGCCGCAGGCCGCAATAACACACACACACTCCGGTGGAAACCCCACCCCTGGGGGTGATGTCAGTTGGAAGCCATGCCCCCGGGTGACGTCAGCGGCCTGTCACTGGCCAAAACGTCACCTTGGGGCAGGGGGGGGGAAACACCTCCCCCGCCCTCCGGAAGCCTCAGTAGCGGCACTGCAAGGCTCACAGTCGCTGCGGAGACTGAAGGAAAAAAAAAGCGGCGTGAAAAGACTTGGCGCCAATGCCGCCGATTGTGTGGCTCTTTGACGGCTCTCGGAAAATACGTTGGCTGAGCTCTTTTTTGCATCACAATTAATATAAAAGGTAAATAAGAACATTTCAAGCATTATAATTAATTACCAGGCATAAACTGAGAGTCCACTGGATTAAACTGGGCAAGAGGCACTTTTTCAATTGGTGCTCCTCTTTTATTTAACAGGGGGAGAGCAACTGCTCCCTTTTCACCCCAGCACAGTGTCTTTTCTGGTGGCTGTTTGCTGGTGTTCTTCTGCATCTTTTTTAGATTGTGAGCCCTTTTGGGACAGGGAGCCATTTAACCATTTGATTTTGTCTGTAAACCGCTTTGTAAACTTTTTGTTGAAAAGCAGTATATAAATACTCTTTAATAATAATAATAATAATAATAATAATAAATGAGTTTAATGTTAATTGTGAGTAAATATATTTAAGAATTTAAATGCTTCTTAAATATTGCGGCTCTCAAACATCTGAAGTTTATCATACGTGGCTCTTACATGAATCAAGTTTGGCCACCCCTGCTCTATAGGAATAGTTTCCCTGAATTAATAACCTGATACTAGTGCTCAACTGAGATATCTTTGGTATTGATCGCCCTGAGGCAAAGCTGAGCTTCTTTTAGTTCTGCCTTTCATTGCTTGTGTTTGAATTCTTCTGTTTCACACTGCTTGCATCTGGAAACTTGCCCTCTTTCTCCTTCAGACTACAAGCGCATGGTATTTTGTGTTTCTCTTCTGAAAGGGAGGGCCAAAATACATATGTTAAGCTTGCCATTAAACCTGGAGGCTAACTTGGCTTACCCTGGAAGTGGAGTGGAAGTAGTCCTTTTATAATCAAGGTATAAGCCTTGGGGGGGGGGCACTAGCTGGCATAGGAGTGTGGCCCACAGCAAGGGTTTTTAAGAGCACTAGATCAGCCCCCCTGCAGTTTTTTTTAATGATAAAATGATACGTACTGTCAATGACAGGCTTAGGGCCCAATCCTATTCTTGGCCAGTCTGTAGCATGAAGCGGCGCCGGCTCTGCTACATGCTATGGTTCAGCTGGGAACCATGACACGATGGAGAGATAAGTAAGGAATGTTTAACTTGCCTACTCCACCACGTCATGGTCCCAAATGGGCCTACTCAGATGTGCGCCAGCTCTTTGGCTGGCATACGTCCAAGTGGGCCCAAAGGTCTGGATATTGGCACCAACACTGTATCCAATATCTGCCCCCTGCCCTTCCCCAACGTACCCTGGGTGTCCCTAATCCCTTCCCCGTTCCTTCTCCTCCCTGCCTATGGCCCACCCCCACTCCCAACTTACTGGCACTGGTAGTGGCTGGGTGCTCTGGTGGCGCATGTGTATGGTTGCCAGCTATTCGCACCCGTGGCCCTGTTGCACAGGCCATCACTGTGGCTTCTGCGCCAGTGGTCCAAGGCTTCTGTCATCAGAATGTGAGTTCCATCAGTGGAAGGCCCATATAGGATTGGGCCATTAGTGTCGCATCTAATTCAGCCCATATCACCCTTTAGAAAAAAGAAGTCCTAGTCTCCCACAAATTTATTTTTTCTTATAAATGAAAATATCTGATCCATGTATGTCTTGTTAGGCCAAACATTAAAACATCTAATTGTAGGGCTGCATTGATGTGTCCATTGATTTTGAATGGAGAACTGTGTGCAGGATTACAACTTAATTGTCCAAATCTGCAAAATATCACAGTTAAAATATTCCAGATAAAATGCCTGGGGACCAAGTTAATGTTGCTCACAACACTTAAGCCTCAGTTGAAAGGCATTATATTTAACCTTGATGGTTAAATAGTTAGTTGCAATAAACGGGTAAAAAATAGGTTCACCTGGACAAGGATTTCGTTTGTCAGTGTATGTATAAGGAGGAGAGTGAAAGAGATGTCATCATAGCATGTAGCTTTTGTGACTTTCTATATAATGTCGACGGGGCAGAATGCTGGTGAACCAAATAGCTGTGGGCTGTGGACATAGGTATAAATAATACTACTGCATTTATTGGTATGAAATGAAAAACAGAGTACTGTATAAATACTGTATAATGGGGGGGGGGGGAGAGAGAATTAAAGATAGTACACAAGCTTGTTCAGTGTGCCTCACATGAATTCTCTCACTAATCACTACCCTGTAAAGTAAGTCAGTGTTCCCACATTGGGGAAACTCAGGTGAAATTTGAACTAGTGACTTTCTGCCTCATACCCTTGGGTACTATATCAGCTCCTGACATATGAATAGTGGTTTGGCAAAGAATGACAGCGCAATCCTGTGCAACTTTACACGGCCAGCCTAAAGGGTCGGCTGTGGGATCCTGAACCTGTTCCCGGGCTGTGCCGGCATGGCCCAGGAACACCTTTCATTCATCCCCTTCCCCGATTGTAGGGCTGCCTATCAGCCTCCTTGGATGTATGCCAGCTCTGAAGCTGAAGTACTGTATTTATCGGCGTATAAGACGCACCTGCGTATAAGACGCACCTTCCTTTTGGCCCTGGGTTTCAAGAAAAAAAGATTTAAAGCATGTTTGGGCCACTTGGCCACTTACTGCTTGGCTGCTTAATTAGCTAATTTACATAAATTGCACAAAAATACCAGGATCTCTTTTAAAACACACAGCAATAAGACACATGAACAAAATGCACCAGAACATAAATGTACAAGTACAAAAAAACCCCCAGACTCAACTCTTTTCCCCCCCACCCACCCATGCAGTTTCCAAAGTAAAAAACATTTACTCCAAGTACAAAAAAACCCCAGACTAAACTCTTTCACCCCACCCCACCCCACCCCACCCCATCCATGCACAGTTTCCAAAGTAAAAAACATAAAAGTACCAAAAAAAAACCCCAGACTCAACCCTTACCCCACCCCACCTATGCAAAGTTTCCAAAGCCTCCCAACTAGGCCCAGTTCAGAAGCTTACCCTTCCGAGGAGAGCTGGGAAGACCACGCCCTCTGCAGTTCAGCTGAACACTTTTCCCCCACCCCAACTCTTTTCCCCCACCCCACCTAACCTAACCTAAGCACAGTTTCCAAAGCCTCCCCAACTAGGCCCAGTTCAGATGCTTACCAAAGCTGATTCAGCATCCGAGGAAAGGCCTTCTGCAGCTCAGCTGAACTGAACTGAGCACAGTGCCCTCTGCTGGGTGCTGAGAAGCTCAACTCAAGCTCGTGCATAAATTAAACCAGACAAACAGCTGTAGATCGGATAGATTAGCCAGGGAAGAAAGCACAAGGGAGCTCTCCTGCTTTGGAAAAACCCCGGTAAGCCCAAAAATGCTTTAAAACGGGTGGGGGAGGGAGGGATTTTTTTAGTATTGGCGTATAAGACGCATCCTACTATTTTGGGTCACAAATTTAGACAAAAAAGTGCGTCTTATGCAGCGGGGTAAGGCCGAGCTGGGCTAGGAAAGGGCGGAGGTGGAGCGTGCTGCCGATATCCCCACCCTCTACCAGCCCAGTTCGGCCAAAGGCCCCCCTCCCTCATTGCCTGGCTCGCCTCCCCCTGCACCGATCGGTGCAGGACTTACCTTCACCGGTGGGTGCCCGGTCCAGAGGACATCAGAGTAAGGGCTGCCGGTCTCCGGCCCTTACTCCAGAGCTTTCTGGCACATTTGCGATGGCCTAGAGCAGCGGAGCACGTGCTTTGCCGCTCTAGGACATACGCAGGATTGGGCTGCCCGTAGGAGAAACCATGCAGCACTACAGCAGTGGATAATTGCAGCCAGCCTTTCACCTACCTCAGTTGCAACAATATCTACACACCCTCATGAGAAAGATTCAAAGAGCCATAGCTACGTCTAAAATACATGTAAGGAATTACTGTTGTGTCCGCTCATATTTTGGAGGCAGAGATGCCAAGATTATGTTGTGCTTTGTTGCTGTCTATCCAAAGTCTAAAACTTTTTTTTCATAATTTGAAATACAGTAGTAGTATTTTTTTTGTTTATTTCCCTCCCTCTTGGTGTTCTAGGAAAATCACTTTCTTCTCGCTACCCCTGTTTGCCAAATTCAGCCCTGTTCTTGTCCTTGAAAAGCTTTGCTACTGCTCCAGGGGCCAGCTTTTCTTGTTATTCGTGGTTCCAACTAATCAGGGATCCGGTTGTCAACAGTACACATGATGTCACCGTTTAGCCAATCAGATTTGGCTATATGACAATATCGGTGAGAGGAAACTCTGGGTAGGGGAGGGAACAAGTTGGCATGTTTCTAAAGCAACCAACTCAGTGGTCCCAGTTTTCTTATGATGTGGTTGCAATCCTCCCCCAACCTCTTTTGGGGTTTTAGCACTAATTCTAAATTGTCCCTAGCTCACTTTATGCTGTAGGCAGATAGGATAAATCACTGCATTGTAGTGTGAGATAGTTGACGTGTTGTTTCTCAGTACGAAGGGCTCAGTTGGAGGTGGGGGACAGGAATGATTTCCATTCCATTTTATTATCTGTGTTGACTGGAACAGAGAACTGGAATTGCCACAGGAGCAGTATAGGAGTAAAAAAGAAAAACAACAACACCGAATGCCACTAGAAATGCAGAGGTGTAACAAGAGCAGCCTTTTTGTTGTCCTTGGGGATGTTGGTGGGCAGCGAATGCAGGTACCTCTCACAGGCTTTTATTGTTTGTTCTCTCAAGGGTTGCTGCTGGACTATGCCACTCTGGTTTCTCTCTTCCAGCTGTCTCTGCTCCCTTCTTTGAGATCAGATGCAGGAGACTCAGAACAGTTGGAAAGAAACATGGGATCTGGCACAATTCATCAGCAACTCTTGGAGGAATGGATCAGCGGATCAAGGAGCTCACTCAATCAAAGGTAGTTAGATGGACCCTGAACATTATTTGGGGATTCTCTCTCTCTCTCCCTCCCCTGGTCTACCTGTCTCCACACCTGGGATACAGTGGCATTGCGATGCTGCCCCCCATGACGTGACGTCACCATTGTTGCAAATCCCTTTGGAGATGCAGGGCGAGGGGGTGGGCCAACCCTATCACCTTCTCCACCGCCCGCTGTTCCTGCTGCCGAAATGGCGTGGTTGTTACCGCCCCCGCCTGCTTTGTTGCTCCCCCGCGTGTCACGTGGGGGCAGACCCCCCCCCCAACGACGCTTCTGCTGGGATGATAAAGAGGGCCACACTCTGAACTGAATGTCATTGCTGCTTCCATAACCTGGAGGAGGCGTCATCAATTTTTTCTTAAATTACTACAACTTCACTAGGACAAAGTTTGAGCATCTCTTCTCCAGCAGGCTTCATCTGTTCTTCTTAATGCTTCTCTAATGCTGATTCATCATTAAGGAAGATGAATCGTGATCATTTCTATTTGAGCAAGCACCTTCCCCCACCACCACACCAGGTGATGAACTGTCAGATTCATAATTGAAACTTAGCTTGCTGCCGTTCTTCGTACAGACTGACTTAATCAGTCATGGTCACCAGATAACCAAAGCAAGACAGACAGTCTCATCAGAACTTTGTAGGTCATTGAAAGACTGTAGGTCATCGAAGGTTGTAGGTCATCGAAAGACTTCGGTTGACTTTTATAGCATTTCTGGAGTAAGCAGTCATTTACACATGACAGTTTGTTAGGAAAGGTTGAGATCAGATAAAGGACAACATTGCAATTATAGAAATATCTCAAGGCCTAAGTCTTAACAGTTAAGCTCTGTGAGGCAGAGAAGAACCATGTAGTTTACCTAAAAATGAGAATTTCTGAGATACTGTACTAGCATCCTGTAAATATTTCTTAAACATCATGGTGATTTAATTAGCATTCACGAATGGTAATCCCCAAACATTTTAGCCTTAGAAGACTTGACTTGAGAGATTTGTCGTGACTAAAAGTCATTCCTTAGAATGCCTTGTTCCAGGTTATTGCCCCAACCTTTTCCTGGTCAATTTCCCCAATGGCTGCCATGATTCACACAGTCTTCACAGTCAAGAAAGCAAGGGAGTAACTGGCCTGTGAATTCTTTCATTTCCAATTCATAGCAAGCTTTATAAAAATAAATATTTTTTTTTTCAGTAAAAGATATTGCCGAATTTTGTCAGTGTCATGTTTTAGAACCAACACAACAGCACCCCAAAACAGCATACATATAAAAATAAAGCCAACGGCTCCCTTGCTTCCTTGACTATGGCAGAGATGTCGCTACAGGGGGGTTGGTACTGTAAGTACCTCGCCATTCTACTCTGCGTTACGAGGTTGCCCCACCCCCTTACCATCGGAGCCATTCAGAGCGGTGAAGGCAATGCTCCGTTGTCTCCTGTGCGAGTCTCCTGCACTTTTCCTTCATGCGAGTCTCCTGCGCATTGCCTTCATCGCTCTGAATGGCTCTGATGGTGAGGGGGCGGGGCCACCTCATAACGCGGAGTAGAATGGTGCAGTACTTGCAGTAAACTGGGTGCTCTGCTGATTCATAATAAAGCAGAAGACCATCTCAAATGCAGCTGTTTTCATTCTTGTGATTTATAGGCAAATCTCAAGTTTAGAATATCCAAGTTTGGGAGTGATTCGATAGGACTGGCATGTAGTTCATCAGGCTCACCTTGTTGTAGTAGATGGATGAGGAAGGGCCTGAAATGACTTCCCTGATGGTGAGAGGAGCTTGATAAGTAGCACTGATTCCTGTCCAATTATTGAAGGCATCCCAATATGTCCCTGACCAATAATTTATTATTCAGGGTCACTTCTTAATATTTTTCAACGTGGGAATATTTCTTCAGATCACACCTACATCTGAAAAACACATTGGAAATGATAGACATTCGTCCCTGGGTTGAAGGCTGCCGTGGATGTTAATGCATGGAATCTGTTTTATGTTATACATTAAATCAGTGGTTCAGAAGTACTAAGGTGACTGTCAGCCCAATCCAAACTAACCCCGCGGCACCGGAACGAGGGCACCGGGGCCTTTACACGGCCTCCTCTACTTTTGCCAGCAAAATAGCTGGCGGAAATCTGAGGAGGCCGATAGGGCCTAGCCCCGGTTATACTTGGGGAAGGAGACGAGCGTCTCCTTCCCTGAATAGATCTCCCGTCCCGCAGGCGGCCATGGGCTGCCGGCCAGATCCTAGTCAGTATTGCGCTGTGTATGCTGCAACTGCACGGGACGGAGGAGGAAGGCTAAGCATGCTTCATGTAGAATGGATGGGTTTGGTCTTAAGCAGGCTACGTCAAACACAGTGATGTGGTGGTAATCATGACTGTAAGGCAAGGATTGCTAATAGAGTGGACAAGCCAGCATCAGTCAGGCAGATCAGAATCATTCACTATCATCACTCATGTGGCTAAAAATCGCATCTTTCTTCTTGTTGTTTTTCTCCTTTAGTATAGCACAGTAACTGAAGACTGTCACTACAGTCTTAAGGCTGAAGCACACTGGCTGCGTTCTCCATGCGTGCAGCCCGTTGCGGCCGGCTGCGTCTACGTTCTTTCCGGCTGGAGGCAAGTCCCACTGTATGCCGAGAGCGGCCGGGAGCCACAGAGAGGTCCGTTTGCGTTTGACGCTTCCCCTGGAGAATTCTCAACGTTGGCTGCGCAGCACGCAGAACGCAGCCGGTGTGCTTCCGCCTTTAGGAAATATTCACATGTCTAGTGCAAACAGTTGCCAAATGTTGTCTTTAAACGTTTTGGTACCTTCAGTTTAGTCCCTTTGAGTAAGAACAGAATCCATCTCCCCAGAAGTTAATAAAGGGTTTAAAAAAAAAAAAAAGTAGACATGGGAGCATGTGGTGCTGTTCATTTCTTTTTCAGGTGTGAGCTCTTTTGAGTCTGGGGATTTATTTATTTGCTGCGGTATATAAATTGCTGTTTAAATGTTTTTTTTTTATTGAAAAGCAGTACATAAGGATTCTGAATAATAATTAACAGCAATTTCTCGTGGGAATGCTCTTCTTGTCTGTGCACTGATTTGTACTAGACTGACTTTTTAGGCCATTTGAATCAGGCATCCTGGGACTTGCACTCAGTCTTCCAGCCTAGATTTTCATTGACTGAGAGTGTAAGCAATCCAGTGTTAGCAATTTTTTGGTATAATGCGAATATCAACAATTTTACCTCCTCGCTGCTCCACCCGGTCATTTCTCTGCTTCTTTTACGTGCCTTCTGTGCTACGGAGCAATTCTATAGGCGGGCGCAGGCTGCGCCGCCCAACTATCCCTCAGCGTCTTCCACTGGCCTTCCGTGGCTTGGGTGGCGCAAGGCCTGCTGGGCACGACTCTGCAGGCAACTCCAGCGCCTTGAGTCACAGTGGCATCTTCCAGCCTCAGCCGGACACAGATGGGTCGCGGATGGGCCTTCCTCACCTCACCATGACTCCACAGGCACCTCCAGCAGCACAGCCACAGACGAGCCTTCCTCACCCTAGCAGGCACTGGTTCTGAAAGAAGAGAGAGGGGTAGGATGAGAAGACAGTAATTTGATTGCTGAGAGAGGAAGAAGAACTAAGGAGAGAGTGAAAATGTAAGTGAGGGTTCCTAGCGTTCCAAGGAGAGTTTTGTAATTTGAATAAAAACATAAGTTTATCTGAATAAAAATATTAAACACCATAGCCTTTAAAAGGGGATGGGACAGATTTATGGAGGAAACGTCCATCACAGCTTACAAGCCATGATGGGGATAAGCAACCTCCTGGTTGTAGGAGTAGGTTTTCTTTGTGCCAGGTGCAAGGGAGTGGCGACAGGATACAAGTATCTTGTTGTCTTGTGTGCTCCCTGAGGCATCTGGTGGGGCCACTGTGTGATACAGGAAGCTGGACTAGATGGGCCTTTGGCCTGATCCAGCAGGGTTCTTTTTATGTTCTTATGTTCTTATTTTGCCTTTTAATTACCGTAACACTAATTTCAAACACCCCTACTTATTGATTTCAATGAGACTTACTCCCAAGAAAGTCTATATAGGGTTGCAGCCTAAGAGTTTTAAAGTTCTTGATCCATGAAGCGGGGTAATAACTATTTTTTAAAAAAACATAATGTAGCATTTTTTAAAGAAATCGTTTGGTATTTGAGCAGTTAAAGTGCAATTGGTTGTCAAAGCATTTCTTTCACATACAAAGTAATAGTAAGAATTATTTTAAGATAAAATTGAAATTTTACAATGATATAGACTTTAAGAATCTCATAGTACCTTAATTTTGAAGCTGCAAATTATAATTTTGCCTTTGCCTAAAATCACATTGTAGATCAGAACCTTAACAGATGAAAATCAACATAATTGCAGCAAGAGTAATGAGTATGTTGATTTATTAATATCCTGTACTGTACCTTTCCATTGTTTCTTTTTGTGTTCTGTAAAATTTAAATATGCCATAATGCTATAACTATATGCAAACTTATGGAATTTCAGTTCTCCGGAAAGTAATGGGGCATTACTGGCACTTTTTAGTACTGATCCAATTCCTTAATTGCTCAGGCACTCTTTTAAACATATAGAGCAGGGTTTCTTCACCAGTGGTACTTCAGTCGACTGCTGGTGGTACTCGGACCGTCGGACCACCAGAACCTTGCTCTGACGTGGCGCTTTTGGCGGTGCGTTTTCACTCTTGAGAGGCGCCTGCCTTTGGCCGAGCCTCTCGGAAATGCTGGGAAGGGCCCTCCCACTTGTCCAGAGCCTCCTACCTGCGTTTTCTGGCCTCTGAAAACCTGGAAGTAACTGGTGATGAGGTCATCGCCAGTCACGTCCAGTGGTACGCAGCAGGAGAGTGGCATTCCGATGTCACTCTCCTGCTGCATACCACCGGAAGTGACTGACGATGACATCATCAGAGTGAAGGGGTTGAGAACCCCTGATATAGAGAAATCTCATGTGCAGGACCTTTTCTCCAATATTGGACTGCTAGGAGATCAAATCAGTCAATCCTAAATGAAATCAACCCTGACTGTTCCCTGGAAGGACAGGTACTGAGGCTGAAGCTCAAATATTTTGGCCACCTAATGCGAAGAGAGGACTCTGATGCTGGGAAAGATTGAAGGCAAAAGGAGAAGGGGAAGGCAAAGGATGAGATGGCTAGACAGTATCACCGATGCAACGAACATGAAAATGAGTGAACTCAGGAAGATAGTGGAGGACAGGAAGGCCTGGCGGGATATGGTTCATGGGATCACGAAGGGTCGGACACGACTTAACAACTGAACAACAACAACAACAACAGCAACATGAACAAAATCACTTGTGCGAGATCTTTGTGCATCATTGTGCCTGTATATCTTTAGATGGAGCTGAGTGGCTGCAGTTCAGAGGAGTAAACAACACATATGCAACTCTTGCCTGTTTTGATTTAATGTTGGCTTCGCAACCTTGACATTTAGCAAGAAGACCTGTGCGCTTTGGGGGATTGTGTTATATTCAGATTGGGATAGATGTGGTTACAACCTGCTCACTTGGCTCACAAGTATGCACCAATTTCAGAGGTTCTTGCTGTTATATGCCAGCATCCCTGCTGAGTATCAAATCAGAGCTTCAAATAGCATTTGAGCTAAACATTTCCAGTTATTGTGAGGAGGGACGTGGGCAAGGAAGTGAAGGGGATAGCACCGGGAGGAAGAAGGAGGGGACTGGGAATTTAAAAATAATCTTTAATAAAGAGAGGAAATTGCTCACTGCAGAATTTGGGAGCTGTGTCTTTCCTGAGGTGGGGAAGGTGGGTTTAAAAATGATGTGGGCGGAGGGGAGGGTTTGGCTGCATGAGCAGGATATGAGGTTGAGGCCTAGAAGAGAGCAGGAGATGGAGAATAGTTTGAAGGGTTGGGAGGGGGCATTTTGGAGTTGTAGAGGTCATTGAGTACTAGGGGAGCCATTTGATTGTGAAATACAAGATGTTACATTTACAGAACGTTTATGTCCCACATCCACCTATGGGTATCTGTTTAGTAGGTCAGTAACGGTTGTTTCACAATGGATAGCAATTATGATGTACAGAATGTTTTCCTTATGGTGAAGTGAAATTTTATTCCTATATTTTTTAAGGACAGACAGACAGACAGACAGACAGACAGACAGACAGACAGACACACACACACACACACACACACACACACACACGGGTGTTGAAAAAATCCAATACAACAATAAAAGGGCAAGAAAGCAATACAAAATGGAACAGCAGATGAAACCACAGCATTAAAACAATTCAGCAGAATTGAAAGGATCAAAGGTATCCAGTTAGGTGCCACATGACACTCTCTGGCAAGAGCATGTCACAGGGTGCTAACACTGAGAAGTCCCTTTGTCCAGTTGCCATCCACCTATCTCCAAAGTAGATAACCTCACTGTATGGAGGTGATTCATGTTGGAGCAGGTTATCCTTTAGGTGCTCAGAACTCAATCTGTTAAGGACTTACAGAATGATAGGAGGTCCCAAACATAGTATATGATATTCTTCCTCTTTCTTTGTTCCCATCATTGCATTAGGCTCAAGGATTGTGAGCTGTTAGACACTATTTATTTATTTATTTAAAAAAATTATATCCCGCCTTATCCTATGCTGAGGCAAATGCCCAAGGCGGCTAGGCATAGAACTGCTCCATCAACACTAAAATTCGCTCCATAGAATTAACACTCATTAAGTTTATAACAAACAAGAGAAACTGTTATCAAGAACACAGCTGACCTAGGTAACTAACAAAATAATGATGTTCAACACATATACAGTAGATACTGTATATCAACAATTGTGTAAAATCAACAGAACGTTTAACCTAAATCTACTTCCCTGTAGTTAGAACATAAGAACATAAGAAGAGCCCTGCTGGATCAGGACAAAAGCCCATCTAGTCCAGCTTCCTGTGTCACACAGTGGCCCCACCAGATGCCACAGGGAGCACAAGACAACAAGATAACCTGTTTCCCGTTGACACTCCCTTGCACCTGGCACAAAGAAAACCCACTTCTAAAACCAGGAGGTTGCTTATGGCTTGTAACCTGTGATGGTCTTTTCCTCCATGAATCTGTCCAAACCCCTTTTAAAGGCATCTAGGCCAGATGCCATCACCACATCCTGTGGCAAGGAGTTCCACAGATGAATTACACGCTGGGTAAAGAAATATTTTCTTTTGTCTGTTCTAACTCTCCCTCCACTCAATTTTAGTGCATGTCCCCTGGTTCTGGTGTTGTGCGAGAGGGAGAAGAATTTCCCTCTATCCACTCTCTCCATCCCATGCATAATTTTATAAGTCTCAATCATGTCCCCCCTCAGGCGCCTTTTTTCTAGGCTGAAAAGCCCCAGACGCTGTAGCCTTTCCTCATAAGGGAGGTGCTCCAGCCCACGAATCATTCTGGTCGCTCTTTTCTGCACCTTTTCCAATTCAACTACAGTGATGCCTCACAAGACAAATGCCTCGCACAACAAAAAACTCGCAAGACAAAAGCGTTTTGCAAGTTTTTTGGTGACTCGCAAGACAAATTTTCTTGCAAAAACAATTTCGTCTTGTGGAACACTCAGCTCCTAAAGCCACAATCTATTCAAATGTTAAAGTATTCAAGAGGGTTAGCAGACTGCAAACAGTACAGCCCGAGGCCACACCAATTATCATCCGACAAATAGCTAACACCAGCAGAGATAAAGGCAAAGCAGAGATAAAACTACCATCCTGAAAAACTTCCCATCCTAGTAGGTGTACTGATTAAGACCCTACCCATTCTTCATTTTGGCCCGGAAGCGGCAGCCGCAACTCGGCACAGGCTGTCTGCCTGCCTGCTTCGAGTCTCTTACTGACTCACACAGGAGCCGCCCTCACGCCGAGGAAAGCCTCTTCAGCTGTTGCACGGCCGAGAGGTAATGGTGCATTTAGTGGTGCCTGTTCCGCCCCTTAGCCTGGCCGGCACCGCGGCAGGAGGATACTGTAGGCGACAGCTACACTTGCCATTTGAATAAAGTATTCAAGAGGGTTAGCAGACTGCAAACAGTACAGCCCGAGGCCACACCGATTATCACCCGACAAATAGCTAACACCAGCAGAGATAAAGGCAAAACAGAGATAAAACTTCCCTTCCCTTCCAGAAACGGTGTGCATTACTAGAGCGGAGCTCTGGGAACTGTGAGTACTGTAAATACTTAAAAGTAAATAGCACGGCAGGGGAGGTGACTCGCAAGACAAAATTATTCGCAAGACAACATGACTCATGGAACGAATTAATTTTGTCTTGCGAGGCACCACTGTATATCCTTTTTGAGGTGTGGTGACCAGAACTGGACACAATACTCCAGATGTGGCCTTACCATCGATTTGTACAAAGGCAGAATGATATTGGCCGTTTTATTCTCAATCCCTTTTTTAATGATCCAGAGCATGGAATTGGCCTTCTTCACAGCCGCCGCACACTGGGTCGACACTTTCATCGACCTGTCCACCAGCACCCCAAGATCTCTCTCTTGATCCGTCACAGACAACTCAGAACCCATTAGCGTATATGTGAAATGTTGGTTTCTTGCCCCAATGTGCATCACTTTGCACTTACTTACATTGAAGCGCATCTGCCATTTTGCTGCCCATTCTCCCAGTTTGGAGAGATCCTTCTGGAGCTCTTCACAATCCCTGCTGGTCTTCACCACCCGGAAAAGTTTAGTGTCATCTGCAAACTTGGCCACCTCACTGCCTATCCCCGACTCCAGGTCATTTATGAATAAGTTGAAAAGCACCGGTCCCAAGACCGATCCTTGGGGCACACTGCTTTTCACCTCTCGCCATTGTGAAAATTGCCCATTGACTCCCACTCGCTGTTTCCTGGTCTTCAACCAGTTCCTAATCCACAAGAGGACCTGTCCTCTTATTCCCTGACTGTGGAGTTTTCTCAGGAGCCTTTCATGAGGGACTGTGTCAAATGCCTTCTGAAAATCCAGATATATAATATCCACGGGTTCGCTCGCATCCACATGCCTGTTGACCTTTTCAAAAAATTCTAACAGGTTTGTGAGGCAAGACTTCCCCTTGCAGAAGCCATGCTGACTCTCCCTCAGCAGAGCTTGTTTTTCTATGTATTTTAAGATTTTATCCTTAATGAGACTTTCCACCATCTTCCCTGGAACAGATGTTAGGCTGACCGGCCTGTAGTTTCCCGGGTCCCCCCTCCTTCCTTTTTAAAGATTGGCGTGACATTAGCTATCCTCCAATCCTCTGGCACAGTGGCCGTTTTAAGGGACAAGTTGCATATTTTGGTCAAGAGGTCAGCAACTTCATTCTTGAGTTCCTTCAGAACTCTTGGGTGGATGCCATCCGGGCCTGGTGATTTATTGATCTTTATTTTGTCAATTAAGTCTGAGACGTCTTCTCTTTTAACCTCTATTTGACTTAATTCTTTAGTCAGGGGAGGCCGTTCCGGCAGCGGTATTTGCCCAAGGTCTTCTGCCGTGAAGACAGATGCAAAGAACTCATTTAATTTCTCTGCAGTCTCCAAGTCCCCTTTTATCACCCCTTTTTCTCCCTCACCATCCAGCGGACCAACCGTTTCCCTGGCAGGTTTCCTGCTTCTAACATATTTGAAGAATCTTTTATTATTCCCTTTTATGTTGCCTGCCATACGTTCCTCAAAGTCTTGCTTGGCCTCCCGTATCATCTTTTTACATTTCTTTTGTCATAGTTTGTGCTCCTGTTTATTTTCCTCACTAGGGCAAGACTTCCATTTACGGAAGGAAGCTTCCTTGCCTTTTATAGCCTCCTTAACTGTGCTTGTTAGCCATGCCGGCACCCTCCTGGACTTGGTCGAGCCCTTCCTCCTTTGTGGGATACACTCCCGCTGGGCCTCTATGACTGTTGTTTTAAACAGCCTCCATGCACTCTGGAGCGATTGGACTCTTTTTACCTTCCCTTTCAGCTTTTTTTTAACTAGTCTCCTCATTTTGGGGAAGTCAGCCCTTCGGAAGTCAAGGGTTTTCGTGTCCGATTTGCTCGGCACTCTCCCTCCGACATGCATGGCGAAACGGATCGCAGCATGGTCACTATTCCCCAACGGTTCGGTAACATTTACCTCCCTGACCAGATCTTGAGTGCCACACAATATCAAGTCCAGAGTCACCTGTCCTCTGGTCGGTTCCGTGACAAGCTGCTCTAAGGCACAGTCATTTAACATATCCAGAAATCCAGTCTCTCTTTCATGACCTGAGCATGAATTGACCCAGTCGATGTGAGGATAATTGAAGTCCCCCATGACTACAACCCTGTCTCTCATTCACACCTGCCTGATTTGCTTCCTCATTTCAAGATCCCCTTCAGGTTTTTGATCTGGAGGACAGTAGCATGCCCCTACTATTACATCACTCTTTGAGCCTGGTAATCTAACCCACACTGCCAAAGAGTGTTCAAACTATCGCACAATTGCACTCATTTCACATGCTAGCAAGGTTATGCTCAAAATTCTACAAGCTAGACTTCAGCAGTACGTGGACCGAGAACTACCGGATGTACAAGCTGGGTTTCGAAGAGGCAGAGGAACTAGAGATCAAATTGCCAACATGCGCTGGATCATGGAGAAAGCACGAGAGTTCCAAAAAAACACCTACTTCTGCTTCATTGACTACGCAAAAGCCTTTGATTGTGTGGATCACAACAAGCTGTGGCAAGTTCTTAAAGAGATGGGGATACCAGACCACCTTACCTGTCTCCTGAGAAACCTGTATGCGGGTCAAGAAGCAACAGTTCGAACCGGCCATGGAACAACTGATTGGTTCAAAATTGGGAAGGGAGTACGGCAAGGCTGTATATTGTCACCCTGCCTATTTAACTTATATGCAGAGTACATTATGAGAAATGCAGGGCTGAATGAATCGCAAGCCGGAATCAAGATTGCCGGGAGAAACATCAACAACCTCAGATATGCAGACGATACCACTCTAATGGCAGAAAGTGAAGAAGAACTAAAGAGCCTCTTGATGAGAGTGAAAGAGGAGAGTGCAAAAGTTGGCTTGAAACTCAACATTAATAAAACTAAGATCATGGCATCTGGTCCCATCAATTCCTGGCAAATAGAAGGGGCAGAAATGGAAGCAGTAACAGATTTTACTTTTTTGGGTTCCAAGATCACTGCAGACGGAGACAGCAGCCATGAAATTAAAAGACGCTTACTCCTTGGAAGGAAAGCTATGGCAAATTTAGATAGCATAATAAAAAGCAGAGATATCACCATACCAACAAAAGTTCGTATAGTCAGGGCGATGGTGTTCCCAGTAGCAATGTATGGTTGCGAGAGCTGGACCATAAGGAAGGCTGAGCGCCGAAGAATAGATGCTTTTGAACTGTGGTGCTGGAGAAGACTCCTGAGAGTCCCTTGGACTGCTAGGAGATCAAATCAGTCAATCCTAAATGAAATCAACCCTGACTGTTCCCTGGAAGGACAGGTACTAAGGCTGAAACTCAAATATTTTGGCCACCTAATGCGAAGAGAGGACTCTCTGGAGAAGACTCTGATGCTGGGAAAGACTGAAGGCAAAAGGAGAAGGGGAAGGCCAAGGATGAGATGGTTAGACAGCATCACCGATGCAACGAACATGAAAATGAGCGAACTCAGGAAGATAGTGGAGGATAGGAAGGCCTGGCGGGATATGGTTCATGGGATCACGAAGGGTCGGACACGACTTAACGACTGAACAACAACAAATCTAACCCACAGTGATTCTACGGAGGAGTCAGAGCCCCCCTCCAGCTCTACTCTGGTGGATTCTACCCCCTCTTTGACATAGATGGCCACCCCACCTCCAACACGCCCCTCTCTGTCCCTCCTATAGAGTTTATATCCTGGAATTACAGTATCCCACTGGTTCTCCGCATTCCACCAGGTTTCTGTTATACCTACTATGTCAATGTTTTCCCTAGCCACCAAACATTCCAGTTCTCCCATCTTTGCCCGTAGACTTCAGGCATTTGCATAAAAGCACTTATATACCTGGTCCCCCAAGAAGGGCTGCATGTTTACACCTTTATTCCTGCAGCCTTCTGTCCTGCTAGACTGGCTGTCATGTCCCATCACGCTACCACTCCCAATTTTTTCTCTGCTATTACTTGACTGTTCCCCATCCTCTGCACCCTCATTCCCTAGGGATGAGGAGTCCCGAACCGGATGCCCCTCAGCTCCTGTCGGCTTTCCCCCAGGAGTCAGTTTAAAAGCTGCTCTGCCACCTTCTTAATGTTACGCACCAGCAGTCTGGTTCCGTTTTGGTTCAAGTGAAGCCCATTCCTCTTGTACAGGCCCGGCTTGTCCCAAAACGTTCCCCAGTGCCTAACAAACTTAAACGCCTCCTCCTGACACCAGTGTCTCATCCACGCATTGAGACCCCTGAGCTCCGCCTGCCTAGCTGGCCCTGCGCGTGGAACAGGTAGCACTTCTGAGAACGCTACCTTTGGGGTCCTGGATTTGAGCTTCTTACCTAGCAACCTAAATTTGGCCTCCAGGACTGCCCGGCTACATTTCCCCACGACAAGAACTGTTGCTTCTTGTCGTATCCTTAGTAAGTTAGCATTTTTTTCCATGTTGTTTCTGTTTGAGCTTTTTAAAAAAAAACATCTAAAAACTTTTAGCATCATCAGTCTTAGAATTAAAACATACACCTGGTTCCTTTAGGATGTATGTCCCCATTCTAGACTTACCTTTGCAGTTTTCCTTTGAATCCTTCCTAAGTTGTTGGTTTTTTTAAAAAAATATCCTTAGTGCATTAGGATATAAAAACTATCTACTTTTATTTTAATAAAAAGACTTCCATTTTTGTTGCGTAGCCCACATACCCTACACTTATGTGACTATAAGTGAACAAGTTGTCTCTCATAGAGGCTAGGAAAGGGGTTACACAGGGTACCTAAAGGGGACTGCAATGAGGAGTTTCCTTGGTTTGATCAGGATACTTCCTGGGGCACTTACAAGTGGGTTGTTTAGTCTGTAATTGTTGTAATTTGTTCGTTCGCACTTTACAGGGAGGCGTGGTTTCACTCAGTGTTTTCATCCACTCATTGACCACCTATATTTAAATCATCACATTTATTAATGGAGAAAACCAGATGTTTTTATTCACAAAACAATGACCACGGATATGAACTCTTGTTAGTTCTACTGTTCTTTCTTTTTTGAGACATGTATACCCAGATACATCAGACTATAATAGAAACAGGAGGGATAAGCTAGAGAGGGTCAATCTAATGTATCCCCAAAACATGCTATATCTACTGTGGAAGGAACATTGCAATTCTGTGCATTGGAAAAGCAACAACTGGCTAGTTCTGCATGCAAGATGTGTACATCTGGAACAGCCCAATTCTATCCAGGTTTGGGCTGTACTACAGAGTTCATTACAACAGCGGAAGTGAGTTCCACTGTCGTAAAATGGCTGCCGGCAGAGCCGTCATTCCATTGGTGGCCATTTTGCACGTGCTGCTGCAAGGGGCAGCAACACTGCAACTCCGCTGCCGGACCCCACCGCACCCACTGGAATAAGGTACCGATGGGAGCAAAACTGGGCAGGGGGAAGGAACGGGGTGGGAGGGGTGGATCCAGAGGCAGTGGCGTGCACCAGATCCTATCCTCTTTTTAAAACCTCCCCACCCTTTTCTTCTCCTCAGACGTGCGCCAGCTAAAGAGCTGGTGCAGGTTCGAGGAGACCCGCTGCAGAATGGGAGCCTTATCCCTCGATAGATAGGGAAAATAATTCCCCTTTCCCCTCTCAAGCCTCTCTAGCCTCCCCCCCCCCTTGCTGGATATAGCGTGTGCCCTTTTTTGGCACGGCTGCATTGGTGGGGGGAAGGTTAGGATGGGGCTCAATGTGTCCTTGGTCTTTGCAGACTACACTAAGACTACCCTTTGGCTACACTAAGTTTGTAAGGTTTGGAAACTTTCCTGAGCTTGGTCCCTCTAGGCTGTAGGGTAGTGTAGGGTAGTGCCCAGCTCTCTAGGATAAACGACATTAGAAGATGCTGATGATCAATGGAAGGGCTAGTTCTGTACTCTGACACCTTTATCATCATTCAGCCCCTGTGTCCATTTGAGCTCTTTCTGTCCCTTTTTTTCTGGAAAGAAGAAGCTAAAATCTGGACTCTTTTATGGACTGCCATGCGCCAGAAGACACATTTACCATCACCCCCCCACACACACACCCATTGTAGTGCATCTTTGTGGAGATTTTGATTGTTAGCCACTTTAGGAGCCAATCTTGGCTGAAAAGCAGAGTATAAATATAATTAAGCAAAACAAAAACACAGCCCTTTGTGCCTCCCCCCCCACAACACTCTGTGAGCAGCACTTTGTGCCTAACTCTTGGCCCAGAAATAGTGAAACCATTTTGATCTATTTTAATTTGCATACTTATTTCATGAGAGATTTTCTTCCCGGTCAAACATGCCAGTTTTGACACAACAGTTGAAACCTGAACAAAATAAATAGAGTTCAACTCTACATGGCATTGAATGCAGTATTGCGAATGGTGTCTTGCCAGTGATTCACAGAGTGTTGCTGTCACTTTCCCAAACATAGAAGCAGCATTGCTCTTTATATAACCTAAAATGGTTTTGGCTTCTGAGCTGCAGCAGCATCTTTTTGACTCATGTTCACCATAATCCTTCAGATCTTTCTCTGAATTGCCTGCCTATCCTGTCGCCGTCTACTTTGGAATTTTGTCTGTCTTCCTTCTTTGTAATAGAGCACTTTACATTTTACCTTCCTGAATTTCATTAGTAATAGTTCCATTTACAACCATCATCTTTTTATTTATTTTTCACTACCGTTACCCATTATATCTGTATCCTGCACTTCCTCCAAGACTCAGGGCGGTGTACTTGGAATACCCTAACCCAGTGGTTCCCAAACTGGGAGGCGCGGCTCCCAGGGGAGCCATGGAAATCAGCCAGGGGAGTCACGGAGTGCCACGGAATCCTCTTGGAAAACAGTACAATGCCAATTGGCAGGCAACAACGTAATGTAATGGGGAGCTACGGCCAATGGTCGCCAATGGTCAAGGGAGCTGCAGGTCGAAAAAGTTTGGAGAAACACCGTCCTAACCCCTCCTTTTTATTCTCACAACAACCCTGTGAAGTAGGTTAGGCTGAGAAAAAGTGACTGGCCCAAGATCACACAGTGAGCTGTGTACCCGAGTGTGGATTTGAATACAGGTGGGCCCCTGTATCCACGGATTCACTATCCACGGTTTCAGTTATCCATGGATTGCGGGGACCCCCCCAGACTGTTACTTTTTTCACAGTAAGCTTCGTTTCTTCCTTAAAGAAACAGGATAAGCAGCCTCTGGCTGCTTATTGCAGGCAAGTAGAACGAGACTAAGTCCTAGAGAGGCTCCGCAAGGTTAACAGAAACCTTGCAGAGACTCTCTAGGGCCCCTCAGGAAACCATGGAGGGGGTGTTCGCTCCTATCCACAGTTTCAAGTATCCATGGAGGTGCCTGGAACATATCCCCAGCGGATATGGGGGGAGTACTGTACACAACTCCCCAATCCTAGCCAGTTAGTAAACATTTTTAAACCCACCCACCCCCACCATTACCTTTGTTGTGTTTCAAGCCTGTGTCTTGCTAAAAGTCAGCGTCTGTGCTTTAACTAGCACAGAAGCAGACAAGCCAACTGAATGGTAGAGAGGCTCGGCCGAATTAACAGGAAGCAGTTCCAGTTCCTGCTTCCTGTTAATTCCGTGGAGTCTCTCTATCATCCAGTCGTCTTGTCTGCTTCTGTGCTAGTTAAAGCACAGAAGCCGACCTTTTGTTAAAGCAAGACACAGGCTAGAAACAAAACAAAGGTAATGGCGGGGGCCATGGAGGGACGCCGCGGGGAACTTCTTAACTTCTGATCGGAAAAGCAGATGACCAGCCTGCCATGCACCATGGTCGGTTGTGCAAAGTACTACTGGTGATGATACGCATACCACCGGTTGAGAACCCCTGCTCTAACTAATATACCACACTGGCTGTCGCCACACCTGGGCTTCAAACACTATACCACACTGATCTGAAGGTCCATATCATAGCTAACAAGAAGGTTCAGTGATAAACCTTCCTATGGACCCTCTCACAACTATTCCACATTGACTAGAATAGGGGGTACTAGCTAAGTGGAGCAGAGCCTGAGATGGAATAGTGAAGCTGTAGGAAGGCTAAGAGAAGAATCAGGAGTGAAAGAAGTTGAAAGTAGTAGCTGCAGTGGATTTAAATGTTGTTGTTGATAGGTGGGAAGGGGGGATTGTATATGTAATGATTGTATTGCCGTTTTGATATGTCACTTTTAGGTATATAAACTCTTTTTGTTCCCTAGATGGGATGCTTATAACAGCAGTCAAGCATGTCTTGCTTTCTTTAAAAAGTGTGAATTGCTGGTGGTGAGAGGTAATGGAAGAATAGAGTGTTGTATTAGTGGCATTTGCTATTAAAACTTCCTGTAGGAGCCAGCATGAGAAACATATTGTACTTTTATTTTATTTTTTAATGTATTTATTTTACAGTGTATAACATCGTAACTAATGCTGAAGGTGTCTCATGCTAGGTTGAAGAGGGAGGAAGATGAGCAACCTCTTTGCTGAACCAAAGAGATACTGAGCAAAGATGCTTCCACCTGCTTTATTTAGTAGTAACTATAGTAGTGGGTATTCCTTTTTTTAGTGTTATTCAGGTTGTGTGTGTGTGGGGGGGGGGGGGGAACCATAGCACAACACAGTGCACATACATTAGATGTATATAACATCCCATGTCCAAGTCGTGAGATCTCCAACTAAAAATACCAGAGGTGTGTGTGTGTGTGTGTGTGTGTGTGTGTGTGTGTGTGTGTGTGTGTGTGTGTGTGTGTGTGTAAAATGTGCCAGCTCCCTTGTTCTTGAGTCTAAAGTGCTTAGAAGTTTGCTTCCATCATACCTTTCTGCAAGTATGGGTGGAAAACAGTCTTATACCAAATTCTATGGAAGCTCTACATGAGACACTGATGAGCTGTTGCCAAATAAGGCCAGAATTCCTGGCTGGATTTACTGCTTTATATATAATCTACTGTATGATGGTTGTCACTTCAGAAAGCCTAAATATTGTTTGTAATTTTTGTGTACTCTAGTTTTTCTAACTTTTTTATTTCTTATTGTTACTGATAATAACAAGTAGTAATAATAATACTGATAATATTAATTCATATTCTCTCTGTGTTCTAGCTGTATCTTTTTATGTGCTGTAGGTGCCTGCATTTTTAATTAGCTATTTCTGCTGTTTCCCTCTTAGCGTCGTGAATGGTTTTAAACGACTGTTTTCTTATCGCTTGACCTTTCCTTACAATTATTCTGTTTCCTTCCTGGCTTCACCTTTATGTTTTCTAAATGTGTAATACAAGTTGCCCCCCCCCCTTTTTTTCTCCACAGCATTTTTCCTTTGACCTTTGTTTGGTATTGCAGCAGGGTCTGCTTCTGGCTGTGGTAGCTGATAAGGAGTTATTTCTCCTACATTGGAGTGAGGACGAACTGTAGGTTTGCGAAAGGCTAAGCTGACGCCTCCATTCTTAGTGGAAGACCAGGCTGGTTGCACGTATCTTGCCTTTTAAAACCGCTACATCGGGGCAGGGATTGCTGGAGAATAGGTCTGATGTTTTTCAAATCTCACTGTGTCATAGGTCTTTCAGAATGAGGTGAAACATTCAGGGAAGTTTGACGACTTTCAGTGACCTACGTTACTCATCTCATTTATGAGTCAGAAAGTGATCAGAGACCTCCTTTTCTTGAGGAAGAGCTAAAAGTGTTGTTACTGGGGGGGGGGGGAAGGACTTCCACCAGTTCTCACTGTGGTGGCAAGAGATTGAAATTGTTCTCAGCATGGTGCCAGCCTCTGGGAGAATATGTAGGATCTGATGCCAAAATCTTTCTTCCTCTCCCAGCAGTGACTGATAAGGTGAACTGAAAGAGACAGAAACGCTAAGGGCATTGTCTGAGATCATTTCTTTCTTCACTTCCATGAACATCAAAACTCATTGATCATCCAGTGGGGATTTTATGCTTAAAATATTCAATTTAAAAAGAAAAAAAAATCAAATTCTTTAAAAAAATCTTGGATCAAATATAGTTTACATTTACAGGTTTTTCCAGACAGTCAGTCTAGTCTCCACACTTTCCTCCACCAAGGGAAATTGGATCAAGATAAGCAATGTGGAAAAAAGGCCAAACGAAGTGTAAAGTTATTAAAAACAATAGAGTATGTCCACTGAGGCAGCAGCCCTTTCATTATTTATTGGAAGACTATCACTTGCCGCAGTCCCTTGTTTCGGTCCCTCAGATTGCTGGATGCTAGCTAGGGTGTTAAGATGTTAAAAAGTTTCATACTGGATTCACAGTGCAATCCTGCGCATGTATAGAGGCCGGTGGAGCGAGTGCTCCGCTGGCATAGGGAGTCGCAAAAGTTCCGTAAAGCATTTATGTGGCACCTGGGGAGTAAGCGGTGCTGGCTTCGAGAGTGGCGCTGCTCACTCCGTCGCTGGAGGACACCTGTGCCCCTGAACGCAGGTAAGCCCTGCAGTGGGAGGGCGTGGTGAGGGTGGGCCGGGGTGGCAGGGGAAGGGGCAATTGACCAGCCAGGCCAGGGAGGTGGGAGGGGATATCGGCGGTGCACTTTGCCGATATCCTAACCCTTTCCCCTGTGGTGTGCCCCGGTTCTGCTGGCGAGGGCCGCATCCTGCTTAGGATGCAGCGGTCGGCCGTTTAGTAATAGAGAAGAAAGCATGTTTCTTTAAAAGTTTTGTGTGGGGGGGGGGGAGAGAGAGTCATATACATTAATGCTTGCTTTATTACTTGGCTGAACCTGACATTGATAATCGCTATATTTTGTCAGTCTGTGACTAGAAATGCCATAATTGTATGTGTCACAGACATGAGAACTGTTTCTCCCACTGGAATTATGAATAATAATGAAAAGACTTGCTGCAATAATGAATAGTAATGAAGAGATGGCTTGTTTTGAATTACCATTTAATTATTCTTGTTTAGGGCTATTGTTTTGCTTTGTGGTATTTATTCTGCTACTGTTTGCCATCTTGAATATCCCAATAGAAAGGCAGTATATATGATAAACGTTTGCAATATTAAAATAAACAACTGAGGTGTTTAAAACCGTCATAAAGGGTAGAGAATGAGTGAGTATACAGTATTTGCTGGCATATTTTTCTAGTCTTGCCTTTGTAAAATGCTCTCAGTTTTGGAGTCCACATTGCAGAAAGCATAGGCCAAACGTGACTCTCTTTCTTGGCTGTGCATTTGACCAGGCATGGAAATGGAACTCAACTTTAAGGTGACCCCATAAAGTCAAGGTTGAAACACATTAGCAGAATGTGTGAGCTTGGATTACTGCAGCCCCCATTATGTACCTGGGACTTTTAAAGAGGTTTTTCAGGGTATGGTAATAAAGCTTCAGTTTCCAGTATCTCCAGCCTTAGCAGTTTTCATTAGCTTTTGTCAAAAGGTCTTTTGAAATCATGGAAATGCTATAATGGGTACATTTAGAGATAAGCTGAACTGAAAGACACCTTTGTTTTTAATCAAAATTTTAGGACCAGTTCCACTACAAGGAAAAAGCTAGGGGTTTTGGAATGGTTTCCTATGGTGCCATCACCTTTCAAGAAAACTTTTAAGTAGAAAAGCAAGCAGACATTCATCATTCCTTCTTTGCTTTATGTCTCCTTTTCACTATTTTCTTGATTGTAGAGTTGTCATGGCCTCACGTCAGGCTGACCAAACAGACACTCCTCTCTCTCTCTCCCTCTTTTTTCAGGCGACCAGTTGCTCTCCTCATAATCACTACTACCACTCCCTTGTAACTTCCTCTTCCATTAGCACTTATTCAAAACTGGCCCGTGTGTGTGCGTGGGGGAATCATGGGATTTCCCCCACCACCATCACCACAGTACTCCTTCCCATGTTGTCCTGTTTTGAAGAAATGTTGGTGTGAGAGGAGGTAAGGAGCATCTCTGGAGAGCTGGCGCCAGCGCAATTGTGCAGAGGACATTCATGGACGCCAGCAGATTCTAGTTCGTCAGCCACATGGGGGGGAGGATCAAGGTGCACTGGGAAGGGGAGTGGGCCGGGCCGTGGGCAGTTCAGGGGTAGGGTGGGAGGGGGAGGATCTCAGCAGCAGCAGTAGCCGCCAAGATCCTATTCCACCGGCCCAGGCCCAACAGGCCCCTTTCTTTCGACCTATTGGATTTACAACAGCAAAAGAGCCAACATAGATCTGAGTAGGCCCATTGGAAACAAGGGTGTGGCAGAGTAGGTAAATAAAAAATGTCTTACCTCTCTGCCACTGCCTGATCCCGAGCTAGCCTTCGGGATGCAGCAGAGGCTGCATTGGAGCCGCTGCAACATGCAGGCCAGCCAAGCATAGAATTGGGCCCTTAGTCTGCAATCCTGAACACACTTACCTGAGAGTAAACCCCATTGAATATAATGGGACTCACTTCTGAGTAAAGATAGGATTGAGTTGGAGTTGTGTTTCACTGGATTCTCCTCCTCCTCAGAGGGCAGTTGTTGGTTCTATGGCTGCTATGAGGGGCTCAGTCAGCGTGAAAGGTACCAGATTGGAGGTTGCACTGGTGTCTCTTGCTGGCATTTCCTCTTCCTCCTCCTCCTCGCAGGGCAGTTGGTGGTTCTCAGGGCTCTTTTTTTTTCTTCCCTTCAGGTCACACAGATTTGAAGTAGCCCTTGATAAGGTGGGGGAGGGGTTGCCCCACAGTCTTCTCAGGCCCATGCGGGTCCTTTCCGGAGTTGATGGTATGAGCTTCTCTGGCCTGGTACCTTTTGGTTCTTCCTTTCCCTTGGGACATACAGGTCTTCGAAACCTCCTTGGGGAAGAGATTGCCAGGATAGTTTTATTTGTGTCACTGTTAAATGTGACAGATATGTAGAATGCTTACATGAAAGCAGTTAAAGGCACAGAGTAAGTCCAAGAAAATGCTGGCAATTTTGCCTGCCTATGTTTAACCAGCGGCCAGCGGGTGGCGCAGTGGGTTAAACCGCTGAACCATGAGCTGTTGATCGAAAGGTTGGCAGTTCAAATCCGCGACGGGGTGAGCTCTCGTTGCTTGGCCAGCTCCTGCCAACCTAGCAGTTCCAAAGCATGTTAATGGGAGTAGATAAATAGGTACTGCTTGCGGGAAGGTAAACAGCGCTCCGTGTTCCAGCCGCATGCTACGCACTGCGGCAAGGAGAGTCATGCCGGCCAAATGACCACGGAGGCATCTTCGGACAATGCTGGCTCTTCGGCTTTGAAATGGAGATGAGCACCACACCCTATAGTCGGACACGACTGGACTTAATTGTCAGGGGTCACCTTTACCTATGTTTAAGTACCAACACTTTGCTTTGCCAAAGATTCATATGACCCGTAGTATAAAAGTGACTGCTTCTAGGAAGTGGAAATACAGTGGAATGTTGAAATGATAAGTTATCTAAGATTTTGTCTCTAATACACTGAAAGCCTTGGTGTTGGGAATAATCTTGTGTATTCTGACCTGTTTACTTATTAAAAAGAAGGGTTATTAAAGAAGCCTTGTTATGAGAAAGCAAATGTTTGAATGTGGTTGTAGTTCTCAGTCATGCTCTATATGCTATAGTCACAGCAAAAGAGATGATTAACAGCCCAATCCTGTTGGGTGCCTGTAGTGGCAGATCTCCCAATCTGCCGCCATACTGGTGCAGCGCTACAAAAGGCACGCCGCTATTGTGCAGTGTGGGTCTGCCGGTGCAAATGGCTGGAGGCTCTGCGTGCATGCCAACGGCCCACCCAGGCCACACCGGAACAGGTAAAGTGGTGGCGGGAAAGGATTGGGGCAGTAGGGGTGGGTCTCACCGGTAGCAGCGCACCCCAAGATTCTATCCCCCTTTCCCAGCCTAGACCCTTACCCTGAGGCTCCTCAAACCTACGCCAGCTAAATAGCTGGTGGAGGTCCAAGGAGGCCCATTGGCAGTCAACCAACCTCCTCTGGGCAGTCTGGATGCCTGTCCCCCACCCCCCATAGGATGCAGCACGCTCTCCGTTGTTGCCACTGCATCGTGTTAACTGGTGTGGTATAGGATTGGGGCTTAAGTGTTTCACTTCCTAGCAAATAAAATACAATACAGGACAATTCTAACTTATTTCAACTAAAGGATAACTGCACTGCAAAACTTAAACTTGTTTAACAGACTTTGCTGATCCACACAGGTCTCTGGGAACTATAATTCTGTGAGAGATTATCTGTGCACTTGGGAGTTTGCACAAATAGCTCTGGTTTGCAACGCTGTCATTTTGAATAGGGACTTCTCACAGTTTCCTGAATGCCTTGCGCGGAACAGTAGCATAGAGGGGGCATCATCGTGGTAAGTGCTGCATGGCGCTACATGACGGTGCAAAGTGGCCCCTTCCACTCGCCATTGGAGCTATTCCGGCAGCGAAGGCAACAATGCCTTCGCTTCCGGAATGGTTCCGACGGCTAGTGGGGGGGGGACCATTTTGCACCCACGTGTAGCACCATGCAGCACTTACTGCGCCGCCGCCCCCCCAGGTACGCTACTGGTGGGGAAGCCATAATATTTAAGTTGCTGTAAGTTACAGTTACAGCAACTAGGAGCCTGTATCTACATTCTCAGTTTCTGTCTCATTCTTTCACATTTCATCATAAGTAATGTTACCTACAGATTTTTGTATTTTATTTTTTTGGGAGGGGGAGTCCTGGCCTCAGTGGCATTCTGGTATATTTTCTGCATGTTTTCAGTAATGTCAGTTTGCACCTTTCTACCAGAGCTTGTGAAGAGTTATTTTTTCCCAGAGTTTTCTAGTAGTTATGATTAATTTTAGGAAGAGAAAAAAAATGTCCTCAGAATTTCACAGAGGGGAAAAAGAAGCAAACACCTCTCCAGTTTAGATTGCTTCTGTTGACAGCTATACAACAGATACATCGCTTTGTGAAAGGGAAGACCCCCATGTTGCTGCCTGGCTCCTCCAGCATTGTGGTAAAATACGATGTATAGCAAAGTAAAGTCTGTTTGCTGTAGATATACAATTAACAGCAACACCATTTGGGATTGTGCCAATCACTAAAAAACTTCATTTTCAGCCCACAACACATGTAACCGCCTGAAGGTATATTGGTTAACATTTGATAAGCTTTGTGAAGGCCTGTGAAATAATTAACTTCCTAGTTATTGCATTTAGCCCCAACAAGGCTGACCTAGAGTAGCTAGTATAGACCTTTTTTCAATTTTAATGAATCTGAAACTGAATAGAATTGCTTTTGTCATCACATGTCACATTTAGTAGTTTAAAATACTTTCTATTCTAAAGGAAAAGTTAAAATGGAAGGGATTAGAGTGACAGAAAAATAAGTGATGGCCCTCTTTCGATTCTCAGTTTAGCATAACAATGCTTGTGAACATAAGGGATTATGTATAGGGTTGGCTAGTCAGGTACTGCCAGGATTCTAGGCCTGCCCCCTTGTGCCTGTTTGGGGCATTAACTGATCTACAGCACAATCCTATGCATGTCTACTCAGAAGTAAGTCCTAGTGTTGCCATGGGGCGTACAGTTCCAAGTACGTAAATGTGCATTGTACGTTGTACCAATGTACAACGAACTGTACGTTGTACCAATGCACAACGTACAGTTCCAAGTACGTAAGTGTGCATTGGATTGCAGCTTTAGACTCCTAGGTGTTTTTTTTTTAATGTATTTAACCCTGAACTGTGCAGGCAAAATTCTGTCTTATGTAAGAAGCCAGACTGTTCTGCCTTCCACCATTCTAACGAAGGCTGTTATTGCGAGCCGAGCAGCTGCATTTCGCGTTGCTCCCTCTGCTCGTGGCTTGGGCCCTTCCCCCACCCAGGCCTGGCCACCCAATCATCCCCGTCTGTTCCACCCCGTTCCGCCCTCCCCACATCCATGCCGCCTGGCGCAGGCCTTACCTGTGTCCGCCGGTGGTGACCTCTGTCCAGCAGGAAGTGAGTGGCGTTGGCCACAACACCGGTTCCACTTACTCTCCGGGTGTCAGAAACAGGTGGAACAAGGCTAGAAGGGGAGAGGAGCCTTCGCGTGACCCGGAAGTGGGTCGGTAAGCTTGCTGAAGTTCCGTGGCTTGGAAATGGTGCAGGTTGCCTCTAAAAGGTTAAAAGTGTGGGTTTTTTTTTTACCTTTTTTACCCTGCGGATAGCGAGGTCCGGCTACATTTTAAATAAGACAGGCTTGCAGGAGATGACCTATAATGCTTAGATGTTGTGCCAGGTTTGATTGTTTCTTAATTCCATAATATGGCTTGTACATTTCTCTGTAGACTCAGTAGCATTTTGGCCAGCATGATGTATGGTAATTAAAAGCAAAACTTTGAAATAAAACGGATCCAAAATTTAAAGTTGGAGCCTTGATCAACACTCGGGATACATGAAACTTCTGTGTGAGCTCCTCCAACCGTCATGACTGTGTGAACCGTCATTTCAATATGTATGCAACAGGATACATTTGAAATGGAAAAGAAAGCTCTGAATAAATGGAAGCTCTTTGCCTCCCATGCATGGAAGCAGCTCCTGGTTTAGGGCTCAAAAGGACTGATTTAGGGTTGTTATTGTGGATGTGCTTCTGTTGCCTTACATTCAACTACACACTACCTATTGTGATATGAATAATATTAAAGTGGCATTAAGTGGCATGGGTCCCTTTGGGGAGAAAGGCGGGATAAAAATATTGTAAATAAATATCAGTATTCCCATTTTTAATTAAAATAATACTTCAATATAATAATAAGATTGCAAATTTTAACTATAGTATTTTTTCCAGTATATATTTTTTTGCACATCACATGTCGCATTTAGTAGTTTGAAATACTTTCTATTCTAAAGGAAAAGTTAAAATGGAAGGGATTAGAGTGACAGAAAAATAAGTGATCTTGTTGCTCTCTGTTAGTATGCGGGATACCTTATTTTGTTCTGTCTTTTTTAATATTAAAAGTGAAAGTTCCTTTAGTCACCTGAAGTTGTGCTATTAGATAACCTTGCAGGTTCCTATGGCATAGAGTAATAAAAGTCACAAGGAAAAATGATGTACGTATTTAAGCGCTCGCTGCCATTCTACTGTCAAAGGCTACAAGAAGTCATACGTAATGGATTTGGCTTTCAGGGTTAGGACCTGCATCCTGTGCTAAGGTAGAAATCCTTGAACGTGTCTGGATTGATAAATGAGGCTTGCACGTTTCGTGTGATTTAAAGGAATGTTTGTTGAAAGTGTACATTGTGGTCAGTGTGGGATAACATGCAAAGTGATTGACTGTAGTTCTAGAATTTTATCATTGATTTATTTCTCGGACTACCACTGGAAATATTTTGTAATGGAACATGACTCTTGTGCCCCTGGCTTGTTGCAAAAACCGTTTGGGATTTTCAAGTGTCTGTACACTCCATCCCTGCAAGTTCCCATGCCTGCCTCCCCAAACAAACAAAAAGTACCTGGGGGAGGGGATAACAGGCAGCAGAACGGGTTAACTCCCATACAGGAGTGTCCCTTTCATTAGCGGAAATTCATGACATCTTAGCCCTGCAAGGCTATTCTAATGTTGTAGTTGTTGGAATTGATAATTGGGAGCTTTGGAATTGGGAGCATTGTCTTTTTAAGGTATCACTTTAAGAAAAAAAAGCGTAATGTTCTTTTTTTTCCTTTTCAAAATGATAGGGCATGCAAAAAACCACAGAAAGTTAAAGAGGAAAAGCAGGATGAGACAATGGCCACCAACTAGCATCTTATCTGATGTAGAGGCACTGAAACCTAACACAGCTTCAGAGCAATTTCCTGCTACCAATAGAAACAAGACTGGCAACATAAGGGAAAAAAACACTCGCAGAAGAACCAAGAGATTTCTCTCCTATCCTCGATATGTGGAGGTTATGGTAGTGGCAGACAGCCGAATGGTTGCTTATCATGGAGGAAATCTACAACACTATATTTTGACATTAATGTCAATAGTAAGTATTAACATCAGGGTTGACATCGAATTCAGTGGGGGCAAGTTTTACTAGGCTTAAATGAAGGATTTTATTTGTTTGTTTTGCATATAGCTTCATTAATATACAGGACATTGCAGTAAACTATAGATAAGAAAGTATAGATGATATATTCAAGGAAACATTTTTATTTGTGACAGTATAAATGTCAGCCGAAAAAACATGGAGTTCCAATCTGTGCAGCTGAATGCTTACCTCCTCAATGTCTGCATCATTTTTGGTTTGGCATTTTATTATTTTCTCAGGTAATGTTACAACGTAACATGGTTTTTAAATACAGGTTATTCAAAAAGGATGGTGATAAAGTAAAGCTGATTTATTCTTGAATGAACTGACATACCATGACTATCATAACGTGAAAAGATAGAAAAACCGCCCAAGTTTCCACATTACAAATGTTCAATGTGGGCACTTGTGTAGCTACAATGGGGCAAGGTGGGGCAAACAACTGCGAGGAGACTGCGGCTGTCACCCAGGGCACTTACCCCCCCCTTGCCACATTGTAGCTACACAAGGTGCCCACATTGAACATTTGTAATATGCATGTGAAACTTGGGTGATTTTTCTGTCTTTTCATGTCATGACGGTTGTGGTATGTCAGTCCATTTAAAAATAAATCAGCTTTACTTTTGCACCATTTGATGCACTTTTGCACAGCTTTACTTTTGCACCATTTACTTTTGCACTTTTTGATTAACCCTGTACTATATTGATGAACAAAGAACTTTGCATTATAGATGGTGAAGATTGTTGTATATTTTCTGCTTTCTTTTACAAATGCAGTGCCTGCTTATCAAGGTACTCTCTTCCTTTGTTGTTTGACTCACTTCAGCTTTGGATTTAAATGTCTGATTGTGAAGTGAGGTGAGCAGGGTTTTCACCTCCTCACCAAGGAGAGCACCTGCACTTTATGAATGCCGCACTTCCAGGCTATGACTTCTGATCAATTACCAAGAGGATGAGGCATGGGTGTGGAGGTGCTTGGAAAGGGAGGATACTGTCAAGCTGGATTGACTGATTTTCTTTTTTATTCTGTTTATGTCTATTATTGATCGCAGCAAACTTGTAAACCGTTTCAACTTTGTTGTCAGTGATATAGTCCAACATTCTTCCTCCATAGCTTGAAATATTATGTTCCTCGAGTTCTTGCCCATTTCACTCAGAGCTGTATCTGCATAGTAGCCCTTCTTGCCCTGAGTATACGATGTTGATTGAAACTCTTTTAATATAATAATATACAGTATTTATATACCGCCTTTCTTGGTCATTGGATTTCTCCTCTGACTTTAATTCAAGGCAGTTTACATGGGCAGGCTTTTCTCAACCCCCCTAATGGTTTTTTTTTTAATAATCGTATATAAATGTTCAGTCTTTCATGAACAACTGCATTCCATTTGGTATCCTTTGCAGTCTGGCCTCTCTCTGGCCGCCGCCTCCCACGCTCAGCTGATGCAGCTGGCAGCTCTTATCTCTCCTCACAGAGGCTTTTTTCACAGCTTTTAGTCAGCGGTGAGTCTCGAACTGGCCGTTCACCGATCTTCAGGCTTATGAGGCAGCAACTCTACCAACTGAGCCAGATCTCCTTTCCTGAGGAACAAAATTAAATTAGGTGTAGCTTACACCAATGAAGTCATAAAAAGCAGGGCAAGTGAAGTGCGAGGGGTGTGAGAAGGAACAAGAGGGAAAAGTTGGCCGATGACAGTTGGAAGGGGGTGGGGCAGCAGAGGAGAAGCTGCTGAAGAGAGAATTGAGGGAAAAGAGAGAAAAAAAACAAGGAAGGCCGATAGGTACAGCCTCAGAAAGTAGAGAGGGAACACAAGCAACAGGGAATCCACAATCTGAAAGATTGTGACAAAAACTGTTAATCAACTAGCAAGTTACCTGACACCATGCCATATAATTAACCATGATTGGGCTTTTGGTCATTTATATTTTGGTATTGTTTATTCATTGTTAGTTGACGGTGTTAGCTGTTTTTAATTTGTAAGATACATATTGTGCATGTTTATTAGTCCAGAGTGATTGCCAATCTGTCTCTCCTCATCCATAATTGAGAAGCTGGGTACACTCAGCTGTAACCTTTTTTTAATAGACAAAAATGCTATCCTAATTCTTTGCTTGCTTCGTATACTGTTAACATCAACTCTTCGTCATTTGTCTTTTATTCAGGTAGCTTCAATATATAAAGATCCAAGCATTGGAAATTTAATTAATATTGTTATTGTGAAATTAGCCGTCATACATAATGAACAGGTAATTTACTTTTTGTTCGTTCTCTCTCTCTCTCTCTCTCTCTCTCTCTCTCTCTCTCTCTCTCTCTCTCTCTCTCTGCATGTCATGGACATATCTCAAGCAAATAAAAATGTATTACCAACTTCTTATTACTATTATTCCTACAGCAAGGCACTTTACTATTGGAAAAACATAAATTGGGCTTGCTAAGATTTGTATTACTGAAACTGGGCTAGACAAGACAGGCAATTTTGTGTGCTCCCTGAGGCATCTGGTGGGGCCACTGTGTGATACAGGAAGCTGGACTAGATGGGCCTTTGGCCTGATCCAGCAGGGCTCTTCTTATGTTCAATTTAAATCTATGTCAACTACAGGGGACCACAAATTTTGTGCTCACCGTAACTCTGCCCTAACAAGTGGGGTCTTGCCTGTGATATACTGAAACTTCAGAGGCAATGCCTCCAAAGCGCAGTGTCGAGAGAGGACGACTCTCCCCAGACCACTCCCCAGTTCCAGGCTCTGGTAGACAACAGGGGATTGTCAGTGTCATGTTGCTCTACTCATGTGCTCACCAAACCACAGCATGACATGAAAGATCCTCTGCCCTCCTCCTGCGCTTGGAGCTGCACTGCTTCCTCCTCTCCTCCCTGCTTGCCCACTTGTCTCTACTGCTGTCTTTATTGCAGGCTCCTTCTTTTTCCCCGCACCTCTTTTCAGCACTCACTGGTTCTGAGTGCATGAGCAAATGCTGCTGCATCCTTCTCCCTTTCCTTTCCAGCCCCTGTCAGTGCTCAACTACCGCTGGTATGTGAGCTTTCTCAGTCTCCCCCACACAGCACAGGGATACCGAAAAGGCATCTTTCCTTCTCGCTTAGAGGTGGGTGACTTCCCCTAGCATTGGACTGGCTTGGAAAATAAGCTGAGCTGCTTCAAACATATTGGAATTACCGTATTTCTTCGAGTCTAAGGCGCCATCGCTTCTAAGGCGCACCTTTCAGTACCACCAGTAGGGGAAAAAAATCCATCGATTGTAAGACCTCCCTTCATTGAATCTACCCACTCAGCACCAACTCTCCCCAGCATGTCTCCTGCAGCTGAGGATGACTGAGTGCACTGCCTTTGCATAGCATTTCTGGCCCAGCCAGAAAGTGCCATTTCCTTCGTTACCTGGGCTTGGGGGAGCTTCAGGGAGGCCTGCACAACCCTCTGCAGGCCTCCCTGATCTTCAGTTCGGCGAAAAACAGCGACTTTTGGCCATTTCTGGGTTTCTCGAAAACTGGAAATGGCTGAAAATCACCATTTTTTGCCAAACTGAAGATTGGGGAGGCCTGCAGAAGGTCGCGCAGGTCTCCCTGAAGCTCCCCCAAGCCCCAGTAAGTAAGAAGATAGCATTTTGGGGCGCTTTTTGGAGACCTTCGATTCTAAGACGCACCCCATTTTTTGAAATGCTTAATTGGGAAAAAAACATGTGTCTTAGAATTGAAGAAATACAGTAATAACTCAGTCTCAGAAAATAATCCAAATTGGGGAATTTCCCATCCAGCTCCTAATCTCCAACCCCCCTCCCCTTTTCTTTCCCTTAAACTACTCATACTGGTGACTACAGCAGTTATACTTCAGCTACAGTGAAAAGGAAGAGAAGTCTGCATAGGCCCTGGTGGCCTTTGGGAAATGTAGTTTTCTCAAGGGTTACTGATTTGAGGCAAGCACTGTGTGCCCTGAAATCTGTTTCTGAGTCCAAGTCCAGCAAGGTTCATGCTATCTCTATTCTTCTTTTGAAGACATTAAACTTTCCTTTTTTAGTAAAGCCTTTTGTAGAAGAGGGATAGTTGTGGGCTGCTTTGGGCTTCTCTGGGCTGTTTTTTTTCCTTCTGTGTTTCCTATAATCTGACCTGTACTCTGAGGTCATCAGGTGGAGGCCCTGTTAACCGTGCCGCCATTGACGGAGGTGACGGATGGCGGCGCGGAATAGGGCCTTCTCGGCAGTGGCGCCCCAATTATGGAATTCCCTCCCCCTGGAATTAAGAACGGCTCCCTCTTTAGAGACCTTTCGGTGGGGCCTTAAGACGTTGTTATTTAGGTTAGCTTTCGATGTCTGACATGGTGGGCTGGCTTTTTAACACATGCCTTTTAACAAATGTAAATATAGGTGACCCACTGGGGTTGTTTGTTTTAATTATTTGTTTTTAATTATTTTAATGTATATACGTATTTTAATGTTTTTTTAAGCCGCCTTGAGTGTCCTTGCTGGGAGAAAGGCGGGATATAAATTCTTTAAATAAATAAATAAAAATAAAATATGGTTAGAGAAACGTTTTGTTACTATAGTTAATAATTGTTTGATATTTGGCTTTAGTTCAATTATATGTTGCATTTTAATTTTAACTTATTGGCAGCCACTTTGAGGCCTGTTGTCAGGTAGAAAGGTGCACATAAATAGTTAATAAAAGAATAAAGAAATAAAATAACTTGGACATGCCATAGGTAGGAAGGGGGAAATGGGACGAATAGAGAGTACTAATGACTCTTTATATTCATATTATAACTAGGATGGCCCTTCCATATCGTACAATGCTCAAACAACATTAAAAAACTTTTGCCAGTGGCAGCAAACCCAGAACCACCCTAATGAAGAACATCCAGCTAAACATGACACTGCTGTGTTGGTGACAAGGTATGTCATGAGTAGAATTGTTGGTTTTGCTAAAATAACCGTGTGCTTATAGCTCACAATTAAACTGTTGTGCATGATATCAGAGATTATTGTGTTTTTATGACATGAGAGAGAAGAAGTTATTGTATTCCTGCTTAGTTTGGAATAGACTCCCAATGATGTGGAAGGAAACACCAAGGAGCAATAGAGTTTCCTGGAGTGAATGGACACTATCACACCATTCAATTCCCATTTCATCATATCACAATGATGACAATGATCACAATGCTAAACCCATTGGGACATCCATCCTCCCATACGGCCTTGTTGCTGAGGCAACTGCTATAGCATTATACAGTACACAATTTTGCTATAACTGAAAGTTTCTTCTAAAGGAACACCAGTTTCTAGTAAAGATCATGTTTGTACCACAACCTTTTCAGAGAAAAGATTTTTAGAAAGCGGTTTAAAGCAACCCTAGAAAGGGTTTTTAAAGCAAAGTGTGGAAGTGACCATGATCTATTCTAACATGTACACATCCCTTTTTCATTTTGCTCTCTGTTGCAAATTGTGCCTTAGAAGTGTGAGATTTTCACATGCAGTTTACCAGTTCGTTCAGATCTACTACTGCAGTGAAATAGAAAGGTGGAGGGGGATACCTGGATGTTCATATGTAGTATAGATCTACTACATGTGACCACGTAGTACATTCGACTATAGATTTATTGCAGCTATAAATTCTAAATGGAGTAAATATTTGTCCCTGTATTTTTCTAAAAATATACAGTACCCACAGCCCATGTTAATGACTTAAGCACCAGCTGTATTTAGTGGGAAGAATAAGGAGCCCTCTGATCTGTTTGGTTTAGTGATGCAATATGTTTGGAACTTTATCAACTGTGGTACAGAGAATGTTACCACCTGCCTACATAACTTTAGATCTAGCCAAATGCCTTGTAGGCAAGAGGCATAGAACATGACTTGGATTTTCTTCCAGAGTGCTCAAAAAAAAAAAAGAATGAAAATCTCATTTGTTTGCGGGTTTTTGTTTGTTTTAAGTTTCAAATAGACAGTGGTTCAGAAAATGAACAGCACCTGGTTAACTAAACTGTGCAGGGCCTTCAGGTTTTGTATTGGAAGTTACATTGAGGTGATAACTCATGCTTCAAAGGTATATGGTTTATAATGTTGCTATAATATTTGCAAATATTATATTGATATTAAATATCAATGTGAAAATAATCAGCCCTTAATAACAATCCTTTGACAATGCAAGATAGATCTCTTCCTTTATAATCTCTTGTTTTCTGCCTTGAGCATTTCAAATTGGGAAAGCTATGTATTGAAAGAAATGTCAGATGAGGATCCCAGAGCAATATAATTAAATGGCACATATTTATTGTTGTGTTTTAAATGGTAACTTGCATGGAAATTAAAAGCATCGAGTCTGTTTTGCTTTCAGACAGGATATTTGTAGAGCTCACGACAAATGTGATACTTTAGGTAAGCCTAATCTCCTTTTTCTTACTCTTTAAGGTGACAATGTTAATATGTTCTTGACATAATGTTGTGTTTTTATTTAGGTAGCAAACTATCTAAAACTATTTTTGTTCTACTTTTGGTTTCCTAGGTCTGGCTGAATTGGGTACAGTCTGTGATCCGTACCGGAGCTGTTCAATTAGTGAAGACAGTGGACTAAGTACTGCTTTTACAATTGCACATGAACTTGGCCATGTGTATGTTCCATAAAAATATAGATATATTTACAAAGATAAGAATAGGCCACACAAGTCTTTTAACTGTAGATTGTATGTTATAGAAGTTGTATGTTAATTTCAGAGAGTAAAACGGCTGAAAAAAGAAAGCTTCATGGGTGCTGACTATTATTTATCTGGGGGGGAGGGACTGGCCTGCCAAGCCTAGGAGGGGAGGGATCATTGTCGGTGCGCTCCGCCGAATCCTATCCCCCATCCTGGACCTGGCTGGCCTTACACCGGCTCCTCGGATTTGCGCTGTCCTTTTACCAGCACACATCTGAGGAGGCCCATTGGGCCTGCTGGAGCTCTACCCGGGGGAAAGGAACAAACATCCCTTTCTCCCGAGCTCCGCTGGCTTAGGCCCAATCCTTTCCAGGATCCGGCTTCTGCATGCTGTGGTGGCCCTAGAAGGATTGGACTGTTAGTCATCACTTACAGCAGACCAATCTTTGCTTTCAGAAGAAGAAGGGCCGTAATTCAGTAGTATAAAGAACATGCTCTCACCTGCTACCTGCATTTTCTAATTAAAATTCTGCTGGTACCACAATGGTTGCTGCTGTTTCTCAAGGAGCACTGTAGAAGATTCCTTAGAGATAATGTTGAAACAATATGAGAGTTTGCATGTCTGTAGATTGTCCACTATAGGAGGAGAAGCAATAGAGGAGACAGGCAAAGTGAGAACCCTTTCTCCTCATCTTGTTTGTCTTCTTAATGGAATGATGAGGAAAAGGAAAGAGAGAGAAACACACACTTTCAAGACGTTCCCCAGCATACACACACACACACACACACACACACACACACACACACACACACACACACACACAACTGAAAGGGCAGTGACAAGCAAAAGAAGGATTGAGAAAGAGAAGATGAGGAGGAGGTTTACACAACTAGCCTCATCTTCTCTTTCTCTAGTTTTCATTTTGGGGTTGGCAGGTGCTCTTGACAACCTCTTAATGTGTTGATTTCCAATTCTTAATTTTTGACAAAGAAAATGCTTGATTTCATTTGAAAATGAGGCGGTATAATACTATCGCTTAGAACTGGTTCCGATGGAGTAGACTAGAATGCTTTTATTGTAAATGCTTCTGAATTCTCATCCCTCCGTTCCCTAATGGCAATTTCCAGAGATCAAGTCTCAACTACAATTTAATTTTGCTTAGTTCATTGAAAATGATTTCAGGGGTTAGAAGCAGCCCCAAACTGGAACCTCCTCTTTGCTCTTTTAGTGGGAAGGGGACAGAGTTTGTTCACTGAAGGCAAGCTTAATGGAAATGTAATCTCATCAGCCTTCAAATTTAAGATCACATCAGGTCATTTCCTCTTTTCCACTTCAGATAGCACAGCAGCCTAAGCTGTTCTGCCTGTGTGGTGTATTTCCAACATTCTTCAATATATCATGTGCTGCAAATCTCATATAGGGTTGAGGGGAGTTGATATTGATGCTTGATGGCATTGTGTAAATGTACCACATTGAAAAGAGGAACCATTGCTGGAATCATGTTCTTCCCTGGAGACTGACTCCATATAATAGAATGACGCCAAAGATAATGTTGTACATGGATGACTGAAGCTAAAAGTTCAGCTTCATCAGAAAACTTTGTCAGAAGAGTCTAAACACTCAGGGCTGATGTGTATGAGGATTTACAACTACTGATTTACAGCATGTTTCAGGAACTAGGGTTACCAGCTAGGGTTATCATTGGTTGGATTGGTGTTTTCAAGAATGCAGAATGTGCCTGCTAGGATGATTCTTTTACCCTCATGGTATGGTGCTGTCTGTTGTCTGTTAAAGACTTAACAAATGGGCAGCCCGATCCTGCCCAATTTTAGGCTAGCGGAGCTCTCGCTCTCCCAGCCTAGGGTGTCATAAACATGTCGTAAAGCACATTTTCGAGACTTGGGAGTAAGCGACACTGCCGCAGAGGTCAGCACCGCTTACTCTGCCACCCTCCAGTCACTGTGCTGGCCGACACAGGTAAGGTCTGCGCCAGGTGACGGGAGGGTGTGGGGAGGGAGGGCAGGGGTGGTGAGGGAGGGGGCCTGACCTGGGAGGGGACGGGGATATCAGCACTGGGTTGTGCTGATATCCCAAGCCCCTTTCCAGTCCGGGTCGGCCTTACATGGCCTCCCCGGAAGCACGCCAGCTAAAGAGCTATAAAATACCAAAACCAAATTTAAAACCAACTAAAATCAAGAGAGAAACATAAACTGGAAAAAAATAAACTAAAAATAGTAAGAAGCATTTTATATTATATCTCATCAAAGGCTTGGGAGAATAGGGTGCATTTAACGTATCACCTATAATTTATCTATGTAGATGTCAGGCAAATATGTTTTGGGTGCTACAACAGAAAAGGCCTAGTCCCTGGTGGCCACCCACCTGACCTCTGAAGACAGAGGCACCCTGACCAGAGCCCTCAGCCCTGTAATAACCCCAGCAAACTGAAAACCCTGGTTCTAGCTTGTTAGGGATTCATAGCATTGAAAATAATCATCCTGTCGGCATCATGATAAGCTAGAAGCCAATTTCTCATGGACTTTCTTCACCATCACTTCCCCCCCCCCCCCCCAGAGTTGGAAATCCCATACAAAACCTTTGATTTGTTTTTTTTTTAGTTGCCCTTAAAGGCATCCCACAATCTGAACATGTGAATATCTGCATGATCAAGTCTGATTTATACCTGGCGGCGGGGAACCTTGGCCCTCAAATTCACCTCCATATTTTGGCACTCTTTTAATATGAGATCAGATCTTCAAATTTTGTCAGGTTCACACTCCTCCCTTCCTTCTTCTCCTCATGCATGGTGATTCCTGATTTGAGGCCAGAAGTGAGTTGTGTCTAACATAGGAAAAGGAGGAGCAACAAAGGTGTAAGCCTAAGGCTTGGGCATGTAGGACCAAACCATGGTGTTTGGTGTATGTTTGCTGTGTTAACATCAGAACTGAGCCTAGAAGTGAGTTGTGTCTAACATAAGAAAAGGAGGAGCAACAAAGGTGTGAGCCTAAGGCTTGGGCATGTAGGACCAAACCATGGTGTTTGGTGTATGTTTGCTGTTAACATCAGAACTGAGCCTATGTATTGATACCATTCCAAGTACAGAACAAACCATCTTACGGCAGGGGTTCTCAAAGTGGTGGGTCGCAAAAGTCCAGCCCCGGACAGTCATATTCAGAGTTGTCTAACTTTGACAGGGTCATATAGTTGGATGGTTTTCTTTTTAAAACCCCCATTAACATGTTAAGTCACCATTTTTTCTCTTTTAGATTTAACATGCCTCATGATGACAATAATAAGTGCAAAGAAGATGGAGGGAAAAACCAACAGCATGTTATGGCTCCCACCCTAAACTACAACACCAATCCCTGGATGTGGTCAAAATGCAGTCGGAAATACATTACAGAATTTCTAGAGTAAGGCCTTCACGCTGTGTTAAGTTTTCTGTTTTAATTGTAGAATGTAATAGTAATACCTGGGGATGAAGTACAGTATGGGTCTCTGCAGTTATTGATATGCAGTTGATAGGGACTAGGTTGTTGGGATTAATGTCAGTGGGAAGGACAGGAAATTGAAAAGAGTAGAAAAGAAACCCTTTCTGATTTCAACCTTAACCTTTTGAAGACCTTTTATTGGTTCAGTCTAAATTTAAACGTATCCCCACAACAATAAGAGAGAGAAACATTCAGTTTAAATAAAAACAAAAGGTTTGATTCTCATGAACAAATTGAGGGAAGTGGTATCATGCAGTGCAACAGCTTCAGGTTATGGTTCAGGTTGTTCAATAGGGTAACACTGAACATTAAACATTGAACTCAGTGGGATTATTTTAGAGTTGGTAGCCACAAAGTGGCCTTCTATCGACTAGTGTGGCTGCCTGGCACATCCGCCACCTTGAGGAGTTGGCCAGGGCCATGGCTCTCCCGAATTGCACTCGATGATGATGTCATCACCGAGAGACCCCTGAAGACAAGATGCTGGCGGCTCACCAGCTGACAGCAATGTCACAGAAGGGAAAAGGATTTGGGGCTGGGAAAGTACAAAGTCCAGAGCAGTGAGGAAGACGAAGTTAGGGAAATCCGAGTGTGGACAGAAGAAAGAGGGACAAGGGGCTGAAGGAGTTTATGGAAGCCAGGAGGAGAGCCAGGAGGGAGGAGAAAGATGGACAAATGTTGGTCCCAAGTCCATATGACGTGGACCTTTCTCCTTGGGAGGATGTGGAGAGGGGCAGGGTGCCCACAACTAGTCATTTAGAAATTCTAGAATTGTCTTAACTTGCTTCTGCAGTGCTTCAGTTGGGATACATGTAATGATTTTCATTCCAGCACTGGCTATGGAGAGTGTTTGCTTGATGAACCTTCATCAAGATTGTTTACTTTGCCTCAACAACTTCCAGGATACATGTATGATGTCAATAAGCAGTGTGAGTTAATTTTTGGCCCTGGAGCTAAGGTTTGTCCCTATATGGTAAGCGCTTTTCTACTTGTTTGATTTTCTTCAAATATGAAATACTAATAGACTTGTCCAGAATAAAATGAATGTGCGTAATTTGTATGCATGATCCTTAAACAGAAAAGGTCTCATAAGGGGCGTATCAAAGAGAAGATTTTTTAAAAGAATCTTCAGTCATTTACAGCATGCACAGGTATCTTACAGTACAATCCTGTATATGTCTACTTAGAAAGAACTCTGGGTGTGTTAAGAGGGATTTACTTTCAGGAATGTATGCATAGGATTGCAGCCTTAGTGTTTTTGGATCACGTTGTTGCTAACAGTTTTGAGAGTTATTGCTGAAGTAAAAATCATGACCGGCTTGTTTACATCAGAGAAGGACACTTTGTCTGGTACTAACTAAGGTGACTGTTAGAAATTTGTCATGAACCAAAGAGAAACGGATAACAGACCTTTTTATTCTATACCATAGTTACTTTAAGTGCATGTAAATTTACATGCCATGTAATAAATTGCCATTAATGCTCATATTACACTTACATTTTTTTAGCTTGTTCCACTTCCTCACTTGTTCCCAAGAAAAAGTATTTTTTTTAAAGTATGACAGTATGCTGGCATCCTAGAAATATAATGACTTGGGACGTTTTGCCCATATGACTAGGGTTTCTCAAAGTGTGGGTCATAACTCACTTGGTGGGTCGCAGAGGCCACATGGGGTGCGTTGCAGGTAGCCCCCCTTCCCTGTTCCAGTTTGACTCCAAATTGGAGCCATTCTGGAAGCTGAATGACTTATCAGGAGGGTGGGGAAGCCTCTTCTGGCTCACGCCAGGCCAGCGACCCACTGCACAGGCCTCTATGGGCCTCAGAATGTTGCACAGAAGCTTCAGAAAGCCACTTCCGGTTTGCGTCTGAAAACCTGAAGTGGCTTTCCGAGACTTCTGTGGGCCGTTCTGAGGCCCACAGAGGCCTGTGCAGTGGGTCACCAGCCTGGCGCACCCCGGAACAGGCCTTTCCGCCCTCCCAGCAAGTCATTCTGGCACTGCAACCCACCATGGGGGGGGTGAGGTGGGTCATGGCGCTGAAGAGTTTGAGAACCCCTGACTAGACATCTTTATTTTAAAAAGAGAGCTGGAATTTTTCGAACTCCTGATAAGTCATTGGCTATATGTGCTCTGCCACTGCGTTATGCAGCCTGCGATCTGAGGTTGCATGATGCAGCAGCATTACTGGGGCTAAGGAGACCCGTGATGCCTGATCAGTGACTGAAAGGGAAAACACCTGGGAATCCTATACATGCCGCCGTCTGTTGAAGAAAGGTGGGATAGGCGTTTAAATAATACATAAAAATAACCCAGATATTCTCTATCAATAACCCTGATGGCCTCTAATTTTCAGCTTGCATTAGCCTTGATTAAACATAAAAGCAAATCAGAAATGGGAAGCAACAGAAAGGTCTGGAGTTTCAGGGTTACTGTTTACATAACTAAATTCTCACACAATGCAGCTCCTTTATGATACCTGAATAACATCTAATTTTATATACCGTATTGTCCCGAGTATAAGACGCACCTGATTATAAGACGCACCCTTAAAATTTGGTGCTATTAAAAAAATCTAATTAAATCACTGGCATTAAATTGCAACAGCCTGATTATAAGACGCACCCCTAGTTTAAAAACTTAAATTAGGAGGAAAAAGTGAGTCTTATACTCAGACCGATGTTGTTGTTGTTCAGTCGTTAAGTCGTGTCCGACCGTGATCCCATGAACCATATCCCGCCAGGCCTTCCTGTCCTCCACTATCTTCCTGAGTTCGCTCATTTTCATGTCCGTTGCATCAGTGATGCTGTCTAACCATCTCATCCTTTGCCTACCCCCTTCTCCTTTTGCCTTCAATTTTTCCCAGCATCAGAGTCTTCTCCAGAGTGTCCTCTCTTCGCATTAGGTGGCCAAAATATTTGAGTTTCAGCCTTAGTATCTGTCCTTCCAGGGAACAGTCAGGGTTGATTTCATTTAGGATTGACTGATTTGATCTCCTAGCAGTCCAAGGGACTCTCAGGAGTCTTCTCCAGCACCACAGTTCGAAAGCATCTATTCTTCGGCTCTCAGCCTTCCTTATGGTCCAACTCTCGCAACCATACATTGCTACTGGGAACACCATCGCCCTGACTATGCGAATTTTTGTTGGCATGGTGATATCTCTGCTTTTTATTATGCTGTCTAAGTTTGCCATAGCTTTCCTTCCAAGGAGTAAGCGTCTTTTAATTTCATGGCTGCTGTCTCCGTCTGCAGTGATCTTGGAGCCCAGAAAAGTAAAATCTGTTACTGCTTCCATTTCTGCCCCTTCTATTTGCCAGGAATTGATGGGCCCAGATGCCATGATCTTAGTTTTATTAATGTTGAGTTTAAAGCCAACTTTTGCACTCTCCTCTTTCACCCTCATCAAGAGGCTCTTTAGTTCTTCTTCACTTTCTGCCATTAGGGTGGTATCGTCTGCATATCTGAGGTTGTTGATATTTCTCCCGGCAATCTTGATTCCGGCTTGCGATTCATTTAGCCCTGCATTTCTCATAATGTACTCTGCATATAAGTTAAATAAGCAGGGTGACAATATACAGCCTTGCCGTACTCCCTTCCCAATTTTGAACCAGTCGGTTGTTCCATGGCCGGTCCGAACTGTTGCTTCTTGACCCGCATACAGGTTTCTCAGGAGACAGGTAAGGTGGTCTGGTACCCCCATCTCTTTAAGAATTTGCCACAGTTTGTTGTGATCCACACAATCAAAGGCTTTTGCGTAGTCAATGAAGCAGAAGTAGGTGTTTTTTTTTAACTCTCGTGCTTTCTCCATGATCCAGCGCATGTTGGCAATTTGATCTCTAGTTCCTCTGCCTCTTCGAAACCCAGCTTGTACGTCCGGTAGTTCTCGGTCCACATACTGCTGAAGCCTAGCTTGTAGGATTTTGAGCATAACCTTGCTAGCATGTGAAATGAGTGCAATTGTGTGATAGTTTGAACACTCTTTGGCACTGCTCTTCTTTGGAATTGGAACGTAAACTGACCTTTTCCAATCCTTTGGCCACTGCTGAGTTTTCCAAATTTGTTGGCATATTGAGTGCAGCACTTTCACAGCATCATCATTTAGGATTTTCAGTAGCTCAGCTGGGATATTATCATCTCCACTAGCTTTGTTGTTAGTAATGCTACTTAAGGGCCACTTGACTTCACTCTCTTGGATGTCCGGCTCTGGGTCAGTGACCACACCAGCGTGGTCATCGGGAACATTAAGATCTTTCTTGTATAGTTCTTCTGTGTATTCTTGCCATCTCTTCTTAATCTCTTCTGCTTCTGTTAGGTCTCTGCCTTTTTTGTCCTTTATCATGCCCATCTTTGCACAAAACGTTCCCTTGATATCTCCAATTTTCTTGAAGAGATCTCTAGTCCTCCCCATTCTGTTGTTTTCTTCGATTTCCTTGCATTGTTCATTTAAGAAGGCCTTCTTATCTCTCCTTGCTATTCTCTGGAACTCTGCATTCAGTTGTTTATATCTTTCCCTTTCACCCTTGCTTTTCGCATTCCTTCTTTCCACAGCTATTTGTAAAGCCTCATCTGACAGCCACTTTGCTTTCTTGCATTTCTTTTTCTTTGGGATGGTTTTAGTTGCTGCCTCCTGTACAATGTTACGAACTTCCGTCCATAATTCTTCAGGCACTCTGTCTACCAGGTCTAATGCCCTAAATCTATTCTTCACCTCCACAGTATACTCATAAGGGATATGGTTTAGGTCATATCTGACTGGTCTAGTGGTGTTCGCTACATTCTTCAGTTTAAGCCTGAATTTTGCAATAAGAAGCTCATGATCTGAGCCACAGTCAGCTCCAGGTCTTGTTTTTACCGACTGTATAGAGCTTCTCCATCTTTAGCTGCAAAGCACATAATCTATCTGGTTTCGGTATTGACCATCTGGTGATGTCCATGTGTAGAGTCGCCTCTTGTGTTGTTGGAAAAGAGTGTTTGCTATGACCAGCGTGTTCTCTTGACAGAATTCCGTTAGCCTTTGCCCTGCTTCATTTTGCGCTCCAAGGCCAAACTTGCCTGTTGTTCCGTTTATTTCTTGATTTCCGACTTTAGCATTCCAGTCTCCTATGATGTAAAGGACATCTTTTTTGGGTGCTAGTTCTAGAAGGTGTTGTAGGTCTTCATAGAACCGGTCAACTTCATCTTCTTCGGCATCAGTGGTTGGGGCATACACTTGGATTACTGTCAATGTTCAATCTTATCATCTCATTTTTGACCACATCCAGCTTGCCTTGATTCATAGACCTCACATTCCATGTTCCTAAGCAGTATTGCTCCTTGCAGCATTGGATTTTCCTTTCAACCTCAGATACATCCACAGCTGGACGTCCTATTGGCTTTGGCCCAACCGCTTCATTCTTTCTGTGTCTACTTGGAATAGTCCTCCGCTCTTCCTCAGTAGCATATTGGACACCTTCCGACCTGAGGGGCTCATCTTCCGGCATCATATCTTTTAATCTTTTGGAACTGTTCATGGGATTTTCTTGGCAAGGTTACTGGAGTGGGTTGCCATTTCCTTCTCCAGTGGATCACTTTTAGTCAGAACTCTCTGCTACGACCTGTCCGTCTTGGGTGTCCCTGCACGGCATAGCTCATGGCTTTATTGAGTTACGCAAGCCCCTTCGCCACGACAAGGCAATGATCCATGAAGGAGACTCAGACCGATATGGTTCTTTAAATCAGGGATCACAATGGGAAATTAGTTTGAATTTGGACAGCCATGGCTTATCTTCATATTTGAATAATAGAGTTGTAATGTAAGACAGTCAAGCTATGAATTGTGCTCAGTGAACTGTTTTTCTACCTGAAGTAACAGTCTATAACTTGCAAATTCCATTATTGACTTGGAGGCACAATATTCAAGCCCTAATAATTTTTTGGTTCATTTTCTCCTGAATCTTTGAGAGACAGGATTGTAACATTTCAAGCTCCTCTTAATGAACATGAGCTCTAGAAGCTCATGTTCATTAAATTATTAATGCTTAACTAGAACGTTGGCCCAATCCTAGCCCTCTTCCCTGCTGGCGTGTTGTTGTGCCAGTGGAGGCTGTTGCAAAGGAGCTTCCACTGACGCACATTGCAGGCCCGCCAGCGGGGAGACCGCAGTGGCCTCCTGTGTACCGGCGGGCTCATGGACACCTGCCGGAGCAAGTAAGCCCATGCAAGGGGTTGTTGGGAGGTGGGAAAGGGGTTGGAGGAGGTGGGTGAAACGGGGCAGGGTGGAGGGAGGATCAGGCCTGGGAGGGGGGTGGAATTGGCGGCAGCGGTGCATGCCAAATCCTGAGCCCCTTCCTGGACCTGATCTGCCTTCACAGAGCAACGCGGAGTTGTGCCAGCAATTGAGGTGGCACAGGTCCACGTTGCCCCACAGTGGCTGCTAGGGCTTACCCTAGGGCAGGGGTATGTCCCCTTACCCCAAGCCAAGGAGACCTCCAGCAGCCCAAAATCCTCCACGGGGTGCAGCAGTAGCTGCACTAGCACTGCCGCATCGCTGCACGGGGATTTAGGTAGGGTTCCGCTATATGAGATATGCAGCATCTCGGGGAAATTTGCTGCCGAAAAATAAGGACTGCATAGGAAGAACTTGGTTGGGAAGGGTCCGTGATCCAGTCTTTTGCAATGTATCAGTGATGACTGGTAAAGAAAAGAAATTTTCATGATTTCCTAACTGTCGCAAGTTATTGCTGTTTTTACTCAAAACTGTGTTTTTGAAAGTTTCAGCCAACTCTTTTGAAAATATTATTTCCAGGCAGTCTGTGTAACCCCTAGCCCAGCTGCTTAAATCCGGGATAAGTCATTTGGGTGAAAAGATTCTACTTTCCTTAGCCAAGATCCTTTCCCCTGTTTTATTACGTTCATTGTTTATAGTGCCTTTCATAGTAATAGTAATAACACCAGGGAGATGATCTAAAATGCATCTGAGGCCTGTAGCATATGTTCAACTGGCTGTTCAGTAATGCTCAGACCATTTAAAATTATTTAAGCAGAAGCAGTGCAGAAGACTCTGGTGCATCAATGCTGATGGAGCACTCAAAGGATGTCGCACTCAACACACGCCGTGGGCTGATGGGACTGAATGTGGCCCAGGAAAGGTTTGTTGGCACTTTTACAATTTTTTGGGTTTTTTTTCTGTGTAGGCAGAATAATTACTGTCATTATGTGCTCTGTTCAGTAAGAAAGTCTTTGATCACTTTGTGTCTTTTGTAGCAACGATTTTTCAGACTGCTAGATCACAGATCAATGCACAGATCATAGACTATGTTCAGCCTGCCTATTCCAAAGGAATCTATTCAGTCAGCTCTTTATGAATAAAAAACCTGTATTCTCTCCTCAGCAGCAATCTGAGTTTCAGTTTGGAGTGAAGAAGCCACTTAAAAATGAGACCACATGGAAACTATTTGTGCAAAACATTTTCACAAGCTGCAGCACAAAGAACTAGTGGTACTTTGGCCATCTGCTGGTGGTACTCGGACTGCCAGACCACCGGAACCCCACTCTGACACGGTGTTTTTGGCGGCGTGTTTTTGCTCCCGAGAGGCTCCTGCCTTTGGCCGAGCCTCTTGGGAATACTGAGAACAGCCCTCCCACCTGCCCAAAGCGTCCTATCTCCATTTTCTGGCCTCTAAAAACCTGAACACCCGGAAGTAATTCTAAAAACAAAAATGATTATATCATCGCCAGTCACTTCCAGTGGTACGCAGCAAGGGAGTGGCACCGGAGGTGGTACTTGGCCAAGAAGGGGTTGAGAACCCCTGTTCTACATGACTCGGGTTTGCGCACAAATGGCACTTTATGGGTTAAATAGCCTTTTCAGAGAGGTGGTTTTGAGTAGGAAAACGGTAAAGAGTGAAATACCCTCCTTGTGCTGCAGTCCCAATCCAAATTGCATAGCTACTACTTTTGAGTAACGTAAGCCTGTAACTACACACTGTTGCATTTAGTAGTGTTATATATAGTTGACCCTAAAGCAACTGTGTTGTAGACATGCCTGATTCAAGTCACTTTTTTCATGTGTCATGTCATACATATTTTAAGTGTAAGAGCACTGAGGTGGCTAGCTTTAAATTATGTAATCTAGTCTCTGAATGTTGAACTGAGTTAATGCTTATCAGAGTCACTTACTTTGCCTTTAAATCAGCATCTTGTTGATGACATAAATCTTCATACCCCAATTCCCAACAAGACACTTGTAACTTTTGAACTTTACCTATGTGACCGTTGGATGGATTCATTCAACCAAGCTTTTTGCATTATGATTGTGATTTCTGTTGACAGCTTGTTTTGAAACACATTATTTTTGGCTATGATGGATAGAGGGGTTTCGTAAGGTGACAGCGCAGTAGTCATGTCTGGAATGCCTCACCTGGATAGGGCTAGGGGACACTATTCTGCAGTGGTTCTGACCCTCCCTGGAAGATAGATTCTAGAAGGTGGCACTGGGGAACTCCTGCTTGATGCCGTGGCCATTGGTTTCTGGCATCCCACAGAGTTCAGTTTTGGCCCCCATATTATTTGACATCTACATGAAACCCCTGGGGAGGTCATCAGGGTGTTGATAGTAAGCAGATGAGCAGTATGCAGAGGATTCCATTCCATCTCGTACTAGAAAGACTGTGGAGGTCCTGAATCAATGTCTGGAGTTAGCGACAGACTGAATAAGGGCAAACAAGTTGAAGTTAAATCTGGGTAAGACAGAGATGCTATTGGTTAGACCTGCTGCCCACGTTACGGACTTTCAATCAGGACTGGGGGGGTCTGCACTCCCCTTCAAGGAGCAGGTTTTCACTTAGAGAGTTTTGCTGGACCCAGTCTTGCATCTGGATGCCCAGGTGACGACTGTGGCCCGGACTGCTTTTGCTCCATTTCAGCTGGTGTGCCAACTCTGTCCTTGGGTCAGTGAGACCAGAGTATGGTTTTCGTCACAGTGGGTACATTGCATTTGGATTGCTATAATTCACTTTATGCCGGGCTGCTCTTGAAGACCATTTCAACAGTTAGTGCAGAATATAATAATAATAATAATAATAATAATATGCAGTATTTATATACCGCCTTTCTTGGTCATTGGATTTCTCCTCCGACTTTAATTCAAGGCGGTGTACATGGGCAGGTTTTCTAAACCCCAAGGGTTTTTTACAATATAATAATGTTCTAAACTTTTGTAGAACCCTTCATTCTAGATGTTGCTTTCACAGTCCAGCTCTCTCTCTCTCTCTCTCTCTCTCTGGCGTTCGCCTCACCACGCTCAGCTGACAGGGCAACCTTGACTCTCTCTCAAGTGCAGCTGCAGTTCCACTCCCCCACAGAGGCTCTGCAACGTATCAGCTCGGTGTGCCGGCAGCTCTCCGACAGACGCAGACACTTCTGGCTGTCTTGAACTGCCGTCCTTCAGATCTTCAGGCATTTATGAGACGGTTGCTCTACCAACTGAGCCAGACGTCCTGCTGCTGGAAGACTGTTGATCAGCGCAAGACATGGTGAATACATCATGGCTGTGCTTCATCAGCTGCATTGGTTGCTGGCTGGTTTCTGGGCGCAGTTCAGGATGCTGGTCTGGACCTTTGAAGCCCTTAAAGGCTTAGGACCAGAGTACTTGAAGGAATGCATCCCCAAATAGGAAACGCCTATCCCCTGAGATCAACTGAGTGGACCTTCTTGCGTGTCCCACCACTGACAGGTGCAGTTGGTAGACACGTGTCAGGGGGCACCCAGGTTATATAATTGCTTGAGCCTGGATGTGAGGGTAGTGCAGTGACTGAAGATGTTCTATTTAGCTTTTGGGGCCCAAGTTTATAGTGATCTGTTCTGCTTTGTTTTGGGAGCCACGGTGGCTTAGTGGTTAAGATGCTGAACTGCAGACCAGAAGGTAGGCAGGATAGCAGTTCGAGACCCGAGTGCAGCACGACGGTGTGAGCACGACAGTCTTCGACCCCAGCTCCTGCCAACCTAGCAGTTCGAAAACAAGAAATTGCAAGTACATTAATAGATACCACCTCAGTGGGAAGGTAACAGCATTCCGTGTGCCTCGGCATTGAGTCATGATGGCCACATGACCACAGAATCGTCTTTGGACAGCGCTGGCTCTTCAGCTTTGCAATGGAGATGAGCATTGCCCCTAGAGTCGAGCAAGACTGGCTTCCAAGCAAGGGAGAACCTTTACTTTTACTCTGTTTTATTTTACTTATGCTCTACTGACAATTTTTTGGGTGGGGAGGCTTAGTTTACTTACTGATCTGTGCCATCTCTGCATGTGGGTGTGATCTTGCCCAACCCCCTCCGGCATGTGAGAAGGAGGTGGGAAATTTCAGGTACCTTTGCAGGGGGCAGAGCTTCACTGACTGTTGTTTGGCATTTTGAGGCATTTTGAGGTTCTTACCTCAGGCTTCTCTGACTTTTGACCCCCACCCCACCTTCCATTTGTGCAGTCTGAAACTAGCTGGTTGCCTTTGGAGTCACTTTTGCTGTCTGCTTGCTTGGCCTTAATGGGGTTTATTTTTTTTTGCCTACCCCAGACTGTTCATTTGGGTGCAGTGTGGAACTCCTTGCCACAGGATGTGGTGATGGCATCTGGCCTAGATGCCTTTAAAAGGGGTTTGGACAGATTCATGGAGGAAAAGACCATCACAGGTTACAAGCCATAAGCAACCTCCTGGTTTTAGAAGTGGGTTTTCTCTGTGCCAGGTGCAAGGGAGTGTCAATGGGAAACAGGTTGTCTTGTGCTCCCTGAGGCATCTGGTGGGGCCACTGTGTGACACAGGAAGCTGGACTAGATGGGCTTTTGGCCTGATCCAGCAGGGCTCTTCTTATGTTCTTATGTTTCATTTTTAACTATTTTGGTAACTTTTGGCAGGTTTCAGGTATTCCTGGAGGCAGAAATAGAAGTGTATCCTGAGGTAGCAGAAGTCAGCGGGTGAGCCAATACCAATCTCTAGAGGCTATCTGGCTCAGGGAGGCTAGCTGGTGAGCCCTCAGGCTTGGATTGCAAAGTCAACTTTAAAGGCTTTCTGCCTTGATGGAGGTGGTGCTGTCCAACTGCTTTGACTCTTCAGGGTTGGTGTTGAGAAGCTCAGGCTGCCTTTTGATGGACTGCAGCTTTGAGACAGGGTGGGAATGCCTGTAAAGGGAATACTGTAGACCAGTGTTTCCCAAACTGTGGGTCGCAGACCACCGGTGGGTCGCGACCCAATTTTTGGTGGGTGTTTGGTTTACAAGATGTTCCTCCTTTGGGACAGATCTGTCTATATTGGTGCCTTGTGTATATTTTTTTTATGTCAGCTGTAGAACTTGACTTCTGCCGTGGCAGACTAATGCGAGTTGATTCAGCAGTTCTTCAATTCTCAGAGCTTTGCCATGACTGGGAGTGATGGGCACGTTAGTGACTGCATATAAGTGATACAGGATCTTTTCAGAACAGAAATGTATTGTACCTAGAACATCCAAGTATGTGGGTCAGAAACAGGAAGGCATTCTAAGTGGAAAGTGCTTGTTTATATCCCATCTGTTGTTTACATTGTTTGTTTCTTTTAGTTTTTCAGTATGGTTTGAGAGAGTCTTTCAACATGTCTGATCTGCCATGCATCATGGCATCTAATCTAAAAATTCAGACAGACTGCTTTGCCCAGAAGCTGTCGTAACTTGTGCTTCTTGTTCTGGATCAGTAAATGGGCACAACTCAATGGCTTGGGGAACTGTCACTCATAATTGTGATTGCACTTTTTTTAGCGTTTCAAAACCATGCATATCTCCAATAGAATTTGATTTAACAAAAGGTTTTGCCCAACTTCTTAAGGGTTTCACAAACCATTTGATTAATTTTTTTTGGTTCTTCACTATGAACATCTGTTCTGATAGAAAGGTGGGATATAAATTATTTTAATGAACAAATGACTTGTTTCCTGTAGTATGGTAAAGCATCTTATGGTCTGGTTATCCTGGAATTATTGTCTGCTTTAAGCATTACATTTTAAAGTATACTTTTAAAATGGTGTGATATGTGTGCATTTGCCAAATGCATGCCTTTAGCTATATATATCATAAAGGATCCACCATGTTTTCCCATATGGGGAATAAAAAATGTTTGCCACTACACAATATGTGGATTAGATCTATGATGAGGTACTAGTTCAACTCAGAAGAATAGTGGAGCACACACTTAAGTGTCTTCCGTCTAGAAGCTGTCATTCATATTTCATACATTCATCCCCTTTTGTCGTGCCCCCCCCAGTGAACTTCTGTTACTAAAACTAATTGATACATATTTTATGTTTTGCCTCAGAATCTCCACCTACTTATTTTATTCAGAAATTGACATAAGGATAGGCCAGAGTCGCCTTATCATATTGCTCAATATAGTCTGCTGCTGTTGTGCATATTTTTATAAATAAGTACTAATGTTATCATTATGTATCTTGGGGTGGGATTAGTTTAGTTTGTCCTGTTTTCTTCAAAGAAACAAAATGGCATTTAATTTGAAGCGTTTGAGAATTTCAGTAAAATTACTGAGCTATTCCTGACCTAGGAGATGCACTGAATGATGATATTAGCGCTGAGTTTTCATCGCTTTTTTCTAGATTTCTTTTAATTCCACAGTCTGTAGTGACACTTCTTAGTATTCAGGTCTAAATGCATGTCTAATGTATCAATAGAGCCTGTGAAATGGTAAGCTCCTTCTGCTGGCACTCGAACACATGTTGTTGGATGATTGTGAACCCAATCCTATCCCCTGCTATGCTGTAGCATGCAGCTGCACCAAAAAGGCATGTGCTGTATGCTTATGGTGGAAGAGGCATGTGCTGTATGCTTGTGGTGGTGGTAGTGGTGGGGCAGCCCAAAGGCAAATGGGTAGCCTCCAAGTAAGCCCTCAGGCTACCTATGGGTCTCCTCAGATGTATGCCGCCCATTTTGGTGGCATATGGCCAAAGATGGAAAAGGGGCAGAGAGGTTTTCAAAAGAGACCTGACATGCACAATTGCTACTGGATCCAGCCCATCCTTCCCCTGAGATGCCCCCCTAGTTCTTCCCAGGGAACACCCCATTCTTCCCCCTTCCCGCCCCCGCTGCTGACTTACTGGCACGAGAGGATTCGTGAAGGCTGCTGCTGCGTGAGCAGTACCACTTGCCAATTCAGGCAGCAGCCCAGCAGCATGCTATAGAGCAGGGGTGGCCAAACTGTGGCTCCTGAGCCACATGCGGCTCTTTGATGTATAATGTGTGGCTCTCGTAATATATAAAAGGTAAATAAGAAATTTTCAAGCTTTATAATTATTGACCAGGTATAAACTGAGAGTCCACTGGATTAAAAAATAAGTTTAATGTTCGTGGTGAGTAAAGAATAGTTAAGAATAGTTAAGAATTTAAATGCTTCTTAAATATTGCAGCTCTCAAACATCTGAAGTTTATTGTATGTGGCTCTTACATTAAGCAAGTTTGGCCACCTCTGCTATAGAGCGTCATGTTTTGCGACACTGTAAGTTAGGCTGCGCTACCGGAACACATGTTCCGGCAGCGCAGCCCGATTATAGGATTGGGCTGTGTGAATATTAGCCTGGGCCTTGCTAGGTAGACCTAGTAACAAGTTTTCCCTGTGTGTGTGTGTGTGTGTGTGTGTTCCATACTGTTCAGTTTCTCATACACTCTGTCCATCAGCTTATTTGCCACCTACTCTTCAAGCAGATTATAGACTTTTAATAATGGCTGAGTCTTATCCATGAAATGCTTGATCTGAACAACATGAAAGGAAGAATGTGTTGTGTAAACATGCCAAGCAGTTTTGTAATCTGCCTTGCAGAGTCTGATTCATGCATGGTTTTTTTTCAACATATATCTTCTACGTTACTGTTTACAGCTGGTTGATACACTGATATCAGCTGATGCTTCTAACACTGTAGACCAGTAGTTCCCAAACTGGGAGGCGTGGCTCCCAGGGGAGCCACGAAAACCAGCCAGGGAAGCCGCGGAGTGCCACAGAATCCTCTCGGAAAACAGTGCAATGCCAATTGGCAGGCATCAACATCATGTAATGAGGAACCACGGCCAATAGTCGCCAGTGGTCAATGGAACCGCAGGTCGAAAAAGTTTGGGAAACATTGCTGTAGACATTAGTGCTAAATATGTTAGAACCCTTTGAGTCTTTTATGAATTCTGAAACAAAAATGTCAGTGTGGTCATTTCTTGCTTATTCAGCATTTGTTCATAGTACTGTGCTAATAACTGAGACTGTAAAATGATATAAGATATGATTGACTATTTAAGCTACTATAGCAATCTCAATTTTTTTTATGCTGTCTAAACTTGCTTAGGGGAGAGAGTGGAAAGACTACTGGCTAGGTTTTTTCTTCTATACAGGTATCCCCTGCTTAATTATGAACCACGTAATGACCACCTGGATATACGACAGCAGGCATCCTCCCCCCCAGGGCATCACTACACCCCCTGGGGGGACCATCGCCATGACACCTCCTGTGACATCACAAGCCCCACCCTGGGGTGATGTCACAAGCCCTGCCCCTTTCGGTGGCAATTTGGCAGCGGTGCGGCAAAAATGCACCACCCCCAAATTGCCTTTCGGTGGCAATTTGGCAGCAGTGCGGCAAAAATGCACCACCCCCGGCGTGTTTTTTTTTTTAGCCGCTTTTAGGCTGTTTGTGGCCCGGGCGAGTGGCCAAATCCCATTGCCACAAACGGCCTATAAGCAGCCGAAAAAACCCCACGCCGGCGGGGTGCATCTTCACTACACTGCTGCCGAATTGCCGCCGAATCCAGCGGCAAGTGCACACACACCCGACGCGTGTCGCCCCCTGCACCCAGGGGCCCATGGACCCCCCACCCCCTAATGACGCCTCTGCCCCCCCACCCCCGGAAACCCCTTGTGTTTATCTTGTGGTTTTCCTTGTCTTTTACCATGATGCCTGCAGGCAGCCCTGACCTATAGACCTCAGGTTGCATGCTGCCAGTCAGGCCTTCACTATGACAATAATTTGAGTTCCAAGACATTTGTATCCATACTGAAGTTTGTGGATCTCTCTTGGGAGTTGTATATGCACAGAGTGATTCTGGAAGACGTATTCAGTTATAGTAGCTGACTTAACTTGACTGCATGTTGAATGTCTAGAGTAATATTGTAAGAATAAGCTCAGTCCTAAAAACTATGGATTTATATGGTTATCTTCTGCTAAAGAAAGATAATCTTCTGTGGTCTAAGTTTTTCCAGACTGCTACTTTATTTTCCAGATCATACTGGGATACATAACTGTCCTAAAGATGATTCCCTTCTTACACAGGGAAAGTCAAAAGTCACTTACACAGTGCAGTCAAAGCACTTTTGCAACTAGAAAATTAGAAGGCCCAGCTTGTGGTATTGCTGTTTCATAAACTTAGGTTAGTTCTAAAACCTATGTCTCCCATGGCTAGAGGTGTGTGTGTGTTTTGGTGTTATTTTTTTCAAAAATTCTTGATTAAAAATGCAAATAGCGATGTTATGTGTTTTTATTTAACGCAAATAATTGTGTTATGTGTTTTTATTCCAATTTTTCTTTTTTCTTTTTTATTTTTTTAAATTTTATTTGCTTTTTAAGTGTTCAGATACACTATATCTGCACTAGATAGGTGATCGTGTCAGCAAATGCAGCAGTTAAGCCACTGTTTGTTTTTTCAAACAGTAGTATTCACAGATCCACTTTCTGCTTTGGATGCTTATCCAAAAGAGCAGATATACTGTACACTAGTGTTATAGGCTTCACATCAGGAGAATATCATGCATATTTTTGGTATCCTCAGTTTTCAGGCTCTCTGTTTTTTGGCCTATCTTTCCCCTGGACAGTTATGTTTCATTGCCCCCCCCCCTTCATGCATATTGATTTGAATCTCTACAAATTGAATCTTTACAAATATGAGCAGCATGAACAGCAGCTTGTTCAAATACAGCTCAAATACAACTACAAATACTGTGCTGTAAAAGAAATAGGAAATAAGAAACTTGCCTGCACTTGTTCTTGCCTCCGCCGCCTAGTGGTGGAATGCTGTATATGCAGCAAACAATACAGAACAGTACAGATCGGAGATAAGGAGCAGAAGCAAAGCAACCGGAAGCAACAGAACGGCCTTTGGAGCTGTTGGAGAGGCTCTGCAACTGTTCCAAGCAAGATACCTTACTTAAACGTACTGGCAGATTACTCAAAAGTAAGAAAAAGTAGTGATATTTTTTGGAATGGTTTTTCGCGTTATTTTGCGTTTAGAGCTAAAAATCAATTTTATATAGCGTTTTGAGTCAATCAATCAATATCTTTATTATGGTCAAAGACCAGCCTAGAACAGAAATAATACAAAAACCACACAAATGAGCAAATGAAATAAAGATATTAAACAGTTAAAGTTAAAATTACATTTAAAATTATCATCAGTCCAGGAAAGCAGCCACTCTAACAAATAATGATCCACAGATTACCGTATTTTTCGCTCCATAAGACGCACCCCCCAAAAATAGGGGGAAATGTCTGTGCGTCTTATGGAGCGATGTGTAAAAAATGTCTTCCTTAAACGTGTTTTCCGGCCACTTGGCCGCTTACCTGCTTGTTGTTCTGCAGCTCTGTCCCGCGTTGTCAGCTGTCCCCAGTCAGAAGCTCGAAGACGCGAGCCTCCCAGGCGCTGGACGCGACCAGGAGGCTCTCCGCAAACATCGCAGCAACTGCGATGTTTGCGCAAAGTTCTCAGGTGCTGGACGCGACCAGATTACCTGGGGTTGCTTGTTTCTGCAATTGCTGGCTGGTTGGTTTGTAAAGTGCATCTGAAGAGTCCTTTGTCTGTGTCTTTGCCATTGGTGGCATGATGAGTCAGTGGGTAGTATTGATGGTGCTGGTCCTTCAATCCTTGCTTGATTAAAAATGTGGCCCCTGTTACAAAATAATGGTCAACCTTAAGGACCATCTTCTCTTCTTGAATGTACCGTAGTATTAAGCACCACATCTGTTTTCTCTCTGCTTTTGTTTTCCATGCTTTCAGAAGTCAGTGAGGGATGGTGAGTGGGGATAGGGCCTTTTCAGTTGTGGTGCTCTGTCATTGGAATAGCTTCCTCAGGGAAGCTTGCCTGGTGATGAGTCCAATGCCTTTTTTGTGTGCCAGATGAAGCTCTTTTTCTTTGGCCAGGGCTATTTAGAGCTCTTAGTTCTGACTGTTTTTGTTGTTGTAGTAGTGTCCTTTAAATATCTGTTTTGTTTTTGCTATTTTAAATTATCAGTCTGTGGACTGAAGAAAAACCTGTTATTTTTCATGATAAATGGAAAGCTTAAGAACATCAGGGCCTTCAGTGATAGGCCTATTATCCAATATCCCAGTAAAAAAAAAAAATGACAAAGTACAGTCATGGGAATCTCACCTACAGACCTTCTGAGATTTAGAAACATTCAGAATGAAGCAAATTTTCCCACTGATTTCAAAACGTTCCATCAAAATTACGGCCCAATCCTATAGTTTGGAAGCACCAGCATACCGCTAGCAGTATGCTGGTGCAACGATGGCCCCGCAGTCACAGCAGTCCCTCTGCTGGCGGCGCAGCTGCATGCTGGCAGAACCCTGCCAGTGGAGAGGTGGGAAAGGGGCAGGGATCAGGGCAGGACAAGGCAGAGCCAGCAGCCTCCAGAGCCCTGTCTCAGGCTAGACATGCCCCCAGCAGCTCGTGGCATAGCTCTGAGGAGTCCCATTGGGGACCATGCAGCGGCCAACACACAGGCATTTGTGTCCTCATTCCACCCCTCCCAAATGGCCTCTCCCCTGAGATGGTGTGTTGAATGTAGCAGATGCTGCCCCGGCAACTCTGCGTACAACATGCTGTCCCTGGATAGGATTGGGCCATTAGAGGACCTCTAGATAAGCCAACCTGTATTCTGCAATTTGGTATCATTGTTGCTCAGCTCTAGGGCAGATGGAAGAGATATTACCTGTCATATTTAACAACATGTAGGCAAAAAACATATGAGTTTTATCTCAAGTAAAGTTTGGAATGCTAGGATCCAGATTGTGGCAATGAAACAGTATTGTAAATCTGTCTGTCTCTGTCTCTTTCATATCCCCTTTCTGGAGTTTAGCACTGCAAATATGGCCATTGTGTTTCCCGAGAGCGAGAAGTACCTGTGACAGATGGGGCATGGGGCACGTGGAGTCCCTTTGGAGCTTGCTCACGAACGTGTGGTGGGGGTATTAAAAATGCTGTTCGAGAATGCAACAGGCCTGAGTGAGTACATCAGCGCTGAACAATTTCACTGATGAAAATGTAGGATCATCCCTCCAAAAATGGAAGATAGGATCCTAATGTGCAAAGTGTAGCGATAAATTATATCTCACCGTGAAATGCATGAGAATGTCTTCAAAATATCTGTGCTTGGAGGTATCTTGTGTCAAGTATTTCAATCCTCAGTTTCTAATTGAATTCACCCAATGAAGATGAATGTATAAGGGGGTGCATGTAGCCCCCAGGAACCAGTTTGCCCCTGCCCTTCCCATTGTTGAGTTATAAACTGGACATTAAAATAAGGCTGCAATCCTAATCATGCTTACTTGAAAATTAACTCCCTCAAAGAAAATAGTATGCTCAGTAGGAGATAGTATGCTCAGTAGGAGAGCATTTGTGTGAAATATATAGCCCAATCCTATCCTGGGCTGGCCCCGAGCATGCAGCGGCGTTGGCGCAACCTCAACTGCATGCTGTGAGCTGCCTGGGGACCAGGCAGTGATGGAGAGGAGAGGTAAGTAAATTTTGTACTTACCTACTCCGTCATTGCCTGATCCCCAATGGGCTTACTTGGATCTTTGGCTGTCGTAAATCTGAGTGGGTTCTGCGGGCTTATCAAGCCCGGACCGGATGCATAGGATATTGGTGTCGCCACTGATATCCTCCCCAGCCCTCCCTTGACATGCCCCCGGCCAGTCCTGATCCCCACCCCAATCCTCCCCTGGAATATCCCGAAACACCCCTCTGCTGACCTACCTGATCCAGCTGGGGCTTGAGGAGTCCACACCCAGGGCCTCCAGCTGTTTGCACTAGCAGCCCCAACCTGTGCCAGCACAGCAGCTGCTGCACCAGCAGCCTAGGCCTCGTGGTGATAGAGTGCGAGTTCTGTCAGTTGAAGACCCTGATAGGATTGGGCCGATAATGTTGTATCTCTTTCAGAAATCTAGCATGTGGGATAAAGCTTCCCTCCTTCAAAAATGCATTTCACCTCTGCTTTGTAACTGTCTCCCTTTTTCTGGCACTACTTGTCATTGCTGATTCCAACTTGACGAAGTCCCTATGTGAAGAGCATTTTCATAGAGGAAGAAGAATGTCTCTCAGAGTCGTAGCAAGCCGCCCCCCTACTGGGGACAGCAGGCCACAATGATGCCCCCAGGAGGCCCCACCCCACCGCATGATGTCGCTGTGGAAGCCACGCCCCCTGCGGTGACGTCACACGGCCTGTGACAGACTGCAAATGAGCCCAGGGGCGAGCGGGAGGGCAGCAAAAGCCTCCCCCGGCCCCCGGAAGCCTCGGCAGCAGCGCTGCGAGGCTCGCTGGCGCTGCTGAGGGCAGCAAAAAGTAGAAAATCCGACTGCCCGTGCAAAGGAACGAACGGTAGCCCGCCCAAGGGCAGAGCCCATCTGAATCTGGAAGTGGCCCGGTAACCTACTCACCGAGAAGAGAGCAAACCAAGCCTCCGCCAGATGGTGCAGCAGGGCAGGCACCCGCCCGCTGCCATGGGCCACCTCTGGTCAGGCGGCATGGAGGAGAGAAGTGGAACTAAGGAAGTGGCTCTGTGCACCTGGGGCCATGACACAGAGGCTCAAGACTGCTGCAGGGAGGGAACCCCGGCCAGGAAGGAAGTGCAGGCAAGCCGCTAAAGCGGCCTGCGAAGGAGCCGCCGGACTCCAGAGCGGCGCAAAGGAGCCGGGAACATGGGGGTGGGATGGCAGCAAATGCCTCCCCTGGCCCCCGGAAGCCTCGGCAGCGGCGCTGCGAGGCACACTGCCGCTGCCGAGGGCAACAAAAAGTAAAAAGCAGTGGGCGAATGAGCCGCAGCCGCCACCAGAACGGACGTAGGGTTGTGTTTGATGCCCCCCCAAGCCTGCTGTCCAGGGGCGGTCCGCTCCCCCCATTCCGACACCTCTGTGTCTCATATCACATTTGTACCACTGAACCATGAGCTGTCGATCGAAAGGTCGGCAGTTAGAATCCGCGACGGGGTGAACCCTTGTTGCTTGGCCAGCTCTTGCCAACCTAGCAGTTCCAAAGCATGTTAATGCGAGTAGATAAATAGGTACCGCTTGCGGGAAGGTGAACAGCACTCCGTGTTCCAGCTGCATGCTACGCGCTGTGGCAAAGAGAGTCATGCCGGTCACATGACCACGGAGGCGTCTTCGGACAACGCTGGCTCTTTGGCTTTGAAATGGGGATGAGCACCACACCCTAGATTCGAACACGACTGGACTTAATTGTCAGGGGTCACCTTTACCTTTTTATGCTTTATTAAGGGGCCGCGGTGGCTTAGTGGTTAAGATGTTGAACTGCAGACTGGAAGGTCAGTAGAACAGCAGTTCAAGACCCAAGTGCCACATGATGGAGTGAGCTCCCGTCTCCTGTCCCAGCTCCTGCCAACCTAGCAGTTCAAAAGCAAGAAATTGCAAGTAGATAAATAGGTACCGCTGTGGCGGGAAGGTAACAGCGTTCCATCAGTCCACATGACCACAGAAGTGTCTTTGGACAGCACTGGCTCTTCGGCCTTAGAAACTGAGATGAGCACCGCACCATAGAGTCGGACATGTCTAGCTTTCGAGCAGGGGATACCTTTACCTTTACTATGCTTCAATATTATTTATTTATTTAAGATATTTCTATCTTGCTCTTCTACCCCCATATGGACCACCTGTATCTTATAACTGATATTAAAACACACACATGCACATACCAATATAAGCAGACTAAATTAACATATCAAAGTAATATAAAAGACAATAATGACAATATAAAAATCATCCTTCTTACAGAGCTGTTGGTGTTTATGTCGCCACTGTGTAGTCAGAGAGACATGATCCATACTTAAAGGGGAAGCAGCAACTGGGGTTGGCAATAGTGGTTCTCTGCTGTGGTATACACACTTTGCTGTGCGTATATATGGAGTGCACATTGTTTTACCAGTCTGCATGCGAGTTGCATGCCACCTCCTTTATGGAAGGGGTTTCTTCGTAAGGTTGGTGTCACAACTGAAGCAGCCCTAAATTTAAAAAAAAACTGATTCTGAGCCTGTTCACCAGAACTGAGCTCCAGAAACTGGTTTCAGTGCCAGGCTTACTAAACCCCATGAAGTATTATTTACTTATTTATTTACAGTATTTCTATCCCGCCTTTCTCCCCGAAGGGACCCAGGGTACTCCCCGGAAGTACCGTATTTTTCGCTCCATAGGACGTATCGCACCATAGGAAGCATGCATCCTATGGAGCAAAAAATAGGGGGGGGAAGGAAAGGGGGAAAAAAGGAAAAAATACTTACGGGGGCTTCGGGGAGGCCTGCGCGACCCTCTGCAGGCCTCCCCGATCTTCATTTCGGCACTAAATGGCTATTTTCGACCATTTCCAGAAAACCGGAAATGGCCGAAAATGGCCGTTTTTTGCCGAAATGAAGATCGGGGAGGCCTGCAGAGGGTCGCACAGGCATCCCCGAAGCCCCCGTAAGTATTTTTCCCTTTTGGGGGGGGGATTCGCTCCATAAGACACAGGCTTTTCCCCCCTATTTTTTGCGGGGGGAAAAGGTGCGTCTTATGGAGCGAAAAATACGGTAATAAGAATGCTTCAAATCACTTGCAGGCATCTTTCCCTTAGTCTTGAGAGATCATAGACTGTTCTCATGTTTTGGAATTAGGAATTTCAGGTCAAGATGAAGAAGGAGTTCCAGTGCTGTTTGACAACCTGAATCCAGTTGTGCTATAGTTTTTGATACATGCTCTGAATTCAAACTTGGAATCTGGGATTTTTTAAAAAAAACCCACTGTATTATTTATTGAAAATATTTCTACTCTGCCTTTTGGTTCTAGGAACTCACAGCAGCTGACACACAGAATAAGAACAATAAACAAAAATTACAACGTAGATTTAGACAATGTCAGTTTATGCAGAGCCAAATACCTATTGAAACAGATAAATTTTTGCTACTAGTTGAGAACCAAGATCAGAGAGAGCCAGACTTGCATGTGCCCCATGGCATTTTCCCTTGAACAGCAAGCCCTCAGGCTCGTATGTCAGACATTTCAAACTGCTTTTGAAAATCCCCTCAGTTTCAAAAGAGATTTAGCATATGACACAGGAGGAGGTTGGTTTTTGGAAAACACAAATTCAAAGACTCATGGACCACACAAAACTAATCACTTGATTCTTTGGATCTGACCATGGTCTGTACAAATTAAGGCTGTTTTTTTTAACTTTTTGTTCGTACAGAATATGGTTGGATCCAAAGAATCAGGTGACTAGTTTTATTAGACATTAAAAACGATGCAGGAATATTGCATTCATAAACTTCAGGAGAACAATTGTTAAGGGTGTTGGTCAACCACTGTCTTCCCTTTTCAAGCTGTTGAGTGAGCAAAAATTGACATGGACCTAATAAGCTTGGGGGATGATGAAGTCAATAACAGTTACAGTTTCTGCATTAAATTGTTTTTCCAGACAGATACAGCAAGTTGCTAAAGTTCAGATAACTCCTTCTGAACAGTTCTGTTGGTTTGATAGTTCGATGTTTGTGGTGAACATGCATTGCTGCGGGATAAACGGGAAGCATGTGATGTCCGTGGACAATATAAAGAAATTCAAATGTTGTGAGGACTGGTGTTGGCATGCCATTTGCGTTCCTGTCTCATTGAGTCATAAAAGTATGCGTCTTAAATGGCATTTCAGCCATTATATGTTGCCCTCAAAACCCAGAATCCGTCTCCACACGTTCCAGCTATGGTAGTTAAAATCAGAAACTTCCAAGTGTCTTTGAAGATTTGCATTCTAACCAGTCAGAATGGGAAACTCTGAAGCGTCTTTGGAGATTCCAGTTCTGAACAGTCAGAATGCAAAAGCACTAGGTGTTTTAGTGCAGCATCTCTCAAGAGGCTTGGGAAATTCTTATTTTTACAAGTTGAAACTTGTTCTGACGCATTTCATGTTTTTACTGTAACACATACACGCGCGCGCACACATGCCACGCCAGTGTATGCCCATGTATTCTGGTGCAACGATGGCCCCACCAGCATAGAAGTCTGCCCATTGACGGACGTGCAACAGATGCTGATGTAGCACCAGTGCAATGCTGCGCTGACATAGCTTGGATGCTGATGCAATTCTGCCAATGTAGAGACCAGATCAGGGAGGAGATTGGACTGTAACGTGGGAGGGATGTTGGTAGAATGAGAAGTTGACATATAATAAGAACATAAGAAGAGTCCTGCTGGATCAGGACAGAGGCCCACCTAGTCCAGCTTCCTGTATCTCACAGCAGCCCCACTCTCAGGGAGCACACAGACCACAAGATAACCTGTTTCCTGTTCTCACTCCCCTGCACCTGGCACAGAGAAAACCTACTTCTAAAGCCAGGAGGTTGCTTATGGCTTGTAACCTGTGATGGACTTTTCCTCCATGAATCCGTCCAAACCCCTTTTAAAGGCATCTAGGCCAGGTGCCATCACCACATCCTGTGGCAAGGAGTTCCACAGATGATTACATGTTGGGTGAAGAAATATTTGCTTTTGTCTGTTCTAACTCTCCGGCCACTCAGTTTTAGTGGATGTCCCCTGGTTCTGGTGTTGTGTGAGAGGGAAAAGAACTTCTCTCTATCCACTCTCTCCATCCCATGCATAATTTTCTCCCATTTTCAGTCCACCCCTCCCCTAGCTCTCTTCAGACCCATAGGCCATGAGGGAACCTACACAGGTAAGGGAAACATATTTTCACTTACCTCTCACAGGCCTCTTGATTGATCCCCACCACCATGGCATGCGGCGTGCAGCTCCATGGCATGCCTGCATGGTACCGTGTGGCAGGAGATAGGATTGGGCTGTCAATGAAATAAGATCTTTTAGATATTGAATGCAGAAGTTTCAGCTGCAGAATTTAGGCTCAAATGAAATTTGAGGTTAATTTAGAATTGTGCTGAGACAAAATGCCTGTGGACATTTTGATAAAGTTAGAAGGATGTTTATGATTAGTGTCATTGCTCAGGGAACTATTGCATATATCCAGTTCCTTTCCATCAGCTGTCCCAAGTTGCCTGAGGCAAATATCTTAGCGGAGCACATCATCTGTGAAAGCAGTGGGTATCCTGGAAGTTTATCCCAGAAGTTTCAAATTTATAACATGAGGAAGAAATGAGTGCATTATAAGGCAGTTCCCAAAATGTATCTCAACGTCCGGAAAAAGCCTTTATGTGATTTCCTTTACAATCTAAATATCATTCCAGATTAACCTTGCCAAATATGTACAGGTTGAGTATCCCTTATCTGGACTGCTTGGGAGGGAGAGTTGTCTGGATTTTGGAATATTTGTATAAATATAATGAGATCTTGGGGGTGGGACCCAAGTCTAAACATAAAATTCATTTATGTCTTATATACACCTTATACACATAGCCTGAAGGTAATTTTATACAATATTTTTAATAATTTTTGTGCCCCAGCATGCCTTGTGCTATGCCAGACAGGTGCTAGAAAAAGTCTTTTGTTTTGTTTAGCCCCCCAAAATGTCTGGATTTCAGAATAGTCTGATTTCAGATATCCAGATAAGGAGTAATCAACCTGTAATAACTCTACCTACTTCAGTAAGGCTTTTTGATTCGATAACTAGCTTTTTGGAAGGCGCTTTTTTGGCAACTTCTCAAAGTGTTGGTATGTGTTTTAAGTTTTTATTTCACCGTATTGTCATTTTTATGTTACCATGTTGCAGAGATCTTGGGGCAGATGTTGGAAGTATGTCATATAGAGTGCTTAAACTAGAGTCCCAGACTGGAAAGGAGATTCATCATAGTCTTCTGGGTCATACTCAGCCCTTTTCATCCATGCCGTCAGAACACTTTCATTGCTGCTGTCTTCACCACTTAAGACTGGGTTTGCTTTGCATTGCTTTGTCTCACACCAGGACCCATGAGAAAGGGTAAAGGAGGTAAATTGTACCTGGACCCAGGTTCAAAAAAGGGGGCCTAGGAGCCAAAGGAAGGGCCCCAGAAATTTCCTAGGATCTCAGCTGACCTCATGGAGAGTGAAAGATGGAGACCAGGCCAACTGGGAGGCCAGGTCTACCAGGCAGGTAGAGCTGGGTGCCACATTGGGAAGCCTGGTAGACCTGCCTGGTAGACCTGGGCTCCAGAGACTTTTCTGGCTATTACTACCCTCCCCTTGCCCCATTTTGCCCTTTTGCCTTTGAGAAGGGGCCCAAAAGAAAACTTTGTACCCCATGATAAAATTCTTCTCAGAGGCTCTGTCTCACACTACCTTTTGGAAGCAGAGTTGAAGAGCAGGTTACCCAACCCTTGCCCCTTACTCACATAATTGCATCAGCAGTTTGGTTGAACAGATGTGGGGTGGCAAAATGGGAGAGCGCCTCTCTCAGCACTTCCAAATTAATCAGTCAAGCTACTGCCTGCTTTGCTTACGTTGATGCATATCTTTATACAAGTGGCTTGTATAAAGAGTTGCAGGGTTGTGTGTAGAAGAAGGGAGGAAAAGGGGAGCTGGCATGGGAAAGGGACGCTCTTTCGTTGCAGCTGCTTAGTTCCCCTCTCTTCCAATTAAACCTGATGAGCCAATCAGTAATAAAACATTAAACACCCACAGTTTTACCTTGTCTGCTTTTGCTGCCAGTGCTTTTAAAATGTTCTGACAACTACATGAACAAGCACTTTGTAGAAGTGTAGCAAGCCACAAGTGACTTGCAAGCAGACTATGCTTTAATAGAATTCAAAGAAATGATCAGACTACTAGACCAACATCTGTCTGCCTGGGTGGTCAAGGTGAAATGAAAACTTAAGGACTCAATCCTATACACACTCACATGGGAGTAAATCCCACTGAACTTAATGGGACTTCTTTCTAAGTAGGCATGTTTAGAATTGTGCTGTAAGCAAAGCTGCTACAGTACCTCCACTGCTTGGTACCAGTGTTCTTGCTGGATACTGTATCAGAGCACTGGCGTCGCTGCAGGGGGGCGCAGCTCTAAGTTCCGCCGCAGTCCAACCCTCCGTTACTTGGGTGCACGAAGCGGCCCCGCCCCCTCGTCTCTGGAACCATTCAAGGTGGTGAAAGCAACGCACAGGAGTGCTTTCACCACCTTGAATGATTCCGAAGGAAAGGGGCGGGGCCGCTTCGTGCACCCGTGTAACGGAGGGTCGGACTGCGGCGAAACTTAGAGCTCCGCTCCCCTGCAGCGACGCCAGTGTATCAGGGAACATACTGCAGCAAAATCTCCTGTAAAGGGAAACCTTGCCTCACCCACCATTTAGAAATCTGTGTCGACCAGGATATATATATGGCTTTTATGTGATGCTTTAAATAGTATTCTTTTAATATTTTAATGCTAAACTGCCTTAAAGCTTTATAGATGTTTTTAAAAGTAATTAAAAATTGAAAACCAGTCGCTAGGCACACACCCCACTACTCCAAAGATCAAAAAGAGAACAGAAATGTGTTTATACTGATGATATAACTATGATACTGAGGGCGCAATCCTGACTAGGGATCTGGCCAGCGGACCCAGGGCCACCCGCCAGATCCTGTGCACCGACTGCCCGGTGCATGCCGGGAAGGTCTACTCGGGGCAGGGGACACTCATCCCCTACCCCAAGTGTAAACCCAGGCCGGCCCTATTGGCCTCCTTGGATTTCTGCCAGCTAAATAGCTGGCGGAAGTAGATGAGGCCATGTAATGTCATAGCCGGCCCGGCGGGGACGGGGATATGGCCGAGGCCACCCCCACCCCCTCCCGGGCTGGCTAGGCCAATGGTCCCCCTCCCTGGCCGGACTGCCCACACGGCCAGCGATGGAGCGCTTACCTTCCGTCGCCGTTCGTGTGGAAATCCAGCTTTGGAGTGAGGGAGGCCGGCCTTGCGCCAACCTCTCTTACTCGCAAGTCTTACTTTACAGCACGTTCGCGATGTCATCCGGCGATGGAACGCTCGTTCCGGCGACGGACGGTTTTCCAGGATTGTGCTGCCCATGTAGACAAGACAAGCTACCATGAAATGGAAGAAGCATATAACTAAGAACCTGGGTTCTTGAGTTTAACCTAGTGGAAAATTCTTCTTGATTCCAAATATGGTAATTGGACGTATCCTGAACACATGAGCAGAAACTAGAGAAATGAGATTGGGCAAAATTCCCCATTCAACAACATGTAGCTATTTGTTGGTGCAGAAGAAGTGGAACAGAGGGCAGTCTTGTGTAAGGAGGTGAAAAGCGTTGGCCCCCTTTAGCGGGCCGGCGCCGATTGCTCGGCTCCTCTCCCGGCTCGCTCAGGTGAAGGCGGGGGAATCTGGACAGACGATTGGCTGTCGAGGTTATGGGGCGGGACTGTGGAGGCCAGGAGCGAACGCTCCTTTCAGCACTTCTCAGTCGCGCCCCGAAGCCGGAAACCCAGCCCACCCTCCCGGCTTTTAGTCTGAGATTAGCTGGTTGCTTGTCTTGGGGGCCGGGTAGGATTTTTTTCTCACAGCCTGATTGGCCTTTGGCTGTGGGTTTTTTCGCCTACCCCGGACTATGATACCCTGGACGTTGGTACGTGGAGGGTTACATAAAGTTAGGATATAACATTGGTCACTCTAGGTAAGTAGCGTGCGGGGGGGGGGGGTAACCAGGGTGGCTTATACTTGGCATACATCCGGAGGTAAGCAAGGCCATGGGGCGAGCCAGAACTGCTCAGACGATGCTGACCTGGATCGATGAGGCTGGCTGGCAAACCGCTGGACTGGAAGGGCAAAGACCACCTTAAGGCTTACCTAGGGGGGTCTGTGCTGTGCAGCTGCCTCAACCCACACACAGATTGAAAGGAAGTTCCACTGTGAAACTGATGAGTAGTAGTTTAGTAGTAGTTTAGAGCAAAACCCAGTTTATTGCAGTTTCTGACAGTTCTATATATGCATATAGTGTTTGGAATTGAACACTTACTGTGGGTATCCTGCAGACCCACAGTAAGTTGCATGTGGATTAGAATCCCAGACATTATTGTTCACTCTCTTTGCATAAAACAGGGATGGCCAGCATTTCAGCAGGTGCAGCTGTTTTAGCAGCACCATCAGCAATTGCAGCTGCCAAGATTCTGTCTTCTACACAACTCTTAAGAACGCAGAGGCCCTAATGGTGCAAGGATGGCCACCCCTGGCATAAAACATCCATGCCATCTTAATAAAAGCTTGTTTTAAGAGGATCACAATTTGAAAAACTTAAGGATACAATTTCAGACTATTACGTTCACTTTTCACTATGTAGGGAAGTATATTTCCAATCACCATATCTTCTCTTGAGTTAAATGAATTCTCCAGTATTCATTGAGACCAATATGGGTCATTAGACTCTGTACTGGATTTCAACCTTGGAGTTAAAAATCATGATACTGGGTGACAGGGCCTTGACCAGGGCCCCAATCTCAGGACTTCTACATATGTGGCATTTATTTCTCCCCACATAGATATTATGAAGCGCAATATACTGTATTTTGCAACAAGTACATGGATTAGACAGCTACATGCGACCCCATCTGCCTTCTTATTGGAAGGTCTGTCAGTGGTCTTTAGAATCAATCAGGTCTCCTTAATACTGCTCAGTAAATGCCCGCACAGCAAGTACTGTAAATCAGATCCACATTTGTGCTGCATCAGGTTAAATGTAGCGTGCATATTTTGATCTGCCCAGTGCTGGACAACACCCCTGCTTTTGGAGATTCAAGCAGGCCGTAAAATAGCAGGTTTATTGAACCCCTGGTACTGGTAGCCTGCCTTACATGGCTTGTTGGCTTTGATTGGCTTGATGGGCCATACATTTTATAGATCTGTTCAGGTTGCAAATTGTTAGCTGTGCAGAGAGAGAGATTGAACACATAGCATATTATCTCTTTTAAGGCTGCATGTTTTGTTGTGTTTTTCTTCATGCCTTGCAAACAGAGGAAATGTGTTATTCTGAAGAGCTAGTACCTCATTCAAAACAAGTGGCAAACTGATACTTAACATTCTGGCTGGCTTGGGGACAGCATGGTGACTTTCAAAGACTGCTGTCTCAGTGTCTAAATTGGAAAGGAACAGCTAACTTGCCTCAGGTTGCTGGAGTTATAGAGATCCTGAAAGGAGTAGTCCTAGTTTCAAAAACTGGTGGGCTGAGGATAAAAACTGTATTGAAGGGTTTTTATGCTGTCATTTGTAAATATATATATTTCTAATTTTATTCTTTTTTAGACCCAAAAATGGTGGGAAATATTGTGTAGGACGCAGAATGAAATTTAAATCCTGTAACACTGAACCATGTTCTAAGCAAAAGAAAGATTTCCGTGAAGAACAATGCGCAGTCTTCGATGGGAAGCATTTTAACATTAACGGACTACCTCCTAATGTGCGCTGGGTTCCTAAATATAGTGGAAGTAAGTGATCAAGGGAGCAGTAGCTGATTTTTAGGGTAGGCATACCTATCCCCCTGCCCTTCTGCCAGCTTAATGATATGTGCTGTCCTTAGACTAAGGCTGACTCACAGAACCATTTTTAAGATAAAAGCATTATCATGAGGTGCCTTTCCCACTTACTATTCATGGAGCTAATTAGTCTCACAAAAGTTCACCCACATGATTAAATAGCATTGCCATATCCTGAAACGTTAATCAAACAACTATGGACAAAATCACTAGAGATTTTCAGCATGTGGTAACTGCAATCTTGCAAGTAAACTCTTTGAGGGGGAAGTCTCTTTGCAGTGACTTGGGCAAAAATCGGGGGCGCTTCGTGCTCCCACGTAATGGAGGGTCTGAACGCGGCGGAACTTAGAGCTCCGCCCCCCTGCAGTGACGCCAGTGCATTCAAGTGTCATCCAAACTAGCCTTTTGTTTACGCTTTGAACCAACTTAATCTTCTCTGGAGTTCTTACTTCCATTGACCAGTTTATGGCCAAGTCCCTGTCTGGTGGAAGCAACCCATCGGACTGTAGCTTCTCTCTGTTTATATTCCCGTGGTAACCAAACTAGTGTGCAGCCCAGGATATAAAGGATCAGCTCTTTTGGTCAAGGAGATGCCAGCAGTCAATTTCCTCAATATAGGCATGTGAGGAAAGGGACAAGGATTGAGAACTATGGAAGAATGACAGATCAGCTTTCACCATGCAAAGTAAAAGAATGGCATTAAAATAACTTTATTGTTATTATTGTTATTATTGTTATTATTGTTGTTGTTGTTGTTGTTGTTGTTGTTGTTGTTATTATTATTATTTTGCCTTGGCAGTTTTAATGAAAGACAGGTGCAAGCTCTTCTGCAGAGTGGTGGGAAATACAGCTTATTATCAGCTCAGGGACAGGGTTATTGATGGCACCCCTTGTGGCCCAGACACAAATGACATCTGTGTACAAGGACTTTGTCGGGTAAATATTTCCGTCTTTTATTTAACTACTAGATGACTGTCTTCAACTAAGTCTCCATCTTCCTCTCACATGAGCTGATAATGCTATTTCATATTCTTTATATTAAGTCACCCAAATGAACCTCGTTATCTGGTTAACTTGTAATATTTCCCTTTCAGGGTTCTATTTCATGTTCTCCCTGATTTATCACAATATTTATTGCATTTGACTTAATCCCCAAATAATGAAATAATGAAACATTTCAAGCTTGGGTGGAGTGGAGGGCTTATTCCCCATGTAAATGCTATGGCAGGGAGTGATGCCTCTAATCTCTGAAGTACGTGATATGTGCCACAGTTTAGAGGCATCAAAGGGCCCAGTGTAAATTCTCTTTGAATTGCATACAGGGGCCAAAATGAACCTCTAGGGATTGAGCACTGAAAATCCAGTCTCCCCCTCTTATGGAATCTGCTGCCATTTATTCAAAGGAGCTATCCTCTTTGTGAACATTGCTGTGTGTGGAAAGCAGAGCAATCAGAAATTAAAGTGCCTTCCTGTTTCCTGTGCTTCTCTGAAATGTCTGAACTAGAGCTTCCCTTCCCCATGGAGAGATTTGCAAGACTCACTTGCACAAAACGTATTTGTGTTAAAATATTTATACCATGTTCTTCTGTCAAAAAAACCCGTCAACATGGTTTACAATAATGTTGCGGAAGAGACTCCCTGCGCGTTGTCTTCGCCGCTCGGACTGGTTCCGACGGTGAGTGGGTGGGGCCACCATGGAACGGAGTGGTTACTGCTGGGCAAGGCTTACCGTTCCGCCCCACCTCTAGCAACGCCAGTGCTTAGGCTACATATTAGTGAGGTTGTATTGTATGTTCAACACGATTTGTCACAAAATTGCAGGTGGCTGCATTAATCCATTGGAATAAAAATCCACAATCCAAAATAGGGTAATGCCTTTATTAGAATCAACTCAAAAGCAAGCTTTCGAATGCTATAGGACTTTTTGTCAGGCTAGATGGTAAACAAAAGAAGAGGTATAGAGTGGGGAGATGTTGTGGGTTCCCCAATAGTCTGCAGTTTTGTAAATCATAAGATGGAGTTCAGGAAGTTTTCATGCAGACTTGAATCAGCCTCTGAATGGGGTGAGATGGTTTCAGTACCCACACAGGACTGTTGAGGCAAAAGAAACAAGCAAAAAAGTGATTGAACCACTCCATATTCTGGAAATAAAAAGTATGCAAGTTAACTCAGTTCAGTTTTATCAAAAATGTTTTATCAGAACTATTTACTGAGATGCTGTACAGAAGAAAAAGGAAGAGTTATCAGAATGTAAAAAGGATACCACCTGGAAAGTAGCCGTTCATGAAATATTGGACATTTATATATTGTAAAAAAAAAAAAAAACCATTAGGGGGGTTGAGAAAGCCTACCCATGTAAACCGCCTTGGATTAAAGTCGGAGGAGAAATCCAATGACCAAGAAAGGCAGTATATAAATACTGTATTATTATTATTATTATTATTATTATTATTATAAGAGGGGAAGCATGATTCGCAACAGTTGGCTTTGTTACATCATGCAACGTGAGCACCGAAATGTGGATGGTGCTCCAATGAGCAGCTGTAGCCCAATTCCATTTTTATTTTATTGCTCTGTTTTATAAACTTACAGTTCACCTTTTATTGTAATGTATTTCCAGGGCACTTGGGTCAAAAGGTCTGCCTGCATTACTTTATCACAGGGTTGCATCAGGTTATGTGCCTAGTGACGCTGACACATTTTGATAACCAAGATGTGCTCCTGTGAGTGTAGTTCCTGTAGCGCTTTGCACCTCCTCCCCTTCTCTCCCCCGATCTCAAGTAGTTTTGCACTTCACATGGCAGCCCTGGAAGAGACTCATTTTTCGAGCTCTAATTGGAAGGTGGTTATAATTACAGCTTAACCGAGGCTATTGAAAAAGAAAGAATGAATGAGACTGTCAGAGGCCTACACTGGCAGATGTATGGTTTTAATTTGGCGCCCTGTAAATCCTATCCTGTTTTCATATTTGTTCAATCTAGTTCTAAACTTTTCTTTCTCTAAAGCAAGCTGGATGTGATCATGTGCTCAATTCCAAAGCGAGAAGAGATAAATGCGGTGTGTGTGGCGGCGATAATTCGTCATGCAAAACTGTTGCAGGGACATTCAATACAGTGCACTATGGTAAGAATCTGTAACTGAAACCTCTGCTACAGAAAAGCCCAGGGATAGAAAACCCTTTACCACACACAATGCACTCAAAAACATTTAACACCAAAATGTACAAAACTCCCAAACTACTACTAGATCTTTTGTTTTCTTGCTACTTCATTCTGACCTTAAACGTATGGTTTATTTGATGCCATACTGAATATTTGCAGTACTTTTTTATTATGCCCATGTAAATGCAAGGGATACAAATGCATTTTAAGTTTGACTTTCTAGTTTATCTTCCCAGGTTATAACACTGTGGTACGCATACCGGCTGGTGCTACAAATATTGATGTACGGCAGCATAGTTACTCAGGGAAACGAGAAGATGATAACTACCTTGGTAAGATGTGATGGTTGTTAGCAATTGTTAACTCTTGTTATTTTCTTGATGTACCTATATTTTCATTACAGTGCTGGGTTGGAAAGTTCCAACTGTACTGGTGCCAACTGCTGGGTTGGAAAGTCTTTCTCCCTCCAAGGTCCCCCCCTTCTGAGGCAGGATGTACCACAAACATTCTAACAAAGAGGTTTCCAACCTATGATTCGTGTGCCAGTGGTGGTACATGGACCACAGGCTGGTGGTATGCAAGCTGCCGGCGGCCAAGATGGCGGCTGCCATCTTGGCTGCGCGGCACCACGTTGGAGCCCCAAAAGTGACAGAGCTCGAGCGCATGGGCTCTGAGCGCTGGGGATGGCCCTCCCACCCTCCCCTGTGTCTTACCTTCCTTTTCTGAGCTTCGGCACAGCCGCGAACCCAGAAGAAAAGGCAGGGGTATAGAAAGAGGGATAAGATCCAGCATGTGCAACTGTCATTGAATCCACGACCCCTGATTCCTTCTCCAACATGTCCCGTTACTCCCCCTCCCCACTCACAGATCACCCACTGCACCGGCTTACCTGTATTAGAGCAGGTTGTCAGCTGCAGCAGTAGGCTAGTGATGCTGATGCTGCTTTTGCGGCAGTGGCTCAGAAATAGCTGCTGGTGCCACACTCTCTGTGTTGTCGAAAACCTTGTGTTCTACTGTCATACAGCAGATGATAGGATTTTGTTGTCAGATATCTTACACCAATGAGACGGTGGGTTCCACTGTGTCTTGGCTGAGTCTATTCAGTGAGAACATCAGTTATGGTGGCTTGTTTGTGGCAAGGGTGGAGATCATACTTTAGAAGGAATTTGATCAGGAGTTAGACAGATTTATGGAGGAAAAGTCCATCACAGGTTACAAGCCATATACAAGGGTATATGCAACCTCCTGGTTTTAGAAGTAGGCTGTATCTGAATTCCAGATGCAAGGGAGTGGCGACAGGATACAGGTATCTTGTTGTCTTATGTGCTCCCAGAGGCATCTGATGGGCCACTGTGAGATACAGGACTAGATGGGCCCTTGGCCTGATCCAGCAGGGCTCTTCTTATGTTCTTACCTTATGTATGTTCTTATCACATCTTCCAGTTTGAGATGTGTCACCATTTTGTTTTGCTCCTTCACCCTCCCCCCCCCCAGAAAAGGGTCTCAAATTTTCTATGGACTCTTTGGCTCATCAAACCTGCCCATATGTGGAAAACAAATAGTTGCTGTGGGCTGTGATGGTTCCCCTGGCCTGCCTCAAATCAGTATTTAGTTCTTATCTCTTACCATCCTGCGCAAAGAATCCTTTCATTTTTATGTGGAGCACTCCTTTAGGGCAATGTAATAGCTGTGATGGGTGAAATGGTGGGGAAACTAACTTAGGAAATTAACTACATAATCGCATTAGTGTGAAGTTGTGCAGCAGACTGTTGTTTTCAGGAAACCGTCCCTTTTAAGAAAGCTTTCAGAGTTTTAAGATTTTGGCATTTTTGTGCATAGCTTAAGCTTGGCATGCAACAAAATACGAAATATGATGCTGGCCAAGCACCTTCTAATTCTTCGCTGTAAGGTTACCTATGCAAGGTTACCTATGTAAGGTTACCTACGCTGTAAGGTTACCTATTGTTGTTTTTTATAGCTGAGGGGTGTGTGTGTGTGTGTGTGTGTGTGTGAGAGAGAGAGAGAGAGAGAGAGAGAGAGAGAGAGAGAGAGGCTTCTATAATATGACGCTGAGGATAAGAGAGAGTGAGCTAATGCATGTATATGAGATACAAAGCCTGACTGTGTCCATAGGCTATGTGGAAGATAACAATGACTGTATGTGTGCATGAGCATCATAGAAATGTGTGTTTTGAAGTTAGGTATCATGTTTGTAGATTCCAAAGTTCAAACATGAGGTCATGTATGTTTATTGATTTATGCTTGTTATGCATGTATCTGCATACAAAGCAAGTGTGCTCCAGGGAATTTGGGGGGGCAGACCTAACAGATGTATCTGTTGCATTCCTGAGATGCAGTATGTGAGTAGAGGTGGAGTGGCTTGATATAGGGTATCTATTATTTATTTATCATTTTTTAAAGGAAACCTGGCCTGCTGGCTGTATTCATGCTACCACATGAAGGACCAATATTTAGGAGCAAGCTTTAGGAATTCTGCCTGAGGAGTAATAGAGACTTGAAACATTTTGTCTCAGCGGTATGCCATAAGGCACAATAATCTTAAACTGCTAGCTGAGCAACTATAGCAGACGTTTCCCCAATAAATTAAAAATTGTTAAAAAAATTTAAAAAATTTAAAAAATTGTTGTGTAACCTGTGACTGAAGGACAAGGCAGCTCACAGTTCTCTTCCACAGTAAAGTTTGGACTATGCCTCACAAACCAACAAAAATTAACCTCACAAACCTCACAAATTTTAACTCACAATTTTAACCTCACAAACCTCACAAAAATTAACCTCACAAATTAAAGTTTGGACTATGCCTCACAAACCAACACACTGATAGCAGGACATGCAATGTGGGGGCGGCAGGTGAGGCAGAACCGCCCTGTCGTCATCCACAAAAATTTGTTGTTCAGTCGTGTCCGACCCTTCGTGATCCCATGAACCATATCCCGCCAGGCCTTCCTGTCCTCCACTATCTTCCTGAGTTTGCTCATTTTCATGTTCGTTGCATCGGTGATGCTGTCTAACCATCTCATCCTTTGCCTTCCCCTTCTCCTTTTGCCTTCAATTTTCCCCAGCATCAGAGTCTTCTCCAGAGAGTCCTCTCTTCACATCAGGTGGCCAAAATATTTGAGTTTCAGCCTTAGTATCTGTCCAGGGAACAGTCAGGGTTGATTTCATTTAGGATTGACTGATTTGATCTCCTAGCAGTCCAAGGGACTCTCAGGAGTCTTCTCCAGCACCACAGTTCAAAAGCATCTATTCTTCGGCGCTCAGCCTTCCTTATGGTCCAACTCTCGCAACCATACATTGCTACTGGGAACACCATCGCCCTGACTATACGAACTTTTGTTGGCATGGTGATATCTCTGCTTTTTATTATGCTATCTAAATTTGCCATAGCTTTCCTTCCAAGGAGTAAGCGTCTTTTAATTTCATGGCTGCTGTCTCCGTCTGCAGTGATCTTGGAACCCAAAAAAGTAAAATCCACAAAAAATAGCCACAGCCTAATCCTGTGATTATGCGCATGCACGCACCACCCACTTTCACACGAGAAAGCAGGTAGCACGTGTGCAATCTCAGGGTTAGGCTGCGGCTATTTTTTGTGGATGACGACATGGCGGCTAGGCCTCACCTACTGCCCCTGCACTGCATGTCCCCAACTGATAGAATGGACTTCTTAATTTAAAAGCTTGGGTTCTTCTAGATGCTGATGGTTTTCATGGGAATTTTAGCTATCAAGCTCTCATACATGATCCAGATAACTTTGCTCCAGCAAGTACCCCTGTTGCGGCAGGGGAAAACAGAGTTTCACAGGATTTGAACGACCAAATCAGTTTGCTGGGAAATTGTGGTGCTTCTCCCACCCAGCACAACTTCTGTGTATGTTAACATAGCCATTTGGAGAAAGGCGGGATAGACATTTTTAAAAATAAATAAATAAGCAGAGGTTTTGTGGCCAACACTTGCAATAAGTGGACGCTCTGCTTAGATAGCTAACGATGGTGAAATAGAACTTCCATGTCCAGAAGCAGTATGCCACTGAATAGCAGTTGCTGGGGGCTTCTCTGGTCAGCCGCTTTGGGAAACAGGAAGCTGAACTAGACAGACCTTTGGTTTGCTCTAGCAAGGCTCTTCTTGCATGTTGATGTTTTTATGCTATTGGAGTCCGAAGTTGGATAGTGCCCCAATATCACTGTGAGGTGCTATCTCAAATTGATCCCTAGTTGTACCATTTTGTGTGCTCTACCAATTTAGTCAACCTTTTTTGAGGCTGTGCGCTCTCCACTCCAGGGTCGGGTGCATGTCATCCGCGTGTATGGAATGTATGTATGAAAAATAAAAGCCTACCTTCTGCAGCAAGGGTATGTAGAAGCCTGTCTGTGGATCCAGTATTGCAATGCCTTCAGTGTGAAGTCTGGATCCTCTTTCCTTGGCCATGTTGGCCAGTAGGTGCATGCATCTTGATTGCCACTCAGTGGTAGCAGTCTGTAAATGCAATGTGCTCCTCCCTTCGTGGTTTTTGCTCTGACTCTTTGGACGACTTCATCCATATAATGGAATGTCCTTTCCGGTTTCTTAGGGAAGGCTAATTTGGATTGTCCAAAATGAGTTGGCATTTTAGAACATGATTTGCATTTATTGTCTAACAGCTCTGTTCTATGCATGTTTACTCAGAAGTAAATCTCGCCATACTCAATGGGACTTACTTTTGCGTAGACAAAGGTAGGATTGTGTTATAAGAGAATTTAGCATCTGAATTGCTATAAGAAAAAAACAGGCTTGAAGTTCCACACAAGCGCAGTGAATGCTAGGAAATAGAGAATTGCATGAGTGACCTCTGCTGACATGCACTTCCTCTGTGGCATTTCATGCTGAAAACCATTGGAGAGAGGGTCAGATGGACCGCTGTCTCTTTTCAGAAAGATTACTTCAATTAAGTGTTGTTTAGCAAATCTAGCCCAAACCACCAAATCTGTGCTTTATTCCAAACCACTTATTCCGTAGATAGGAACTATTCAGAAATACAGTATTTGGTAAGAGTACGCAGACTAAGCAAACCATTCCAGATTACTTGCACTGTGTGTGCCATAGGAATCGGTGTAAATGGTCTGTGATTCCCCATGGTTTTGTTCCACCTTGGTTGCTTCCGGAAATTAAGTTCCTGAGTTCACGTTGAACATTAGATAAATAGGATATAAACTGTATTTTGAGTCAAATAACATTGCTTCTGTTCTTTGCAAGCAAATTACACTGATTTTGTTTTTCTTTTCTCTGTACATAGCGTTGTCAAGTAACGAAGGCTTCATATTAAATGGAGACTATGTTGTCAGCATGTTTAAAAAGGAAATCAAAGTTGGAAATGCTGTGATAGAATACAGTGGTTCGGACACTCCTATTGAACGAATCAATTCTACATACCGTATTGAACAAGAAATAGTTCTTCAGGTTAAAGATATATTTTTGTTGTTGTTTTTAAGGAAAACAGTACAGATGCTGCTCTCCTAATTTGGTTTTGAGAGAAAACCAGATCTTCAATTCATTTTCTGCTTTTTCTATATCTCTCCTTCTCAGGTTTTATCAGTGGGTAATTTATATACCCCTGATGTTCGATACACATTCAATATCCCAATTGAAGATAAACCTCAGCAGTTTTATTGGAGTATCTATGGCCCTTGGCAACCTTGCAGTAAACTGTGCCAAGGTATGTTACTTTAGAGTTTTTTAAAAAAATAATTTGCTTTATTTATTGGTTTATCTTAGATTTGGGTGGTAGTGACAAATGTATTTCTCTTGTCTGCTTTTAGCTTCTGGTAGAATTCAAGTGTTATGTTTTCCAAGAGCTGTCATAGTGGAATGATGTACGTTGTCTTTAAGTCACTTGATAATGATGCATGGCTGCTTGGTTGCTTCACAAGCCATGGGTTGATCACTCTGCTTGCAGTTTACTTACATTGTCTTCTACTGCTTAAAGCAAATAGGTAGATTAAACTGTAAGGCACAAATACAAAAACAATCTGCAGTTTGCTTACAAACACATGTGAAACCTGGCAAACAAAGAGTACAGGTGTCTGTTTAACGACGGATCGCTTAACAACGATCCACATATACAACGGCAGTCCCCAGTAAAAAAGAGCAAAGGATTTTAAAAGACCAGTTTTTTTTAATTCCTAAGAAAGTGTGTGTAGATTGCAGCCTAGAAACCATGACCTCTTGTGGGCTAGCAGGAGCAGTCATTATATGAGGCCTCTCTCCACAGGCAGGTGCACAGTGTTCTCTTCCTGGAAAACAAGAAATACTTCTGAGCACCAGAAAACTAACCTTGGAGTTTTGAGGGACAGGCTGAATTCATCCTTATTGACTATTTCTGTGACATTGTCAAACGCAGGGTCAGTGAAGTAAGGGGTATAAAATGCTGAGAATGAGAAAAAGGAAAACATTGGTTTAAATTTGAAAGAGAGGGGGCCATCTCGGAAGAACGAGCCAAAGAGAAAAGATGCTAAAGAGAGAATTGAGGGAGAAGAGAGAGAAAGAAGAGAACATAGTTAAGACCTCAAAGTATAAGAGTGAACATGGGCTACTGAGCTAATGAAAGGAAATTGTTATGATAAGGACTGACTGACTACTGCCCAACTAGTAACAGAGTGACACTGTTGCCGCAAAACCAACAGCTATTCGGAGATGGGTCATTTCATTTGTATATTTTGTTGTTCATTTGTTATAACTAGTTAATTGCTATGCAGCTGTCCCACCAACGCACAATTTGCCATGCAAGTTCAACACTATCTGTTCTGTTTAGGGGAACGAAAAAGGAAACTTATTTGCACCCGGGAATCTGACCAACTCATGGTGTCTGACCAAAGATGTGATGGAATTCCCCAGCCTGATCCAGTGACTGAGCTGTGTAACACAAACTGTGAATTAAGGTATGCCCTGGCATTGTATGTGTCATGTGTATCCTGTTTGTTTCACTGTATATTTTAGGCCTGCCCTAAAATTTCTGTCTGTTTATACCTCAGTCACACGCATGCTAAAAACCAAAGTGTACAATGACATGGCATCTATTTAGCTTGTGGAGAGACCAGTTCTGCTGCCATTGTTGGGTCAAGGGATTTAGCATTGCTACTCGTTGTTCTCCATGTCTTTCACTTTTCAAGAAATTAGCATTTCTTGCTTTTTAGGTATAAATTAGGTTTAGGGGAAATATTCTTCATTTAAACTGCAAGTTAGCAGGAATGTGGATACAACTTTTCTGATTATTTTTTTCCTGCTTGGTCTTGAACAGAACTGTTTGTTTTTTAATTTAAACAATTAAAATTTGCTTAGAATGGTCCTTAGGATTAGTAAGTTAGGGAGTTTAAGATACAGCCCCCCCCCCCCCCGGATCCAAAAGCTTCAATCTATTTCAAGCTGGGCAAAGACTTCTTCACCATCTGACTCATAATGGAATTTATCTCCTCGGCTAGCCAGCCCTTTCTGCCTGTCCGCCCCACTTCGCAAGCAAAAAGCCATACATTTGAGAAGTGGGGATGGATAGCTGGTGATAAGAAGGACTGGCTAGAGGCCCTTTTCAGCCTCTCCTCAATTGGAAATTATGCTTTCTTCCTCCTGTTTGCCCAACATGCAGTGGGCTTGGCGGGGGGGTGGGCCACCGGCGGGTGACACGTCACCCTCGCTGCTGCCGTGTCACCCACGAGGCCGCCGCATCAACCCCCGTGTCACCTTCCAAGGCCTCCGCAGGCTCCACGTCACCCTCCGAGGCCGCCGCTGGCTCCACGTCACCCCTGAGGCTGCCCTGTACGAGCCGGGAGAGGGTCTTGACACGTCCTCTTCGGCCAACGGCGCGGCCTCTTCTGACTAGGCCCTTAGCGGCATTTTTGCACATGCACACAACGCCGCTGAGGGCAAGAGGCTTCAAGTGGCATTGTGCGCATGTGCAAAAACGCCGCTTTAGTGACTAAAGGGATCTTTTTGGATGTCCCCTGGTGGATTGAGTCAGGAATAGTTCTCAGGCTTTCTAGCAGCGATGGATGCTTTAAAAGAGACACTTCCTCTGTTGCAGGACTTCCCCAGTGCCATTCCCTCCCCTGCATCTTAGCAGTGGTAAGCTTAGTAAATGGTGCTGGTTACAGCCCATTACAAACTGTGTCTGGGCCTCAGTGGTTTGGATTGCATTAGGATAGAGGACAAGCTCATTGTGGTCCCTCCCCATTACAATAATGGGTACCATCTCTAGTACCTAGTGTGGCCCTGAATATTTGCTGAATAAATGTTTGCCAAATATTCAGAGTTTTGAGGGCTCCATTTTCAAAGTGCAGGAGGGCCCATTGTTGTATTCTTGCTTGACAAACCGGGCCTCCGTAAGTGGTGGCAGCAATACTTAAAGAGCTCTTTGCTCTTGCCAGCCGCCATTGATTTTCCTCCCAAATATGCTGGGAGACAACAGGCATCATACTGTTTCATCATTTCCCAGTGCATTCCGGTGGACTGTTTTTTCCCCCCAGAATGCATCTCATCTGTCACACATAGTTTTAACCTTGCAGATCAGAGAAATGTCATTATTCCATAATATTATTCCATAATACCTTACGTTAGGTTCTTCAAAAGGTTCATGATCCAAAAGAATAAACTTGCATATAAAAGCATCTAATTTGTAATACTATTTCCCCAACTTCCCGTTTAATGTTGCGGTGAAAATTGGGCATGACAGAAATACCTTGTCTGGATGGCAACGTACCGCAGTTTTGATGGTTATAACAAAAGAAACACAATTGGGAAATGCAAACTTTTAAAAAGCAGTGACCGTTTGAATAGCTTGAAATTCAATAGAAACTGTCTCCAAATACCTTCACTATTCTTTTACATAACACTTATGCTGAAGATTGCCAGATGCCTCTTATTTGAAGGGATAATAAGGGTTTCCTATTTGAAGGGTATTTTTCCTTTTTTCTCCAGAACATCGCAGCCCCATCAAACATAAAGGAAGCCTTTTGTTTCAGAACACTACAGCTCCATAAAATAAATACCCACAGTGGTCCCCCCCCTTTTTTTCTTTAGTTCTGCATCCATCTGGCAACCAGAATTGCATATGCTCCAAATACACTATTTGTCAGGGACAGTCCCTTTTTTCTGGTGCCTGTTCCTGGTAAATCACTGCTCCTATAATTGGGGAAGCCTTTTAAAGGCTGAGCATTTGTAGACTAATTTCCCTTGACTCTCCCCACCCCATAAAGGTCTATCCTGATAGTAAATGTTCCTTAATGTGTCTGAGCTGCAACTCTTCCATTATAAGTGCAGTCAGATCCATTGCAAGATTTGAAATTCTGTGAAATAGTCTTAATTTTTTAAACAAGAAATTTGTTATACAGTACCATGTTTACTAACAAATCTTACTTCAGAAGCTTCTGCAGGACAGCCTTTTTCAGGGTAATGCAGAGTGCAGCAGGTAGAAAAGTCTTCAGCAATAGCATGGGGTGGGGGTTAAGCCGGTGATCCTTCTTGTGAATACAGGGTGCTATAAGTATACAAGCGCCCATATTTTCATCTGTGGGACAATGAAGGGTATGAAATTGGATAGGTGTCTTGCTCCTGTTCTATTAACAGAAGAATGCTTTTTTGCCTTAACATGCATTGAAATGAATGTCTGTGCAGTGTTGGATTGACCCTGAAATTCAGCTGTGTCTAACAGCCCATTCCAACCCAACTCCTCCGCAAGTCTGGCATAAGAGTGGCCTAAGTTCAGCATAAGTTCGACATAGGTTATGTCTGAGTTATGTCAGAGTTATGCCTGAGTTAGGCAGGCTGCAGTTTCTGTGGCAGTTTCTGTGGTTTAAATCTGGGGCTGGCTTGCGAGTGAGCCCTTTCACGAGCAGCGAGTGGCCTCACGGGAACGAAGTGGCTCACGGGGACAAAGTGGCAAGATAAAAAAAAGACACAGCGAGTTCAGCAGCGGGGCGAGGAAGCCAGGCCCCACACACTGCCCGGCACGTCCCTTGAATAGAGGAGAGCTCCAGCAACATTAAGGTACCCAAACTTTGATAAATCCATAACTTACACTCAAAAGCTATGCAGTCAGACAGCCAGCAGAAGGGTGGGGGCTATCCAGTGTTTTGCACTGAGTGTCACATGTATGACTATCTGCCTCTTGGGCAGAAGTCATGGGTGTGTGCTCGGTGCAAAGAGCTCCAGGCTCTCAGGGAACGGGTTCGCTCCCTTGAAGCCACGGTTGCTGACCTGGAGAAGCAGAGACAGGTAGAGAGGTACCAGGGTGAGACTTCTAGGGACGTGGAGGCATCGTCCTACCCTCAGTTGGCCAGCTCCTCAGCTGCCAGGAAAGGGAGTCTCAGGGCTGGAGGACATTGCTCTGGAAAAGAGGGAAACAATCCCCCAGTGGGGACCCCTTCTTCAGGTGATGGGCCCGTATCCAGTCGCACTATGGATACTCCTCTGGGGAGGGGGGGAAGGGGGCTTCTTGTAGTGGGTGACTCTATAGTCAGGAACATAGAAAGGGGGGTCTGTGACGGATGTGAGGACCGCACGGTGACTTGCCTACCTGGTGCGAAGGTTGCGGACATCACCTCTCGTCTAGATAGGCTGGTAGAGAGTGCTGGGGAGGAGGTAGCGGTTGTGGTGCATGTTGGCACCAACGACGTGGGGAAATGTAGCCGGGCGGTCCTGGAGGCCAAATTTAGGTTGCTAGGTAGGAAGCTCAAATCCAGGACCCCAAAGGTAGCGTTCTCAGAAGTGCTACCTGTTCCACGCGCAGGGCCAGCTAGGCAGGCGGAGCTCAGGGGTCTCAATGCGTGGATGAGACACTGGTGTCAGGAGGAGGGGTTTAATTTTGTTAGGCACTGGGGAACGTTTTGGGACAAGCCAGGCCTGTACAAGAGGGACGGGCTTCACTTGAACCAAAACGGAACCAGACTGCTGGCGCGTAACATTAAGAAGGTGGCAGAGCAGCTTTTAAACTGACTCCTGGGGGAAAGCCGACAGGAGCCGAGGGGCATCCGGTTCGGGACTCCTCATCCCTCGGGAATGAGGGTGCAGAGGATGGGGAACAGTCAAGTAATAACAGAGTAAGAATTGGGAGTGGTAGCGTGATGGGACATGACAGCCAGTCTAGCAAGACAGAAGGCTGCAGGAATAAGGGGGCAAACATGCAGCCCTTCTTGGGGGACCAGGTATATAAGTGCTTTTATGCAAATGCCCGAAGTCTACGGGCAAAGATGGGAGAACTGGAATGTTTGGTGGCTAGGGAAAACATTGACATAGTAGGTATAACAGAAACCTGGTGGAATGCGGAGAACCAGTGGGATACTGCAATTCCAGGATATAAACTCTATAGGAGGGACAGAGAGGGGCGTGTTGGAGGTGGGGTGGCCATCTATGTCAAAGAGGGGGTAAAATCCACCAGAGTAGAGCTGGAGGGGGGCTCTGACTCCTCCGTAGAATCACTGTGGGTTAGATTACCAGGCTCAAAGAGTGATGTAATAGTAGGGGCATGCTACCGTCCTCCAGATCAAAAACCTGAAGGGGATCTTGAAATGAGGAAGCAAATCAGGGAGGTGTCAACGAGAGACAGGGTTGTAGTCATGGGGGACTTCAATTATCCTCACATCGACTGGGTCAATTCATGCTCAGGTCATGAAAGAGAGACTGGATTTCTAGATATGTTAAATGACTGTGCCTTAGAGCAGCTTGTCACGGAACCGACCAGAGGACAGGTGACTCTGGACTTGATATTGTGTGGCACTCAAGATCTGGTCAGGGAGGTAAATGTTACCGAACCGTTGGGGAACAGTGACCATGCTGCGATCCGTTTCGCCATGCATGTCGGAGGGAGAGTGCCGAGCAAATCTGACACGAAAACCCTTGACTTCCGAAGGGCAGACTTCCCCAAAATGAGAAGACTAGTTAAGAAAAAGCTGAAAGGGAAGGTAAAAAGAGTCCAATCGCTCCAGAGTGCATGGAGGCTGTTTAAAACAACAGTCATACAGGCCCAGCGGGAGTGTATCCCACAAAGGAGGAAGGGCTCGACCAAGTCCAGGAGGATGCCGGCATGGCTAACAAGCACAGTTAAGGAGGCTATAAAAGGCAAGGAAGCTGCCTTCCGTAAATGGAAGTCTTGCCCTAATGAGGAAAATAAACAGGAGCACAAACTGTGGCAAAAGAAATGTAAAAAGATGATACGGGAGGCCAAGAAAGACTTTGAGGAACGTATGGCAGGCAACATAAAAGGGAATAATAAAAGCTTCTTCAAATATGTTAGAAGCAGGAAACCTGCCAGGGAAACGGTGGGTCCGCTGGATGGTGAGGGAGAGAAAGGGGTGATAAAAGGGGACTTGGAGACTGCAGAGAAATTAAATGAGTTCTTTGCATCTGTCTTCACGGCAGAAGACCTCGGGCAAATACCACTGCCGGAACGGTCTCCCCTGACTAAAGAATTAAGTCAAATAGAGGTTAAAAGAGAAGATGTCTCAGACTTAATTGACAAAATAAAGATCAATAAATCACCAGGCCCGGATGGCATCCACCCAAGAGTTCTGAAGGAACTCAAGAATGAAGTTGCTGACCTCTTGACCCAAATATGCAACTTGTCCCTTAAAACGGCCAATGTGCCAGAGGATTGGAGGATAGCTAATGTCACACCAATCTTTAAAAAAGGAAGGAGGGGGGACCCGGGAAACTACAGGCCGGTCAGCCTAACATCTGTTCCAGGGAAGATGGTGGAAAGTCTCATTAAGGATAAAATCTTAAAATACATAGAAGAACAAGCTCTGCTGAGGGAGAGTCAGCATGGCTTCTGCAAGGGGAAGTCTTGCCTCACAAACCTGTTAGAATTTTTTGAAAAGGTCAACAGGCATGTGGATGCGAGCGAACCCGTGGATATTATATATCTGGATTTTCAGAAGGCGTTTGACACGGTCCCTCATGAAAGGCTCCTGCGAAAACTCCACAGTCAGGGAATAAGAGGGCAGGTCCTCTTGTGGATTAGGAACTGGTTGAAGACCAGGAAACAGCGAGTGGGAGTCAATGGGCAATTTTCACAATGGCGAGAGGTGAAAAGCGGTGTGCCCCAAGGATCGGTCTTGGGACCGGTGCTTTTCAACTTATTCATAAATGACCTGGAGTTGGGGATAGGCAGTGAGGTGGCCAAGTTTGCGGATGACACTAAACTTTTCCGGGTGGTAAAGACCAGCAGGGATTGTGAAGAGCTCCAGAAGGATCTCTCCAAACTGGGAGAATGGGCAGCAAAATGGCAGATGCGCTTCAATGTAAGTAAGTGCAAAGTGATGCACATTGGGGCAAGAAACCAAAATTTCACATATACGCTGATGGGTTCTGAGTTGTCTGTGACGGATCAAGAGAGAGATCTTGGGGTCCTGGTGGACAGGTCGATGAAAGTGTCGACCCAGTGTGCGGCGGCTGTGAAGAAGGCCAATTCCATGCTCGGGATCATTAAAAAGGGGATTGAGAATAAAACGGCCAATATCATTATGCCTTTGTACAAATCGATGGTAAGGCCACATCTGGAGTATTGTGTCCAGTTCTGGTCACCATACCTCAAAAAGGATATAATTGAATTGGAAAAGGTGCAGAAAAGAGCGACCAGAATGATTCGTGGGCTGGAGCACCTCCCTTACGAGGAAAGGCTACAGCGTCTGGGGCTTTTCAGCCTAGAAAAAAGGCGCCTGAGGGGGGACATGATTGAGACTTATAAAATTATGCATGGGATGGAGAGAGTGGATAGAGGGAAATTCTTTTCCCTCTCGCACAACACCAGAACCAGGGGACACACACTAAAATTGAGTGGAGGGAGAGTTAGAACGGACAAAAGAAAATATTTCTTTACCCAGCGTGTGATTCATCTGTGGAACTCCTTGCCACAGGATGTGGTGATGGCACCTGGCCTAGATGCCTTTAAAAGGGGTTTGGACAAATTCATGGAGGAAAAGACCATCACAGGTTACAAGCCATAAGCAACCTCCTGGTTTTTAGAAGTGGGTTTTCTCTGTGCCAGGTGCAAGGGAGTGGCGACTGGACACAGGTATCTTGTTGTCTCGTGTGCTCCCTGAGGCATCTGGTGGGGCCACTGTGTGACACAGGAAGCTGGACTAGATGGGCTTTTGGCCTGATCCAGCAGGGCTCTTCTTATGTTCTTATGTTCTTATGGCCCAGCACCACCCCAGGATCCAGGCAACACTTACCTCCCAGGCAGGCAGGTTCTCCAGGCTCGGTGTCTGGCTCGTGCATGTGCAGGTCTCTGTCTGCATTTGTCAGCGTCCATCCATGGCAGTGTCTGTCGCCGCCCGGTCGCAAAGGGGCTGACCGCAGGTATGGGGGTTGCGCCAGTCATGTGGTGGGCGCAGGGCAGGTGACAGGTGAGCGAGGTGCCTGAGCCAGCCACCACAGGGCACCCTGTGCAGTAGCCGCCTGCTGCAGGGGAGAGTGGCCGTCCCCTCCCTCCTGCAGAAGGCGATGCCACCCCCAAGCCACGTTGAGGCCGCACGTGGGAGTCATGGGGGGGTGAGCGGGGGAGGGAAGGGAAGGAGGGGGTGGGAACGTCACACACAAGGGGGGTCTCATGATGTCTGGAACCACCTCTGACATGACTCGCCCGTGCGCTGCCTGAAGCCCTGGGCCTCCAGGGCCGTGGCTATGCCCACAAAGAAGGCAGCCCAGTGTGCTTTCTGCTCTGTGCTCCGGCCATGACCGAGAGATGCCATGGGCTTGTCTGCTGCGAGCGGGAAGGGCTCACGCAGCTCATCACGACCCCAGTTGGGGTGACTACGGCGCCTCGCGGCAGGCGCTCTGGCAGGCGCTCTGGCAGGCGCTCTGGCAGGGTGGGGGATTGCCAGCTGCCAGCATCAGGGAGTGGGAGGGGAGGCAGACACACAGACAGGCAGACAGGGGGTGCTGGGAAGGGATACGGGTGGGTCAGAAACAGACAGACAGACAACAAGGCTGGTGGAAGAGAGATACAGGGAGAGGGGTCTGCAGAGACCAATAGGGACACAGGGGGGCCCTCCGCAGATGAAGGCGATACAGAAACAGGCGCCTTTTATGCAGACGGACGTTGGGCGGAAGCCACACCGACACGGACGGAACATGGGCGGAAGTGGCTTCGTGACGGGCGGACCATGGGCTGACGTGGCTTCGTGACGGGTGGACGCCCTGGCGGGTGAGATCCCCGGTTGCCGAGCAGCCACTACACAGACGCAGCGGCCACAAGCGGCTATGGGCTCCGTGGCACCTGTCACTGTTTGCCTGCCTGAGAAGCCCCCCCAACTCCCCCCTCCCCTCTGTGCCATGGGGGTCTGGCAGCCCCCCTGCTGTGTTCTCCCTGGGAAGGAAGTGGCAGTCCCTGGATGGGATTCATTCAGGGGCTTCAGTGCTGGGGGCTGTCTTTGTGTGGGGGCAATGCTTGTGTAACATTGGGCACATATTTGTCAAGGGGGCTCTGCCCAAGGGGCATCTTTATTGTTCTGGAACGTTAGCTGAGATGGCCAGGCGACGCTGCCAGGGGTAGTCACAGCAGCCACTCTGAAAGCAGCAGCAGCAGCAGCAGCAGCACACATGCCCCATGGACCTGGAGATGCAGGCTCTTCCCCTGTGGAACCACAGCCTGCTCCATAGAAAGGGGAGGGACAGCAAGTACGACAGCTAGGGAGGTGGAGCAGCAGCAGCGCCGGCAGCTGAGGAGGGTTGCAGGGCTGGCTCCCTGACCTCTGGCAGCATCGAGGCAGACAACAGTGGGGCACCCTACCTGGAGCCCCAGGGGTGCTCCCAGGAAGGTAGGTGGTAGTGGACGTTCCTGGGGAGACAAAAAACAAGGGGGTGTTACATGGCAGCTGGTGTGTGGTAGCAATCGCCAGTGAAGACAAGCCAGTGTGCCGGTTGCAAAGGCCTGCAGGGAGAGAAATAAAACACAGCTGAGAGGTGTGACACACATAGCATGGTCTGAGCTGCTTACCTGGGTGTAAGGCAAGCATGATCCTGTAAGGGAAACGGGTCAAAGAGAGAGAAGACAACACATATATTGGGTCACAACCATGGCAATCCTAGCAATACTGACCTGTCAGTTGACCCTGTGGAGAAAAGGGGGGGGAGAGAACAGCTGGTGTCTACAGAAGGTTAACAGCACCGCACTTGTGGTGTTGTCTGCTCACATGACAACAGGCGGCAATCAGACACAACAGTGGTAAAGCGGCATGTATCCTATATATCATAGCAGGCATTGCAGGCAGGCATCAGACTACTCATTGGTAAAGAGGCATTCAGAGAAGGCATTGCAGGCAGACATGAGAGGGCACATTGGTAAAGAGGCATGTATCATATTTCTATATGCAAAGAGGCAGAAGTCAGACCACTTGTCAGCACGTACCCTGCTCTTACCTGCTGGTGTTGTTGCCTGTGGGGGGGGGAGAGGGGCTGGGAGAAAGACATGGGTTAGCAAATGCTTGCATGGAGACAGCTGCCCAGGCACAGCTGTAAACAGTTTGGCCACAGCCAGAACAGCCCTCTCTGCCCTTGAGGGGGGCAGAGAGGAGAAGAGAAGAGAGAAGTGGGGTGTTCGTGAATTTTGCCCTCCACCGACAAAGTCCCACTTTGTGGCTGTGGGGGACAGAGCCCCACGCCACATGCTCAGAGAGAGAGAGAGACTGGAGGTCTGGGGCTGGGCTTTTGTGGGAAAGAGGCTGGGTGGGGCTGGGTGCTGATAGGCTCCCTATCTTTGGCATAACTCTGTCCGTTTCCAGACCTTGCTGCCACAACTCCGACATAACTCTGACCTAAGTCAGGAGTAGGGTGTTAGAACGTTTCAGGAGAGGGCTGGAGTGGGTAAGGTAAAATGGCTCCTATGGGTCTCCTCGAATTTGTGTCCACCTTTTTGGTCGACCTAAAATTTGTGTCAGCATTTGTGTTGGAGGGGGCGTGTCTGTGCTTGCCAGGGTCTGGAATCCAACGTTAATTGGTTGCCGCCCCCGTTACGCCCACAGTCCGCCCCTGGAATGCCCACTTTTATGTTGACTTTATGTCCTTTGTCCTAACTTCGACATAACTTTGACGTAACTTTGACTTTATGTCCTTCGACATAACTTCGCCCTAACTTCGCCGTAAATGGTCGCGTTCCAGACATAACTTCACCCTAAATGACTTAGGCTGACTTTAGGTCTGACTTGTGCTGCTTAGCCCTTGGGTTGGAACGGGCTGTCAATGTCTTTGTCTTTGCTGTGGGTGTCATACTGAAGAAACATGAGTAGCTGCTTCCTCTTGCTTCACACCAAAGGTCTGCCATACTGTCTATTCTGAGGGTGGAATTACTAAGAGACATGTAACTTCCACCAAAAACAGCAGCCCCAAATGTCTTATTTCTCTCTCCCCCAGTAACAAGTAGTACACGTGAAGTGGTGTCCTCTTACTTCCATGTTTCCCCACCCCTGAGCTCTAGAAGTGTAGCTGGTGTTGCGCCAGCCGCCCCCTTCATGATGCTGACGTCACTCACTTCGCCCCAAGTGACGTCAGTTGGTGCAAAACATTCCTCGGGGGTTGGGTGGGAGGGAGGGGGCCAAAACAAGCGCAGCGCGGAGGTGGCAGGAGCCTTCTGCAGTCTCCTCCGTGCTGTTCCACTGCGTTCTCTGCCGCCGCCCAGATCGCCTGCGCCACCGGTATGATATTCCCCTGCCTCCGGTTTGATGCCCTGCTGCCCAGGGGTGATCTGCCCCCCCCATCCCATCCTACCCCTCGGCTGAGCTCCATGGTAATAGATTCTGTTCTGTAATTTCATGCATTCCTGTAGAACAGGTAAACACCATCACATCTTAAATTTACCAGAGCATGTATAGATGCCAGAATCTTCACTACAACCAAGATTTATCTGGATTATTCACTATGAGTGTACATCTCATAGACATCTACGCATGTTTACACATGGTCTGTCTGTCTCTTGGTCTATCCTTGCTACCCTCTCCTTTTAGTCCAAGGCTCTGCCTTCTTGTACCAGTAGATTTTTCCTCTAAATCCAGCGATGCTTTTGAAAGAGATATTGCCACAACTAGCTTAGATGGCAACAGGAATTATGAGATTTACCTTTTGTTTACCAATTGAGAGATTACATGTGGCAGGAAGGCTTTGACATTTTCCTCCACACACCCATCTGTTAACCAAGAACTTGCTACAGTGTAGATGAGAGCCTATCCCTGGTGAAAGTCTTTCCTACTGAACAGTGTCATCTAATCTTGATCTGTTCCTGCTTCATGGAAAGTTTACTGCTTGAGGAGTATCTTGCAGTAAGAAGCAGCCCAGTCTCCTCAGTGTTTCCCATTTGCTAGTGACTGATGTGCTAATATATTTGGATGAGGTACAAATAGCCATTTGAAGCCCTTAAATTCACACTGGTCACAGTGTTCCTTCCACTGGAGCATTGCATGATATCGTTTGGTATTGCAAAGTCGTAGGAGAGGACCTTTGGAAAGCTTCCAGAATTGTGACTTCCACACTTTCAGTTTGCGCCTAAGTTTTGGGCAACTTCTTGTGCTCCTTGCTCTCTTTACAGTTCATGTATTTATACATGATTGCCAACTGCTTTCCTGAAGGGCTCTTTGTGTCTTTAATAGTTGCATGATACGGAGATTTTAACCAGGTGCATCTTTTCCCATTAGGGGACTGCGGTGATGAGAAGAACTGCACCTATTGCCATGCATTTATTACAGTACAGGATCCTCTGTATGGAGAGGAATTAGCAAACTTCACCTTGAGAATTAAAAGAGGAGCCACATTGTGAAATTATACAATGGTTCAAAACCCCAACGCATTCCACTGAATCAAGTACGCAACTCCCTAGGATAAAAGCTTTCTTGAAAGTTTACAGAAGCTAAGGTGATGCCATTTTGTCTTTTAAAAATGGACTACCATAAAAATATATATATCAATGGAAATCAGCAGGGCTTACTTCTGAGCAAATGTCCTTTGGTTTGGGCTGCACGTGTTCTTTCTGCTTCTGTTTGCTTTCTCTATTTCAGGCTCATTTCTGATGGTCTTGCCAGCTTTCTTGTGGGCCTCGAACCAACAAGTTGCATTGCTAACCAGAGTGTTCTTGATTGTGCTTAGGTGGCATATTGCCAGAAAGAGTGAATGTACAGCACAGTGTGGACTGGGATACCAAACACTGGAGATTTCCTGCACAAAATACAACAAGTTGGAAGGGAAAACTGAGAAATTTGATGACCAATATTGCAGCAGCATTCCTAAACCGAACTCTAGGGAAAAATGTTCAGCAGAATGTAACACCGGAGGATGGCGCTATTCAGCCTGGACAGAAGTAAGAGAAAGTTAGGGGTTAAATATAGAAAACCATTGGTTGGAAGGGGAAAGCATATAGAGGAAGATTGGCATGATCAGAGTTGTGGGTACTAAAAACAACTGAAATTCTGAACCAAGGCAATCCAAATTCTGAACCAAGAAAAGCTTGCTTCTGCAACCTGCATACATTATGCAAATGAAGAAAGTTTTGCTTTTCATGGGAGCAAGGAGTTATGCAGGGTGGTGAAACATCATCCCTGACCATGGACAATTTTGTTCAGTCATAAGTCTGGCTCCAGTATTTTATTAGGTGTAGATCATGTACTTGATAGCATATCTTCACAATCATGAGGGCTAAGAACTTACTCTTTACAAAGTCAGAAGAATTGTCCAACAATGTTGCACAGATACGGGTTCAGACGCCATGTAGTTAAAAAACTTTGTCCTTTAATTATTCTTACCACCGCAGCGGGTTTCCTGAAGGCAGCCGCTTGCGGAGCACAAACATTAAAAAACCAAGGATATTGTCCCAACGTTTCGGTCCGTAGCTCGGACCCTCTTCTTGGGGAAAAACCTCGAAAGATTTAGATGTTTCTGTCCTTACTTGACCTCCTGGGCTATAAATCCTAGAAAGCGCGGGAAACAGCGCTAATTCAAAAGCGGAAGCGGCTGTTCCGGTTACACGGCAGCTGTCATTCTCTGCGAGTTGACAGCTGCCGTGTAACCGGAACAGCCGCTTCCGCTTTTGAATTAGCGCTGTTTCCCGCGCTTTCTAGGATTTATAGCCCAGGAGGTCAAGTAAGGACAGAAACATCTAAATCTTTCGAGGTTTTTCCCCAAGAAGAGGGTCCGAGCTACGGACCGAAACGTTGGGACAATATCCTTGGTTTTTTAATGTTTGTGCTCCGCAAGCGGCTGCCTTCAGGAAACCCGCTGCGGTGGTAAGAATAATTAAAGGACAAAGTTTTTTAACTACATGGCGTCTGAACCCGTATCTGTGCAACATTGTTGGATTATTGCGGGCCATGAAAGCTACAGAATCAGAAGAATTGATTATCAGGAAGCTGGATTCTGTGCCAAATACCACATTCTGTGAGTCGTCTATTATTATTATTATTATTATTATTATTATTATTATTATTATTATTATTAATAATAATAATAATAATAATAATAATAATAATAATAATTGAATTTCTACCCCGCCTTTCTCCCACGAGGGCAAACAAGGCGGCTTACAATAAAACATTAAAATACATATATACATTTAAAAAGAATTAAAACAGTGAAAACAATTAAAACAAACAACCCCAGTGGGTCATCCACATTTACATGTTAAAAGCCATCTGGTGGTCTATGCTCCAGCGGCATCACCACATATACACAGTCCTCTTGATCTGAATATGATGTAATGTGGTTTTTCCTGAGTTTCCCTGGTAAGAACTTAAGAGTAGTCATGGTGGACAAGCAGTTCTGAAAAACAGGATATTCTGCAAGTACTGTGTGCACACTCTGAATTGTATCTCAGAAAGTGCTGTAATATGCAGGGGTTTCATAGCAGGTGACTAAGGGTTCTTGAGAAGACGAGTCAATATATATAAGGTGTTTCAGCACAATATTTCCCTGTTGGTGGAAAGTTTTAAAGACCACTGATCTAATAAATATATAGTGTTAGGCTTAGCAGTGGAAGGCCAGCTATGAACTCATTGTGTAGCTTTGGTCCTCAGTTCCCTATCTGTGAAATGGAATAATAAAGACAAAGATGGCTCATCATGGATTTTTGTTTAAGTTAGTTATTTACAGACCTTTGCTGTCGCAAGTGCTGCTTCTACCACTACAAATATAGATATAGCTATAGATGCAAATATTGATCGTACCAATAGATTGTTAGCTTACACATACATGCAGCACATAGAAATGGCAGGACATTATAATTTTCACTGCTCCATAGAGTGGATAAAACTTAGTCTTAAGCAGGACATGCCAGGGGTTGCTCAGAGTTAGAGTAGAAATATTCTTTCTAGGAATACCAGGATTTTCTGAAGAGAGATTCCTGCGTCTTCTACCTGAAGTCCCTCTCAGCACTGTGAACGATGCCACCTTGACGCTAAATGGGGGAGTGGGAGTTTCTCCTCCACTGATCCTACTTTTCTTCCTTAAAGTGCTCTAAGAGCTGTGGTGGAGGCACAAAGAGGCGCCGAGCTGTCTGCATGAACACCTTCAATGATGTTCTGGAAGACAGTAAATGCAGTCAGCAGGAGAAGGTGACTGTGCAGCGATGCAATGAACTGTCATGCCCAGAGTGGAAAACAGGCGATTGGTCAGAAGTAAGAACCTTATTACATTAAAGCAGTAAACAGCATGGCAGGTTTTGCTTACGGGAAAGTTCCAGTGCAGTGATATAGGAAGAGAGCCATATCACTGGAAAAAGTCTCCCCTGTATTCACTTCCCCACATGTATGCCCTCAATGTAAAATTCCCCACACTTTTGTCCTTTGCTGCTATAGCCCTGCCTGTATATCTTCTTACTCCTCTGAACTTTTAAAGGGACATCCTGATGTTTAGATTTTGCCAGTTGCTGGACTTGCATACTTTTATTTCTCCTCCCCACACCCTCCAAGCTCTTAAAGGGACATCATTATTTATTACACTAATGCCAGTTTTGGTGTTGCTGTTGTTGTCATTAATTGGAATAACAGAAAGAGTAACACCCACCCACCCCTGTTGCCTACTTACATCTCTCCCTCGGCATCCAGTTCTGCTGCTGTTGCCTCCTCTTCCTCCTCCAGTGGCTGGTGGAGGAAATGCTGGGAGGTAGGTGAAGTGGGGAGGGTTGGGGGGCTGTCCTCCCTCCCTCAGCATCCAGTGTTGCCACTGCCGCCACATCCTCTAATGTCCAGAGAGGGAATGCTGGGTTCCCTCCATCAGCCATTAGAGGAGGAGGCAGCAGTGCTGAGTGCTAAGGGGGAGAGGTAGGCCCTCCCCATCCTCCTCACACATGCTACAGCATGAAAAGGGGATGGAGCCAGTCTCGACTCCATGAAGGTGGCAGGTGGGGTGGGGAAGGCAGTAGATGGGCAGTGGTGTCCCTAGAGGGGTGGTGGTACTGTAAGTTGCGCACAAGTCTGCTCAGAGTTAAACGGTGGCCCCGCCCACTCGCCATCGGAGCCATTCTGACCAGCAAAGGCAATGTGCGGGAGACTCCCTGCACGTTGCCTTCACTGCTCGGAATGACACCAACGGCGAGTGGGCGGGGCCACCGTGTAACGCTGAGTAGACCTATGTGCAACTTACAGTACCGCCTAGGGACACCACAGTACGTTCTAGGGATACCACTTTAGATGGGCACAGAGAACTCCCTGCCAACTTGCCGCCACCTTCAGTTTGCTGTCTGACACAACATTTTCAGCTCATATCATGCCCCTGCTGGCCTAGCTTCTCACTACAAGTCACCAAGTGGAGACTCCTTGAGGTTGAATGGTTCATGCTCCAAACAGTGAGCCATTTCATGTTTTGTGTTCATAAGTCCAAACTACAACAATCCACTTCCCCTTGCTATTTTTCATGGTCTGTGGGATCAACCTTTGGCCTGGTGTCCAGGAAGGATAGGCTCAGAATTGAGGTTTGTGATGGCACAAGTGATGAGGTTAGTTTTATAGGACTTGGCAAATGCTAGGAAAAAAATCTGTCGGTCAACTCAGGCAGATATTGATTATCAGTTTCTGATGAGTATCCAAGAGATCTCCTGGTATCGCAGCCTCTTCTTACTTGTTAGCTGAACAAGAGAGAACATCAGTATGGGAATCTAGTTGCCACAGTGGTTCTCCTTCCTAACCTACATGAAGACTTAAGCCCAACAACCGGAGTTAGAGATGACTGTAGATAACTTTCCCAGAGAAATTTCTTGTTTCTGTCCCTTGTCCAGCATCCGTAATCAAAGCATAGCCGCATGATATTTCTGTAGTCCAGCTGGCTATATGACTGGAACATATGAGGCTGTGTATATCAGCTGCCCACATGTCTTCAATACTGAATTTTTAAGAATCTATTTTTAGCCTTATTCTGGCCTTCTGAGATCCAAGATGTTTTATCTTCATCCTTAGTTGAACTAAATGTTTTTTTTTCTTTTTAAGCTTTGAGTGTGGCATTGATTTTGATTGAGCAACAACATCCTACCACAGCTACTTATTTATGTGAGCATAAGGTTGATTTTTTTTTTCTTTCAGTGCTTGGTAACCTGTGGGAAAGGACACAAGCACCGGCAAATCTGGTGCCAGTTTGAAGGTGATCGGTTAAGTGATCAGCTTTGCAATTCTGAGACGAAACCAGATTCTGTACAGGGCTGTCAACAGCAGGAATGTGCTGCATGGCAAGTAGGACCCTGGGGCCAGGTATTTGAATCTAATTATTCCTTTCTTTTTATTGCTACCAAACGTTTATTTAGCCTCAACTGTGTACAATTTGAGGACAATGTGATAAATATCAGAGGCACAATCCCTAGACAGAATATTTACAAGTTCAGTAAGACAGGGCAGAATATATTGAAAGGCCAGTGATTATTAAAGGAATGGTGAGAATGAGATGGGGCAGCTTGTGAAACAATAATGCTCAAAAACCTTAATACTCTACTGGTACAGACTTGCCCTTAGCCAGAGGTGGGCAAACCTTTCAACATGAATGTTCCTGGACCTTTAATGGTTGTATAGGTCAGGGCGTTTCAGCAGGTGCAGCTGCTTTAGCAGCACCATCAGCAATTGCAGCTATCCAAAGTCTGTCTACACAACTCTTAAGAACGCAGAAGCCCTATTAGTGGAAGGCTGGCCACCCCTGCCCTAAGCCAATATAATATATTGTGTCCCCATAGGGCCTTCAATACCTGAATGAATTGCCTATGGGTGGAAACAAATGTTTTCACCCATAGGCAATTCATATTATAGACTAGAGTGATAAAGCTGGGCTGGAAGTGCCAGTTCTGTAAATTTGCAGCTAATGCTGGCTGTGGACTCTGATGATTGACTAGCACCCGCCACATCACCAACATATCTCTCCTCGCTCTTTGGCTGAGTTTTCCAGTTCTACAGTATTTAATCCCCCTTCATGGATCATTGCCTTGTCGTGGCGAAGGGGCTTGCGTAACTCAATGAAGCCATGAGCTATGCCGTGCAGGGACACCCAAGACGGACAGGTCGTAGCAGAGAGTTCTGACTAAAAGTGATCCACTGGAGAAGGAAATGGCAACCCACTCCAGTAACCTTGCCAAGAAAATCCCATGAACAGTTCCAAAAGGCTACAAGATATGACGCCGGAAGATGAGCCCCTCAGGTCGGAAGGTGTCCAATATGCTACTGAGGAAGAGCGGAGGACTATTCCAAGTAGACCCAGAAAGAGTGAAGCGGCTGGGCCAAAGCCAATAGGACGTCCAGCTGTGGATGTGTCTGAGGTTGAAAGGAAAATCCAATGCTGCAAGGAGCAATATTGCTTAGGAACATGGAATGTGAGGTCTATGAATCAAGGCAAGCTGGATGTGGTCAAAGATGAGATGATAAGATTGAACATTGACATCTTGGGAATCAGCGAACTAAAATGGACGGGCATGGGCGAATTTAATTCAGGTAACCATCATATCTACTACTGTGGGCATGAATCCCTTAGAAGAAATGGAGTAGCCCTCATAGTCAATAAAAGAGTGGGAAAGGCAGTACTGGGGTGCAACCTCAAAAACGACAGAATGATTTCAGTTCGAATCCAAGGCAAACCATTCAGCATTACAGTAATCCAAGTGTATGCCCCAACCACTGATGCCGAAGAAGATGAAGTTGACCGGTTCTATGAAGACCTACAACACCTTCTAGAACTAGCACCCAAAAAAGATGTCCTTTACATCATAGGAGACTGGAATGCTAAAGTAGGAAATGAAGAAATAAACGGAACAACAGGCAAGTTTGGCCTTGGAGCGCAAAATGAAGCAGGGCGAAGGCTAACGGAGTTCTGTCAAGAGAACACGCTGGTCATAGCAAACACTCTTTTCCAACAACACAAGAGGCGACTATACACCTGGACATCACCAGATGGTCAATACCGAAACCAGATAGATTATGTGCTTTGCAGCCAAAGATGGAGAAGCTCTATACAATCAGTAAAAACAAGACCTGGAGCTGACTGTGGTTCAGATCATGAGCTTCTTCTTGCAAAATTCAGGCTTAAATTGAAGAATGTAGGGAACACCACTAGACCAGTCAGATATGACCTAAACCATATCCCTTATGAGTATACAGTGGAGGTGAAGAATAGGTTTAGGGCACTAGACCTGGTAGACAGAGTGCCTGAAGAACTATGGACGGAAGTTCGTAACATTGTACAGGAGGCAGCAACTAAAACCATCCCAAAGAAAAAGAAATGCAAGAAAGCAAAGTGGCTGTCAGATGAGGCTTTACAAATAGCTGTGGAAAGAAGGAATGCGAAAAGCAAAGGTGAAAGGGAAAGATATAAACAACTGAATGCAGATTTCCAGAGAATAGCAAGGAGAGATAAGAAGGCCTTCTTAAATGAACAATGCAAGGAAATCGAGGAAAACAACAGAATGGGGAGGACTAGAGATCTCTTCAAGAAAATTGGAGATATCAAGGGAACATTTTGTGCAAAGATGGGCATGATAAAGGATAAAAAAGGCAGAGACCTGACAGAAGCAGAAGAGATTAAGAAGAGATGGCAAGAATACACAGAAGAACTATACAAGAAAGATCTTAATGTTCCTGATGACCACGCTGGTGTGGTCACTGACCCAGAGCCGGACATCCTAGAGAGCGAAGTCAAGTGGGCCTTAGATAGCATTACTAACAACAAAGCTAGCGGAGATGATAATATCCCAGCTGAGCTACTTAAAATCCTAAATGATGATGCTGTGAAAGTGCTGCACTCAATATGCCAACAAATTTGGAAAACTCAGCAGTGGCCAAAGGATTGGAAAAGGTCAGTTTACGTTCCAATTCCAAAGAAGGGCAGTGCCAAAGAGTGTTCAAACTATCACACAATTGCACTCATTTCACATGCTAGCAAGGTTATGCTCAAAATTCTACAAGCTAGGCTTCAGCAGTACGTGGACCGAGAACTACCGGATGTACAAGCTGGGTTTCGAAGAGGCAGAGGAACTAGAGATCAAATTGCCAACATGCGCTGGATCATGGAGAAAGCACGAGAGTTCCAAAAAAACACCTACTTCTGCTTCATTGACTACGCAAAAGCCTTTGATTGTGTGGATCACAACAAACTGTGGCAAGTTCTTAAAGAGATGGGGATACCAGACCACCTTACCTGTCTCCTGAGAAACCTGTATGCGGGTCAAGAAGCAACAGTTCGAACCGGCCATGGAACAACTGATTGGTTCAAAATTGGGAAGGGAGTCCGGCAAGGCTGTATATTGTCACCCTGCCTATTTAACTTATATGCAGAGTACATTATGAGAAATGCAGGGCTGAATGAATCGCAAGCCGGAATCAAGATTGCCGGGAGAAACATCAACAACCTCAGATATGCAGACGATACCACTCTAATGGCAGAAAGTGAAGAAGAACTAAAGAGCCTCTTGATGAGAGTGAAAGAGGAGAGTGCAAAAGTTGGCTTGAAACTCAACATTAATAAAACTAAGATCATGGCATCTGGTCCCATCAATTCCTGGCAAATAGAAGGGGCAGAAATGGAAGCAGTAACAGATTTTACTTTTTTGGGTTCCAAGATCACTGCAGACGGAGACAGCAGCCATGAAATTAAAAGACGCTTACTCCTTGGAAGGAAAGCTATGGCAAATTTAGATAGCATAATAAAAAGCAAAGATATCACCATACCAACAAAAGTTCGTATAGTCAGGGCGATGGTGTTCCCAGTAGCAATGTATGGTTGCGAGAGCTGGACCATAAGGAAGGCTGAGCGCCGAAGAATAGATGCTTTTGAACTGTGGTGCTGGAGAAGACTCCTGAGAGTCCCTTGGACTGCTAGGAGATCAAATCAGTCAATCCTAAATGAAGTCAACCCTGACTGTTCCCTGGAAGGACAGGTACTAAGGCTGAAACTCAAATATTTTGGCCACCTAATGCGAAGAGAGGACTCTCTGGAGAAGACTCTGATGCTGGGAAAGACTGAAGGCAAAAGGAGAAGGGGAAGGCCAAGGATGAGATGGTTAGACAGCATCACCGATGCAACGAACATGAAAATGAGCGAACTCAGGAAGATAGTGGAGGATAGGAAGGCCTGGCGGGATATGGTTCATGGGATCACGAAGGGTCGGACACGACTTAACGACTGAACAACAACAACAACAGTATTTAAAAGTTTGTATTTATTTTTTTAATTAATAAGGCAGACAGTGCACATATAAAAGTACACCTGGCACTTGATTTAATAATAATTTTAGGGCTGAGTGAATATGTCTCCCCAAATCACCACTGCATTTGCAGCAAGCAGATTTGGTAACTTTGTGCAATCATTGATTCAACCAGTGGCGTTGCCACGCCCCCGCGGGTTGGTGCGGCCCCCCCGATGCCCCCCCAATAAACCTGTCAAAAAAATAGATTTCGGTTTCATTTTTTTGTTTTTTCCTCTTTTTTTTTTACTAGTTTCTGGGGTTTTTTAGTGTTAACGGGGCATCTCTGTGTGTGTGTGTGTGTGTGTGTGTGTGTGTGTGTGTGTGTGTGTGTGTGTGCTTTTCCCCCACTTAGCTTGAATATGGGAAGCTTCCAGCAACGATCTTCTGCCTGCACCGGGCACATCTTCTGCTTGTGCCCGGCACGAACTCCGTAAAGCGCCCAGCAGCGCTTTCCACAGTTTGCGCAGGCGCAGAACGTCGATTGGAAACTACGTCGTTGTGCGCATGCGCGAACTGTGGAAGACTTGCGCATGCGTAGAACGACGAAGTTTCCAATCAACGTTCTGCGCCTGCGCAAACTGTGGAAAGCGCTGCTGGGCACTTTACTGAGTTCGCGCCCAGGCGCAGGCAGAAGATGTGCCCGGCGCAGGCAGAAGATCGTTGCTGGAAGCTTCCCATATTCAAGCTAAGTGGGGGAAAAGCGCGTGCGCGTGCACACACACACACACACACACACACACACACACACACACACATGTCCCGTTACCACTTAAAAACCCCGGAAAATAGTTAAAAAACGGAAAAAAAACCCGAAACCTAAGGAGCCCCACCCCACCCCCGGGGCCCTACGCCCGGGGGCCCACCGCCCCCCCACCCTACATCAGCCGACACCTCTGGATTCAACAACGAAACGTGACAGAGATTATGTAAATGATTTAAACATTCAAAAATGTATATTTAAGGCAATAAAGTATGCAAGATTCCAATGGTAGCCGCAAATTTTAGCCATTTGACCTAATTTGAAACAGAAGTGACTGAAATAGGGTTCTGTTTATAGTAAACTCCTCAGGATTTTGCAGGACAAGTTATGTGCTTTGAGTTTTCTTACTCCTGATTAGTATGTTTGGAAGTAGGACATATCTGTTACGAAAACTGCTACGCAGAGCATCTTTCATACCATAAACTTAAGCTGGTTTTCTGGGCAACTGTAGTTCGTTGAGACAGGGTAGGTCTCTATAACAGAGAATTCTCAGCACTCTCGCCAAACTACAGTTTCCAGGATTCCCTGGATTCCCTCTCATGTCTTACCATGGCAGTCAACTGATACAGAACCAGTAAGAGTTTGTTTTCAGTTTATATTTGCCTACAGTTTTCTTTATCTCTTTTCTTCCCCAAGTGTACTGCAACATGTGGGCAGGGCTATCAGATGAGAGCAGTGAAATGTGTGGTTGGTGCCTACGTGTCTGTGGTAGATGATAATGAGTGTAATGCTGCTACCAAACCGACAGATACACAAGTAAGTGTGTTGATGTTAAAGGTAAAGGTATCCCCTGACAATTAAGTCCAGTCGTGTCCGACTCTAGGGTGTGGTGCTCATCTCCATTTCAAAGCCGAAGAGCCAGCGTTGTCCGAAGACGCCTCCGTGGTCATGTGGCCGGCATGACTCTCCTTGCCGCAGCACGTACCATGCAGCTGGAACATGGAGCTGTTGATGTTACCAACAGACAAAAAAAATGACATTAGGTTTAGGAAAAACGGGCATCATAGCCATGTATTTTTAAAAAATAAAGACTTGAATAAAACAAATTAAAAAGACTGCTTGTATTCTGTTTCAACAAGGCAGGCAAAAAAATCCATTAAAATCCGAAGTCCGATATTGTTAACACTCCAACGTTTCGTTTCCAAATCCCGGAAACATCGTCTGGGGAACAATCTAAAAGATTGAAGGATGTTACAATCAGAAGGCAGCCCTGACTGCTATATACCCAAAAGCACAGTGCAACAGCAGCCATCAATCAGTTAATCATTAAGCTGTTCATGAGTAGCACTTAGGAGCAAAGAAAACCAATGTTACTGCAAGTACTTATCGCCCCTGGATCAGGATTGTTTATTTCTGCTCCTTTACTATCTTTTTGTTCTTTTCTTCCCATAATATAGGCATCCAAATCTTATTCACAAAACACAAAACTTGGATGCCTATATTACGGGAAGAACAAAAAGATAGTAAAGGAGCAGAAATAAACAATCCTGATCCAGGGGCGATAAGTACTTGCAGTAACATTGGTTTTCTTTGCTCCTAAGTGCTACTCGTGAACAGCTTAATGATTAACTGATTGATGGCTGCTGTTGCACTGTGCTTTTGGGTATATAGCAGTCAGGGCTGCCTTTTGATTGTAACATCCTTCAATCTTTTAGATTGTTCCCTAGACGATGTTTCCGGGATTTGGAAACGAAACGTTGGAGTGTTAACAATATCGGACTTCGGATTTTAATGGATTTTTTTGCCTGCCTTGTTGAAACAGAATACAAGCAGTCTTTTTAATTTGTTTTATTCAAGTCTTTATTTTTTAAAAATACATGGCTATGATGCCCGTTTTTCCTAAATCTTTGTCAATAATTGCTGGCCATGACAGTTTCCGTGCAAGAATGACATTAGGGTTTTTTTGTTTTTGTTTTTACAATTTCAAAGGGATTAACTTCTGATGAAGTGGAAACCTCAGTGCAGACAAGAGTTTGCATGTTGGACTTGAGTACTGTCAGTCATTGCAAGTGTTGGGGCATATTTATTTATTTATTTATTTAAGGAATTTATACCCCGCCTTTCTCCCAGCAAGGGCACTCAAGGCGGCTTACTACACAGACATTAAAATACATATATACACATTAAAATAATTAAAAACAAATAATTAAAACAATTTAAAATAAACAACCCCAGTGGGTCACCTGAATTTACATTTGTTAAAAGCCATTTGTTAAAAAGTCAGCCCACCATGTCAGACATCAAAAGCTAACCTAAATAAAAACGTCTTAAGGCCCCGCCGAAAGGTCTCTAAAGAGGGAGCCATTCTTAATTCCAGGGGGAGGGAATTCCATAATTGGGGCGGCACAGCCGCGAAGGCCCTATTCCGTGCCGCCATCCCCCTCACTTCCGTCAATGGCAGCACGGTCAACAGGGCCCCCTCTGATGACCTCAGAGTACGGGTCAGATTATAAGGAAGGAGGCGGTCCCTCAATACCCTGGACCTGAGCCGTTAAGGGCTTTAAAAGTCAAAACTAGCACTTTGAATTGTGCCCGGAAACGAACCGGCAGCCAGTGTAGCCACCGAAGCAACGGTCCGACTGAGTCGAACCGACAGACCCCGGCAACCACCCGGGCCGCCGCATTCTGCACTAGTTGCAGTTTCCGAACAGTCTTCAAAGGCAGCCCCACGAAGAGCGCATTGCAGTAATCTAGTCTAGATGTCACTAGGGCATGGGTCACTGTGGCCAGGTCTTCACGATCCAAGTACGGTCGTAGCTGGCGCACCAGCCGAAGCTGGGCAAAAGCCCCCCTGGCCACAACCGCCACCTGAGAATCCAGGAGCAGCTGCGCATCCAGGAGAACCCCCAAGCTGCGGACCTGCTCCTTCAGAGGGAGTACAACCCCATTCAGAGCAGGATGATGATCTAGTACCTGAGTCGTAGACTTCTGGACCAGAAGAACCTCTGTCTTATCAGGATTTAATTTCAGCTTGTTTGCCCCCATCCAGCCCCCATATGTGCCTACATATGATGCATTGATGGGGGGGGTGAGTTAGCACTTAACACTCAAGACAGACATAGTGTCAGCAAGGATTGTGAAAGAATACAGTTCTTTGTGGAATGCAACCCCATCATATATTGTCTGTACATGACAAACTAGCATGTTAGGGATAATGTTTTTGGCCAAACGTCCTTTGGGGACTTGTTAGCTTTTCTAAGGTTAGAGATGGGTATTTTAGTAGGAAGTGATTAACAATATGATTCCCCCCCCCACCTGGCATTTAAATTAAGTAGGCCTAAGTAAGTCCAGGGAGACTGAACTGTTTCTTCACATACTGTTGTTCCTTCAAGTTTGTCATACCCTAGTTTCTTCTTCTGCTCGTAACTCTTTGTCTTCTGCCCTGCCTTTGCATAGACTCTCATATCTTTATATTAGCTTTTCTTTCTCCGTTCAGGCTTAGCAAAGACTCAGTTAAAATTTCCCTCCCCACATCCCCCTATTTGCCTGTACTATACTGTATTCAATCTCTTCCTCTCCTAATTTCAGTTTTGTCTTCATATTATTTTCTGGGCCTCATTCTAGTCTTGTCCATATGATGCTGGTGTTTAATCCGTGGGGGTGGGTGGGTATGTGAGATGTGCTTTGTACAGTACCTAGTATACGTTGGTGCTATATAAATGATGAATCAAGTCTTTTTAGATTATATTCTCAATGCTCAGCAAACACATGATGGGAAGGTGAGAGCACACCCCCTAGCCACACACCTGCTGACCATGCCCTCCAGTGGCTTGCTTGTTCAGTGTTTGTATGAATGAGGCAAAGCTGAATGAAGGGAGAGTTTCACACAATTGGAACCCTGAGCAGCCAGGGTTCTTTGTCACGTGGAAGAACGTTTCTCACGTTCCGCTCTTCCTCTTTCAGATAGACAGCAAACACATGGTTGCTAGATTGGGGGCAGTGGGAACGCCAACAGGGTTGTTAGCATTAGCATTGAGGTGTTTTGCTAGCTGGTTACCACATTTCATAACCGTGTTGCTGCAACCTTCAATGAAATATCTGTGAATTTTGGATGATTCTCAGCAGTTTGCCTTTTTCATGTTCTCATTTATGAAATAGGACTGTGAAATAGCACCATGCCGTCTTCATCCAAGCAATCCAGACCCAAAGCAAACTATGCCTGGCAGCTCCAGAACGCAGTGGAGATTTGGATCCTGGACTCCTGTACGTTACAACTGCTCAACTTAGATTACAAGGAAGCATTTTTGTTCCTCTGATAAACCCTGTAGTCTATGGTGTTGGTATCCAAAGTTTCAACTTGTCTATTGGCTTTCTTGTCCGTTCTCCCTAGTGCTCGACTACATGCGGGAAAGGCACCAGGATGAGGTACGTCAGCTGCCGTGATTATCAGGGCTCTGTGGCTGATGAGGCTGCCTGCAATCACCTTCCAAAACCATCAGCGACAGATGTGTGCATTGTAACATCGTGTGGACAATGGAAGCCCATGGAATGGAGCTCTGTAAGCAACTTTCTTATTTAACAGTGGCATAATCTGAGTCAGGGGTGGCCAACTCTTCAACCTGAATGCTCCTGGCCCTTTAATGGTTGTATAGGTGTGAGGGCATTTCAGCAGGTGCAGCTGCTTTAGCAGCACTATCAGCATTTGCAGCTGCTAAGATTCTGTCTTCTACACAACTCTTAAGAACACAGTAGCCCTAATGGTGGAAGGTTGATCACCCCTGGTATAGAGCATATCGGGGAAGGCTAACTTGTAATGTTGAAGGGATCGTTGCACAGTGTGCAGGTGCATAAAGAACTTAACTTTGATTTTGAATAAAATAATCTTATTGTTGAGGGGAAAGTTGTTAAAAAGAACACAGAGGTCCTAATGGTGGAAGGTTGGCCACCCCTGATCTAAATACTCTCCAAAGTGTCTTCTTACTTGTGTCTCATTTATCATGTCCATTTTAAAGAACAGATTTGAAAGAAGACCTATAAACTCCATAATCACTTTCTGAGGCTTACTGTACATGAACTCTCTTGGCGATATATATGAATATTGCAGCTCTTTTTCTACATCCCCCCCTTTTTTTTTCTACCTTACCCGGCTTTACGTAGCTTGGCTAAGTTGCTTCAGTCATGCAGAGCTATTCGTTTTGCAAATACAGTCTCCTTGCTTCTGGCATATTATTGTCTATTATTGTCTGGAGTCAGAGGCGTCGTTACGGTGGGGGCGGTTTGGGCGGTGGGCCCCAAGCGGCAGGTCGTGGGGGGTGTGCCTGCCACCATATCTGTTACTCCCTCTGCTGCTGGCTCGTCTTCATGCAGCCGTTCTCGGCTGCAAGTTTGCCCCCCCCCCGGGTGCTGTTTAGCTCCAAAAAGGGGCCGAAAAGTGCGGGGTGTGTGTGTTTCCGCATGGCAGCGGCGAGCGAAGATGATGTACGCCCCCAGGGGTGGGGTGAGTGGCGTCCCGTGGTGGGCCGTATAGTGTCCTGTGGGGGGTGTCACGGTGGCGCTTCCCCCACGTGGGGTGTTGGACTGCTACTGTCTGGCGTACAGGGGTGGATGTTTGGGAGACTGATAAATGGATTGTCCTAACTTTTGGGCAATATGGTGGGCTGAAGCTGCATCCAGACAGCAATTTCCCCTCCAGATGATTTGTGCTACAGTGCTTAACCCAGAGTGGGAGGGAAGGTCTCTCAAGGAAGTGATACTAAGTAGTACAAGCGTTGTGTGCGACATTCTTTACTACTCACACTGCTCCTTCTAGCTCCAGTTTGTTGCTGGAAATAATAGCAATTTGAATTGCCTCAATCCTTATGTGAGTTGTGGGTGTGTAATGTGGTGAATCACCAAGCCTAACACTTGAAATGTTGTGTCTGGAAGAAACCTCTGATGGTCTTCCAACTGATTCTGTAATTTTGTGAAATAACCAGACATATGGAACACATAACAGTGAAACTAATGAAGTGAAGAATAGTTTTGCTCAAGTAGCCAACTTCATTTAGTATTTTTAAAAGCATATCTCATTGCTAAGGAAAACCATTTCCAATTCTCTCCACTATTAACGCAGTGCTCTATAACTTGTGGGCAAGGTAAAGTCACCCGGCAAGTAGTCTGCATGGATTACAGTGACCAGGTTGTTGATAGGAGTGAGTGTGATCCTGAGGATATCCCTGCAACAGAGCAGGATTGCTCAATGCCATCATGTCAACAGATCACCCCTGAATATAACAGACCAATCTATCCTTACCCTGACTATCGTCAAAAGATCACCCAGGGTGGAAATCGAAACCAAGGTCGTGGACACGTACATGGAGGCAACCAGTGGAGGACTGGACCATGGGGAGCAGTAAGTAGCTGATGGATACATTTTTGATTCCATTATGAATTGGGTTGGATACAAGGCCTGTCCCTTGTATCCCTACACATACCTTCCCTTGTCCCCAAGATTCCATACTAATGAAACACAAATTCTGCTGTCAGGATTATTAATGCTAATTAGGTATGTTTGCATATATTTAGTTGTTTTTCATAATTTTCTCTCCTTCAAGGATTCAAGTTTTCAAGGAGTTTTTTCCCCCAAGGATTTATGGGGTACCTGGAAAGAGAACAGGAAAGGAAGACTGTGGTTATATTATAAAGCTCTCTCGCTCTCTCTGATCATAACTGGAAATAGGATGGGATGATTTGCAAGGCACAAAACTCTGTCCTCTAGGTGCTGCAAAGCCGTATCTGGCCATCCTCCTGATGTCTGAGTGTATTCCAGGCACTTGTTACATGTTTCCAAGTTTGGCTTTACAATTACAAAAACTAGAAACTTGCTTTAAAAAAAAAAAAGTCAAGATTTTATACCTGATGAACCATTGTGCATTGTGCAAATGCACTGAAATGGCAGTTGATTTCTTCTCTGGCATCACGATCCTATGCATATCTATTCAGAAGTAAGGCTTACATACATGTTATTTCCTCCCAGTAGCGGTGTAGCTAGACCCTGCGCTGCCCAGGGCAGTGACATCATGATGTAATGTGATGTCGTTATGTCACTTCCAGGGAGGCACTGGCGGCATTAGCCCTGTGATCCAGCTGCCCTTCTTCCTTGGAGGCCTCCAAAGGAAAAGGGCAACCAGATCGCAGGCCCGCTGCCTCCTCCTCCTTGTGATCCGCCCTCCTCCCTGCCCTGAAATGCCCTCTCCCCACCCCCGTACCGCCCACCTCCCCGCAGCCCGGCACTGAGCTCACCTGGTGGGTGCTGCTCTTGTGCCAGCAGGTGTCTGCTGGCGGGACTGGCCTCCACACCAGTGCAACGTGCTTGACCGCCGATGGAGGCCGACTTAGGATTAGGCTGTAAGCTAACAGCTATTTCCACATCTTATGGTTATGAATTCTCCAAATTCATCAGGCAGTGCATAATTAAATTGTAGAATTCACAACCATACAATGTGGACTTCTTTTCCTTCTTCTTCTAAAGGAAGGACAGAGTGTGCATCATTCTGCTGGAGATATTTTGTTATATAGACTATTCTGTCTTGGATCAGAATGTTGAATTAGTGTAACTACTGAGTTTCTTTCAGTTCCATTGAATCACAGAACCATTTCCCCGCGTTTTTTTGGTTTAAACTTACTATGATGAATTGAGGTCAGCACCATCTATGATCTTTCAAGATTCCTATGAAGAGGTTCCACGGGGCTGGAACGAAACGTTGGGCTCAGTTCCTTGGATTTTAATGTGATTTTTATTCCAATTAAAGTTCAAGATTCTTTTACTACATGGCTTTAATTCCCGTATTCCTTAAACATTGTCATTTGAGAACTATTTATGTATTAGATTTCTATCCCACTTTCTCCCCCCATGGGGGGGACGGGACTCAAAGCGGCTACTATCACTGTTGCTGCTGCTGGCATATAGTTAGAATATATTAGTATTCTGACATATATCACCCCTGCTGCTGATGTAGAGAAGATGGGAGAGCTCATAACGCACAACAGATAGGTGAGACCGGAGAGTATGGGGGTCAGAATATACAGTCCTCATTATCCACAAGGGTTAGGTTCCTTGAAAACCTCATGGATAACGAAGCATATGCCGAATCATTAAGCCTACGAGAAAAATGGGGTTAGGTGCAAGGGGACCCCATTTTTCCCATAGGCTCAATACACACAGCACCACGATTGACTTACAGGCTCCTGAAGAGCGAGGCCTCCAGAGGCTGACTCATCGTCGCGTTGGTCCTGCAACCCCCTCTATAGGCTTCCGCAGGACTCAGAACATCACGTATGGGAGGTGTTCTGAGGCCCGTGCAGGGCCTGCAGCCTCCTTCATAACCTTCCATGGGCCTCAGAATGCTACGCCGAAGCAACCGGAAGTGGTTGTTGCCAAACTGGAAGTCACTTCTGATTGCTTTGGAGATGGGTTCTGAGGCCCGCAGAGGCCTTCCCAGGCCTCAGAATATCTCCCGGATGTGACTTCCAGTCGCATCCGGGAGGTGTTCTGAGGCCTGTGAAAGCCATCTGCAGCACAGAGAGGCTGCAGACCACCTTGTGAATCCCGAGGAAGGGGTCACGAGAAACGAGAGGTAGGTGGCCAAAGTGCCTTTTGGGGTTGCGAATTAGCATATGGCGAGAATTGACTGTATTAATGATGATGACAGAATGCGGAGCAGGTGTTACGAGTTGCTGTGTAACTATTGTACTAACCTAGTCTAGACTTCTTCATGCTTTGAATATTATGTTTTACAGTGTTCCAGTACATGTGCTGGGGGATTCCAACGCCGGGTTGTGGTGTGCCAAGATGAAAATGGATATACTGCCAGTAATTGTGATACAAGAACAAAACCAGATGAGCGAAGGTCATGTGAATCAGGGCCCTGCCCTCAATGGGCCTATGGCAGCTGGGGAGAGGTGAGCAGTGTTACTTCATTAAAAAAATTAGCACACAGATTGCTTTTTATTTTAACAATTCATGCGTTAATCAGGGGCGTCACTAGACGCGCGTCACCCTAGTGCGGGGACGCGCGTCACCCCCCCTAGGGGCGCGACGTTCTAGGCGCGGGGGGAGGGGGCCACCCGGCTCCCCCCCCCTGCATCGCGTCGCCCCCTCCGGACGCTCTGAGGCCGGCCCGGGAGCCGTCGGCGCTCCAGGGCCTTCTGAAAGAAGGCCCAGGCAGCGCGTCAATCCGGGTATTTTCTGGATTTTCGCGCATGCGCAGACCCGTTTTGAGGGCTTTTTGCCCTCAAAACGGGTCTGGGCATGCGCGAAAATCCGGGAAATACCCGGATTGACGTGCTGCCTGGGCCTTCAGAAGGCCCTGGAGCGTCGACGGGGTCGGACGCTCCGAGGCCGGCTCCTGGGCCGGCCTCGGAGCGTCCGGAGGGCGATGCGCGTCACGGAGGTGACGCGCGAGGGGGTGCGCGCGTCACCCCCTGGCGGCCCGCCCCCCCCGCCACGCTCCAGTGACGCCAGTGGCGTTAATTATGAAACTAATTGAAGAAGCTTTGACTGAATGCTCTCATCTTTTCAGTTGAAAAAATCCTAATCACAAAAGAAGCAGCGTAGCATAAGTCAACAGGTTTGTGTATCATCTTTTCAGTTTTCCCAAGTGGTACTTAAATAACAGCACAATCCTATCCAACTTACACCACCAGTGTAACCAGCGGTGCAGCGAGAACGGGAGGCCCCAGAATGGAAAGGGGATTCAAATCCCCTCCAAAGGGGGATTCAAAGGGGATTTAACTCTCCCCTTCGCTCCAAAGCCTCCTGCCCTGCCCTCCCTCACTGGTTACACCAGTGGTATAAATTGGATAGGATTGCGCTGTAAGAGTAGGACTTGTTTGAAAAATAGCAACCATCAATAAAGTCTGAATATCTGATTTTAAACAATAGAAATTGCTGGAATTATAGAATATGTTCACATTTTGCATAACTTAGTCCTGTCGTCTCTGAGATGAATCTATTAACTGTCTGTAGAGGATTCTTACGTATGCCATTTCCCTACTGTACATAGACCTGCTCTTGTTCGAATGAATGGTGAAGTCAATGAGAGTTCTGTTGGTACATGAGAATACCTGTGGAGCTTTTGATCAGAGGCAATAAGTGTAATCAACAACTAAGCTAGCTGATATCACTACGGAAACCTTCTTCACTCAGGCAATCAGTTATTCAAATCTCTTGAATATTCCTTTGATAACTCATATAGCACAATTCTATGTGTTGGGTAAATGAAATAAGTCCTATTAAATTCAATGGCACTCCCAGGTAAGTATGTATGGGGTTGCAGCCTTATCACTGCAAAAGATAGCACTTTGATCTACCAGTGGTTTGATCAAAGGACTTTAACAGCGCAATCCTGCTTAACTGATTTGCCGGGTGACCCAGGCCGCCCGCCGGATCCTGATCTCCGCCGCAGGCAGGCACCCCACAGCGGGCAGGCACCCCGCAGCGGAAAGTCTACTCGGAGAAGGGGACACTCGTCCCCTTCCCCGGGAGTAACTGAGGCTGGAGCGATCAGCCTCCTCGGAATTCCGCCAGCGAAATCACTGGCGGAAATCAGACGAGGCCGTGTAATGGCTCAGCCGATTGGCGGGGGTCAGGATACAGCCAAAGCCATTCCCTGCCCCCTCCCCGATCGACTGGGCCTATGGCCGGCCTCCGTTCCCGGCCAACCCGCCCCTCCGTCTGCTGGATCCTTACCTGGATCTGGCGGCGGGCGGGTGAGTCCTCCGTCGGCAGAGCAGGGGAGGCCGGCCTTGTACCGGTCTTCCCTGCTCGAAAGCAGACGCAAACGTGCCTTACGGCACGTTTGCAACGTCTTCGGCCGGCGGAACACTCGTTCCGCTGGCCTAAGTTATGTTAGGATTGGGCTGTAAAACTGACGCATCGGGTGAAACCAGATTTTTTGCAACATCCTTTTATGTTTTCTATGGAAGTGGCTTTCTAAGATAGAAGAGCAGCATTAGAGACTACGTACATTTGAAATTGCTTGTTTTCTTCTCCGCCTCCAGTCCCCTAGCTCCTATGTGGAACCACTTGAAATAAATGGTCATGTTCTCATCTTTTATATAGCCTAGGAAGCTGCCTTATGCTGAGTCAGACCGTTGATCTGCTCAATATTGACGATACTGACTGGAAGTGGCTTTCCAAAGTCTCAGACAACTCTCCCCTACTTAGAGATGCTCTAAATTGAACATGGATGCTTCCCTGTGCAAAGCATGAGCTCTACCACTGAACTATGGCCCCTCCCCAGAGAGAGCCAATTTAGATATAATTATTTTGCAGAGATGTGGGAATCCTTCACATATCTGCATATCCAGAAAAAAAAATTGTAAGATGCAAAATGATATGACAGTGATAGGATCACCTTTGATCAGGTTCAGGCACTCTGGAATTCATTTTAGTACGTAGTTCCAACTGCCTGTTTTGTTGCTTTACACACTGAGGACCCAATCCTGTCCAACATTCCAGCACCGATGCAGCTGCAATGCAGCCCTGAAGTAAGGGATCGGTTTGTGGAACTCCTTGCCACAGGAGGTGGTGATGGCACCTGGCCTGGATGCCTTTAAAAGGGGATTGGACAGATTTATGGAGGAAAAGTCCATCACAGTTTACAAGCCATGATGGGGATAAGCAACCTCCTGGTTGTAGGAGTAGGTTTTCTTTGTGCCAGTTGCAAGGGAGTGGCGACAGGATACAAATATCTTGTTGGATGTGTGCTCCCTGAGGCATCTGGTGGGGCCACTGTGAGATACAGGAAGCTGGACTAGATGGGCCTTTGGCCTGATCCAGCAGGGCTCTTCTTATGTTCTTAAAATCCCCTTACCTTGAGGAGGCCTCTGTGAGTGGTCCCCCACTGCAGGATGCAGTGGAAGCCCCATTGACACGGCTGCATCACTGCTGGAAAGTTGGATAGGATTGGGCCCTAAGGTATGTTTCTCTTGGTATCCAAACCAACGAGCCTCTCTTGAGTTAGAAAACAGTAACATCCACATTGGCTCTGAGCCAGATCACTGGAAGAAGAAAGTAGCAATCATAAATGAGCCCAATTACGGCTAATGTAATCTGCCCTAACTGCCTTTTTCCAGTGTACAAAGCCATGTGGTGGAGGAACCAGAACAAGATTGGTTGTGTGCCAGCATCCCAATGGAGAGAGATTTACTGACCGGAGCTGTGAAATCCTTGACAAGCCACCCGACCGTGAGCAGTGCAATATGCAGGACTGCCCTCAAGATGCTGCCTGGCACACTGGCCCTTGGAGCTCGGTACGACCATAACATACTTCCATTCTTTCCTAATCATTTTGCAAATATTTCATAGAATTGGAATGGGTGTGCTTAAAGTCAAGGTGCTATATTTGGTGTGTTGTATGTGTGTTGTTTTTGGTGTGTGTGTTTTTTAAAGGAAACTGCACTTATTTTTTTTTATGATGCATTCCAAATAAAATAGGCATTCAGGAAGGGCTTCAGCGAGGAAATCCGTTCATTTCTAAAGGCACTTTCTGCTTAATAACAAAGTTTGTATTTTTTATTAGCCCATTACATGTGCTGCAGAAATTCTCCATTATGAAGGAACTTGGTGCAAGCAAATGAAAATCACACAAGTATTCTGTTTCCAAAACGTTTCCCTTGTATTTAACTACTTAATCTCTTATTTTAGCACCTGTTGCAAACCCTCTACAAAAGTACTATACCTATGTGAGAATTCCAGTGTTAAACTGCCATAATCTACACAACTGTGTATTTATTTCTGTATGAGGAACAAACTCATCTGTGACCTGGGAGAACATTCCAATATTTTTTTTTTTATAAATAAGAATGACCTAAATGATGCTGCCATAGGGCTGTGAATATGAATACGTGTACCTGGATGTATATGATAATGGCAAAAATCAATGTTAGGATGTTTCTAAGAGTGACTTTTAACAGCTGAGTAATATAAATTTTATTACAATAAAACTCTAGCTAGGTTTGATTAAAAGTGCTGTTACTAGCCCTGAGTCATTTTGACCGGACAGCACAAAAATTCTCATGAACTTGCTGAACAAAACTTTTTATCCTCCAGAAAGAGGATGAACTAGCTCAACACTAACTATTATCAGGCAAATTAGCAAAGTAACTAAATACCCTTCCAGTCACAAGGCTGTTCGTGAGTAACAAAACGGACATGTCTGGAACATTTTTGCAGTGGTTTGTGTTACCATGTTGGCCTAAGAACACAATCTATAGACATTCAGGCATTTCTGAGACCAGCTTCACGCTTCATCCAGCAAACATGATTGCTATGTGTACATAGGCATAAGACACAAGAAACATGTACACTGTGGGCAACTACTGTACACCCCTTTTATGACAGCAAAGTTGCACATGGCTGCAATTTTGCCCATGTAACATGTGTCCAGTACTGTCTATATCACCATGCAGCTAAGTGATATGAGTATTTCTAGATTTCCCTGTGCTGAGGTGATCCATGATGGTCAACTTAGATTTAGAGTTCTTTTTAGAACCGTTTTACACCACAAGCAGAAAGAGACTGCCAAGTGTAGAATATCTAGTCTTTTTATGAGCTCTGTTTTCAGGGCAAGTTTCTGTTTTGCATGGCAAGATCGGTTGAGTAGCATGGAACTCCCATTAGCCTTCTCTTTTTCTGGCCGAATTGTAGAGTGTGTGATCATTCCCACTAGCTTATTTCTCACGATATATCTTGGGAACAACTATTCCTGCTTGCCACAAATCCTTGTGGAGCTGATGTTTATTGCTCCAGTTTCAGGAAGGTTGAGAGGAAAGTGACATTCTTAAAGAGAAACTGTTTCCCTGCAACACAATGTCTGAAGATATATCTCAAGAAACATTGCCCGGTCCCACTGATGAGCAGATAGGAAGACCTAGAGAAAGACCAATGATTACCCCTCCTTCCCATCTTCACATCTTTTGAAAGGAGGTTGCATCAAAAGCAAGCTGCCTGCCCTCCTTGCTAATAAGCAGGCCCTACGTGCAAATATGTTTATAGAGAAGGCAGGCAGAGAGCTTGTCTCTGATGCTGTCCTAGGATACTACCCTTCCCTTGCAAGGTCTGTTGGAGGGGGAGAGACAGGCTTCACTTTTTCTTTGTTAGTGACTTCCCCTTGTCAGTGGACCTATTTCTGGGTAATCGTGTCAGACATCGTATCAAACATCAGACTGAGGTACTTACCGGTATTCAAAAAGTAATTATTACTGTGCATGTGAGCAACACACATACACGTGGCCAGGTGTTCCACTTACCAGGGCAAAGAAGGTAAATCTTAAGTGTACCTCCTTCTCCTGCATGATGTTGGTACATGCAAACCCTTACTAAATGGCTGGGCCCTTATAAGTGAATTGACTTTTTTTTTGTCCAGCCATGTGAGTTTATATTTGAACATAAGACCTTAGTGGCCAGGCCAGATTAAAACCATTGATAAAAACTCATATAAATCAGCCTCCATTTTTATTTCATTTCATGTAGTTAAAGATTTATTTGTAGTCCTAATTTGATTCTAAAGCACTTTATAAAGAGGAGTCTTTTCAATATATGAACCTCCTAAGCATGCATGGTTTTCATAGTTATATTGCTGGAATAATACTTCTTTCACTGTCGTCTCTGTGGGATGTTTTGTGGTCACTTTACTTTTCATACCTCAGCAAATTATGCAATAGCCAGACATCTGCTTACATGATATTTATATGGTGCTTTATCATTACAAGGGACAATGCTATAAAATACTCTGATCTGAGGTGCTAATGCACCCCTTTCTACCTAGAGGGGCAAATCGGTGCTAAATGCAAATTGTGACAACAAATATCTGGGCATCTGCGAACATTTGGTTTTCTCACCAAACAATGTACTGAAAATTGCTGCTAACATTGCATTACATTTGCTTTGAACATTTCCAAGAACTAAAGAATATGGACTAGAAAGACTGTTCTGGTGAAATTCAGCATATGCATTCTTGCAATTTTTTCCTGCAGTTCTTCAGAAACAGTCTCTTCCTAGCTACAGCAGAACTTTTCCCTCTGAATTTAAAATACAGGGTTCAGTCAAACAGGCAATAATTAACCAGGTAATAATGTCAAGTGTCAATGATAACAGTACTATCCCAGATGTGAAAAATAATCAGGGAAGCCCTGCAAAATAAAATACAATGTAACATCACATAATTTAGTTTTTTTGGAAAAGTTTTTAAGAAAAGTTGCATCAGCATTTTTCCCTGCAGCCGTGAGAGCTCGAAAGCTAATATTTTTGTACAAAAAAAGCAAAATTTGCTAAACTTAAGTTTGCTAAACTTAGTGCTATGACTTAAAAAATGCCTATCATGCAGTTAAAGATATCATTACATTAGATCAGAAAAACCTATGTGCAGAACTGGGTTTCACATGCTAAAGTGTAAGCGCATCAGATCCTAAAATGGATCGGGTTCTGTTGTATGAGTTACATAAGTATGTCTTCCTGTCTTTCCTCCAGTACAGTTGCAATTTGTCCAACGATCTTTTTCTCCTGTGTGTTCACTATTGAAGGATCGAGACTGAAAGGGTAGCAGAACTCAAGTGAGGTCTAGATAAGCTGCTCAATACAGGAGCTCCTCCTGTTACTTCCCCCTAAGACTAGTAATGCTCAATCCAGGCATCACTCTGGTATCACTCTTTTTTAGACAGATGTATGGAGCAATTAACTCTGTTGCTGTGCTTGCATTAATGGCCTTCGGGGTAGAGTCTTGTGACTAAGGTATTCAAAATCTTCACTGAATTCCAGCAGACCTTCCATGTGAATAATTCCCCCCCCCATGGAAGTCTGCAGAGCTGAGCCACCTATTTGCATATCATGATAAAAGTTTGTTTTTATGTCAAATATCTGATGTCACACAAAGCTGAGCTCTAGTTTAAGCTTCCTTCAGAATTTAAACGGATGACACAAGTGGTGCTGAGTGAGAATAAAACAAAAGCTTTACCCAAAATTGATAGCTTCTCCTGAAAAGTGCAACAAATAATGTTTGTCTACCTCGTTTTGATACCATGTGCTACTGCTATAGGTAGTAGAGGAAAGTTGTCTTTTTTAGTTTCATGTTGCCACACTTCTTTCTAGTTCTGACATTTTATCACCAGCATCTGCTGTAAATGTTTCTACTTCATCTGTACCAGATGGAGTGTCGCTTTGATGTTTTTGGACACTTTTGAAACAAGAGTATAGTATTGGCTGAAACGTTTTTCAGCAGAATGGATTTCTTTATGTATTTATGTTAATGAAGTGTATTTATTTTTCAACTATTGTTATTTAATTTTATATAAATGTTGCATTGCATTTACACTGTTTGAACGCTGGACAGAGAAAAAAATTAAAGTAGAATGTAATCATCAATACATTTTGTAGAATGATTTCTTGGTTTCACATCATACAGTCACAATGTATATTTCACACTGGGATAGAGCAAGGTTTTGAAATAGAAGATACTCATGCTTTTCGTTCTCCGCAATGGAGCTGAACATTTATATAATACAGTCATATAAACAAAAATGCATATGCAAAGACTAGTCAGTGCTAACTGTCATTATATATAATGACACATATATAACTCCTGGCAAATGAAGCCAAGCTGACAGGATGCCAGGGTTTTCTCGGGGCTGGGGGGGTTCCTACCAACCCCCGTCCCAGTGTTGTGTATTTTAACTGAGTCACGGACCAGAGTATAGACATGGCCTTTATTCAAGTGTGCTAGTTAATATAATGCAGAAACTAGTGTGTACCTCGCTGCATCATTAATGTTGGGAACTAATGGAGCAATGCTTTATTTTTGAGGATTGTGTTCAGGAGCCTTTTTAGCTTCCTGGGTATCCCTCTCATGGAATATGAATTCAAGACACAGAGATTGATTGCAGTGTCAGAGTCTACGATGTCTGAAGCAGCCCCATAGCTGTAGTCATTAAGAAGGTCATTGTTGTAACACTTCTTCATAATGCTGCTTGGATAAATTAAAAGAATGTGTCACTAATAGAACTTAGACTATAGGGATAGGCAATGTGTCATAAACCAGCAGGTCACAACTAATTGGCATATCTAAGTGAAAAGTAGTTCATGCCCTGGTTATCTCTCACCTTGACTACTGCAGCCTTCTCCTCTCTAACCTTCTGCTAGCTCACCTCAGCACCCTCGCTTCCACCCAGCATTTTGCAACCAAAATCATTTACCTCTCACATCGCTCTGATCACATTACAACCCACATAGTATTGGTTTCCTGTCCACACCTGTATCCAGCCCAAGCTTCTGATCCTTCCTGAGGTCAGTACTAAGCCTGAGTACGTGCACATGAAATTTCCTCTGGTGCCACTGCCACCCCTTCCCCTGTTATCTCCCTTGTGTCTGTTCTAGATTGTGAGACCGTAAAGCAGTCTGCGCCAATGGCACACATGTCCCTGATAGCATGCCGACCAGCACACTGCTGAGGACGTAACCGGGAAAGGGAAAGCAGGGGGAGGGCAGGGAGGGGGTGTAACAGAGGGCGGGGAGGCCGTGGGAGGAGGAGTATCTGTCGCGGAAGGCCTGCGCCAGATCCTATCCCCCATCCCTGCAGCTTCCCCGCCCCTTTTCTCTCCTCAGAGTTACCCTAGCAAAATTGCTAGCGTAGGTCTGAGGAGACCCATTGCGGGTCAAGAGGCTTTCTCGGGGGTAAGGGGATTAAAATCCCCTTGCCCTGCGGAAGCCTTGCAGTCCGCTCCTCCCCCCCCCCGCACAGGATGCAGTGGCTGCCATTTTGATGCTGCTGCATCGGCAGGGTGGGGGGGGGGGCGAAGGATAGGATTGGGCTCTCAGTCTTTGGTAGACCAAAGCTGCATTCTGAAACCTACTTAATCAGGAACTAAATTCCTTTTATTTCTGTGAAATTTCCTATTAGATAAACATGTGTATAGGACCGTGATGGCGAACCTATGACACGCGTGTCACAGGTGACACACAAGGTCATTTTGGGTTACACGCCAGCGTTTCCCCCAGGGCCCCGACACACCTTATATTTTCGCAAACGTTTTACAGGCTTGTCCTGAACATTTAGGGCAGGGATTTTGGCAGACCTCTTTCAAATTATTCTCTAGTAAAACTCAGCAACAAAAAGTCACTAATTGATGTTAAATAAAATGCAATGTGTTCTATAGTTGTTTTCAGTTCAGTTCAATTCAAAATTACTATTAAAAGTAGCAATAGTCAAAGTACTATTAAAAGTTTTTTTTTTTTGGGGGGGGGACATACCAGCAGAGTCAAGTTAGGCTGCTTAGGCATTTTCAAAATCTTTAATACACCAAGCCCAAATGGTTCGCCATCACTGGTATAGGATCATGCTGCCAGGCTGTATTTATAAATACTGTATATTATTTATGACCAACTAATGTCCTACTAATTAGTGGAAACTAGAATTGGTTTATATATGACCAATATTCCATGTTGGATGCCTCTGCATCAGGCCCTATGCTACACCAGTAACACAAAGGAACCACATGAGACAAGCAGATAATGTACAGGTGTCCGTCCCCCCTTAATGATGGCTCGCTTAATGACGATCCATATATATGACGGAGGTTCCCAAAGTGTAAACAAAGAATTAAAGCTACAGTACTGTATTTTAAATGCAGAAAAGTCATCTTTAACTCTGTGTGTGTGTGTGTGTGTGTGTGTGTGTGTGTGTGTGTGTGTGTTTGTGTTTGTGTTTGTGTTTGTGTTTGTGTTTCTTTCTACCTCCATTGACAGGTAGAAATCTTGTTGTGCTTTGTACACTCATAATGTACACTGTGTTTGCCATTCATTTCCTATTACAACTCCACTGTGTTGCATTGAGGACTCGCTTAATGACGGTTTCACTATATGATGGGTTTTCCAGAACGTATCCCCGTCATTAAGCGGGGGGACATCTGTAGTTATTTACCATGCAGATGCCTCCTTTGAGACCAGTACTAGTGATATGAAAAGTATCAGGGTCATCCACCTATCCCACATCATTCCTATACATTATATATACCCAGTGTATCACATGGAAGCAACAACCAAGTCATGACAGTTATGATGCACACGGAAATGGCACCTTTTGACATGCATGCATGCCTGAGTGGGTACACCACGCATGCAAAGAAGATAGACTTCTGCATTTTGAAGACATACATGAATCCGCTACATGCATCAACTCTTATTTCCAACATATTAAGATTTAAATTTTAGGAATCATGACAGTTGGAAAAGGCAGAATGAATTTGATTTTATTTTACTTGCCTCTTTGTAAATTGAACATACTGCTGGGTTTCCTTAACAACCACAACTCTGGTGTGTATCACAAGGTCATCTTTGTTCCACACAAGCAAGAAATTTCACTGTGCTTTCTGCCACATCCTTTTGCTGAGTATCTCGAATCATTCACAGTTCATTTTGGCCTTTAAAATACACCCAATTCATTCTCAATCCCCATGTGCCTGTTTCTTTTGCAGGCAGGCAGCCCGATCATAACTAACTCCTCGCACAGAGATGCAGCCTCGCCAACAGGGAGTTTCAAGCTATGAAGGCCTCCTCAAAGTAAGGGAACATTTGTTTCCTTGCCCTGGGGTAAGCCCTCACCGCCCCACTGGGTCTACTTGGACCTACAGCAGCTATATAGCTGGTGCAAGCCCGAGGGGACTCGGGAAGGCAGATTGAGGCCAAGAAGGGGGGTAGGATATCAGCAGTGCCGCTGTCACCAATGCCACCCCTTTCCCAGCCTCAATCTCCCTCTTCCCTGCCCTGGACTCTTGCCCATTCTGCCCTCTCCCCTCCCCATTTCGCCCACCTCCCTCCACCCCCTGCGCTGACTTTCTGGTACCAGGGGACATGGATAGACTATGACCCCCAACCCATGCACACCAACCCAGCACACATTGCTGCTTGCAGCCACAGTGTATGGCATTGCACACTGTATGGCGCCGCATTTTGTAACAGCCATAAATTACCTTATGCTGCCAAAACGTTAATTCCAGAAGCGTAAGGCCCTATTAGGATTGGGCCAAAAAGGTTGAAGTGAGTTCATAAGTATCTATGTGAAGAAGGGATATGAATGGTGCTTCATGTAGTGTGGTTCAAAACTCCTTTCCATCCTTGCCCTTCGGCTTTTATGCATCAGTTGCACCACCAACATGTTATGAATTTCACTCTTTTTTCTGGTTTATAGTTAACAGAATATAGCAGTTTTTCACAAAAACAGTCTATAGATGCAGGGGGGAAACATGCAGGGGAGTATCTGGACCCTTTTCAGTCTGGCTTCAGGCGGGGCTTTGGGACGGAGACAGCCTTGGTCGCCCTGCTGGATGATCTTCGCCGAGGACTGGACAGGGGGAGTGCATCCCTGCTGGTCTTTTTGGACCTCTCGGCAGCTTTCGATACCATCGACCATGGTATCCTTCTGGGCCGGCTGGCTGAGTTGGTATTAGGGGGCACTGCGTTGCAGTGGTTCCGTTCCTACTTGGCTGACAGGTCCCAGATGGTGATGCTGGGAGAAATCTATTCTGTCTCCCATGCTTTTCAACATCTACATGAAACCGTTGGGAGAGATCATCTGGGGATGTGGTGTTGGGTGTCACCAATATGCTGACGACACCCAACTCTATCTCTCCTTGCCATCTCGGTCCAGGGAGGCTGTGGAAGTCCTGGAGCGCTGCCTGGAGGCGGTTGGGGTCTGGATGAGGGCTAATAGGTTGAGATTGAATCCAGAAAAGACAGAGGTCCTACTGGTCAGGAAAGCTTTGATGCAGGTTCTGAGTCACCTGCCCGTTCTGAATGGGGTTGCACTCCCCCTGCAGGAACGGGTGCGCAGCTTGGGAGTACTTCTGGATTCACAGCTCTCCCTGGAAAGTCAGGTGGCGGCTGTGGCCAGGGGTGCGTTTGCCCAGCTTCAGCTGGTGCGCCAGCTGCGGCCGTACTTGAGTCGATCGGACCTGACCATGGTGGTCCACGCCTTAGTGACTTCAAGACTGGATTACTGTAACGCGCTCTACGTGGGGCTGCCCTTGAAGACGGTTCGGAAGCTGCAATTAGTGCAGAATGCGGCGGCCCGGGTGGTCGCTGGAGCTAGGCGGTTTGACTCTGTTGAACCGCTGCTTCAGCGGCAGCACTGGCTGCCCATTCGTTTCCGAGCCCAATTCAAGGTGCTGGTAATGACCTTTAAAGCCCTTCACGGTTTGGGTCCAGGATATCTGAGGGACCGCTTTCTCCCATACATTCCGGCCCGCTCTCTTAGGTCATCTGAGGGGGCTCTCCTGCGTATACCACCTCTGTCGCAAGTTAGGGGAGTGGCAACACGTGGGCGAGCCTTCTCTGCCATGGCGCCACAACTGTGGAACTCCCTGCCAGGGGATCTGAGAACCACCCCCTCCCTCATGACTTTTCGGCAAGGGCTCAAAACGTTTTTGTTTCGTCTAGCGTTTGGGTGATGGGTTGTAGTCTGCCTCCTGTGTCTCAAGATGCTCTGCCATGCTGCTTTTGTGCTCCATATTGTCCCGTCCCCCCTGTGGATTTTATTGTTCTTAAATTATGTATTGTTTTAAACTTATTTTATGTATTTTAAACTATGTTTTTTATTTTTTGTTGTAAGCTGCCTTGGGCATTTGCCTCGGCATAGGATAAGGCGGGATATAAATTTTTTTTAAATAAATAAATAAATAAACACCCTGCAAACAAAGTGTGCAACCCCCCCCCCCAAAAAAAAAAATTAAACATGTGCAACTGTGCAATATTAGTTCCTATTGCAGAACTTTGGTTTTCTGGTCACAGAATTTATTTAATTTTTTAGTACAGAATTCTAGGCTCACCAATTATATCTGATTATGATTCCATTACCCACTTAGGGAAACAAGTAATTACAGTGTTTTTCCTTTTACAGAAATTCTTTGAAGGTTTATAAATCATACTAGTTGCCAACAACTTGGGGTAGATTCATGTGTGCTTTCAAAATGCTGAAAATGATGTGTCAAGCATGCCCCCATCCAGTAAGTCAGGCTTACCTTCGAAGATGTCATAGATATATGTTGCCAATGACAATCCTGTACAGGGCTCCTATTCAGTGACATTTTCCCCTATACATGTAACTAGAAATTAACCTTTTGTCTCTGTACCTTTATGCATTGTGGAAGGTGTCAGATACGCATGGATTCATCCAACTAAAGGCATGCATAGATCCACTCCCAAGCCATTTTGGATGTGACGCAGGGGAAGAAACCCAATGCACAATTGAGATTCTAGTAGATGAGCAAGAATAGCCATTGTGGGTCGTATCAGTGGTCTACGTCCATGGAACACAGCATTTTGTTCCCCCAGCAGGTGCCAACTAAATGTCACAGCGCAATCATAGCGCTGGGGCTGCCGGCAGACCGAGTGGTCCACCGGCTGAAGCCGTCCCGATGACTCATGAGCAGGGAAGGCTGGCGCAAGGCCGGCCTCTCCTGCTCCGCCGCCCGAGTGCCCGGAGGACCGCCTCCGAACCCAGGTAAGGATCCAGTGGGCGAGGGGGCGGATCGGGGGCAAACGGAGGGCAACCATAGGCCCAGCCACTCTGGGTGGGGCGGGGGACGGCTTCGGCCAAATCCTGCCCCCCGCCCCGCGGCTGGGCCGTTATACGGCCTCCTCTGACTTCCGCCAGCAGAATAGCTGGCGGAATTCTGAGGAGGCCGATTGGTCCCAGCGTTGTTTACACTCGGGGAAGGGACTAGCGTCCCCTTCCCCGAGGAGACTTTCCGCCGGGCGGGAGACTGCCTGCAGTGGAGCACGGGATTCGGCAGCAGATCCTTAGGCAGGATTGGATGATAGTGATGGAGTGATGTTAGAGTCTAATGAGGATGTGGATGTCCATTCTTCCTGTTTCTAGGTTCCCCAATATCCAGTAGTCGGAGCTCATAGTCGGTGCTGCACATCGTAGCTGTAGCTATCAGTAGATTTGCATTCATTCTTCTAATTCTTGAAGATATGATGTGACTTTTACTGAGTCTGACCGTTGATCCATCAAGTTCAGAATTGGCCCCGCTGACTGGCAGTGCTAGTCCAAGTTCTCCAAGCATTTCTAGCCTTATAACCTAAGGTCTTTTAACTGAAGATGCCAGGGTTTCACCTCCTTGTATTCAAAAGCAGTTCTAGTGTATCCATAAAAATTTGTGGTTTGCCTTCGCTGTCAGTTTTAGTTAATAGCCTCACATCTTTGTAGTGTGAGATATTTGCCTATTTATATTCAATTCCTTTGCTAATCATGTTTGCCTTTTTCAATGCCATAAGCCAGTCAAATAAATCCTGGGAGGGAAGCATTTGTGAATACAAATTGGCTGAGGCAGTGATGGGTAAGCTGAATACCTCAGGGTGAAGCAAATATTGGACCAGCAAGCTTGGAAGAGGCTAGTCCTCTCCCCAATGGAGATTGTTCTCTCCCCAATGGCCTAGCAAAGGGGGCAGTAGAATTGTATTCTAACACTCCTTATCAGCTGAAATGTTACTCCTTTGTTCCCTAGGTAATTCTGTCATCATACAATAGCACCAGTGTCTGGGGGCATCGGATACACATTCTTTCCACATTGATCTCGGTCTCTCTTTATTTTCATTCCTGCCTGGGTTTCCTGCACTAAAATGCCCATGGGAACCAGGCAATTTTCTCTTTCCTTCTTTCAGAGAACTCTTAGCTCTGCAATCTAACCCTGCTACTGTGTCTAGTAATTTGCTGTAAACCGTCCAGTTTTCTCTTCTACTTGAAAAGTGTGTTAGGAAACGAGTCCACAAGCAAGGAAGGCATAATTCCTTACTGGTTCTTTTGGACCTCTCGGCGGCTTTCGATACCATCGACCATGGTATCCTTCTGGGCCGGCTGGCCGAGTTGGGACTAGGGGGCACTGTGTTGCAGTGGTTCCGTTCCTACTTGGCTGACAGGTCCCAGACGGTGATACTGGGAGACGCCTGTTCGGCGCCCTGCCCTTTACAGTGTGGGGTGCCACAGGGTTCTATTCTGTCTCCCATGCTTTTCAACATCTACATGAAACCGTTGGGAGAGATCTGATGACACCCAGCTCTACCTCTCCTTGCCATCTCGCTCCAGGGAGGCTGTGGAAGTCCTGGAGCGCTGTCTGGAGGCGGTTGGGGTCTGGATGAGGGCTAATAGGTTGAGATTGAATCCAGAAAAGACAGAGGTCCTACTGGTCAGGAAAGCTTTGATGCAGGTACTGAGTCACCTGCCCGTTCTGAATGGGGTTGCACTCCCCCTGCAGGAACGGGTGCGCAGCTTGGGAGTACTTCTGGATTCACAGCTCTCCCTGGAAAGCCAGGTGGCGGTTGTGGCCAGGGGTGCATTTGCCCAGCTTCAGCTGGTGTGCCAGCTGCGGCCGTACTTGAGTCGACCGGACCTGACCATGGTGGTCCACGCCTTAGTGACTTCAAGACTGGATTACTGTAACACACTCTACGTGGGGCTGCCCTTGAAGACGGTTCGGAAGATGCAGTTAGTGCAGTATGCGGCGGCCCGGGTGGTCGCTGGAGCTAGGCGGTTTGTCTCTGTTTAACCGCTGCTTCAGCGGCTGCCCTGGCTGCCCATTCGTTTCCGAGCCCAATTCAAGGTGCTGGTAATGACCTTTAAAGCTCTCCATGGTTTGGGTCCAGGATATCTGAGGGACCGCCTTCTCCCATACATTCCGGCCCGCTCTCTTAGGTCATCTGAGGGGGCTCTCCTGTGAGTGCCACCTCTATCGCAAGTTAGGGGAGTGGCAACACGTGAGCGAGCTTTCTCTGCCATGGTGCCACAACTGTGGAACTCCCTGCCAGGGGATCTGAGAACCACCCCCTCCCTCATGACTTTTCGGCGAGGGCTCAAAACGTTTTTGTTTCGTCTAGCGTTTGGGTGATGGATTGTGGTCTGCCTCCTGTGTCTCAAGATGCTCTGCCATGCTGCTTATCTGATCCATACTGTCGCCCCCCAAAAGTGGATTTTATTGTTTTTAAATTTAGTTATGTATTGTTTCAACTTATTTTATGTATTTTAAATTATGTATTTTATTTTTTTGTTGTAAGCCGCCTTGGGCATTTGCCTTCGGCATAGGATAAGGCGAGATATTTTTTTTAAAAAAATAATAAATAATAAAATAATTGCCAAATACATTTAACTTCAGTTCAGCTGAAACCTATAAAATGAATGCTTTAACTTCTTCATATCCATTTTCCCGACAAGATGGGCATTATGTACAAGTCTGGAACTAGTGTCCTTCATGAATCTCTTTCATAAAGAGATCTCAGCCTGCAATGATGGTTCACAAATGCAGTATACAGTGTACCTTAATTGATCCAGCTTGGCTGATTGTCATCAGATGTATTAGCAAACATACCCACATAAGTGGGAGTGTTGGGTACATAAGCTTTCAGGTAGTAGGGAACAAAGGGAAGATGGCTCTCTATGACTTTTATATACATTGTAGAGTGATATTTGCCAAAAGAATGGCTTAAGTTATTCCTTTGATTCAGAACGATAGGTTTTATATGATTCAATAAAGGTCTGATGACCAAAAAACCCTGCAAGGGTGGGGTGGTGGGGGGAATAACAAAGCAATTCTAGTCACAGCAACTTCTATTTAAAGAAGCATTTGTCCCTTCCCCCTACTGATTCTATATGCAATGATTTAATAACATGTTCCTATATACCGTAAGAAATTAACAAAGGCTAGTGAAGTGTCTTGTCTTTGAGATGAATGACCATACTGTGAATTCTAAAACCTGTTCATATTTTTCTTCACAATAAGTATTGTAAGTGTATGTGTAACATCCAGGGCCTCCAAGAGGAATTTTATCCAGGGGTACAAAGTTTCTGTTGGGCCCCTTCTCAGAGGGGGAGGGGGCAGCAATGGCCAGAAAAAAAACTCCGAAGCCTAGATCTACTGAGCTTCCCAATACAAAGCCCAGATCTACCGAACCTCTTGGACCAGTGTGATCTCTGCATCAGCAAGGCTGCAGGGATCCTGCGCAGGTAGCGAGTCTGGGTGAGATAGGAAAATATTCTGAGGGCCCTCCTTTGGCTCCTGGGCCCCCTTTTGACCCCTGGCCCGGGTACAATTTCTTTACCCCCCTCTCATGGGCCCTGGTAACATCCTAAAATAGATAGGAGTCTCTAAACTGTAAGCTGTTTACAGTAAACTGTTTGAAACAATCTTTTTTTCTTAGCTGATACATTAAAATAGAAAAGGGGTTTCCTCTTCAGAAATAAATGATACAGTATCTGGTACCGAAGGAGACCTCAAACATGTAATTATAGCTTCCATACTGTTCACTGTTGACAAAAAGAGAAAAAAATCACTGACTGCCAACCAGATGAAAAGGCAATCAAGGTTGCAGTCCTATACACACTTACCTGGGAGTAGGTTTACTGAATTCAGTGGGGCTTTCTTCTGAGTAGACACAAATAGGATTGTACTATTATGTTCTATTTTTGCTTTTGCTTTCCTCAGACTCACAAGCAGTTTCATCTTCTGATGGTAATTGTGGTTACCGTCTTCATAAAATGTCCACATATTAGTATCTAAACAGGTTGTGGTAGCTATTATAGGTGACTTAAGAAAGGTCATACAGTGTAAATTGGTAGGCCATAATGCAACATGCAACACAGAGTTGGGCATCCTTAAACCCACTGATTTCAGTGGATTTAAGGTTATTTAACTGTTAGATAGTGACTGTAATATAAGCTGGAACAATGTTCCAGTTTGTATGAGTAGCATTTTATATAGGTATAGAGCAGGGACGGCCAACCTTTCAACATGAATGTTCCTGGACCTTTAATGGTCATCTAGGTGAGGACATTTCAGTAGGTGCAGCTGCTTTAGCAGCACCATCAGCACTTGCAGCTGCCAAGATTCTGTCTTCTACACAACTCTTAAGAACACAGTAGCCCTAATGGTGGAAGGTTGATCACCCCTGGTATAGAGCATATCGGGGAAGGCTAACTTGTAATGTTGAAGGGATTGTTGCACAGTGTGCAGGTGCATAAAGAACTTAACTTTGATTTTGAATAAAATCTTATTGTTGAGGGGAAAGTTGTTAAAAAGTGATAACTATTTTGGAAGTTTCTGAAATTAGAGGGTATCTGAGTGGAATTTTCTGTGGACAATGGAAGAGAACTAATTCACTGGTGCCTATGCTATTTTTAGACCCCCATTGACTTCAGAACCTGGTTGATCATTTCAGAGAGATTAATTCTATCACAGGAAAAAACATCAGTAATTACAACAAATGAAGATATCCAGAAATGAACTAGAAAGACACCCGAGAAAGGCAAATAGTGCATGTTATACAAACTAGCTGGATGTTAAGAGAAAAGAAGAAAATGGGTTTGAAAAATATAGTGCTATTAAAATTTCCAAGTCTGAACATTAAGAAACATTAAGAAAAATGTTTTAAGTTACAAGATCCGTTCTACAATATACAGTAATTAACTTCTTTGCGACATTGTGGAATAGTCTCCTTTTAAAGAGAAGGAGATTATTCCATAATGTCCCTATAGTAAGAAAAAAAAGAGGACCAAACAACATGGTATGTTAAACCCGTGATTGGGACTGGTGTGTTTTGGTTTTTATAACTTAAGTAGAAACCACAGAGGAAGAATGGGGAAAATCAGGATTCGGACTGTTACATGATGGAAGGAGGACTTTAACCTTGGTGACAATGGAAACTTTCCTCTCAGGGCAAATAGAAGATGCAGGAGGCCCATTCTAGATAAGGATTGTGGTGGGGGGCAAAGAGTTAAGAATTCTGATCCCCTGTCCCATGGCTCATATTTAGGTTGTGAAAACTAAGCATGTGAGCCCCAGTTAGATGTTCATAACGTGTAATGTTTGGCACTTAAATAGGCACTGCACTTAAATAGGCATTGCACTTAAATAGGCATTGTTCAAGCAACACGCCATATCCTATACACCATCCCGGCCTTCTTTCCCAACACAGGGCTGCTCGGTTCTGTGCCAGCTAAAGAGCTGGCACAGAACCTAGTAGCCTAATTGCGGCGGCTGGTGGTTTACCCGGGGTAAGCAGGCAAACATCCACTTACCCTGAGTAGAACTCCAGCCACCTCCTTGCCTGGATAGGGTACAGTGTGGGCCACGCAGCCCATGCTGCACGGCCAGTGCCGAGGAAGGATAAGACTGGGCTGCCCATGTTTCATTTTCTGTAAGGTCTTGATCATCATGGAACAAACAAGTAGGGGACATGCAGTGAATGAACTGGGATCAGAGTTCTAGGAATTGGTTGGTTGGGTTTCTTTTTAGAAAATGCATTAATTGTAGAACTCATTACCTTGGAGTACCATGAAGATAAGCAGTAAGTGCCGTTTAGGCGGAAATAAAAGGTCATGCAGTAGAGTTTTCTGATAACCAAGGTGCTCTGCTGATGCCTGAAAATGTACCTTATAGTAATAGTAAAAGCCCTTGTAAAATACTTTCCTCTGCTTGCTTTACTGCCATACATTGAATTGCAGAAGATAGATTATTTAGTCGTAGTGTTTCTTCCTAAATCCACTTGCTTTTCTCCCGTGTGAATGTGGGTATTGGAACACTCCACACAATGTACAGTACGAATACCTAGGGCTCCTTATCATATTCCAGCAATCCAATGAGATTTATAGCACAGACTGTGTAAGAGAGTGCCCTTCATGATTGTCTAGAAACTTCAGTAGTTTCAGAACATAGCAGCTTGCTTGATAGAGATAGATCATTGTACAGTTGTCACATCAATGCTCCAGCATTAAAATCTTCCAGGTAGAATTCCAGGTTCTGGTTTTTACCAGTTTTACATGACTAGAGTCCAGCTTATATACCCAACAGCCCAATACACCACAACTCCCTGTGCAGTGATGCAGTGGCGCTGGCACAGCTTCCAGAGGCCTCCTAGGGGTAAGGAAATATGTGTTTCCTTGCCCCAGGGTGAGCCCCTAAGGGCCTGGTGGGTCAACTCTGACCTGCGCCAGCTCGATAGTTGGCACGCCCAAATTTATTAATGAAGATGAATAAAGCCCAGGAAGGAAGGAAGAATTCGATGTGTGCTGCCGCTGCCAAACCTGCCCCTTCCCGGGTCTGATCTGCCCTCTTCCCTGCCCCTGTCACCACCCCATTCCATCCACCCCTCATCATCGTCCACCCCTTTCCACCCCCTGTGTTCCCTTACCTGCTCCAGCGGGTCTTCGGCCATCCTCAGGCACATGGGAGGCCGCTCTGTCCTCCCTGCCAGCAGCGTAGCAGTGCACACTAGCATTGCCAGTGCAATGTGTGTTGCGCCAGCCCAGCTAGGATTGGGCCGTAAGAAAATGCTTTGTTCTTTATTGCAGCGTTTCCCAACATTTTCGGCCCACGTACCACCTATGCGGGCCTCTGACCGGCGTGCCACCGGAAGAAAGTGCCAATGACATCATTGGCAATTTCTTCCGGGTTTGTGGCTGGCCGGAGCTCCAAAAAGACTAGAAAAGGCGAGGTAAGATGCAGGGGAGGGTCATCCCCCGGTGCTTGCAGCCCGCGTGCTCGAGCTCTGCCGGCTCGGCAGAGCTTGAAGCGCCGCTTTGAGTTAAGTATCCTTTATCTGGACTGCTTGGGTCGAGAAGTTGTCCGGATTTCAGATTTGTCTGGATTTTGGAATATTTGCATAATGAGATATCTTGGGGATGGGACCCAAGTCTAAGCACGAAATTCATTTATGTCTTGTATACACCTTATACACATAGCCTGAAGATAATTTTATACAATATTTTTAATAGTTTTGTGTCCCAGGGTGCCTTGCACTATGCCAGCCAGGTGCTAGAAAAGTTTTTTTTTTTTTAAGTCATAGTCCCAAAAATGTCTGGATTTCAGAATAGTCTGGATTTCGGATGTCCGGATAAGGGGTAATCAACCTGTAATTCAATATTAATTTAACAAGTCAGTATTTCCGGTACAGGAATATCAAAGAATAAGTATCGTATGCATACTCATCAGCTGTTGGTTTAGCATCCGCCATCCATCCATAATAATACATATGCAAAATTATACAATTACCTAAACTAAAAAATGCAAATGTTGGATTGTGGCTGTCTGTTTAGCTCATGATGTATTTATAATGCAGCTCTCAGGATAAAGTAGGTTGCGTACTCCAGTTGAATAAGCTGTGGCCCAGTCCTATCTGGGCTTTATGGTGGTGGATTTCATGATTTGCCACATGTGTCACGGCAGCTGCTCCACTGCTCTGTAGACTGCGGCCACCAGTACAAATGCCCAGAGGTTATGCACAGGCGACCCTGGACCACAAAACCTCTGCTGCCACCAGTAGGTTGGCAGCAGGGGCAGATCAGCGAGCGGGTTGGGCCAGAGGTGGTTTGGGGGCGGGAGAGAGGAGGATCGCTCTGGCAGCAGCACACCGCATCCTATCCCCCCTTCCTGGCCTGGACCTGCCCCCTGACTCTTCTTAGACACACGCCAGCTAAAGAGCTGGCATAGGTCAGGGGAGACCCATTGGAAACCATGCAGCCTATGGAGAGGTGAGTAAAAATGTTCTTTACTTACCTCTCCTAGGCTGTCTGGTCTCCTGCCAGCCCATAGCATGCAGCATGCCCTCTGTTGGTGGCGCTACACGCTCTGGGTCAGCTCTGGGACTGGGCTGTTAGTCTGTAATCAAAAGTATTGTTCAAAATTCATGCTTTAAAACTTGAGGAGTTTTTCCTTTGAATATTTACATTTGAATTTGAACTGTGAAAATCTTGTTCAGATATAGATATCCATTTCACCATGTTGGCCCCCAGAGCTTCCCACAACTGTCTTAGTATTCACCTAATTCTTTTCCTCTGTGCTGGAAGTTTAATCTATACTACTCTTGCTTTCTTATGTTCCAAGTCACATATTCTCTTCCTTAGGAAATAAATATTTTTGAGTGTTGTTGTTCCATGACTTTTCAGAAATTAGGGCCCAATCCTATTGAGTCTCTGTGATGCCAGAACTCGTGTTCCAGCGACGCACCATTCTTTATGGCTGTCACAAAAAGTGACACAACCATGCACCAGCGACCTGCCAAGTAGCCCCGGCACCAATAAGTCAGCAGAGGGGGCAGGCGGGAGACGGGGTGGGCAGAACAGGGCTAGGAGGGGGGCGGAATGGGGCAGATAACCGGGGTGGGGAGGGAGACAGATCAAGGCTGGAAAGGGGCTGTATCAGCCGCAGCAGTGTCACTGATATCATATCCTCTTTCCCAGCCTTGATCTACCTTCCGGGGTCCACTCGAACTTGCACTAGCAAAATCGCTTGCACAAGTCCAAGTATTTTATTTATTTATTTTGTTCCTATCCCGCTTTCTCCCCCCCCCCCCATAGGGGGAAATCAGTAGACCCATTCAGTCAGTGAAGGCTTACCCCCGGGCAGGGAACAAATGTTCCCTTTCCTGAAGGAGAGCTCTGGGTGTGCTGTCGTCATCGTCCGTCCCCCCCCACAGCGCACACTCCAGTGGCATGACTGCATCGTGGGGGACAGATTTAGTTAGAATTGGGGCTGTTAGTGATGCTGAGTAATTTCATCTTGAGTCCTGTAAAATGACAGTGAGCTGGTTTGAAACCTGACAGAAAGGTCTGTGTCAGCTAACTGGCATAAATAGTCAACAGAGGACTTTCCTTCAGAGCCTCAAGTGAAATCAGTTGAGATTCTTTCTACCAAGTTCATAAGGCTTTGAGTTGAACTCTTGTATATCACAAGGAGATTGTACGTTCTTCCATTCAAAAGTGTTTCAAACAGATACAGCCACAAAAGTGCTCTGATCTGAAGTACTTCTGTGTATTCAAGAAGCCCAAGGTCAAAGCTTACCTCACTGTGGAGTTGTTACTGATAGAAATTACAAACAGGATGTGTAGCTTCCAGCTATGAAAACAATTCTTGGAGTTAGCCAGTGACGTGGAGTTCAGAAAAGAGAAAGAGTCAAGGAAGACTGAATCACCTCTATGTATGACCCACACAAACAGCATGTTGTATAACTTTTGAACACAATAGTTGGATGACTTCTGCATAAGAATGTTGTTCGCACATTCCTTTCAGAACTGAAAACAAAGATGCAGCAACATGTTGCTAGATCCTTGGGAACAAACTACCCATTGTGTCCTATCTATGTGCTAAATGCAATGCAGCATATCTGTGATTATTATTATACTAATTTTATTTATTGTTATGTTATTTATTCTATTAATTTATTCTGTGTAAGTCAACCCGAACTTTCTAGGAAAAAGCAGCAAATAGCTAATAAATAAATACAATAATGGGAGAATAGCTGAGTGAACCATAAAGTAGATCTGTAGGTAAGCATGATTGAAGACAAAATGTGATTGGTAGCTTCCTTTGGTCACCTATTTTTAACGAGATGTTGATTATTTTAATTGTGCCATCGGTTTTTATGTGTGAATTTAAATTATTTTATTGTGCATTGTGTGGGGCAACATTGTATGAAGACATGATATAAACATTTTAAAAAATAACTCTTTAGATGAACATCTATGCTTACAGTACTGTGGTTTTGCTTCTATCTACGTTAGCTGCCATGGGTGGTGGTGGTATTTATTTTTATTATGAGTATTTTTATATACCTCTTTTCAACAAAAAAAGTTCACAAAGCAGTTTATAGATAAAATAAAATAATTAAATTACACTCTGTCCCAAAAGGACTCACAATCTAAAAAGATGCAGAACACCAGCTACAGCCACTAGAAGACAATGTGCTGGGGTGAAGAGGGACAGTTAGGGGGCAATCCTGTGTAAAGATCCATGGGCGGCCCTAGGGCAGCCCGCTAGATCCTATCCCTGTTCCAGGCCGATCATGAGCAGCCCAGAGGGCTCTTCGAGGGAAGGGGGCGTTGGAGGCCATGTAATGACCGCTCTGGGAACGGGACAGGGATATGGCGGCCACCATCCCTGCCCCTCCTGGGCCAGTTCGGCCAATGGCCGCCCTCCCTTGCAGCCCGGACTGCCCCTGCCGGAGCATCCCTTACCGCAGGGATGATCCGGCAATGGAGTGAGGGCTGCCGACCTCGCGCCGGTGGCCCTTACTCTAAAGTAGTTGCAAGCATGCTTTACAGCACGTTTGCGACTACTTTAGAACTGCAGAGTGCACGCTCCTCTATTCTAATGTTACGGAGGATTGCGCTGTTCTCTCTCCCTGCTAAATACAAGGACACCACTTGAAAAAGTTTCTCTTTGCCCCGTTAGCAGGGAATATGGTATTCAAAGAAAGCAAAAGGGTAATATTAATGGTCTAATACAATCCTAAACAGTTCTTACTGCTCACTCTTCTAGTTGTGTACTTTCTCTCTTTGCTTCATGTTTAGTCTATACAGTATACAAACAAAATCAAGTTCATCAGGGCAAGAAGCCTTTCTACTGAACAATTTCTACAGTTTCTACAGATGTTGCATTGATGTACTGGAACCCTGATGGTCTCGAAATCGGAAATCTGGGTTTCTCCTCCATCTGAATTCATTGTCTCAGTCATGCCAACATAGTGTAGAAGTGGCAGACAATTCTGATTTGTGCCATGTTCCCAACACGGCAGCCTAGAGAGTTTGTGGCAAAGAAACTGAGCTACAAATCAGAACTTCCCAGAATTGAATCAGTGGCATCATTAGGGTGGGGGCGGGGGACGTGGGCCCCAAGGCGGCGGGCGCACGTGGCGGCAGGGGGGTGTACTTGCCTCCTGGATGCGTTGCCTGGTAACCCCCTCTGCCGCTGCTCCCGTCATCATTTCATCTTTTTTTGCCCTCCCGCCTGCCCTGGAGCCATTTGGCTCGAAAAAGGAATACAAAACGGCGTGTGTGTGTGTATGTTTCAAGCCGTGCTGCCGCCGAAATTCGGTGGCAGCGCGCAAAAATGACATCACCCCCCCAGGGGGCATGGCTTTTTGCAACGTGTGGGGGGTGTCACGTCAGCGTCCCCCCCCACGGGGTGTAGGAACGCCACTGAATTGAATCTTGCCTCTGCTTATGAACTTACCAGATGGTTTTAGGCAAGCCTCTCAGCTTCAGTTCCAATATGGGATAATATTGCTTACTTGCCTTATAGAATTATAGTAAGGTTTGCAACATGAATGCACATGAAGCAGTTTGAACACTCAAAAGTGCTACACAAATGCTAAGTATTATTAGATGTCAGGCGCAGCCCAATCCTACCTAACAATACCCCAATGCAGCCACTCCAACAAGTTACATGCTGTATCCTGCATGGGAATTTCAGGCCCCAGAGGTCTCATCTGAATAAAGGAACAAATTCCCTTTCCTGGGGGTAAGACTCCACTGCCTGCATGAGTCTACTTGTATCTTCACCAGCTACTTTGGGGGCGCAAGCCCAAGTGAACCTGGGAAGGCAGATTGAGGCCAGGAAGGAAAGGATGTTGGTGGCACTGCTTCCACCGATACCACCCCCTTCCTGGCCTTAATCCAACCCTCTCCCTGCCCCAGTCTCCTCCCTGTTCCATCAACCCTTATCTTCCTGGGTCTGGTGGTGGTCCTCTTGCACTGTCGCTGAATGCGGCAATACTCCTAATATGTTTACCTAAAAGTTAAAAATGTAAAACCACTTTACAGCCTATCGTGGATAGGATTGGGCCAGCCATCTGGTAATATTTGGCAAATTAAATGTAATGTTCCAGTTTTTATGTATTTAGATTTGTTTCAGGTCATGTATCCTTGTATAAGAGCCCAATCGTAACCTTCTCCCCCCACTGGTGCAGCCGCACCAAAAAGGAGCATGCTGTATCCAAGAGGGGGGAGGGACAAATCGGAGACTTTATAAGGGAAAGGGGATTTAAATCCCCTTACCCCTCTGTAAGCTCCACAATGGATCTCCTTGGACCTGCACCAGATCTTTAGCTGGTGCAGGTCCAAGGAGATAAAGAGGGCGGAGAGGCTGCCAATGGAGGGGATAGGATCTGGTGCACGCCACTGCTGCTGGATCCACCCCCTCCTGCAGCCTCCCCACCCCTGTTCCCCCCTTCCCCGCCCAGTTCCACCCCCTCCCCTCCTATCCCTGCCCCCGCCAGTGCCTTATCTGGTCCACTGGGTGCGACAGGAACCAGTGACAGATGGGAAGCACTGCCACCTCTTGTGGCAGCTCTCCCAAAATGGCCACCAACAGAGCGCTGCACGCTCCATCGGTAGCCATTTTATGTCAGTGGAGCTCACTTCCGCTGTCGCAAAACCTCCCCAGTACAGCCCACTCTTGGATAGGATTGGGCTGTAATAATAGTAATGAATAATATCCCAGGATGGTAAGTGAAAATTGGTCTGTGGTGAGGGCAGAAGGAAAGCTTCTCCTCTGGCAACCTCATAGTCATAGTCATAGTTCATGACACTGTTTTGACTGGCAACTTGGGCAGTGCTTCCTATTGAACGTGGAAGGGATTGTGTTAGAGGGGTGTATGGCTGTGAAAGGAAACTGCCCAATTTTGCGTGAAAGAAGTTTGACAGCAGTAGCACTGCAAAGCTAAAAGGTGATAATATAATGAATAATTAAGAAGTAGAAAGTTTGACGGTTGTCTAAATCTCCAGACAAAATAATAGATGCTTCCAGCTTCTGTATTCACCTATTTCTACTTACCTTTAAATCAGTTTGGTTTTTTAATGACACTTTAAAGCCCTGCACTGATTAGGTTCTCTGAATCATTAGAAGAGCTGAAGCCTATTAGATGTTACTGGACTGCATCATCTTGCATGAACTCCACTCTAAAAAAAACACACACACACAGGAGAATGTTACTCTTAAGAGATCACAGCAAAATGTGTTTGTGCTGGAGGATTAAGCTGACATTGTGCGTGATATAACATGTAATGACTTGTTTAACATGTAATGAAGAAATCGAAATTGAATCTCTCCTTGCATCATGCTGAGTAAGAGGCCCGTTCGGCAAGGAACTGTCATATTAAATTCTTGTTGTACCTCCAGACCCCTTTTGATTCCTAAATCTTTTGGTGTAGACTAATCTAAAACCAAAATGGTTCAGGGGGCCACATGCCAGAAGTGGTCACATTTGAAAAAGTTCAATGAACCTGCAGAAGAAGGTTGAATTGTGTTGCTTTACTACAAAGCTCACAGCCAACCTACCTGCTGATTTGCTTTTTGGTTAGGCTTGTAATGTCATGTTTTGCTGCTTTGTCTTCGGAGCTGACTACAAAAAATGTAAAAAATACTGAGCCTCTTCTAGTTAAATACACGTGTAGTTAACAAGCAACTACAGTCAGCCAACCCACATTTTGAACATTGTCTTTGCAGCAGTTTCTCTCGTTATGGTCCCTAAAATACAGATTCCTGCAAAGTAGATAGTGAAGGTCATGAATCAAAATAGGGCAGACTAGTTGCACAACTAGCTTTTATAACAGGTCTGTCTGACCTTCAGGTCTATTCTGACCTTCCACAGAACCTGTCCACCTCCTTACTGTGCTAATTATATATTTCCAGCTTCTTTCATAGCCACTGCTGCTGTCTGACCACTTGTAGCCAAATAATCTTTGCTTTTATACATCAGTTACACAGAATCAACTCCTTCCTTCCTTTTAAGTTCAAGTCACACTCCCAACTCTGCGGAGGGTCAGCTTCATTTAGCATGTTAGATAAAGGTTTTTACACTGAACGTGCAAGTTGCAGTTCCTTCTTTCTTCCTTATTCCTTGGCACAATGACTCATTATGCTCTTATTAAAAAATTCTTTTAAAGTTGATGGATTGAGGCTGGGAGACATAGAGGTTGGTGCTCAGCTATTGCTTATTGTTATTGCTAAGGAGTGCAGACAGTGCTCTGTTCTGTTTCTCTTGGGGGGGGTACATAGCCTCATGGTGCACTTTCTGCCTTCCCACACCCCAAATAATATATCCTGTGCTTTTTGCTAAATGTATATAAGGATGCAGACCTAGTTATTCTAGCTATATTTATCTTTACCTTTACATTACAGTGTTCTGTCTCTTGTGGACGAGGGCAGAAGTACCGAGAAGTTTATTGCTTATCGAAGGATGGGAAACATTTAGAAAACAGTCTTTGTAAACAGCTGGCTAAACCAAATGTGCAAAGAAAGTGTAGAGGTGGCAGGTGCCCAAAGTGGAAAACTGGAGACTGGGGACAGGTAAGGTGTGATATCCTACTTTTTGCACCAACAACTATGATGACTAATAAACATTTGGCTTTTAAAGGAAGGACCATAGTTCATTGGTAGAACATGTGCTCTGCATGCAGAAGGTTCTGGGTTCAGCAACCACTATCTCAGGTAGCAGGGCTGAACCGGATCTCTGCCTGAGTTCTTGGACAGCTACTGCCAGTCAAAGTAGAGAACTGGTTTAGATGGGCCAGTGGGCAGATTTGCTATAAGGCAGCTACATATGTGATTCACAGCGCAATCCTATCCTACTTACGCCACCGGTGTAACCCAGTGGTGCAGTGAGAACGGGAGGCTCCAAAATGGAAAGGGGATTCATATCCTCTCCAAAGGGGGATTCAAAAGGGATTTGAATCCCCTTTCTGTTCTGGGGCCTCCCGTTCTCGCTGCACTGCTGGGTTACACCGGTGGCGTAAGTTGGATAGAATTGCGCTGTCAGAATGATTTTCTTTTCCTATTTTCCTTGTTTCTCCTCTGTGGTGGCCATATGGCTAACGCCCTCAATCACATTCATATAGGACTGTTTTACAAGTCTTGTGTGATTTCCCAATGGATGGCCTTACCAGCCATTCTGTGTGGGGGTCTCTGTTCCATCAGACAGAAGTGAATCAATCGAAGATAAATCTAATGCTGGCAGCAGTATTCCATTTTGGCATATAAATGTTTCTGCTTCACCAGTTTCTGTTTCTTGGGATGGAACTTTAGCTTATTGTTGTCCCTTATGCCTCCCCTCAGTATAGTTATATTTTTACAATTTCCCTTGTAATCCCTAGTGTTAAAAGCTTTATTATCAGATAGTAAAAAAGAGGGTTTAAGCCTTTAAGGGCTCTTGTATGCATGTGGGCTCTGGAGGAGGGGATCTAGGAAACTGTAAAGGGCAGACATTATTCCTACAACTCTAGCCCTGTGATACCCTCATACCCTTGACGTCTAAAAGGGACTTTCCAGTGAATACATTGCCCTCCTTCCATGAACAGGCAACAGTAGGCTGCTGTCAGGTGCAACTTCACACACAAGCAACCTGGACCACACAAAATTGCCAGGACCCATCCCCTAACAGTTACTGTGTGGGCTAGGTAAGGGAATGATGAGAATGAAACCGGATTTTCCAGCAATGGGTTGTGGTGAAGGACATGCAAAAAGAAGGTGCACGTAAGAAATGGTGGTGGAAAATTTGCCTCCGCTAAACCAAGAATTAGATGCTTTTGAACTGTGGTGCTGGAGAAGACTCCTGAGAGTCCCTTGGACTGCTAGGAGATCAAATCAGTCAATCCTAAATGAAATCAAACCTGACTGTTCCCTGGAAGGACAGGTACTGAGGCTGAAGCTCAAATATTTTGGCCACCTAATGCGAACAGAGGACTCTCTGGAGAAGACCCTGATGCTGGGAAAGATTGAAGACAAAAGGAGAAGGAGAAGGCCAAGGATGAGATGGTTAGACAGCATCACCGATGCAACGAACATGAAAATGAGCGAACTCAGGAAGATAGTGGAGGACAGGAAGGCCTGGCGGGATATGGTTCATGGGATCATGAAGGGTTGGACACAAGTTAACGACTGAACAACAACAACAACAAACCAAGAATGTTGGGTGGCATCCGCAGGCAGCCACAAGCCTGCAGCATGATTTGTTACCATACAGTACTAATTCTTGCCTGTACCACAGGGGACAATGACAACAGAACAGTGAAAATGCGGCTTAATCCTATCTTTCTTGTGGTACGAGCTTGTCAGAATAGGAAGCCATAGAATTACTTCCTTACATCAAGGTTCCGGTGTGCTGAGCTTGACAATGCTATCAGAGCAGAGAGAGTCCAAGCCCCGGAGCACCTGGGCCTTTCTCCCCCCCCCCACACACACACAAAGCGTTTTGGAAGTTGGCTGTCCCTGAGCTGAACTGTTGATGCACCAGTTTGGTTTTTCACACCGTGTTGTTTGGCTGGTATCTTCTTAATTAGGTGACACTGCTCATAGGCAGTGCTTAAAAAGACAGTGCTGCAGAAGCCATATGATTATAGACCAATTTAGAGTTCAGTTATTGTAAGACTAGGATCTTGCCTTTAATGTTAAAAAGACTGAAATGACCGTACTGCTTTCGCTCACAGGCTTTGCAGCAGATTTGTGCCTTTCTTTTATCATGTCTCATCCTGAAAACAATTTTTGTGACTAATAAAAGCATGCTGGCAAATGTGTAAACAGTTTGTGAGATGCTTGATGATATATAAAAATAGACACTTTAAAATGTCCAAGTATTATCCCACACAATCGGGTCCAATTTGAAAAGAAACACAGATTAATAAGGGTGTTGCATGATTTATAGCCTATGATAATCTGTTCTGACTTGGCAATTAAAAGCTATGATTGCAAACCAGCGCCTGGTTGCATATGCTTAGCCCCATTGACAGCAGTGGGTCTAAACATGTGTAACTGAGTGCAGAATTGCTGCTAATCTGTATGCTAATGATCAGTCCCTGATCTGGCCAGTCAGTCCTAGCCTGAGGCTTTGTTCCTCCGTTGGTATAAACTAAAGTATCTGCCACCATAGCATAGCGAGTGATACCAATTTAAGCCATCTGGTGATCTGGCCATAAAGTTGTAGTGCCGCTGCTGTGAAAGTGATTTTTTTTTTCCATCTACAAAAATATATCTAGAGACACCCACTGAGAACTTTTCAAAAATCAACCTTAAGTGCTCAAACTATGGTTCCTTATATAGTCAGTCTAGAAAAACATATTCATCATGAGACACTGCAATGGCATATTTTATTTAACTTTCAACCCAATCCTAACTGGTCTTTACAACAGCAGAACAGCAGTCCCGCTGTTGTAAATGGCTATACGGTAGCGCGCGCACACAGCATCCCACCAGCAGCCATTCCAGAACTGCTGCTGCAAATGGCGGCGGTGTTGGAGGCCCACTGCCAGCTCCCAGCAGGAGCGCAGGTAAGCTGCAACAGTGGGCAGGCATTGAGAGAAACAGGGCAGGGAAAGGGAGAAATGGGGTTAGTGTCTGGGTGGGGAGGGGTCGGGTGGGAGGTGGAACGGGGGAGGGAGGAGTGGATCCCGGCAGCACCAGCATGCGCCAGGATCCTATCCCTGTTCTTCTCCCTTTCCCCTTCCTTTACTTTCCTCGGACTTGTGCCAGCAAAATGGCTGGCACAGATCCAAGGAGACCCATTGGAGCAGTGGAGGCTTGCTCCAAGGTAAGGAAACAAATGTTCCTTTACCTCAAGGAAGCTTCCAGGACTCCTCCCCCACCCCCGCAGGATGCAGCATGTGCTTTGTTGGCATGGCTGCATCAGTGGAGGGAATTTAGTTAGGATTGGGCTGTTAGCTATAGAAAAATCAAAGCCACTTAAATACTGCCTCTTTGGAAGTCATGTCTCTTGCTGTTGTTCAGGAAATATTTTTATTAGCTGCTGCAACGTATTCCTGTTGCAACGTATTTCTAAGGCCTGTTGATTCAATATTGTGTAGAGAAATGACCACTTAGAATGAATTTAAGAGCACCCAAGGTTTTGTGAACTTTTTGTAAGATTGGGTACAAGATAGGACAAAGTTAATGTTGCTGGTGCTTTGCAGTCTAATATCACGGATCACTAGAAGGATGGAAGGAAGTAGGAACATGCAGCCTCATTTTGTACTTTAAGGTGCCTGGGGGCAGGACTTGTTGGAAGAAAACACTTGTAAAGCAAGAATGGTTAGCTCCTTACATTTCCAGCATTATCAAACAATGGAGAGTGAGAAGAAATGGGCAAAAATCATGACCGTGCATAATGAATTTAAAAAAAATGTCTCTGATCCTGATGAACAACTAGTTTTATTGAGGGCTCAACATTAGGGAAGGGTTGGTGAGGCAGGGCTCTACCAGTTCTCTCTAAAATGGGCTACTGGCCATAGCTATTGCAGCCATGCAATCCTTTGCCATTGTATTATACTAGTTATTTAGCACCAGGGCAGGATCCGCTGTATCCAGCATAGGGCTGGAGGCTGCTGGAGGTCACCTAGAGGTAAAGGGACATCTTTCCCCTTATCCTGTGTCGAGCCCCAGCAGCCTTTATCAGGCTACTTGGATGTGCGCCAGCCATCTGGGCAGCTCCATGTCAGAATTTCAAGCCCAGGAAAGGGATAGGATTCAGCGGAGGCATCCTCCGCTGAGCCTGTCCCCCTCCTTGGCCTGTTCCACCCTCCTCCCTGCCATCCTCCTGACCCGGAAAACCCCCTCCCCACCCCTGTTTCAGCCTCACAAACACCCCCACCAACCCGCTAGCTGGCGCAGAGCTCACCTGTCTCCAGCAGGTGCTGCTCCTGTGCCAGAAGAGGCCTGACAGCGCTGGCCTCCACACCAGCTTTACGGCACATTTGCGACAGCACGGGGACTAATTATGCCAGCGAAGGCCAGCATAGAATTAGGCTGCCCATTCACTCCATCTCAGTAGTTCTCATGAAAATGTGTTGAAAGCCTTTACTCTTTCCATTCATTCTGAAATCGGTGTGGATTCTTCATTTCAAAAATATGTCCAAGAGATCCCATATTCCCAGATTACCCCATATTACACTACTCAGCAATGTAGTAATGTATCATTTTGCATCACCTCTGCCTAATGAACCAATTCTCCATCTTTTCCTATCCTCTCTTTTGCAAAAACTATTCCAGGACTGGGGGTGGGAGCGGGAAGAAAACCAGCAACTCACCTCAACAAAATATGAAAGGAATAATATTTCTGTACAGTGGGAAAAATTACTTCTCACAGACTAAATGAACATTGTGGAGGTCTGACGTAATGAACTCTAAATGGAGGCACATCCAAAAAGTGGGAAAACACACTTTTAAAAGTTTCATATTTTACACATTCGCACATACTAAAATTTGGCCTATTAAATTATGTTGCCCAATCTATATAATGTTGAAAGGCAGCATAATAGTCTCCCACTATGTCAGATAGATTTGTCAACATTTTTTAACTGGGGAAAAGCAAATATACTTCAATTAAGTATACGTTTTCCCAGGATAAAACAACATTTTTCATATTACTAATTTTTCCCAGCTTTGCACTGAGGGCTATGCCTTACTGTGATTTACTGTTGTTATTAACACACATCCCTTTTTAACCAAAAAGTTAGCATACCAGTTTTCAAAGCAAAATAAATGAAAAGATGGTTCCCTGTCCCGAAGGGTTCACAATCTAAAAAAAAAAAAGTGCTTTCAAGTAAAGGTTTTATTTGCATGATTTGTGATCTGACAAGCCTCAAGTATAAACACTGGGATCTGTAATATGTACCTGTCATAGCAGTGATATGTTCTTACATCTGTCTCTAAGGAGCTATTACTGCTTTACTATCAGCATTGTCTCACTACCAACAGGGAGAATTCACATAATTTAATTTTGCTTCACCCACATTGTATCATTTTCCTATATTATTCTAGCAGTTCTTAAAATGAAACATTTGTAGATGACAAACAAGGGCTAAAATTATTTTCAAAATATACTAAAGCAAGCTGTTTTGTGTAAATTCCTCTGGCTGTGATTCCACTATTCCATGATCCCATGAGGAATGCAGAGGATAAACAGTGTTATTAATCAGAATGGAAAGCGCCACACCATATGGGAAGCATTTGCATCAGCCGGTGTAGAAATCTAGCTGCACTGTGCTCCACTTTTCCAAGTTACACAAAACTGGACTTTCATAAATATTTATAACCCAAGGAATGTCCAGAGTCAGCCGTTCATTGGGTCTGTTCACTTTGTGGGACGCACACAACACAATCCTATGCGTGTCTACTCAGAAGTAAGTCTCATTGAGTTAAATGGGACATACTACCAGGTACGTGTGTATAGGATTGCAGCCACAGACACCTAAAGTAAGTGCTGCAATATAGGGGAAGCCCTTTGGTAGCAAACTGTAAATGTAAGAAAATGTAAATGTAAGAAAATTGGATAAAATTGTGATTTGCAAAAAATTGATAGTTCGTGATCCAATTAAGGAAGTTTGTTTTTATGGATGCGAAACTATTGGATTTATAAACTAGTTTTTTGTAAGTCTTGTAGTAACAAGAGCTCTCAAGTAATACTTGCACATTGTTAAACGTTATCCCTGATATCAAATATATTAATAATTCAAGAAAGCTTACAGATACTACATTAATAAATGATTGTCTAATAGCTCTTGCATTATTAACAAGACCTACTTCACGTTTACCTTCAATAATGCTAAATGTCACCCATAATATCTGTGTTTCAGTTACAGACATTCTTGACTTTTAAACCTTTCTAAATTTAATTATCCTCTTCTACTCGCACTCAACCTGCCTTTAAGGATTTACTTATGAACATCCACCAGTATTTAAGGCAGCAACCCTATACATACTTACTAGTTAAGTACAGCTGCAACTAAAATGTGTTAGTTCCCAGCAGCTTACCTGGGAGTAGGTCCCATTGAATTCAGCAGAACTTCGTTCTGAGTAGACATGCACAGGTTTGGGCTGTAAGTCCACTTGAATCAAGTGGGACTTTCTCCGGAGTAAACATGCATGATAAAAGTGCTCCCACTTTTAACATATCTGCAACAGTGCATGAGTAAGTAATCACTCAATGGAATTTATTCACATGTTCTGGATTTCATTTTCAAATATAATATTGGCCTATTAAATTATGCCTGTTAAAAGCACGGTACTATAGGTAATAAAAAATATTTTGCTGGATTTCATTAGCATTAGTTTAGACAGAGTATGTTGAACGATAACAAAATCATGAACAAATTAAATGAAACAAGAAATACAGGAAATTGTAGGCAGGGAATTTACTGTGCACAGATCTACTGTAGTAGATGTGGGAAAACCTATTGCCTGGGGAGGCAGAGGAAGATGACCAGCAATTGCATAATGGGGTGTGTGATCTCATTGGGTTCCTCCATAGTTTTCCACAATAGCACCTTTTCATTTATCTGCAGGAGCATCTGTGCAGCTTTTTGCTACTTTTATAGTTCTCTAGTTCAGAACCACACTTCACTTTCCTTGACAAAAATGAGCAGTTGAAGGTAGTTGTGGCATTCAAGATGTTGATAATTTAAAGTCTTCTCAATACGACACTGCAGTGTGGAACGTTTTGCTGTCTTGGATTGTTAATTAGAAGGGGATATGTCTATATAAGTAGTTCTTATGGATTAAATAATTCTGCTAGAATCCTATGGCTAGAAGTGTGTTGTATGCACACGCGTGCATGCACAAATCTTTTGTGAACTGTATAATGCTTTCCTACAAAAAGAGAAATTTTATGGCTCAAAATCAGTCGGTACTACTACGACACAGACTGAGGTGCCTGCCTCAGTTAGCAGAGTTCATGCGGCACTAAAGGATAACTTTTCATCAATTACTTACGTTGTGAATTATTTGAATGTACAACTTGATGGAAAAGGGGTTCAATATATACATTGACTTTAAGGGCACAAACTTGCGCAGCAGGTGCTCTGCTGTTCTGCAGGCTGCTGCCACCGCCAGCACAAAACCCTGGAAACTGCGCGTGGGTGACACTGGCCAGCAGAACCTCTGCTGCCACCAGCCCAGCAGGAACAGATCAGGGGAGGATCAGAGGCAGATTGGGTCAGGGAGCTGACCTATCCCCCTTTCCTGGCCTGGACACCCCCCTCCCAGTCTCGACACATCAGCTGAAGAGCTGGAGTAGGTCTGAGGAGACCCATTGGGGACCAGGTGGCCTACATGGAGGTAAGTAAAATAATCTTTACTTACCACTCCTGGGCCGTCTCGTCTCCTGCTGGCTCATAGTGTGCAGTGCACGCAGTGGGACTTAATCCCAGGTAACTGTGCATAGAATTGCAGCCTTTGTCACCACAACACAATGATTTTGCATGGACCACCATTTGAGGAGAGTGGCAAAGGGATTCCATTGAAGGGGCAAGGAGCCACTCAGGCACCAAAATGCCATATTTCAGCCCTGCTCAAAAGCACTGGCATGCAGCATATCTGAATATCCTGCAAATAGCAATGGAAAAATTTCTTAAGTCTCACTTGAATTCAGAATTCTTCAGAAATATTTTTCATTCAGATATCTCTGTGTGTGTGTGTGTCTGTCTCGTGTGTGTGTGTGTGTGTGTGTGTGTGTGTGTGTGTGTGTAATCAAGACATTTGACACTTACTTCTTCTACCTCTTCAGTGCTCAGTGTCCTGTGGAAGAGGAGTTCAACAGAGAAGCATCTTCTGCCACCTCGGCACTCACAAAACAGTTATGGATACTGAATGCAGTCAGTCCAGCAAACCAACTTCTGAGCAGGAATGCCACATGGCTGAATGTACTGTCTACAATTGGGAAACAGAAGATTGGCAAGATGTAAGTAGAAAAGGAATGTGGTGGGAGGCATGGTCTACCTTCACAGTTTATCAGAGCAAAAGTGTTCCTGATATTTGTTACTGTCACGTTAATCCTTGAGGAGAATTATGGGGCACAGAGACATGGATGGAATAGTTGGGTGATTCAAACTACACTGTTACCAGGTGGCCAAAGTTCATGATGCTTAACCATCATTTACCATGCTAAAGTTGCTAAAAGGTGTCTCTGCATTACATGGGTTGTGTTGTAAATTGTGCTACAAAAGCAGCAATTGCACAACCTAAATCCATGGAACCTGCATTCCTGTTCGGCCATGTGAATTGGCTGTCAGAAATCACATTTTTGCAGACACAGAAATCTGGGTAAGATATACTGTCAAGGCTAATAGTACATAAGACCTAGGGTGCAATCCAATCCTACTTACGCCGCCTTTGTAACCAGCGGCACAGCGAAAACGGGAGGCCCCAGAACGGAAAGGTGATTCAAATCCCCTTTGAATTCCCCTTTTGGAGGGGATTTGCATCGCCTTTCCGTTCTGGGGCCTCCCATTTTCGCTGCGCCGCTGGTTACAACGGTGGCGTAAGTAGGATTGGATTGTGCCCAAAGTCAGATGTATGTTTTACATTCAGTGCATTTACTCACACTGTTAGGATGATGTGCATGATGGCAAACATTCCTGCAAAAATGTAATGTCAGAATCAGCCCCCAGAATAATACATGAACCTGGTGCATATTGCTCTGCTTCTTTGAAACATTAAGGTGACTTCTTGTGTTAATTTTTGAGGACTCTTCTTAGGCACGTTCATGTTGGAAGATACTGTACAATTATGATGTTAGAACTAGTGTGCATGTATCTATCCTAGAGAAGACATGTCACACACAGCCCAATCCTATGGACTCTTTATTATGGCAGAACTTGTGTTCTGCCATTGTAAATGGTGTGGTGCTGCCGTAAGTGGCGTGCTTCTGCCAAGCGGGTCAGAACCACTGACACAAATGGCTAGCACTGATGGACCCGGCCTATGCCGGATCAGGCAAGGTGTAGACATGGCCATGCCATGGGTGGTTTGGTGGAAGTTCGGGGTGGGAGAGGCTATATCCTGGCGGCAGCAGCATGCGCTGGGATGCTATCCCCTTTTTTGCAGCCCGACACACGCCTCCCTTTTCTTGGACTTACGCCAGCTAAATAGCTGGTGTGGGTCCAAAGAGACATATACATGACCAAGTGACCTACTGGGATGTAAGTTAAAATGTTTTTTACTTACCGCTCGCTGGCCAGCTGGTCACACACACACACACAACCATAGCATGCAGCACACGCTCTGTTGGCACATATGCACACTATGGACTGGCAGGGGATAGGATTGGGTTGTGAGCCACTTCTAATATTGCTAGCAGGAATTGAATGCACAATGACTATATCCAGTCCCCACTGCAAAGGCGCTGTGCAGTGTATTTTTACGGCAAAACTACACTTTACAGTAAATGTGTTAATGGCCGTGATGCGCTCAGTGTTCTTTTACTATGTAGCAGCTGTGGGGAGGGGGGAGGGCAAATAGGACTGAGACTGCAACGCGGAGGGAGGGGGCTTTAACCCTTTGCTCTTGCCATGGTCCCTGCCCTTATTAGGCGCCCCTGTTTTCTTCAAGAGGGAAGCATCACATGGATACTGTTTGCCATTCCACTAGGACTATGTCATCCTGTACTGCTTATCGCTCTTTGTATACTTCTACAGTGTAGACACAAAAAGAACCATGCTTTGAGAAACTTCCTGTATTTGCAGGACATTTGCGAAGCGTCCGGTGCTCTTCTAAACCAACAGTACGACAACAGGAGTAAATGTAACAGAGTTCTGGCAAAGACATTACCAGTTGAACCTGGTAAACAGTAGAAGGGCTTGTCAGAACTGAATTTGGGCCTTTTTGAACTGGTTCTCATCTGTGCTGTAAACTGAATCCTGCATTAATGGATTTAATTTGGCAAGAGAGCATAAAGAATGGACATGGGCAAGTGTCAGCTAGATCATCAGAATTGTCCTTCAGGCAAACACTGAGTATTAAGTTCATAAGGAATGTTCAAAAGCCTCTTAATGTCAGGGACAAGATACGTTAATGAAAGCAGGACGCTTAATTGTCAGAAGGCAAAATACAGTACAGAGCCTTTTAATGGATGTGTTTTGAGCTATCCAATATACAAAGTAGACAACATAAGCAATAGCCTTAATTGCTGCTGTTTATGGAAAATAATTATCGATTTTTCTCCAGTGTAATCTGCTGTGCTTATTAATACAAGGTAAGTATTAATTACCTTAACAGAGAAGACGTCTGTTCTAATATAAAAGTATCTTTTTATATAACTCTTAAATGCTAGCAAAAACAACAGAGTCCTATAGCATTTTAAAGACTCCCAGATTGATTTTGGCATTGGTTTTCATAGAGTAGCTTCAACAGACTACCCTTCTGGAAGTTCTAAATGCTAGATTGTATTCTTCCAATACAATTCATACTTCTTTTTCATTTTGCTTACTATAAAGCAGATTATTGTACTGTCTCAGAAACGCTTCAGGTATAGGATGGGTTTGATCAAGCACGTCTAAAAATGAGTAGGTGTCACATAATGACTAAGGTTGCAATCCTGTACATACTTACCATGAAGTAAATCTCATTTAACTCAGTGGGCTTACTGCTGAGTAGACACGCATTGGATTGAGCAGTAAGGATGTCCCTGGTTTGAATCTCACCTTGGCTATGAATTCACTCGGTAGCCTTACGCAAGTCACTCCCTCTCAACCAAAGCTGTCCAGCTGCAATAGAAAGATAATAATACTTACCGGACTGTTGTAATAACAATGTGAAGATAAGTCATGTGAAGCACTTTGTACACTCAGCGCACAATCCTATGCTTATCTACTCAAAAGTAAGTCCCATTGTCTTCAGTGAGTCTTACTCTCAAGAAAACGTGCATAGGATTGCAGCCTCAGACAGTGTTACATAAATGTTATTTATTATTATTGTTGTTGTTATAATAAATGACTACTCTGATCCCCAAGTCATTTATGACAAACCAACCATTTTCACTTCTGAATTTGTTGGGACTATTTACCAATCCACAGTGTTCAGTTGAAACTGGATGTGCCAAGGTTCACTCAAAACATATATGTGAATTTGTGCCATCTGGTCCAACACAACGAGATTCATATATCAGCATATATGTGATTATTAAAGAAGTGTGAATATTGTAGGTGACGCAAAATTGCTAAGCAAAATCTATCCTACAATCTAATTTTGCTTTCATTCCTTTGAAAAAGATATTTCTCTCTGCTAAAAATGGTACTGGTTGGAAATGACTTGTGAGAAACGAAGTCAGTAGGTGTGTGGGGGGGAGAGGCAGTTGAGAAGAGCTTAGTCTTGTTTAAAAGTGGAAAGCAGGGATATCAGAGAAAGCTCTCAATATTTGTGGTTTCATAATTCATGGCATTTATTTATATTGACCTACGCAATCAAGATTTCCCAGGAGATTGGTTAAAACCTACTAACTTGGGGAAGGATGTGTGCAGAGGAGCCTGTCCTTGTTTTTGCTCTGTTGTCCTCTTATTCCTGTTTTGAAAACAATGTTTCAGACAGGTAAACCAGACATTGATAAGATTGTGAAACGAGTGATTGTGCGGAACTCAGATAAGTTTTTATTAAACTTGAAAACAGGGCCTAAAACTGTTTGTGTATGTCTTGGTATGTGGTAGGTAGATACTGGTATTTGTTTCACATATATCACTATAATAACCAATTGACTGAAGTATGTTCCTGTAAGTCTAAGCTGTGCATCACATAATAAAGGTTTGGACCGAGTCCGTAGACATCATCTTTACCTGATGTCTCCCCCACCTCACCCCAATATAATTTTGGCACCTTTTGACAGTGACTTTGCCAAAACTGGTATCTGGCATGTTCTGCTCACATGTTTGGCACATCTGCTTTCGTTATATGTTCACAATTACACAAAACGTGTTTTTCCCACCCTTTTACATGTTTTGCTGTTCAGTCTTAGAGGAAAAAAAAGACAAATATAAAAAAGCAATCACAGTGTCCATTTCTTCAAAATCTGAGAGCACGGCTCTCTTTCAAAGAATGAATATTCAAGGCTGAGACAGACGCTCCCTTTTAAAAAAGTTGTTTCGCACTATGAGCTTGACTTTGACTCACCACAATATGTTGCATTAGCAGTATCAAAGCTCACAGCATACAGAATAAAATTGTTGGGACATCATCTAACTTTCTGTGGATCTTGGGGATTTTTTTAAAAAAAGGAAAGTGCATGTTTGCCTTCTTTCTGTTAATTTAAACTCCAGAGGTACTGTACTCCAATCCCATATAGTTAAGATTAATAGAAATCCTGAGGGAACATTTATTCAGCTGGTGTAAAATTTCACAACATGAGCAGTGCTACAGTAATGTACACCAACTCACAGTCCAGACCTCTCTGACATTATCAACTAAGAAAGGAACAAAGAAAAGATGCAAACTTGCTTTGCAGGTCTCCAGCAAAAATCCCTGTTCACAGAAGTGTGTGAATATGGCAGGAAACACTGTCTAAATGGAAGACATCAAATTTAATTCAGGTACCATACACTTACAACTACTTAAAAAGTAGGTCACTAAATAGCATGCATTTGCAGAACTTACCAAATTGGAGTAATTAGCTCCCAAAGCTGCTCCTGCCCTGCCTTTCTCTCTCTCTCTCTCTCTTTCTCATTCTGTCTTTGTTTCTCCCTGTCTGTTTCTCACCATTTTTGGTATAACTTTCCACAACTGGAAAGCATTAGATACCCCTCCCCCACACACACTGCCAACCCTTTTGTGGGAGGTGAATGTTTGATGGGTCACGCTGGTTTTGTAAAGTTTTCCAGGCTCCCCCTGTGCTGGTTGTGTGTGCGTCCATATCCGTACTCTGTAAATTTCTAACATGTGATGAAACAGACTACAAGGAATGTTAAAAATATTTGTAAAAAAAAAAAAACAACTAACGTCTTCCTCATAAATAATCATCAATTATCATCAGCCCAGATTTTGCACACTATTTAAACTTGGTTAGCCCCTTACATCTCTTTCCCAGTAATTTTTTTTTTGGTCTGTTTCACTGATAGTTCGCACATTATTTACTGAGATGAGGTATATACTGAATTAAGCCAGCTGGTACGAAATCCAAGCTGACACAAAAGGCCTGTTTGAAACAAAGTTACAACAACCTCATTAATGCCTGAACTTGAACCTCTTTCCCTTTCCAATTTAGTTTTCCTGGCTTTTGCTTATAATTCTTGTGGAACTTAGATGCGCTCACTCTGCTTTCCTCGTTAGGACATGGAATAAGGTGGCTTTCTACATGGGGCTAACCTTGAAGGTCGTGATTCGCAATCCTCCGTTTGTACAAAATGTCACAACCCAATATTGAACAGGGCCCTTCCCACATAGGCTTCAGCTTTCCAGTGTTGAAAGAGTCACACTGACTGACAGTGTGTCTTCAGAGTCAATTCAAGGTGCTAGTTCTGACTTTAAAGCTTTAAACCACCCCTGGGCCTGCTTAGTTAAACAAATATTTAAATCCATACATACCGTATTGTCCCGAGTATAAGACGCACCTGATTATAAGACGCACCCTTAAAGTTTGGTGCTATTAAAAAAAATTAATTAAATCACTGGCATTAAATTGCAACAGCCTGATTATAAGACGCACCCCTAGTTTAAAAACTTAAATTAGGAGAAAAAAGTGAGTCTTATACACAGACCAATACGGTATTTCCTTGCCCATAGATCTTCTGAGGAGGAGGATTTGCTCTGTGGGGGTGGGGTTGACTATGAACCATGATGTCTATGGTAGTGCCACATTTGTGGAACCACCTCTCCCATGATGAGGCCCAACTACCTCTGTCTGTTGGAGGCTTCCAGAGAATTGCAAAACAAGTTACATCTGCAGATAAAACCCAAACCTGTCATTGCAAGCTCTATGATCCCATTATCTTACCCTTGTTCCCATATAGAAAGGTGCACCAAGTCATCCACCACATGCTGGATGTAATTCATCTGTGGAACTCCTTGCCACAGGATGTGGTGATGGCACCTGGACTAGATGCCTTTAAAGGGGGTTTGGATAGATTCATGGAGGAAAAGACCATCACAGGTTACAAGCCATAAGCAACCTCCTGGCTTTAGAAGTAGGTTTTCTCTGTGCCAGGTGCAAGGGAGTGACAACAGGAAACAGGTTATCTTCTTGTCTGTGTGCTCTCGGAGGCATCTGGTGGGGCCACTGTGAGATACAGGAAGCTGGACTAGATGGGCCTTTGTCCTGATGCAGCAAGGCTCTTCTTATGTTTTTATGCTCAGACCTTGGAGTTTCCAAAGTTGGAGAAATCAGCCACTAAATACACCTCTATAATTTGCTTTGGTCTTACGGATTTTCCTCAGTTTTGTACAGTCTTGTATAGTCTTTCTACTGTTCTGTAGAAGCAGGTGGTAATCAGGGAAATTACTTCTTCGGAACTTCCTTTGATGCTTCTTTATAGCATACTGTATTTAAATAATATCTTGTTACCTTGGTATTAAGGGATGCATTTCAACAAATTTTAGAAATTCATCTGACATCCTTGATACATTGGACTCTCGCTTTCCAATGATAATCTGTCCTGGAGACACCATTGTATTGTGAAATATTGTAATGTGAGCCCAATAATGTGTTGATTTTTGGTAATTCATTCCAAGACCTCGGAAAGTGAAGTTTGAAAGTTTCTTCAAGTTTCTGTCACAGAACTAAGTGATTTCCCTCTCTAAAAGGCAATTTAAAAGCCTCTTGCGCTCTTTAGGGGCCATGTTTATCAGTTTACACAATGTGATCATTATAAAACACAAATTACAAGGCTGTATCCTTTCTTCAGTTCACAATGCCATGATGTTTAAAACTCTGCTACTGAACCACTACCTAGAAGGCTTGCATTTGCATCAGTGTTCGTATCGGCCATATAAGCTACCAAACGCTTGCATTCGCATCACTGATTGGCTTATCTATCACCCATGAGATCCTGTTGGCCGCAATCGTGAGCCCATTGTGAAGTGAATAACTTATTGTATAGTGAACCTTGTTTTACTATGGAGAGTCCTTTATAAAGTTATTTAATTGTAAATTGAGGGTCCACTGTATGTGAACCAGCCCAGCTCCAGGAATATTCAAATATGTCACCTCAGTTACCAGTATCACAAGGTTGTAGGAAGCTGACTGAGGGTATGGTTTTTACTTTGCTGAATCTGTTTTTAATACTGTACTTGTATTTGTTTTATTGCATTTTCAGTTATGAAGTGCTGGTGGTGGTGGTGATGTTATCTTATTGCAAAATATGTCTTTTGTTGAATTGGTGGAATACTGTATACATTTTTAATTAAATAAATAAACATTGTAGTGTGCCATGAATGAAAAATCCTCAATTTTCTTCCCTGCAGCTCATTCAGAAGAACCTTTCTAATTCACAGATGATAAATAGCCACATACTGCAAGCAATGTTTATCTTTCCCAGGGTTGCTTCTCTTCACTGTTTTCCTCTTCTCAAGGCTTTATTTTGGCTCTGCCATCCTCTGTTTAGTATGTTCATTCCAGGATATCATCCTGAGCCTTTTCAGGCTGGCAGGAGTGACGTAAGAATACATGTTGGTGTGAAGTCCTATAGTAATATAATGCACTAGCAAACATAATATGAAATGCATGATATAATAATAAATAACAGCATGAAAGCAATGAGGACTTGCTTTCTTTGTAAAAACTCTGTAAAAAAATCTGTAACAATCAATACCTGTTGAGTACCGGTAATACTTACTGAGTAACTGTATGCTTCAATTTAGACTTCTTTCAGAAACTTTCAGTTCTCTCTCTCCCTCTCTCTCTCTCTCTCTCTCTCTCATTCACACACACACACACACACACACACTATTCTAGTCTAACTTTAGCCCATGTATAGGGAAAAAATGATATATATATATTTTTTTTACAGGAGAATATCCTAGTGGTCACATCTGTCCCCTCATGCATCTGTTTCTTACCTTCCCCAACTGCACCAGTGCTGCCAAATGGCCACCATCCTTTCTAGCTGATCTTTTTGTCTTCACAGTGTAGCAAGACCTGTGGTGATGGGTCCAGATACCGCAAAGTGACCTGCATGAATCAAAATAGGCAAGAAGCTGAGAGTCTTCACTGTGGTCTAAACAAGAAGCCAGCTGAGGTTGAGAGCTGCAACTTGCCACCCTGCGAGTACATCTGGATTACAGGGGACTGGTCAGAGGTACGTGTGCTAAGCCGGGGGGGGGGGGGAAGATGCGAACTAGGGTTTGTATTTCAGTAAAAAGTCTCCATTCACAATGCCAAGAATAAAGCATGCAAATGAGATAGGTTTACATAATCCTTCCTGATTTTCTGTAGGTGCAAAACCGAGGGGTCCTGAAGATATCTTTTGTTGGTACATTTGTTTGTTTGACAGTAAATGGACTTGTAGGGGGGAAATAGGAATTGGGAAAATAGAGAGAGAAGTAGATGAAAGAGCGTACTCCCATGATAGGAAGACGTTTTGAGTACCCACTGGTTTGTAGGTCATACTGTTAAAAGACTGCTCCCAGGCATAGATTGTAGTGAGGCATGGGGAAGGGGGCAATCATCTAGGCATTTACAGATCAAACTAGCAAACAATCATGAGCATGCGCGTCGCTGGGCCGTGGCAGGGGGGTGGGCCGCCGAAGGGTGACGCGCGCACCCTCACGCGTCATCCTCCAGAGGCTCCGAGGCCGGGAGAAGGCCTCGGAGCGTCCGCCCCGGCTGCCGGCCCAGGGCCTTCTAACAAGGCCCAATGCGTTAATACGTGATTTTTTAGCTTTTTCGCGCATGCGCAGACCGTTTCTAAGGGCAAAAGGGCAGCCCTTGCCCTCAGAAGGCCCTGGACCGCCGAAGAAGGAGGACGCTTGGAGCGGGGGTAAGTCCTCCTTCTCCAGCTTCTCTGGAGTGGGGGTAAATTTGGGGGGGCACGGGAGGCAGCGCCCCTGCCATCGGGTGACGCGCACGCAGTGACGCCACTGATCATGAGATTTGGAAACAAAAGCAATTTGAGACTATTCCACATGTCACCATGTTATTTCTTTTATTCCTACTTTTAAAAAAGAAGTTTTGGTTTGATGCTCTGAAACAGGATTGGAAGGAACAATAAGTGGCTAAGCCAACCTTAGGACTGGTTGAAGACCAGGAAACAGCTAGTGGGTGTAAATGGGCAGTTTTCACAATGGTGAAAAGCGGTGTGTCAGCCTTGGGAAAAGTAGCCCAATCCTGCGCAAGTTGCAGCAGCTGGCCTAAATGGCTGGCCGCTGCATCCTGCTCAGGAAGCAGCCGGCGTGGCCAGGGCTCACCTCAGGGGAAGGGGACATTCGTCCCCCCATTAGGGCCGTGTAAGGCCTGGCCGGCCGGGAAGGGGCTTGGGATATAGGCGCAATTCAGCGATATCCCTGTCCCCTCCCAGGCCAGGCCAGCCAGTGGCCCCCTTCCCCGCCACCCTGGCCCATCCCCACACCCTCCCATCGATCAGCAAGGATTTACTTGGGTCAGCCAGCGCAGGTTCTGAGCAACGACCGTGTAAGTGGTGCTGGCCTCTGCACCAGCACTGCTTACACTAGAGGAGCCGCAAAAGTGCCTTACAGCACTTTTGCAACACCTTAGACTGGCAGAGCGCTCGTCTCCACCAGCCTAAGGTTACAGTGTATTGCACTGCAAGCTTGCGAATGACACTAAGCTTTTCTGAGTGTTGAAGTCTAGAATGGATTGTGAAGAGCTCCAAAAGGATCTCTCCAAACTATGGGGATGGGCAGCAAAATGGTAAATGCGCTTCAATGTAAGTGTAAACTGATGCACATTGGGGCAAGAAGTCAACATTTCACATATATGCTGATGGGTTCTCAGCTGCCTGTGATGGATCAGGAGAGAAATCTTGGGGTGTGTGTGGTGGCTGTGAAGAAAGCCAATTAGGAATTGAGAATAAAGCAGCCAAAACGGCCAGTGCCATACAAATCAATGGTAAGGCCACATCTGGAGCACTGTGTCAAGTTCTGGCTGCTACATCTTAAAAAGGATATAGTGGAACTGGAAAACGTGCAGAAGAGAGCAACCAAAATGATTAGTGGCGTGGGGCACCTCACTTCTGAGGAAAGTCTACAGCGTTTGGGGCTCTTCAGTCTAGAAAGAAGGCACCTAAGGGGGGACATGACTGACAGCGCAATCCTGAAGTAAAAACTGGCGCCGGAACAAGTGTTCCAGCGCCGGGAGACGTCGCAAACGTACCGGAAAGCACGTTCGCGATGACTCATGAGCAGGGAAGGCCGGCACTCCACATGGCCCCCGGACCCAGGTAGGATCCAACGGGCGGACACTAGAGGCGGGGGGACGGTTTGTCAGACCGGGGAGGGGGGGCCATTGGCCCAGCTGGTCCGGGAGGGGGCAGGGGATGGCTTCGGCCATACCCCGACCACCGCCGGTCGGCTGGGCCGTTACACGGCCTCCTCTTACTTCCACCAGCAATTTTGCAGAAATCTGAGGAGGCCGCTCAGGAAGGCCGCCATTTACACTCGGGGAAGGGGACGAGCATCCCCTTCCCCAAGTAGACCTCCGTCCCTATCTCTGACTGCCAGGTGCAAGGAAGTGGCAAGAGGATACAAATATGTTGTCTTGTCTGCTCTCAGAGGCATCTGTGGTCCACTGTGAAATACAGGAAGCTGGACTAGATGGGCCCTTAGCCTGATCCAGCATATGCCACCAAAATTGGTGTGGCTGCATGCTATACCGTGGTGGGGGATAGGATTGGGCTGTTAGTTTCATATATTTTGTATTCAATAGATGTGCCCATATTTGGTCCAACTGTTGTGAAAACTAAAATGAAAAATCAATAAGAGCCTGCGACTAAGAACTAAAGAATGAGAGACTAAGAACTAAAAAAGCTGACAACTAAAACTAACCATTTGTTCTCATAAATATGAGGGTCATATTCATACTTCTTGAACAAATTTGAGCTGGCAGCTCTGCCCCTCAACCCTGAGCATGCCTGTCAAGAGAAATCGATTGTTTTCCATTGTCAGCAGAGCTGAGCACAGAAGGAAACAGACTGATCCTGGCCTGTTCCTTCTGCGTCATATGAAGGAACATTTCACACCTGGAAGAGCCGCAAAGGGGAATTTGCTATTGCTGACTTAGCAAAAAAGGGAAAATTAAAGAGCAGAATGGAACTGAATCATAAAAAGAAATAGCATGCCAATATACTGTACAATACAAGAAGGAGGGTTGGGAAAGTCCAAATGCGCATTCCACATTTTTATATGGTTTCACTGACTTTCCCTATACCTCTTGTTCATTGAGGTATTGAAATGGACTGTGTGACACACATATTCAGGATGCACCTCTGCATTTCCAGTTGGAATACTAGCTCAAAACCTGTACTTGTTTTCAATAGCCCAGGACAGAGATAAAATACACCATGGAGTATAAACTACACCATGGAGATAAAATACACTATCTTGAGGACTGAGATAACAGAATGAAATTTGGTACACTCTTTTCAAGTAGGGCAGTAAAACACACCACAATGTGATCTCTTCCTTGAAATATTGGAATTAAAGTTAGTATACATGTTTACAGTACATAATTCTCCACTTGAGGTTCGAACACCTGCTCAATGCTCCACCCATTTTCAAGGCAGGGTGGGGAGAAGACTGATGTAAAACAGATAGTAATGCAATATATGAAGGAAGGCCTCTTGAACCATGTACCTCTACTAGTTATTGCTCACTGAAGGTAAACGTTGCATTTATTTCATGTACCTGCCTCAAGCTAATATCATCATCCATCTCTCTACATTATCCTTCCTAACGTTCAATTTCTTTATCACATTCTGAATTGTGATACTCAGACTGTGTCAAAGAAATGAAACACGGGACAGCTGGTTTGGGGGAGGAAGTGAGGACACTGCATTAACAATGCACTGTCCTCCCCCTGAAACTAACTTGGGAAAGGAAAAGGAGAGCAATTTCTGTCTGATGGGCCACCATAGGGAGGAGACAGAAAGACCAAGGACAGAGAGACTGTGTGGGGGTGCTGTATGGGGAACAAGCTAGTTTTGAAGCTAATATGAAGTAAGAATGGTGGGCAGGGAAAGGATGTTTAGGGAAAGAAGGGCTGGATCCTTCCTGCACCATAAATACCCACTTTGCCCATGAAATTTCACAGACCTTGTAACTGGTTGATAACCAGCTTTTTCATTATCTTCTTTGTCAAAAGCTTAATCTGAGCAGCCATGTGTAACATTGCCAAAACACTGTGGTTTTTCTTTTTCAGTGCTCTGTGACATGCGGCAAAGGCTACAAGCAAAGGCTGGTCTCCTGCAGTGAAATTTACACTGGGAAGGATCATTATGAATATGGTTATCAGAATACAGTCAACTGTCCAGGAACACAACCACCGAATCTGCAGTCATGCTATTTAGGCGATTGCCCAGTTTTGGCGTCATGGAGAGTTGGAAATTGGGGAAGTGTAGGTTTTTAATCTTATTCTTTCAGGGGTTTTTTTGTTGTCATTAACGTTATTGTGTAGCCCATCCTGTCTTGAGAACCTGCACTAGGCAAATATAGAAAAAGGTAGTTCTTTGTCCTACCTAAAATAAGCGAATAGAATGGGGGGGGGGGATGACTCCAATCACCTACAGCTTCAGCCCTTCACATCTAATTTTGTTTCCTTTTCTAAATTCCTAAAGGAATTCCCAATCCATTCACCAGTCAACATACATCCCACATTTCCCTCTTGGCATCCCTTTTTAATGGGTAGTTGTCCACTGTGCCCAAAAACTAAGCTCACACTTCCCACCTTATTCTCCATCTAAAAAAACACACAAAAAAAGACACCAAGCCACATTATGCATTTCGTATAATGTTTAGTTTGACCCTTAGAAGGTACGCCAGTTGTTTTGTGCCTGTGTGTGTATATTATGACCCTGAACATACTGGTGCCACCTGCAGCTTACCCCAATGCCTGTTCTTGCTTGTTCAGTCCATGAAATGCACTTTATTTGGGGGTCCCTTGCAGAAAAGTCAGTAGTAATTTAAAGAGGTATTAGCATTTATGTAATGTTCCTTCATTACATAAATGCTAATACCTCTTATGTAATGCCTCTGTAATACCTCTGTAATGTTCCTTGTAATGTAATGCTAATGTAATGTAATGTAATGTAATGCTAATACCTCTGTAATGTTCCTTCCCCCTTCATGGATCATTGCCTTGTCGTGGCGAAGGGGCTTGCGTAACTCAATGAAGCCATGAGCTATGCCGTGCAGGGACACCCAAGACGGACAGGTCGTAGCAGAGAGTTCTGACTAAAAGTGAACCACTGGAGAAGGAAATGGCAACCCACTCCAGTAACCTTGCCAAGAAAATCCCATGAACAGTTCCAAAAGGCTACAAGATATGACACCGGAAGATGAGCCCCTCAGGTCGGAAGGTGTCCAATATGCTACTGAGGAAGAGCGGAGGACTATTCCAAGTAGACCCAGAAAGAGTGAAGCGGCTGGGCCAAAGCCAATAGGACGTCCAGCTGTGGATGTGTCTGAGGTTGAAAGGAAAATCCAATGCTGCAAGGAGCAATATTGCTTAGGAACATGGAATGTGAGGTCTATGAATCAAGGCAAGCTGGATGTGGTCAAAGATGAGATGATAAGATTGAACATTGACATCTTGGGAATCAGCGAACTAAAATGGACGGGCATGGGCGAATTTAATTCAGGTGACCATCATATCTACTACTGTGGGCATGAATCCCTTAGAAGAAATGGAGTAGCCCTCATAGTCAATAAAAGAGTGGGAAAGGCAGTACTGGGGTGCAACCTCAAAAACGACAGAATGATTTCAGTTCGAATCCAAGGCAAACCATTCAACATTACAGTAATCCAAGTGTATGCCCCAACCACTGATGCCGAAGAAGATGAAGTTGACCGGTTCTATGAAGACCTACAACACCTTCTAGAACTAGCACCCAAAAAAGATGTCCTTTACATCATAGGAGACTGGAATGCTAAAGTAGGAAATCAAGAAATAAACGGAACAACAGGCAAGTTTGGCCTTGGAGCGCAAAATGAAGCAGGGCAAAGGCTAACGGAGTTCTGTCAAGAGAACACGCTGGTCATAGCAAACACTCTTTTCCAACAACACAAGAGGCGACTCTACACCTGGACATCACCAGATGGTCAATACCGAAACCAGATAGATTATGTGCTTTGCAGCCAAAGATGGAGAAGCTCTATACAATCAGTAAAAACCAGACCTGGAGCTGACTGTGGCTCAGATCATGAGCTTCTTATTGCAAAATTCAGGCTTAAATTGAAGAATGTAGGGAACACCACTAGACCAGTCAGATATGACCTAAACCATATCCCTTATGAGTATACAGTGGAGGTGAAGAATAGGTTTAGGGCACTAGACCTGGTAGACAGAGTGCCTGAAGAACTATGGACGGAAGTTCGTAACATTGTACAGGAGGCAGCAACTAAAACCATCCCAAAGAAAAAGAAATGCAAGAAAGCAAAGTGGCTGTCAGATGAGGCTTTACAAATAGCTGTGGAAAGAAGGAATGCGAAAAGCAAAGGTGAAAGGGAAAGATATAAACAACTGAATGCAGATTTCCAGAGAATAGCAAGGAGAGATAAGAAGGCCTTCTTAAATGAACAATGCAAGGAAATCGAGGAAAACAACAGAATGGGGAGGACTAGAGATCTCTTCAAGAAAATTGGAGATATCAAGGGAACATTTTGTGCAAAGATGGGCATGATAAAGGATAAAAAAGGCAGAGACCTGACAGAAGCAGAAGAGATTAAGAAGAGATGGCAAGAATACACAGAAGAACTATACAAGAAAGAGCTTAATGTTCCTGATGACCACGCTGGTGTGGTCACTGACCCAGAGCCAGACATCCTAGAGAGCGAAGTCAAGTGGGCCTTAGATAGCATTACTAACAACAAAGCTAGCGGAGATGATAATATCCCAGCTGAGCTACTTAAAATCCTAAATGATGATGCTGTGAAAGTGCTGCACTCAATATGCCAACAAATTTGGAAAACTCAGCAGTGGCCAAAGGATTGGAAAAGGTCAGTTTACGTTCCAATTCCAAAGAAGGGCAGTGCCAAAGAGTGTTCAAACTATCGCACAATTGCACTCATTTCACATGCTAGCAAGGTTATGCTCAAAATTCTACAAGCTAGGCTTCAGCAGTACGTGGACCGAGAACTACAGGATGTACAAGCTGGGTTTCGAAGAGGCAGAGGAACTAGAGATCAAATTGCCAACATGCGCTGGATCATGGAGAAAGCACGAGAGTTCCAAAAAAACACCTACTTCTGCTTCATTGACTACGCAAAAGCCTTTGATTGTGTGGATCACAACAAGCTGTGGCAAGTTCTTAAAGAGATGGGGATACCAGACCACCTTACCTGTCTCCTGAGAAACCTGTATGCGGGTCAAGAAGCAACAGTTCGAACCGGCCATGGAACAACTGATTGGTTCAAAATTGGGAAGGGAGTACGGCAAGGCTGTATATTGTCACCCTGCCTATTTAACTTATATGCAGAGTACATTATGAGAAATGCAGGGCTGAATGAATCGCAAGCCGGAATCAAGATTGCCGGGAGAAACATCAACAACCTCAGATATGCAGACGATACCACTCTAATGGCAGAAAGTGAAGAAGAACTAAAGAGCCTCTTGATGAGAGTGAAAGAGGAGAGTGCAAAAGTTGGCTTGAAACTCAACATTAATAAAACTAAGATCATGGCATCTGGTCCCATCAATTCCTGGCAAATAGAAGGGGCAGAAATGGAAGCAGTAACAGATTTTACTTTTTTGGGTTCCAAGATCACTGCAGACGGAGACAGCAGCCATGAAATTAAAAGACGCTTACTCCTTGGAAGGAAAGCTATGGCAAATTTAGATAGCATAATAAAAAGCAGAGATATCACCATACCAACAAAAGTTCGTATAGTCAGGGCGATGGTGTTCCCAGTAGCAATGTATGGTTGCGAGAGCTGGACCATAAGGAAGGCTGAGCGCCGAAGAATAGATGCTTTTGAACTGTGGTGCTGGAGAAGACTCCTGAGAGTCCCTTGGACTGCTAGGAGATCAAATCAGTCAATCCTAAATGAAATCAACCCTGACTGTTCCCTGGAAGGACAGGTACTAAGGCTGAAACTCAAATATTTTGGCCACCTAATGCGAAGAGAGGACTCTCTGGAGAAGACTCTGATGCTGGGAAAGACTGAAGGCAAAAGGAGAAGGGGAAGGCCAAGGATGAGATGGTTAGACAGCATCACCGATGCAACGAACATGAAAATGAGCGAACTCAGGAAGATAGTGGAGGATAGGAAGGCCTGGCGGGATATGGTTCATGGGATCACGAAGGGTCGGACACGACTTAACGACTGAACAACAACAAAATGTTCCTTCTTTCAAATGGCACATTGCTGCACTTAAGTATACGAATTTGCAGCAATATTATTATTGTTGTTGTTGTTGTTGTTGTTAAGAAAATGTATATACTGTACCACATTTCAACAAAATAAAGTTTACAAAGCAGTTTCCATAGCAAAGTAAATAAGTAATTCCCTGTTCCAAAAGGGCTCACACTCTAAAAGTATGCCTGGCAGCAAGTAGCTCTATTTGTGACTACGCATGCGCACCCACATGGCAATATGCGGTTTCTAGCAGTGAGCAAGAGAATCCAGATGCTGCTTAAAAACACTCTAAAAAAATCTTTACACACAGTCAGGCCTGCTGCGTTTTTGTTTTCAAATCAGTAGCCTAATCTTCACACAGATGTACAGGATATGCACAAATAATAGGCTTGGAATAAAGAAGTACAATGACAGCCCACAAAGGCATGAGCATATTCTCCTTACCACTGATTTCAGTTAAACTTTTCAGTTAAACAAGTATAGTAATTGCCTCTTCTGCCTCTTTCTCTGAGCATTTACCGTATTGGTCTGAGTATAAGACTCACTTTTTTCTCCTAATTTAAGTTTTTAAACTAGGGGTGCGTCTTATAATCAGGCTGTTGCAATTTAATGCCAGTGATTTAATTAATTTTTTTTAATAGCACCAAACTTTAAGGGTGCGTCTTATAGTCAGGTGCGTCTTCTACTCGGGACAATACGGTAGGTCTCAGGAATGGCACTGAACTTGGTTCCCTTTGTTTTCCAGTGCTCGGTGACTTGTGGAATTGGAATAATGCACCGATCAGTTCAGTGCCTTACAAATGATGACCAAGCAAGCACTTTGTGCCATGATGATTTGAAACCTGAAGAAAGAAGAACATGCCACAATATCCATGATTGTAAGGACTTTACATTATTTTACACACCTGAACTGTCCCCTTACAGCACAATCCTAAGCAGATTTACTCAGTAAATAAGTCAGTAAATATTTACTCAGTAAATAAGTCCCACTGGGCGCAATTCAATCCTTCTTACGCCACTGTTGTAACCAGCGGCGCAGCGAAAACGGGGGGACCCAGAATGGAAATGGGATTCAAATCCCCTTTTTGAATTCCCCTTTTGGAGGGGATTTGAATCCCCTTTCTGTTCTGGAGCCTCCCGTTTTCGCTGTGCCGCTGGTTAGAACGGTGGCATAAGTAGGATTGGATTGCGCCCACTGTGTTTAATGGGGCTTACTCCCAAGTAAGTGTGTACTGTTGATGCTACATTAATACAAATCTAACCCAGTAGTTCTGTATCCCATCTCCATATAATGGAGCCATGAACTTTGGCTGTATAAATAAGGATGGCCATATATTCCTTTTATTTGGAGTATAAGGATGGCCATGTACTCCTTTTAGCTGCTGATATTAATCAAGGGAGTTGCCCAGTGTTGACAAAGGGCACACACAACACAACACACAATCAGGGCACTTTTGAAAGAAGTAGAAGCAGCCTTGCCGTTGTATTTCCTTTTTTCTTTTTCTTTTTGCTTTTTTTGCTTTCCCTGCAGACTATGGGAGTACTTCTCTCTTTGAGAAGTACTTCAGGTATTTTAACATATATAAAAACATTAAAAAGAAAGAATGAAACAATAAGAATTAAAGTCACAAAAAGTATAGAGAAGTAGGTACGGATGTTGGGAGTGCAAGGATAAGGAAGTAGTCACAGTCATTAATAATGTCACAGTCTCTGTCCAGTAGGGGCTACTGATTTTGCACAGCTTTTCCACACAGCCCCTTCTGACATTACCTTCAGAGAGTGTAACCACTGTGAAGCAGCAGCAGCACTGGGAAAGTAATGTCAAGTCACATTGCAAAAACATGGAATAATTTCTGTCTCTAAGTCAATCTGAATTTCTCAGAACTCTTGTAAAATGTCAGTAGCACAAAACAAAAATAGAAATTATATTAGTTGAGATTATTTTGTTGGCTTTAGTCACACAGAACACATGAAATTATTTTATTTATTTATTTATTTTATTTACAGTATTTTTATCCCGCCTTTCTCCCCGAAGGGGGGACCCAAGGCGGCTTACAAAAAAGAAAAGAAAATACAATACAAAAAATACAATACAAAAATAATCACATTTTAAAACAGTAAAAAACAATTAATGAAAATTAATAAAAACAGTATCTAAAAATCTATTAAAAAGATCATTGCTACAATTAAAACAAGAGCATAAAAACAGGAGCACCCCCACCTATACCAGCGAGACGTTAAAAAAGGCAAGGGCTCAGAAGTCTTCTTTGAACAAGAAGGTTTTTAGGCCTCGCCAGAAAGTGTCCAAGGAGGGAGCAGTTCGTAAGTCAAGGGGGAGGGAATTCCATAAGGTTGGTGCCACTACTGAGAAGGCCCTGTTTCTGGCCGCCGCCCCTCACACCTCCCTGGGCGACGGCACCCTCAAAAGGGCCTTCTCTGATGATCTAAGGAGACAAGCCGGACTATACAAAAGTAGGCGGTCTCTCAAATATCCTGGCCCCAAGCCGTATAGGGCTTTAAAGGTCAAAAATTATTATATTTCATTGAACTTGTCATCTATATAGAAGTTTTGCAATGGGAAATGTTGGGTTTTTTATTTCATTTTAAAATGTCTGTCAAACATTATCTTGCTGCTTACTTACTAACATTTCTTTACTTTAGGTGAGTTACCAACAAGCTGCAAGGAAGTAAAAAGGCTCAAAGTAATCAATGAGGATGGCGAATATTACCTTAAGATAAAAGGAAGGCTCTTAAAGGTCTGTTTCAGCCACCTCATGCGTCTTTTTCATGCATTTTGTGCAATTGCGAAACTAAGTGAGACCTGATCGCTTTAGAGATTGCCACTGTGCTACTGTGCTACTTTGGATGAACTGAAATCATCCAAAGTTTTCTTATTTATACTGTGGAACTCTACACCAAATTGAAAGCAGGACATTCCATATGGAATGTCATTGTCTTTAGAACTCCCTTGTTTTCCTAGGTCACTAGAGCTCTGGACTTTGAGAAAAAAAAGGAAGTGTGTGTGTGTGTGTGTGTGTGTGTGTGTGTGTGTGTGTGTGTGTGTGTGTGTGTGTGTGTGTGTGAGAGAGAGAGAGAGAGAGAGAGAGAGAGAGAGAGAGAGAGAGAGAGAGAGAGAGAGAGAGAGAGTAATCCTTTGAGATTTACTGCAAAATCCTATAGATGTATACAGGTGCCGCCCCGCTTAACAATGGGGATACTTTCTGAAATCCCAGGAGTCTTCCCCAGCGCTAAACTTATCTAAACTTATTAGCTGTTGGGACATTGAAGCCCTTATCTAGCCATTAGCTTTAGATAAGGGCTTTGATGTTTAGCCCTGGGGCTTTAAGCTAAACTTCAAAGCTCTTATCTAGTGCCAAACAGCTGATGAGCTAGGGATTTAAAAATCTTTAAATTCTTTTTAAATCCTTTGCATTTTTTTACTGGGGACTACCATCAAATATGCAGATCATCGTTAAGCGATCTCCTTGTTAAGCGGGGGACACCTGTACTCGGAAATAGGTTATGTTCGGTTAAGAACATAAGAAGAGCCCTGCTGGATCAGGCCAAAAGCCCATCTAGTCCAGCTTCCTGTATCACACAGTGGCCCCACCAGATGCCTCAGGGAGCACACAAGACAACAAGATAACCTGTTTCCTGTCGCCACTCCCTTGCACCTGGCACAGAGAAAACCCACTTCTAAAACCAGGAGGTTGCTTATGGCTTGTAACATGTGATGGTCTTTTCCTCCATGAATCTGTCCAAACCCCTTTTAAAGGCATCTAGGCCAGGTGCCATCACCACATCCTGTGGCAATGAGTTCCACAGATGAATTACACGCTGGGTAAAGAAATATTTTCTTTTGTCTGTTCTAACTCTCCACTCAATTTTAGTTCATTTAGTTCATGATATTGGCCGTTTTATTCTCAATCCCTTTTTTAATGATCCCGAGCATGGAATTGGCCTTCTTCACAGCCACCGCACACTGGGTCGACACTTTCATCGACCTGTCCACCAGCACCCCAAGATCTCTCTCTTGATCCATCACAGACAACTCAGAACCCATTAGCGTATATGTGAAATTTTGGTTTCTTGCCCCAATGTGCATCACTTTGCACTTACTTACATTGAAGCGCATCTGCCATTTTGCTGCCCATTCTCCCAGTTTGGAGAGATCCTTCTGGAGCTCTTCACAATCCCTGCTGGTCTTCACCACCCGGAAAAGTTTAGTGTCATCCGCAAACTTGGCCACCTCACTGTCTATCCCCAACTCCAGGTCATTTATGAATAAGTTGAAAAGCACCGGTCCCAAGACTGATCCTTGGGGCACACCGCTTTTCACCTCTCGCCATAGTGAATGGGTTCTGAGTTGTCTGTGACGGATCAAGAGAGAGATCTTGGGGTGCTGGTGAACAGGTCGATGAAAGTGTCGACCCAGTGTGCGGCGGCTGTGAAGAAGGTCAATTCCATGCTCGGGATCATTAAAAAGGGATTGAGAATAAAACGGCCAATATCATCTGGACTATTGCGTCCAGTCCTGGTCACCACACCTCAAAAAGGATATAGTTGAATTGGAAAAGGTGCAGAAAAGAGCGACCAGAATGATTCGTGAGCTGGAGAACCTGCCTTATGAGAAAAGGCTACAGCGTTTGGGGCTTTTCAGTCTAGAAAAAAGGCGCCTGAGGGGGGACATGATTGAGACGTATAAAATTATGCATGGGATGGAGAGAGTGGATAAAGGGAAATTCTTCTCCCTCTCGCACAACACCAGAACCAGGGGACATGCACTAAAATTGAGTGGAGGGAGAGTTAGAATGGATAAAAGAAAATATTTCTTTACCCAGCGTGTAATTCATCTGTGGAACTCCTTGCCACAGGATGTGGTGATGGCACCTGGCCTAGATGCCTTTAAAAGGGGTTTGGACAGATTCATGGAGGAAAAGACCATCACAGGTTACAAGCCATAAGCAACCTCCTGGTTTTAGAAGTGGGTTTTCTCTGTGCCAGGTGCAAGGGAGTGGCAGCAGGAAACAGGTTATCTTGTTGGCTGTGTTTCCTAATCATGCACTTAGCAACCAGTGTTAGATGTCTGGTGAAATGATGGGCTGTTTCTTCCAGATATATTGTGCTGGCATGGAATCTGACAGACCCAAAGAATATGTGACTCTTGCAAATGGTGATGCAGAGAATTTCTCTGAAGTATACAGTTACAGGTAAGAACACCAGCCACTTGTATTTGATTATGCTTTGTTTTCTCTTCCTGGTGTTCTATTTCCTGTCATGAGTAGAAAAGGGGTTTTCTTTTTATTCAGATTGCATAACCCAACCGAATGTCCATATAATGGGAGCAGAAGAGAAGACTGCCAGTGCAGGAAAGATTACACCGCAGCTGGGTTTTCTGCCTTCAGCAAAGTAAGGCTGGACCTGAACACTATGCAAATAATAAGTGAGTAACAACAGGGCTTTACCATCAAAATGAGTGTGTGTGTGTGTGTGTGTGTGTGTGTGTGTGTGTGTGTGTGTGTGTGTGTGTGTGTGTGTGTGTGTGAAATTATTTTAAAAAACGGATTTAAAAAAGTCTAGGGCAATCTAGCAAGTAATTCCTTCCACTGTTTTTAGGTCAACATTTTATATTATACTCTCCATCGTAGTACAGTAGTTTAAAACCACCATTGTGCGTTTCTCTTAGTTCAAATAATTAAGTTATTTAGGGCCCGATCCTATCCGACATTCCAGCACTGATGTAGTCCCAATGCAGCCCCGAGGTAACTTGAAGAGGCCTCCGTGACTCACTCACACACACACACACACACACACACACACACACACACACACACACACACACACACACACACACACACACACACACACCCCGCAGGGTGCAGCACACACCCTGTTGGCATGGCTGCATCAGCACTGGTACGTTGGATAGGATTGGACCCTTAAATAACGGGCAGCCCAATCCTAACACAAGGATCCACTGGGCAGCCCAGGGCCGCCTGCCGGATCTTGAGGTTCTGGAGCTCCGCCGCAGGCTGCTCCGCCGTGGGCTCCTCGATAGGCTGGGCCTATCAGCCCCTGTCGTTTGTGGCCAAACCGCCCCCCCTCCACTGGATCCTTACCTGGGTCTGGCGGCGGGCAGAGGACGGTCCAGGCGGCAGAGCAGGGCAGGCCGGCCTTGCGCCGGCCTACCCTGCTCGCGAAAGTCCTTTACGGCACTTTCGTGACGTCTTTGGCCAGAGGAACACTCGTTCCCCCGGCCAAATTTAGATCAGGATTGCACAGTAAGTGAGTTTCTCTTAGTTCAAATAAGAACTTTGTGATGCTCTGCATTCTTCCACCCTGCTGCATATCTTGCTTGTCACATCTTCAGTGAAGGTTTTTTCCCCAGCTGAATTGAAATGCAAAATTATAACCATAAACATTGCCATGCAAAATCTGCTTCATCTTGTGAGACTCCCATTTTGTTCAGTTGCAGGATACATGTCAGGGTGAAGGGTCTGTGGTCTTCTCAGTGCCTCAATGTTCGCTTCAGATTCAAGCCCCACTCAAAAGGGCATGAAGCCAGCAGTACTTGGCAGATTTCACCCTGTGGCAGCAGTACCAGAGCTGAGTTTTGCTTTGGCCAGAGTTGGTTCTAGAGACAATTCCTAGGGAAATGCACTTCAGGGGTAGAAATGGGGTTTGAATTAGGCCAAAGAGAGTTATTTTCTAAGGTTGCACACTGCCAGACCAAATCCAAAGCCCATTTATGCCATTCCCCAAACAACTTGATGAGAAGCACTCTGAATACAACTCTGTCCTGCAATTCCAGGAAAATCTCAAGATATCAAACATGAAGCTGGAAAAAAAATGAGACATACAGCGCAATCCTGTGTAACCTTGCACCTGTGTAACAGTAGATGCATTTACACCGGTGCATCTACTGTTACTCCGGTGCAAGGTTACACAGGATTGCGCTGATAGGGTGTGGATAATACCAGAAATGTCCTTGGTTTTCAGCTTATTTCATCAGTGTAAGATAATGGTTAAAAGGTTGGTTTTCCTGCTGCATATTTAGAATGCCTCCGTCTTTCAGGATAAAATGTTTTCCACAGAATGATTCCTCAGTTTTATTATGCACGCAATTAAATTGCTTGCTGAGTCACACATTTAATTGACAACATTATTCAGGAAGTATCCCAGTGGATTCACAAAATTAATGTATAAGAGCAAGTGAACTATACTGAGCGAGGTTCAAATAATATGTTTGGCTTTTTTTCTCCTTCCTCTTGTGCTCTATTCTTTTTGGTTCTTACCAAATATTTTTCACAGCAACTGATTTACAGTTTGCCCAGACACTTGATGGACGACCTGTTCCTTTTGCCACTGCTGGGGATTGCTACAGTGCAGCGAAATGTCCACAGGTATCTTGAAAGTAATAGTCTCAAAGCATGCATTCCAACATTGTAGGAATTATTCCTGATCAGAACAGTCACATTCCAACTGCTGCCATATTCTGCTCTTCCTTGTCTGATCATTTCTTTTGTCAACATACTTGTGTTTTTAAAACAATAATTGGGGAGATTGTTAGATGCTCTAGTGTTACACAGACTTTCAGCACAATCCTGTGCAGCTCTTGCACCAGTGTAACAGTAGATCCACCGGTGTAAGTGCACTTATGCCAGTGTAACTTCCCGTACATTGACGGACGCAGGACGGAGACCAGCATAACCTCCCTCAGACGCCGCACATGCACAGTTTGGACACGGGATGGACACCAGTGCAATTCCGTCAGCGCAGGGGCCGTCTGATCACCCCTGGAATGCCACCTGCACTGGCGGAGTTGCAGGGGTGTATGTCCCGCGTCCGAACTGCGCATGCGTGGTGTTCAAGGGGGGTTATGCCAGTCTCCGTCCTGCGTCCGTCGACGTACAGCAAGTTACACTGGCAAAAGTGCACGTACACTGGTGGATCTACTGTTACAACTGTGCAAGACTGTTACATCTATTGTGCAAGAGTTATACAGGATTGGGCTGATTGTCAGAGTAAGCTATTGCAAACCTGTTTGAACTTCCCTAAATGTAAGTAAGCCAACAGTCCCTTTCATACCCAACAGCATTTAAGTTGTTGGGAAAGAACTCTTCCCATTCAGCAGGCACGGAATGTCTCCACCTCCAGAATGCAAAGCATGGGCAGTCATTGACTGGTCATCAGAAGGAAGAGTGCAGTGTTTTTTCTCTGAGAAGGATTTCTGCTTTTTTCCTTCTCTACATGACAGAAATCACACTGCCTGAATTTCTAAGAGATTGTAGGAAATGAACAGTGATGTAGACTTGAGTCTATTGACTCAGACTCAAATAGGACCAATGACTTGGCTTGGGGAACATTCGGGGAGGCCTGCGCGACCCCCTGCAGGCCTCCCCAATCTTCAGATCACTGCAAAACGGCGATCTTCAGGCGCTTCCGGTTTACAAGAAAAATCGCAGAGGGTCACGCAGGTCTCCCCAAAGCTCCCCAAAGCCCCCGGTTATTACCGCAATAGCGGTATCAGGCAATTTGGTGGCGGTGATCCCCTGGATCGCCGCCGCCTTGCTGTCCCCGCCCCTAAGGGGGCAGGGGACAGCTTAGGTTCTCAATGGTGGGTCGCGACCTACAGTTTGAGAACCGCTGGCCTAGAGAAATACTAAATGGCCCAGAACTATTCTAAGCTTGAGTATGGATGACCAAAGTACATGTGTTCGTTTGAGAGAGGCTGTTGCAAATGGCTGCTAGAGAAGATTGAAAGAAACTGACGATAGTAAGGCACAGCCCCCTGGTCAATGACAGATTCACCAATTCCTGCAGATTGCTTACTCTGCATAAGCTTTTTAACATGTTAAAATATCCATCACCTGCAGAAAGATATTACTTCCAGTGTGACCAGTCATCTACTGGTATCCTCTTGGTCCTTCTCCTAGAAGGGAACTTATACAACATCTTTGTAAAATGTCACCAGTAAAATTGCATCCATACCAATGCTGGATTCCAGAAATAGTAGATTAAAAAAAGAAAGGAAACTTGCATACTTGCTTTGGTCACTTGTGACCCAACCGTATGGGCCTTTTAAGCAGGACTAGTGTCCTAGTGTCCAACCTAGCAGTTCCAAAGCATGTTAATGCGAGTAGATAAATAGGTACCACTTGCGGGAAGGTAAACAGCGCTCCGTGTTCCAGCTGCATGCTACGCGCTGCGGCAAGGAGAGTCATGCCGGCCACATGACCACGGAGGCGTCTTTGGACAACACTGGCTCTTTGGCTTTGAAATGGTGATGAGCACCACACCCTAGAGTCGGACACAACTGGACTTAATTGTCAGGGGTCACCTTTACCTTACCTTTTTTAGTGTCCCACTGGCATAAAATGCCCTGTGATGGCATGAAGATCATACCACTGCCAGGTCATTCGAGACTTTTGCTGCAAGGCAGCTGCAGTGGCAGATCCTCACCACCATGAGCTCCGGATGGCACCAGGGCAGGTAGGCTGGCATGGACGACTGTTTGTGGGTGAGGAAACTCAGAGGGCAGAGGAAGTAACTCGAGTGAGGAGGGCGAGGAAATGGGGGTGTCAAGGGCAAGAGGGTGTGGATCTGGTGGCAACAATGTTCGCCAGATCCTGTCCCCCATTTTGCAACCTGATACGCCTCCTGGCTCTCTTCAGACCTGCACCAGCAAAATGGCCATATCGCAGGTCTGAGGAAACCCATAGACAATCAGCCAGCCCTACCAGGAAGTAAGTAAAAATATTTTTACTTTCCTGCAGACTGTCCAATCGCCCCATCACAACCACAGTATGCAGCACACTTTCCGTTGGTGTGGCTGCATGTTATAACATGGCAAGGTATAGGATTGGGCTGTCTATGATTGTGCCTCTGATTAACTCCCCTTTTTGTTTACAATTATATTTCATTGTGAATTGATATTGATTCATGTGCAAGAATTGGTCAAGTTTAATCTATGTAGTTTGGGACATAGGTGCACTGTAACAGGTTTTACCATATGCCATTTTTGGCATCCATTGTATTGTTCTTTTATAAATGGTTTGTTTGGGATCGATGGAAGGCTGTCGTAATGAGGTGCGTCTGTAGCCTTCACGGTAAAGCAGCCATTTTAGGTTTTAAGTCTTTGAATGGAGAGAGAGAGAGAGAGAGACTTGCTTTTGAAAGAGCATTGCAAAACAAGAAGGTAAAGAATTGATGAATTGAAACTACTGAAGACTGACTAGGTTCACCTTTACTTGATAGTCAGTTTGATATGGTCTTTAGAGTGCTGGTTTAAGACCAGGAGAACTGAGTTCACCCACTCAACTGGTTTGCTGGTGACCTTGAGGCAGTCACCACCCCCATTCTAGCCTACCTCACAGTGAGGATAAAATGGGAGAATAAAATGGGAAAGAGAAAACTCTTTATGCCACCCTGAGCTCCTTCCGGGAAGAGCGGGACAGAAATGTAACTAATAATACTGTATTACTTTGAGTGTGATATTACGTCTGTGTATTTCAGGAAGAGATAAACTCTAAAGATGCGTCTGAAAGCAAAACATTTGGCGTTCTGTCTATCAAACAAAAGTGAGACTGAGGCAAAATAGCGTGTTACAAAATAGAAATAGAAATGCTCAGCCAGGTTTAAGGATGACAAAAGAGAAGACAACCACATCTTCAATGAGCCAAATGTAGACAAGGGGTTTGCTTTTCTCTGAGCACATATATGCTTAAGCAGAGCTTACTCGGCAAAGGGCAAGAATGCCCTCAGCTGGCGGCCTATGGGAAAGCAGCCTTTTCTCAAAAAGCTGCAACTGAGAAAGAAATGCTTAATCTCACTCCTGCTGTGATTTGTACAGTATGTGCTAATCACTACGAGGGCTTGGAACAATTGAAAACAGGGCCAGGGAGATCTTGTTAGAATAATGACACCATGGCTTGTTGTTACAGGGAGGCTTGCAGGGATGGAGAACAACATGATTCAGAATTGGGTTTCCTTTCTCTCACTTGTTGCAAGCATGCGTTGGGTTGTTTAGCAGCTATTCCTGAAAACATATACACTATGATGCATCTTCTTTTCCATTGGTTTTTTTAGGGACGCTTTAGCATCAACCTCGCTGGAACTGGCCTCTCGGTAGCACAAACATCGAAATGGCTTTCCCAAGGGAATTATGCCGTCTCGGAAATTGTAAAATCACCAGTAAGGAAAAGTACTTTGTTCTAGCCAAATGAAACATTATACCTTTTAACCTGCCACATCTAATTACAATGTCTCTCTCCCCCCCCACCAATTGCATCTTGTAAATGTTATTCTTCTATGAAGGGGGGCAGTGATCAAAATAACCCTTTGAAATGTAATGTATGGCATAAGAACTGTGAAGCATGGTCTGTAATTGGTGGATTTGGAGCAGCAGATTGGAGTAAATTCAACTTGATCTGTATTATTGCAATTAATTAGTGGGTCTGCTTAACCGTGAAGCTAAAAACACTGAGCACAGTGGTGCAGACACTTCTTTAATTAGTTGTCTGAGTCCTCAGGAAGTATGCAGTAGGGAGCCTGTTCTAACAGTGCTACTGAGCATAATAAAGTACTCAAGAGCTTACCTTTTCCAATGCCTCTGGTTCTTAGGCTACAATTCTGGCTTCTTTCCCCCCACCCCACCCTCAGTCCTCCATTCTCTATAGAGCAAAGTACAATACATGCAGGAGCAGTGTTAGGCTTTCATTTAGCACAGCTTATGTATATGTTTTTTTTGTCATATATTTAATTTTATTAATAAACTACAAAACAAAACAATAAAACAAAACAATACAGCATACTACGAAAGATTACAGCAAGTGCGAAGCAGTAAATCCTACTTGTATACTATTATATATTTTCTACTTATAATATCTAACTAAGCCTATATCTCTAATATACTATTCATTAAATCCACACTTCATCACTTCTTCTCTCTCACTCTCTCTCTTAAAGAATCTATAAGTGGTATCCCAATATTCATAAAAAGATTAACTAACTTTTCCTTTATCATCTAAAAATCTTAATTCCCGCTTCAAATATTTTAATATATAAAGCCACCCCATTTTTCTCCAAATGTACTAAAATAAAAACCTTCCAAATTTTTCTGTTTAAACAAAAATAAATTCTATATCCCTTTTATATAAGAGTCTTGAAAACAAATCACATCTTATTTAAGTCTTTTCAAACAATAAAACATTATTTTTATGTTATTCACCAAAGGGTTAACTAACTTTTCCTTTATCATCTAAAAGTCTTAACTTCCACTTCAAATATTTTAAATGTATTAAGTCCCCCCATTTTTTCGTCTTCAAATTTGTTAATTTTCCATCAAAATTTTTCCATCACTCTTTATATGTTTCTTAAAAACAATTCATATCTTATTTGTTTTTCTAATCATAAAACATTTTCTTTTTATACAACATTAACTCCAGTAATATTCCCCACAAAAAATTATAATCCCTTTTTAATTTTGACAGTTTGCCATTACCCCTTCCATCCCTCCCCTTCCTCCTTCTTCCTCTTCTTTCTCTTCTTCTTCTTCTTTCTCTTCATCCTTAGATCTTTCCCGAAAGTCCCTTGTTTTTTGAATTGTATCCACTTTTTTCCACAGGATCATTCATGTCTTCTAAATTCCTCCCCCGAAAGACAATCCTCTTTTTCTTCAGAAACTCCACGAAAAATATATAACTCTTCCTTTTCTGTATAATTCTTAACGAAATGTCTTTTAGTAAGGTACTCTGCTTCTCTGTCTCAAGTCTTGGTTTAACTCTTGGTACTTTCTCTGCTACAATCTCTTCCACTAAATCTTTCTTTTTATCATTATCTTTCTCTTTATCTTCCTGTATTTCCAACTTAGCCTTCATTCCTTGGAATTCGTCCTTTTCCTTCACCACTTGTTTCAGTTCTGCATTCATATTCTGAAATTTTTCCTGCAAAATTGCCATTTTTGCATCAAATCTCTGTTCCCATTTTTTAAAACAATATTCCAATTGTGTAGTCATGTTGCAGATTTTTCACCAGGTGCCGATCTCTCTTCTCTTAAAAAAAAAGAGGTAAAATAAACTGCGGCCGCCGACGTGAACCAGAAAGATTAATTGCCATAATCCATGAACTCTGACACGGAAGGGCTCATATTCTTTTAGAAAGAATGTCAAGAATTACAACAATATGTAGAAAAAAAAACAGACACACAAATCCCAAACAATTTTCTCTCGCCGGAACAGTCTATTTAAGAAAACTTCTTCATATCTTTCCTTCTCCTTCTCTTACTGTTTTAATCTTCCATAAGTACAGAAAAAAATAGCTAAAACTCTCCACTTTAGAAACTTTTACTTTCGAACGTACACTTCGTCTTTTCGCAACGTATTAATTATTTTTAATGTTAACTCTTATCTCGGCTAATTTCTTCAGCTCATAAATCATTTCTACGCCTCTTGCCTAAGTAAAGCAAAGCATGTGGTAGGTGGCTTGGCTTACGCTTCATCTGAAGTTTGAGCTCGTTGTTATCCTTCTTTGTCACCCACCGACCCGAAACTTCAAAGCCTTTGCCTTGAAGTGTCAGAATGGGGGCGATTTAAAGAAATGTGGTTTATCTCTTTGTACACCCTTTCAATCCAGGGGTAAAGTAGTTAAGTCCATCAGATGTACTCCGTTGATACGGAGCGATCGGTGGAGTTGTCAGCCTGCCATGTCCTCCCAGCCAGAAGTCAGCTTATGTATATTGTTGTTCACCATTTCTATAGTATTTTTCAGAACACAAAATGTTTTACAGTTCTTGCAACATTTATCCTTACATCAGTCCCTGCACTGGCGTAAGTTAGTTCAGACAAGTGTCCCCTGCCCACTTGGGACCACCCTAATCACCACTCAATGAATCATTGATAAATGATTGTGAGATATGTTAACTTACTACGTGCTGCCATCCAGGTGTTGTGCTACAGCCAGTGACAATCTCAGCAGTCATGAGTAAAACATAGAAGCAAGTGAAAAATAAGAGAAGTTAGGCTTATCTTAGGGGCAGTGCAGAAGGGAGCTTTTGCTAGCCAATCTGAGGCAGTTGAGACCAGTACTGAGCACAGACTGAGATGGTCATCATAAGAACATAAGAAGAGCCTTGCTGGATCAGGCCAAAGGCCCATCTAGTCCAGCTTCCTGTATCTCACAGTGGCCCCACCAGATGCCTCAGGGAGCACACAGCCAACAAGATAACCTGTTTCCTGTTGTCACTCCCTTGCACCTGGCACAGAGAAAACCTACTTCTAAAGCTATGAGGTTGCCTGTGATGGTCTTTTCCTCCATGAATCTATCCAAACCCCTTTTAAAGGCATCTAGTCCAGGTGCCATCACCACATCCTTTGGCAAGGAGTTCCACAGATGAATTACATGCTGGGTGTCCCACCTGGCCAAATTAAAAGAAAAGCTAAGAGGCAATCAGTGTAAGACACATCACTTACCTCGATCACCTGTCAGGCACAGCTCTTGAAGCGTAAGTGCCAGGGGAATAAGGCAGCAAGGATGAGGTGGTAACAACATCGCAGATCAATGGTATCAAGCACAGAAAGTTAATATACCACAGCTTAAAGACAAACAGAAAGTACTGGAAAATCTTGCATTGCACTTGGTCCAACTTTGATATATTTTCCTCCTTCTGAGAAGTATCTGGATGCCAAAACATTCCAAAAACAGCATTAGCTGTGAGCCAACAGGGGGTGCAGAAGATTTTACTGTGATTTTAACTATGCCAACATAGATTGCACTGGTCAAAGATCTAAAATCTGAAGCATGGATGGGAAAATGACATTGGCCATGCTATTTTATATGTTGTTGTTGTTAAGTCGTGTCCGACCCTTCGTGATCCCATGAACCATATCCCACCAGGCCTTCCTGTCCTCCACTATCTTCCTGAGTTCGCTCATTTTCATGTTCGTTCCATCGGTGATGCTGTCTAACCATCTCATCCTTTGCCTTCCCCTTCTCCTTTTGCCTTCAATCTTTCCCAGCATCAGGGTCATCTCCAGAGAGTCCTTTCTTCGCATTAGGTGGCCAAAATATTTGAGTTTCAGCCTTAGTACCTGTCCTTCCAGGGAACAGTCAGGGTTGATTTCATTTAGGATTGACTGATTTGATCTCCTAGCAGTCCAAGGGACTCTCAGGAGTCTTCTCCAGCACCACAGATCAAAAGCATCTATTCTTCGGTGCTCAGCCTTCCTTATGGTCCAACTCTCGCAACCATACATTGCTACTGGGAACACCATCGCCCTGACTATGCGAACTTTTGTTGGCATGGTGATATCTCTGCTTTTTATTATGCTATCTAAATTTGCCATAGCTTTCCTTCCAAGGAGTAAGCGTCTTTTAATTTCATGGCTGCTGTCTCCGTCTGCAGTGATCCTGGAACCCAAAAAAGTAAAATCTGTTACTGCTTCCATTTATGCCCCTTCTATTTGCCAGGAATTGATGGGACCAGATGCCATGATCTTAGTTTTATTAATGTTGAATTTCAAGCCAACATTTGCACTCTCCTCTTTTACTCTCATCAAGAGGCTCTTTAGTTCTTCTTCACTTTCTGCCATTAGGGTGGTATCGTCTGCATATCTGAGGTTGTTGATGTTTCTCCCGGCAATCTTGGTTCCGGCTTGCGATTCATTCAGCCCTGCATTTCTCATAATGTACTCTGCATATAAGTTAAATAAGCAGGGTGATAATATACAGCATTGCCGTACTCCCTTCCCAATTTTGAACCAATCAGTTGTTCCATGGCCGGTCCGAACTGTTGCTTCTTGACCCGCATACAGGTTTCTCAGGAGACAGGTAAGATGGTCTGGTACCCCCATCTCTTTAAGAATTTGCCACAATTTGTTGTGATCCACACAATCAAAGGCTTTTGCGTAGTCAATGAAGCAGAAGTAGGGTTTTTTTTTTGAACTCTCGTGCTTTCCCCATGATCCAGCGCATGTTGGCAATTTGATCTCTAGTTCCTCTGCCTCTTCGAAACCTAGCTTGTACTTCCGGTAGTTCTCGGTCCACGTACTGCTGAAGCCTAGCTTGTAGGATTTTGAGCATAACCTTGCTAGCATGTGAAATGAGTGCAATTGTGTGATAGTTTGAACACTCTTTGGCACTGCCCTTCTTTGGAATTGGAACGTAAACTGACCTTTTCCAATCCTTTGGCCACTGCTGAGTTTTCCAAATTTGTTGGCATATTGAGTGCAGCACTTTCACAGCATCATCATTTAGGATTTTAAGTAGCTCAGCTGGGATATTATCATCTCCGCTGGCTTTGTTGTTAGTAATGCTACCTAAGGCCCACTTGACTTCACTCTCTAGGATGTCCTATTTTATATTTTATATACTGTATGTTAAAAATCTGTTGCTTCTGTTCATAATATTTTAAAATATGGACAGGGGAATTGGTTTGGCATGCTTTGTTCCCCTTTTAATTATATTCTTTCAATATCAGGTGGTTGTTTTTTTCCTCTGCAAAAACATGCTATTGTTCAGTAAATATTTCTCCCATTCTTATCCCATAAGTTGCTTATATAGTATATAGAGGGATTACATTTCCTGAGATGTTATCTCTTCTGAGATATTCTTTGTGATTTCACCTGTAGGATGGTACCAAAGTAATAGGGAAATGTGGTGGTTACTGTGGAAAATGTACTCCATCATCTGGAACTGGCCTCGATGTTCAAGTATTGTAGCAATGGTAAGTTCTGGTGTTACTGCTATAAAAGCACTTCATTTAACTACCTGTGCTAAGAATCTGTTATCCTAATCAGGACTGCAGTTAAGTCCCATTCATTTCAATGAATTCCCGGTAAGTAGGCTTTGCATCACAAACTTACAACCCAACACTACGGTGGACTGGGCTGACAACTATGCTTGTGCAATTGGGTTTAATAGTCCCATAATTAAAATAATTGGACCTTGCCCTAACCCAAGAGTGGCCAACCTTCCACCGTTAGAGCCTCTGCGTTCTTAAGAGTTGTGTAGAAGACAGAATCATGGCAGCTGCTGAGCTGCAATTGCTGGTGGTAGTGCTGCTAAAGCAGCTGCACCTGCTGAAATGCCCTCACCTATACAACCATTAAAGGTAGGCTTACCATAGTCCTGAAATCGAGGTGTGCTTTGGCCTAGAGCAGACCCGAGCCGCTCCCAAGAGTGCACCGCGGCTGCCTGATGCAGTCGCGTTGTTGACCGGAAGCTACACACGCATTGGCCAGCCGCAGTGCACTTTTGGGAGCGGCTTGGGTCCACTCTAGGCCAAAACACACCTCAATTCCAGGACTATGGTAAGCCTAATTAAAGGGCCAGGAGCATTCATGTTGAAAGACTGGCCACCCCTGCCCTAACCTTAGCACAGTGGCACCGCAATCCTGTGTAACCTTGCACTGGTTAACAGCAGATGCACCGGTGTAGTGCATCTGCTGTTACACCGGTGCATCTACTGTTACACCGGTGCAAGGTTACACAGGATTGCGCTGTGGGACAGGAACCACTAGGGCTGCCCACCTAGCGTAAAAACTCAGTTTATTTGGAATTATTGGAGATGAGGAAGAGAGGCCAGACAACCTCACAAGGCAGCATTATGCTGGCTGAAAAGGTATGTGGTTCAAAAGGAAGCTGATGCAACCCTGCCTTACTCCCCTCCCCATCATGTACTGAACACTTACTCTAATTTTAGTCACAGCCTTTGCACTGCTACTTTTAGCACTTGCACATGTGATGACATTGCTTCATTCCCTTTCCACAATAGACCATGAGCTTCTGCAGTTACACAGCTGTGTGGAGATATTGCCGTGCAAAACCAAAGTGCCACCATCAAGGCTAAATCCAGAAGAAAGTGGGGGGGTATCCTGGAACTCCCTCTCAGAATCTGGGCAGGAGCCCCAGATTCCCAGGGGGTTCCCAAAAATTAGGCTTACCAGATCTCCAACCGGGACAGAGTGCTAGACCTTTAGGAGAAGGAATGTGGGCAGGTGTAGCTTGTTAAACCTTAGAGCACAATCCTACGTGTTCAATGGGGCTTGCTTCTGAGTAGACATGCCTAGGATTGAGCTCTAAGGTTTAACAAGCTACACCTGCCCACATTCCTTCTCCTAAAGGTCTAGCACTCTATCCCGGTTGGAGATCTGGTAAGCCTACCAAAAATGGATGCAGGATTGTAAGGCTAATGGTCATGGGGGTGAGGCAACACAGTCTTCACTGAGTCAACCAGGCACTGTTATGTTAAAGATCACACGATGTTGATTAAAAAAGTGGTAGCAGACAATAAGGGGTAAAAGGTAGTTAGAAGCAGGCATATGCAGAGCCAAGGCCTAGCTCTTGCCAGGCAATAGCAAGTAGGTACAAGGCAAGCACTGGAAAGAAACAATAAATAAATATCTGATGCAACATCCTAAACTTACAGCACAATCCTATACACATTAACTCAGAAATAAGTCTCATTGTATTCAATGAGTCCTAATCTGAGGTAAGTGTGTGTATGATTGCAGCCTTAGGGCCCAATCCTAACTAAAATCCCCAGCCACTGATCCAGAGGATCATGTGCTGTATCCTGCAGAGAGAGGCAGTCACAGAGGTCACCTTGAGGTAAGGAAACAAAAGTTGTATGAGGTAAGGGAACAGGCCTCTGCTGCCCAAATGAGTCTCCTCGGATCTACGCCAGTTTTATTGCTTGCGCAAGTCTGAGGAGAGTAAAGGCTGTTCCATACTACACGAATCCTGGTGCGTTGTGGAGATGTGTGGAGCTCTCTGTCACCATTGCGGAAGCAAGCGGAGCAGCTGCAATCTCCCGCTTTCCGGCGCGTACATAAAGCTGGAAACCCATCTTTTGAGGGGCGGGTTCGCAGAGCTACTGCACCCAACCAATCGGATGAGAGGGTGGGATGAAAGGGGCTGTCAATCAATCGGAACTCACTCGAGTCTCCGATTTCTCATGGATCCATTCCTCCTTCTCACAAAAGTTAGCAAGATGAATTCTATTCCAGGCACAAATTGTTATGTTAGTTTTGTCTCCTTCCTGCCCCTCTCTCTCTTCTCTCGTGTATCGGACCGCATTTGTGCTTAACCAATCACCTCTGTGCTTTAAGAAGGCGGGACAACAGGAGGGACAACAGGCAGGAAGACACTCCTCCCTACCAGCTCTGCACGCGGAGGCAGAGGCACAGGCCTCCGCTCCGGGATTCGTGTAGTGTGGAACGGCCTTAAAGGAGACGGAACAGGGTTAGGATCCGGCATACGCTGGTGCTGCCGAGATCCCCCTCTCTCTCCTGTTCCACCTCCCACTTGCCCCCTCTCTGCCCCAAAATGCCCCATTCTTCCCTGCCCTGTTCTACCCACCCCCAGCTGCTCTCCATCCCAGCCACCAGCTTACTTTCACTGACAGAGGTAGTCGGCAGTGACAGCGGACTTCTGACACCACCGCCGTTTGTGGTGGACTCAAAATGAACTCTGGTGGAGCACTATGTACTCCACCGTATCATGACCATTTAAAGCAGTGGAACTGCTGCTGTCATAAAGGGCAGCCAAGTCCTAGCTGGGCTTTTTAGTCCCTGATCTTTCATACTCTGCACAATGGTTCCTGTTCACCATGGCACCTCTCTCTATGAAACAGAGACTGGATCCTGAGAATGCATTGGTCACTTGGTCAGAGTCAGGTCAAGAATGTCTTTCAGCTTAATCTTATATGACCTTTATTGGATTAGGTCACAATTCCACCTCATTGGGCAGATCATGGTTACTTAGGCTTCCTTACCTGACTTCGACCCTCATCAAGTAAACGGGGGTACCTGACCTAGGCTCATGCCAACTCCAGTAGGAGGAACATGTTAAACTGATGCTTTCTGGGATGGTGGAGCTTAATCCCTAAACAATAGAGCAAGGGTGGCCAAACTTGCTTCATGTGAGAGCCACATACGATAAACTTCAGATGTTTGAGAGCCGCAAGAGAGATGTTTGAGAGCCTCAATATTTAAGCAGCATTTAAATTCTGAAATATGTTTACTCACCATGAGGACTAAATTTATGTTTTAATCCAGTGGACTCTCAGTTTATACCTGGTAAATAATTATAAAGCTTGAAAAAATCTTATTGAAAAAAAGGAGCTCAGCCAATGTATTTTCGAGAGCTGCACATTATAGGTCAAAGAGCCGCATGTGGCACAGGAGCCACAGTTTTGCCACCCCTGCAATAGAGCATGTAACTGCACCCTAATGTCAGTGATTGAAAAGTATTCACCAGTCCATTTTGAGATAAGAGGAGTGGGAAACCTGGGAATTTTCACAATAGTTTGCATATCCTGTCCATGAAGAATTATCAGCATACAAAGCCCAGGGGGAATTAGGTGAAGGTAATTTACAGCTCAATCCTACGGAATGATTGGGCAGTGGAACGAGCGCTCTGCTGCCCAAAGCTGTTGCGAACATTCCGTAAAGCACGTTCGCGATGATTCGGGAGTAAGGGCGGCCAGCGCGGAGGCTGGCTGCCCTCGGGCGACGGATCGTCCCTGCGGCCACCGGAGGAGGCAAGTCCAGCTCCGGCGGGGGCAGTCCGGGCGGCAAGGGAGGGGGGCCACTGGCTGAGCCGGCCTGGGGGGGCGGGATGGCAGCTGCCATATCCCCATCTCCCTCTGAGCTGGCTCTGCCGTTACACGGCCTCCTCTTACTTCCGTCAACTAAATAGCTGGTGGAAATCTGAGGAGCCCCATTGGTCCTTCCCCTTTCGACACTGGGGGAAGGGAACGAACGTCCCCTTTTCCCTAGTAGACCTCTGGGCTGCTCCAGAGCAGCCACGCATGGGGATAGGATCCAGCGGGCGACCCTGGCCGCCCACACGATAATTAGTTAGGGTTGGGCTGCCCATGGGGGTTTACGGCTCGGCCAATGGCTCCCCTCGCTCACTGCCCAGACCACCCCTGTGCCTGCCGGAACTGGACTTACCTCCTCCAGTGGCCACAGGGATGATCTGGCGCCGGAGTGAGGGCAGCCGGCCTCTGCGCCGGCTGCCCTCACTCCCAAGTCATCACGAACGTGCTCGTTCCACCGCCTGATCGTTCCGTAGGATTGTGTTGTTAGTGTTGGGGTCATAATTGTTACAATGGGAACTGAAGCCTTTTGGCCCTGATCTGATACCTATTCCTCCATGCAAGGATGTTGTTGTAGCTGTGCCCATGTAGGGATGAATTCTGCCCTTTCTTTTTAATGTGATATTAATGGCACAGAAAGTAGAAGTGAGCACTCTGCATCATGTTTTTAATTCCCAGGATCTCTGAATGCCGGGAGCTGAAGCAAGACAGATGAAGGATAATGAAAGCAATACCTCTGCCTTCCACTTTTGTACTCCTTTCTGTGTGTGTGCGTGTAAGTGTGCTAGTGTGTGTGCGTGTGTGTGTGTGCACGCATGTGTGTATGTATGTGTGTGAATATATATATTGTATATTCTTAATGTTGAAAGGATAATATTTATGTCTGGAATTATTTATTTTTGATTTAATATTTTTGTATGTAAAATGTTTATATTAAGGCTACTTATTCTGTGGTGGTTTTTTTACTTTTTTTACTTTGCAGTCAAATCACTGCATTTTACGTACTCTACATTATATGTAGCATTATGACAAAAGTGATACTTTTCTTGTCACTGTACCCAATTGTTTACTTTCAATCAATAATTTCTTTTCTGGTTACAGGTTGCACTGATCTTTTTAAGGTGCTAAATGGTTCGCATTGGGGTATTTTTGGCATTTTAAAACTATTCTATGAGGAAAATGATGCAGTTATTTTTTTAAAACCTCATAAGGGATTCAATGAACATGCATTATGATGTCATGGCTATATCATTAGTTAGGTTTTTTAAAACAGTATATGACCTCTTTTGGCCAGTGGTGATAGCCACTGGTTTGGTGCTAACATGGTAATATTTATTAATACCTACTGGCTTTAAATGCCAAGTTTTGTACCATACTACATGGCAATGGAAGATGAGTAACAGTGCAATCCTATGCATGTCTACTCAGAAGTAAGCCCAATTAAGTTACCTGGGACTTGTTCCCAAGTAAGTGAGTACAGGACTGTAGCCTAAGTAAATTTGGGTAAATTGAAGGTTAGTTCAAACAATTGATTTAAAGCAGTAGCTTTCAAACTGTGTTCTAGGGAAACCCAGGGTTCCTCAAACCCAGGGTTCCTAGGGAAACCTCATATTGGATTCATCAATGAGAAGAGTAGTAATTAGTAGGTGGTCCACCACTGCCAGTCTTCCCTTATAACATCCAGTTATAGGAGAGTGCTAGTATACTCTAGGACAGGGGTTCTCAACCCCTTCCCAGCCGAGTACCACCTCCGGCGCCACTCTCCTGCTGTGTACCATAAGTGACTGACAATGACATCATTGCCAGTTACCTAGGTTTTCAGGTTTTGGGAGGCCAGAAAACACAGGGCAGGTGGGAGGGCCCTTCTCAGCATTCCCGAGAGGCTTGGCCAAAGGCATGAGCCTCTTGGGAGTGAAAACGAGTCGGTGAAAGCGCCGTGTTGGAGTGGGGTTCCGGTGGTCCGAGCACCACCAGCAGTCGGCCGAAGTACCACTGGTGGTACTAGTATCACTGGTTGAGAACCCCTGCGCTAGGACATTTATGTAGGCTTACCAGATCTCCAACCGGGACAGAGCGCTAGACCTTTAGGAGAAGGAATTGTGGGCAAGTGTAGCTTGTTAAACCTTAGAGCACAATCTTAGGCATGTCTACTCAGAAGCAAGCCCCATTGAACATGGTGCTTGCTTCTGAGTAGACATGCCTAGGATTGTGCTCTAAGGTTTAACAAGCTACACCTGCTCACATTCCTTCTTTTAAAGGTCTAGCACTCTGTCCCGGTTGGAGATCTGGTAAGCCTACATATATGTAGCAAGAGGCAGTGGTGAGGGCCCCCCCCCCAAGTCCTGTGACCTTGCTCACCTTATGAATGGACTGTACACCCAAGAATATGCTCCAGAATTCTTTGCAGCATGCAGGGCTTCTAAGATAGGCAGGTTGATGTGGAAAGTGTTTTCTGAAGGGAAAAAGTCTGTAAACCATTGGTTTAAGGGATAGCCAATCAGTGTTAAATTAATCTCCTCATTCTAAATTGTAATTCAAGCTAAATATCTAACCCTGGAACTTGTTTCAAAAATGAGTTTCATTTTATTTTAATCTCTGGAAAATTAATGAATGTAAAAAAAATAATCCAGTGATGAAGTCATAGAATCACAAACAGCAAAACTAGAACTGAAACAAAGGTTGGCCAAAACGTCACAGATATACATATTTCCAATTTGCCCAAAGATATCTATATCAGAAAGAATCTAGTTGTATTTAAACATTAAATTCAAAATTTGGTATTTATGTCAAGTATTTATGTCAAGAGTGTATCAGTTTGGGAGAAAGAGTTGCAGCATGTGGTGCGTGCGTGCGTGTGTGTGTGTGTGTGTGTGTGTGTGTGTGTGTGTGTGTGTGCATTTGTGCATGCATGTGTGTGTATTTCAGTGTCAAAGGCTGTCAGCCCAATCCTATTTGGTGCGGCTGCATGCTATGGCAGGAAAAACCATAGGATTGGGCTGTACGTTTCAGCCAAGAAGTTATTTTTGAAACTTGAGTTTACATTTTTCTCTGAAATGTCTTGGCCTCAGTTCAGCTCTAGTCAAACCTAACTGGTTGCACATAATAAGTAGTGACCCCGAATAATGATGCGCATCCCCACTCATATCCAAAAGAGCATCTAGCTAGTTCCGCGTAGCCCAAGTGATCAGGGCAGCTGCAGAAGTGCATCCAGAAGTAGCTTGGCTGCATGTGTGGCAGCCTACATGTGTGGCAACCCTGGGACCTTCCAGACCTTCACCCTCCTCTTCTCAGCAACCATCAGGTCATGCTATGCCTGCCTAGTGTATTGAGACTTCTACTGCAGGCTCACAGGGTACATTTGGTTTAAATCAAATCAATGGAGATGTGCATCTGTGTCAGTGTTCATTCAAGACCCATTGAATTTTTAAAATGAGAATATGTATTCTAGTCAGAGGTCATCAGTTATTATGCACAACTATTTTCACAGCTGGAATGAGGCCAATATGTAGACAACCAATCTATGGCAAACAACCTGTGGACGAGGTTGTGCTTCCTCCATCACCATGTATACACGTGCGCACATGTCACAACACCCCAAATTAGCCTGTAGATGTAAAGAATAAATTGACAAAGTAGATTTGAATGAGCAGAAATTATGACCTGCAACTATATTACAAGAAAAAAATCATCTTCAAACGGGAAAAAAGGTCACAAGAGAATTCTGTTTATATTTGTTAAAAATCAAATCTATAGATTAGGGTGGTCCAATGTTTCGTACCTCAAGGGCCGCATGCGAACTTCGACATGAAACCCGGGGGGCGCACAATAAATTAAATTATTAATTAATTAATAATAATGACTGATGCATGCCCCGCCCCGCTGTCTAGCATGCCCCGCCCACGCTCCCCTGAAGATTGAAAAGGCACCTTTCCTATCATCAGGGGAGCGTGGGTGACTGCGGGGGAGGAGAGCTCAAAGAGCAGCCGGGGGGCCGCAGCAGAGGCCTTTAGGGGCCGCATGTGGCCCGCGGGCCACGCGTTGGACCACCATGCTATAGATCTTTATTGTTTTATTTGATTTTTAACAAATATAAACAGAACGCTCTTGTGACCTTTTCCCATTTGAAGATGATTTTTTTTCTTGTAATGTAGATTTAAATGTCATTCTGTAGCTTTCATGGCCCGCAATAATCCAACAATGTTGCACAGATACGGGTTCAGACGCCATGTAGTTAAAAAAACTTTGTCCTTTAATTATTCTTACTACCGCAGCGGGTTACCACAGCCTTGAGGAAACCCGCTGCGGTAGTAAGAATAATTAAAGGACAAAGTTTTTTAACTACATGGCGTCTGAACCCGTATCTGTGCAACATTGTTGGATAGATTTAAATGTTCAATATAAATTGCTTTTAAAAAACAACTACTATTACCGTACACTTCCACATCTATTGTGTAATTCCAAATCACATCGGCAAAAAGCTGCCCAAGTCCAGTCCCTGGTGTTTTCAATTAAAAGGGCCTAAGAAACACCCTTTCTCTGAGATTTTTGAGAATTGCTGCTGCCAGTCAGAGCAGAGGCATTGCTACGTCGTCGTCCCCCGGTGACGACGTCGCCACTGCCACTAAATATTGCTCAGAGCCACAGAGCGGGAGGGCCAAAACCATCGCCGTCTCCACCGCTACCACCCGCTCTTCGCGCTGCCGAAACGGCGTGATTGATGCCCCTGCCAGCCGCTTTGTCCCCCCCACGTGCCCCCCGGGGGCCTGCTGCCCCCCTCCAGCCACCACTTCTGAGTCAGAGAAGACAATGCTGAGCCAGATACATCAGTAGTCTGGACAATATTAGGAAGCTCTGACACTTTGAGAAGTTTATGGTGGCCTGTTCAGAGGAGTTAGATAACTGGAAGGGGAAATATGCTGTGTTGAGACTGTTTTGGGTTCAGACCCTCATATCTCCTGTGAAAAGGATTTCAGGGAGCAAAGTTAGGAAAGACAACCGACCCTGGGAGAGCTAAAGCCAGTCCAAGTAGACATACTGGGCAGATGGACCTATGGTCTGATACTATGTAAAGTGGTTTCCTATGTTCATGCCAATCTAGCCAAACCTCTGATTTATCTAAACGTTTTGGATTTATGCCATTCAGATGAATTGAGTTGTACCTCAGTTTGGCTCCATATTCTCTATATAAATTATCTTTTCAATAAGAATTATATTAATTAATTCATTTCTAAAGCTGTATGTTTCAATACAATTTGTTTTAAATGCATGAGAAAAAGATTGTGTACTTTTTTATAAAATGCCAGAAATACCATTTCAAAGTACATTCTCTGAAAACTATCAGCTTGGTTCAAAGGAGTAGTGATTTTTTATAAAAAACAAATACCACTCATCCTTTAAAATTTTCTGTAGGGAAAAGGGAAAATTGCACTATAAGCATTAGGCCAGAAATGATGGTGCTTAATTGATATTTAGAAAATTGCAATCTGCTTTTTATTTTCAGTACTGAAATAACTGAGTATTTATACAAATAAATATTATTTAAAAATATATACATTTCTTTATACTATGTTATTGTATTATAATGACTATCAACACTACAAAAAGACTTAAAATTATGAAATGAAATGTAAGGAAATTGTGGATAGATACTAATTTTCAGTGTGATGGGTAAATTCAAAAGGAGGGACCACTAAATGATTAGACAGTCCTTGTAAAGTAAATATATGATTGTTCTCTTGTACCAATGCCATTATTTTTTATGAAAATCAATAACTTACTTTTGCAAGCACGTCCATTATTTTGCTTTCTTTCTTTCCTCCTTTTTTTTGACCACCCAAAAGAAGACAAAAATGTGTTTTAGTTGGTGTGATAGTCCATTTTTTATGAACATCATTTTTCATTACCTATGCGCTGTCCTAGAGACAAAACAGAATATACGCATGGGATTAATAAAATGGATTTTAAATAGAGTATTGTCCAATGTGTGGCTGCCAGTTCCAGTAACCATTTTCATGCATGAGGATAATCAGAATTAGCAAGGCAAGAATATGATGAAGCTTAATTTATAAGATTCTGGAGCTCAAGCCTATCTATGTGTTGCAGGCTGACCTGTGAGCCCTAACCCTGATACCTATTTGGGATATAATTTTAGTTATTCAGAAATGAAGAGAACGCACTGTACACTTGCTCTCTATACTATTATTTCGCATGTTATAGGAGGACCAAGTCCAAAGCTGAAATGAAGATACATATTCAAACCAAGAAGTGAAAATTAAGACCCAATTATACATTAGGACAGAAATTCTTAAATGTTGTTAGAAGTGAACTTTCATCAATGAAACGGGCAGCCCAATCCTAACCACACGACCCACGCTGCATCCTATCCTGGGAAACAACAGGCTGGAGGTCTCCCCTTACCCTGGGTAAAGCCCTAGCCCGCAACAGGGCAACTCGGATCAGCAGGAGCTAAGTAGCTGACGCAGAACCGAGAAGCCCTGTGTCAGGCATTCAAACGCGGGAGGGGAAATAGGATTCGGCTTGTGCCAGCACTGCCGATCCCGCCCCCTCCCCACCCCATTCCACCGGCCTCTCCACTGCCTGTAGCAACTACAGGGTCGCTTACCAGTACCATCGGGTGCTCCTTCTGGCTGTGGCTCCAGCAGGACGGCACAGGCCCTCCCACCGGCGCCTCTTACTCCCAAGTCGTTGCAAAGCACTTTACGGTGCTTTTACGACAGTCAGTGCTGGCACTGAGGTCACAGTGCCGGTGCTGACAAAGCTAAGGATTACGCTGAGAACATACCGGTATTTCAGCTTCTCCATTCCCATAAAACCAACACACTGCATAATGATAACATTAGCTCTTATTGGTAGCATAGAGAAAACAAAAAGAAGCTATAAATCAAGGTGCGTGGAAATAGTTGGGTCAGGAGGCGCAATCCCAGGCTGCAATCTTATGCACGCTTACCTGGGAGTCAGCCCCATTGAATATAGCGGGACTTACTTCTGAGTGAACATGAATAGGATTGCACTGCCAGTCAGCATTGCTCAAGTCTGTACTGGGAGAGTTGAGGAAGAAGTCCAGCATCTTCTTCAAAAAGTTATTTTAAATGGAAGCTTTTAATTTTAGAATTCGGTTACATCACAAAGGTGCTCATTGTTGCCCAAAGCAGGTTTTCACATCCCTAATATGGAGACCACTTTGATAATATTGATGTGTCAAGGAGCCCAATACTAACCAACTCCCAGCGCGGTGATGCAGCAGCACCAACATGACTCCCGCTGTATCCTGCAGGGGAGTTTTGGCCTCTGGAGGCCTCGTCAAGGTGGGCATTTGTTCCTTTGTCCCAGGGTAAGCCCATGCCAGATCGCCAAATTACTCAGACCTGCACCAGCTCTATAGCTGGCGCAAGTCCACATGGACTCAGGTTGGGGAATCAAGGCCAGGAAGGGGGTTAGGATTTGACGCTGTTGAACCTTCACCCTTCCCAGTCCCTATCCGCCCTCCTCCCTGCCTCCATCGCCACCCCGTTCTACCCACCCCCCACCTCCCTTCCACCCTCTGCATGGACTTACTAGTGCTGGTGAGCATCCAAAGTCTGCTGATGGGCAGAGCCGGCTGCTCACTGCTGGTGGTAGCAGCCAGGCCACACACTTCAGCATGTCACATTTTGTGACAGCCAGAAAACACCTAGCACCACCAGAATGCTCGTTCCAGTGGTGCTAGGTGCCGATAGGATTGGGCCGTAAGTCATATTCTTGCTAAGAATGAAAAATAATCAAGAGGATCCAGAAAGAGCACTCATGAACTTGGGTGGATCTTTATTTTTATTTTTTTGCTCTGAAGAGCAGGCCCTCTTGCCATTTCACTGACTGATTTCTGAAACACCCATCTGTTTCAAAAGAGTGTTGCCATGTGGCATGGGGAGCCAGTTGTTCAAACTGCCTACATTCAAAACTCCCTTGGGTATGCAGAATTAATTGTGCTATTCTTTGGATCCAGGCTAATCATGAGCGCAACATGCTTTAGACAGTTAAAAATCTACATGCATCTGTGTTATTCAGTCATGTTATGTCTCAAGTGTTGTAATCACTTTCTGCTTCAATGGCAGCTCTTATAGATCTAAAGCACTGTATTCCATTTACCACCCAGCAACTACATATGTGGTTGCTATTCACTCATCATTCTCTGTCAATATTATTGCAAGGGCAAAGCCACTAGGGTAATCATAAGCAAAAACACGGTTTCTGCAGCTTTTGTGGAAAAAAGGATTTTGGCAGGTGCATCTTGTCATGAAGAGGTAAGAAAAAAAACGCTGCGTATGCTAAAATCCCCACATCCACACAATTATTCAAGGTATAGTCTCCTTTGCTTCTGCACATCTATACTTCTGTAGAATTAACAGCAAACCACAAAGGAAAATGGACTCTCGTTTGTTAATAAATATGAGGTTGGGGCTACTGGTAATGGTGCCAAATTATAATGATGGAAGATCCACATTATTGCTAAAAATGAAAAAAAAAATCAGTTTTGCCAAGTATGAAATTATATCTACTGAAGAAATTCATAGGGGTAAGAAAATTAGTCCAAGGCAGATATAAGAACATTGGCTTCTTATACACACTTCATTTAGATTACAGCAAAGAATAGATTTTTCATGTACAGATTTATAAAGGAAGTTAATGAAATTGATGTGCATGTGATGTGGGTACTGTACTCTCTCCTTTTGGGGTGGTTTTTTTTTTCCTTCTGGCCTCGCAAATGATCTTTCTGGTCAATTTCCTGCTATGCATGGATTACCTCTCCCCCCCCCCCATCTCCTGTTCTGAGTCTCAGGGATGTTTATTGGCTAGGCTGAATGTGTTTGGGGATGGAAAATGTCATTGATCATAATAAATCTGGGTTAGAAAAGCGAAGTGACTGAAACCACAAGTCACTGGAGGTTTCCGCAGCTCTCTTTGACTCCTGGATAACCTCCTTGACTGTTTCCCTAGTAGTCAGCCATCATTTCACTATCTTCCGAATTAATTAGTGCCTCCACTAACCTTTTCTGACATATTCCTTCAGAGGTAGTGTCTGAAGGCATGTGATGTATTAGTAATATAGCCAAGTGTGTGAATTTTGTATTCTGTAGATTGCTTAAATGCATATCTAGGTCCCCCAAAGACATTAAGCATGTGTCTTGGAGAACTAGCGACCTCAAGAAATTTTAGTTAATCAAAGGAAGATTATACCTATTCTATGACCAGGACAGAGATATGTTATTTTAAACCTCTCTAGTCTGTTTCTCAAGTGACGTTCCTACAACAGGGACATATTTTTTTAAAGTTGATATGATTCACCCTTCCCTCCCCCTGTTGCCATTCCCACTCTCAAAATGTATGTTGTAAGTTCCTCCATGGGCAGGAGGCAGTGGTTTGCTTTTTGTTTTGTATGTTTGTTGCTTACTAACAGCGCAATCCGACTTAACTTGTGCCGGTGTAAACAGCAGCGCAGCGAGAACGGGAGGCCCCAGAACGGAAAAGGGATTCAAATAGGACCTGCTTACCTTACATAGCCTGTTAATTGGCATTGATTTCAATAAATGTGGCCCAGTTTTAATCCAAGCCTTTTCATGTCTTATTGGGGGGTACATTGGCAATAATAGGCCTAGCAGGCCTTTGTAGGACTGGAATTCTGTCAGGAAGGCACTGACCATCACAGCTCCTTGAAGGATCTCCTCTGATGTCAAAAGTATCTAGAGCATATGTGAAGGGGCTATTTCTGTGGTATTTCTCAGATATGATGTTAGAATTTGTAGAACTAGATATAGTAATTAACTGTGTGTGTGTGTGTGTGTGTGTGTGTGTGTGTGTGTAGTACTTAGAACACGCATCATAAGTATGGTAATATAAAGGGGGAACCGTGAAGAGAGCCTATTCACGTTATGCGCAGTGCTAATATGATTGTCAAATGCCAAAAGCTAGGAGATCAGCCCAGGAAATTGATCTAGTTACTTCTGTTTATTTCTACAGCAGATTTGGGAAGGAGGAGATCTACCCACCCCATATGACATACATATACTAAGTTTTAATGGAACTCTGGTGGAAGCCAACTGATTATAAGTTAATTGCATAGACTGCTAATCATTTAAACATTTTAAAGTGGTGTTTTAAGCATATTAATTGCTGATAGAGACAAAGCAGCTCTCTCTGAAGTTTAATCCCTGTCTGCAAAGCTTGTGAAAGGTTATATGAATGCATTCTCTCTTACGTAAAAGTGCTTACGTGACTCCATTCATATGTTGATCATTTTCATCAGTCATTTCCTATCCTTCACACCAACAATTCAATTAATCATTGCTTTATAGTGCTGCCCCATAGTAATCCACCCTTGCTAGCTACTGCTGACCTTCCCTTTTGACACTCTTCTCTATTGAGGTTTTGCTCCTATGCATTATCATAAGATAAATTATCATAAGTAAAATTCTCGAGCAGAAAAGTGATGGCTGACTTCAAGGGGATTAATTGGGAACACAGCAGCAAATTCTATGCACGCATGAAGTCTCTGTTACATGACAAAAGTCAAGAAACGGCAACGCTAGTTCCAGTCTCTGGATTTTTGCAATTCCACCCTTTACAAACACAAAATAATGTTTCCCTGGTGCTCTTCTACACATACCACTTATTTGGTCACCTGTTGAGTGACCATATGCAAAGAAAAACAGGGTTTCTGTGTGTCAAAGGCTGGGAATCAGAGAAGACTTAATTTGCTAGGTGTAGCTTTTCTAGAAGTTCTAGAGAAGACAAATTTGCTAGGTGTGGCTTTTCTCATCCTGCCCATGACAAACCACACCTTCTGAAATTTCCTCTTCTCTGGAGGAGGAGGCAGGGGGGGCAGTCGTCATCAGATCGGTTACGCCCTCTGTCTTGAGAGGCAGGGCCGGCATGAAGAAATAGGGGAAATAGAAATTTCCTCTTCGACTATTTAAAATACAAGACAACCACCTCCCATTGCATCTGGTCACGTTATTAAACAGCTGTTAACTTCTAACAAACTTCTAACAAGCAACAGCCCAGTTCTCTACAGCAGGTTGATTGGTTACAAGCAGTTACAAGCCTGACACTCAAACAGCACTTCAGTGACAAACAACTGAGTAGCGTTCATCAGCAGAGACCACCAACAGGTGACAGCTTGTGAGCAATACACACCAAGATCAGGGACCTACTCATGGATGTCCAAATGAAGACGTTCATGGCTGCAAGCATTGCTACTCCCCTTTTATGATTTGTGAGCAAATGCGCTTGTCAGTTCAACAGGCCTCCTCCGTGAAGGACAGCGCAGCCCGAGTTCAGCCTGTCCGTGAAGTGACATGAAACTGGCTCATGGAGTGGCAAAGTTGGAGGAGCCCCCAGCCCATCTGTCTGCCTGCCACCATCTCCAGGTTGCTTCTGGTGGGTGCTCCAGTTCTCTTCCAGCTCACTAAGGGCGAGTCAGAAGAGGATCGCAGTAGCAGCAGCCACCCTTCTCCCAGTGCTGCTGGAGAAAGAAGGTGGAAGGGGGAAAACGCTGCCATGTCTCCTGGTCACCTCTCCTTGCCCATCCATCCAGTGCTTACAAGCATCGAATGGGCAGAGAATGGGTATTTGGAGCCCCTTCTCTTCATTTCACTTATCTGGAGCTCTTCCATGCTGCCTATGTTTCAATGAGCTAATCGTTTGCTTTCTGGAATCTCCAAAAGGCTAAAGGGTTTTTTTTTTTTCCACACAAGGTCATAAGATAACATTGGGGAAAAAAATGAGTAGAAATTAATGCAAGCCAAGGGGAGTTTGCCCATCACTAGCTTTCACTTCAGGCCAGCGGGTGGTGCAGCAGGTTAAACCACTGGCTGAATCATAAGCTGTCGATCGAAAGGTCGGCAGTTCGATTCCCGTGACGGGGTGAGCACTCGTTGCTTGGCCAGCTCCTGCCAACCTAGCAGTTCCAAAGCATGTCAATGCGAGTAGATAAATAGGTACCGCTTGCGGGAAGGTAAACAGCACTCCATGTTCCAGCTGCATGCGAAGCGCTGCAGCAAGGAGAGTCATGCCGGCCACATGACCACGGAGGCGTCTTCGGACAACGCTGGCTCTTCGGCTTTGAAATGGAGATGAGCACCACACCCTAGAGTCGGACACGACTGGACTTAATTGTCAGGGGATACCTTTACCTTTTTAGCTTTCACTTGTATCATCATAACTAAACTGGGCAAAAATAATTGCATCATTTTTTTAAAGGTACAGTATCTAGATTTTTGCATCAGACATTTTGGGTGGGAAAATGTCCTATCTGGTTTCTTTAGCAAGTTAAAGAAGAATCAGTTGGACATACATGCTGTGCATATACAACTGTAAAATCGAGTATTCGCATTGCTGTAGGGGAAGAAGATTAGTGTATGAGACAGAACTGGGTCATACTCTGAAGAGACTCTATCCTGGGTGTGCTAAACTGTATAAACAAATAATTATCGAAAGCAGCACCAGAGGGCGCTAAAGACCCGTTTTTAATGCAGGATGCACTCATAGAGGCCCTGCAAATGTTCTGCTCTGAATGTGCTTGAGTTTGGGGTACATTTTGCTTCTTTATTTGTTCCCAGCTGCATTTGAGAGGCTTTTATCCCAATGCGATGAAACTAGCTAGAAGGTTTTATTGTGCTTCGGCATGTTGTCCTCTTCCAAATGCTTATTTTACAGTCAAAGCAAAGGCTGCCTTTTCAAATTAACAAAAGATGCCTATAAATCTTGCTCAGTTCCCTAGCAACTAACACAATAAAAAAATCCAAAGGTTAGAAGGAGGGAGCTTGTTTAGAAATACCTTCGTGTGTACATAACAGCCGGTTTCTCATTCAAGTTAGAGAAGCTGGAGGAGAAGAAGGAAGATGATTAATACATGGCATTAGTTACCAGAGTATTGATCGCCCTGCTCAAGCTATGGCAGATGACTCAGGCATCTGAAAGCATTGATCATATGTTATCTAGCATTAGCAGACTGCATAGCTTTCCATGTGCAATGTGGTGAACATGCAATGTTCTGTTTACTTCTGGCTGAGTGTTTCTATTCCGAAAACCTTAATAAACTATACCAAGACAAGAATGATGGCAGAAAACCCTCGCAAAGCAAAATGAAGCAAAGTGACCATCTGCTGCCTGCATTCTGCTCCAGGCAGGCTAGAATGTTCTCGTCTACCGCACTTTCCAGTCACCGTGAGATCTTGATAACCTGAGACATCATGATGCCTTTTCTTATAAAAGACCAGGTGGAGAGATAAAATGCTTCATAACAGCAAGGGGGTTGGAGCATAAAGGGAGTGAAAATGGAGTGGAGCAAATTCCTCCATTTTATTGTGCACAGTTCTTCATTCAGTGACATTTATTCAGGATGCTAGATTTTCTTTTGCCTAGGGGGTTCGAAATTGACAAAGGACTAAGAAAACTGTGTGTGTAAGCAGAAACTGAGCTTTGAAGTCATTCTAAGGTTTGTCTACTACAGCTTAGTACTACATACCAGGTATGCCAATTCAGGTATCACTGGGGAGGTCATAGGTACAAGATTCACCACAACGTGCGTAATGCACTTTAAGAATATAAGAAGAGCCCTGCTGGATCAGGCCAAAGGCCCATCTAGTCCAGCTTCCTGTATCACACAGTGGCCCCACCAGATGCCTCAGGGAGCACACAGCCAACAAGATAACCTGTTTCCTGCTGCCACTCCCCTGCACCTGGCACAGAGAAAACCTACTTCTAAAACCAGGAGATTGTTTATGGCTTGTATAAAAACATAAGAAGAGCCCTGCTGAATCAGGCCAAAGGCCCATCTAGTCCAAGAAAATATTTAACAGAGGATCGTTTTCTGCCCCCACCTTCCCCAAAGGTGTTCAAAAAATACTCCACAATCTCATTCTGTAGAATTCTGATTTAACATCTAAATCTTTCGATTTTTACCCCGAGAAGAGGGTCCGAGCTGCGGACCGAAACGTTGGGACAATAGCCTTGGTTTTTAATGTTTGTGCTCCGCAAGCGGCTGCCTTTAGGAAACCCGCTGCGGTGGTAAGAATAATTAAAAGACAAAGTTTTTTACTACATGGCGTCTGAACCCGTATCTGTGCAACATTGTTGAAATACTCCACATGTATTAGGTAAAGGTAAAGGTGACCCCTGACAATTAAGTCCAGTCGTGTCTGACTCTAGGGTGTGGTGCTCATCCCCATTTCAAAGCCAGCGTTGTCCGAAGACGCCTCCGTGATCATGTGGCCGGCATGACTCTCCTTGCCGCAGTGCGTAGCGTGCGGCTGGAACACGGAGCGCTGTTTACCTTCCCGCAAGCAGTACCTATTTATCTACTTGCATTAACATGCTTTGGAACTACTAGGTTGGCCAAGCAACAAGCGCTCACCCCGTCGCGGGAATCGAACTGCCGACCTTATGGTTCAGCGGTTTAACCCACTGCGCCACCCGCTGGCCTACCACCCACTGGCCTACAAAAGGAGATAGTAGCTAGTTGTTTCTGCCCACTTTGCAGTACCTAGTGTAAATGGCGCCAGCGAGGAGGCTGGCACTGCTTACAAGGCCGCCATCCCAAACTCACGCCAGCTGACCCAGGTAAGTCCTGCACCGGTTGACTGGAGGGCCTGGGGAGGAAGGGCAGGTGTGGCGAGGGAGTGGCAGGGATATCGACACTGGGTTTGCGCCAATATCCCAAGTCCCTTCCTAGGTCAGGCCGGCCTTACATGGCTGTTGCTGTTATGAAAGCTATGCCCTTTGCTGTTATGAAAACCCCTTGTTGTTATGAAAGCTATGCTAAACAGCTGGCATGCATCTGAAGAGGCCCATTGGGGCCTCTGGCACTTACACCAGTGGAAGGGGACGAACGTCCCCTTCCCCCGAGGGGAGCCCCAGCTGCTCTGGCATGGGCTTCATCCTAGCCTGGATGCAGCAGCCGGCCATTTCAGCCGGATGCCACATCTTAGGCAGGATCGGGCTGTTAATCTACTCTACTTTTCTCTGAATAACCCAGAATGGCTGAGGAAAAAAAAATCAGTAAAGTTCAGATCATGAAATATGACACATAAATCAATAAAACAATAGCCCACACCCACAACAATGGGATATATTTAGAATGAACTAGCAAACAGGCAGTTGTGGTTACTAATTTATAGTAAATTGATGAAAAGTCTTGATTTCCCCTTATTTTCTACCTATTTTTCTCTAATTTTGGATGACTCCTAACCCTGAGAGGCTTCTGTGATGTCTCAGCATCCTAAAAGCTGCTGAGACATCTTCCTGCAGTAGCCCTTGTTCTTTTGAATTCATCACCACGATGACCATAGAGCCACATGTCTGAGGAGCAAGGTCAGAATGTGGATTCACTGTCTTCCCCAAGAACAGGGGTGTCAAACTTGTTTCATACAGTGGGCCAACTTGCGTTCATGGCGGCTGCTGAGGTCTGGAGGCGACATCATTAAGCAGACAGAAATAAGCACTTTGTTCTCAAGTAGGAAAAATGACAGAAGAGAATATATGCAAATCTTGATCATATTTTCAAGATGTGGGAGAGCATAGCCACCTTTTCAGCAGCACCACTCCTGCCGAGACGTCAGTTCACAGCTCTGCAGCTTAGAGGTGCTCTGAGAAGTGATACCTCAGCAGAAGCAGCGCTGCTGAAAGGTCAGCCTGCATGATAATTGGGCTCTCCCAGCATCTCAGCAGCATCTCCCTCTCTCACCCCTCTTGGTCTGCCCCTTACCCTGTAGCGTTCCTTGCTTTACGGATTACCTGCCTGGCTTCAGTTTACTTAGAAGGGAGCGGCTTGTCATTCTTCCATCTCTCCCTCCCAGAGCCTCAGCAGACGTGGCACTGCTAAAAGAGCAGTGCTGGGAGAAACTACTGGTAATTATCACATGGGCCAGATAAAGAGCTTCCGTGGGCCATATCTGGGCTATGGGCCTTATGTTTGATACCACTGCCCTAGCCTAGAACAATAGCTTGTAGTCAGCCATCCTTCTGGGGTTGACATCGCCCCAGGCCACATGACCAGAAAGGGGAACAGGTAAAGATATCCAGGTGGTTGTAAGTCATCCAGTCGGATAAACCCATGTCACCATCAACCCTAAGTTTTAGAAGGTCCTGCACAGGTGTTGCCGCTAGGCAGCTTTTTCTCCTAGGGGCTGAGTGAATACCCGAAAGGATTGAATAAGACATAGAGAGGAGATCCAAGGATATTTGTTTAATATCAATTTTACATGCATGGACCCAGCCCTTGCGAATAGATAGGCTGGGCAACCAACAAAGGACTGAGCATGGTCTTATACCTATACATTTTACATATTCATGAAGGGTGGTACAATCCAAAATTATAATAGGACAAACAGCTTACGTGCCATTAGAGACAAAACCCAAGCAAAATCCCTCCTCCCCTTGGAATGCGTCCTTTGTCTTTAGCTAACCCTAACAAACAGGACGAGGGTCTGTGTGATGTTCCTGTAACAGGATTTCTCAGGCAAAGCCAAAGCGTGCCCCCTTATGACATGAGTTATGGATGTTTTCACATAGGGGCCTGTTATCTGGGTACACACTCTTCCTGCATCCATCTCCTTTGTCCTTTTCACCAACAGGAAAGGGGGAGTCAAGAATGCACTTTCAGCAAACTTGTAATTCCAAATGGAAAGGGTTCACCCATAAGTCAAAAAATGGAGTGAGGCCTAGCTTGACTAGAAGCCTGTTAAAAGAAGAAAAAAAGGGAAACGTTTCCACTTTAAAAACTGGACGGGAACACAGGGATGCTCCATGGCGATGCCTCAGTCCATCCCTGAAAGCAGCTACTGTTCTGCAAAAGGGACTCCCACTCACCAGCTGAGTGAAAGAACCAGAGCCCTGGAACAGTACAAATAAGAAAAAGTAGGAGGGAAGTACTCAGATATTCACATCAGGGTTCTATGTTTTGTTTTGCTTGCTTTTTATCTTCTGTGCCCACTTTTGCCAGCAACTCCCCTGTCCTGCATTTTCTACCCTGTTTTCCCGAAAATAAGACAGGATCTTTTGGCTCCCAAAAAACACAGTAGGTCTTATTTTCAGGGAAGGTCTTATTTTCAGGGAAACAGGTCAGGTTTCTGTTTTAACTGTGCTTTTTCCCCCACCTTGATTTCCCAACCATCGTTGTGTTCTTCCAGCCCTTTTTAATTAACTCCTCCTGTTTTACTGATTACCTACCTAGCCCAGTGGTGTCGCTTGGGGGAGGCGGATGACAGGGGCAACACGTGGTGTCATGAGCCGCCGATTCGGCAACAATTTGGCATCACGGGGCCGGCGGCAGAAACGACATTTTGGAACGCGGTGCCGGCAGTAGGATTCGCCTGCTTTCCTGCACCACTACTGTTGTTCTTTGGCGGAAAAAATGCCAGGGGGCGTTTTTTTCTGGCATGGGTGCGGGACTTGTGACGTCACAGGGGGTGCCAAGTGGTACCCCCCTCAGAGGCTGGCTACACCTCTGACCTAGCCTCAGTTTACTCAGAAGGAAGCAGCTTGTCATGCTTACCAAGACTGCTCAACTTCTGCTACTGTTTGGTTTTAAGTGAGACTCCTTGGATTTTAGGGGGGCCCTTTCTAACCTGGGGGAGAGGCCTCTTTTTGGTCTTCCTAGCCTTGGGTGATGGCAGTGAAAGCTATCGTCTTCCTAGGAAATCCCACTCTGACAGTGGAAAGGACTAAGGGAGAGAGCAAAGGGAAAAGGGCTGTCATTAATTGCTAAGCATTGTGGCTGGTTTGGCCATCAGCTTCCCACCGCACATCATAAGAACATAAGAAGAGCCCCGCTAGATCAGGCCAAAGGCCCATCTAGTCTAGCTTCCTGTATCTCACAGTGGCCCCACCAGATGCCTCCCAGAGCACACAGCCAACAAGATAACCTGTTTCCCGTTGTCACTCCCTTGCACCTGGCACAGAGAAAAACCTACTTCTAAAGCCAGGAGGTTGCTTATTGCTTGTAACCTGTGATGGTCTTTTCCTCCATGAATCTATCCCTTTTCGCCACACTCTCATGCTGACCAGAGAGAGGGTTGTTCATGAAGAATGTGATTTGAAACAGAGAAGAGTATGACTGTCCTCCGAGTCAAATAGCACCCCCACTGGAAATCACAGGTAGGGCTGGTCTGTCCATGAGGTGAGGCAAGGCAGACTGCTTCAGGCAGTGGATGGACACAGATGGTGCCCTGAGCCCATTGACTATCTCACCTTGTCTCCGCTTATCTCCTCTCTCTTTGCTCTGCTTTGCAACAGGGCAGCAGCAGCAGCAGGGTGGGCGGGAAATCAGGAAGAGCGCTGCTGCCTGACTTCCAAAAAGAAAAAAGAAAAAGCTTCCTTTTTTGAAAGTAGGATGGTGCTTCTCACAACTTCCTTTTCTTGCCCGCTCTGCTGCTGTATTTAAAAGCAAAGCAGCAGAGTGAAGGCCATGGAGGAAAAAGGTAAGAGGAGCTAAAGGGTCATCCGGCCCCATCCCTCTTCTCTTCATTCTTCCTCTACCAGTTCCTCTGAACTGGCTGGCCGGGCGGATCCAGCCAGCTCAAAGGAGGTGACAGTGGGTGCAGGCTAACATAAAAAGGTAAAGGTATCCCCTGACAATTAAGTCCAGTCGTGTCCGACTCTAGGGTGTGGTGCTCATCTCCATTTCAAAGCCGAAGAGCCAGCGTTGTCCGTGGTCATGTGGCCGGCATGACTCTCCTTGCCGCAGCGCATAGCATGCAGCTGGAACACGGAGCGCTGTTTATCTTCCCGCAAGCGGTACCTATTTATCTACTCGCATTGACATGCTTTGGAACTGCTAGGTTGGCAGGAGCTGGCCAAGCAACGAGAGCTCACCCCGTCGCGGGAATCGAACTGCCGACCTTTCGATCGACAGCTTATGGTTCAGCGGTTTAACCCGCTGCGCCACCCACTGGCAGGCTAACATACATGCCAATAAACAGCAAACACGGGGTCAAATTAAGGCAGAGGTTCCCTAACTCCTGGGAAGGCCTTACGCTGCTCTAAGTAGCAGCGGGGCCTTCCCAGGAGTGGCGATGACACGCCTGGGATTGCGCCGCCGCCGCCACCGCTGTGCCCGGGATCGCCGTTTTTACCTTCATTTGGTGGGCAGTGGGTGTCCCTCGGGGGTTGCGGGGAGCCTGCGGACCCCTCCGCAGGCCTCCCCAAGCGTCGGAGCAGCGCTCCAACGCGATCGCAACTGACTTCCGGTTTTACGCGAAACCGGAAGTCAGTTGCGATCGCGTTGGAGCGCTGCTCTGACGCTTGGGGAGGCCTGCGGAGGGGTCCGCAGGCTCCCCGCAACCCCCGAGGGACACCCACTGCCCACCAATGAAGGTAAAAACGGCGATCCCGGGCGCAGCGGTGGTGGCGGCGGCGCGATCCCAGGCGCGCCGTTGTCGTCACCATGGGTTGCCATGCCCCTTAAGGGCATAGCAACCCTTTCTTCCCGGCTGGGGCGTCGTGACGCCCCAGTTAGGGAACCACTGAATTAAGGTATGATCTCCGGCACACCAGGTCTGTGTGTGTGTGTGTGTGTGTGTGCGCGCGTGTGTGTGTGTGTCTGCCTGCCTGCCTGCCTGCCTGCCTGCCTGGGATGTTGGCAGTGCTGGCACATGCATTCTGATGGAGGTGCAAACAGAATTTGGGGGATGGAGTGGCAGGTCAGTATCTGTTTCAGGTGCCAAATCAGTTTGGGTTGCCCTTGATCCCTGGATCCTTTGTAAAATTGAAAAGTGTTGTTGTTGTTGTTGTTGTTGAACAGTATTTATATACTGTTTTTCAACAAAACATTCACAAAGCGGTTTACAGACAAAATCAAATTATTAAATGGCTCCCTGTCCCAAAAGGGCTCACAATCTTAAAAAAAAATGCAGAACACCAGCAGCAAACAGCCACCAGAAAAGAGACTGTGCTGGGGTGAAAGGGGGGCAGTTACTCTCCCCCTGCTAAATAAAAGAGGAGCACCAATTGAAAAAGTGCCTCTTGCCCAGTTAGCAGGGGCAATATTAGCATATTGGTTATGCCCCCTCCCATGCCTCCCTTGCTACTCCCACTGCAACTCTTTGTTATTAACATAGAACATGCAACGTTCAAGTGTAGGTATGTACATTTATCAGGCAGATTTCTAGCACCACCAAGTCGTCCAGGTGATCCGGCATCGTCCAGAATCAAACAAGTATTTATACGGGGGAAGTTATTAAAGAGCTGTTAATTCGAAGCCACCGTTTTTAAAAGCTGCCACATCATTAAGCGGTAAAGAGAGCAAAACAGTGTTTAAATGGGAAGGTATAAAATTATACTGCTGCTTCTAGTCCCCAATCTGACCACAGGATTTTTTTTTTATAGAACTGTACCATAAAATTCTTCATATTCATCTCTCTTTCTCTCCCTGCCAGATAATATAGCTCAGGTGTAGGCAGATTTCATATTTGCATGGTCTGCTTTTGTTTTTACTAGGACTCCAAGCCCCACCAGCTGGAGCTGGTTGCAGAATAGTAGCTGATGTGTATGTGGAGCCACATGCAAAATAGTGGTTTGGAGTAGAACCAATGACCTGCTCTACTCCATGACCCAACCACTGAGATGACCTGCATGTTCAAGGGCAAACCTACATCAGAATTACTTAAGATCAGGGATTCTGACAGCCTAATTTAAAATTAAAAAAAACCTCTTGCTGGGTGTACGCCAAGCCCTGCCCCTTATCTGCCCCATCAGCAGCTAATTAAGTGTTAATTAACATGGATTTTATTTTTTTATTTTCGGAGCCCTTCTGTCTCTCTGATTTTGGTTTTGGGCTTATTTTTGTACTTTGGAAAATGTATTTTGGTGGGGTGGGGGAGGGAGGAGCTGATTTTGGGAAGTGTGACTTGGAGAGAAAAAAAGAGATCCTTGCATCTCTCTCTCTCTCTCTCAGAAAGAGAGAGAAGTTAAATAAGACATTTTTCACATTTAAAATTGTTTTAGTACTTTTTATTTAATGATTAATTACCTAATTAATTCTTTGATTAATCCAATTAATTAGCAGTTAATTAGCAGGGGGTACTTCAGAAAATTGGACCGTGATAGGGGGTACCCAGGCATCCAAAGGTTGAGAACCCCTGTGCTAAACAATTCAGGATCAGAAGCTCTTGTCAATCTCCTTGGAAAAATCCAGTGATCTGCCAATAAATTAACTCTTTCTGCTCACTCTGCTATAGACAGGCTTACCAGATCGTCGCCGGGACGGGAGCGGTCTACCCTTAAGGGGGCGGGGCATGGGGGGCCAGAACGCACACGTTGCGTTCTGGCCCCCCCACGCCCCGCCCCCTTAAGGGTAGACCGCTCCCGTCCCGGCGACGATCTGGTAAGCCTGGCCATAGATGAATTAGTCCTTTATTTAGATGTTTTCTTGCAGTGTTTTAATTGCAATAGAGTACAATACAAATTAAATAGATAACTATGATATTGAATACTGTGCTTAAATACAAAATATTCACTTTCCTGCTGTCCTTTGGTTTAACCTGTTTCTAGCTCCCCTAAGGCAGCCAAAATTAAAAGGAAATTAAGGCTACAATCCTATGCACACTTTCCTGGGAGTAGGTGCCATTGAACACAATGGGACTTCCTTCTGAGTAGACCTGCATAGGATGGGGCTGTTAGTTGCCAAACAATGCCCAGGGTTCATGGTTTGAGAGCACAATGCTATGCATATCTACTCAGAAGTAAATCCTATTATAGTCAATGGGGCTTACTCACAGGTAAGTGTGGATAAGATTGCAGCCTGAGGGTATCAGGGGAAAAGGACTTCCACTTCTGTGTTGTTGTACAACATCCTCCTATCCTCCTTTTCTGTGTGTCTTTGTTCTATGGATTAAACACACAAATAGTCAGGAAACTGATTTGCAATATTCATAGAAATGGTAGAGTTGAACAGAGAGTCTGGACTCGAGGAGGAGGAGGTAAAGTGAAACTACTTTTATTTATTTTTCTCTCCAATCGCTAGGCTTCTTGCACAGTGCTACCTATATGCCCAGGCTTACCAGATCGTCGCCGGGACGGGAGCGGTCTAGTACACACACACTGTAGCATAGTACACACACACTGCTGTAGATGGCCGAGGCCAGGGCAAGCCACTCCCTCTCAGCTTCAGTTCCCCAGCTGCAATAGGAGGTAATAATGCAGGGTTGCTGTAAGGGCAATATCAAGATAATATATGTCAAACACTTTGCACACTCAGAAAGTGCTATAAAATGTTAAACATTATATTGCATATATTGGATGCATACTATGCATTGTAAACCCTTGGAAACTGTTTAGCAGTACATTACTCTAATGCCCTCCTATTTTATGCTCCTGTTTTAATTGTAGCAATGATCTTTTTAATTGATTTTTAGATACTGTTTTTATTAATTTTCATTAATTGTTTTTAATGTTTTAAAATGTGATTATTTTTGTATTGTATTTTTTGCATTGTATTTTCTTTTTTTGTTGTAAGCCGCCTTGGGTCCCTTCGGGGATAAAGGCGTGATAAAAATACTGTAAATAAATAAATAAATCTTTTAGAACAGTGGTTCTCAAACTTTATAGCACCGGGACCCATGTTTTCAAATGACACTCTATCGTAGGGGTGCACAACTTGGAAGTAGGTAGGGGCCAAAATGAATAGACTAAACTTCTTAGGGGCCGCACGCGGGGCGTGTCAAGGAACCGTGATGTCACTTCCTCAGGTGTGTCCATGAGCCGGAAAATATCCGGCAAAGCAACATATTAATAAATAAAGATATTTACAGAATTAAAAATTCACATTTGCCCTCCCGCCGCGAATCCGAGCCTCCTCCTCACACGGAGCAGCGACCGCGCCAACGGGACAAGCCCCCAAACCTCCGTGCCCGTTGGCACACAGGAGGAGACGCGGTTCTTCCGGCTCCTGGCCGAATGCCAGGAGACTCCAGCTGATCGGTGGTGATCAAACACCACCTTCAGCAACGGCCTCAAAGCCTCCGGGCCAATGGGCTCGCCAGGCTCAGTGACTTCGTCCTTCTCGCTCGGCGACCCGAGCAAGAAGGCTGCACAGCAACGCGACTGGAGCGAAGACATCAGAGATCCCTCGGCGCTCTCTTCGTAAGCAACGCGCACCAAGGGATCCCCGATTTCTTCGGGGGCCACCGGAAATCCTTCGGAGGTCCGCAAGCGGCCCAGGGGCCGCATGTTGTGCACCCCTGCTCTATCGGGACCCACCTAGCTTTAGGAAACGCTCAGACATTTATCTCCCTATATATACACAAGCTTGCAAACTGCAGGAGCTCAGCTCTTTGAAGGGCAATTAGCAGCTATCTGATTTTTGAATAGCCTCAGGGCTTGTGGCAATTACTTTGCTGATCTTTCCATCACCTGGGACCCACCAGAAATCACAGTTTGAGAAAGACTGTTTTAGAACAGAAAAACCCAGGTACAAACCTTTCTCTAACTAGCTCTCAAGAATTACGAAACGCAATGTTATTGCCTCATATAAAATCTAGTATAATTAAGGAACTACTATAATTATGTTTGGAGCATAGCAGTACACCTGGCAATTAGGGACTAACACAGAAGCTTTCCTTAAACTTTCCTCAGTCTTTTTTTGCCTTTTTTCAGAGTTATTTCTATAAGGTAGTTACAGTATAAGAAGACGATCATGTTCATGGCAGGAGTTGGAAGGAAGGAAATTCTTAGAGTAAGGATGTACTGGTAATTCACATTACAAAGAGAGCCATTGAAATGATCAGTGGTGGGTGAATAACATACAGTATATTTATCAGATATTAAGTGGTAAACAATTCTCAACCATTTGAAGAAATTAATACTTAGAGGGGAAAATAGGAGGAGTCCAGGATAGGTTTTGTGAATCTCTTGTTGACAGCAGCTCATGTTAGAGGAGTGGTTAAGGCACTAAGGGCCATCCTTGAATGTTGGCCATTCAAATCTAGTTTGATTTAGTATTGAATTGATTAGTTCCCTGCTAGATGTAAATGGGTGACTGATTATGACTTTGAGAAAGTCAAAACTGTTGGTTACATAACTTCTTTTGTTCATATGGTTGTCATGGAATGCAGAGCCAGTGTCGTGGGTGGTTAGAGAGCATTTGTCAGAGTCAAATAATATGTGACATTAAATGCACGATTGTCCAGTTAGGGGCTGAATTTCACTTTCACATAGGAACACAATCCAGATTCCTGCCCCCAATTTCTGCCCCGCAGGCTATTTAACTGAAGCAAATGGCACCGTGAAGTAGGGTCAACTTTGGGGACAGAGGGAGCTATTTTCTTCAAGGGTTACCCCCTAACTCCTCAGCATGGTCTTGATCTGGATCATTCCCCCACATGGCAGCCATTTTAAAATGAAATTCTGTCCCTAAATATATGCCAGTGCATTTCATGTTATGTCTAGTTTGGCCCTTATACTGGGGTGATGTAAGTTCAAGTCCCTGCTCAGCTTCAAAGTGTACTAGGTAGGCTTATCAGATTTTCCCGGTTCTAAACCGGGACACCCCCCCACACACACAATTTGATCAATCAATCAATCAATCAATCAATTAATTAAATAAAAATATAAATAAATTCCTCCCCAAAAATTCTGGGTGCAAAGGGTGGCCAATTTTATTTATTTATTTATTTATTTTTATTTATATATTTATATATACACTTAATAAAATTAATTAATTACCTGTCCCACCGCCGCTGCCATTCCGCTGCCACCGTCTTTGCTGCCAGCCGCGGCTACGGCCGCCATCATCGTCTTCGCCGCCGCCATAGTTGTCTTCGGCAGCGGCAGTCACTGCCGTCACCGTTGCCATAGTTTTTGGCGGCCGCCACCGCCGCTGTTGTGGTCTTTGGCGGCAGCCACCGCTGGAGCCTGGCCGGCTGCATCCGCGCCGGCCAGGACTCCAGCTCCTGCCCCTGCCTGCTGTGAAGCCGCTTGCAAAGTGCCAAAAAGGCACTTTTTTCCCACGGCGCTTTTGAAGTAGTCCTCAGAAAACATGAGAACATTCCAGACTTTCATTCAGGCCTCCCCTTTACTGTTAGGCGGTTTTCAGATGTCACACTTGTCCATGTGACTGGCAAGATCCCACCAGCCTAATTCCTGGGAAACAGCATATGGTATGGTACAGCCCAAGAACAGGCAATTGAATGTAAACCATGATGGGTGCAGGTCACACGGAAATTGAATATGCTTTGGGAATTTCTGGTGCTGCAGAATGCCATTGTCGTCATCCAAACAGGTGTGGGGAGCTGGAGCTAGATACAGTCAGTGCTGGGTCAGCTGCACCAGCTTCTAGTTAAGTCTCCTGCTCCAATTAAACTTGCTGGTTATGGCTTGAAAGCCCTACATGGATTTTGACTTGCCTATATTACCAGTGTAGAGTAGTGGTTAAAGTGATGGATTAGGACTGTAGAAAACTGGGTTCAAATCTTAACTCAGTCATGAAACTCACTGTGTTACTTTAAGCTGACTTTCTCTCAGCTTAACCTACCTCGTAGCATTGTCGTGCAGTTAAAATGAACAGGGTGCCATGTATGCTGAAATGTGGGGCTGCCACATTTCTTAGTGAAGCTTCAAATGCATGAATTGGAAACCAGTGATTTTGAGGGCCAACGAACCCATCCATAAGGTGCATGGAAAATGGCCCCCTCAGACAGTAGATCAGGAGCCAGTGATTGCAGGTGTGCATCTGCAGCATCTTCTGCCACCATGCGAGTTGCCCACCACCGAGCAGACTAGCCAGACTAGCTGCCTGCCGCACCCTCCCAGAAGCTCTTGCACCAGTGGGCGAGCCATTCCTCAGCCTCCTTCACTTTCCACGTTGGATTTGAAAAAAAGAAAGGGAAGAGAGCAGAAGAGGGGGGAGAGGACAGGAGAGTTATGGGGTGTCTCTGGAGCATCTTTGGTCCACTTTTTAAAAAATCACGATTATTCCTGTTCTTAAGAGAAGCTTTTGTTTTTTTCACGGAGGCTATCATGGCACAAATTAAAGAGCCAGTTCTATCCAAAAAGGTTTAAGGGATGTGAAGCAATGCTGGTGTGTGTGTGTATGTGTGCGTGCTGCACCCACTGGATCCTCCACCTTGCCTCCAGCCCTGTTTCTGCTCCAGGTTCCCGGGACCTGGAGGAGTGGCGAAGGCTTGCCCACGAGGGGATACCATGTGGTGGTGGTGCCCCACATGCACACTGGGCAGTCTTCGCCCAGCCTTGCAAAGACGACCACACACACATACACCGTGTCAAGGTGGCCTGCAAAAAGCAAAAGCAGAGCACCTTCCCAACCCCGATTTTAGCGAGTTTGCAGCGTGCTGACGAACGTTTGACACCCCGAGAAAAGAAGAAAACGAGGTGGGTGGGTGACGAGAAGGTGACCGTCGATTTTATTTCCCCTCGTGGTTAGCCCGAAGAAGTGCTGAATGGGGTGTTTTTTAAGAGTGGCAGTGTGTGGCGGTTGTTGCGAGGATAAACTGGGAGCAGGAGAGGCGGGAGACCCGTCTATGCTATGCGAGTCCAAGGGACCTGAGGAGGAGGAGGGCAGGATCCAACTGCAATCAATACAAGGCGGCGCCTGTCCCTCCCTCGCGATGCACGTGGAGGGCGCTGTGTGAAGCGAGGGCGGGAAAGCAAGAGGAGGGGGTGGGGCTGAGGTGGCTGAGACGACGACGCACCCTGTCCCGAGGGCTGCCCGCGGCACGTGAGGTGAGAGCACAGCGAAAGAGCCAACCTGGGGCTCAGTGGTAGGAAGGCGGCAGGCAGGGCTGCGAGAGGAGGGGACAGCCAGCCGCGGGGCGCGCGAGTAGGAAGCAGAAGCGGCTCTCGCCCGAAGCCGGTACCAGCTGCTCAGCGCGGCGGCGTTTTTTCTTCTGCGGAAGGTGCAGCTCACTCCGTGCGGTTCGCTCGTTCTCTGCCTCCCTCGCGCGCGGCTTGCAGTAGCAGCAACACCTCGGGGCCGGGCCAGTGGTGGGGCGAGAGAGGCCGGCCAGCTCGCCCGTCTCGAGCAGCCCTCGGGGGAGCCGCTGCCATGTTCAGCCGGGGCTATCGGAAGCGCCTCTCCAGCAGATCGGTGAGTGCCTCCCTCTCTCTGGCTTTCCTCCGGGGCTCGTGTGCGGCGGGGCACCCAGCGCGCGCTGACACTCCGCCGCGGGGCAAAGTGGGTCCCTCTGGCGTGCCGGAGGGTGGTCTCTCCCCGGGGCGGGGGTGCCTCGATGCGCCCTCCTGGAACGCAGGAGATCCTGCGTGCGCCCCGGCGCGGCCACTGCGCCCTGCCTGGCACCCTCGACCCACCCCCTTCTCTTGCGAACCAGGCATTGTGTCTGATCGGAGCCGGGCCAGCACAAATTTGTATGGACCCGGGCTGGACCACCATCTCTCCGCCGAGTCCGATCGCCACTTCCAAATACGAGCCTGGCCGGTGCGGAGGTCAGAAGAGCACCTTGACTTTTTTCTTGCGCCCTTTGTCCTAAGCAAAAGCACGATCGAATCGTGTCAGCTTGTTTAACAGGCTGGACACTTGCAGATGTTCACAGTTTCTCTCTCTCGCCCTCCGGCCCCCCCCCCATGTCTTTGAAAAGAAGAGAGTCTTGCCTAAAATAAAGCTGTTTCTTCCATTTGTATTTTTCGAGAAATGGGATCATCCACTCCTCGTTTTGTAAAACGGGCAGGAATCAACTGATGCTCTGTTGGGCTTGTGAGAGAAGGTATTGTTTTCATGTGATCTTTTCTCTTTTCCTTAAATGAAGTTGACTGCCTTGGGTGAACTGGAAAGAGAGCAGCAGCCTTGCAACAGATGTGGTGACCAGTGTCCGGGCTTTGCGCTTCATAAATGGAGGTAAGGGAAGGAAAATGACACACCCCACGGAGTTGTAAAAACAATGGAACTCACACAATGTGTGCTTAGCACACTGCATAAGCCCTGTATATATGTGTGCGTAGTGCGTGTACACATACCCTTTAATATGACCTCCCCCTCCTCATTGTGTCAGGTTGATAGCATCTATCAACTGCTTGATAGCATCTGTGAAGAGTTATTTTTTGCCCCTGATCATCCAGCCTTATCCTCATTTACCTTTTTCAGCCTTCATATTGGTCTAGGTTTCAAAATTAATTTACCGAATGTCATTCTTATTGCTCTAGTATCTCAGAACTTTTTACTGCTAACATTGGAACTTCAAATGGTATTTTGTGCACATTTAATTATTGAGAAAAGTCTACCACCATTCCATTTTTGACATATTGACAAATGCCTCTGATTTTATCTTTCACAAATATTTGACTTTTATTAGCAGCACATCCTCCTCCCGGGATGATAAAATAAGAGCAATAAAGGGCAATGGAGCTATAAGTATCCAAGACAGACCACTGTAGTTAGAGCAGCAAGAAATGGCAATAAGGACAATTCCTGAAACCACTCTGGTTATGGTCAGATGCCATGCCTGTCTGGTTTAGACTGTGCTTCTGGCAGTGAATCTGCTCAGTCACCATGATACAATATTATACTTTGCTACAAACCCTCTGAATGTTACTAATGTGATTGTGTGCAAAATTGCATTGTGTGTACAATTCAGATTGTCCTAGGGCTAGTTCTATTGTCACGTCACACAAGGAAGGAGGGAGCTGTAACCCAGTGACAGAATATCTGCTTTGCATGCAGCTAATCCCAGGTACAATCCATGGCCTCTCTAGGTAGGGCTGAGAAAGTTGCCTGTTTGAAACTCTGGAGAGACATTGCCAATCAGTGCAGGTACCCTCTACCATGCTAAATGGACTTAAAAGTCTGACTTGGTGTAAGGCAGCTTCCTATATTTACCTAGTGTTGCCATCACTCTGCAAGTATATTCCAGTGTATTTTTTTAAAGATTGCCTAATCATGGTTGTCTTTTTCCTTGCCTGCGACTGCAGTCCCAAGTCAACAGCCAGCCACCTTTTGTGTTCTGGATAGTTCTGTGGTGTGCCTTGTTCAAGTCTGGTGGAAGCCATTCAAATAATACATGAATGACCGATTTTATGGACACTTTGAATTTATTTGGTGTGGTCTGCAGGACCACATCACATACTATGCTTTTAGATGGATGCTTTAGAACAGCCTAAGCCTTAGGCCCTAAGGTATTATACCTCCAAAAATCTAAAGCAGGGGTTCTTAACCCCTTCCCAGCCGAGTACCACCTCCGGCACCACTCTCCTGCTATGTACCACCAGAAGTGACTGGCGATGACATCATCGTCAGTTATTTCTGGGTTTTCAGAAGCCAGGAAACGCAGGTAGGAGGCTCTGGGTGTGTGGGAGAGCCCTTCTCAACGTTTCCAAGAGGCTCAGCCAAAAGCAGGAGCCTCTCTGGATCAAAAATGCGCTGCCATCAGAGCAGGGGTCTGGTGGTCCGAATACCACCAGCGGTTGGCCGAAGTACCACTGGTGGTACTAGTTCCACTGGATGAAAACCCCTGATCTAAAGCATGAATGTGGCAAACACATGTATCTCATCAGGGACTCCCTGCTGAATATACGTTTGTTGGGAAATCCAGCTTTGCCTTCGTGTAATGTGTGAAATAGCTCAACTTAGAAATATGAGCATTCTGATTTGCACGTTTTCATCTCTGAAAGAAGTTTAGGCAATGTTAGATTAAGAGACTTCTCTTATTGCTTAGACTCCCCTACCCTACCCACTTTACTATAAACATAGGCTTACCAGATCGTCGACCGGGACGGAGCGATCTCCCCTTAAGGGGGCAGAGCGCGGGGGGGGGCCCAGAAGCGTCGTGTTCTGGCCCCCCCGCGCTCCGCCCCCTTAAGGGGAGATCACTCCATCCTGGTCGACGATCTGGTAAGCCTATATAAACATTTATATTCAAATACTATAAAGGGATAACAATTCCCACATCAATAAAACAACATAAATACAGTAAAAACAGTATTGCGTGTACACATAGCAACTATAAATCTCATAGCAGCATTTTACATCATCATCATCATCATCATCAATAAGACTTTACATTTGTGTGGCACTTTGTGAGTGTGCAAAGCACTGTATTATCTTGATGATGTCCTTATAACTACTCAGTGAAGCGAACAAGCATTATCTGCATATTGCTGGGGAGCTGAGGCTGAGAGGGAGTGGCTTGCCCAAGGCCACCTGGTGAGTTCATGGCAGAGGTGAGATTTGAGCTGGGGAAGTCATGATTCACAGTTCAGTTCAGTTTAAGTTACCTTAAACGTACAAAGCATGCTTGTGCTTCTGACAGGCTTGTGCTTACACATGCATTTCAGTAAAGTCCTAGGATTCCTGTATGCCGACTTAAGAACATAAGAAGAGCCCTGCTGGATCAGGCCAAAGGCCCATCTAGTCCAGCTTCCTGTATCACACAGTGGCCCCACTAGATGCCTCAGGGAGCACACAGCCAACAAGATAACCTGTTTCCTGCTGCCACTCCCCTGCACCTGGCACAGAGAAAACCTACTTCTAAAACCAGGAGGTTGCTTATGGCTTGTAATAAGACAATATCTGTGGTCTTGTGTCTCTGATAGTTTATCCATCAAAGTCAGTCTGATGCTTCCAGGAAGCTGACAAGCACGGTCTGAAGACTATGGTTGCCAGCCCTCCAGGCCTGGCCTGCTAGCGTCTACAGGAATCGGTATCAATCTCTGAGAGAATACCGAAAAAAATTCTGGAGATTTTAACAGGGCCTCCCTGACTAAATTACATGTTACCTGTATGTTGGGGGGAAAAAAATATCAAGGAGTATCTTCAACCCTGCTGAAGACAGTAGCCTTCTCTTGTTGTTTGTCCCCCAACAATTGATATTCACAGTTGTATGGGCTGTGAACCTGGAGTTTTCATACAGGTATCATGACAAATAGCAGTTGATAGGCTTTTCCTTCATGAATTTGTCCAGTCCCCATTTGAAGCCTTCTAAGGTAATAGCCATCACCATGTTTTGGCAGTGAATTCCATTATGTATGGTATGAAGTACTTTTTTGTTTCTGGCCTGAAGCTGACAATTAATTTCATTGGATGATCCTGAGTTCTGCCAGAGGGAGAAACATTTCTCGCTCTTCACTTTTCCCACATCAGTTTAAAAATAGAGAGCTTGAAAATTTAACTGACCCTATTTACCGGTCATAGTGTTTGCTTTTCACCCATCATGGTCCTCCCTCAATGAAGGGGTAAGGGCCTCATTTTTGACATCCTGCTAAACTTCAGAGGGAGCAACTTCGCAGCTCATTCATTACAATTGTGGAGAACGGCCCCCCATCATTACAACTGTGGAGAAAAGCCCCACCTCCTTCATGTGGAGCTGTGGAGGCCAGTCTTACCCTTGTCATGCTCAGCTTCAGAGGTGCTTAGATCACTTCTGAAATGAAGCATGACTAGGTGTCCTAATTTGGAGCTGAAGAAGTCAGTGAGAGCCTGTTTTTGTAGTCATGCTGCCTCCCCAGAGGAAGGACTGATGCTTACTACTATGGTGAATTAACTTGTGAGCCTCTGTTCGTAATCCTCTGTCATGTTTCCCCGTCTAACAGCATGTGTATGAAGTTGGGATATCTTGTCCCCATGTGCATCACTTTATGTTTGCTACATTGAACCTTGTTTTTGATTGTATTGAACATTTCAGTTTGGAGGGAATTTTTTGCCATTCTTTGATTTCCTTTTGGGAGGGAAGTGACAAAATCTGTCCAGCTATGTTTAAATGCTTTATAAAGCTGAAAGAAAACAAAAGCTTTCAAGGGAACGTACAGCTTAAGAAAACAAGGCTAGATCAATTAACCACTGGGGTCCTTAAGTCTTTTTTTACATAATCTTTTAACTGTTCAGTTTTGCTGTTAAATGTAAATTGGACTTGGGGCTTCAAAGATGGGAATTTACAAGATACCTTAGGGAGACTAGAGTTTCTGAGCTTGCAATACATTCAAAGAGCAGTTCGTTTCAGTTGCTGATGTAAGCTTTGTGCATTTATTATCGTTATGTGGAACCTTATGACTCCTAATTAGCTCTGTCTGTGTGTGTGTGTGTGTGTGTGTGTGTGTGTGTGTTTGGGGGGGAAGTTAGGCATGATCTGTGCAGCCATTTTATTAACCTGGCAAAATTTGCTTTGGGTAAAAGATCAAAGGGGGAATTCTGAAGAAGTCTCTTTCCTGAGATGTAGGAGCTGTGTGTGTGTGTGTGTGTGTGTGGGGGGGGATCTAGAGACCCTTTATTGTAGGAACTATATCTTAAAAATAAAACCTATGTTACACCAAACATGTTCATTTTAGTTATAAATATTTGAAACAACATTTTATGTGATAAAACATACAGCGGGCCAAATAGCATTCATGACACTTGCTGATGGCAGGAAGTGATGTCATTAAGCAGGTGATGACCAGAAATAAATATTTTTTTCTTACGTAGTAACTCATTAGCTGCAAATGACAGAAGAGAAAATACACAAATCTTGATCATTTTTTCAAGACACCACTGAAAAGGTGGCCTGCATGATAATTGGGCTCTCCCAGTACCACCCTTTCAGCAGCGCCACTTCTGCCAATGTATCACTTTGCAGCTCAGCAGTTGATGGTGGTACTGGGAGAGCCCATCTATTACACTGACCAGAAAAAGAGCTTCCGTGGGCCGCATCCAGCCCTGTTATGTTTGACACCCCTGTGAGAAATTTTTTTTAAGAGAGCACAAATCTGGACAGGCTTTCTTCTTTCTAGTCTGTTTTACCTATTTTACTTTCTCTTTCTATGTATGTATGTATGCATGCATGCCTTTCCTCAAATTGCCGTATTTTTCACTCCATAGGACGCATCGGACCATAGGATGCATGTGTACTATGGAGCTAAAAATAGGGAAAAATATTTTTACTTACCGGGGCTTGTGGGGGCTTCGGGGAGGCCTGTGCGACCCTCTGCAGGCCTCCCCGATCTTCAGTTCGGAGATAAATGGCGATTTTCGGGCATTTCCGGGTTTTGGAAAACTGGAAATGCCCGAAAATCGCCGTTTTCTGCTGAAAAGATCGTGGAGGCCTGCGTGACCTTCTGCAGGCCTCCCCGATCTTCAGTTCGGCGATAAATGGCTATTTTCGGCCATTTCCGGTTTTCCGGCGTAAGTAAATTTTTTACATTTTTTAGCATTCGATCCATAAGACGCACAAACATTTCCCCCTATTTTTTTGGGGGGAGTGCGTCTTATGGAGCAAAAGATACGATACTTTTTAATTGTCTCTCTAAGAGGGTAGTTCATATTAAAGCCATACAGGTAAAAATAGATAAGCAGCAATATTATAGTGTAGGATGCTAACCCCCCAGCCGTTGTACCTGTGTGGTACATGAGGCCCTTTATGGCCTCATGCATGAGGCCTTGTACCTATGTAATACATGTGGCATATGAGGCCCTGATAAACTATGTGGATTTTAGAAAAGACTCAAGATGCTTCCAGTAGATATGTAGGTGCAAGCTTTGGTGTAGTAGATATGTAGGTGCAAGCCCAGGTGAGGAATTGACATAGTTATGGAGCAGCCACTTTCAACATTTTGCTGTGTACATTTGCTGTACAGACACAGTACGGTGATGCTGTTACTGATCGGAGACTCAATATTGATCTTGGAGAGCATAATGGGATGGAAGAAGTGGTCTCTAAGGGATTTCTGTCCAGGCTCAAGTTGTTTCTTTAGTAGACCCAGTTTGGATATTACTCCCGGAGAGCCAAGTCAGATGTTGTGCCAAATATAGAATCATAGAATGATAGAGTTGGAAGGGGCTTTAGAGATCATTGAGTCCAACCCCCTAAGTGCAGGCAACAGCTACAGCTTCTGCTGGATATCCAGGCTTTGCATGAAAACCTCCAATGAGAATGAGCCTGCAAATGTATGAGGCAGACTGTTCCAGTGCTGGACAGCTCATACAGAGGGTGCAAAAATGGTGTAGTATTATGGTACAGGTTGACTACCCCTTATCCGGACATCCAAAATCCAGACTATTCTGAAATCTAGACATTTTGGGGGCTATGACGTTTTGTAAAAAACATTTTCCAGCACCTGGTTGGCATAGCGCAAGGCATGCTGGGGCACAAAATTATTAAAAATATTGTATAAAATTACCTTCAGGCTACGTGTATAAGGTGTATATGAGACATCAATGAATTTCGTGTTTAGATTTGGGTCCCATCCCCAAGATATCTCATTATATTTATGGAAATATTTCAAAATCCAGACAAATCCGAAATCCAGCCAAGTTCCTGTCCCAAGCAGTCCGGATAAGGGATACTCAACCTGTACTTCCATGTTGTGACTGTAATGTTTTGAAGCTACATATTCTGTGACTCAGTCCAGTTGCATGGAGTCTCCAAAATGTTACCAGTCAATCCACGCTATTGGGAATGTATATGAAGCTGCGTTGGTCAGGTCATTTCTGTCTGTACCAGTATTGTCTGCTCTGACTGATAGCAGCTCTCCAGAATCTCAAACAGAAGTCTTAGTACTGGAGACTGTTTTAACTAGAGAATCTAGGCACTGAACCTGTTAACCTTGTGCATGCAAAGCAGATGCTTTGGTACTGAGTGCTATGCCCTTCCCAAAGTTGTGAACTGTGCCATCCACACCAAAATGATAACCCACAGGCTGCCATTTGGAATAAGTAGCGTCCAACGTGGACCACTCAATCTCTGTTTGGCTTGTGATTTATGGGTATCAGAAATACTGCATTAGCATGCTTGGAATTGAAAAAACATTTATTTGGCAGCACCCCAAGTTTCTTGTTCTGCATCACTGGTTAAAAAAATGCTTAACACTCTGTTCTTCATTTCTGAAGATGTTCCTTATTTTTTAAAAAACTCTTTAGTATTGTGTCAGGATGTCCAAATACATGAAGTTATGAATAAATATGTATACATACCAAATAAACGTGATACGTATAAATGTGAGTGTCATTCTTGGATGCATCAACAGCATGTTTAGTTTGGGGAAGAGATGGCTAAGACGTGACATGATATGCCGGTGACTGGACAGGGGGAACATCTCTGTTAGTCCTGCTGGAGGAGCGAAGAGCATTTTCACTAGCCAGGTTCAATTCCTTCCCTTCTAATCTATAGGAAAGGCGGAGGAAGAGTGTGCCCATGTGATCACATCTCAGTGGAAACCCTTGGGCATATGTTTTTTGATTATAGACTCTCTAATGACTTATGTCATCAATACCTGACTTGGATTTCTGCTTCCAAGCCAAGATCAAACCTGGATTTACTAAGATCACTTTTGTCCCAGGGAGATCATGAACAAACACGCATAGTTGCAAAATATCTTTATTCTGTTTTTTTAACAGACTTAGAGATATTCAGGGCTAAAACCATAATTAAACTATGGAGCAGGTACTCAGTCTTGCAGATATGAACTGTAATGATGTATACCAGAGATTGTTTTATGTTCAGATGTTTATGTTCAGATGTTTTATTGTGATGCCAATAAAGGCTACTTAACTTGACTTGACTAATCCTGCTGGACCTCTCGGAGACATTCAACACCATTGACCATGGTGTCCTTCTGGAACGGTTGGCTGATTTGGGATTGGAGGCACTGCTTTGTGGTGGTTCCACTCCTTGGCCAACAAGTCCCAGATGGTGGTGCTAGGGGATAACTGTTTGGCACCTGGGTCTGTGACCTGTGGGGTGCAACAAGGCTCTATATTATCCCCCATGCTGTTTTAATATCTACATAAAACTGCTAGGAGAGGGCATCTGGGGATTTGGAGTTGGCTGTCACCAATATGTGGATGACACCCAGCTCTAGCTCTCCTTTCCTCCATCTTCGAGGGTGGTGGTTGAGGTCCTGAAGCGTTGCCTAGAGGCAGTTGGAACAGCTTGAAACTAAATCCGGACAAGACAGAGAACCTTTTGGTTTGGAAAGCTTCGATGCATCAACCTGCTCTGAATGGGGTTGCACTCCCTCTGCAGGAGCAGGTTCGCAGTTTGGGTGTCCTTTTGGATGAGCAGCTGTTCTTGGATTGACAAGTGACGGTTGTTGCCAGGGGAGCCTTTGCCCAGCTTCACCTGCTGTGCCATCTGCGACTGTATCTGTGCCGTTCTGACCAGGCCACAGGGGTCCATGCCCTGGTGACATCATGGTTAGACTACTGCAACATGCTCTACAAGGGGTTGCCCTTGAAGATACTCTGGAAACTGCAACTAGTACAGAATGTGGCCGCCTGAGTGCTTGCGGGAGCTCGATGGTTTGACTCCGTTGGACCATTGCTCCAGTGGCTACATTAGCTGCCAGTTCATTTCCCAATTCAAGGTGCTGGTTTTAACCTTTAAAGCCCTTAATGGTTTAAGGCCAGTGTATCTGAAGGACCACCGTTCCCCATATAAATGGGCTTGTCCCCTGAGATCCTCAGAGGAGGCCCTTCTTTGTGTGGCCCCCTTGACTGAAGCAAGTTGAGCAGCAGAGAGAGGATTGAGATCTGCATGGTGTTGAAATGTTAATATGCGCACACATTGGGGTAGGGGGGGGGAGTGTTTAACATTTTTGCATTTTTAATAGATCAGTAACTCTTTAGATATGTAATATCAACTGGCATTTGGAAGAGACTGCATTGTGTGCAGAAGTGAAATTCCAGTAACTCTTCAGAACTGGTTGCTGTTTTCTAATCAGGTCTGCATTTTATTAAACTGCCCTCCATTCAGCTTGTTAACAAGCTTTGTGCCTTAAATAAAGCTGTCACTGGAGTTGGATGACTGAATGGCTATTAGGAGTGCCTTTGCATAATGCCCTCCTCTCCACAAGAAAGCAGTAGTCTAAGGAGAGAATAGAGAAGGGAATTTACTGTCTGTCTCTAATGCAATTAAATGAATATGTAAACCTTAAAGGGTAACAAATGGTTACCAGCCAGAAGAATGAGGCAAGCTGCATTTTCCACCTTGAAGTCTTTGATTAGAGAGCCTATTCAAATGGATAACTACTTAAATTTAAATGTACAATTGCCTTTAGTACAAGCTGCAAAGTGATATACATAAATTTCTGATCAGTTTGTGAGCATTTGCATGGACCCTGTTGCATATGTTGCATTGTTATCCCAACTGTTTTGCTGGAAATTTTGTTGCCATAGTTATGTTTTCTTCCCTGCAGTAGCTTAAAATATCAGTGTGACACTGAGGAGGACTCTTGACTGGCAAGTGTAAAAATCACATTAACGTTCTGTTTCATGAGCCCTTGCCCCCTCCCATGTACACACGAGAGCGAGAGCGCCAGCCCTGTTATCCCATCCCATCTGGATGGTCAAGAAGTCATAATTTCTTGCACTTCATGTTGTGCATGGCAAGCTTTCTGTTAACTTATGTTGTCTCAAAGTACCTCTGTTGTCTCCGAAGTGCATCCTGTGGCAAGGAGTTCCACAGATTAATTACATACTGGTTAAAGATATATTTTCTTTTATCTGTTCTAACTCTCCCTCCACTCAATTCTAGTACCTGTCCCCTGGTTCTGGCATTGTGTGAGAGGGGAAAAGAACGTCCCTCTATCCACTCTCTCCATCCCATGCGTAATTTTTATACATCTCAATCATGCCCTGCCCTCAGGTGCCTTTTGTCTAGACTGAAGAGCCCCAAACGCTGTAACCTTTCCTCATAAGCGAGGTGCCCCAGCCCACTAATCACTTTGGTTACTCTTCTCTGTGACCAAAATGATTAGTGGGCTGGGGCACCTCCCTTATGAGGAAAGGCTACAGTTTCATTCTAAAGCTTTCATGGCCAGCTATCAATTGACAATGTTTAAGGAATACGGGAATTAAAGCCATGTAGTAAAAGAATCTTGAACTTTAATTGGAATAAAAATCACATTAAAATCCAAGGAACTGAGCCCAACGTTTCGTTCCAGCCCCGTGGAACCTCTTCATAGGAATCTTGAAAGATCATAGATGGTGCTGTCCTCAATTCATCATAGTAAATTTAAACCAAAAAACGCAGGGAAACCCCAGCGGTCTTCACTCTCCCTTTCTTTCCATGCTGGATAGTTCTGCTGTTACAGTGTCAGTGTCAGTTACAGTTCGTTCTACTGCTGCAGTGTCAGTTGCAGTATCTCCACTGTCAGTCACCTCGGATTCCATTCCCCCTCCCAAGTCTGATTTCCCATGTAGGACAGGCAACCAAATCCGATTCGTGAATGTCAAGTCTTGCTGACGATTCAACAGTGTTCCCATTCGTTTTTTACTTATTTCTAGAGCTTCCAGGTGGCGTAGTATTTTAAAATTGCTTTCCCTTTGCAGGCACACCGTTTTATCAAATTGGATCGTGTGCTTTTCTTTCAATGCATGTTCGGCAATTGAAGATTGATCCGGATGATTCAGCCTGAGAGATCGCTCGTGTTCCGCCACTCTTGTTTTTATAGCTCTACTCGTCATCCCGATGTAACATTTATGACATTCACAAGTTACACAATAAATCCCTGGGTTGGATAGTGCTGGACGTTTGTCTTTTGGGTTGCCTAGAACTTGTTGTAGTTTAGAAGTGGGTTTGAAGATTGTTTTTACGTTTCCCTGTTTTAATATTCGTGCAATTTTATCAGTTGTACCTTTAATAAAAGGCAGGCAAATCCAAATTTTTTCCTCTGTTGTCGTTTTTTCAATTTCGTTGTTTCCTCTGTTGTCGTTTTTTCAATTTCGTTGAGGCTAAGAGACTAGGGACAGTTCAGATAAACAACGAAATTGAAAAAACGACAACAGAGGAAAAAATTTGGATTTGCCTGCCTTTTATTAAAGGTACAACTGATAAAATTGCACGAATATTAAAACAGGGAAACGTAAAAACAATCTTCAAACCCACTTCTAAACTACAACAAGTTCTAGGCAACCCAAAAGACAAACGTCCAGCACTATCCAACCCAGGGATTTATTGTGTAACTTGTGAATGTCATAAATGTTACATCGGGATGACGAGTAGAGCTATAAAAACAAGAGTGGCGGAACACGAGCGATCTCTCAGGCTGAATCATCCGGATCAATCTTCAATTGCCGAACATGCATTGAAAGAAAAGCACACGATCCAATTTGATAAAACGGTGTGCCTGCAAAGGGAAAGCAATTTTAAAATACTACGCCACCTGGAAGCTCTAGAAATAAGTAAAAAACGAATGGGAACACTGTTGAATCGTCAGCAAGACTTGACATTCACGAATCGGATTTGGTTGCCTGTCCTACATGGGAAATCAGACTTGGGAGGGGGAATGGAATCCGAGGTGACTGACAGTGGAGATACTGCAACTGACACTGCAGCAGTAGAACGAACTGTAACTGACACTGACACTGTAACAGCAGAACTATCCAGCATGGAAAGAAAGGGAGAGTGAAGACCGCTGGGGTTTCCCTGCGTTTTTTGGTTTAAATTTACTATGATGAATTGAGGACAGCACCATCTATGATCTTTCAAGATTCCTATGAAGAGGTTCCACGGGGCTGGAACGAAACGTTGGGCTCAGTTCCTTGGATTTTAATGTGATTTTTATTCCAATTAAAGTTCAAGATTCTTTTACTACATGGCTTTAATTCCCGTATTCCTTAAACATTGTCAAAGGCTACAGTGTTTGAGAAGTTTTTTTCCTTCTCCCACAACACCAGAACTAGGGGACATCTGAACATCCTTTTGGGAGGTGGAGGTGGGGCTTGTTCAGAGTTGCAAAGGAATAACAGTGAATGATGAAGCAATTGCCTCTGATTTTGAAAACAAGAATCATCTGAATTATTGCTGCCATATGCTTGAAGTCTTCTGGTTATTTTTCACACCCACGTTTGCACGTGGTTGATTTCATGATTAACATGTTTTGGGATGGTCTGCTAGGGCCGCCTTGGTTTTATGGAATTTGATATATAAAGTACTGTACCGTAATTTTAAATTTTAGAAGGGGGGGACCTGAATGATAAGTAAAAGCAGTTTGGTAAACCAAGATATGCTTCCAGTTCAAACACTGTCCAATGTGAAAAGTAGAGAAAAGTGTATTGAGGCCATATTCAAATGAGTTTTCACAGTGGAATGCATTGAATTCTGGCAAATTTCTTTGGAAGCAAAGCAACAATTTAGTGCAGCTTATGCCTTGAAATTTGGGTATTTGAATTTGGCATCTAGAATTGGAACCAAACAATATCTGACACTCAGGGCCCAGTCCTATGTGTCTGCTGCACGACTGGGACTCATGTTCCAGCAGCGCAATGTGCTTTATTGACGGTGGTCACAAAAACCGACCACCAGTCAATGCAGCCGGGCTGCGCTGCAAGCGGTGAGCAGCTGCGGCCATGCATGAGCAGCTTCCAAAGAAGCACCAGCAAGACGGCATGGTGAGCGGGGTGGTGGGCAGAATGGGGTGGGGAGGGAACAGATCGAGGCGTGGAAGGGGGCAGTATCAGCAGCAGCAGCACCGCCAATATCCTATCCCCCTTCCCAGCCTCAATCCACCTTTCCCTGGTCCACTTGGTCTTGCGCCAGCAACATCGATGGTGCAGTTCCAGGTAGACCCATTGCAGCAGCTGAGGCTTACCCCTGGGCAAGGGAACACGTGTTACCCAGAGGGGACATCTGGACTGCACCCCACAGGTACAGTGGTACAGCTGCATCAATGTGTGTGTGTGTGTTAGATAGGACTGGGCTTCCTGTTTTAACAGGACAGCTGAGTCACCGTATATGTGATTTGACTCTTAAGTAGCTTCTGTGCATGGGTTCAATTGCAATAGTTTTTCCCAAAATTGTCATTGTTATAAATGCAACCAGGGGGCTACAGTTTGCAGCAGAAGGCTTGTATGGGGGGGGGGAGTTCTTTGAAAGTTTCTCTGCTAAGAATTGTGTCCCTCAGTTTTTTCCTCCCTCTGTGCAAGACAGGTGTATCACTTCCCCATGAGGTGAAAAGCTAAGATAGTGAAGGATAGGAAGGCCTGGCGGGATATGGTTCATGGGATCACGAAGGGTCGGACACGACTGAACAACAAAAAGGAATTTTTAGCAGAAAAATTACTAGAGGAGAAACTGGATTATGAAGCCCAACCCTTCCCTTCCCTTGCTGGAATTCTGCTGCGCATTGCAGCCTCCGCAGTTGCATTTTGTAAAAAAGAGGCAAAAAATATTGAAAAGCTACAGCTGAGTCACCGTATATGTGATTTGACTCTTAAGTAGCTTCTATGCATGGGTTCAATTGCAATTTTTTTATTTTTTGGATTTGCAAAAGTTCCTAATGGTTAATGGCTGCACCCCAGCAATGTGTGCATGTCAGATTTGAGTTTAGCACACTAGCAATTCCTTACCTCGAAGCCTTCTTTATTTTATATTCCCTTGAATTTAAAAAGACTTGGCAGCCTTACTGAATAGTAAAGCAAAACTGAAGGAAACTGGTCCCTGAGATAAGACAATGTTGACTACTGCCAATATACTGAGTCAGAGTTCATCTAACCAGGGACTGACACTAGCTCTCCAGTAGAGGTCTTCTCTTCGGCATTGCTGCATGATATTCTTTTTGAATGGAGATGAAACCTGAGGCCTTGTTCCTGCAAAGCATGTGTTGTACCACTGTTACAGACTCTCCCTAGAGTTTTCAACCTGATACTGAATTAAACATTCTTAAAGAAACATGGATTGATAAAATAGACCTGCTTCAGTTATATTTCTGTTGCCATTTTCATGGCTAATTACTTTTTGTTTTGTTTTTGCTATTGCAGTACTGTATTTCCAGCAAAACGTTTGAAAAATGACTTTTTAAAAAATGTGTTGTGTTTGAGAGACACAGAGGAGCAGGTGTGGTGCATACTTTGTGCTTGGCAAATACAAGGAGACTCTGTTTGTCTAAAATATTTAACTTCTTACAAGTTTCTCTGGATTATATTTCAAGGATTTAAAGGGCTTTGAAAAGCTGCCTGATTGAATTACTTTTTGGATCAATTGTACAACTCCACAGCTGGCGTAATGCGTTGGAGCCAAGGCTGTTACATTGACACCCACCAGTAGTCCTTGCCTGGTACTTAAATTAGGAAAGAGAATTCTTTGTCCCTATTGATTGTCAATGGGTGTTATGTCATTGTACATGTTCTATATTGTGGAATGTGGTTTAGCAAAAATAAACTTTGCTTGGATGGAACAGCAGTACACACTGTGTATTTTAACACTCGAGTGGCATAGAATGTCCATATATATGATCAGTTCTGATGTTATCTCCTATCTCTTCTCTGCTAGACTAAACACAATATTTTTCATATTATATACTTTAGGAAGTGGGCCAGTTTCCTACTGTCTGTCTTCAGCTTGATAAAAGTGACAGCTTCTCTGCACCACATACAAATATCTCTAAGCAGCCTTTATTTCCACCACAGCCCCCCATAAAACTTAGCATTTGCCCTTCCTGCTTTTTCTTTGCAACAGAAATCTCCGTACAATATAAGATGGGCCTGCTGGGGGAACATGGTATGATTTTGCCGTTGAGACTTTTTGGCTTGGAAACCATTCCTTACTGCCTTTTTCACAGGAGCCTGTGGTGCAGTGATCGTTGTCAACCTCTAAAACTGAGGAGGAGGGAGATGTATGGCAGAGACTATATAGAGAAGGGCCATCACCTGAGAGAGATTCATAGCTAGTGTCAATTTCATTTAGCTGTTGACATCAACGTGTCAGTTTGTATTAGCCGGAGAGACTTGGATCCATAGAAGTGGAAGAAGTCTGCTCATATAATGGGGCTTTCCTGCCCACTGTTGCCCTTTATGCTTCCCTGAAAGCTGAGGCAGTTCTGATGTCGGCACATGACATCATGCAATTGGCAGACTGAGTGCAGCACCTACTGGCTAGTGACTGGCACCCACCTCTCTGCCCTCGCTTTCAAATTGGAAATAACTGGGAATGGTAGATTGCACGCATCATCCTAGACTGGGAAAGCCAGACAGAAGCCACCTTCGGTCTGGCTTTCCCAGTCGAGGATGATGCCTGTGATCTACCATTCCCAGTTATTTCCAATTTGAAAGCGAGGGCAGAGAGGTGGGTGCCACTTGGAGGCAACCTGTTTCCCAGTAGGTTAGAGAACTCTGAAAACCAGGGACTCTCTTAAAACAAAACCATAGTAGAACATGACTATGGGAGACATGGCAACCTGCTCCCTCCTGGGTGAACTGATTTCACCCAGGTGAAACCATATAAAGGTAAGATGTTTAAGAGGTGGTACAACATAACAATAAGGCAAACATGGCTGCTGTCTTCAACTGACCCTGGAGCCACTTCAGGTTGTATTGCAGAAGCCTCTGAAATGCTAGAAAGATCCAAACAGCACTGTGGGTAATTAACATGAGAAGTGTACTGCTACTGCTGTCACCTTCTTCCTGGTAAATCCATCAGTGGTAAACCACTGCAGATAATCAGATGAATTGGTTGTAGATACACTATTAATATAATACTTCACATTTGTACAGCATAGTGATGTTTGAATGTGCAAAGCTCTTCACGTGTATTGACTTGAGGTGATGATCCTTAATGATGTAATCTAAATATTATTCTCATATAGTAGCTGCGGGACTGTGGCCAAGAGAGAGTGGCTTACCTAAAACTACCTAGTGAGTTTCATGACCGAGGTAAGACTCAAATTTGGAAGTCCTGAATCACAAGTGCTACTTGTATCACAGCAGAGGAATTCTGGCTCAAGTAATGATGGGTGCTTCCCCTGATAATGTTCCCCCTCAAGGAAGAAGTGAACAAAAGATCCTCCGAGACTCTTATTTCGCAACCTGGAAAGATGCATCAGCAACGTCTTTAGGCTCTGCTTACTACTAATCATATCCATACTGTGTAGATTATTAATGACCAATATTAATATATTCTGGCATACTGCTGCAATTCCTGAATTTTGATATTTGTTTTGATCTTTCTAAATTGCCTAGAGCTTTGAGTTGGCAGAAAATGAATTCAATAAATCTACAGTAATGTAATCTGATTTTAAGATCCACTGACAAGACACAGGAATGACAAACCTTCCTACTGATGATAGGTCCACACTGTTCCTCACAGACTTGGAACATTGCTGCAGAGTACCAGCAAGGAAATTTACCAGGAGTAACAGAAATGGGAAAACAAAGTGATTTCCATTTCCTTTTCCTGTCCCAAACATATGGGAGCCAGATTATCTGAAGGCGTTCGTAATTTGCAATAGAAGAACACACTGATGCAAAATAATATTTGATTCTAATAAGCATTTGTTCTGGTTTAGGAATAGAAAATTCAATTGGAGTCCTTATGCTACTTCCTTTTGGGCTAACATGACATTTTCTGCAGGTGGTTATTCTATATGATTTCACTCCTTCCCTCAATCTACCAGTAATTATTTTATATCAGTCTGTACAGTAAAGGTTATACAGGATAGAACTAAATCGGCCAGTGGTGTACTGGAGGCGTATATGGAAGAAGCGACAACAGAACCACCTTCTCAAGCATTCAGCCAAGAGATGCAGGAAGACACATCCCTATATTATTTTTATTAACAGTATTTATATACCGTTTTTCAGCAACAAGTTCACAAAGCGGTTTACAGACAAAATCTGTATGTTTTCTATAGAACACAGTTACACCATATTCTGCTCTCATCTACTTACTCGGCAGTTGAACCAACTAACAAATGGAATGTCTGACGCTTTTGATTTCTCTTCTGCGTTCTGCTGTGAAGAGACTTCCACGATATAGGAATGACTTATGCTGAGAAAAACACTTTCTTGAAGTTGTGGGTTGCCTTCAACCAAATGATATGAAGACTGCTTCTGATATTAAAGAACTACAGTAAAGAGGCATTTTCATTCCCATACATTACCGCCTTGAATGGTTCCGAAGGCGAGGGGGCGGGGCCGCTTCGTGCTCCGGTGTAACGGAGGGTCATAGCCTCGGCGGAACTTAGAGCTCCGCCCCCCCTACAGTGACGCTAGTGATTCTGGGTGGTTGGTTAGCATGGCAATATGGTGGCAAAGACCTACTTACTGATTATCTTGATAGGGTTGAGATTACTTAACACAAGGAGGCTGGTTTGGGTGGTGTCCCTACAGTATAGTGACTATAGCGTGCTCTGGTCCTGGAACTTTGACTCCCAAATTCCTTGTCTATAAAATGTTCCTTGGAACTTTGACTGCTTAGGATGCAATTAAAAACAAACAACTTGAATAGCAGCCGTGGTTTGAACAGGTTGCAATTGAATTGGGACCACAGTGTTGGTGGAGACAAATTTAACCCTTCCTGCCTCCTCTCTCTCTCTCTCTCTCTGTCATATGTTTCCAATTAAAATCTTCTTCCCTGAATCTTTTTGCCCAGTGAGGGGGGAGCATACACATGCTATACAGGTATTTATATGTTTTCCCCATGGGTCAAGTAGCAGCTTGGAGGGAGACAATTTTCATTGGGGAAAATGGTGTGGGGGGAAAACAAAGGTCAACCCCTTTCCCAAAGCCATATTTACAATCTAAATCCTCTGTTCACAGCTGCTATTCAGTTAAAAGCAAAAACCATGGTAGATCACTCCCAGCTACAGTACTTTGGCTCCGAAGCACAAAACCATTAGGAATAACCTTTGCACTACCTGCAGTTCCCAGCCAGGACCCCAGGTGGCATAGCTGCCAGTGTCTCTGGTGTGGTGGTCTCCAGGGAGTAGTGTAAAGATGCAAGTGCCACTAAGATGCCTTATATAGTGCAATCATAATGTTTACTCAGAAAGTTAGTCCAACTGAATTCAATGGGACTTACTCCCCAATAAGCATGCATAGGATTGCAGCTTTAGTGTTGCAATGGCTCAGAATATAAGCAGACCTAACACCTATGACACTACTTATGTATATACAGAGAGGATGCATTTCTGTAAAAGCCTACATTAAAAACTAAACACTGCAATAAAAGGCTTACAGTCTAAAACATTGGAGAAATAGGGGGAAAGGGTGTGGCACAGTAAGCATAGGGAGAATAAAAAATGAAGTGGAGGGGAAGGTGTTCAAGGAGGAAACCCCTAAGGGAGGAGTGATGATGTGCCTTCAGCCAGGGCTATTCAGAGGAGTTTTATCAGGGGGTACAAAGTTTCTTTTGGGCCCCTTCCCTACATATGAATTTGGCTCCAGGGCCCCCCTTTTTTGCTCCAGGGCACCCTTTTTGACCCATTTTTTGCCCTGGGCCCTGGTACAAATTACCCCCTTAACCCGCCTCTCAGAGGCCCCGCCTTCAGCCCTTGCTTAATGTTGGTGGCGAAGGGTGTTGTTCGTATGCGAGGTGGCAGAGCAGTTGAGAAGAACCCTGCAAAGAGGAAGGAAAAAGAAGTTGAAGACCTATTTGTAAGAACGAGTAGGGGTGGAATTGAAAGCATGAAATGGAAAAGAGGATGAAGTGGAATGAGGGAATATAAGCATGATAAAACAAAGAGAAGTAATTTAAAATAGATACAGTATGAAAAAGAAACTGATGATGAGCAGCAAATAGAACTATAGAAGAAAGGGGGCAATTATGAACATTTTGATATACTGTTTATTTTTCAAATTTTTATCACATCACTTGTGACCTTGGTGTTTTTAAAGTGTAAGTATGGATTAAGACCTGGAGACCTGATCTGTAACATCCACACAGCCTCAAACATCTGTTCACCATGTACATATGTTACAGTTTTATGGGTACATGTAGAACATTTTGCTCACACCCATTATAATGTAATCTGTGAAGCAGCTCTAAGAGGCAGCCTTTTCCTATCCTAGGAAGATCATACTGTTAAACAAGAAACCTCACATAAGTTTGTCCAGGCCCTTAAAACTGCAGCTGTCTGACTTCAGAGCGCTTAGTTTTCTGGAGGTAGGTTTTTTTTATAGGTTTCTGGAGCGAGATGTATTTTACGCATCTGCTACAGCAAATCCTGCATTTGGTAGCAAGTCCCTTGTGCATAGATGCTGCTGTAATTATAAAGTCACAGTCATTCCTGGAAGGGAGGCAGCTCCAATCCATACAAGAGTCGCAGTCCTTTGACAGTAAAGGAGGGATTAGACATCTCTGATTAGAGACCCCTTTCAGGCACTCCTATGACACTTGGCTACAACAGAGCTTAGTGAAGGTATAAAAGGCCACCTTCTTTGCTAACCTCACCCTCTCCAACACACACTCCAGCTGGTAAGCTAAAGTGGTGATGTGTAGTCACAGCTGTAAGCAATTAGCTAAAGTAAAGATCTTTCCCCCCCACTCTCCTCCTTTCCTCCCATTTCTTGACACCAACCCTCTGCAACTTTTGAAAGGAATAGAACAAAATGCCTAGCAACTCAAGAGTAAGATTAAAGTGTTCAAGCTGAGCCTACAAGCAAGTCAGGGTATAAACAATTTTGCAAAGGTCTTTTAAACAGAGAAAAAGCCCTCAACATTGGCTTAAGGTGTCAAGTGTATCTCATTCTTACTGCCGATGTAGGGTTGCCAGATTTCAGCTTGGGTCTCATACTGGTAACGAAAGTGTGACTGTTCCTACACCAGTCCCTTCATCTATTCTCCTCCCCCACCAGTTGTAGCACCCAGAAGAACTTGAGGTTTTTTCAACCAAAGCAGGCACTGTATATTTGTCATTTGTTTTGCTACGCTTCTTGTTGAAAAGCAGTGTGTGAATATTTTAAATAAAATATGCTGAGCTCCGTGAGGAGGAGAAGAGTTCAAATATTGTTGGTTGACTGACCTTTGGTGGGCGAACAAATTTGGGGTTGGTATGAACTCTGCACCTCCGTATCTCCACGAAGATAAGCAAGCATGTCTCCCTCTGTCAGCAACATGACCAGGCATGTCTTCCCTTTCCTTTATTTATTTATATTTATTTATTTATTTATTTATTTACAGTGTTTTTATCCCGCCTTTCTCCCCGAAGGGACCCAAGGCGGCTTACAACAAAAAAGAAAATACGATACAAAAAATACAATACAAAAAATAATCACATTTTAAAACAGTAAAAAAAATTAATGAAAATTAATAAAACCAATATCTAAAAATCAATTAAAAAGATCATAGCACAATTAAAACAGCAGCATAAAAACAGCAGCACACCCACCTATACCAGCGAGATGTTAAAAAAGGCAGGGGCTCAGAAGGCTTCTTTGAACAAGAAGGTTTTTAGGCCTCGCCGGAAAGTGTCCAAAGAGGGAGCAGTTCGTAAGTCAAAGGGGAGGGAATTCCATAAGGTTGGTGCCACTACTGAGAAGGCCCTGTTTCTGGCCGCCACCCCTCGCACCTCCCTGGGCGACGGCACCCACAAAAGGGCCTTCTTTGATGATCTAAGGAGACGAGCCGGACTGTATAGAAGTAGGCGGTCTCTCAAATATCCTGGCCCCAAGCCGTATAGGGCTTTAAAGGTCAAAACCAGCACTTTGAATTGGGCCCGGAAATGAATTGGCAGCCAGTGCAGCTGTCGGAGGAGCGGCCTGATGGAGTCGAACCGCCTACCTCCAGTGACCACACGGGCCGCCGCATTCTGCACTAATTGCAGTTTCCGAACCGTCTTCAAGGGCAGCCCCACGTAGAGCGTGTTACAATAATCTAGTTGAGACGTCACCGTGGCATGGATCACCGTGGTCAGGTCTGCACGATCCACAGTGCACTGCACTTTAGCCACAGCTCTTTTATGAAGAGACATTGGGTCCCACATACAAAGAGGCAAGTACACGTTCCCAGACCTGGAGCTGCTGGGAAAACCCAGATTGCTGTCCTGCCATGGCTCAAAGAGATGAGTTGTTCCCCAGTGGCTTGGGCAACCACAGTTCTGGTTACCATGGTGATGGGGATGTTCTCCTGTGTTTCCATAGGCTCTCCATCCAGAAGTTTGGGGATGGGAGAGTACATGCATAACCTGGGAAGGAGTTTAAAAGAGAGAAGTGGTGGCTGCCCAGGCAAAGAGGTTTGAAGAATACAGATAAGGATCCCCTGAGGAGGATGGGAACTCTCTAATTGCTCAATGCCTTAGTTTTGGTGTTGTGCCTTTCTAGCCACCAATACCAGGCAAGCACAAATTCCTATAGCTCTGGCATGGCAGACCCTCCACCATTAGGATCTTGGCTTTCTTAAGAGTTGTGTAGAAAACAGAATGTTGGCAGCTGCACCTGCTGAAATGTCTTCACCTATACAAACATTAAAGGTCCAGGAACATTCAAGCTGAAAGGTTGGCCACCCTTGCCCTATGCCGATGTTATAGTCTGCATGGAGAACCAGTATGTGGAGTGGGGAATGGGAACATGCCAGCCATCTAGCCTTGCCCCCTGGACACACCCTATGTGCAGTGCTTATCTAATGAGGCAAGTGCTAAATGTGGTGACACCAGAGGACATGACTAGCCTGCATGTTGCAGGTTGTGTGACTAGAGAACATGGTCTTGATATGTACCTCATGCAGTTGTCCGCAGAAGAGTCTGGCGTAGTGGGGAGAGCTGCTGCCTTCAAAGCCCGAAGACCGGTGAACTTGATAAGTTCGAGACACGCCGCCGGCAAAAAGCTGTGAAAGCCTCCAGGAGGAGAGATAAGAGCTTTCAGCTGCATCGGTCGAGTGTGGGAGGTGCCAGCCAGCAGAAAAAAGTCAGACTGTAAAAGGATACCACCTGGAAAGTAGCTGTTTATGAGAGATTGGACATTTATATATAATGTAAAAAACCCCAAGGGGGGTTAGGACAGCCTGCCCATGTACACCGCCTTGGTGTACAGAGTCAGAGGAGAAATCCAATGACCAAGAAAGGCGGTATATAAATACTGTATATTATTATTATTATTATTATTATTATTATTATTATTATTATTATTATTACTTGGTCATTTGTCTGAAAAGGGTTACAGACTTTGATGGTACTGTTTTGTTTTTTAAAGTGTAACCTGCTTTGTGGATCTATTTTTTGGTGAAAACACAGAATTAAAAAAAAATTAATAAATAAGTTGACCTTCTCTGAGAGGGGCAATTTTAATGTATATGTGTTTTAATGTTGTAAGCCGCCTTGAGTGCCCTCGCTAGGAGAAAGGCGGGATATAAATTCTTTAAATAAATAAATAAATAAATAAATAATACAGGGTTTAGATTCCTTAGCTAAGAACAAGAAAAGCCCTGTTATATCAAGCCAATGGCTGAATAGTTCAGCATCCTGTTTCCGAAAGTGGCTCACTGGCTCCTTCTGGGAAGCTCACAAGCAGGAGAGAATGGCACACTTCTCTCCCACCATTGCTCCCCTGCAACTTGTATTCAGAGGCATACCTTGAAGTACCACACAGCCATCATGACTGGTCGTCATTGATAGACCTGTCCTCTATTAATTTGTTCAGTTCCCTTGTAAAGCCATCCAAGCTATTGGCCATCTCCACATCCTGTGGTAACAAATTCCACGCACCCCATCACTCCTTGGCAAATAGACGGGGAAGACATGGAAGCAGTTCACGATCTTGGGATCCAAGATCACTGCTGAAAGTGACTGCAGCTATAAAATTAAGACGACAGCTCCTTGGGAGGAATGCTATGGCAAACATAGGCAGCATAATAAAAAGCAGAGATATCACCCTTTGGACAACAGTCTCTATAATCAAAGCGATGGTGTTCCCAGTAGCAACGTATGGCTGTGAGAGCTGGACCATAAGGAAGGCTGAGCACTGAAGAATAGATGGCTTTCGAATTGTGGTGCTGGAGAAGACGAGAGTCCCTTGGACTGCAAGGAGATAAAACCAGTCAATCCTAAAGAAAATAAACCCTGACTGTTCCCTGGAAGGCTGAAGGCTGGATACTGAGACTGAAGCTCAAATACTTTGGCCACCAAATGAGAAGGGAGCACTTACTGGAGAAGACCCTGATGCTGGGGAAGATTGAAGGTAAAAGAAGAAGGGGGTGACAACGGATGAGATGGTTAGATAGTGTTATTGAGACAACGAGCATGAAATTGAGCACACTTCAGAGGACGGTGGAAGACAGAGGGGCCTGACAGTGACGTGTTCTACTGGGTAGTAAAGAGTCGGACTCGACTGTGTGACTGAACAACAATTGTGCACTGTTTGTAAAAGTACCTCCTTTTGCCCTTTCTAAATTTCGCCAGTCAATTTCATCGGATGACTCCTGGTTCTAGTATTCCTCATAAGGAATAGGCCTCTGATAATTTTGGTTGTCATCTTTTGCACTTTTTCCAGCTCTTCACAACTGTTGCACGCTGGATCGTTTTCATTGAGCTACCTTCCACAAGATCTCGTCCGTCCTTGTTCATCACCGACAGTTCAGTCCCCATCAGCATCTATGCACATTTGGGATTTTTTTTGACCCAGTGTGTATCACTCTACACTTGCTGACATTAAACCACGTTTCCCATTTGTTTTCCCATTCACCCAGTTTGCGGAGGTCCTTTTGGAGCTCTTCACAGTCGGTTTGATTTTTACCACCAGTAGTAGTTTAGTTTCATCTGCATAGTTGGCCACTTGTTTGTTTACCCCCAACTCTTAAATCATTTATGAATAAGTTAAAAGGCACTAGTCTCAGGAGTGCGGGTGGCACCACTTCTTACTTCCCTCCACTATGAAAATTTCCCATGTGTTCTAACTCTCTGCTTCCTGTTCTTTAACCAGTTACCACTTAGTAAAATGACCCGTTTTCTTATTCGGAGACTGCTAAATTTACTCAAGAGTCTTTGGTGAGGAATTTTGTCAAAAGCTTTTTAAAAGTCCAAGTATACTGTGTCAATTGGATTGCCTTTATCTACAAGCCTGTTGACACTCTGAAGGAACTCTAGAAGGTTAGTGAGACAGGACTTAACCTTTGCAGAAACAGTGTTGATTCTCCTTATTGTTCTATGTGCTTAATAGTTTTAAGAACAGATAATAGTCTGACTGGCTTGTAATTTCCCAGCTCTCCCCCCCCCCCAAAAAAAATCCCTTTTTAAATTTTGAAGTTATAATGCAAGGGTGGCCAACCTTCCACCATTTGTGCCTTCGCGTTCTTAAGAGTAGTGTAGAAGACAGAATCTTGGCAGCTGCAATTGCTGAAATGCCCTCACCTAAACAGCCATTAAAGGGCAAGGAGCATTCATGTTGAAGGGTTGGCCACCCCTGTCTACTTTCCGGTTCTCTGACACAGAAAACTGCTTGTATTCAATGGGGCTTACTCCCAGGAAAGTGTGTATAGGATTTTAGCCTTAAGCACTCTGGGATGGATGCCATTTGGACCCAGTGATTGTTAATTTTTAATTTGTCAATTCACTCTACATCCTCATCCCTTGTCACTTCTATTTGACTCGGTTCTTCAGACTCCCTCCCTGCAAAGGACAGTTCAGGTGCAGGTATCTTCCCTACATTTTATGTAGTGAAAACAATTGCAGAGAACTCAGTCAACTTATCTGCGATCTCCGTATCCTCTCGAACATTCCCTTTTATTCCCTTGCTATCTGCCCCTCCACCACCCTGGGAGGTTTCCTGCTTTTAATGTACTTAAATAAGTTTTTATCGTTTGCCTTGAAGGTAGGTTTAGCCCTGCAACTCTTCGTATTTTTTTTTCCACATCCCTTATTTCTAGCTTATGTTTCTTTTGCCATAGTTTGTATTCTTTTTTGTTCTCCTCATTTAGGCATTTCTGAAGGAAACTTTTTTGCCTTTTGTGGTCTCATTGATTACACTTATAAGTAGGCTTACCAGATCTCCAACCTGGACAGAGTGCTAGACCTTTAGGAGAAGGAATGTGGGCAGGTGCAGCTTGTTAAACCTTAGAGCACAATCCTAGGCATGTCTACTCAGAAGCAAGTCCCATTGTGTAAACATGCCTAAGATTGTGCTCCAGGACTTAACAAGCTGCACCTGCCTACATTTCTTCTCCTAAAGGTCTAGCACTCTGTCCCGGTTGGAGATCTGGTAAGCCTACTTATAAGCCATGATGGCACCATGGTGGTGGTATGCATTCTAATTGAGCTTGTGTTATTGTGGCTTTCAATAAGTTCCATGCACTCTGGAGAGATTTGACCCTCTTTACTGTCCCTTTCAATTTCCTTTTTACTAGTTTCCTCATAGCCATTGCAGCTATTTTTTTAGATAAGCCATAACAGTGGCAAAAGCTCTTCCAATGCTGTCAATGGGGAAGTGCCATTTTCCCCCACCCCAGAATCATGTTTTGTTCTTTTCAGAGGGCATTCTGGGCCAAAATGACCACCACTGCTGCTGCCATCACCACAAAACTGACAGTGGTGGCAAAAAAAGAGGAAGCTGATGAAAAGTTGTGCTTTTCCCTTTTTGCTCCTGCAAAATACAAAAACAAAATAGGAGCTGAAAGTCATTCTTTCAGAATGTTTAGCTAAGCCCTGCAGATTCAAAGCTGCTGTCGTTTCTCTGTCACATCCGTAGATTATGAAGCCCAGCCCGTCCCTTCCTTGGCCTTAACCTTGCAGGCAAATTGCCCATTCAGGAGAACAGCTCCTTTAGTTCTTAGGTCCCATACAGGAAATGTCAACTGGTCACCCCGACTCTTAGGAAGCAATCACATCACAAAGGCTGGTCAGTCATCCAACAGCCATATTGGCTCTTTTTATCTGATAAAAGGTTATTTTGAATATAACTGCAGTAGTTTTTTTTTCCTTTTATTCTACATTTTCAAAGGCTGCTACAAGAACACATTATCTGGTTTGTCTCTGAAATTATGTTGATGGAATAATATCCATGGTAGCAGTAACCATAGGGAGCATTCACAATGTGTCTTTCCCCTCTTCCTTTTTCGATTTTAACTGTTTACTTTCTGGACAAGAATGGCAGACTTTGCAAGTATTTTTTTGTGGGCACTGCAACAATGCAAACAGCCAAGAATGTCTGCTATGCTCCTTAAGTTGTCCGTGGTCATCACCTCACATTCCCCATTCCTTCAGGGGTACTGGAATGCATCAGCACTACACTACAGGACTGCAGAATGGCTGGGAGAGAAAAATGCAACACTTCTTAATATTTTTATTTGATTTTTTTAAATTTTATTTATTTATTTATTTAAAGAATTTGTATCCCGCCTTTCTGCCGGCAAGGGCACTCAAGGCGGCTTACAGCATTAAAATAACATACATTAAAATAATTAACAGATAATTAAAACAATTAAAACAAGTACCCCCAGTGGGTCACCTATATTTACATTTGTTAAAAGCCATTTGTTAAGTTAAAAGTTAAAAGTCAGCCCGCCATGTCAGACATCAAATGCTAGTCTAAATAAAAATGTCTTAAGGCCCCGCCGAAAGGTCTCTGACAGTGACTTTTTTCAATGTGGTATCCTAACGAATGGTTTATGTGACCAACTATTGAAAGCTGTGCCCCTTTAAACTATGCTCCTGTTACCAGCCTATCAGCTGACACTCAGCTCAGAGGAGAGGGGTCATAGCTCAGTGGGAGAGCACGTGCCTTGCATGCAGAGTGTCCCAAGTTCAATCCCTGACATCTCCAACTAAAAAAAATCACTGGTTGTAGAGTTGGGAAAGACTCTAGTCCGAGATAGGTAGAAGAAAATATTTGGAAAAGCACCTGCTCTAGGCATTCCTATACATGTTCCAGGCATTCCTATAACCTTGCCCTCATTGCCGATCCATAGCTAATAAATATGCCCTTTACATAAGAACATAAGAGGAGCCCTGCTGGATCAGGCCAAAAGCCCATCTAGTCCAGCTTCCTGTATGACACAGTGGCCCCACCAGATGCCCCAGGGAGCACAAGACAACAAGATAACCTGTTTCCCGTTGTCACTCCCTTGCACCTGGCACAGGGAAAACCCACTTCTAAAACCAGGAGGTTGCTTATGGCTTGTAACCTGTGATGGTCTTTTCCTCCATGAATCTGTCCAAACCCTTTTTAAAGGCATCTAGGCCAGGTGCCATCACCACATCCTGTGGCAAGGAGTTCCATAGGTGAATTACACGCTGGGTAATCTGGCCCTTTCTTCTCTAGATCCATACTGAACAATACTTAGCGGGATCCACAAATCTTGATTTGGCTTCTTGCCCAGCAATTATTTATTGTTGACACTGATCTCATCCCACTGTGTCATTTCCATGCTGGGCTTTGGAGAAGGCAGCAGCAGCAGCAGCAGCACCTCATTGCTGTATTCTGCAAAAAACAAACAAACAAAAAAAAAACCACGAGAAGAGGAAGATTAGGGAGAGCTCACCCCTCTCTCCTTCCTCTGTATAAGTGTGGGTTTCTCTCCCACGCAATGGGTTTTTTGCAGGAGGCAGAAGAAGCGGTGGGACAGTTGCTGTTGCATCTGTTCAAGCCCAGTGTGATAGGGAGAAAGTCCTCTTTTCCTCCTCTAATTACTCAAGAGAAAAGAGGATGGGTGTTTTCAGGAAGAGTAAGTGGGGGGGGCTTCCCCACCAAGCAGCTGATTGACAGGAGTTGGGCTTTTTAAAAACGGGGCATATGCCTACACATACCTGCTGGTTGGGTGGAACAATGTGCATACACCACCTGTTTTTATGTGCAGTTTCCCATCTAGCTGGGGATGTGTGTATAGAAGCCTGTCTCTGCACACATATGGCCTCTGATTGTCCTTAGCTGTTCTTGGTGTCCTGAAATTGATAGCTTTAAGGCCGACACACACCGCACGAGCTCGAGCGAATGTAGGTGCCTGGCCGCTTGCTGAACTCGTCTCCACAAGTGTCTTCCAACGAATAGTCCCTCCTGTTGTCCCACCTTCTTAGAAAGCGCAGTGGTGATTGGCTAAGCACAAGTGCGGTCTGATACACGAGAGAAGAGAGAGAGGGGCAGGAAGGAGAGAAAACTAACAAAACAATTTGTGCCGGGAATAGAATTCATCTTGCTAACTTTTGTGAGAAGGAGAAATGGATCCAAGAGAAATCGAAGACTCAAGTGAGTTCTGATTGATTGACAACCCCTTTCATCCCGCCCTCTCATCTGATTGGTGGCTGCAGTAGCTCCGCATACCTGCCCCCTCAAAACATGGGCAACCAACTTTCTGCATGCGCCGGAACTCGGGAGAGCGCAGCTCTCCCGTGTTCAGTTGCTCTCTTCCGGAATGGTGACCGCACAGCTCCGTGCGCATCTGGGATGCGCCGGAAATTGTGCAGTGTGGGTCGGCCTTAAGCTGCAAGAGGGAAAATTTCAGTTGAATATCGGGGGGAAAAAATCTTAACAGTAAGACTTTACAATTATAGAAACTTATTACTGTGGGAAGTGTTCTCCCTCACTAGAGGTCTTCAGGCAGAGGCTTGATAGGTATTTTTGGGAGATGCTCTAGAGGAGATTTTCCTGATTCAGGCAGAGAGTTAGACAAGACAGCCTTGAAGATCCCTTCCAACCCTGGGATTCTATGAAAGGAAGACTATTAGGCATGGTGTTCCTTTCCTTCATGGCTTTTTACACAGAAGGCATATATAATGCAGAAATTCTTTCTTAAGAAATTCTTTCTGCAGAAATTCTGCTTAACCCCTTTTGCCCCGAGGCCATATTTCCCCAGAACTTCCAAATGCCATTTTTTGTCACATGTTTAAGGTACCTGAGGTGCTCAAAACAAAGTGGATTCAAAAGCCAGGGCCCTGGCCATGAAAAAAAAAAGTCAAAGTTTCATTTCTAATTTCAGTGGGGAGGGGGTACCCTTCAACCAATTCCTGTACCTCATTTTCCCTAAAAACAGTGATCTTTGCTCTTCTGGGGGGGGGCAGTGGGGTGACCCTAGAACTCTGAAAATTGTTTTAAAAAATAGTTTCACCTGTCTAATTTCCACCCAAAAAATCCAGAAAAATTGGGGGAAGCCCTTTTTTTAAAACTATTTTCTTTTAGGCGGTGCTCAAAGTACTCATTGGGGCAAAATTTAATCATCATCGTATTGGCTTTTCTATATTGAAAACTCATGGGTTTGAACCTTAAAATTACAGGACAGTCAGCTATCTGAGAATAATGCTAAGATGCAGAACAACTCTTTTTTTCTCTTCACATGTGGAACGGTTACATTTTTTTTGTCAAGGCTGCAGGCCTGCTATATTAAATTTGTGTTCCACACTTTGATGTGTAGGAATTGCATCCTCTAAATTCACATTTTCAAAAGCCAGAATTTTTAAGAGCAGAAAATGTGAAAACAAGAATATATATATATATATTTTCCCCAGAAAGGCACAGGTGGTGATGGTCCCTAGTACAAAGGATATTGTAATTTATATATAAGATTCCTAACCTATCACAAACATTTAAATGTGAATGTTTGCAGAGGAGTTGTTCTTTTCGATTACTGGAATTACATTTGTGTTTTAATAAAGAAAATTGGACTGCACACACATTTTCCTCCAGCTACTTGGAGTGGGGAGGAATAACACCGAGGAAGGCTGTTTCCTTCATGTTCTGATTGTGTGCTTTTTGGAAATTTATATGGTTGGCTACCTGTTTGTGCTTTATTTATTTATTTGATTTATATCCAAGTCTGTCCCATGAGCACAGAACAGCTTCCAGCAGATTTCCAAACAATAATTTTGTCCCCAAGGAGCTGTTGAAACAGAATACTTCCATATGGTTAGAGAGAACACATAGCAGCACCCTTTCTTAACAATATGATCCCTAGTTTGGATCAGGGCATCTTACAGCATGTCTATGCACCAGTAAGTCCCATCGTGTTCAATGGGGCTTCCTCTCAGGAAAGCGTGCATAGGATTGCGGCCTTACAGCCCAATCCTAACCAATGTTCCAGCACTGAAGCAGCCTCAATACAGCCCTGAGGCAAGGGAACAAATGCTCCCATACCTTGGGGAGGCCTGTGTGACACCACAGAATGCAGCGCACACTCCATTGGCATGGCTGCATCAGGTTTGGAAAGTTGTTTAGGATTGTGCTGTTAGTCTAATCCAGCAAGATTTTTTTTTCTTCATGTTGCTAATTTCTGTACGGGTAAATGCATCTCAGGGTTATAGAGGAGTACCTTTTAGTGGTTGAGGCTGGTCCAAAGGCTTTTGGACAAAAATGGATCTGGTCACTGTTACACATGCCTTGGTAACATCTGGATTCAACTACTGTAATGGGGGCTGACCTGTCCATAAGGCTGACTGTCATCTCAGGTAGCAGATTGACAGGGGCTCTTCCTCCTCCCACTCCCTGAATCGCACAAGGAAGAAAGGGGTGGAGAGGTGAGTGGTGGGCTAGAGCATTAGAGGTGTTCTAGTGGCCCACCACTCTCTTCCCCTTGGCACTTCTGCTCTGTCCTCCTCTTCCTTTTTCAATCCAGTGAGTAGGGGAGCAGAACCTGGCACATCACTAGGTAAGGGGGAAGCAGCATTTGGCATGTTACTTCAGGTGGCAGTAGGTCTTGGGCCAGTCCTGATGGGAATATAAATATTGTAAGTAAAATCCTAGAAAGGTAGCAGAAAGCCCATGGGTACAATGTCACGTTTAAACAAGCAAGTAGGCACAGAAGAACCGTAGGGATTTCTTATAGGCTGATGAGATTTCCCTGTAGAAAATGATGGTGTGAATTTACCTTTTCTTCCACTTTTGTATGCAGAGCAATTATCCTCTATCTGCAGTAGATGTGGAATCATGTGAATGGGCAGCCCAATCCTGTGTAAGATACGGCACCCAGCCTAAAGGGCCGTATCCTATCGAGTTCCTGGACTGCTGTAAGGCAGCCCGGGAGCAACTCGGGAGAAGGGGAGATCATCCCCTTCCTCCGGTGTAGTTCTTGAATGTACGCGAGCTCTGGAGCTCACGTATATTCACGCCGGCCGGGTCAGGCCTGGAGAGGGCTTTGGATATGGTGGATCTCGCCGCCGACATCCCCATCCACTCCAGGCCTGGGGGCGGCCAATGGCCACCCTACCTGCCCGCCTGGTCTGCCCTGCCCCTGCCCCGACCGGGGTAGGCCTTACCTGCTCCGGTGGGCACAGGGCTGGAGGAAGGGCCGCCGACCGCTGCGCCAGCGTCCCTTACTTGCCTGATGTCGCCAAAGTGCTTTACAGCACTTTCACGGCACTTTCCCCCAGGGGACCATGCGCTCCCCTGGGGCTTCTTTACACAGGATTGTCCCATCAGTTGGAAACGGCTGAAAATCATAAAGCTCCTTCAATGTTCACTTCATTTCTCCTTTGTTTTTCAGGGGGAAAAAAAGGAGAACTTAAAAAAACAACACCAGGGGTCACATAGTATTCTTAGCAGGGCATATTTACTTTTCTGATAGGGGACACAGCCCATGAAGTATAATACATGAATATTTAACAGTCTGTCTTCAGATGCTAACATCTCTCCATCTCTGGATCTTCCAACCATTGTTTTAATAAGCATTTTTTTTTGTCTGCAAGAATGCTATAAATATTAATATTTCATGAAAAGGAACTTTTATGTCAGCATACACCAGATGGCAGCCTATGATGCTTAACTAACCCTTTTAAAAACATTTCCATCGGCACAGGAGGGAGATATATGGATTTGAACTGTGCAATTCCTTTTTTTCATGGAAAGTCATTTCTGTGTTGGATTTAGTGGCCTGTTATGTGTGTCATTGTTTAGCTTTTGCTAATGGAACATTTAAGCATTAATTTGGGGTAGGATTTTAAGAATGGTGATAAAGCACATAGAATCCTATAGTAGCATCTGCTACTAGGGAAGGTTCTTTCACCCACCACCCTACAATAAGTGAACTTTTCGGTCTGGTGACTGCCTGCGGTGTCCTTTTTTTGCTGGATAACTGCCAAGAGTGGTTAGTTGATATTTCTCCAGTGGGAAAAATTGGTTGGAGACAGGTAGGAATCTCTATGTGCATCAGAATGAGAGATCCTTCATTTTTGGGAAAGGCTGCCTAACCAAGGGGAAAGTGCTGGTATAAAGTAGGAGAGTGTGTGTAAAGAAACAGTCCATTTGCAGTTTTCAACAGAGAGAGGAGGCAGAGGGGACTGTGAGTAGGCCAAAGGCACCTTAGATCCAGACCAAACGTGTAGTACATCCATGGGAAATCGTATCTGTGAGTGTCAACCCACATGGAATTTGCAACCACACATTCACTCCAATCCAGGGATTTATCTGTGGAAAAGGCTATTCTAAATTACTCTGGGGCAGTCATTGTCCTTCAGCAGTCTTCCTGTGTCTGCCTGTATCCCAGCAGCACTTGCCCGCCATTGGGGCAAGAATTTCCCTCTGAGGGCGGAAAGCCTGCAATTGATGTGGCAGGGATGGTGGCGCAGCAGTAGTCACATGCTTTTTGTCTACTGTGTTTACTGTGCCAGCGTGGACTAGACCAGTGTTTCCCTAACTGGGAGGCACGGCTCCCAGGGCAGCCGCAGAAACCAGCCAGGGGAGCCGTGGAGTGCCACAGAATCCTCTCGGAAAACAGTGCAATGCCAATTGACAGGCATCAACATAATGTAATGGGGAGCCACGGCCAATGGACTCCAATGGTCAAGGGAGCCGCAAGTCGAAAAAGTTTGGGAAACACTGCACTAGGCGTTCAGATTGCAATTCTTTGAGATTATGTGGACTTGTACGCTCAGGATTGCAGCATGACATCTGGTTTCCTTCCCCCCCCCCCGCACTCCCCACTGCACAGAGCATGCACAGAGGATTGGACTGCTTGCCCTGGCTACTCCTTGGCTACTCCACTCCAAGCAGGTGGGCATAGGTTCATGCTGGATGCTCACTCATGTATATGTCCAACATCCCTTCACACCCAAGCTTAGAAAAGCTGACAGATTTCAATTCAAAAAATAACATTTTTAATATAATCAGAATGTAAAAAGAGAATAAATTGACTCCATAACATGCTGGATGAACATATTGATTCACTGTCAGCATCCTCCTTCATTGCATTGCTTTTGTCTGTGCCCCATGGCTACAGTACAGCATTCACATGCTGCCCGGGAGGGTTTCCTCCATCATGACTCGATCAAAAGATTCACAGAACAAAAGATCAAGTAAATGCTGTTTTCGCTTCTCTCTCACTCTCACTCTCTCACTTTGTTGCATGCAAGGGGAAGGAGATGGTTGCCTTTAAAAGCCTGCAAAAACAAGGAGAGGATGAGCTCTGGTAAAGATGCTGTCTTGGCACCTTGGAGCATTGAAAACCCACAGATATTCAACAACCATGTGAGTTTCCAATCAAACCCCATGTGGTTGACTCCAAATTTACAGATTAAGAAGTGAAAAAGATACTTGGGTGATCACACTTCTGGATAAGGAAACCCACGTGGGTTTTACATCCAGACGTGCGCTACATGTTAGTGTTGCAGGACCACTCTCTGGGAATCTGGTGTTGAGAAGGAGGTCTGCTTCTTCCTTCTCGTGCCTTGTAGGGGTGCCTGCCTCCACTTATGCTCCACTTCAGTGGTTCTCAAACGTTTTAGCACCGGGATCCACTTTTTAAAATGACACCTACCTTTACGAGACTTTTTAAAAAAAGGTGATCTAGAATAATATATTTATTTACAGGCAATATTTTATTTATATATTTGCAAAATGAGGCAGCCCTAATGAATATTTTATTTATTTATTTTAAAAAATTATACCCCGCCTTTATCCTATGCCGAAGGCAAATGCCCAAGGTGGCTTACAACAGAAATTAAAATACATAATTTAAAATAATACATAAAATAAGTTTAAACAATACATAACCGTACATAAACTAAATTTAAAAAAAATAAAATCCACGGGGGGCGCGACAGTATGGAGCAGAGAAGCAGCATGGCAGAGCATCTTGAGACACAGGATGCAGACCACAACCCATCACCCAAACGCTAGACAAAACAAAAACGTTTTGAGCCCTCACCGAAAAGTCATGAGGGTGGTTCTCGAATCCCCTGGCAGGGAGTTCCACGGTTGTGGCGCCACAGCAGAAAAGGCTTGCCCACGTGTTGCCACTCCCCTAACCTGCGATAGAGGTGGCACTCACAGGAGAGCCCCCTCAGATGACCTAAGAGAGCGGGCCGGAATGTATGGGAGAAGGCGGTCCTTCAGATATCCTGGAACCAAACCGTGAAGGGCTTTAAAGGTCATTACCAGCACCTTGAATTGGGCCCGGAAACGAATGGGCAGCCAGTGCAGCCGCTGAAGGAGCGGTTCAATAGTTCGCCTAGCTCCAGTGACCACCCGGGCCTCTGCATTCTGCACTAATTGCAGCTTCCGAACCGTCTTCAAGGGCAGCCCCACGTAGAGCGTGTAACAGTAATCCAGTCTTGAAGTCACTAAGGCGTGGACCACCGTGGTCAGGTCCGGTCGACTCAAGTACTGCCGCAGCTGGCGCACCAGCCGAAGCTGGGCAAATGCACCCCTGGCCACAGATGCTACCTGGCTTTCCAGGGAGAGCTGTGAATCCAGACGTACTCCCAAGCTGCGCACTCGTTCCTGCAGGGGGAGTGCAACCCCATTGAGAACGGGCAGGTGACTCAGTACCTGCATCGAATCTTTCCTGACCAGTAGGACCTCTGTCTTTTCTGGATTCAATCTCAACCTATTAGCCTTCATTCAGACCTCTACCGCCTCCGGACAGCGCTCCAGGACTTCCACAGCCTCCCTGGAGCGAGATGGCAAGCAAGATTGGAATAGCCTCAAGGCTTGAGGGGCTTAGTTATGTGACTCAGCCTTGACCTACCCCCACTACCTGTCACTGACCAGAGAGGGAGAACTAGAAGCATAGTTCTCCCTCTCTGGCCAAACACCAGAAAAAAGAAACTCAAACATTTATTTCCCTATATTTACACAAGCTTGCAAACTGCAGGAGCTCAGCTCTTTGAAGGGCAATTAGCAAGCTATCTGATTTTTGAATAGCCTCAGGGCTTGAGGCAATTACTTATCTACTTGTATATTTGTAAATAAAACAAATTTTGCAAGAATTCCATAAGTCTCCAGTGCTCCCTCAGCCAAAAGAAATCAAGCTTGAGTAATGCTATCCCTGGAACTTCTTATTGCTTGGTGTAAAGCATGTTGGCGATGACTCATGAGTAGGCGGTGCCCGCGGGAAGGCCTGCGCCATCCCACCGCTTCTGGAGCCAGCTATCAGCACTGGGAAGTGTGTGAGTATGCCACTGGCGGGCGTGGGGCTGGGGGAGGGCATGGAGGGATGTAACGGGGCCTGGGAGGGCGGGGTGTGTGGATCGGGCCCGGGAGGAGGCAGGGGTGGATTGAGCCCAGGAGGGAGGAGGGATCGGCGTTGCCCGTTATGTTCCCTCCCAGGCCAGTCTCGCTTACATGGGGCTTCTCAGGTCTGCACCAGTAAAATATTTGACAGAAATCAGAAATAATAGAGGACCGAAACTGAAACGCTCATCAACACAATGATTAAAATGTTAGCTATTGAACTTAAAATATAAAATATATCCTTTAAAAAGCTGATGGTGTGCCTTGAGAATTTTTAGCGCCTTGTCATTGTGCTGTGAGATGAAAAAGGTTGAAAATTGCTGTGTTAGAGGATGGCCAAGTGGTTCAGGAAAGAATTATGCTGCTGAGGCTCCCGTGCTGCTAAAGGTAACAAGAAAAAACACCCTAATTGGGTAATGTACTCCTGTACATAAATAATGTGTGATCAGGGCAGATGTTATTAAGACCCGCCTCCCTGAATAAGCCCTGCAGGACTACCTAATTCATGTGCATGCATCCTGAGATGTTTTATTAGTTATAAGAAAGGCCGGTATTGTGCTCAATACATCTTCAGAGCTGATTAATCAGCACTGAGTAGTAATGTATTTGCTCAAGCAAACATTCCATTCCTTAGCTGTATTTGTCCCCTCACATATCAGCATAAAAAGCATCAAGACCAAATTGTCACAGTCTGAGTCATTGTAAATGAAATTGCTAGTTATAGAAATCAACAATTCTAAAGAAAATCAATGAGGTTTTCTGATAAGCCAGCAGCCTAATATTTTAATTGTTCAGTTATTGCTGTAGTAATTAACTTGTAGTAAAACTCTCACAGCATGTAAAAAGAGCAAAGTAACTGGTAGAGAGGATACATCTTAAAAGAAACTAATTAAGGTGCACAATGACGGCGGGGGGGGGGGAAGCCACTCCAACTGCACCATAAAAGGAAAGAATTAATTAAATAACCTGTTGAGAGAATGCAACAAAGTAAAGTGGTTTTAGTGGCTTTTATAACTTCAGTCTTGCTTCACAAATTAACATTACTTAAGCTCCACATGGACGAAAAACATTGGGGCATTTTTTGGGGGTATCTGGGGAGTCTTACTTGAGCTGATATGGTATTTAGTTTCTGAAGCTGATATTGGGGAAGTTTCAAACTGAACAATAGTGGCATAGTGTATTTGCGTATTTTCGAAAACCATTTTTTGCAGCAAATGAAATTTTAGTACAAGTATAGTTGAGAGCAGTGTGAGCTTTAGGAAAAAAACAGGTGGACTCTTCCTAGCTGAGCTGACTGAAGTGAACTTCATAATGCAGGAACACACTTTATTGTGAGTAAAAAAAGGTAAAGGTATCCCTTGACAATTAAGTCCAGTCGTGTCCGACTCTAGGGAGTGGTGCTCATCTCCGTTTCAAAGCCGAAGAGCCAGCGCTGTCCGAAGACGTTTCCATGGTCATGTGGCCGGCATGACTCAACACTGAGGCGCATGGAACGCTGTTACCGTCCCGCTGATGCGGTACCTATTAATCTACTTGCAATTTCTTGCTTTCGAACTGCTAGGTTGGCAGGAGCTGTAACACGGATTCGAACTGCCGACCTTTCGATCGACAGCTCATGGTTCAGTGTATACACTATCAAACAAGGGCTGAGGAGACTCTGAATCAATTCCCTGCTCAGCCATGGAACTCATTGGATGAGCTTGGGCAAGCCACTATCTGTCTAACCTACTTCCCAGGGATGTTGATAAAAAAGGGGGGGGGGTAATGCATGCCAACCTGAACACCTTGCAGAAATGGCAACCTATTGGAATACAGTATTTAAGTCTATAATCCAAAGAACACTTTTCACCTATATAGGATTTCCTTGGTTTTTTTCCCCCCTTGGTAGTAATTTCATCGAATGGAGTTTGGTGTGGGTGTGTGGCTTGTCCAGTGGCCTGAGTGAATTTTGTGAACTCCTTTTTGCAAAAAGGCTGCTCAGAAGTTATATTGCAAACCATGTCTTGACACATTTATTTTTTATCTAGGAGCGAGACCCAAAACTTGGAAGCCAGAACAATTTTCAGCTTCCAAGTTTTTAACAATGGCGGAAAAAAACCCCAGAACTGACCTGCCATCAGTTAATAGTATAAATTAGATGTTGCAATATAAACAGGCATAGTGAAGAACCTCATATCATACAACATAGCATATTGTGATATGAAATGACAAATACATTCACTATTGCTTTACATTTTCTTGTATCCCAGCTGTTGCAGTGCACTTTTTTATGATATTCACTAATAAAAATTAATACTTCAACACACAGACTAATGTACCTAGGAGTCGGCTTACCAAATTTTCCCGGTTCTAAACCGGCACCCCGCCCAATTAATAAAATAAAATAAAATAAGATAAATTTTCTGGACGCAAAGCACCCAGCTGCTGCCCAAAGGGCGCCCGAATTTTCTGTTTATTTATTTTTTCCTGGGCGTGAACCTTTTTAATATTTATTTATTTATAATGAAATAATTAGTTAACTAACTTACCTGTCCCATTGCCGCCATTCTGCCGCTGCCGCCTTCGCCTGCAGCTGCGGCTGCCGCTATCTAATTGTCTTCATTTTCTTTTTGTTGTTGACGGCAGCGGCAGCGGTAGCTGCCGCCCCTCTGGGGCCTGGCCGGCTGCACCCGAACCAGCCAGGACTCCTTCCTCATGTGCCCTCACGAGAATTGGGCGCCACCATCTCGGATTTCGCGAGATCCAAGATGGCGGCGCTGGGGGGAAAGTGCATTTTCGCACTTTGGAAGCGGTGGCGGCGGCAGCGGAGGCCTAACAAGCCCTGGAAAGACCAGGAACGGAGCCTTGAACCCGGGATGGCCCCAGGCATTCCGGGAGGGATGGTAAGCCTACCTGAGAGACTATGAAATGTCATTTGTCCATGTTTACTGACAGCCTTTATGTGGATTTTCAAACCAGCACACAAGAAAATCACTGTGCTTCTTTCTTCATGCTATGCACAAGCTACATATCCATCAACCATCCACCATGATGGCAAATGTCACTAAACAAAGAATTTGGCACTCTGATTCACTGCTGGAGATGAGCAGTTGAGATGCAGTTGCTGGTGTTCATGTTTTACTATCACAACAACTTGAAAAAAGACTAGGTGCCATGTTCAGTGTTCCCTCTTAAGATTCAGTGCTGCTGTGTAGGGCCCTTCCATGTTGTGCAGTGCCACAGCTGTGTTTTTGCAGCCGTCAGCACTGACATCATCACTGACTTCTGGGTAGACCAAGCCCCGAGGTGTGTGGAGCTCAGTTGAGAGGTGCATGGCCATGCATCTTAGGGGGAACGGTGGCCATGATGACATTACTAGGTGCTGTGGTGACCTGGTGCCCCGGATTTGTCTAGTCTTGTAAGCATGGGATTTGCTATGCAGCCTTTTGGATATGGATCTGCAACTGCAATTCAGAGTTCTGCAGGACTTGAATGTGTACATGGAGATCTTGTGTAAGCAGCGCTTGCTGTTCAGTGTTCGAAAATGTGATGCTCCACGTGTGAATATCCATTCTGCACATGGTGCATTAAAAAGGAGCATTGAAAAGGATTTGGTATCTCCTGCTTACACAGAGCTCACCTGTGTATGTTGGAGACATTAGATCTGGACAATTACCCTTAATCCATAGAAGCTAGTTGGTATGGTACTGTTAGTTTCCATGGAGCCTAGATCACCCATGTTTTCTTTTTGCTTAAAAAATATCCCCTGTATTTTGCATTGCAGAAGGGAGTTTTTTTGGCAATGTTCTGCAAGTAGTTATGTAATTGTGAAAATGCCAAGTCTGTGTTCAATTTAAACTTTTACTTTGCTGCGGTGATATTAAACAAGTAAGAGCAGCTGGATTTCCAATATTACACTCTCAACCATGCATTTTATGGAGGAACCGTAAAACGCCATACTGAATTTTAGAATATTAGCCACTAATTTGAAATGAATTCAGCATTCAAGGCAAACAGACCTCCCCAGGTCCCTTCTCCCCATCATTGAATTTGAGTTTTTGTCAAAGGGTACTCTTAGCTCATGTTGATAAGACGTATAAAGTCTGAAACTATTGGTCTTTAATGTGGTGCTGATAGGCGTGGGAATAGATAGCAGATGTTGTTACTTAGTCTCACAGTTTGTTGTCTGTACATTTTATTTCCTGTATCCTTTTTTTTTTTTAATTGTTGAAGTGGATTGTATTTATAAGAATGACTTAATGTATTCCCCTGCTAACTGGGCAAGAGGCACATTTTCAATTGCTGCTCCTCTTATATTTAGCGGGGGGGGGGAGTAACTGCCCCCCTTTCACCCCAGCACAATGTCTTTTCTGGTGGCTGTTGCTGGTGGTGGTCTGCATCTTTTTAAGATTGTGAGCCCTTTTTGGACAGGGAGCTATTTAATCATTTGATTTTGTCTGTAAACCGCTTTGAACTTTTTGTTGAAAAGTGGTATATAAATACTGTTAACAACAACAACAACAGCAACACCTGTTTAATTTGTCTAATGGAGTCCCTTGAGAGATCAGGTTTACAGTGAAATCCTGTCAACTTTTAGGCCGGCGGAGCAATCGCTCTACTGGTCTAAGTTGTCGCAAACGTGTCGGAAAGCACATTTGCACCACCCAGGGAATATGTGGCGGCAGCGGAGAGGCCTGCATCGCTCCACCAGCGCCATGGGACAGAGAGGTAAGTGCCTGCGGAGGGCAGAATGGGATGTTTCGGGGGGTGGATGGGATTGGTCGGCTGGGCCCGGGAAGGGGGAGGGATCGGTGGCGGCCTCCTCTGCCATATCCTATCCCCCTTCCCGGGCCTGTTGGATGTTACACAGGCCTCTTGAATGTGCGCCAGCAAAATATCTGGTGCACATTTGAGTAGACCCATTGGAATGGCTGAGGCTCTAATTGGGGTAAAGGGATGAGCATCCCTTTACCCCGAGGAGGCTTCTGACTCCACCAGTGCAGGCCCTGTCCTGTGCAGGATGCGGCCAGTGCCTTATTTGCACTGCTGCGTCCTGCTAGACAGAATTGGGCTGCCCATGTCTGTTTCTCTTCTGTAGAGATGGTGGCCTTAGAACAAATCAAGACCACCACCACCCTCTCAATACACTTTTCCGCATGGCTAATATGGACTAGACTTGGCTTAGATGGATTCAGCCAAAGTGCTGTGTTAGAAGTGCTCTGCTAGATCAGACCAAGAGTCCATCTGGTCGAGCACTCTGCTTCTCACAGAGGGCAGTTCATTGCTTCTTGGAAACCTGAAAGCAAGGCATGAAGGAATAGCCTCCCTTGGATGTTGCGGCTGCCCTCCAGCGGTGGTATGTCCCAGAATGCCACCCGATGCTGCCTCGGGTCTGCCGTACAATTTTTTTTTTGTTTGTTTGTTTAAAGCAGCCTCTAACCTCACTCCTTGTGAAGTTTCCTCAGTTCTGGTTTTATTAAAAGAGACTGTGAATGAAGGAGCTCCCTCATTAATACAGTGTCTGTAAATCAAACTGGAAGTCCTGTGTTTGAAGAAACCATGCTTGGAGCAAGGTCAGGAGGCAGGTAATCTACTTTGTACTTGCTTTTAGTGGGCAGAAAGTGGATCAGTGTGAGTTGCATCCATGGCAGGCTGGAGGGATGTGGCGGCAGCAGCGGACTCGGGGTGCAGGGCAATCCCGACTCTGCCACCCTCTAACCCCTCTGCAATCTGCCAGTGATGCAACCCGCATCACCTCGCCTAATGGGTGGGCCGTCCCTGCTGCCCTCCCCCCAACTATTATTCATAGGTATCTGCCTATGAACTTTGAGATTCCATATAGCTATCATGAGTAATTGCTATTGATCGATCTTAAGCTTCAAGTATTTGGCTAGTCGTCTTCTCTGTTCTGACAAGTAGATAGTGTACTCTACCTACTCTCCAACCCTGAGACTGTGGATTCTGATAGCGTCACAGCAAAGATAATTTTTGATACTGATATGTTGTGTTCACTTCTACTCCTTGCTGTTTTGCATATCAAATTTCCCCAGTGTTCTAGTAAGAGCGCTAAAAGAAACTAGCTGCATTGAAGTAAGTGTGCTTTAGCAGTCTGGACATTTCAGAAGGAATGTCCTCAAGGGCTTCTTTTTTTTCTTCTTTTTTTAAACACCACCTTACTCTTGTAAGTGTACTTGTTCAGCTTGTTCAGCTAGTGGAAGCCCAGCATTGTTCCAGAAACCTCTTATGCCTCAAGACATCCCTGTGCCAATGTCAATAGAAAGTAAACTATTTAAATATACAGTTAATTTTTTTTTATTAGACTGTGGACCTCCATGCAAAGCTGCTGCTTAACGGTGGAACGCTTGCAGGATTCAGGCAAACAATACTGCTTAAGAATGTGTAGCATTAACATAGGAAGCAGCTTTATGAGTCCAATTATTGGTTCATTTTAGCTCAGTATTGTCTACATTGTGTATAGTAGCTCTCCAGGATTTCAAGCAAGGGTTTTTCCCAGCCCTATCTGAAGATGCTAGGGATTGAACCTTGAGATCTTCTGCAAGTAAATCATGTGCTTCACCACTGAGCTGCAACCTCTTCTTGCTTAATATTGCTTATTAAAGAACCTACCATGAACTCACACTGAACTGTGGTGTGTTTCTGCTTCTATAGGCAAATCATACGCTGTTTGCATCTCAGCCTATTGAAGATCATATTGCGCACTATGCTTTGGCTCAGGGAACGTTAGTACAGTACTGAGAAAGTGAAGAAGATGCTATTCAGTGGAGGGGAGAGTTAGAAGTTGCATCTCAGTGTGAGAGACATTTTGCATATATCTTTTTACACTAGCCTGACGTTTTTGCATTTACGTCCCATCTCCCTTGTTTTTCTTTACCCAGCGTGTAATTCATCTGTGGAACTCCTTGCCACAGGATGTGGTGATGGCACCTGGCCTAGATGCCTTTAAAAGGGGTTTGGACAGATTCATGGAGGAAAAGACCATCACAGGTTACAAGCCATAAGCAACCTCCTGGTTTTGGAAGTGGGTTTTCTCTGTGCCAGGTGCAGGGGAGTGGCAGCAGGAAACAGGTTATCTTGTTGTCTTGTGCTCCCTGAGGTATCTGGTGGGGCCACTGTGTGATACAGGAAGCTGGACTAGATGGGCTTTTGGCCTGATCCAGCAGGGCTCTTCTTATGTTCTTATGTTTCCACTAAGAGGAAGACACATGCAAGGGCATATCTTGATTTGTCTACATTTGATGGTTGAAAGGCCACTGAAAAACATAAACTTTGAGGATTCACCAAACTAAGACTTCAACAAACATGAAAGAATCTTGGGTTGTGGGGTCATTTGCGTGTATAATCCTTGTGCCAATAGCTGTAGCCAGAGCACACTTTGCTTGGAATATTCTACAGCACAGGAAGAACTAGCAGACTGTGCCACTTGTTCACCCAGCAGTCAGTAAAACCTGAAACCACTATTACATTCATATAATACAAGCTATAATTTGATACATCAAATTAGTTTGACGTATGCACAGTCCTGGGGCTCTGGATTTGAGAAGCATCAGCAGTGATGTTTGAGAGCATAGAGAGCATGAAATGGTATAGGCACGACAAAGATTTCATAACATAAGAACAGCCCTGCTGTGACAGTCTAACAGTGGCCACAGTCAGATGCCTCTGAGAGCTTGAACTCTTGCCATCCAGCAACTAATGAGTGGCATTCTGCCTTTGAATGAAAATGTTCCGTGTAGCCATTGTAGACAGTCTAATGGCCTGTGGTGGTAGGGTTACAAACAGTTGATTTCTAAAGCATGGTGAAACTAGAACAGGCACAGACAGGTAGAACTTGGAAGGTTTGGGGGTGAAGTCAGGACAGAACTTATGGCGGGAGCCAACCGTTGGTTGGTTATTGGTAGGCTTACCATATCCAAAGGGGGACAGGGTGCCTACACCTTTAACCATTGTAAAAAGAGGGAATTTGGACAGGTGCAGCTTGTTGCACCCTTCCATTATGAGCTGCACCTGCCCAAATTCCCTCTTTTTACAATAATTAAAGGTGTAGGCACCCTGTCCCCCTTTGGATATGGTAAGCCTAGTTATTGGCTTTCTGACCCTAGTACTAGTTACCTAATTTCAGAATATAATTTAACTGGTTGTCTTCTCCCCCCCCCCCCCCCAGCTAATTCTTCATGCTGAGAAACTGGCAAGTGTGACTTGCATTAGGGTTAGTATCAAATGTTCATCCTGTCTGCCTATTGAGCATAGAGAGGAGGCCTCATTCTGGTCCAGTGTGCTAGTGACAGCCAGGAGATTTTCATTGGAATAAGCATATTTATACTGTCTGTGTAATACCAGAAGCCCAATGCTTGAGACCTTGAAAAAAATATTCAATATATAATAGCAATGCCGGGAATGTATAGCTGGTTTCAACAACTGATGAGTTTTGAGTAGGGAAAAAGAATTCAGTAACCTATTGTAAGTCAAAGCTAGGGGAAAAGCCTGATTTGAAATAGAAAACAAAACTCAAAAGTAGAAAAAGGAAGGACCAGAGAAAATACCTGAAATGTAACTGAAGAGTTAAACAAAATGTGTCCACTTTCCATGCTGCTGAGAAACTCGTGTGTGTGTGTGTGTGTGTGTGTGTGTGTGTGTGTGTGTGTGTGTGTGTGTGTGTGTTGCTGTTGGAATGGGCTGTGAGCCAATAGAAAGAAAACATTTCCCCAACACCTAATGGGGAAAAAAATGCAATGTAGCCCTCTTAAATGAACTGCTAAACTAAAGGAATGGAACTGTTTGAAAAGAATACATTTTCTGTACACCCAGGCTATACATGTAACAGATTTTGACTGTACTTGACCTTTATAGTGTGTAGGCAGATAAAGATGCTAAAGAAACTCCAGTAGGGTACTGAGTGCCAAAGATGGATATTCACGTTTTTCGTCAACATTAAAGTGATTCTGTTTTGATGGAGGGGGGGAACCATTGTACAATGTATCATTTCCCCATAACAATAGTGGACTTGCACCCCCTTCTACCTTCTCCCCCTTCTACCTTCTCCCCCTTTCCTTTCTACAATCACAACCAATCAGTGACAATCCCAGCCTAAAAAAATGCATTTTCATTCTAGTGATTTTGATTATACCCACCGAACACATTTATTGCCATTTAAATACTTTTTTAAAAAAGAAAAGAAGGAAAAAGTGATCTTTATACTGTTGCTAAGGAAAAATAAGTATTTATTCATGAGGGCGTTTTTAGCATTTGCAGCTGATAGCAGTGTGGAGAAGTGGTATGGAGAGAGGAATAAGAACTGGTGCTGTTCATGGCTGTGAATTCATAGCCTGAGCTATGAATCGGGACTTCACTGGTTTGAATCTCACCACTGCCAGGAACTCACTAAATGGATTTAAGCAAGCCATCCCCTCCCCAGCTTCAATATGAGGGTAATAATTGGCGCAGTGGGTTAAACCGCTGAACCATGAGCTGTCATAAGAACATAAGAACATAAAAAGAGCCCTGCTGGATCAGGCCAAAAGCCCATCTAGTCCAGCTTCCTGTATCACACAGTGGCCCCACCAGATGCCTCAGGGAGCACAAGACAACAAGATAACCTGTTTCCCGTTGACACTCCCTTGCACCTGGCACAGAGAAAACCCACTTCTAAAACCAGGAGGTTGCTTATGGCTTGTAACCTGTGATGGTCTTTTCCTCCATGAATCTGTCCAAACCCCTTTTAAAGGCATCTAGGCCAGGTGCCATCACCACATCCTGTGGCAAGGAGTTCCACAGATGAATTACACGCTGGGTAAAGAAATATTTTCTTTTGTCTGTTCTAACTCTCCCTCCACTCAATTTTAGTGCATGTCCCCTGGTTCTGGTGTTGTGCGAGAGGGAGAAGAATTTCCCTCTATCCACTCTCTCCATCCCATGCATAATTTTATACGTCTCAATCATGTCCCCCCTCAGGCACCTTTTCGGCAGTTCGAATCCGCGACGGGGTGAGCGCTCGTTGCTTGGCCAGCTCCTGCCAACCTAGCAGTTCCAAAGCATGTTAATGCGAGTAGATAAATAGGTACCGCTTGCGGGAAGGTAAACAGCGCTCCGTGTTCCAGCTGCATGCTACGCACTGCGGCAAGGAGAGTCATGCCGGCCACATGACCACGGAGGCGTCTTTGGACAACGCTGGCTCTTCGGCTTTGAAATGGGGATGAGCACCACACCCTAGAGTCGGACACGACTGGACTTAATTGTTAGGGGTCACCTTTACCTTTACCTAATACATGTGGAGTATTTTTTTGAACACCTGAAAGTGCTATATATTCCTATAAGTATAAGTATATTTTTTTGGGGGGGGGAACATGATGCTTCTTTCTGGTTATGTACAGTACTTGCACACTGTGTTCTGAGGAAACGTGGAGTTCTTCAGAAGGTTATCAGAGGTTCGTGGTGGGTAAGATCAGTGTGGCCGAGCAGCTTTCCTTTAAAGACAGCTTGTTCAGTTCATCCCCTTGCCATGTAAAGATGCAATGCAGCATTTGTCGAGCCTAAATTATGAGCAAGGCTCTGTTGGCTCAAGTGGAGCAGTCATGAAGTCCAACAGTCCTGACTAGTTCCTCACATGATTGCATTTGTGACCTTGAACATGCTCTGGATTCATATGAAATGTGCTGGGATTCTGCGGAGATAGAGGAATTCCTCCACTAGTGAGACAATGTGGAAAGTTGGAAAATAACAGGTAGGAATATATTTATGACATTGTGAACCTGCGTGTAGGAAGATTTGTTTTTTAACCAGCTCACTTATCACAGGTGGGTGCTTCCTGCTTTGACATATTTCTGTTAATCCTTACCCTTTCCACTGGCTGAACAGGTATTCTCGCATGGCTATTGCCCAAAACCACACTTGAAATCTTAGCTCTTTCTCCAGTACATAAGAAAAGCCCTGCTCAGTCATACCTAAGGTCCACCAAATTCAGCATCCTTTGTTCCACAGTGGCCAACCAGATGCTTCTGGAAAGTCTGAAGCAATAATCCTCTCCCAACAAACTGGTATTCAGATGTATACTGCCTCTGAATCTGGAGGTAACATATAGCCATAATGACTAAGAGCCAGACTTGTCCTCCCTGAAATATAGTCTAAACCCCATTTGATGACATCTTAGCAAGTGACCACCCTCTTATTTAATGAGTTTATTCAAGAGCCTTTGTGAGAGACTTCGTCAGAGCATTTGGCTAAGTTCAGATATACAGTGTCTACTGGACCACCCCTATCCACATGTTTGGTGACACCTTCAGATAACTCAAGAAGGGTTAGTGAGGCAGGGCTTTCTATTGCAAAAGCTATACTAATTCTTCTTCAGCATTCCTACAAAGGCTAGTGCAGTTTAATATGATGAACGAACCGTTCTTATTTTTTAAATGGATTTTGCTAGCTGCTTGAGTTGCTTTTGGAGAGAGAGAAGCCAGATCAAAAATATATATATATATTTTAATTCACTCTCTATTACAGACGCTTGGCCAAACACATTATTGCTTTAGAAATGGAACATAGACATACACACGTTATTCATACACATTGTTGCCAGAGATATGTCATATCTTCTTTACTCTTTTCTGCTAACAGTAGGTGTGGCTCTCTTTGCGTTTCCTTACACCCACACCAAATTATTATTAAAAGAAACCAGTCAGAAGCATTCCAGATGGCTTTCAGTGCTGGTGTTATATTGCATAGCGCATTTGTAGGTTTTCCTATCATGTAAATTCATCATCAGGGTCGGCTGTTTTTGTGAGGTGTCTTTCTCATCAGGTAATTGAGATGGCTCTGCAGTTATTGTTCTTATTTGGGGGGGGGGGGTTGTGCCCATGGAAGTACTATAGTTGTATATGTTGAAAGCTAAATCCAACCTCCCTTCCCACGCTTGCTCCGCCTGCATGCAGCAATGCGGACTCCAATATCACTGGCATGGGTCTGAAGTGCCCCGTAGTGGTTGCTGAGGCTTACCCGGGGGCAAAGAGACAAATGTCCCCTTACACCGAGGAGACCTCCAGCAGCCGAAAATCCACCATGGGATGCAGCGGAAGCCGTGTCGGCGCCGCTGCATTGCCATGTGGGGATTTAGGTTGGATTGAGCTGTGAATTTGTCTTTGTTGAATTTTGTGTTCATATGCCCAACTGTTTCATGCATTAAGATGATTTTTAATTTTTACCCCTACTCTTGCAGCTTCTTTTTGTAGTGAATCCTTCATTAAATGCCTTTTATCCAGTGTTGTACTTCATTATGAATGTTGTACTCCATTAATTATTACTTGCTGGTTGTGTTTGTATTCCCCATCCAATAATGCACCCATCTGCAGTTGTCCCCTTGGGTCCCACTTCACCCCAATGTGGGAGCTTCACATCGAAGCGTTTGGACAAGCTCATGGGCCTTTGGCTGGACCTCACAGGGAATTAATAAATATGCTTATCCCAATGTTGCTCATGTCTTCTTTATTCTGACTATTATCATAAGAACATAAGAACATAAGAAGAGCCCTGCTGGATCAGGCCAAAAGCCCATCTAGTCCAGCTTCCTCTATCACACAGTGGCCCCACCAGATGCCTCAGGGAGCACCAGACACAGGCAGGGGTCCTTGTGGATGCCTCTCCTCAAGCGTCCCTGGTTCCATCCCTGTCAATCCTCTCTCACAAAGCCTGTTCCCTCTTGCATCTGTGGGTCAACCTGTTAGACGCAGCATTGATGGAGGCCAGCGTTAATTCTCCAATACGTGGGGTTGCCTCCTTGTGGCCATATCCAGCTGCCCCTGCCCATAGGGTTGCCTATCTGGGGGCCATCCTCTATCAGGCGGCTGTGGCAACAGGATAGGCTCTTTGCTAGGGTGTCTCTGGACAGGGGCTTCTGATTCCAGCTGGAGGTTGGTCTAGGGAAACCATAGTCCGTTGGGTGTGGCCAAGCTATAGCCACTGTCAACTAGCTTGGGCCACCGAATGTAGGAGGGCCCAATACTCCAGCCCCTGGGTTGGGACAACCCACTTGCACCATGGGTGGTCCTGGTGGATTCGCTAGTGTGATCCCCAGCTCCTCACACCATCCTATGAGAGCTTCTTCTGATCTACCTTCCTCAGTGTTTTTTAGGAATATATAATTGACAGCTTAGGAAAAGGCCTTGCTTAGATGTAGAGATCTCATTATTATCCATAATAAGGTTTACTATTCACCAAGGTTTAAAATCAGGTTAATAACAAACATTAGTTAGCATTAACCATGTCTGAGGTTACTGCCAACATGAGACTTAACTGCCGGGATTCATGCTGGAGAGTGGAATGAACATAAGAGCTGTGCTGGATCAGTCCAAAGGTTTGTCTAGTCCAGCATTCTGCATCCAACAGTGGCTGATGAGATGCTAGTGGAAAGTCCATAAGCAAGACTTGGAGGCAGAAGCCATTCCACACATACTCATCCAAAGAGTGCCACCAGCTCAAACTTAATCCATTTCGGAAGAACATAGGTGATGGTTCAGCAGATAGCTAAAGATATAGCCACCAGACAAGTTACAGTATGTGATAAGATTGCAGCAGAAGTGAAGATTACTTTTTATAACTTGCAACTTGAATTCATGGCATATATTGCTTCTGAGCTTGGAGGAGTCATATACTTATGAAGGCTAATACACATGAGAGACTTGGGGAAGAGAGCATGTGAGATCTCATGCCCCACACCCAGTCCATTAACCAACGCATAAACCACACCATTAACCACACCCAGTCCATTAACCAACGCACAGTCCATTAACCAACCAGCAACTTTACATATCTTGCAGCTACCGGTGAATTCTGATAATACAGAGTTTCTGAACTTTCTCCATCTATGTGGCCTATTGATTGATATGGTAGAAAAATGCATATTCTTCCATACATTCCTTTGCAAGCACTTCTTTTCCTTGTGCCTGCGAGCAGATGAACGAATATCACATCTTACCCTTTCTCATCAGTGTTCATGTGAAGCAGGCACTGAGCAGTTCAGCCTCCTTTGCGTCATCTGTCTAAGCAGCTCCCACGCAGAAAAGGTGGTATAACTGGAACAATATCGATGGCTTCCTTGTGTGCCTAAAGGGCCTTAGTTTCCCCACCACCTCCTTATTGGGTGCAGTCATGGCATGACTTCACAATTGGTTATTTGTTGCCACAATTCTGAAAGAAAATTGCTCTCTTGGCTTATCACACCCTAGTTGCACTGGAAACTGTAGTGCTGTGATGCTACTGCTTTAAAATATTACTGTTGCTGTTTCTCATAAAACAGAGCTGGCATTTGTTGCCATAGAAACCAGCAAACTAATTATAAGGAGTTTGAGTCAGCGGAGGTAACAAGTCATCATTCCCGTATAAAATATATACGAGAGAGAATAGACCTGGGTCACAAAGATGATGAACCAGAGATTGTACTGAATTAATTTCAAGAGCTCACTGTGTGACGGTGGTGTACTTGAGAGATACACTGTGGAAGCAGAAATGACACTAACCTCAGAGTGATGCTGCACAGCATATATGAGTTGTATTGCAATTGTGTGCTCCGTTGTGTTGTGGGAACTGCAAAAACAAAGACACACCTGTGCTTAACTATGAACTATTTATGTGTACAGCCCCCCCCCCCGCTATCCGCGGAACCGTTATCCACAGTTTCACTTATCTGTGGATCGTGGGGGCCCTCCCGCCCCCCACATGTGTGCAACCTCTCTAGGCTTTTTTTAGTGCAGCAAGCTTTGTTTCTTCTTTACAAAAACGAGGTAAGCAGCCTTGTGCAGCTTATTGCAGGCAAGCAGAGTGAGACTAAGTGCTAGAGAGGCTCTGCAAGGTTAACAGGAAGTGCTTCTGATGGGTGTGGCCCCCAGCTAGTGCCTAACCTTAAGGTAAAGGTAAAGGTGACCCCTGACAATTAAGTCCAGTCGTGTCCAACTCTAGGGTGTGGTGCTCATCCCCATTTCAAAGCCGAAGAGCCAGCGTTGTCCGAAGACGCCTCCATGGTCATGTGGCCGGCATGACTCTCCTTGCCGCAGCGTGTAGCATGCGGCTGGAGCACAGAGTGTTTACCTTCCCGCAAGCGGTACCTATTTATCTACTCACATTAACATGCTTTGGAACTGCTAGGTTGGCAGGAGCTGGCCAAGCAACGAGAGCTCACCCCGTCGCGGATTCGAACTGCCGACCTTTTGATCGACAGCTCATGGTTCAGCGGTTTAACCCACTGCGCCACCCGCTGGCCCTGTGCCTAACCTTACCAATCCCTTAATCCACATGCTACAAAACCGCAGTCAAACTGCTTGAGCTCGACAGTGCTGGCATGAAGTATTCTGAGAAAAAGCAATATTGATGATCAGTGCAGAATGACACAACATCCCTTCCCATTATACAAAGTAATCTTCACTTCTCCTGTGATCTTATTTCTCCAAAACAGCAGATTTCTCCATCAGCAGTATTGACTGTCTATGACAGGTCCTGTGTCTCCTGCAATTCTAGATGGAATCCTCTGTGGTCCAGTTCCATAGTTTTGAGCAAACACAGGATCCTAAAAGTAATGGATGCTAAAGTGCAGTCCAGCTCTTTATATTTGTTTTGCAGAAGCTCTCTCACAAAATTGCAGAATGAGGGAATCCTAAGGAAACTCCATTGGCTTTACAGATGCAGAACTGATGGTGATTGTTAATGATAAGTCTGCACAATGTTTCCAAAGCAGAGATGGGTCGATTTTCTAATGACAGAAACATACCGGTTTTATGAAACGATAGGGTGAGAAGCCTGGTTACTATTGTTATATGCAATCTGATATCCAGGTGGTGATGGCACCTGGCCTAGATGCCTTTTAAAAGGGGTTTGGACAGATTCATGGAGGAAAAAACCATCACAGGTTACTAGCCATAAGCAACCTCCTGGCTTTGGAAGTAGGTTTTCTTTGTGCCAGGTGCAGGGTAGTGACAGCAGGAAACAGGAATTATCTTGTTGGCTGTGTGCTCCCTGAGGCATCTGGTGGGGCCACTGTGTGATACAGGAAGCTGGACTAGATGGGCCTTTGGCCTGATCCAGCAGGGCTCTTCTTATGTTCTTATGATATTTTCAGAATCTGTCCTAGGTATCGCAGCTTGTCCCAGATATTCTGTTTCATATCCATGCATGTACAGCATTGGTGAAGTCACACAAACCAACTCATCCTCCAGGAGCAGACTTAGATTGTTGATTTTAGTTTTCTTTTTGTATTATGTGGCAGTAAACTCATGTGGCTGATAATGAGACCAAAATGAGAATTAAAAATACACAAGGCACCCCACCCAAACAGTTTCTTGCGTTATTCACTGGTGCCTGTCGTCATCTTTTCTGATTCATCTTGGCTTCAAGAACACACAAATCTGGGATAATCTTTACTTTTTCCTTGACCTTGCTTCTTCTCTTGAGAGTTTCATGATATTAATTGGTCATTGCATCAGTTTTAATTTGTATGAATCAGCCAGGTACTGAGTCAGACCTGCTACGTGGCACCAATTTTATTTCAGCTGTGCTTACTGCAGTTTAAAATTTGTCTTGTAAGGCAAGGCAAGGCAAATATATATATAGATATAGATATATAGCAATAGATATAAGGGGGAAACATTTAATTTTTATTACTTTTATATCCCACCTTTCTTCCAGGATATGGAGCACAGGGTGGCATATATTGTACATAGAGCTCCTGGGAGGTCTCTCACCCAGCCACTGCCAGACCTCAACCTAAAGTACTTAATTTATAAACATTGAGACCATTCATTGAGACAATGAAAGAATGCTGTTTTACCCTTCCAATTTAATTGTACAGGTTCTACTGTGTGCCTATAAAATATTTATGTATTTTCATTTATATCTTGCTTTTCTTCCGTGGACCTTGAGGTAGCATATGTCACATCTCGGCAGTGACCAGACTCAGACCTGCTTAGTTTCAGCAAGGCTGCTTCATCATGTGCTTTCCTGCCATAGCCCTGAGATCATATCCACTCTATCCTTGCTTCAAAGGCCAGTGAAAATGTGTTGTCTCTTAATCAGCCACAGAACAAGTAGATATTTAGTGCCAAAATCAGAGGCGTTGTTAGGGCGGGCGGCGGTGGGCCCCAGGGCGGCGGGGCGCCATGCGACGGGGGGTGTACTTGCTTCCAGGTCGCCCCTCCGCTGCTCTTTTTGATCGCTGCTGCTTGCTCCTCACCACATGCTCATCTCTCCCTCCTGCCCCCGAAGGCCATTTGGTTCCTCAAAAGGGCTGAAAAGCGGAGGGTGTGTGAGTTTTGCGCTGCGCCGCTGCCAAACTTCGTGTGAAAATGTTTGGCGTCATGTGGGGGGGTGTCGCATCACCTGCCTCCCCGCGGGGTGTGTGTGTAGAAATGGCTCTGGCCAAAATAATGGTGATGTGAACCACATTGGTTTTTCAGGTGTCTGCTCCTTTGACCTAACAAGCAGGGGATGAGATCTTATTTTTAACATAAAAGGGGTGCATGACTGAGTGGTGCTGAATTCTCTCCTGTATCCGACCTTTATTCACTCCTTTGCTTGAGGGATTCTTCTCCCAGCCTGGCTTGGTAACTTGGGAAGCACAGGGCTTGAATGACGCAGTACTGGAAGGACGATGGAGGAACAAGCATTTAGTTCTCAACTGCATGTTCCTTTTGGTATAAAGAGCGGTACGGATGGGTATGAAGTTACCAATTTATTCTGTATTATGAGAAGAAGTGGGGTAGGGCAGGGGAGTTACCCAGTACAGAGCCTTTTTTGTGGTGGTACCAAATATCTGAAAAGTTCTTCCAGGGGAGGTATATAATATGCTTCTTCCTGTTAACCTTCCACTAGCAAGTTAAAACTCTGTTATATGTCCCAGAACGTATAGGATATGGGGTATACAGTATATAGGATATTAGTTGAACGTTAGGACTGGAAGTCCAAATGTACTAAGGTTATCTTGTTGTCTGTGTGCTCTCTGAGGCATCTTGTGGGGCCACTGTGAGATACAGGAAGCTGGACTAGATGGGCCTTTGGCCTGATCCAGCAGGGCTCTTCTTATGTTCTTAAGATGATTATTTTTTGACTTATTTTTATAATACATACCGGTACTCTTATGATCTCAGATAAAAAATGATTTAATCTGAAAACTTATTTCAGAGAGCATTTGGGACTCTCTAATTCATTGAACTGGAATTGTTTTTCTCCTACTGGCTTGCGCTTGTTCTAGTGCTTTTTTAAAATTTCCTGTATGATGTTTTACTAGTTTTTAAACCCATTCAACCCGAGTGAGTGCTTCAAGCAATGCCTGAAATAAAACAGTTTTAAAAAAAGAGGCTTCCCCCTATTTTTCTGGATTTTTTTTTTTGTGGAAATTAGACAGGTGAAATTATTTTTTAAAACAATTTTCAGAGTTCTAGGGTCACCCCACTGACCCCCCCCCCAGAAGAGCAAAGATCACTGTTTTTAGGGAAAATGAGGTGCAGGAATTGGTTGAAGGGTACCCCCTCCTCACTGAAATTAGAAATGAAACTTTGACTTTTTTTTTTCATGGCCAGGGCCCTGGCTTTTGAATCCACTTTATTTCCAACACCTCATGTGATCAGGTGATCAGTTTTACAGAGCTGTAAGTAGGAGCAACACAAGGCGTTGCTCAAAACACTCATTGGTCCTTATAGGGAAATCTAATGTTGTTCCTGTAAGTTGGCTGTTTGTTTCTGGGTGTGTTTTTTTCTATTCCCCCCTCAGGCTGAGCCTACCAGGGGGTGAAGGTTGGGGCACTAAGAATTCTGTCTCCAGCCTCAAACTGACTGTTTGCAAGTACCTTGCAGGTAGCTGTCGTTATATACTGATTTTTAGCTGGATTGTTGCAGGGAGCTCAGTTTAGCTGTTTATTTCTGAGGGGGTTCTTTCCCCTCCCCCCCGACTGAGCCCAGGGCATGCTGAGGACAGGGGGTGAAGGTTGGAGTAATCAGAATTCTGTCTCCAGCCTCATGCAGCTACTGCAAGGTGCCTGTTGCTTTTGAGCAATACAGCTACGGTGAGCTCATTGCTAAGATATATATCATTGTAAAATATAGTAATTTTCAACTGACATTCTTCTACTAAGAAGTGCATTCAAAGGTCAGGAACTAGCCTGCAGCTAAATGGGGAACAGCTGCCTCTTTGTGTAACTGACAGCTGTCATTACATTTGATAGCCGAGGTATTTAAATGTCTCTTAAAAAAAATTAAAGGGCTAGAACCAAGACGATCTTGCAAAAACTAACTCTAAGAGCTATAAAAAAAAAAACCTGGCAGGTAGTGACTTATAACTTGGGGTGCACAGTGCTGAGACATACCCCTACAGACTCCTAAAGCACAGAAGTTGTGTGCACAACACAACTATGTTTGTTTGAGCGTTGTAGTGGTGAACTCACAACTTCAGCTGCAGCAATTAAAGGGTTCAAATGGCCATAAAAAACCCTGGCAGGTAGTGACTTGTAACTTGGGGTACACTGTGCTGGGACATCCCCCTACACAACCCTAAAGCACAGAAGCTGTGTGCACAACACAACTATGTTTGTTTGAGCGTTGTAGTGGTGAACTCACAGCTGCAGCAATTAAAGGGTTCAAATGGCCATAAAAAACCCTGGCAGGCAGGAACTTGTAACTTGGGGTGCACTATGCTGGGACATGCCCCTACACAACCCTAAAGTACAGAAGCTGTGTGTACAGCACAACTATGTTTGTTTGAGATCAGTTCTATGTCAGGTCTATGATTTACATAGGAATGAATGGAAAACATCTCTTTAAACCTCAATGACTGGCTGCTAACTTTAAACCCAATGAGTGGTGTTTACAACACCCATGCTACAGGTATATGGCACACCTGGGAATTTTTTTGCAGGTGGTTTTCTCTATTTGGGGGTACCTTAAACATGTGACAAAAACTGGCATTCTGGGGAGATATGGCCTCGGGTCGAAATGGGTTTTAATGCATATTTGCTAAGTTTTATTGTAGCCTGCCTTGAAGTGCATTTGAATAAGATGGTGGTATACAGTATGCAAACATTTTTTTTTAAAAGAAAGCTTTATATGTGAATGGGGCAGACATGGGAATAAACAAACATGGCTGCCCTACTGTGTTTATGTTAGTCCTAAAAAGAGGAAGTTCGTTGAGGCCAGTGAAGAAATGCACAGGAAGCATTAATACAAGAGTAACAGTAACATTAACAGTTTATGCATAAAACTTGAGAAGTAGAAACAGAAGGGATGTTTATTAGGCAGTTCGTACATAATTTAATCTAATCTTTTTCAGCTAGGGATATATTTTTTTTCCAGTGCTCTCATCTTCCATCTGGCTACCAGGAACAGTTTAATGTGTTCTTTGTTTTTCATTTGCAACTAGCAAAAAGCCTGTCAGTTTGACAATTGGGGGTGTTTCAAGGGAGGAAGAAGTCACATGGGTGTATCAAGAAGCTTGGTGTAGAATCCCAGATTCCAGGGATTTTACAGGTGAATCTGGTAGGTTTATCTGCTAGGAAATATCTCCAGAATGGTTGCAGTAGCAACCAATCTTGTTTCACTGTCAGTTCAATTCCCAGCCTTTGGTGGCAATTCTCAGCCTACAAAACCCAATGAAGTCTCACTGAAGATGCTGAGACTACCCTAGGACAGAGGCCTTCAGCACTTTGAGACCCAAACTACCTTCTTTAACCAATCAAGTGCCCCGGGGGAACTCTTCCTCCCAGAGCTACTTGGTCATCTGTATCATCCTACCAATCGGTAAGTTGGCACAATGGAATACCGCTGTCGTGTGCTTCAGAATCCCTGGTGGAAATGGCTGGAGGCCCCACACACATGTCAACAGTCCCCCCCGGGCTGCTCCAGAGCAGGTGAGGCGGTAGTGGGCCATTCAGGGGAGGATCGCAGTGGGTAACAGGCTGACGGCGGGAGGGGGTGGTTTGGGGGGTGAATCTCAGCAGCAGTGTATGCCAGAATTCTACACCCCTTTCCTTGCCTGGACCCAACGCCTAAGGCTACTTGGACTTACACCTGCTAAATAGCTGGCATAGGTCTGAGGAGACTCACTGACAGCCTGGAGGCCTACCAGGAGGTAAATATATATATTTTTGCTTGCCTTTCCTAGGCCATCTGGTTGCCTCCTCCCCTAGAATGCAGGGTGCCGCATTGCACAAACAGATGGGTGATAGGATTGGAGCCTTAAGCTGTTGCAGCAAAAACAACACAGACTCTTGTAGCACCTTGAAGACTAACCCGTTTGCTTTAGCATAAGCTTTTGTGGATTAGTTCACTTCATTAGATTCATGAAGTGAGATCCTCAGTGGGGAATAGAGAAACAGAAAAAGTAAAGTGAGTGACCATTATTATTTGATTCACAACAACAGTAGTTAAAAAAAAAAGAAATCACCCGAGCACTGCTGAATTGATTGGAGTATTGAAGAGGAATGATGGTTACCTATTAGCAATGCAGTGGATGACTGTTGCATGAAGCCAAGTGCATGAGAACAGACTGGATTCGGAAAGGAATTCTTCAAGCCAAATTGAATAAGGTTTCCTGGTAAATGCTAGTTCAGCAGTTTCTCTCTGGTTTCATAAACCACTTGTCTATGAGCTACATTACTGTAATTGTCTTTCCAAACAAGCATAACTTATCTCTTCTGTGAACACTGCATAGCCTCGGTTATATCATATCTGCTTCTGGCAGCTATTGCAATGCATGAGCTATGCTGTCACTAACACAATTTTTGAAACCACAAGATGCCTCTTACCCACTGGAAATTAAAATGCCACTGACATTGGACCAATACAATGGCTGTTTTCATTTATCAAGAAACCATATGACTGGTGTTACTTAATATTTAAACATTTGGAACTCATATATATGGGTGTTTTTATATATAAAAATATTCTCATATTCTTCCATTATGCAAAGAGTAGCCCTGTTGTGTTTTTCTTTTTGTTTTTTTAAAATGTTTTACATGTTTTCCTTGGGCTGAGTCAACGTTATGTTAAATAATTTTTGCCAGTGGTAGTATTTCTCATTTGCGACTTATTATATGTTAATAAAACAGTGTGTGGGTGGCAAATACAAGCAGATAACTTACCACACAGGCATGGGTGTCAAGATACTTTCTCTTATGTTTATCTTAACTGTCATCCGTGGCAAATAGTGTAATCTTTTCTTTTTCTGCCAGGGTAAAGTTAGGGACTAACAGCAAAGTAGGCAAGTTTTTACAATTGATCCATATTCAGTTTTACTTTACTTACAAAGTTGGGGCCAACAGTGCAAAGTACAGCTGTATGTGCAATTCTGAAAAGTCAACACCTGAATAGTAAGTCCTGGCCTGGGTTCAAATGGTACTGGAGTTCTTGCAAAACACAGTCCACCTATATCACTGGGGCAACCAGCCCAGGTAGTAGAAGATAAAAGAAGGTGGCAAAACTGTTAGCCAAGCTGTTTAGGCTTTAGAATAGCTCACTTATAACAAAATATTTCTTTTTCTTGCAAGGTTGTTCCTTAGGAACAAGGCCTGCCAGCAATGTGTGCAAAGTAGGAAGCCATAAATATGTGTGCAAATTGTGTACTTTGCAATGTGTGCAAAGTAGGTACACCGCAAATGTGCAAAGGTGCTCTTTCCCCTTCCTTTCCCAACATGGGGAAGCCATATTAATATTTGATCTTAAGCATCATATGCCACAGGATTCAGTGAGCAGAAGTCTTTGGCAGTGACTTATTCACACTGGCATTAATTAATTAATTAGTGCCATCCAATAGTCCTCTGGAGTAGATTTGCAAGGACAAAAGGGGGGAGAAAACCAGTAGTACAGTATATGTAGCCAACATTTCTTTCCAGGTTTTTGAATGGAAGGACAGTAAACTCAGTAAATGTAAGCATACAGAGATGATCTTGGATGCATGTGCACCTACATTTCAAACATCGATCGTTTTTACCCACATTAACTGCAGCAGCAAAGAACTACTCCACATGTTATAGGACTGTTGCTCTTTGCTCCTGCACATGCTGAATGTCGAGTACTTAACCCTTAACTATTTTTGTCAATCCACTGCTGGTCAAGTCAACCATTACAATGATAGGGGTACATATACAGGGGTGGTCCCAGCCAGGGCCACTCAGAGGAATTTTACCAGGGGGTACAAAGTTTCTTTTGGGCCCCTTCCCTTCATGTGAATTTGGCTCCTGGGCCCCACTGTTTTTGCTCCTGGGCCCCCTTTTTGGGCCTGGGCCCAGGTATGATTGTACCCACTTAACCCCCATCTCAGAGGCCCTGGTCCCAGCTGATCTGCTGCCCAAATCTCCAAATTCCACCAACCTATCCCCACTAACATGTGCCCTCCTCCACCAGCTCACACCATCTTATCTTTGTTGGTCCCACTCCATCGCTGCCTTTGTAATGTGGTTTAGATGGGAGAATCCTGGGAGTGGAACCTCTCCCTTTCCAACATTCTCTCTAGTGTAGGACAGAAGAGGAGCAGGAGGAGGTAAGCACTTTCCATTTTCCGCTTGCATGTTCTTTGAGTGTGCAAGAAGAGGATAGGGCAGTTGGGCACTGAGCAAGAAGAGGCAGTGAGCACAGGATGCAGGGCATTCCCCACCAGCTTGGCACCTCTCCCAGACAGCCACATGAGGTGAGGGATTCAAGCAGCCTCATGGCTGGGCTGCCCATGCACATTTAGTTCTAGTGTCAAATCAGTATGAGACAGTATGAAATCCTACCTAACTCCCCCCCCCCCCCGTGTAATGCCATCTTTATACAATGGCAGCTTTTAATTAGAGACAAAACGTGTGGATGTGCCTTAGAATGTGCCTTGGGTACTGAACTTATCCAGGCCCAAATGTGGGCTGTTCGAAAACCCTAGCTGGGCACACAGAGTTACCCATGCCTTTTGTTTCACCCAGAAGCGTAGCTGGCGTTGCCCCCCCCCTTGTGACGCTGACGTCACTCACCCTGCCCCCGAGTGAGGTCAGCCAGAGCCAAATGTCCCTTGGGGGTTGGGCGGGAGGGAGGAGGCCAGAATAAATGCGGCGCGGCGGCAGGAGCCTTCTGCAGGCTCCTCCGAGCCTTGTCACTGCCGCCCTGATCGCCGCCGCCTGCGGTATGATGCCCCCAGCCTGCTGCCTGGGGGCTATCCGCCGCCCCCACACCATCCCATCCTACCCCTCTGGCTTTACCTTCCCCTGCTAACTGGGCAAGAGGCACTTTTTCAATTGGTGCTCCTCTTATGTTTAGCAGGGGGAGAGCAACTGCTCCCCTTTCACCCCAGCACAGTGTCTTTTCTGGTGGCTGTTGCTGGTGGTGTTCTGCATCTTTTTTAGATTGTGAGCCCTTTGGGGACAGGGAGCCATTTAATCATTTGATTTTGTCTGTAAACCGCTTTGTGAACTTTTTGTTGAAAAGCGGTATATTATTATTATTATTATTATTATTATTGTCCCTCCTGATTCACTCACTACTCCTCTTTCCTTTTGCATACCTTTTTGGTGGGAAATGTTGCTTGGTTCATACACATGCTCCTGAATGCAAGGATGGAATTTCCTGCCGTTACCTACAGAAAGTCAGCCGCTGCCCAAGTATGCTATCATAGCTTTTTAAAAGATACCTGTAGCTGCTGAGGGGGATGAATTGATGTGGGACAGCAATAATGCTGAGGACTTCTCCTTTCTGAAAGGGGTGGGTGAAATGACAACAGGAAACTTTTCCTGTATCAGCTTGTTGTTCACAACACTGAGGGATGCGACCTCCCTTGTCTTTTTGACAGAAATATTTTTTTTCCTGACAGTTTTATCCCTTTTATTTACTCATGAAGTTTTGTGCACAATCAGATCAACATGACATTTTGTTAAGAGCACCTGATACATTCAGTTTTGTTTAACCGAAGTTAACAAGTGGGCATTGTCTGCCACTGTAGCAGAAGTTAAACAGAGCTTCCAGCCAAGGAAGGCAACCACGAAGGGTGTAATTCAACCATGATTTCCTCCCACAGAAATAACAAAAACCATTGGCTAATGAAAGAACATGATATGGGTATTGAGGAAGCCTGGTAGCTGATCACACAATGGCTTTATTGGCAGCTTCATGTGTTATAGCCCTCACACCCCATGGAGACTCCTGAAAACTGCTTCCATGCATAATCCATTGTGAAGGGTGGCTGTAATATTGTAGGTCTCTGTTACCCTTGTCAGGGGGACTGTCAGTGCAATTGGGCTAGAAATGTGGTAATTGACTTACAATTACATGTATTTCTCTGCAGTTTACAGTTATGTCCCTTACATTGCATGTCACAACATGGGGAAGCAATATTAATATTTGATCTGCACATGAGAGCAGACCTGGTTCCTTCATGCTCTGGAAGGACAATTGAAGATAACTGACTAAAAAGAATAACATCTAGACAGCATTGCAATCTGTGTAACACAGAGTACTGTGAAATCAGCAGCTGACTGTGTCACCAGATGAGAAACACACCTTTTTCTCCTGCCAAAGATTGAACCACCAGGAAATCAGTAGGAAATCCACTGTTATGGCCCGGTGTTATGTAAGCTACTCCAGTGCCTGGCTTTGGCATGCTGTGGGCTAAGAACCTAAGAAGAATCTTTCTGGATCAGATTGAAGGCCTGTCTAGTCCAGGGTTCAAAATTTTCAACAATGACCAGCCAGATGGTGCTGGAAGCTAATAAGCAATTTCCCTCTCTTGTTGTATGTTCCCAGCATCTTGTGTTCAAAGGCACATTGCCTCTGAAGATAGAGGTTCAATTTAACCATCATGGCTAATAGCCATTTAGAGACCTGTTCTCTGTGAATTTGTCTAGTCCAGATGTACTCAACCTTTTTCGGTGGCGTACCACCTCTTCAGCCTCCAACGCAGCCACTGGAAGTAAGTGCTGATGTCATCGGCACTTACTTCCTGGTTCACATCCGCACTGGAGGCCAGAAAGATGAAGATAAGGAGCAAGGGTGGGCAGGAGGACCCTTCCCCACTCAGAAAGCCCGCGTGCTCGAGCTCTGTCAGCTCAGCAGAGCTAGCGGCCGCCATTTTGGCTATACAGTATATACAATTTTATTTTTATTCCAATATGCATCACTTTGCATTAAAAAAATTTCCCCATTTTGTTGCCCATTCCCCAATTTGGAGAGTTCCCTCTGAAGCTCTTCACTGTCTTGAGGTTTCACCATCCTGAATAATTGGTGCCATCCATACACTTGACTACTTCATTGTTTACTCCAACTCCGATTCATTTGTGGATCATCCCAATATAAACCTTAGGGGGACCCCACTGCTTACTTTCCTCCATTGTGAAAAATGTCCATTTATTCTTGCCTTCTGCTTCCTACCCCTGGTGAGGGACTTTAACAAAAGGTTTTTGTTTTTCTAGAAGTCCAAGTATATAATGTCTACCAGATTGTCCCTACCTAGAGACTGATTGACACTCAAACAATTCAAAAACGTTGGTGACAGAACTTCCAAAATACGTGCTGATTACAGCACAAATACAGGTTTGTGATTTCTTAGTTTCCCCCTTGGATGTCTTTTAAAAAAAAAAAGGTGTTACAGTGACTATCCTCTCTCTGGTAATGAGGCTGGTTTTAAATAGTTCAATGTTTTTGTTTAAACTTAAAGTTTTACATATGAATTCTTAAAGAACTCACAGGCGAGTGCTCTCTGCGTCTAGTGACTTGTTAATATGTAATTTGTCGGTTCTTTATCACCTATCCTTGCCATGGCTCCTCAAACACAATCCCCCCCCCCCACACACACACACTGGTTTGGCAGTAGGTATTTCTCTAACATCTTCCACCATGATGCGTAATACAAAGAATTTACTTAGCTTCACTGCAATCTCCCCATCCTGCTTCAGTGCTTCTTTCATAACAATGTGTATTCCAGAGCTGCCACTACCCCCTGGTTGATTTCCTGCTCATTATGTATTTAAAGAAATGTGTTATGCTTTGGCAATGTGCTGTGACTATGCTATACACACCCATAATATTCTTATGTGCTTTCCACACAGGGCTGTAAATGTGAAATAGCCCTATGAAACTAGATATATAGAGGCCATTCCTGATTTCAGACATAGCTATTGCTCACTTCTCAGTCATGAGAATTGCATTTGTGTTTCCTATATTCCTGCAAAATGTAGGACATTCCTAACCCTTGTCTCACTGGTATATTTCCCTGAATTTAAAACACCAATGAGTAGGATTGGTTTCACATTTAGGAGTTGTTATAGCATTTTAGAATGGCTCCCTCAGAGTTTCATAAAGTTGTTTTCTTTCCTGTTGCTCATTTTCCCTGTTTGTAAAACAAGTTGCACAGCTACATTTCCATGTTGTTGGGGGAGTCTTTTGAATTGCACTTACTATTTTTGTTAATTTTAAAATTGTATTGCTTTTTTCAAAGCGGCAACATAATAAAACAATTATAACCTCCCACATTCATAGATTCTAGCTACTACCCTATGACCAAGAGCAACATTTTTCAAATAAGAAAGAAAAGGGGATGGAAAGGGAAGAGGGGGGGAAGGAAGGGAGAGTGTTGGCAACAAGGTTTACGTCATACTTAAAACATGCAGAGTCTTTTTTTTTTCATGATTGCACAGGCTCTATAAACACTACTATTGAACAAATGATCTCAAACCCTGTAGCCAGCTAGCAGAGCAGCACTGTATTGTTCACATTCCTCAGTGCACTTCATATTTCTGGTATGCAGAAATTAGCAGCCTTGCCAGAGATGGATGCATGATGCTCTTATCTTTTAAGTGCAGTGACAAGCTTAATCCAGTCTCTGTATGTTTACTCAGATGTAAGTACTACTGACTTCAGTGGTCTTAGGCTGCACAATCCTAAACCCACTTAATAGGAATTAAATCCTGTTCAACTCAGTGAGACTTTGACTAACCATTTATGTATTCAAAATACGGTGCTTGTATCCCTCCTTTCCCCTCCCACAAGGGAGGTGCTCAAGGTGGTGTACAACCAGTGACGTCACTGGAGGTGGGGCGGAACGCTAAATTCCGCACAGCGCTGACCTCCGTTACTCACCTGCATGTGGCGGCCTCGCCTTCGGAGCCATTCAGTGAGGGAGTCTCCTGAGCATTGCCTTTGCCCCACTGAATGGCTCCGAAGGCGAGGGGGCGGGGCTGCCTCATGCAAGTGAGTAACGGAGGTCAGTGCGGTGTGGAACTTAGCGTTCCGCCTCACCTCCAGCAACGCCACTGTATACAACATAATTAGTTATAAATTTATACTATACTCTGCCTTTCTATCAAAATGATCCCCAAGAGGGTTTACATTAAAAATAGAAAGCAACCCAGAAGCCCTGGGTTCTCACCAATGCTTCCATTTGCTTCTCTATTTCCCAGATAGCTGGCAGTTGGAGCAGATTCTCTTCAAGCAGGAGAGGGATGCGAGCTCCCTCCATTTTGTGACCAATGCTGAGGGCCTGACTTGACCTTCACCTGTGATCATTTAAATACTATCATATACTGTGCCTCAACTGCATTTGCTTTGGGACAAAATCAGTATGTAAAAATATTTTAACCCCCCCCTTCCTTTACATATGTTACCTGAAACACAAAACCATAGGTTGGTTAGAAGAAATATCTCCTCATGTGAGTCTGCCCACCCATTTCACTTAACCCCATGTTTCCCATCTTCTGAAATTCATGAGAGAGACACACGTAACAGCTTTTTTGCTTGCGGGCCCCCAATCTGTGGAATTCCCTCTCCCTTGAGACTCATTTAGCCTCCTCATTTTCAGCTTTTAACTATGTGACAACTTTACTGTTTAGATAGGCATTTCTGTTAAGTTGAAGTCCCTGTATCATTTATTTTCAGCCTACAGGTTTTTTTTTAGTTTTTATTACAGCGCACTTCAGCACAGGAAAGGGGAGTGAATTGCTTTCAAAGAATTAAAATAATTTAATAAAATAGAACTAAGCAATAGCTTCAGCCAATAGTGTGGCATTGCATTTGCGTGGGTGGTGAATTTACTTGGGTCAAAGACTAACACCCTGCCAACTGGGCTACAAAGGCTGGTGTTGCAAAGCATGGGTTATGGAAGTTAACTTCTATAAAAGTGATGGTACTGCAGAAACCATAGGTATGTGTGAAACTCGCCCCTTTATTTTTGCAGATATTTCTGGTTCATTGTGTTGTCTGTTCAGTGCTGATGTGGAATTCAGACTCCACTCCTGTGTTGGAAACCTAATGAGTTCACACGGTTCTATACAATTCTCTGACAGGGTTCTAATTGCAGGACAGCAGTAGGGTTTCTCCTAATTCCAGGAAGGAAATGGAGGGGGAAGTCTGGAAATCAGGTTATTCTTATCTTAAAGGACCTTTGCACAGTTAATTCAGTGGGCCTGAATGCAAGATAATTCTCATGGGATTGCATCAGAACACTTATCTGCAAAGTGGATAGGCAGTGCTTGCAAAGTGGATCTGTATTGTTGTTGCAAATGGCATATAGATTGTATGCAGTTCATGCATCATGTTTCCCATTCAAAATGCAGATAGCTGTTCAGATCTGAGTCAGTTTTACACGGTGTTGTCTTGTGCTATTCAACAGTAAGGACGTTAATTAAGGTGCTGTTTTATTTTGCAGAGTTGAAGAGCATAGAACTACTTCCTCTGGACGTTTCTCCAGAATAGCAATCGTGTTTTTCTCTGGGCATAGAAAAATCACAGATATTTGCAGCTTGTCCAATGCTGAAATATTTCTGTTCATCCCTTTCCCTTCATATTAGTTAGCTGTCCAGTGCCGTTTTCCGTTCATGTTCTTTATCGGCATCCCAGTCTCTTGCTTAACATTGAATATATCCAGGCTTTAACTTGAGCAGAGTGTTTTAATTGCTTGCACTGTAGTGTTGTTGTGCTAAACTCAAGACAGATGGTGCTTAAAAACAGACCACACAGGGAGACCGGCAACCTTCTGCTCGCCTCCTCTGCTGCCCAGTCCTTATGCTTAGCAAAGAGGGACCTGCTTCCCTTTCAGAAGATGGCAGCTAGTGGAAAGTTTAAAAAAGAAACAGCCAGCCAGGCAAGATTTGGCAGGGATCCAGTGAAATCTCTTGTTGCCTGTCTGAAGATTAAGATTTTTAGCAAGAGACAGAGCAAGACAAAGAGGCTTGTGCTGAAAGCAAACAAGGTTCTTTCGTGCCCAACTTTGACTTGTTGGCTTTGTGTCTGTGCCTGGAGAGCAATATTGAGAAACCCATGAAATGTTGCTTCCAGCTAGTATGAAAGGAGCTACCCTGGTTGACGATAGTCCTTTTTAAGTTGAAGAAGGTGTGTCGCTTGGTCCCTATGGGATGCACCTCCCTTTTATTGCCCCTCCTCAAATCTCAGTGTGACGTCTTTCTCTGAAATGCTCCCAGCTTTGATGAACACTCAAAGTGTTGTGTGTGTCAGTAGAACAGTTTGATGTAACATCATGGTTTGATGTTACATGCCCAAGCCTTGGGCTTGTGAACTCTTCCTCCCTTATATCCTTGGACACTCTTCCTCCCTTATATCCTCCCTCCTTTCCTGGTTTGAGGCAAACCATAGCTTGCTATTTCCTCTGAGCCAGGATTAGAAACAAATATTTGATGCTGGTTTCCAATCCTGGTTTGGTTTGGTTACAATGGCGAACTTTGGTTTGCCTCAAACTAGAAAAAGAGGAAGGGAGGAAATCTCATTGTGTGTGAGGGAAAGGAGGGCGTCTAACCCAAGGGTCCTGCCTTCATGTAATGCCAAACCTGCAATTGCGAGAGATACAAAGATGCAAGCTCCTTCCTGAGTCCTTTTCACAAGAATCTTTATTGGCAGATTAGCTACACCTCCCATATTTGTTTTGTGTGTTCCTAAATTCTCAGCGCAATCCTACCCAGCTCCTCTACTGGTGCAGCAGTGATGGAGGGAGAATGGGAGATATTTGGGAGGGAAAGGGGATTTAAATATCCTTTAAAGGGGATTAAACGGGATTTAAATCCCCTTTCCCTTCCAAAGCCTCCCGTTCTGCCCTCTACCACTGCTGCACCAGCGGAGGAGCTGGGTAGGATTGCGCTGTCTATCTAATTTCTGTTCACAGACAATTAAAAAAAAATCAGGACAATGCTCTTATTGGGAGAGATTGAGGGGCCAAACTACACATTACGTTGTTCATAATTAAGAAATAGGCTTCACATGGGAAGTAGAGAAGTATATGTTGCGAAAAAGCAGTCATGATGTGTTTTTTTTTAAGATCAGGACTGAGGCATGCAGCAAAGAGGTTAACACTTTCTCTCTGCCAATTATTCTGCCGAAAATTGTGCCCCGAAGCAGGTATTTCCCCTTCCCTGTTTATCACAGTTCCAGTGTGGATTTCCATACAGTGGGGATAAACTTCTAGTTTATGTTCTGTGTTAAACTTGTCTCTTACTGATGAGCTTAATACAACACATAGTTTAGTCCAAAAAGCACTAGTGGCACTGGAGTCAGTCATGGTTATACCATAGTTTTAATAATATCTAGTTCTAGTTTCACTTTCTAAGAAAATTGTAGAGAAAAGAAAGTTGTGTAATGAAGCTGAGATGACTCCTTCCTTGGATATTCTAAACATGAGGTTGGGAAAAAAAATTAGCAGCAGATTTGGTTTTAAGTATACAACAATGTTTACTTGAGTGCAGATGGTTGGATCAGGTCACTGTTTCTCCATCCCCGCCTCCCTCTGATCAAGAAGAAAAAACTATCAAATCCTCTCTGCATAAAAACAGTTTCCTCATCCCAAAACTTCAAACCCTTTCTTCCTTGTACTACTATAAGGTAGAATGGAAATTGGAATAAGGCAGGGATTGAGACCCCATTGGCTGCTGCACATTGTGCTGTCTTCATTAGATTGTCCAATGAAGAGATGTACCACAAACGTTTCTGTGGGAGGTTGATGCTGTTTCTAGAGTGTAGAGCACTGTTACTGGAACTTGGCCCAGTCCCAGATTGAATGCAGCACTGGGTAGCTGCCATTGGGACTACAGTTCTGACACTTTCCAAGTGTAGTGCACAAGTGAGCCTCCTCGATAGGCGTGTCACTAGGAGGGAGCAGGGTGCAGGCTGCCCCAGGTGATACACATTGAGGGGGGGTGACAAAAGCCTGCTGCACCGCCCAGGCTGCTCCCTGTTCTCGCGAGCTATGCTTGCAAAATCAGAAAGAAGCAGCAACTTGGCCACTCCAAGCTCGGCTGGGCTCGGAGTAGACAAAGGTGGCCTTCGGCCCTCCCTTTGGCCAAGTTGCGGGGTGACTTCATCGCATCACCACCAATTACTTCTGCATCTGCACTCAGAAAGGGGTGACAACACGAGGACTGCCCTGGAATGACACCAAGGTAAGTGATTTCTCTGCTCCTTGTGAGCAGTCAGAGTGGCCACAGACTCCCTGTGATATTGTTTGATATCAATAATGGCAGTTTAAAGATATTTAATGGCAAGTTGAGAAGACTGGACGGTTCATCATTAATTCCCATATTCAGAATTCCTTAGTAGCTGCTGTGGCACACATTCTCTGTTTGCACCTATGCAACAGCTAGGGCAATGCTTTGGGATCTGGACGCCATATTTAATACAAATGATTCACAATTTGTATTCATTTCATGAATAATTTATTCCACCTTAATCCAGGTCATTTAATTAATGAGTCACCGTCAGCGACTCTGCACCACTTCATCAAGAGTCAACAGAAGACGCAAGGAGCACGTCTAGAAGTTCTGCTGTCCGTGACACAGAACATGGGTGAATGGCATTTGACTGGGTTGTGTAACTTATCAATCTGCTCTCATATTGACATCTCAATTCTTCTTAAGAGTCCCTTTAACAAAAGGTGGTCTAATGGTCCAACCAATTATCTGGCAGGTTTCTTCTGCAATTATAATTTTGCTGTTTCTTAGATTGATTTTTATATTATGATCTGTCCTATTAGGCTTTACATATAAACATTAAGAATGAAGATTCTCATCAGTTTTTCTCAGTAGAATTATTTTTTCCTTTCCTTTTTTCAATTTTGATTTGTATTTCTTTTCATTTTTAATCATGTATTGTGTGTGTTGTGATACTTAAAAAGTGGCCATGCAATTTTCAGAACTTAATTATAATAACTTTTAATTCCATTTGAGCTAGTACTTTCACTTTGGCAGATTCAAACCCTTCTTCCTGTTTTAGAAACTAAATGTGATAACTCATTTTTTTCCTTGGCATTTTTCCTTCCAAAAAGACATTGGCTTCATTGTACTTGTTCCCTGGTTCTTAAGCTAGTGATTTGCAACCTGTGTCTCACGGAACCCTGGGATTTCTTGGAAACTTGTTATTAGATGTTCCTCAGAAGATCAGTAATGGCAGACAATTTTTCCTAAAATACAGCCTGTCTGGCATCACCGCCCTTCCTCTGAATGTGCTATTGCAGGAAGAGCATTGGATGTAACTTAGGGCACATGTGCTCAGTTGTCTTCCCCGAGAATTCTTAGAGGTTTCTCCTTAAGACTAGGAACCCTGACATTTGCTTTTCTTTTCACTTTTTTGAAAATGTCTGTTCCAGCCTTAGTCTGGAATGCATTCTAGAATCCTCTGCAAAGTATAGGGTTCCATGGCAGATGTGCAGAGCTTCCTTAGTTGATAAGTCATCACCACCATCAGAACCTTTATTGGCATAATAGTTGATAAGTCAATGTCATAATGGGTTTGCTTAGGAAATGTGAAACTGTTGGCTTAAACTGTAGTTATTTCTCTTGGACCACACCTTCCTTTTCACCTGGGCCTTCTCCTTTTACAAAAAGTAACCTGTGATAAACTTGTCCGGCTGAACGTGTTTTAGCATAAGATAGAACCATGAGTCCTAGGAACCTGCTCACACAACAGGTGCTTCTCAAACCCCTATATTTCCTTCAGCCCAGATGGCATTGCATTTCCCACCAGATGTTACCTATGTTCCTAAACATTCCCCAAAAATGGCCATGAGACAGAAATATGCCATGAAAGTAAAAAGGGTTCAGCACCTCAGTCAATATATGGTATTCATATATATATGTATATATGTATATATATATGGTATATATATTCAATATATGGTAGCCATGAAAAAAGTCAGCCTGATCATACAAAAGGCTGATACCATGTAAGCAACTCAAGAGAATTTTCATCCTTCTTTCACTCTCATTTTCCTCTCTTTGTGTTCCCTTCCCTCTGATCTCCTGAGTACTTTTCCTGAGGAAAGAGTGTGCACTGCCTGGAATAACTCTGGAAATGAGACTGATAAAGATGTGGAGAGACAGACAGACAGAAAAGTGTGAATGATAAAGAAAGATGGAGGAAGTTTGCCGTCTCTTGCTCATGTGTGCTTCTTCCTCCCATGCTCAAGGCCTTTTGAGAAAGGATCTGGGGATGGAAAGAGGGAGGGAGTTATGCAAACCACTGTTCTGCAGCACAAGCAAGTAGAAGATGACCCACCAAAGGTACTTATTATTAGATGGATAGGGGACGTGCTTTGCATGCAGAAGGTTCCAGGTTCAGCCCCTGGAGTTTCCAGGTAAGGCTGGGAAAGACCCCTGTCTGAAACTCTGCCTGTCAGTTTAGCCACTGTGAGAGCCCCCTGCCTTATCAGTGTAGAAATAACTGAGGTAAATGAACCAGTACAAGGGAACTTCCTATGTTGGCTGCAGAAACCCACAGACCCAAGTCCTGTTGCACAGAATTTCCTCCAGGAGCAATCATTGCACTGTGGATGGACATATAATTCCTGTGCTATGCATAAGAATGAGTAATACTTGGATAGCAGTGAAGTAAGACTTTAATCTTAGATGTTTACCATGCTTCAGTTAACAATGTTAAGTACATGTTCTAAAGCACTTTATCAAGCAGTGTTAATCTCTCAGTTCTGCTTTCAAGATGATTTTCCAAAATCACATTATCTCATAATTGCCCCTTTTGGCTTGTCACACACACACACACACACAGGATGTCACAGCATGTCTACTCAGAAGTAAGCCCCATGGAATTCAGTGGGGCTTACTCCCACTTAAGTATGCTTAGAATTTCAGCCGGGCAGCCCGATCCTGCTTAAGATGCCTAAGCAGGATGCGATTGGCATGGCCGGGGCTCACCTTGGGGGAAGGGGACATTTGTCCCTTTCCCACGGTGTTAAGTTCCAGAGGCCCCAATGGGCCTCCTCAGATGTGTGCCAGCTCTTTAGCTGACACATATCCAGGGAGGCCGTGTAAGGCTGGCCCGGCTGGGGAAGGGGACGGTGATATGGTGGAGCGCACCACCAATATTCCCGCCCCCTTCCCAGGCCGGCCAATTGCCCACTCCCCTGCCACCCCGGCCTGCCCTCCCCACGCCCTCCCGCCAACTGGCTCAGGATTTATCTGTGTCCAGCGACGCAGAGCCAAGTACAGTATAAACAGAGCTATGCATAACTTGTCTTGTTATTAGTACAGAGTGCCACTATTCTATCCGTTGGTGTCAGATATCCACAGCAAGACTGGCACAAAGAGTTGAAAATATTGATAGAGTTTCTGAACAACTTATGCACTACACGTATACCCCCCTCCCCCAGAAAAGTCCATTTCCTGCCCCCCCTTCTCATTTGCTTGTTCTTGTGCAAGCAGCTGCCAGGACTGGTAAGTTCAGCACTAATTGTGCAGTATCTAGTTCCCACATGAAGGGTACATAGAGCACCATTGAAACTGGCGAACTTTCTCCCTGTCTCTGCAACAAGTCTGAAGAAATTACCTTCACTGTGGATGTGAAATTAACAAGGAAACCTGCTGTCAGTTGCATCTCTACAGAAAAAGTGTTTTTCCAACTTGCTAAAGAAGTAGAGGGAGAGTGTGTCACTTTCACTGTTGTTCTTTGCAACCTTTGGACACTTATTATTATTAAGAATATTTATATGCTGCTTTTCAACAAGAGTAGTTCATAAAGCAGTTTACATAGCAAAATAAATCCATAAATAGTTCCCTGACCCTAAAGGGCGGACAGTCTAAAAATTGATGTAGAAGAAATACCAGCAGCAGCCACTGGAAAAGATGCCATACTGGGGTGAAGAGGGACAGTTACTCTCTCCCTACTAAATATAAGAGGACAGCACTTGAAGAGGTGTTTGTTGTTAGAGTTTGCAATCCAGTCACCAATACATTTTCTCCTAATGTTAATTAAATTAGATAGAATAAAATATAAGGGCAGCCTGAGGAGCTTGTCAGCATCGGTGGGACTTACAGTACCTACATTGGAAGCCAAACCTGGACGATTACTACAGCATCCTATCCATAACTTTTTCACAAACAGATTAAATAGTAGTTTTCTTTGCAGTCTTTTACAATGTTGATATTAAAACACGCTGTTATATAATATGTTCTTTTCTTCTGAATATTTTTGACTCGTGAACATTTTTGGCCCAGTCCTATGGGCACTTTGCACCACTGGAACTCATGTTCTGGCAGTACATTGTGCTTTATGGTGGTCGCAAAAGGCAACGAGCCATTCAGCGCAGCTGGGCCCCTGCCACAAGTGACCAGTGGCCACACTCCAGCAGCCTGCTAAGGAGCCCCAGTGCTGATAAGTTGGCGGGGGACCGGGCAGGGAGCAGAAAGGGGAGGGGGAGGAACGGGGCAGAGCCTGGGGTGAGGAGTGGGCATGTCGAGGCGGTGGCACCGCTGATATCTTATCCCTTTCCCTGGCCTTGATCCGCCTTTCAGCCAAATCGATGGCGCAGGTCTGAGTAGTTTAATTCAGTTCTGAGTAATTTAATTCAGGCAGCAGAGGCTTACCGCCAGGCAAGGGAACAAATGTTTCCTTACCCAGAGGAACTACCCCCCCCCCCGGGATGTAGTGCACTCCAGTGACGCTGCTGTATCGGTGGGGACAGGGTGTTAGATAGGGTTGGGCTGTTTGAGACCTAGTAACTTCAGGGTTTCTTCCAGCCCTGTTTTCCTTGAAGTAAGAAAAAAATAACACCTTCATATTAAATTGCATGGCAAATAAATTTCATTTTACTATTTCATGGTATATTGTGTATGGGGGTCCAAAATTAGGAGAGTACCCTGCCATTTTAGATTTGACATCTATAGAGCATGGTATGAGGTTTTACTTGAAATGGGAAAATTTTGTCTTTGGAGACTTGAGAAATGTTCCCGGTGCTACAGCCCAGAAGGTTATGAGCCTGAACCATATTTTTCATTCTTATTCCAAATGGCTCTTGGTTCACGTTATAAATGAATGAATAGACAGGCTGTATCACAATGGGAGCTATAACTCAGGACGTTAGCATGCCAGAACAAAAGGGTCAGCTTTCCTAGCACTCTTAACAGGGTTACATCTTCCTGGCAAGCACTTCCTTAACTTACTGAAGGAGGGGGGGGGGAGTGTATGCATGTTGCAGAGGGAGTGAGTAAGGAGGAAATGCATACAAGCCTTTTCTATTCTTCTCGAGTAGCTGTAATGAAGCATAGCCAGAAATTGTTTCTCTTGATGATTATGTCTTTAAAATGTTACTTGAGAAGCAAAGGTTCAGACCTGGCTTGTGAAGAGGAATGCTAAATGCACCTGCAGTACTCAGATGCTTTTTCTTTCTTTTCTTTTTTTAAAGCATCTGTGCTGTTTTTTCTCTCTCTCTTATACAGCCTGTTCTCAAATAATAGCAAAATGCTGTCATTATGACAGGCATGATGTGTGGAGAATGGGTTTGCATAGTTTGACGATCTTGGAAAACATAATGCATTTCTACGTGCTCTGTGCATTGCAGGCTCATTGCAGCAGCCAGAGGATCTCTTTCAATGTAAGTATTATTAAATACTGTTAATAATAATAATAATAATAATAATAATAATAATAATAATAATAATAATGGTTAAGCCCGACCCACACCACACGAGCTCCGGCGCATCCCAGATAAGCTGTGTGGTCACCATTTCGAGAGAGCGCAGCTGAACGCGGGAGAGCTGTGCTCTCCCGAGTTCCGGCGCGAGCAGGATAGTTTGTTGCCCAAGATTTTGGGGGGGCGGGGATGCGGAGCTACTGTAGCCACCAATCGGATGAGAGGGCGGGATGAAAGGGGTTGTCAGTCATTCGGAACTCATTTGAGTCTCCGATTTCTCTTGGATCCATTTCTCCTTCTCACAAACGTTAGCAAGATGAATTCTATTCCCGGCACAAAATTGCTTTGTTAGTTTGCTCTCCTTCCTGCCCCTCTCTCTCTTCTCTCATGTATCAGACCACACTTGTGCTTAGCCAATCACTGCTGCGTTTTCTAAGAAGGCGGGACAAGAGGAGGGACTATTTGCAAGGAGACACTTGTGGAGACGAGGTCAGTGCTGGGAGGTGAGCGGCCAAACACCTATGCTCACTCGCCTCCACGCCTGATCTCATGCGGTGTGGGTCGGGCTTTAGGCCATCAGTGCTAGGGAGGACAGGCTTTGCTCCTTCTACAAAAATGTTGTCAGATGCAGTGCTGTTTTTTGGCAGTAAATTGCAGTCATTCATTGAAATGAGGAAAAGCAAAGAAGTGCACCATTGATGCCTTATGTGAATGGAACCTTGGGAATGGAACCTTGGTGAACTGACTTTTGGTGAATGGAACCTTGGGAACTGTGAATAGAATGGAACCTTGAGAACTGACTTTTACATACACTTCGTAAGTGTACCATAATGTGATACTCACTCAAAAGCTGTGGTTGATCATTTGGCCTGGGGGGAGAGCAGAAGGTACTCGACAGTTACACCAACTAAGCAAGCTCCTTTCTGGAACCCTTCTCCATCTTCCAGGCTGATGCCACCACAATGCAGATTTATGGTTGGCAGTACAGGCGTCCCCTGCTTTATTTGACTGGTTAGGGACTAGAGCACTGTCAGAAAATCGGAAATGGTCAAAAAGCGGAATCCAGTCTTTTTATTATTATTATTAGTTTGCAAATGCAAAACTGCTGCCGAAAAACGTAAATATTACTTGCGAATGTGTGTGAAAGCTAAATAACACAATATACACACAAAAGTACCAAGGAATAAAAAGATGGTGCCGAGTTGATTGAGAGAAATAGGTCGAAAGAGTGGACAACATGTCAAATGTGTATGGGTTCTAGTTGTAATTGAAAAGTGTCAAAGGAGCAGATCTTTGAAAAGAGGACTGCTGAAAAGCAGGGTACATCTGTCTTAGAACAGAGGAGGCAGTACTACTGAGCATATATGATATGAATGGCGTTCACTCCAGTAGTCATTCTCCCTCTGACTGATCTGAGCATAATGTAAATTTGGGTTGGTTGATATTATTGCTGCTGTTCCTAATCTTGTTGATTTGAGCGTACGTGGCATTTTTACGGCACAAGTAAAACAACCCCCCTACGATCTGAAAATGAAACCGGGAAAAAATAGCGAGAAGCAATGGAAGGGCAGAAAATACAAAGGTTAAAATACTCTGTTGTTGAAAATCACTCTTGACATCTGTTGGCAAACTGGCAGGGTTCCAGGGTCACTGTTCGTATGAAGTGAGGAGAAATGAAACAGTTTCTTAATTACCTCTCAACTACCTCATAGAATGACACTTCCAACCGATTAGCAAACACTCTGAAATACAAGTGTCACCACTGTTGCTACAGGTAGCTTTGTGCAATTTCGTAGGGGGAAAAAGTTGGTGGTGTGGCCCCTTTTCAGTATCTTTTTATGAACTCTTCAAAGGACAGGATCACATATTTTCTGATAGCTAGAAACATTTACTTAAATCAGTGCATGTTTTTGATTTTTGATTTTTGTGAGGAAAGGGAGGAATACAGTCCACTAGGAATTTCTCCTTCATGGGGCTCACTGAAATAATTTTTAATTGATCTTCTGTGACTTTCATTCATTTCCTGGTGGATTGTCAGGATGAGCTATCATTTGTTTGCACTGAGTATAGTCGGCCCACATCTTACATGCGATAGATTCACACAAATTCAAGTATATACATGCTTCCCTCCCCAATAAAGCAGAAAAAAACAATAGTTTAAATGGTGTAGGCGACTTTGCCCTGATTCCATTTAATCTGTTTATGCCCTGTTGCGAGCCTGAAATGGGAGAATGAAGCTGCTGTTCCCTCAGTTCCCACATGTCTCTTGCACTGTGCTTTTAGTTCTTAAAGAGACAGTACTTATTTGTTGGCTTTAAAGGAGTTTCAACTACAGGTATCCCCCGCTTAATGATGGTTTGATTAACTACCACCCTGGATAGACAACGGCGGTCCCATAACATTACCGTAGCTGAAAAATGCCTAGTAGCTGTTACAAATAAGGAGATCAAATCAGTCAATCCTAAATGAAATCAACCCTGACTGTTCCCTGGAAGGACAGGTACTGAGGCTGAAGCTCAAATATTTTGGCCACCTAATGCGAAGAGAGGACTCTCTGGAGAAGACTCTGATGCTGGGAAAGATTGAAGGCAAAAGGAGAAGGGGAAGGCAAAGGATGAGATGGTTAGACAGCATCATCGATGCAACAAACATGAAAATGAGCGAACTCAGGAAGATAGTGGAGGACAGGAAGGCCTGGCGGGATATGGTTCATACGACTTAACGACTGAACAACAACAACAAACCTGCAATTAGCTAGCTCCATTCTGCAGCTCTGAGTAGCCATTTCACACCTCTCCTGTAGCTGGTTTAGAGCTAGTTGTTACTCTACTGAAGTCAATTACTTTTTATCACCCCAGAATGCCTTGCCTGGCAATTCTACAGCTCTGTATTCTTTACTATAGGTCCTATACAGCATTCAACCACTAGGTGGCTCTAAATGTTCTATTAACAGTGACTTCACTTTACAATGGGGATTGAGGAACCTATCCCTGTTGTTAAACGGGGGTACCTGTATACGTGATTTTGGCTTTACGTGCTGAACTCAGAACATAACCCTCTCATAAGATGTGGGCAGACTGTATATTTAAAAAGCAGCAGCAGGCTGTCCCATGATTCTCGGGCTCTATCTGCAGCAGCACGCTTCCATTCAAACCTGTAGTATTTTAAATAATTTACCTTGATATGAACAGGCTTTACCCCAGAATAGCTGCTATCTATTTCCTCCTCATGCCACATGTTGACTGTAGTTATCATCTAGCACAGTCTTAATTGCATTGGATGTGCATGCTTAATTCTTTTACTGAAAACAGTGAGACTTTGACTCGATTTCTCCCATTGTTAGGCAGGCACACCAGCTCCACCCTGATCTTCTGCCTCGGAGCTCTCAACTGACATATGCTTTGGTTGATTCTTCTGATTGCCAGCACCCCACATGATTCCTCACAATGCTGCACAAAAAGTGCTTTTGCGCATAACAGCCAGAATTCAGTCTTATGCGCGAGAAGAAAGCACTTCTGCATGCCCCGACCCTTAGGAGTGCTGGGGGAGAAAGTCTCTGCACTGGTAAATGGGGGCCTGGAAGCCCTGGTGCATGTGTCAATTTCAATCCCCTGCTATTAAAAATAAACACTGCTGCTAGCAGCCACCAAAAGAAGCAGAGTTTGTACATTGGCAAAAGTGGCAATAAGTCAGGGAGGGGAATAAGCAGAACGTTGGCTGGCTAGTTTCAAGGATGTTGATGTGCCTTATAGTGGAACTGTCCCTACTAGATTTTCGAGTACCTCTAATTGACTGTACCTGGCCATAGCTGCGAGAGCGCGAGAGAACCACCTTTTCTTGTGATCTTATATAAAACAATAATAATTATAATAATAATTATTAACAGTATTTATATACCGCTTTTCAACAAAAAGTTCACAAAGCGGTTTACAGACAAAATCAAATGATTAAATGGCTCCCTGTCCCAAAAGGGCTCACAATCACAATCAGAGGCAAAGGGCTCACAATCACAAACACCAGCAGCAAACAGCCACCAGAAAAGACACCATGCTGGGGTGAAAGGGGGGGGGGAGTTACTCTCCCCCTGCTAAATATAAGAGGAGCACCAATTGAAAAAGTGCCCAGTTAGCAGAGGAATAATTGCTACTCATGTTGTCTGGCTCTCGTCTGGAAATCATTTGCCAAAAGATCTACTGTACATCCTATACAATAGATTGCTATTGTGTGGTTTTAATATTCCGCTTTCTCCCTAGTGTACACTGTACATACAGGTACTGGATGGGTTTTGTTGCATTTATCTTGCTTCATTAATAGCTTGTTCACCAGCCTTGCAAGAATATACATTTGTTCTACACAGCACAATGGTACCCTTGTGATAATAGCGAAATGTGGATCAGGTTACTCAGATGGCAAAACTGTATAAAGTTTTTCCCTCTCAATCTTCTCTTATTTGGTTTTAGATTAAATTTTTACAGAGATTACTAAGTTACTGCAGGAATGAATTTCATTTTTTGACCTAAAGAAAACCTTTATGATGAGTTAAATCAAAGAAGAAAAATGAGCAAAGGGGATTACTCAGTACGGTGGCTTGTTAGTATTATTTGTAGTGTTACCTGCAGCAGCTGCACCATCTCTGTGCATGGTGGTGACAAACAGGTGACCAAAATCAGGTAAGAAAAATCAGCACCTCCCTAAGGAGCCTTCTGCATGTTCTGCTGAATACCAACGCACATCTGGTGGAACCTCTCCAACTGCATCATCTTGTTTATATGAACCCTGTTGTGTGCAACTTTTGATGTTAAGGGGGATGCAAATCCATTTCCAGGACCACTGCTTGTTGCATGTGATTAATGCCTGTGAGTTCAGGGCCAGAGTTAACACCTTTTCCAAGATGAAAATGAAAACTATGCTGAGTAATTGACATTTATGGATAGAACTCTCCCTGTTAATTTAATTGCTCTTCCCCCAAAACCCCTGCATTCATTGCAAGGAGCATCCATCGATTTCTAGATTGCAGGTTCAATAACTATGTGTATTCCAGGACTGTCTTCAAACTATAGTTCTATACTGTTGAGATTCCATAGATGTATACTTAATGTGTTCCAGTAATCAACTTTGATATTCTAAATGTTAATGTTTGGAAGCAGATTTTTTTCAGCCTGATACAAAAGGGGGAAAGGTGATATTTTACTTGTAAAAGAGCTAGAAGTCTGTTATGGCCTCAATTCTGGGTGACTCTAAAGTTTTATCCAACTTCATGGCAACAAATTGGGTTTGCCACCAAGTGTTCATATAAGAGAGAATGCTGCCAACAATCCCAGATTCCTGACAAGTATGCCTGTATGAAAGATGTGTTCTGACGCCTGCTTTTGGCATTCATACTTTTCATATATAGGTGTAAAATCTTAAGGGTGCACCTAGAAAAATGTAATACTTTCAGTAAGCGCTCTGTTTATTTGGAGGGAAAGACAACATTTAAATAATAAATTAAACAAGGATAATGGTATGCATCCTGCTTCTTGCACTGACTTTAGGAATCTTGCTCTTTTAGACGTAGAGAACTCTTGACCTTGGAAGATGTCAGAAATGATAGCTCAAGAATCTGAATAAGCATACTACCTATGTACAGATGAGGTTAGGATTCTAGTGTCGAACCGTTAACCAGATATACATGTGGTGCTAAATCCAAACAGTATGTCCATAGCAAGGAAATAGTCAATGCCTCTATGAAATGACACCATTTTAGGGTATTTGATGAGCTTATTAGTTAAGGGTCCACATACTGTACTCCAAGCTGTGGAAATGAAGCATACTTGAGAGATATCGCAACTCCGGATCAATAGCTTGCATCACTGTGTACTGTAGACCGTATGGCTGTTCTGTATGAAACAGCTATCCTGTACGTCCTCCCATATCATGGAATTAGAACTATTTCAGAAATAAGGCATGTGGCCTCCCAGTTTCTGGCAGCTGCTTGTTTGTCTCCCCCATGGCAACTTCATGCTTAGGAGGAGAAATGAGTCACTTAATTCTTTCCTGTAAGCAGAAGCTGCAAGGAGCTCTAAGTGCCATACATGGGTGTCATCCCATTTTCTTGTTGTACTAGTGTATAGTCTGAGGGCAGATGATGCAGCCACCTTACTGAAGCAGTAAGCAGTTTTGAGTCTGGTCAGGGCCTCAATGGGAGACTGGGTACACCACACACACTGTCTTGAGCTCTAGCATGGAAGAAAAGCAGGATATAAATGTCATACATAAATCATCACCATATTATTGTGAACTATATCGGACTGAAAGACCGTGAATGACTTCAGTGTACAGTAATGTCTCTGAGTATGCTGATCCCGAGTTCATGACCCTGCCTTTGAGCAGCACTGTGAGCCTGCCAGGCCACCATATTTGGCTTGCGTAAAACCTTCCACAGACCTATCTCTCTCATGCAGCATCTCTTCAGTGACGTATTGAGTCTACCAACCCAGCATCCCATGCATTTATCATTTCTAAACCACATATCTGCATAACTTTTAAATCATTTTAACATGTATTTATTTAGTTAAAATTTTGACTAGTGTATGGGTTGGACAAATATTTTACCCTGTAAGGGGCTTCACAACCTGGTATTTCTTAATTGGCTATAGGTTATATACGTATTATAGAAAGTATTCCCTAACTTGCATGGTTTCAGACTTTTGCAGCGGGGTTCAAGAACGGAATCCCTGCATACTCAAGGGCATTACTGTACTTCATAGGCTGATTTGAACCCAGGTCCCTGTGAGTCACATCCAACATTCTGTCTGAGTTCAAACTGGTGATGACTTCTGTGCACCAATCAAGCATTCTGAATGCTTTACAGCAGATGCTCTAAAGTTTACATCTGAGTGTTACTTTTTTCACACCCTGCAATTAACTTACTGGAAAAAAAATCAGAAAGGGGTAGACAGGAAACCCTGTTTGGAAACCAGCTTCCAAATGGACCATGTGATCATGTTCTGAGATGTATTAAAATAGTGAAAAGCTTCCAGAAACAAGGCTGTCGTTGCTTCTCCTTGGCTGTGGGGACATCACTGTTCTTAGCATGACAACCTTAGCACCGCTTAGCACTTAGTTTGGGCTGGGTGTCTTCAAAGCAATGAGAACTACTAAATGTTCCAAGGCGCACTACAAGAATAGTAGTGATCCTCCTCCCAACTCAGATAGTTGCTTTAAGTGTTCAGTTTTATCTCCTGAAGATGTAAAAAAAAAAGGAAAGAAAAAAAGGTGTGGAACTGAAGCAGGAGTGCGTGTGACTAATGCTAATCAACTTGTAATGCAGTCCTATCTTCTGCTTTCAGTGGGACTTGCTCCGCAGTCAACATGTACAGGTTTCTAACCTTTTGAAATGCCTGACAGCAAAATTTCCCAAAGCTTGCTTACCTCACCTTTTGGGCATGTGTGGATGCTTATTTTATATTTTATTTATGGGCTATTGGACTCTCCTACCTTTCTTTATGTTGCACGGCAACATTTGGGCACTTATTTTGCTTTTTCAACCTTACACAGTCAATTACAAGCCAGTCACCCATGTGCCGCTTGAAAAGCATCAGCCGGCAAGACACCGGGCTGCTGTAATTGAAACAATCCATCTTTTTTTGCAACTCAACTGCTTGTGTCTGGCCCCTTGTATGGCGAGATAGATGGCGAGCCAGATACTTGACAGAATGTTTCTTTCCATAGGGTTTTGAAGGCCACTTTCTGTTCTACAAAAAGAATGTATTATCTGCCTGCATTCCATCAGAAGACTTTGCCACATTCTTTCTTTCCCTTTTGATCTCCTTCCCATGTCGCTTCAAGAAGAGAAGATCTTAAGATCTCTGTAAATGCAAAGTGTAAGGCACATGTTTTGTGCTAAGAAAAAGCAAGCGACCTCTCAAGTTGCTTCAGGGGTTTTATCTTAACATACATCTGCTCTAGGAGAAGTAGATATGAAATGAAGTCTTATGAAGTTCCTACAGTTTCACAGATCTTAAGGGATAGGTGTGAATGCCTGTGTTATCTAAAAGTAGCAGATGAAGTGGTCCTCAAGTATGTGAGGAATGTACTGCATGTTTTTGTTTGTTTGTTTTTAACTTTAAAAGAAAAAAAATACCCTACCTTAATTAGCTGTGGTCCCACCTTTTCAGGCTAGCAAGCTGAGGTGAAAGTCTCTCTCTCCCCCCCCCTCCCATGTGTTGATGTCCCATTTGCAGGGAGTGAAATTCAGGGAGGACAATGAAACGTGCAGCTTGTGGGGCCACGCTTATTTATTTACTTTCATTTAAAGAATTTTTACCCCGCCTTTCTCCTGATAAGGGCAATTAAGGCTGCTTACAATTAAAACATGTTAAAATACATGATAAAATACAATACAATAAAAACAAAACAGGAATTTAAAACAATTAAAACAAACAAACCCAGTGGGTCACCTTATGATTGCATTTATTAAAAAGCCAGCCTACCATGTCAGCCATCAAATGCCAACCTGAATAATAAACGTGTTGAGGCCTGCCGAAATGTCTCTAAGAAGGGAGCCATTCTTAATTCCAGGGGGAGGGAATTCCATAGTTGGGGTGCCACCACCAAGAAGGTCCTATTCCTCGCCGCCATCCCCCTCACCTCCGTCAATGGCGGCATGGTTAACAGGGCCCTCCCTGATGACCTCAGAGTATGGGTTGGATTATAAGGAAGGAGGTGGTCCCGAGCTGTAATTTAGAGGCAAAGGGCCATAATTTAGAGGCAAAGGGATAGATGGCCATGGAGTTTGGCCAAAATTGATCACCAAAATTGTACTCACCTGAAGAAGTGACATATGTTCCTCAAAGGAGGAGAGAAAATGTGGGGTGGAGTTAAACCTCTCTTCTCTGAGTTGTTCTCAGAAAAACCCATTATTCAGAGGTCACACTAATTTTTTCAGAACTTGCAAAATCTTATGTAACATTGATTTTCATTAAGGAAATTATTCTAGGATGCCTCTCAAATACTTTTATTAGCAAAATTATATTTCTATCTTGTTTTTACATGGGGTTCCCCATAGTCTCCCCATCCAGACGACTACATGTAGCTACACAGCAATGCTGTATAGAATTCATTGGGCTCTCTGCGAGTGTATTGTGAAGACATAGCCTTTACAAGCAAATTCAGCAAGTGATATATTTTATCCAGTGCAATAACTGAACTGAGAGAATCTGTCTTACTTGTTATATCCTATTTCACAGCTAGGGGATCATTATGGCATCTTTAGCTTGCGGTCACTTTATAAGATTTCCCTCTCTCCTCCCTCCCTCCCTCTGGGGCTTTGATCAGAGTTATGGAGGAGATTCAGCACTTTTTATATTTCATGAAGTACTGACAACGTGAGACTAGATATACCATAAGACCAACGAATGACATTAGAGCATCAAGGTGAGAGACCATGAATTCTTTATAAAAATGAGAAAGATCTAGGAATTCAAACATGATCTAAAGCTGTCATGGCCGGCCATAATGTACAAAGATTGCAGTTTGCATACAGGATAAGCCGACATGTAAAATTCCAGAAAAAATATTTTTATGTTATAAAAACCAGCTAACAGCCACAAAAGTTTTTATTTTTAAAAAACGGTTCTTTAAAAAGAAACAAGTTAAAAACATCTGAAACATTAAAACAATGCAACAGATACTTACCCAGGATTACGCTGTGAATCTGCTACATTATCAGCCCATTCCAACCCAAGTGCTAAGCAGCCCAAGTCAGACCTAAAGTCAGCCTAAGTCATTTAGGTCGAAGTTAGGTCTGGAATGCAACCATTTAGGGCGAAGTTAGGTCAAAGTTAGGTCGAAGTTACGACCAACGGACTAAGAACAGCCCATTCCAACCCAAGGGCTAAGCAGCACAAGTCAGACCTAAAGTTGACCTAAAAGTGGGCGGAACATGGGCGGACCGTGGGTGTAACGGGGGCGGCAACCAATTAACGTTGGATTCCAGACCCTGGCAAGCACAGACACGCCCCCTCCAACACAAATGCTGACACAAAATTTAGGTCGACCAAAAAGGTGGACCCAAATTCGAGGAGACCCATAGGAGCCATTTTACCTTACCTAAGCCAGCCCTCTCCTGAAAATTTCTAACACCCTACTCCTGAGTTAGGTCAGAGTTAGGACGGAGTTGGGCCTGCTAGGTCTGGAAACCGACAGAGTTATGCCTAAGATAGGGAGCCTATCAGCACCCAGCCCCACCCAGCCTCATTCCCACAAAAGCCCAGCCCCAGACCTCCAGTCACTCTCTCTCTCTCTCTGAGCATGTGGTGTGGGGTTCTGTCCCTCACAGCCACAAAGTGGGACTTTGTCGGTGGAGGGCAAAATTCACAAACACCCCACTTCTCTCTTCTCCTCTCTGCCTCCCTCTAGGGCAGAGAGGGCTGTTCTGGCTGTGGCCAACCTGTTTACAGCTGTGCCTGGGCAGCTGCCTCCATGCAAGTGTTTGCTAACCCATGTCTTTCTCCCAGCCCCTCTCCCCCCCCCCCACAGGCAACAACACCAGCAGGTAAGAGCAGGGTTTGTGCTGACATGTGGTCTGACTGCTGCCTCTTTGCATTTAGAAATATAGGAAGGATACATGCCTCTTTACCAATGTGTTGTCTCATAGCTGTCTGCATAGCCTGCCATGACATGCCTCTCTACCAATGTCTTGTCTCATAGCTGCCTGCATAGCCTGCCATGACATGCCTCTCTACCAATGTGTTGTCTCATAGCTGCCTGCATAGCCTGCTATGATATGCCTCTTTACCAATGTGTTGTCTCATAGCTGCCTGCTTTGCCTGCTATGATATATAGGATACATGCCTCTTTACCACTGTTGTGTCTGATTGCTGCCTGTAGTCATGTGAGCAGACAATGCCACAAGTGTGGAACTGTTAGCCTTATGTAGACACCAGCTGTTCCCCCCCCCTTTTCTCCACAGGGTCTACTGACAGGTCAGTATTGCTAGGTTTGCCATGGTTGTGACCCCCAAGTTGTGTTGTTGTCTCTCTCTTTGACCCTTTCCCCTTACAGGATCATGCTCTCCTTACACCCAGGTAAGCAGCTCAGACCATGCTATGTGTGTCACACCCATCAGCTGTGTTTTATTTCTCTCCCTGCAGGCTTTTGCAACCGACACACTGGCTTGTCTTCAATGGCGACTGCTACCGCACACCAGCTGACATGTAACTCCCCCTTGTTTTTTGTCTCCCCAGGAATGTCCACTATCACCTACCTTCCTGGGAGCACCCCTGGGGCTGCAGTCTGGTTGCCCCACTGTTGTCTGCCTCGATGCTGCCAGAGGTCAGGGAGCCAGCCCTGCAACCCTCCTCAGCTGCCGGTGCTGCTGCTGCTCCACCTCCCTGGCTGTTGTTCTTGCTGCCCCTCCCCTTTCTATGGAGCAGGCTGTGGTTCCACAGGGGAAGAGCCTGCATGTCCAGGTCCATGGGGCAGGTGTGCTGCTGCTGCTTTCTGATTGGCTGCTGTGACTACCCCTGGCAGCCTCGCCTGGCCATCTCTGCTAACGTTCCAGAACAATAAAGATGCCCCTCGGGCAGAGCCCCAGTGAAACATATGTGCCCAGTGTTTACACAAGCATTGCCCCCCCCACACACAGACAGCCCCCAGCACTGAAGCCCCTACATGAGTCCCACCCAGGGACTGCCACGGCCTTCCCTGGGAGAACCCAGCAGGGGCGCTGCGAGACCCCCATGGCACAGAGGGGAGGGGGGAGTCAGGGGGGCCTCTCAGGCAGGCAAACAGTGACAGCCAGGGCGTCCGCCCGTAATGTAGGCGCCTCCGTCGAAGGTCCGCCCGTAATGCAGGCGCTTCTGTCGAAGGTCCGCCTGTAATGCAGGCGCCTCCGTCGAAGGTCCGCCCGTAATGAAGGCGCTTCCGTCGAAGGTCCGCCTGTAATGCAGGCGCCTCCGTCGAAGGTCCGCCCGTAATGCAGGTGCCTCTGTCGAAGGTCCGCCCGTAATGCAGCCACTTCCGCCCAAAGTCTGTCTGCATAAGAGGCACCTGTTTATGCATCACCTTCATCTGCGGAGCGCCCCCTGTGTCCCTATCGGTCTCTGCAGACCCCTCTCTCGGAATCTGTCTCCCACCAGCCTTGTCTGTCTGTCTGTCTCTGACCCACCCATGCCCCTCCCCAGCACCCCCTGTCTGCCTGCCTGTGTGTCTGCCTCTCCTCCCACTCCCTGATGATGGCTGCTGGCCACCCCCCACCCTGCTAGAGCACCTGCCGTGAGGCGCCGTCGTCGCCCCATCTGGGGGTGTGATGAGCTGTGTGAGCCCTTCACGCTCGCAGCAGACAAGCCCAAGGCATCTCTTGGTCTTGGCCGGGGCACAGAGCAGCAGGCACGCCGGGATGCCTTCTTTGTGGGCATTGCCCCGGCCTTGGAGGCCCAGGGCTTCAGGCAACGCACGGGCGAGTCATGTCAGAGGCAGTTCCAGTCCTCATGAGACCCCCCTTGTGTGTGACGTTCCCACCCCCCTCCCCTTCCCTTCCCTCCCCCGCTCACCCCCCAGTGCAGCCTCAACGTGGCTTGGGGGTGGCATCGCCTTCTGCAGGAGGGAGGAGACGGCCACTCTCCCCTGCAGCAGGTGGCTGATGCACAGGGTGCCCTGTGGCGGCTGGGCTCAGGCACCTCGCTCACCTGTCACCTGCCCTGCGCCCACCACATGACTGGCGCAACCCCCCTGCCTGCCAGGGGTGTCGCGACGACGCGCGACACCCCTGAGCGGGGACGCGCGTCACCCTTAAGGGGGAGGCTCCGCCCCCGCACGTGACGTCACGCGCAGGAGCGGAGCGCCCTCCCCGCTCCGTTTTTGGCTCATTTTAGAGCCAAACGGACCCAGGGGAGGGCGGGCGGGCCCACCTCCACCACAAAAATGTAAGTGAGGGGTGTCGCGCGTCACCCCCATACGCGTGACGCCCCCCGGTGGCCCGCCCCCCCCGCTTCCCCCTGTCGACGCTAGTGCTGCCTGCGGTCAGCCCCTTTGCGACCAGGCTGCGACAGACCCTGTGGCAGCTGCCATGGATGGACGCTGACACATGCAGACAGAGGCCTGCACATGCCTGAGCCAGACACGGAGCCTGGAGAAGAGTCTGCCTGCCTGGGAGGTAAGTGTTGCCTGGATCCTGGGCTGGTGCTGGGCCACAGAAACTGCAGCCTGCCTAACTCAGGCATAACTCTGACCTACCTCAGGCATAACTTCTGCCTAACTTAGGCTGCACTTAGGCCACACTTATGCCTGACTTGGAGAGGAGTTGGGTTGGAATGGGCTGCAAGTTCCTTTAATATGTTAAATACATCTATTGCACCATGATTTTTGTTGTTCCAAAACTTAATAAAACTGACTCGGTTTTCCACAAATACATTGTGGAAGCACTAGTCTTACTTGCTCTGTTACCTCCTTCCCTTTGTCTCTGTTGACAGTTGTTTGATACTGGTTTACAAACCACAAATAAACCAAATCTGAATTTAAGTTTCAAATGTTGGTTTAATCATGGTTTGAAAAAAGCACAACCCAGCTTCAGGCAAGTCACAGAGCTGTAGTTTACACAAACCATGATGTCAAAATCACTGGGGTGAACCCAAGGTGGGGGGAGAAGGTAGTGTGCTGGACTTGGGAATGTTCACCGCTAGATAAACCATGGGCTTTTTTGGTCTTCCGAACCCATTCTGTGACTTTATAATCTCTATTAAGAATACCCAAGGCAAAAAAACCTGTCCTTCTTAGCTTCTGAACTGGTCTCAGTACTGGCACAGAATGAGAGGCCACCTGAGGATCCCATGTATGGCGTTCTTATATTCTTGTAAGAACACTGGGATAATGTATAAAGAAACATAAATTGTATGCATAGAGGATCCTATGGGCCATTTTGTGCTGTACAGCTTTCTGGGTGCTCTCAACACATAAAAAGCAAGGAGCCACTGAATATTAACACAAAGGATTGTGTCACAGCTATACGTCTTACATTGATTGAGAGAATGCTGATGAGTTGCAACTAACCAAAGAATATGGAAAACGGACAAAGTTCGTGCCTATAGCAACTGCTCATGCTGGTACTTACATTTACTTTGAGAACCCTAGTATTAATTGGCTAGTCTGGCACAATAATCCAGCAACTTGCGTGTTGTTCGCCAGTGGAAGCAGATTCAACATTTTTTCCCTAGAGCACTGCTTACATTTCTCTAAGGTTTGTCAAAATTGTAATACTACAGTATTCTCTGGGGCCCCAAACTGAAACTAGAAGGAAGTTAGGAAGCATTGCAACCTCTTTATCATCACCCAGCTCTGGTCAAAGGAGGAAACTATAGAGAAACTAGACAGATATATGACTATATGAAGCTACTTTTTTGAGACGGACCATTGGGTCCATCTCACTCAGTATAGATCCCTATGAAATGTCCTGGATTAGGCTTGCTCAACAACAACAATGGAAACTTGTCTGCTCTGCACCTGATTGGTCAGGACGCTGGGCCCATCAATGGATCTCTTGGGGAAAAGGTACTCAGATGTGATATAGGAAAGCGCAGCTCAAGAACAAACCTCTGAACTCTTGTCTTGGCCAGCTTCCAGCTTCCACTTTTGTTTGTGTACAAATCATGCCCTGCCATTAGATTTGACTGTGTCCCTTCACTTGTCTGAACTTTGATTATAAGAAGCTTTGAATGTCACCCATACTATTTGGGTTAATTTGATTTCATCATATATCTCCAGCATGTCACCTTGATTTGAAGTCTGCATGCCTCACTATACACAAAGACACACTCAGCCTTTGTCTTCTGATTCCCTCTTAAAATAGGCCTTTGTTTTGGAAAAGCGCTGTCAAATATACCGTATTGTCCCAAGTATAAGACGCACCTGATTATAAGACGCACCCTTAAAGTTTGGTGCTATTAAAAAAATTTAATTAAATCACTGGCATTAAATTGCAACAGCCTGATTATAAGACGCACCCCTAGTTTAAAAACTTAAATTAGGAGAAAAAAGTGAGTCTTATACTCAGACCAATACGGTATTAACAGCATGGCATTTACGTCACATATTTATAAGAAGGTTAATGTTTCTTAGGAATTAAAGTGCTACTTGTCATCGACTTGTTTCATCTGCACAAGAGTAAGTAGAACACGCTTTTACGTTTTGGAGCCAGGCACTGCAACGCTATGCATATGTTGCTGATACTGTCAAGGCTCCCAGTTGGTTACGTACTTGACTTGGATAGAGGTTTTCCTCTTGAAGACGATGTGGCCAAATGTAACTCAGTTTCACTTAAGTAATGGGGATCAGTTCCAGTTTGGCCTTTTATTGGCTTCTGCTGTCTACTACTAGAAAATGCAAGTAATTATCCTGCCATCAAAACTTGTCCCCTTTTAAGATGTTTTCTTTTCCATGATTATAAATGATGTTTTCTTTTCCAAGATGTTATAAATGACTGAACATCCTCATTCTCTTATAATTTTGCCCATTTTTACTATTTGTTTTTATTTGTTTCTAAGGATTTTTAAATAAATGCAATTATAAACATTGTTTCTAATAAGACTGATTCCAGGTAAAGGTGCTTTGAGGGGGGAATGACTCCCCCCCTCCCTCAGGTGTGCTGAGTCACTTACAACCACCTGGGCCACCATATGGATCCCTGTGCTAATTATTGCTAATCCAGAATGGTAGATCAGAAGCCTCAAGGATCAGCAGGAGGAGTAAATAGATGAGGGTTGCCTGAACTGCCTTCATTCAACGGTGTGTCTGATATATTTTGTTTTATATTTTATATAAGTGTTGAGCTTTCTTTCTGAATGGAAAGTGGGATAAAACTTTCTTAAATAAATATAAATGTGTGCATACGTGCACACGCGCACACACATGCACTTCCAGTTTAGTGCTATAGCTAGGGGCAGGAGAAAATAGTGATAACAAAATAAAAACAGATAATAACACCTCTTTCTGCTAAAAAAAATCTGTGATAAAATAAAGCCATGTAATTTTGTGTCATTCTTCATTTGCTGACACTGTACAACCTATACCACCCACCTAGTACACTTTTAAAAGGGTTACAATGAATAAAAATGGGAAAAATTGGAATGAAAACACAACAACGCTTTCTGCTATTTCATTGAAACACTGAAATCTGCGAAAAAATAAAACCATATTCTCCCACCTCCTAACTAGAGCACTAATCCAGTCATGAGAAAGTCCTGCATTACTATTCAATTGTTGTCAATAGCAGGTACCCACCCCCCGTCCCTAGAAAACCCAAATAGCTTGCTCCTTATGAGTAGAGAAGGTTTCATTTAAAGCTTTCCTTAAAGCTTCTTTGGGTAGGAACTGAGTTTCATGGGGAAAGGTGACCATGCTTGAATTACAGGGGGCAGAGGACAAAAATCAGTCCCCTGATTTTTATGTCCTCTCCACTAGCAATTGTTTTTAGCAGGCTATGGATGGGAGGCATGATTTGGCTAAAGTTGGCGGAGGGTGTCTGAGTGTGGGGCTTGTGGGTTGCAATAAGTGCACCCTTTCCTTTTCTCCCATAATCTGAGCACTGGAAAGTTCAGAAAGGAAATGTGAGATAGATGCTCTGTAAGAGCTACATCTGAAGCTGAGCTCATTTTAGTTTTTAACTCTTAGTGCAGCCAGGTCATCACAGAATGTGGCAGGAAGTACTGTAGAAGTGTGTAGTTTCTCGGGTCCCTTCCTGTTGTCAGCTTTATGCCATTTTGCAAGTGATGTGGAGAGGGGCACGTATTTGAGGCACTTTGCCAGAACGTTTTTGTAGCAATTTCTTTGCAAGTCCCAAAGCTTATTTCTCAGAAAATCCAGTCAAACATTTACACATAGTATTTGTAAATTGATACTTTGTTTCTGTATGCTTTTTTAAACTATTATTTTCAGTACAGATATATCTTAAAAGTCTGTTTTTAAAAAAATTAGTAATTCCATTTCTGCAGGAATTACTGGATATAATACTGTGTCCTATTTAAAGTGAGTTTTCAGCTTCAAAAGATGACAAGGCCAAGCATTAAGGCTTTGTGAACTCTGCAGGGTATCTCGATTACATTTGACACAGTTTCTTAGTTTACATTATTTACAATCCTTTTTTGATACAGCCAGCTCTCCCTCTTTCCATTCAGGTGCTTAATATGGATTTTTTCCTCCTGTGTTCAACAGAATATTTGTTTTAACTGATTTTTTTTCCTGTGGCTGATATACCGGTAGTTCTTTATCATGTCCTATATCCTAGACCAGGGGTTCTCAACCAGTGGTACTAGTACTACCAGTGGTACTTTGGCTGACTGCTGGTGGTACACAGTCTGCTGGACCACTGGAATCCTGCTCCGATGTGGCACTTTCAGTGGTGTCTTTTCACTTTTAGCGGTTTTTCGGCGGCTTCTGCCTTTGGCCGAACCTCTCGGGAATGCTGAGAAGGGCCCCGCCCATCCACTCAGAGCCTCCTACCTGCATTTTCTGACCTCTGAAAACCCGGAACTGGAGATGATGTCATTGCTAGTCACTTCCGGTGGTACACAGCAGGAGAGTGGTGCCGGAGGTGGTACTCGGCTGGGAAGGGGTTGAGAACCCCTGGCCTAGACAATATGTTCCTTTAGGCAACTTTCTCCGTTTACCACCTGCTGAGCCTGATGCTACTTCCCAGCTCAGCTTCTTCAAAAACATTTGCCATCCTATAGTGCTCAACTAGCCATGTCATTTATCAAATGATCCTATACGGTACTGCATACATCTCCTTCAGCAACAGGTATCTTGTAACCATGCCAGTACTGTATTGTTTCAAGGGCAAGGTCATCCAGTTGCGAGAAAAGGCACTTCATAAATTATTGTTAGTCTTCATATTCCCTCTATAAAGTCAGTCTCTAAACAATGCTTGTGTCTAAGTCCTGCTTTTTGAAAACTAAACACACCATTTCTGAACTTCTAAGGACACTATCGGCACAATCCTGTGTATAGGCCGGTGGGCCTAGCGCTCTGCTGGCCTAAGGTCTCGTAAACATGCTGTAGGACACGTTTTCAATACCCAGAGAGTAAGCGGTGTCGGCGTGGAGGCCAGAGCCGCTCACTCCGCCACCTACCTGGACCTGTGCTGGCCGACGCAGGTAGGTCCTGCACTGCTCGGTGCAGGGGCGGGACAGGCGGAACGGGGCGGCGAGGGAGGAGGGCCATTGGCCGGCATGGGCTGGGAGGGGGCTGGGATATCGCCAGCGATATCCCAAGCCCCTTCCCATCCCGTGCCGCCCATACACTGCTTCTCTGGATATACGCCAGCTTAAGATGTACTGCAGACATGACATGAATTATATGCCCATGACCAAAGTGCTTCTAGATCAGGCAGATCCTAATGACTCAAGCGTGTTAATCATGCTTTATCACTGTAAGGCAGTGTTTCCCAATTTTTTTCGATCTGCAGTTCCCTTGACCATTGGCAACCATTGGCCGCGGCTCCCCATTACGTTATATCAACATAATATACCAACATAATGTAATGCCAATTGGCATTGCGCTGTTTTGGACTCTTTTCCTTTGTAACTCTTAACCCAGTGAGTGCTCTAAATGTGCTCTCTTCGGCAGGCAGGCATAATTTTTTCTTGTTAGAAAACCTCTTTGTTATATACCCTGCATTTCAATGTTGAATTGTTGGTTTTATTATAGAGCATAGGTTTTAAAATCTATTTTTAATCTCTTTTACATTTTTATAGCGATGCTGGTGTAATATTTTCCCCTCTGTGTTGATTAGTGTTAATGAAACCATTTTGAGTTGATCCTGGCATTAAGAAAAATTGTAGAGAAATATTTTAATTAATGAAATAAATTGTTCAAATATTATGTGCTTGTAGATCTGTAAATCAGTTCCTTTTTTCTTTATGTGACAAAAAAGAAACCCTCTTATTACTGTAATAAATAACTGTGGCACCATAGCAGCAAAATACAAAAAAAAAAAAGATTTTTAAAAGCATTTGTTGATTGCTTTTCTGCTGAACCCAGAGAATGCAAGTCTGCAATAGCTCACAGTATTCTGTAGCTAACTCATCTCAGCAGATCTATGAATAATTCTGTCCCAAACTGTCCACTCATAAAGCACTTGGGAAGAGCAATCCTATTACCCTGTATGCTGGGTCATTGGTGGTGACCAATACCATCACTGGGTCAACCATGTTATACATCAGTTGTGTCATGAACGGTACCCTTGCATGGAAGGTACCAATATTTCAATGCACAATATCAGAATGACCACATAATATCACCGAGTGCCAGGTTGCTGGGCCCCTGGGACAAAGCTCTGCAGTGGGTGCCCTATGACCAGTGTTCCTGGTAAGCTGTGCAGCTGCACAGCTCAGAGCTCAGCTGAACCAGAAGTTGGCAATGATGTATGACATCATTGCCGAATGCTGGAAGTCATTGCTGCAACCAAAGGTGTCCTCACAACAGCACAAACCCTTTAGGACAGAGGTTTCAACCTGTGGTACGCGTACCACTGGTGAAACATGGACCATAGGCTGGTGGTACACAGGCTGCCAGTGCCCGAGGTGGGCGGCCGCCATCTCGGCCTTGCGGTGCCGCGTCAAAGCCCAAAAAGTGGTGGCTTGAGCTCTGCTGAGGCGATAGAGCTTGAGCGTGTGGGCTCTAAACACAGGGATTTGCCCTCCCCTGTGCCTTACCTTGACTTTCCAAGCTCCAGTGTGGCTGCGAACCCGGAAGTAAGTGCCGATGGCATCATCGGCACTTCCGGTGGAATGCGGCCAGCCGGAAGCCTGCGTAGGTGGTTCATGGGCCGAAAAGACTGGGAACCTCTGCCTTAGGGGGAATATAGCTTATGACACCCCTTGCCTGCCTGCTAATGGCACATTTGGAGCTACCATTGCCACTGGGAATTAGTGTTTGGGGCTTGGTTGGGCATGGTGGGTTCTTTAGTGGACATGGACCCTTAGCCAGAGCCCAACCTGGCCAACTTCCAACATCACCCAACCAGTACCTACATAGTTCACAACCTTTCCATTTTGTTGTGAGCCTTGGCTGGCTGTTCTTGTTCAGTCACCGGTTCCTACTGAGGTGCCCTATGTTTTGCGGACATAAGGATGCAACAGTATAGCTTAAATAATGTATACCTTGATATATAAGATTGGGTTAGCGTCACCCCATAGCGGCCCGCTCCCGTCGCTTGACGGGAGCGACGCCATTGCCCACAGAGGCTATCGTGATGCATCAACAGCCTCCAGAGGCTGCTGAATCATTCTGAGTCAGTAACCATTATCTCTCCATTGTCGTTCTAAGCTGTTGCTGTCCTTTGAGTAGGCTTACCAGCTCTCCAACCGGAACAGAGTGCTAGACCTTTAGGAGAAGGAATGTGGGCAGGTGTAGCTTGTTAAACCCTTAGAGCACAATCCTAGGCATGTCTACTCAGAAGCAAGCTCCACTGAACACAATGGGGCTTGCTTCTGAGTAGACATGCCTAGGATTGTGCTCTAAGGGTTTAACAAGCTACACCTGCCCACATTCCTTCTCCTAAAGGTCTAGCACTCTGTCCCGGTTGGAGAGCTGGTAAGCCTAATTAAGGCCCCAATCCTATCCAAATTCCCCCCCCCCTGCCAATGCACATGTGTCAAGGAAGCGCATGCTGCATCATATGATGGGGGGCAGTTGCAGAAGTCTCAGGGTAAGGGAACTTTCATTTCTTTACCTTGGGGAAGGTCTCCTCTTTCTCTATGAGTCTTCTCTGACCTGTGTCAGCTATTTTGCTGGTGCAAAACAAAGGAGAGAAAGGGAGAGAGAAGGGGGGTAGGATTCTGATGCTTGATTCTTGATGCTTCGGCTGGCGGAACATGTGTCCTGCTGGCCAACGCTTTCAAATAGGATTGAGCTGTGAGTTAAAAGTTTAACTCGGAATAAACTAGGGACCAGATGGGGGGTATCTAGCAACTTAATGCTTTTGAATGAAGGCTGGAAAGATGATACTCTGAATCCTATGTCTCTGGCTAGGGAGCGAAATACCAGGATCATTGTTCCTGAGGAGGTGATAGGAAGCAGACAAGTCTGGAAGTTCATAGAAATTCAAGCTAGAAATTCAAGTTAAGGTGAGAACGAGGACTGTCAATCAATAGGTCAGACCAGGCATACAAGATCAGAGCGAACAGGGTAGTGGCAGATGACTTTATGACCTTCAAAATTCCTGTCTGTCACTATTCTTAGCAGTTTCAGGTGTGTCATAGCCAGGCAACGAGGTCTGTATCAGCAATATGACGGCTGCTGAATACAGTATGTGAAATCATATTCTGCTTACCCTCTGAGTCTTGGCACTTTTCCTGTTACCTTGTTGGATATATGCAAATGATCTATCAGTGGGATGCCTGAGAGCTACATCCCGTAGAAGACTGAAGTGATTCCAGTAAGAAAGAGGAGTCAACACAAGGTTGCCTTCCAGTGGTTTTCTTCCATACTTGCAGAGTGTGGCAGAATGGTTCCCTCCTGGTTAGGTCGGAGATTATGATCATTTTGCACTTGTCCTGCAGTCTTGTCTTTGGTTGCCAATAAAGCATTGGATTGAGTTAAAGATTGCATTGACGGTGTCCTTGAATAATGTAGGCCCCTGGCTATATTCGAAACTGATTTTGGAGCCTCTGGCAGTTGTCTGTGTACCATCTACACTCAAAGTGCTTCATGTACATTATCTTGTAATTCTTACGCAATATTGTTATCTGCATAGTGCAGACAGGGAACTGAGGCTGAGATTGGCTTGCCTCAGGCCACCTAGTGAGTTTGTAAAGCAGATATGGGAGGCTTCCCAAATTGTCCACCTTGAACCCCACTATAGTACATCAGTTCTGCAGATGAAACCGAAAAACCCATTTAGTTAATTCATCAGCTCTACTGATTCAGCTGTGTTGAAAATGGGAAAAATAATGTTTCTAATTATTTGACTGGATTGTATCATATTTTGTTCTTACAGATATCTGAAAGCACTTTTGTCTGTAGACCTTCAGGCTTCAGAACGTTTAAAGAATATATGTGGTGGAAATATTAAAATATGTCTTTAAAAAAAAACACCTGTTTTTGTCTAGGGTGGGGTAAATGCTGGGGAATTGGAAGCTGTTGAACCTCCAAACCCACTCTTGGCGAGGTAGTGGTGGGTGGGAATCCAGCAGAAAAAAGCTGCTTTTTTGTTTTGTTCCTTCCAAAGGCAAATCAGGCCTCCACATCTCGTAGATCTGAAATTTATTTCCCATGACACATCTCATTCTGGCCCCTAACCAGCTGAAATTAAATCCAAGAGGTTTCATTTTGATGGAAATCTTTCCCTGGAAGGTAATCCCTTTTTGTTAGCTGTTTTAGTAATAAGAAGTCTAAAACCTAAAGCAGAGTCTTGGGGAATTTGGTCTGCATAGCCTGTGCAATACACAAGCAGTGTTAGTGTTATGGCAGTCCTTTTTTCTGTTGCTGTGGTCATTTGCTCCACATTTATGGTTTTGACCAAAATGTTGAACTTGAAAACCTTCATTTCCCTGAGTACTTTTAAAAATTTTATGCTTAAAACCAAGTATCTGTGGCAGAATTCTGTGGGCTTTTAGGTAAAAGTAATGCATGTGAGAATTAAGTGAAGAAAAATACAGGGGAAACGAAAACAGCAGCTTAAAAGCTATTTTGAGTTATCGAGTCTGTTCCCAGAATGCTTGTGATTGTACACTACTTGAAAGCTTTTGTTTTGTATAGTATTTGTCAGTAGCTTGAGATGTGGAGGTCTAGGATTGGGCAGGAACCATGTTTTAAAAATTGTCTTTTTACACCAATTTTTCCATCCTACTTATCATCCTACGTATCTTAGCAGACATATATTTCTGATAGGTGAGTAAGGTTGGAAACTTCACGGGAAAAAAGTGATGTAATGGCAGGCCTGCTCCCTCTACCATTTCTTGTCCATCTTTTAGTGATAGCGGACATGTGTTTAACCAGCCAAGAAAGATCATGTCCAGGTTATGACGATGAACTTGTTTTGAAATAGATGGCTCAACTATTCTGGCTAGCTGAAATGCTGCTGAACTCAGCGTGGGATACAACCCTGCAAGTAGGTTCCCATGATCAACCCGAGTTCATTTGTACTAGCATTTGTCCATTCATGTGGGAAGTGTAATGTCAGAGCTGTGAACTTGTGCAAGATTGTGGCTGCACCTCCATGAGCAGGAAAATCACAAATTGCCATTTTTTAGTTCACAGAAGAGAAACTGCTAAATCACATGAGCTCATTGATCCAGAGTCGTACTGCTTGTGAGAGTAGACCTTTGGCGCAATCACATCATCTTTGCAGAGATGTGATTCCCAGAAATGACTGCAAGGCTACATGCAGAAAACAATCTTTCAAGAAGAAGATATGTTATTGTAGAGAGATCCTTGCTTGTGGAAGATGCTATTTCTTTTCTGTCTTATCATGGTCTGGTCTGGTCTTGCAGGTTTCCTCAGTGCTTCAAGCAGTACCTGTTCAAAGCCAGCACTAGAACACTTCTGCACATATGGGGAGGGGGAGAAATTGGGATGGTGCCTATTGACCTTGCCTCTGGCATAGTGCACTCGCTGGTGAGAAGCTGCCTTGTACTGAGTTGGGGACCCTTGGTCCATCAAGCTCAGTATTGTTGATGCTGACTGATAGCAAGTCCTCAAGGTTTCAGGTAGGAATTTTTATCTGACCTACCTGGAGATACAAGGAATTGAACCTTGGACCTTCTGCATGCAAGGCATGTGCTCTTCCACTGAGCTATAGCCCCCTGAATGACTTCTACACGGGCAAAGCTATTTGCACGTAGAATCACCACATATCTGTTGCGCACACAGCACTATGCATATAGAGCCCCTTTCCAGACCTTCCACTGAGTGCACATAGGGTGAGGCCAGCGAGCACAATCATGCTTTCCTTCAATTTATTCAGTACGTATGTGGGAGAATGAATGAACAGGGTTCAGCTCTCAAGGCCCAATCCTATCCAACTTGCATCCTGTGGTGGTGGGGCAATCACAGAGGCCTGCTCAAAGTAATGGAACGTTTGTTCCCTTACCACGGGGCTGCACTGTCTCAATCAGGCCAAAGACCTATCTAGTCCAGCATCCTGTTTCCCACAGTGATGCACCAGGTACTTTTGGGTAACCCACAAGCGGGAGATGAACAGCGCAATCCTACCCAGCTCCTCCACTGGTGCAGCAGTGATGGAGGGCAGAACGGAAGGCTTTGGGAGGGAAAGGAAGTTCTGCCCTCCACCACTGCTGCACCAGTGGAGGAGCTGGGTAGGATTGTGCTGGAAGGCACATATGTTTCACATAGCCCTTTAAAAAACAGCTATTGAGGACATCATTCCCATTGTGCTAAAAAGGTAAAGGTGACCCCTGACAATTCAGTTCAGTCGTGTCCGACTCTAGGGTGTGGTGCTCATCCCCACTTCAAAGCCAAAGAGCCAGCGTTGTCCGAAGACGCCTCCGTGGTCATGTGGCCAGCATGACTCTCCTTGCCGCAGCGCGTAGCATGCAGCTGGAACACGGAGCGCTGTTTACCTTCCCGCAAGCGGTACCTATTTATCTACTCGCATTAACATGCTTTGGAACTGCTAGGTTGGCAGGAGCTGGCCAAGCAATGAGCGCTCACCCAATCGTGGATTCGAACTGCCGACCTTTCGATCGACAGCTCATGGTTCAGCAGTTTAACCCACTGCGCCACCCATTGTGCTACAGAAGCAATAATCAATAAACAGCCTTCTTTCACATTACGCAAATGCCCACTGGTTCCGCCCCAATCTCTGTGTATTTAGTTAGAAAGTCTGAAAGTACTACTATGCATATGTAGGCTTTCTATGTTATCGGGAATCATGCACAATCAGAACAAATGATTGAGGCCTTATATGCAGAGGTCAGGTGATGGAGTGAGCCAGTATATACATGGGGAAAGAATAAGTTAAAAAAAAAAGACTACTAATTAATTGAGAATTCTAAGCACCCTTTTCTGTCTTAGTGTCATATTTTTTTGTAATCCAAAATTAAATTTTGAAAGTAATCAGAACTCGTACGTGAAAACCCAATGGGCTTTCAGGCCTAATGATGTTAATTTTCAATTTACGAAATACAATTTCACCAATGCCTAAAGCACGTTCTGTAATCAGAAAATTGCTGACTAATTGAACTAGTAAGCTTTATTAAAGGAGTGTAGGTTTGCTGGTGTCTATTAAATTCTGATAAATTATGTTAGTAGCATGTTAGTGAAACAAGAAAAAGGAAAGAGCTAATATGAGACTGTCTAAGGATTTCAGCATTTTGTTCCTTATTTTAGGCATATCATTGTTACTCTTGTCTTGCTATAAATTGTTTTTCCACATGTAGTAGAAATTCTCAGCTGGTTTTCATATATTATATTTCACTAATTAGTATATTTTGGATACTATATTGGAATGTTTCAACAAGGACGCTATTCAAGACTCAATTGTTGCTTTTTTATGCAAGATATATGATATAGGAAGACATGTTTTATAGGGGTTTAATAATGGGATTTATTTTTAGGTTTAATTCAGATAGTTCAGTATTATTTTTCTTTTATACTGGGAAATGTTAATGCCTTTTTTAATACATATTAGCCATTAATGAAACATTTTCCTTTCTTTGGTTTCCAATAAAATGGATTCCCAATGTGTGAGGAGCACCTGGCTGATCTGTATAGATATTTACTTAAGGGGTAATAGGGTATTGCCTGTAGCTTTGTATAGTGTAACAGAGGGACTTGATATTGTTAAGTGTAATTGCATTATTTTCCTGAAGATTTAGGAAAGTCTGATATAATGACAGATGGAGTAATATGAAATGATGGTGCTGTTTGTTCAGGAATAAGTAACCAGCAATGGAAAATGCTGTTCTCTTCCCAGAATATGCTAATACATCAGCACAGAAGGAATGTCATGTACAGTAATAAGATCTACAGTGCAATTCCATCCATGTCTATTCAGAAGTAAGTCTCACTGAGCTCAGTTTGAGTTACTCCCAGGTAAATGTGCTTAGGACTTCAGCCTTAAAAAAAATTAACAGCGCAATCCTATCCAACTTACACCACCGGTGTAACCAGCGGGGGAGGGCAGGGCGGGAGGCTTTGGAAGGGAGGGGAGACTTAAATCCCCTTTGAATCCCCCTTTGGATGGGATTTGAATCCCCTTTCCGTTCTGGGCCATCCTGTTCTCGCTGCACCGCTGGTTACACCGGTGGTGTAAATTGGATAGGATTGCGCTGTTAACTCCTCTTTGGGCATTATTTCAACCGGATCAGACAATACCTCCCTCTTGATCTGACCCATTGTGTGGAGGGGAGCAAACTTCACTTGCCCTCTCCTCCCACCTAGCATGCCTGCCCTGACACTGCCTTCTCAGCATATCCATATGGGGACAGAACATCCGAATATGGCCCAGCTGTGTAAAATATGACATGTACAGGCCAAAGTTTCATGGTCTGTTACTGGATTTTTTTTTCCTGGGAGAGCAGCTGTGTGAGTTTGACCTACATGTGTTAGATATTAGCTGCCTTGGGTGCCCTTCAGGGGAGAAAGGCGGGATATAAATCAAATAAATACATAAATATTACATATGTATGCTGTATTCGGTGTTCCTTCCCCTTGTGGAGATGGCAGTGGTGAGGCAGGAAAACCAGGTGGTCAAATGGAAGGCAGCTGTGCACTTGTTCTGCTCCATGCAGTCATCCAATCTAGCCCTTACTCATTGTTTAGCAACAGTGGATCTTATTAGAGCAACTGATATAGTAAAGGTATCCCCTGCTTGAAAGCCAGTCGTGTTCGACTCTAGGGTGCGGTGCTCATCTCCATTTCTAAGGCCGAAGAGCCAGCACTGTCCGAAGACGCTTCTGTGGTCATGTGGCCGGCATGACTAACGGAATGCTGTTACCTTCCCGCTGCAGCGGTACCTATTTATCTACTTGCAATGTCTTGCTTTCGAACTGCTAGGTTGGCAGGAGCTGGGACAGGAGCCGGGAGCTCACTCCGTCACGCGGCACTCGGGTCTCGAACTGCTGTCCTATTGATCTTCCTATCTGCAGTTCAGCATCTTAACCACTAAGCCACCACGGCCCCCAGAGCAACTGATAGATCTTTTGAATTTCTGGACTACTCTGATCTGATCTACAGCATTCCTGTAACTGGCCTAGCTGGTTAATGGCACTGTCATTTATCCTAGGTCCTTGACACACTTGCTTCTAGGAGTCCTCTTCACCAGTGGCAGAGCCATCATTCAGCTCCACATACTGTGAAGCTGAGAACACAGCTAGAGCATAAGTGGAAGAAAACGTGCTGTGAATCCATCCAAAGACAGCTTAGAGTTCACTGTAAAGACTGTGTTGTGATAATGAGGACAGCTGAGATATCTTTGCCTCCATCACATCTGCAAAGTGCTGGACGTGTTGGAGTAAGGGGCCCATAACCTAGTGGTAAAGCCCTTGCAAAATATCCCAGGTTCAATCCCTGGCATCTCCCAAGTAGGACTATGTCTGAAGCCCTAGAGAGCTTTTGCTACTTAGACCAGATACGCTGAACTAGATACCTGTAGACCAATGGGTCTAATGCAATATAAGGGGCAGAGGGGTCTGGCTCAGTTGGGAGAGCTGCCGCCCTGCAAAGCCCAAAGATCAGCAAATGGCAAGTTCGAGACACGCCGCCGACAAAAAGCTGTGAAAAGCCTCCGTGAGGAGAGATAAGAGCTGCCAGCTCCGTTGGTCGAGTGTGGGAGGCGCCAGCCAGCAGAAATGCCAGGCTGTTAAAAGGATACCACCTGGAATGTAGCTGTTCATGAAAGATTGGAAATTTATATATTGTAAAACCTCTCATTAGGGGGGCTAGGAAAGCCTGCCCATGTACACCGCCTTGAATTAAAGTCGGAGGAGAAATCCAATGACCAAGAAAGGCGGTATATAAATACTGTATATTAGTGTGTGTGTGTGTGTGTGTGTGTGTGTGTGTATTATAAGGCAGTTTCATATGTTCAATGTCATCCAGCGAGGTGGTGAGGGGTTGTTAACTTCCTTTCTTAGAGGGGCCACAAGCTGCTCAGAACGACAGTTGCCTACTTCTGCAATCACTGTGGAGTTTTGTGAATCTGTTCTCCTTCCCATCCAAAGCTGTTTTTATGGGCAAAGCAGGCAAAGGGGGGGGGGGGAAAGGTCCGCAAGGGGCCCTCCTGCCCTTAGGAGCCATCTGTTGTGTGCACATTAATTTCTGTAAGTCATGGATTTGTGCACATCTTGTAAAACTCCCATAGGGATGTGGGATTTAGTTCTCCAAGCAGAATGAACCCATGGTGCTCAGATGAACAGTTTGCAGCCTCTGTCGTTGACTGCAGGGGGCTGGGCAGCCGGGGTCCACACTGCCGCTCTGAAAGGAAGCAGAATCACCATCCCGTTTCACTGGTTGTGACGCAGCATGATCATGAGTGAGGCAGCTGGTGATGATGCATATAGTAAACCATGCAGCACGGTGTCGATTTTTCTCTCTTTCTTTAAAGAAACCTTGTTCCCATTTTAAGTGTGTCATGGGAGGCTTTAGGAGAAAATGCAATCCATTTGGAATGGTAGGTTGCTCACTGTCATCGCACAAGGATGATTAAATGTCCTCTGAAGTGCTGTTTAGTCCAATTCATCGATTGAAGGTAGGCAACTCAGAACTGTGGTATTGCAGGGAACCTGTCAGTTTAATTCATTTAAGTGTTTACAGAAAAGGCAAGACACATTGTTAAGCTTCCGGGAGAGTTGAGTACATGTATTGGCATACTGTTCCCAGTAAAAATTAAAGCAGTGAGTATGAATCACTGGCTCTTGAAAAGCGTAAAGCAACGTTCAGTCTGTGGGAAGTATCTAGTGAATAAAAAAGCAAGGCAATATGCATGTAAGGAGCAAGATGTAGATGTCAGGTTGAGGGAAAGGTTGGAAAATCTTTTTTTTGTGGAAGGTGAGAATGGATTCTGCATATGTACAACTGTACATGCCTAGGATTTCTACTCATGATTGGGAACCCTGCTGTAGGGGTTTCATTCAGGCCATACCATTACAGTGGACCCTTTTTATTCGTGGGTTCAGGACCCGCAGATTTGTTACACCACGGATCCTGGACCTGCAAATGTAAACGGTAAAAAACCTGTTTAAAGGGGAAAAAAAGCCTCCAAACCCCCATTTTACCTTTTTAAAAGCCTGTGTTTTCAAGCCTCCATGAGGCTTCTTGAAGCTGCACGACCCACTTCCAGGTTGCGCGAAGCCTCTCTCTCTCTCCCCCCCCCCCCCAGCCTTGTCCCAGGGTGCATTCATTGAATTCAGTGAGAATTAGTTCTGAGTTGACATGCACAGGATTGCACTGTTACAGCGCAATCCTATCCAACATTTCAGTGCCGGTGCAGCCACAATGCAGCCCCATGGTAAGGGAGCAAACGTTCCCTCACCTTGAAGAGGCCTCCATGCCTGCCCTTGCACTGCAAAATGCAGTGTGTGCCCTGTTGGCACGGCTACACCGGCACAGGAAAGTTGGTTAGGATTGCACTGTTTTAGAGTGCTAGCCTCTGCATATTTACTCAAATGTAAGTCCCATTTTGTTCAATAGGACATACTCCCAGGAAAATTTGCATACGACCGTACTCCTATGCACACTTTGGAGTAAGCTCACTTACTTCTGAGTGTAGTCATATGTAGTATTGCACTATTACTGTAACAAGAGATAATACGGTCTCTCAGGTAGCCATATCCTGCCCACCAATACATTTTCACTGACCTACTGAGCCCAGTGGCATTATAATTGTGGGTGCTCCCCCCACTCCTTTCTCTTTTCACTCCACTGCTGCCTGCCACCATGCACTTTCTTCCTCCTGCTGAATGAAGTGACTGCTGGAGAGAGCCCAGCACAGAGAGAGAGAGAGAGAGAGAGACAGAGAGAGCGCAACCTCACAACTGCAAATATTGCAAATACGTTTGCAAATATGTTTTTTCCTGATTGTGAAAATACTAAAGTTATGTACACAGTGTATATATTATTTTCTATAACTGTTCTGGTTCAACATGAGCTAGATTGAGCGATGTGGCCCTGGCAACTGAAAGTGTGGGGCCCCGTGGCCCAAATATTAACATGTCCCTAGGCAAATTTTCCAGTTTGCCTCTTGGTGAACCTAATGCTTTGCTACTTTGGCAAACGTCCTACTGAAAAAGGTTTCTTAGGTAGCACCTGAGTGCTGCTGATGGCATCGCTGCTCCTGTTGGAAACATTCCAGAGCTCTGCTCCCCCTTGACTACACCCCTGGGTGTGAGGTGGAAGAGGAATGGGGGACCAACAAAGGAGTGGTAAGGATGATGCAAGGGAGGCCTGACCGATAGCAGACAAAAGACATGTCTGATGAGGTTATTATTGTGGCCTAGGAAAGCCTTTAAAGAAGCACATTTTGATGAGAATGTTAAAGGTGAAAGGAGATGGCTTACTAGCAGAGGCGTCGCTCCGGTAGGGGCGGTACCGTAAGTTGCGCCCGGTCCTAGTCCCGTTTACCAAGCTGGCAGGTGGCAGCCCTGCCCCCTCGCCATCGGAGCCATTCCGTGCAGAGAAAGCAGCGGGCAAGAGACTCCGGAGCGATGCCTCTGCTTACCAGGCATGAGAAGGATGTTCCCAGTATGGTCTAACACAGAGATGGCCAACCTTCCACCATTAGGGCCTCTGTGTTCTTAAGAGCTGCATAGAAGACAGAATCTTGGCAGCTGCAAGTGCTGATGGTGCACCTGTTGAAATGCCCTCACCTATACCTGTTAAAGGGCCAGGAGCATTCATGTTGAAAGGTTGGCCACCCCTAGTCTAACTTGAAGGAAAATCTAAAAGATGGAAGTGAGACTAATGGTAGATCATGAAGCATGCAAACCCTCCCACTCCTAGTAGGTTTTGAGTGGCCTAGATGCCTTTAAAAGGGGTTTGGACAGATTCATGGAGGAAAAGACCATCACAGGTTACAAGCCATAAGCAACCTCCTGGTTTTAGAAGTAGGTTTTCTCTGTGCCAGGTGCAAGGGAGTGTCAACGGGAAACAGGTTATCTTGTTGGCTGTGTGCTCCCGGAGGCATCTGGTGGGGCCACTGTGTGATACAGGAAGCTGGACTAGATGGGCCTTTGGCCTGATCCAGCAGGGCTCTTCTTATGTTCTTATGAGTGCAAAATTCATTTGATTTCAGTGTTGTCAGTGATACTGTTGCTACGGAAGCAGGTTAGGGCTTCACAAGCCCCTAATATAATTCATCTCACCCTGGGAGCCAGCTCACACTCCTGCCAAGGTGTCATCACTCCTCTCTGCACACGTAGGAGGAAATAGAGAGGAGAGCTTGTCTACATGCGCACCCTGTTCTTATGAATTCCTTTCATCGTTTTGTGGAAATTGTGGTTCTGTGAGGGGCCTCGAAACGTCTAATAGAATTGGATGTTTCCTGGGGGAAGTAGTACAGTTATCTTGTTTGAAATCTATTTTGTCTGTAGTGTGAAGTTATCTGTAGTCAGTGGCATTGAACTAGAAAGCCTCCCATGAAGGCTGGAAGCTTGACATGCATGCAGGGCCTGGCATGGTGCCAATGCAAAGACTTAAAGAGAAAGAGACAGAATTGTAGCAGTGGGAAAGAAAGGGAAATTTTATCAGAAGTTACCAGAAATCTGACTACAACATAAAGCATACTCTGGCAAATGTAGGTAAATCCTGTTTATTTCAGGGAAACTGAAGTCACTTGCAGCCTTCTAACAAGGTGCAGTGCTGTCCCATCATGCAGCCGCTGGATGCGGGTTGCATTGTTGGCGGATTGCAAGGGGTCTGAGCCTGGGGGGGGGGATTCAGGATATCTCACCCTGAGTCAGCCGCTACCGCCACCACCTCCCTCCAACCTGCTGCCAATGCAAGCCGCACTGATCTACTTCCCACTCACTCAAGCAAGAAGCAGATCATTCCCCGCCGTACTGTGCTCCTTGCAAGCTGCCATGAAACCTGGAAGTGCAACTTCCGGTTTCATTTACAGGGACAGCGTGCAAGTTTGTGCTGTCTCTATAGATCAGTGGTTCCCAACCTGGGGGTCGGGATCCCCAAGGGGGCTGCAAAGCGGTTTCTGGGGGGTTACGGGATGTTGGCTGGATGACCACCCCCACTGCAGAAAAAGAAGTGTCTGGTGCTCTCTTCGGGCCTGTTTGCTCACCTTGTGTTACTTTAGCACCTCTGTTACTATTAGCTCACTCCTCCCCCCTCCACAATGGAGCTGCTTATGAATACAACTTTAAAAATGTGATTTGTTATAAAAAGTGTGATTTATTAAACAGTACAATTTATTAAAAACAATGACATCACTTCCTGCTTACTGGCACCACTTCCGGCCCTGCTGGCACTATGTCACTTCCTGCTTAATGACATCACTTCTGGCCCCAGGTCTTGGTGGGAGGGGGTCCCGACCAATTGTCATTCTACAAAAGGGGTTCCTGGTGCTGAAAAGGTTGGGAACCACTGCTATAGTTGAAACCAGAGGTCCCACACTTCTGGGTTTTACAGCAGTGCGTAAGGAGCATGGTAAGGGTTTTGCTTTGTTTGGGTTTTTGGGTAGCGTGGAGATGGCAGTCCCGAGACAGCATCATGCAGTGTTCTGGGTTGCGCTGCCCTGTCAAGGTGCATAGCTTCCAGCCCCAAACAGTCTAAGATTCACATGTCCAGACACTGTTCACCTTAGCCTTGGATGCTAAAGGATTTGAGAACAAACACACCAGCACCCATCTGAACCGAATCAGAGCTGTTTGTTGTACACCATGATGCCATTAGGCCTGTATATATGCATGCAATTTTATTTTTAAACAAGTACATTAGGAAGCGTTAAAGATCTCATTAACGTGCCAATCACAACTCCCCCGCTGTTCAAAAACATTTAAATGTTTGGAAGCTGGTTGTGAATGCCTAATAGAGCCTGGTAATTAAGCAAGATCTGTACCAAGCAGCCCATAGCTGCTGCTTAAAGAAAAAAATTAAAATTAACTTAAAAAATTTAATGCCCTGATGTTTAGGTATTTGAACTTTATACAAACCTCAGCACTTTTTCATGTCCAGGGTGGCCAGATACAATGGAGGACAAAGTGCCTATAACTTTAACCATTGTAAAGAAGAGGGAATTTTGGCAGGTGCAGCTTGCTGCTTTTTGCACCCTTCCATGATGAGCTGCACCTGCCAAAATAGATGAAATTGATAGGGCTGCCTTTATTCCCACCGTCAATGGAGATATGCACTATGGCAGCGGTTCTCAAAGTTCTCCACGCATGTCGGACAACGGTGCTGGTGGTGGCGCGCCAGGGATTGCAGCTACACTCCTGGGATTGCGCCACCGCTGGTGGCAAAAGGGGCTATTTTTAACTTACAATAGTTGTGCCGTCCCTCCAGAGGGTGCAGGGAGGCCCTGTACTGAATTTCAAAAAAGAAAAGGGAGGGCATGATTTCCTATCAAAGAGGTTTGCAACAAGTTTTCTCTGAAGGCTTCTTGGAAGGGGTGTGAAAATTGCCTCTCTTGGTTAGCTTTTGACACAGGCAGCTGGTGTATGTGTAAGTTCCCTAGAGTGTGGGAAATGTGGGGAACCCCTCTGCAGGCCTTGCCGTGCTGCCGATTGGCCCTCCGCGGCGATTGTGACCTGCTCAGCAGTCTTTTACACTTCACAAAATGGCACAGGCACAAGTGGGGGGGGGGAGTTGTTTTGGCAGTCAGTTATTTTGGTAATCATTGGCAGTTACCAATGGGTGCCTGTGAAAATCAACACCATTTCACACAGTAATCATGTTAGCTGGGGAAGGGGAAAGGAGATGCAGGTTGCATTTTCCTAGAAACATGACACTGTGATTTAAGTACTGGGAAAAAAAGTTATTTCTCCTTCAATATTTCCACCACTATCCTGACTCCTGTGAAACAACAAAACTATGCTAACAACAACAACAACAACAACAACAAATCCTTGTGACACCCACCCCCCCTTGCGAAAATTACCACCATGGTATGTTTGGTTCTTGTATTTCTTTGGTGTTGTTTCTTGTTACAGTAATAGCTTTGCTTTCAAATCCACAGTTACACAAAGAATGATCAAAAGCCAAGAGTGGCTCAGCTTGAAATAGCAAACTGCAGCAGCACTCTCTAAGGCAATGCCTACCAAGATAAAAACAAGGGGGGGGGGATCCTCCTTTTTTCCCCTTGCTGTGTTTACACTGGTATCGGAGGTCCTCAAGCATTTTGCATAAAGTATGTACATAATGTAGTCTGAGTTTGTGCGCGCACGCACACACACTGAGTCATTTTTGCTTTGTCTTGCTGTGCTTTAAGTGTTTAATAAAGTGTATTATTAAAAGGGCATAAGGAGGGGGTGGGCGAGACAGGGATTGGTTTTGTGGGAGAGAGAACACACCTTTTAATCAAGATCTCCGAGAGCACTTTCATGTCAGTAAATGAAACAGAAATATGTGGAGTCCACTCCAAGCCTAAGCAGTGGCATAGCTAGCCACTGTGGTACCCAGGGTCCTCCTCTTTGTGACTCCCCCGGAAGTGACATCACCAGCAGCAGTGACGTCACCAGCAGCAGTGACATCACACTCCCCCGCACTTTTTGAACATGGAGGCTTTTTTAAAAAGGTGTGCGGCCGCTCACTGCCCCCTTGCTCCTGGTTGCCCTCTGCCTCAGTACCTCTCCTGGTCGCCCTCCAGCCCTCACTGTTCACCTCTCCAGCCCCTTAACTCTAGATTAGCATCTCTTTAAATCTTTAAAACCCAGCTGGGCTGGTTTTAAAGAGACTCTAATCTAGTGCCGAACAGCTGATCGGTGCTATACAATTGTATAGCGCCAACCAGCTGTTAAAGTTCCCTGCCTCCACTGCTGCTGCCTTTTTGTCCCTGTCTCCCCTGGCTGGGTGGCCTGTCACCCTGGGGAGGTCCGCTCCCCCCCCCCCCCCGCTACACTACTGAGCCTAAGGATTGGAATGGCACAGTGCTGGAATTTCCACAATGCAAATTAGGATTCTGGTCCCCTATGAAGATGCTATTTACATTAGCACTGGAGGTTGGTGTTGGTGACCAAGAGTTGAGTACAGGAAGAGCTCTAGATGTAGGCCAGAAGCTCCCACTTGGCAACTGAACAAGTGTGTGTGCATATACACATGCCATCTTTTCCCTTCCCACTTGCAAGGAGATTTTTATTTCCACGGGGACCATTCAGAAATGTGATCACCACCTGCAGTCTGAAATGGGACATTCCACTCCACCATCTCATTCATTCGCACCTCATTACCCGTGCAACCCCCAAATAAGTGGCTTGGGTTAATTTTAAATTAACCAAATTTTATTAAACATAAACAGAACCTGCAGCATAATAAAATACTTTAACTAGACGCTTAGAGCGTGCGGGCCCTAATTGGGGGAAACAGGCCTAGCCGTCTTCTTCCCCCGTTGATCCCCCCAGGGCGTGACAACCTGACTCAAGCCTCCCAGTGGTCGAAGACCACATGAGCTATCATGGTCAACCCCGCAGGGTTGAGGCAGCTGGAAGCGTCAACCCCAGCGGCCAAGCCATGATGTTGGTCAACACGTTCCAGCCAAGGGGCTTGCCAGCCAGCCTCATAGACCCGGACGGTGTCACTAGAGCAGTCCTGGGTTACCCTTTGACCTTGCTAGCCTCAGGCTGACACCGAATCCCAGTTTCCTGGCTACCCGGCCGGCACGCCACCTGCCATAATAAAAACAGCAAAACATAAACATATTAACAACGCCCCCCCCCCACACCCTAACCCAGTCTGGAGTAGGCGAAAAAAACTGCCAACCAAAGCCAATCAGGGCGGCAGCCAAAAATTCCTACCCGGCCCTCAAAAGAGCGACCAGCTAGACTCAGACTGTAATCAGGGAGGGCAGGCGGGGCTCGAAACACTGGCTCTGACTGAGGAGACGGAAGGAGCCTGCTCCCGTCTCCTCAGCCGAGCTGCGCCCCCAGCTGGCCCCAGCAGCCAATCGCTGCTCTCCCCATCTTCGCCCCTGACCAGCGCGCGGGGGAGGGGCCGGGTAATGGTGGTGACGGGGTTAGTCCCGTCACCGGCCTTCTGTAGACCAGGCCTAAGCTGGACTCCAACTGCTGGAGAGTCCCCTCCCCTGTTCTCTAACCTCTGTGGAAATCTTGTGATGTCATGATAGTCTCTGGACATACCCAGAGGATTCTTGTCATTTGGACTTATCCCATGGACAGGTCTACCCCACGTGAAGAGAAACACCACTTCTGCCCAGTACAATGCAGTTATGGTGTTCCACCCTATTTCTCCACATTATGCGGAAAGCTGAAGCACAGGTTGAGGACCACTTCACACATTACAACACTCCCACATGAAGAACATCTACTGACCAGACGTGGTGTGAATCCCATGTGTTCTTGGTTATGAGATGATCCTACCTGTGTGTCGATATGGTGTACAGTACACAGCCTTGGAAGCTGTGACCAATTTCAGATTTCCAACACTAGTAGGCACACGAAGGCTACAGGGCAGGATTTGTGCACCGCCACAGAGAGGCTGCTGTTTCTAAAACTTGTTCCAATAATCCCTACAAACCGAGAGTGGGTCAATATTTCATTTTCGGCAGGCTCTAATTCAAGCCACAGCTGCTGTCAGCGCAAAGCTTCCAGTAAATTGAAGTAGCTGAGGGAGGGGGAGAGAGAGGTAAGTAATGCGTGCCCTATCCTGGGATGCTGACAGTAATATGATGCTTCATAAATGCAATCTTCTTGTTCTGTATGTGACAGTGCTAGCTGTCTAATTTATCTGTCTGTATGTTCACACTGCAGCATATACTGCATGCGAATGCAGAACTTGGTGAGGTTAGGTGTGAAAAATAAAAATAACAGCGAATAGAGAGGACAGTATTGTTAAATACGGTTCTCGCTCGTTCACTCACTTGCTGGAGGCGGAGGAAAAACATTTGAGTACTGAAGGGAGAAAAGCTTCAATGCAGAGATTAATGTGCCTTCAGAGGCACCTTCAGAATGCATCTTTCATTCACGCAGGAGCTCAAAAACACTGGAGTAGTTAATCAACACAGTTAGCTGTCCCTCTCCCCCAGGAGCAACGTTTTAAACTGTCTGCGACAAAACTGGCTGAGCATTAGGAGTATATCAAGTCACCTCATTGATCAGGCACTTTTTGAAACCTATGTGAATATATTTTATACAAAGCTTAATTTGAAGAAGAGTTCAGCCTTGGAAATGAATTTGAGTGGTCGAGCTCAAGGCCTGTGATGCATGAAATGATCGTACAGAGCTGAGTGCTTCTGAGCTTGTATGTACCGGTACCTCATTTTTTTTTGCCCTCACCATCGTGCAACCCCAGGCAATTCACACATGTCTGGGATTATAGAGAAGGACTTCCTTCATCCCAGGGTGTGATTTTCTGGCAGACTATAGCTACAGAACTCTCCTTTAGAAGTCAAGCACTGATTATATTGAGACTGTATTGTCATCAATAGGAAAGTCAGAATTTGGTTCCCTGCATGAACCTGCCCACCCCTGAGGCCATCTGGGGAGAGTCTCCCATGTGTGCCATCATTTCTGGATGCATGGCTGGTGGGAATGTTTGTGCGTTTTTTTTCCCCTCTTGTGGCACCCAACCTTACAGAACTCTCTGCCAGAGAACATTCACATGTCTCCCACCCTGCCTGTCTGCATTCCTTAAGCACGTGAAAGTATTTTTGTTCCATGAGACTTCGGATGAAGTTGAGATGTGTTGTATGTAGAAATAGATGCTGCTGAGGAATTACAGTATTTATTCTGAACAACAGTGCTGGAGGGTTGAGTATGGGTGGGTGTGGCTGCTCCACGGACTTCATTTGCACTAAGGCGCCGTATGGGCTAGTGGCAGCCCTGATGGTACCCCTATCCTATACCTGTTCTGTTATCCTCCTTCTTAACTAAGCTGAGCTATGTGGCCATTTTAGTTCCAAAGGCACAAGAGAGGCAATATATCAGACTGAGAATTACGAAAAATTGTGAAGACCTGTACCACTTCTTTTGTATAGAGAAGGTTTGGATGGTAAATGAGGGTAGGCTAGACCAGAGGTTCTCAACCTTTGGAGGCCCGGGTACCCCCAATGAAGGTCAATTTTTTTTAGTACCCTGGCTAATTAGCATAATTAGCTAATTTACATAATTAGCTAATTTACATAAATTGCACAAAAATACACAAAAATGCCATGATCTCTTTTAAAAAACACAAAGCAATAAGACACATGCACAAAATGCATGCTGAAATAGATGCTGAAAAGATGGGGTGGACCTTACAAAAAGAAACTCAGACAAACTTGCAGCCACAGAAAGGAGAGGAGGACCCCAAAAACAGGGTTTCCAATGTAAAAAAGCATAAATCCCACATACAAAACCCCCCAAACTGAACTCTTTCCCCACCCCACCCCACCCATGCACAGTTTCCAAAGTGAAAACATAAATCCAAAGTACAAAAGCCCCCAAACTCAACTCTTCCCCCACCCCACCCCTGCACTTACCCAAGTGATGTCTGTGTTAGCAAAATAAAAACGCTAATCCTGCAGCAGGAGCTGCATCAGAGGAGAGCTGGAAGGCAGGGGCGTGCACAACGTCCTCTGCTGGCTGATGAGAAGCTCAACCTAATTTATGCATGCGCAAAAATTAACCCGACCATCAGCTGTAGATCAGATAGATTGGCTACTAAAAAAAGCAAAACGGAGCTCTCTGGCTCTGAAAAAAAAATCCAGAAAAAAATAAAAACTTAATTAACACTTAATTAAGTGTTAATGGGGCACCCCCAGCCTGCATTTGGCGTACCCCCAGCCACGTGGTCCGTGTACCCCTAGGGGTACGCGTACCACAGGTTGAGAACCTCTGGGCTAGACCAAATGTGCAAAATGGCAGAGCAGGGCCTGTACCCAGTGGCATTTCTATAATGGGACCGGGGGGAGCCAATGCCCCCCACAGTGACAACTGTGGTCTCCTCATGAGGAGGAGCTGCGGCAGATTTTTTTGTGCTCCGCACAGCCAGAGGACTGCGTTTGCAGCTGCGGAGCTGAAATGTGCCAAAATTGGCATGTTTTTCTGGCCCTCCCAGCCGCCCTGGCTCTTGGAAGGCTTCAAATGAAGCCTTCCGGAAGAACAGGGGACGGGGTGGTGACGGGAAACGCGTCTTTCCCCCCCTCCGCCACGTGACCCTGCTAGCAACACAATGCCTGTAGCTGGTAGTGCACAGGTTCAATCCCCAGCAACTGCAGGTAAGAGGCTCTCCAGAGATGGGAAAGTCTGCAAAATCAGCTCTTGGGGACCTCCTGCTCCAGAGTAGACCATGCTGACCGAGATGAACCAAAGGTCTGACAGTTTCAGGCAGCTTCATACGTGTTTGTATGTGCTGAGCATATAAGGATGCTGCTTTATCTGCTACAGTTTGCACCATGGCAACTAAAATCAGTTCCTAGAATCAGACTGTTGATGTATCCAAGATTTATACAGTAATCTCTGTGCAGATGCTGACTGCATTTCCCAGTTCATTTCATAGGAACTCAAGAATGTTTTCACATAAAACCATTCTGCTAATGAACTTCGGGCTGTTCTGACCGAACCTCATGGCCTGAATTTACTACGGTTAATGTTGAAGAATTAGATCTCATAAACCCCAAGAGAGATTGAAACAGACCTTGTTCACAATCGCTTGTTTTGTGTTTTAACTGCATGCCGCAAAAGCTCATTTGGGGTTTTAATGGCACTATTTATTTTGCCTATCCACCCGAGACTTGCCACATAGAAAGAACAAAAATGTATTTGCATATTGCAGTAAGCACTTGGAGCAGATAACTCAGCAAAACCCTTTGCAGAAGACAAATGAAAAGGCCAAATGTAGGAAAGCTGGAGATGGCTTCAAAGGAATTAAGATCGTAAGCATTTTGATGAGCATTTTATGACTGTTCCTGGCTACTTTTTATCTCCATCTGCATCTCCAGGATTAGTAGCATTGATTAATGATACCTATTAGAGAGAGCAGAGGTGATACAGGGTCATTTTGCAGGTTTTAGATGCCCCAGGCAAATGAGTGATAGATGCCCCTCCCTTATTCCTTCCCTCCTTTGCCATAGTTGCCCCAAAGATTCTTTTAAACATATGTAATCAAGCACTACTAACATGCAAGGTAAAGGTAATGGTATCCCCTGACAATTAAGTCCAGTCGTGTCCGACTCTGGGGTGTGGTGCTCATCCCCGTTTCAAAGCCGAAGAGCCAGCGTTGTCCGAAGACGCCTCCGTGGTCATGTGGCCGGCATGACTCTCCTTGCCGCAGCACATAGCATGCGGCTGGAACACGGAGCGCTGTTTACCTTCCCGCAAGCGGTACCTATTTATCTACTCGCATTGACATGCTTTGGAACTGCTAGGTTGGCAGGAGCTGGCCAAGCAACGAGAGCTCACCCCGTCGCGGGAATCGAACTGCCGACCTTTCGATCGACAGCTTATGGTTCAGCGGTTTAACCCGCTGCGCCACCCGCTGGCCCTACTAACATGCAGCAAAATGCTAAATTAATCTTCACTAAAAAGCGCCACTGAGTCAAATGGGACTAAATCTCTACTTCTTTTAACCGATGTTTATTATTATTTTTTAATTACAGATATAAATGGTGAACAATGAGAAACGATATTGGTAACTCTCCTTGCCCACCCCAAGTGTCCCTCCCATTTCCCCACTCTTCCCTGCCCTGCAGGACTTACAGCACAATCTTATGCATGTTTACTCTGAAGTGTTCAGTGGGGTTCACTCCCAGGAAAATGAGCATAAAACTTCACTGTAACTGTGTTCAGGACAACAGCATTTCCTAAGCACAACTGTAGTGATGCATTAGAAAGGACAATAGAATTAACACTCAAATAAAATATATACACATGCTGCAGTGGTCCTAACTCCAATTCCCCCCCCCCTTTTGCTACTTTTTCACCTAGGTTAGACTGTCTAGCCCCACAGAGGCTATCGTGATGCATCAACAGCCTCCAGAGGCTGCTGAATCATTCTGAGTCAGTAACCATTATCTCTCCATTGTCATTCTTCCTGCTGTTGCTGTCCTTTGAGTAGGCTTACCAGCTCTCCAACCGGAACAGAGTGCTAGACCTTTAGGAGAAGGAATGTGGGAAGGTGTAGCTTGTTAAACCTTAGAGCACAATCCTAGGCGTGTCTACTCAGAAGCAAGCCCAATTGTGTTCAGTGGGGCTTGCTTCTGAGTAGACACGCTTAGGATTGTGCTCTGAGGTTTAACAAGCTACACCTGCCCACATTCCTTCTCCTTCAGGTCTAGTAAGCCTCCTTTTGTGCATCTTCCCCTTCCCCTGTAACCAAAATAAACATGACCCGGATCCAGCCCATTGGAGTCTGAAGCCCACCTGAAGTCCGGGAGTAGGAAATTTAAACACTCCGTCACCAGTCCCTGTGAGAAAGCAGTGTCTGTGCTCACTGACTATAAAACACAAGAGCAACTCTTTCCCTGCCTGGTGTAACTGCCCTGGTTCACGAAAACTGGAAATGGCCGTTTTTTGCCGAAATGAAGATCGGGGAGGCCTGCAGAGGGTCGCGCAGGCCTTCCCGAAGCCCCGGTAAGTATTTTTCCTTTTTTGGGGGGGGGGGAATTCGCTCCATAAGACGCACGCTTTCCCCCCCTGTTTTTTGGGGGGGGGAAAGTGCGTCTTATGGAGCGAAAAATACGGTAACCTGTTTCCTGTTGTCACTCCCTTGCACCTGGCACAGAGATAACCTACTCCTAAAACCAGGAGGTTGCTTATGGGTTGTAACCTGTGATGTTTTTTTTTTCTCCATAAATCTGTCCAAACCCCAAAGTAAAGATAAAAATAAGGAAGATTGCCATGTCCCTAACCTCAGATAAACAAAATCTAGAAAGGACTGGGGTTTGGTATTGTCTGGAACGAGAGGGTGGTAAGGGCCTAGCACCTTACAAATAAATTAGGATGCTTTTCACAGTTGGATGACCTCAGGGCTGGCAGAAGATGTTTTGATAACCGAGATGCAAAATCCAAATGGTGCTCTCCCTGCTAGAGTTCGAAAGATATGAAGTCAAACAGCTGACTATTTGCCACTCTTTCATGGTACTCAAAGTCTCTTCACTGAGGCATCTGCATTATCGTTGAGCCAAATAAAACAAGCAGACCTTTAGACACGTAGACATTACATGGATTCAAGAGCTTGTTTACATATTTGTCCTGCGATGAAAACCCGTCTGCTCACTCTGAACTCTTAACATGTTTAGACATTCAAGGGGTAAATAAAATTCTTGTAGTAAGCTGAAAGAGAGGAAAAGAACCTTTAGTACAATCTGGATTTCTTGGCTCTCCTTCAGCTAAGAATAAATTGTCAGGTAAACAACAGCAGATTTGATCTCTGGTACACAGTGGTGAGTGAAGGCCAGAGTTTCTCCTAAGCATACTGCAAGTGACAAATCTCAGTGATGAAAGAACATGTGAATGAAACATTTGGCCAGGCTTTGTCTATGTAGACAGGTGTTGATATCCAAAATAACAGGGATATCAACCATGTTGGTCCATTTTACACACACACACACACACACACACACACACACACACACACACACACACACACACACACACACACACACACACACGAGTCCAGTCCAGATTTCCCATGTCAATAAGAACAGCCAAAACTAATAAAGTATCCAGTGTGTACTGAAACCATCTCTCACACCTTTTAAAGGCTGCTCCAAGTCTGCAAGAAACTCCCTAAACTCTAGATTTCACAAACTGAGGACAGTTGGGACTCGCACAGCATGCCCTTTCCCACTGGTGTCTTTGTACTTACTATCTGCCTGATTTAAAGAGTTCTGTAGGGCACAAAACCTTGCTGTTTGGTACTTGTAACTTGTGATTAGTTCTAAATAAGGCATCACACTACTTGGAACCATAACAACCTCAGATATCCTTGCTCATGTGGATGAGCAACCGGTATCAACTGTCCTAATAGCTTCATCTCTCATCATTTCTATTTCTTACCTAGGCTGTTTTTATTGCTGATTTCAGTGTCTCTCAAATGTTGTTTCAACCTCCTCACCTCTTGGATCTCAGTGTGGTGTGTGCCGTTTGCATGTTGATGCTTTGAAGTAGGCATTTGCATGGCGGGGGATTAAGAGAGTTCCTGTAATTTTTGCCTTGCTGCTCCTGACCTTGAAACAGCTGCCCCTGCAGTTTTCTAATCAGCATCTTGCCCGCTGTGGTGGAGAGGTTTGCCCCCTATACAGTGTGGCATGAAGCAATAAGGCTTAAGGCCAGCACTGTACGATCTTCTTGCTCTCCAACGTCTTCAGCAGCCGCAAAAAGCCAGCAACAGCCCAGGGTAGAGAGCTGATAAGTCTTGGCAAGAATTGGTTTTGCATAATTATTCCCTCTTTGGTCTGCATAGATAATTTTTGACATAGTTGCACTTCTGAACTCTGCCTGCTGGCAATGTTGGGAGACTTGACCTGATAATCAAAATAGGAATTAATGGAAATTTCAAGTCGCCAAGCCAGGAGTCTCTAAAGAGCTAATTCAGGGGAAGGCCCAGAGGGGAATCTGTGAATAAAGTTGCAAATGCTGCCCTTACAATTGCCGATAAAGTGTTCCAATGACATTTACCACATAGGAAATTGCAAAAGGAGGAAAGTGATAAAACCACAGGTACTGGAAATAACTGTTTTGATTTCCTTCTTTTTTAAAACTTGGTTTAAACTCTATAATATAGACAAAGAAAGACAAATCCTTTGCAGAAAAGAGCTGGAACAAGTTCTAGTAGTGGTTCTGGTACTAGTTCCTCTTGCTTTTTGTTTAAAATCTGCACAACAGCTGTCTTGGGTAGGAGAGACTATTGATTTTCAAGGTAATCCCACACACCTACCAATTTAGGTCCCACTTTGGGTCCCCCCTACAGGGAAAAAGCAGGATATAATAATAATAATAATTATTATTATTATTATTATTATTATTATTATTATTATTAATATATATATATATATATATATATATATATATATATATATATATATATATATATATATATATATATAATTTGCATCACACTCCATCCTTTTTTGTCAGTGCTCTTCAGTTCTTTTCTCCAGTTCTGTTCAATGTGTTGAATTTTACTAGCCATTTTTGTTTTATATACATCAGCCATTTTTAACTCTGTACCAGTAATGTTCAAAATGGTGGATGATTTGAAGCCAGAGAGCTTGAATGGAAAAGAACAGGCTGCAGGCAGCAGAGAAAGGTGATGGTGGCACAGCAGACAGGGGAGCCTTGGTCATCTAGGAGCTAAAGCCTTTTTATAAATTACATTATGATGTATAGTGTAAGAATAAGTTGTTGCATTTGGAAGCTGCCTAACAGCCCAATTCTAACCAGTTTTCCAGTGCCAATGCATCTGTGCCAACAGGGCATACATTGCATTCTGTAGCGGTGGGTTATCTCGGGGCTACTTGCACCTTCTGCGGCATTGGGAAGTTGGTTAGGATTGGGTTGTAGGTCTATCTAATAGCAATCCAGTACTTTAATTTTCTTTCCATGTTTGTAATTCATATTTAGCTAAGGGACTGCGGTGGCTTAGTGGTTAAGATGCTGAACTGCAAACCGGAAGGTCGGTAGGACAGCAATTCAAGACCAAAATGTCGTGTGATGGAGTGAGCTCCCGTCTCCTGTCCCAGCTCCTGCCAACCTAGCAGTTCAAAAGCAAGAAATTGCAAGTAGATAAATAGGTACCGCTGTGGCGGAAAGGTAACAGCGTTCCGTTAGTCATGCTGGCCACATGACCACAGAAGCGTCTTCGGACAGTGCTGGCTCTTTGGGCTTAGAAATGGAGATGAGCATTGCACCCTAGAGTCGGACATGACTGGCTTTCGAGCACTGGATACCTTTACGTTTACCTATCTAGCTATGTAAACCACTTTGTGAATGACCTCTGGTTGAAAAGAGATATATAAGTATTCTTAATAATAATAATTCTGACAGTTCGTTCTGAGCAATCCATTTTGCATACTCTGTTATGAGCAATGGATTTACTCCATTGTGAAGGATTACTTAGGACAGCAACATATGGTGTGCTCTCCTTTTTTGGTACACCAAGGTCTTTTCCTCTGCAAAATGGCAAATCTTTCCCACTTCTTCTTTCTCAGAACGACTCGCCCACAAATGAGTTTCTACATCTTCCATCAAACTGATGGGACAGTGAAGTTGTGGAAAGGGCTTTAGCAGGCTGTATATGAAAGTAGTCAATAAAATTGCAGGCAGGCCAGGATCCAAAGAGGCCTGTGCCAGTTTTTCTGCCAGGCTGCAACCTTAACACTGCACTAGATGCCACTCAGAGGGCTGCCTTCTACTGTACTTGCAGCGAGGGCTAGTGAATGTTTTTTTTCCCTCTCTCATCAATTGTCTGCACCTTCATAACCTCTTTGCACAGTTGGAGAACTACTGAGCTTAGTACTGACACTTGGTTGCTGGGTGCCCTGAGGCAAACCTCACAATGCTTCCTGGCCCTCTATAGATGTATATTGGACAAGACCACTGCCATTGGTAGTGAGAGTTCAGGGGTTAGGCTGGCTGGGTGGGCCCTTTGACACCACTTTTGCCAGAGCTAATTAATTTGTGAACATCATTTTCAATTATTGGAAGCAACTATTCGAGCTTTAAATCCATAAAATTACCAAGGAGAAAAACACCTGCTTTTGGATACCCTCCCCCTTACACTGCTACACCCTTCCCCTTTAGACCGGTGTTTCCCAAATGTTTTTGACCTGCGACTCCCTTGACCACGCAGCTCCTCATTACATTATGTTGATGCCTGCCAAGTGGCCTTGCAGTTGCACTGTTTTCCGAGAGGATTCCGTGGCGCTCCACGGCTCCCCTGGCTGGTTTCCACGGCTCTCCTGGGATCCGCACCTCCCAGTTTGGGAACCACTGCCTTAGACTCTTCTTACACTGTTGTGCAGGACATGTGAAGTCTTCTCTCCTGGAAACCTCAGTCCTCCACCTCATGATGAAGTAGTGAAATCAGTGGACCATTTATCTCAGCTGGAAATCTAAATATATTTCTTTATTTTATTTATTTAAAAAAATTATATCCCGCCTTTCCTATGCCAAGGCAAATGCCCAAGGCGGCTTACAACAGAAGTTAAAATACATAACTTAAAAATACATTTAAAAAGTTACATTAATACATTAAAAAGTTATGTATATAACTGTACATAACAATTTTAAAAACAATAAAATCCACGGGGGGGGCAGCATGGAACAGATAAGTAGCATGGCAGAGCATCTTGAGACACAGGAGGCAGACCACAGCCCATCACCCAAACGCTAGACGAAACAAAAACATTTTGAGCCCTCGCCGAAAAGTCATGAGGGAGGGGGTGGTTCTCAGATCCCCTGGCAGGGAGTTCCACAGTTGTGGCGCCACAACAGAGAAGGCTTGCCCATGTGTTGCCACTCCCCTAACTTGCGAAAGAGGTGGCACTCGCAGGAGAGCCCCCTCAGATGACCTAAGAGAGTGGGCCGGAATGTATGGGAGAAGGCGGTCCCTCAGATATCCTGGACCCGAACCGTGAATATATAACCCCCCCTAGAGTCCCCCTAGACCCCCTAGAGTTGGTCACGACTGGACTTAATTGTCAGGGGTCACCTTTACCTTTACCTAGACAACACACACACACACACACACACACACACTCATATTTTTATTTGTGTGCGCGTGCATTGCATATGAGGGCTTGCATAGATTATTGGATCATGTCTGCACATTTCTCTTGAGCTGCTGACCCCCCTGCTATGATGTATAAGCTTATTATTGGTCAGGCTAGCCCTGCTCTGTAAATGGCAATGTTTTCAGTCTGACTTTGAAAGAATGCTTCTCCACCTCTTACTGAGTACCCCAGAGGGCCTCAGTAAGCATTTGCTGTTTGCTTCCGCCACCACACTTTTCTCATTAAGAAGATCTTCAAGAGGTTTCTCTCTCTTCCCCCCCCCTTTCCTTTTTTTATCTCATTCTTTTTCTTCTCCCTCTTCATGCCCTGGATTTTTTTCCCCTCTGTCTGTGAAATTAAATCCCAGTTTAGGCGAGGTAAGTAACACAATTCTTATTTATATTTTACAAAAAGATGTAACTTGTTTGAATCTTAAACTAATATTTGCATATGATGGTGGTGAGTTTGTTTGGGTTTTTTTGGTCTAGTTGCTGATTTTGCTGTGATAGGGAAAGATATCTTGCAGAGAGGTTTTCACCCCTTTTAACTACTATTTCAAAATGACAGGGCAGGGTTACAATTTATTAACCTCAGGATAGTAATGATAGCGATATTGCTAAGTATTATAACCTGGGAAGATGCAGTGTTAATTTGTGGCAAATGTATTTGCTTTTGTGCATCTTCTGCAAAAATATCTTTTTTATTGTTGTTGCTAAAATCTTTTACTCCTTAAGCATTGTCCTAAACCATCAAAAGATCTCTGAGTCTGAAGCTTATTTTATTCTTTAGCCCCTGGTTTCCAACAAGTAGCGCATGCCATCTCAGCTGTTGTGGGGATTTTTTGCGGAATGACAAACCTTAAATCTTTTGACAGCTGCTTTTCTCTTGGGCAAAGATATTTTAAAGCTTTTGCATGTTGGTTTTTTTTCCTTAATTGAAATCAGCACAGATTCCAAAGGTAGAGTAACATTGCAAAGATGCAATGTGTGCATTTGTGTTTAAAATGATAATTTTGAAAGCACTTATTGAGACTTGCTTTAGAGTCTTGTGGGTCTTTTGCTGCAACGTGGCTACCTCTCTGGGAGTTGCTTAATATCCTGATTTTAAAATCGCTTTTGGCATAATAAAGTATTGTTAGGTCATATTTCCAAAGTTTACCAGTTAGAAATAAATGACGCACATTTTAGTAGAGGAAACAGGCTTTATCCAAAATACAAACCAGCAGGTAATTTACAAGAACGTGTACCGCTCTATTTTCATCTGTTTGTTGGTACAGCACTATTCTCAATTTGCAAATAATTTGTATGCTTTGACACGCCTTCTTTATTGGCAAACAGATGTTTTGATCTGTAGAACTGGCAATATAATCAGAGTTCAGTAGGCAGGGTCATCGTGTATGCAGACACAGAAAATAGTCAATTTTAGAGATATGCTTGGCATAATGGAGAATGAATGCTTTTTCCTTTATGATCATTTATTGTCAGCATATGAAAGTACATATTTCTGTTTTCTGAAAGTACATTGGTTCTGTTTTACCAAATGTGCCAAGTGCGTAGGACTGTTTTTTTTTAAAAAAAGTAGCTATTTCTAATTATTTTCAGCTGAATGGGTAGCCCTGCTGTCATCAAATATATGGGGGTGGGGTGGGGTGGAGACTTTCCAGAGCTCACCTTCTGTCCTCACCAAGGCCTTTCCCTTGCTTCCCTCAGAAAGAAAAAAACAGTTCCCAGGGCACCTTTCCCCCACAGTGCAACCACATATTCTTCTGCAATGGGTAGCCTTGCAGTCTTCAAATGCCATAACCTTCAAAAATAAATAGATATGTATTGTCACACGATCTGAAGTATACGGGTAAAGATGCCATGTATTTTCTTTAAAAGCCAAATAATGATTAAAAACAATATTCAAACACTGTATGCAAGTCCCAGGTTAGTAGTAACTACGCACAGGAAAATACTTTTAAAATCACGAGGCTATAGGTGGTGCATACCAACATTTCGTTCTTGAACTCGGAACTTCTTCTGGGTACAATCCGAAGGATTGAAGGTAGTAACACGGTGGCAAAAAGTCTGCAAGTTAAACTAGCTTCAAAAGCGCGGGAAGAATCGTAGCTAATTAAGATCGGAACTGATACCGGAAGCTGTCAGCGCATTAACCACAATTGACCAATTGAGATTAATGCGCTGACAATTGCGCATTAATGCGCTGGGTCAATTGAAATGATCATTTCATTTCACGAAAACAGGAAATGGCTGGAAATGGCCGTTTTTTGCTGAAATGAAGATCGGGGAGGCCTGCGCGACCCTCTGCAGGCCTCCCCGATCTCCATTTCAGCGCTAAATGGTTATTTTCGGCCATTTCCGGTTTTCCGGAAATGGTCGAAAATAGCCATTTAGTGCCGAAATGAAGATCGGGGAGGCCTGCAGAGGGTCGCGCAGGCCTCCCCGAAGCCCCGGTAAGTATTTTTTCCTTTTTTCCTTTTTTAACTACAAACCTTTTCCCCCCTATTTTTTGCTCCATAGGATGCATGCGTCCTATGGTCCGATGCGTCCTATGGAGCAAAAAATACGGTACCTCTGCATAGCCCCCCTGATGGCCTATGGATCTCCTCAGACCCACACCAGCTACATAGCTGGCAGATGTCTGAGGAGAGAAAGGGGCTGGGGCAAGCTTAAAAATGGGGGCTAGGATCTGGCATGCACCTTTTTTCACCATGATCCTCCCCCTCTGACCTGCTCCCTGCCCTCCCCACCTCAAAACATCCCCAAACCTCTCCCTCCCACCACCAACTTCCTGGTGCCTGTGGAGCCTCCTGCAGAGCCTCCCACTATGCAGCTACATCTGCTGTACTCTCACCATTTGTAGCAGCTGCCCAGCAGCGCATGGCAGCAGCCCGGCTGGCTTTCACACCATTGTAGAGGAGATGAGTTAGCTGTTCTCATCGTCCTTTTTTAATTTATTTTCTGTATTTATATACCGCCTTTCTCATCATCAGATTTCTCATCAGATTTATTCAAGGCGGTTTACATAGGCAGGCTATCCTATACCCGATAAAGGTCTTTACAATATTGTTCTATTCATATATAGAACCTTCCATACACAAGATGTTTCCCTTCCGAGTGCAGCCCTCCTTCTGACTTGTGCTCTGCACTTCCAAGCTTCACAGTTTACGCTCTCACGCTGCCTTCTCAGTGTCTTTGCGAGGTCTATCAGCAGCTTCCGTCTCCCATCCAAGCGAGAACTGAGGTCGACCATGCTTAGCTTCTTCAGGCAGGGCACTGGCTCAACCTCCAGGCCACATACCTCAAGTTGGGAGATATAAAACAAATAGAAGAAGAAATCTATCCAAACTGCTTTCTCCTATGACATCTCAAACAATTCCATTAAACACCAAAAGGCTTTGATAGAAGAATAACTGAAACCTATCCTTTTAAGTGAAATATGGGGTTTTCTTTTAAAATGAAGCATATATTTCAGGCACAGCTGCATGCAGGATTGCCAGATCTAACTTTATAGAATAAAGGACCCTTTGGAGCTGTTGTTTATGAAATTAGGGGCACTCACTAGGTTTTACAGAGGTGTGAAGTACAGAGATACATATTGGGTTGTATCCCAAGAGGTGTCATTTCTCTGGAAGAAATCTCCTCCAGAGAAAGGAATCCTTTCTGCAAAGGAAGATTGTGCTCTGGACAAAGGGAACCTTAGGATGCAAGACAGAAGTGCCCTGGAATAAGAGATCTCTGTTTTAAAATGACAAGATGCCCCTATAACTAACATCTGGCAAACCTGGAGGCATATAATCCCAGCAGTGAGAAGAACAAGCGAAACAAACAAAAAACAAAAATAAATTCACTATAGAAAATGCCAAACCAAAACCTGCCTGGCCCTGCTGGCTTAATTTTTATTTCAGTGAAAAGAATAGGATTATATGTTTTGCAATCACAAAAGAGTTGCTGGCGTCCTTAAGACCGAGGAGGAGACGTGTTCTTGTTCTCTAAGCAAAAATTCCTTTGAAAGTGTGAATCACTGACTTGGATTCTTGCGGTGTGGGCTTGGGGATGATTAAACGCTCTGTCTGCAGGAAATTACCGGGAGGAGATTTCAGCATTTTCCTGAATCAGCCTCAGCAGGCACCCAGCTTTCTGGTATATTACAAGCAAACTCTGTTAGGACGAGGCAGTCTGTCTGTGCTTTGCTGGCTAAGGATGGACCAGGCCTTGCTTTTTTTTTTTTGGTTATGCAAACATATTTCTTCAGTTTGTTGCAGTAACGGTCTCATTTCCCCCTAATGATCTTTATCAGGTGATCAAGTTGTTTCCTCAAATAGCTGCCTGATTTTACTATACTATGTATCTTAAATGAGCTTATTTTCTAAGCAACTGAGAAAAAAAGGCACTCATGCTAAGTTCTTTGCCATTTGAATGTTTCATTTTTCTTATTGAGAAGGCGGCCTCCTTCTTAGTCAAGTAAACAAGAGCGTTTTCAAGGGCTTCCATATTACCTGGCAGACACACTGGGGTTCTGTTTCGAGTGTTTACAGTATTTGCACTAGGAGAGTGTTGGGCAGTGTAGGGAATAGTGATGGTATTGTTAACGCGTTTCTTTGCAACCAGTGGGTGTATCGTTAGTAACTGAGAAGGAGTGAGGACTTCAATAGAATCGTAGGGAAGGGGAAAACCTATTGCTGTGCTTCTTCCACTGCAACCGGGCAAAATGGCATGACTCTGTAGGCACTGTCTTTTTGTCACTCGGAGGTGGTCATGTACCAGGCAAGTTGTTTGCCAAAATGAGCAAATGTAGGCCCGCATCCATACACAACTTTGCGTTCTTTGCGCTGAACCCCAATGTTAGCACTGTCTGGGCATGTGTTCAAGGATTGCCATGCCAAGGCACAGCCATCTGCACTCTCAGTATCAAAATGGAATAGATTTTTTTTATAGGTAGATTTTTTATCTACCACCAGAAGACTGAAGCAGAGATGGGGGGGGGGGAGGGAAAAGAAGTCAGATCAGTGTCTGGGAAACCTGGGTTGCCACCAGATATGGGGAAAGGTACAGTTTGCAACAGATACAATGCAGGGGGGGGGGGTAAAAGCCGGGGCTTACAGCACAATCCCATGCATGTCGACTCAGAAGTAAGTCCTATTGTGCTCAAAGTGTGTATAGGATTGTAGCCTTAATCCCCTTTGTCTAGTCTCTTTTCTCAATGACACAGTAAAAACATGCCAGGAACCCCATCTTGAGGGGAAAAGCAGCTGCAGAAGCAGATTGCAAGAGAACAGAGGCAGGCAGGGGAAGGGTTAAATATCCCCCCTCCCACATGCCACTTCTCTGTAGCGATTTGCACCCTATTTCCCTCCCCACCCCCACTTGTAGCTGTTTGGCAGTAACCCAGGTTTCCAGATCCAAGTCTGCTTCCAAAAATCCCATTCAGCCCTCTGTTTGTCCTAGAAGATCTAAGGGTGAAGACAGATGCAATTTAAAAAGAGAGCTCCCTACACAAACTTCAGCTGCTGTACGAACCTGATTTCACTGCTGAACTGACAGGCATGCTTATTAGCCAACTGAACACTTGTTCAAGCAGTCAGTCTTGTTTTCTTCTCGGCTACCTGTGCGCTCTCTCTCTCTCACACACACACACACACACACACACACACACACACACACACACACACACACCACACACACTGACAAAAAAGATATGAGCACTTCAGGTCCAGCACCTGGTGAGAGCTCTTGATTCCTATTTACAGGGAACCTCCCCTGTAACCCATCCCTGGCTCCAGCATCTTTCTTCCTGCCTTCCTCTCCAAACTCTTGCAACTTTCTTTCTCCCAATCTTGTCTGTTTCCTTCATACCCCTAAGGCCCCTATTTGTTGGTTCCCGCTATCACCTTGTCCATCTGGCTTCTTCTTTCCCTCTTCCCCTGCTCCCCTTCATGTACTCCCCACACTCCAGTCTTTTTCCTTCTCTTCCTTCTTTTTCTGTCTTTCTGAATCGCTCCCTTGTTGGTTCCTTCCTCTTGCCTCCTTCACCTCTTCCTCTTTTTGTCACTTCCCCTCTCTCTACCCCTGCTGAATGAGCATGCTGACCTGGCTTGTGTCATGGAGACCTGGTTGGATGAGGCAGAAAGGACTAATCTCTCCCAGCTTTGTCCTCCCAAGTTTCTGTGTCTTGCTGCAAGCCCAATCTGGGGTCGAGGAGTCGTTGTTGTCGTCACTGTGATCCATCATGATTCCATCCCCTTGTCCAGATGCCCTGTCCAGCAATCCCAGGGTTTCTTGTGTTTGTACTGGAGAGTGGGCCTTCAAAGGGATTGGGATTCTGCTGCTGTACTGACGACCTACTTGTCTCTCTGCCTGAGCTGGCAGAAGTGGTCTCAGAACTCGTGTTGGGTTTCCCAAGGCTTATTGTCTTGGGGGATTTCAGGGCCCACACTGAGCACCCTTGAAGATCAGGAATTCCTGGCCACCATAGCAACCATGGGCATTAACTAACGGGTCCTACCCATAAAGCAGGATGTACATTGGACCTGCTTTTTGCTCTGCTGGAGTAAGTGATCTGTGAGTGGGGGAGCTGTAATACCTCCTTTGTCATGGAGAGATCATTCTCTGGTGGGATGTAGATGCTCAGATCTCTGAACTGGTGGTGGACCAGTTAGGATGGTTTGATGGATCTGCTCAATTTCCAGGTTGCTCTTGGAGATTTTTTGCTTGCGCAGACTGGGAACTCCGGTGAATCTCTGGAATGAGGAAGTGACCCAGGCAGTTGGCATGGCCACTCGGAAATATTCCCTTGGTTTGGTGGAGTCTGTATGGATCTGTGGTTTTCTGTTGGGGGGGGGGGAAGTCAGTGAAACAATTTGGGAGATGGCTAGAACAAGACGCAAGATGAAATCCGATCAAGCATGGACTAAGTCCATTTTAGAACTCCATGGCAGCGATAGCAGCAATGCTCCATCTCTGTCACCATTGCATTCACATAACATAGGCCAGGAACGTTTCTGAGTGGCTAAATATTTGCTCCATATTGCACCCACAATAACTGGGGGGGGGGACACACTTGCAGGCCTGCCAGAGGGAAAGGTTATGCTTCATTTTGACAGCAGATAGCAAAGGAGCTCCAAGCCACCATCAAAATGGCCAGGCCTAGGCTTCCTCTAAGAACATAAGAAAAGCCCTGCTGGATCAGGCCAAAGGCCCATCTAGTCCAGCTTCCTGAATCACACAGTGGCCCCACCAGATGCCTCAGGGAGCACAAGACAACAAGATACCTGTATCCTGTCGCCACTCCCTTGCACCTGGCACAAAGAAAACCTACTCCTACAACCAGGAGGTTGCTTATCCCCATCATGGCTTGTAAGCTGTGATGGACCTTTCCTCCATAAATCTGTCCAATCCCCTTTTAAAGGCATCTAGGCCAGGTGCCATCACCACCTCCTGTGGCAAGGAGTTCCACAAACCAATTACACGCTGGGTAAAGAAATATTTTCTTTTGTCTCTTTTAATCCTCCCTCCACTCAATTTGAGTGGATGTCCCCTAGTTCTAGTGTTGTGCGAGAGGGAGAAGAATTTCCCTCTATCCACTCTCTCCATCCCATGCATAATTTTATACGTCTCAATCGTGTCCCCCCTCATGTTTCTCCACCTTTGAGCTCAGAAGGGGGGGGCAAAGGGTTTTCCTACCCTCTCCCCAAGTCAAAATTGAAGACAAAGTCGGGGCTCCTCTTATCACTCTCATTCGATGATGATGGGAAACATCACAATGAGTGAAGCCAGTGGAATTGTATAACCCTGTGAGACTGGCTCAGGGCCCACTGTTTTTTCATCCTCCTATTAGATCAAAGCCAGGCTACCTGCAAGAAAGGAACTTCATTGATTGTGTTACGTTAGCCTGTGGAAATTTGGAAAACTCAGCAGTGGCCAAAGGATTGGAAAAGGTCAGTTTACGTTCCAATTCCAAAGAAGGGCAGTGCCAAAGAGTGTTCAAACTACCGCACAATTGCACTCATTTCACATGCTAGCAAGGTTATGCTCAAAATCCTACAAGCTAGGCTTCAGCAGTACGTGGACCGAGAACTACCGGACGTACAAGCTGGGTTTCGAAGAGGCAGAGGAACTAGAGATCAAATTGCCAACATGCGGTGGATCATGGAGAAAGCACGAGAGTTCCAAAAAAACACCTACTTCTGCTTCATTGACTACGCAAAAGCCTTTGATTGTGTGGATCACAACAAACTGTGGCAAATTCTTAAAGAGATGGGGGTACCAGACCACCTTACCTGTCTCCTGAGAAACCTGTATGCGGGTCAAGAAGCAACAGTTCGAACTGGTCATGGAACAACCGGCTGGTTCAAAATTGGGAAGGGAGTACGGCAAGGCTGTATATTGTCACCCTGCTTATTTAACTTATATGCAGAGTACATTATGAGAAATGCAGGGCTGAATGAATCACAAGCCGGAATCAAGATTGCCGGGAGAAATATCAACAACCTCAGATATGCAGACGATACCACCCTAATGGCAGAAAGTGAAGAAGAACTAAAGAGCCTCTTGATGAGAGTGAAAGAGGAGAGTGCAAAAGTTGGCTTGAAACTCAACATTAATAAAACTAAGATCATGGCATCTGGTCCCATCAATTCCTGGCAAATAGAAGGGGCAGAAATGGAAGCAGTAACAGATTTTACTTTTCTGGGTTCCAAGATCACTGCAGACGGAGACAGCAGCCATGAAATTAAAAGACGCTTACTCCTTGGAAGGAAAGCTATGGCAAACTTAGACAGCATAATAAAAAGCAGAGATATCACCATGCCAACAAAAGTTCGTATAGTCAGGGCGATGGTGTTCCCAGTAGCAATGTATGGTTGCGAGAGTTGGACCATAAGGAAGGCTGAGCGCCGAAGAATAGATGCTTTTGAACTGTGGTGCTGGAGAAGACTCCTGAGAGTCCCTTGGACTGCTAGGAGATCAAATCAGTCAATTCTAAATGAAATCAAGCCTGACTGTTCCCTGGAAGGACAGGTACTAAGGCTGAAACTCAAATATTTTGGCCACCTAATGCGAAGAGAGGACTCTCTGGAGAAGACTCTGATGCTGGGAAAAATTGAAGGCAAAAGGAGAAGGGGAAGGCCAAGGATGAGATGGTTAGACAGCATCACCGATGCAACAAACATGAAAATGAGCGAACTCAGGAAGATAGTGGAGGACAGGAAGGCCTGGCGGGATATGGTTCATGGGATCACGAAGGGTCGGACACGACTTAACGACTGAACAACAACAAAGCCTGTGGAAGATTACAAGTCTACATAATAGAAGACACCTGTACAACCTGTGACCCACCAAGCTGAGCGCAGCCCACCAGCCTTGTGTAGCAACTCACCAGGGGCTTCATCTACCGCCTGTTTTTGCTGCCTGCCTAGAATGAAAAAAAAACATAAAACAAAACAAAAAATAAAAATTAAAAGAAACAGAACCCCTGGGCAGAGCAAAGTGAGTGGCAAATTGGCTCCATTTAGCTTGATGGTGACTCACAAGCTGTGCAGGCCTGTAATAGAATTAACATAAGTGAACTAATATTAGAAAGACTAGCTTTGCACACTTATTAGAACCTGCAGAACAAAAAGAGAAAGATTCTGCTCTTCCGTTGCATCTTATCGTATGGACTGCATCAAGATGCAACGGAAGAGCAGAATCTTTCTCTTTTTGTTTTGCGGGTTCTAAATAAGTGTGCAAAGCTAATCTTTAGAAATGCAATCTGGCTGGATCAAAACATCAGAATCTCTGATCTTTTATGAGATGTAATTTCAGCGCATGGATGGGGAGTGTGGTCCCTGAGGGGAGAGGGAGAATTTCAGATGGTGGCATGTTAGCAGCAGGTACAATAGCCTCAGTAAAAAGGAAATGCCTGTGAAGAATCAGGTGCTGCTGCTTCTGTCCCTGAAGAGGGAACAGAGATTCTTCCAGCGCATGACACTGTAGAAGACATGGAAAAGATACTCAGAGCCAAGATCTAGCTGGGCCCTTATATATATTTTTTTTCAATAAGGTGACATGTGGCTCCAAACTACTTTATCTAAGAAAAGCCAGAGGACAAAACAGGTGCAGCACTAGGCTTCCCCAGATCTATAACTGAGACAGAGTGCTAGACCTTTAGGAGAAGGAATGTGGGCAGGTGTAGCTTGTTAAACCTTAGAGCACAATCCTAGGCATGTCTACTCAGAAGCAAGCCCCATCACAGGTTACAAGCCATAAGCAACCTCCTGGTTTTAGAAATAGGTTTTCTGTGTATGCCAGGTGCAAGGGAGTGGCGACAGGATGCAGGTATCTTGTTGTCTTGTGTGTTCCCTGAGTAGGCTTACCAAATCTCCAACTGGGACAGAGTGCTAGACCTTTAAAAGAAGGAATGTGGGCAAGTGTAGCTTGTTAAACCTTAGAGCACAATCCTAGGCATGTCTACTCAGAAGCAAGCCCCACTGAACACAATCCTTCTCCTAAAGGTCTAGCACTCTGTCCCGGTTGGAGATCTGGTAAGCCTATCCCTGATGCATCTGGTGGGGCCACTGTGAGATACAGGAAGCTGGACTAGATGGGCCTTTGGCCTGGGCATCCAGCAGGGCTCTTCTTATGTTCTTATGTTCACAGGTGCCTACTTGATCATACACTGCCACTTACATTGGGGTTTCTTTCCACGTCATTGTTCCATTTAACAAAGTTTTTGGTAGCTTCATCGTGTATGCTTTTCTGTTTATTGCCTGTACTACAGAGAGCTAAAATGTGACACAGTAAAGGTGAGCTATTGTAGTGATCACATCAGGTCTTCATGGAAACAGCCATATATCAAACACTTATTGGACTGTACTCATTATTGTGTGCATTGTGCTTTAGTTGGACAAGAATAGTTTTTGGGTGATTGAAGCCCTTGTCACGTAGCCAAGCAGCTGAAAAGCATGTCAGTGCAGAGACTTAGAATGAGCCCTGGTAAATGCCTTCTGCCCTGCGATACTTTGATTTAAATTATTTATGGACTATGAGCAATGATACAATAGTGAATCCCATTTATGCAATATGGACACTTGCTCAGAGAACAATCCACCTAAATTTCAGGCAAGGGAATGATGAATGAATATATACATGTGCTGCGCAAGAGAGAAGTTGTGTGCACCTTCTTGGGGCTTTTGGAAACGATTGCAGTCTGTGCTGGTTCAGCACAATGGATCTGTCAAACCCATTGGAGAAGAGCCGAGGACGTTTTTAAGGGTCCGTGATGCTTTTATGTGTTCACAACTAAGGTTTTTTTGAGATTCCCAAAGACAGCAAGACATCAGAATAATAGATACAGAAGTGCCAAATGCAGGGTTGCACTCTGTGCCCATATATCTGCCATCTCCTCCAGCTCTCACCTGCCTGGTTGTATCCCTTGACTGCCGCTCAATCCTAATTGTGGCCACAGAGCTGGGAAGGAAGGTTAGCAGTTGCTGCAATCCAGGAACGCTATCAGAAAGCAAACCACCTGCTTCTTACCTCCTCTCCCACTGGTGGTGGTTCAAAACAGGCCAGCCCAGGGAAGATCTTTCCCATGATCCCACCGCTCTGACCAGTTTGATGATGTGCCCCTCCCACTAGCAGGAGGCAGGGCGAATCAAAGATGCAGTCTTCTCCTCCAGGGAGGGCTTCCCACCTCCCCAGACCAGTCTTGGAGAGCTGGAAAACACCTCCATGATCCCACCAAATACGGTAGAAACCGATACCATTGACAGTGGGATCGCTTGAAGAATAATGACAGTCAAATGAAACTATGAAAAACAAGTAAGAACAGTTAAATTCAGACTGGAGGGCTCATGCCCACAGACTGCCCATGCCAGAAGTCCCTGAAAACCCTGGCTACTGTCCCACAAGTAGTCCATCGCCCTAAAGAGCGAAATGCCGAGGCTGGTGAAGAGGTGGGTGGCATTCCTGACTGTTTGGGATATGTCAGAGCTGTTGGATACTGGGGTGGCCAGACGAGGTGGAATCATTCAAGGCCTCACTTCTCTCTGCAGAACTCGCCTGTCGAAACAGCATCAGCCAAGGCTGCAGTATCCACCTCATGATCCTTGGCAAAGGTGTGTACCAAGTGGCCACCCTATAGATATCCGCCAGAGAGGAAAAACCATCAAGGCTGAGATAAGGAGAGATCTGCGGTGGTTAATTCAATTCAATTAACCTTTATTGGCATAAGACAAACACACACACACACACACACATGACAAATATACATAAACATAAACAGACAAAAGGTCAGCCAAAACGTTCTGCAACTATTGTTATAGACAAGTGGTTCTCAAACTTTGTAGCACCGGGACCCACTTTTTAAAATTACACTCTATCGGGACCCACCTAGCTTTACGAGACTTAAAACAAGGTGATCTAGAAATAAATAAATAAATGTATTTACAAGTAAAGAGCTCAGCTGCTTGCAGGGTAATTAGCAGCTATCTTGCAAACTGCAGGGGATCAGCTCTTTGAAGGGCAATTAGCAGCTATCTGATTTTTGAATAGCCTCAGGGCTTGTGGCAATTACTTATCTGATCTTTACATCACCTGGGACCCACCAGAAATCGGGTCGCGACCCACCAAGTGGGTCCCGACCCACAGTTTGAGAAACAGTTATAGACTTGACAACCAGCTACTCTATTAGCAGACAGTGCCAATCGGCTTAATAACTATCCCTCTATATTTAAACACAAACCCCGAGAGGTTACTATAGTATTGGCAAATAAGGCAACATTTTCAAGTCCCCCCCCGCTACTGATATCCATCTCCGCCCATCCCTGACAGCAGGGATCTGCGGTGGTTAGGAGAGGAGAGCATGCAGAAACAGCAGAGAGGGGCCCAACTGTATTGCCTCAGGCAGCACGGAAGCTTGGGCTGGACCTGACAAAATGTTAGCCATGACCAAAAGTGTGGCTTCAGCATTGTGTTCTCCCCACCTGTGCAAATTTTCCGTGCATCTTTGATGCTAAAACCCACAACGAGAAGTAAAAGCAATCCCTTTTCAAATGCATCCCTCCCAAATCTAAATGTCCTGAAATGGCTATCTCTTACAATGGTTAGAAGTATTGTACCTTATGACTTTTGGACCACATGACTTGGGAGGGGTTGTGATTCCTTGGTGAAGCACATACTTTGCATGGAGAAGATTCCAGGATCAATCCCTGGTCACTCTAGGAAAGGCTCTTGTTTGAAATTCTGGAGAGCTGCGCCAGTCAATGTAGAAAATAATGTCTGCAATGGAATACGTCCGTGTAACACAACTTCATATGACGTGGGCTAAACTATCTGAGGATCTTTAAACATCTGAAGTTGCAAGGATGGAAGTGTAAATTAAATTAAAATAATGGTTTTGCATGTGGAATGAGCCTTGTTTTTTGTTTTGTTTTCGGATTTGTTGTTTGACCAGTTCTATTCAAAGGGAAATGATGGAAAGCAAGGTGGAGGGGAGAACTTGATGTGCATGGACAGAGTTGTAATGGCAGCAGAACTTAATTTTGTCTGTTGCCTGGGGACCCACAAAACCTGAAGCTGGGTCTTAGAGCAATGGGAAATAATGTTCATCTGTTGGGAGGTCACAACCTCAGCTACAGCTGAAAAGACCACTGTGGGAGTACATTTGCAATGCATTAATGAATGGCAGTAAAGTATGCTTTTGAAATAATATGAATGGAGCAAGCACAAATCATAAAGTTAGTGTGGAGTATTAATAATTGGCATCATTCAGAAAACTGGAACTGGAAGCAGAATTTGAGTGAGCCTTGTGGAGCAGTGGAAATGACTAGAATAAAATTATGTGAGGAGGAAGGATCAATTTCTTTGTAATGCTTTGCTATTCTAACATCTATCACAATGTGTATGACATGACCAGATAATATAAAGTGGGCATGTTGGTAAATATGTCTCAAATATTTGGCTTGGCGATATCAAATATTGTAGTGTATAATACGAAAGTCAAGAATATTATACAGGTGTCCCCCACTTAACGACGGGGATACGTTCTGGAAAACCCGTCATATAGTGAAGCGAGTCATTAAGCGAGTCTTCAGTGTAATACAGTGGAGTTGTAATAGGGAATGAATGGCAAACACAGTGTACATTATGAGGATAACACAAAACACAACAAGATTTCTACCTGTCAATGGAGGTAGAAACACACACACAAACACAGAGTTAAAGATGACAATTTTTAAATGATATTTAAAATACAGTACTGCGGCGCAGTGGGTTAAACTGCTGAACCATGAGCTGTCGATCGAAAGGTCGGCAGTTCGAATCTGTGACGGGGTGATCTCTCGTTGCTTGGCCAGCTCCTGCCAACCTAGCAGTTCCAAAGCATGTTAATGTGAGTAGATAAATAGGTACCGCTTGTGGGAAGGTAAACAGTGCTCCGTGTTCCAGCCGCATGCTACGCGCTGTGGCAAGGAGAGTCATGCCGGTTACATGAACCCAGAGGCGTCTTCGGACAACGCTGGCTCTTCAGCTTTGAAATGGGGATGAGCACCACACCCTAGAGTCGGACACGACTGGACTTAACTGTCAGGGGTCACCTTTACCTTTTACCTTACTGTACCTTTAATTCTTTGTTTATACTTTGGGAACCTTGGTCATATATGCGGATTGTCATTAAGCGATCCATCATTAAGGGGGGGGACACACACCTGTATAAGTATGCCCAACAGTTTAAACCTTATAGGGTCAGCACCAAAAATGCACACAAAGGGAAATAAATTTCAGGGTTCCTCTCAAAGAACAAACACCTGAGAATTGTCAAGAGAAACCAAACAAATTTCTATAAGAGTAACATTTCTAATTTAAACAAAAAACTGAAACACTGTTCTCCAGAGTTCCATGTTCACTCGGATATAACCCTAACCCTAAGAGCTGCCACTGAAGCCCTTTTTAAAAGTTATCAGTGAAGAGAAAATAGGAGTATGGTGGCTAGCCACGCCCCCCCGCCCCCCCTCAATATGTTAGCTAATCAAACACACAGCCCTCAGGTGTTCATAGTGCTGAACATGCAGAGGCCTTTTTTGGGCAATAGGATTCCAAATTCACACATTCAAAACTGGCCTTATCAGACATGAAGATGCCTGGGGACATAGCCAGCCTCAGTAGCGGCCCTACCCCCCCCCCCGTGGGGAGCGCCACCACAACACCTCCCATGGGACGCCACATGCCCCACCCCTGGGGGTGTGTGACGTCATCTTTACATGTGGAAACACCCCCTCCTGGCACATTTTGGCCCCTTTTTGGATCCAAACGGCGCTCAGGAGGGTGGGAGGGCCAAACTTGCAGCCGAGAACTGCTGCACAAAGAGGAGCCCAGCGGCAGAGGGGCCAACAGATCCGGCGGCAAGTACACCCCCACGACCCGCCACTTGGGGCCCATCGCCCCAACCTCCCCCACTGTAACGACGTCTCTGACCAGCCTGCAGCCTTCTGTTCCCATCATGTATTTGCTGAATGCAGCGGGGTGAGGGGGAGACACCTGAACATCACTCTAGTGCTTGGGAACACTTCTGCAGTGTGGGCAAAACCTGCATTTTAGCGTGACAATGGGAACCTGGCCCTAGTTGACAAGCATCCCACAGTGATTCGTGCTGCGCCGCTCTGTGAAGAGCTCATAAGGAGATACTCGCAGGATTACTGGCACACATATACCCCAACCATCATAGAGACAGTTCTGATGCTTCCGTGTTCATATGTAGGGAAAATCCTATTTGCTGCAGTTCTCCCCCCCCCCCCCCCCATTTCTCTTCCTTCTAAGCTGGGCCTGCACAGAAGAGCCATGCAAGTAACCGACATATATCCAGTGCTGAGCCTTTGGAAGGTCTGATTAATTGGTATACATTTTTTCCAGCAGTGCATGGCAAAAGCATCTCTGTGCTCCCATTAATGTTAATGAAAATTGCATGGCTCATTCTTCCTGTGCTGCAGCAGGAAGATTTTTCCGCTAGACATCAACCACTGTTGTGTCATGTTTTGTCATTCCTTGTAAACCGACACTGTGTAACACAATGCTGAGTAGAGTTTGATTAACAAGCCTTCCCTCCCTTCTACTGTTTCTTTAACCTTCCTGTGGAAAATCAGCAGTGACAGCAGCGGGCGTGCTGGATCCGGGAGGCAGTATCTCTTTTGTCTTTGAGGTGGCCTGGCTTTCTTGGAAGGAGAGCTTTCACAATGGGCTCTAGCGAAGATGAAAGCCATATAAAAGCTTGTGCTTTCCCCTGCTCAGGGCCCAAAATGTCAGCCTGCCACTCACACTGATGAGGGACGTTATCACATTGGGTGCCCTGTGCCTTGCCAAGGTTTGGTCTTAACCCTTGCATTGACATTACATTCCAGTCATTCACACCTCCATGTGTCTAATCCGGTAGATAGAACACAGGCTTTTGTAGTTCCTGGTCTATACATCCAGCAGAATGGATAGAGTCCTGAGAAGAGATGGTAAAATAGACTGTACCATGTCAGAATGAAGATGATGGAAGCTATTTGTAATGTTCTCCTACCTTAATAATAATAATAATAAATACTAAAGCTTTCCTGCAAGTTGAAAATGAGTAGAACAGGGAGAGGGCTGGGCTAGAATGTTTCTTCCTGATACGCTAGGCTTTATTTTTAATGTATAGATGGATTTTCTGTGGAGGAGGACTCAAAAATAACCCCCATACCTGCAATCTGTTTTGTATTTGTGTTGTTATTCATTGGTTGCTTTAACCTGTTTGCCATTGTAAGGTGGCCTGAGTGGCTTCCCAGAGAAAGGGAAATTTTAAATAGATAAATAAAATCCAAACTGAGCAGAGAGTTCACAGTTGTAAATTACCGTATTTATTGGCGTATAAAACGCACTTTTTTGTCTAAATTTGTGACCCCAAATAGTAGGGTGCGTTTTATACGCCAATACTAAAAAAATCCCTCCCCCCCCCGTTTTAAAGCATTTTTGGGCTTACCGGGTTTTTCCGGAGCTGGAGAGCTCCGTTGTGCTTTCTTCCCTGACTAATCTATCCGATCTTCAGCTGTTTGTCTGGTTTAATTTATGCACGAGCTTGAGTTGAGCTTCTCAGCAGCCAGCAGAGGGCGCTGTGCTCAGTTCAGTTCAGCTGAGCTGCAAAGGGCCTAGTCTTTCCCAGCTCTCCTCGGAAGGGTAAGCTTCTGAACTGGGCCTAGTTGGGAAGGCTTTGGAAACTGTGCATAGGTTAGGTTAGGTTGGGTGGGGTGGGGGAAAAGAGTTCAGCTGAGCTGCCCAGGGCCTGCTCTTCGGGATGCTGAATGAATACAGCATGGGTAAGCTTCTGAACTGGGCCTAGTTGGGAGGCTTTGGAAACTGTGCATAGTTGGGGAAAAGAGTTGAGTCTGGGTGTTTTGTTTTGTTTTGTTTGTACTTTTATGTTGTTTAAGAGTTGGTAAGAGTTGAGTCTGGGGGTGGTAAGGTGGCAAGAGTTGAGTCTGGGGTTTTTTTTTTTGTACTTTTATGTTTTTTACTGTGGAATCTGCAGGGGGTGGGGTGGGGTGGGGTGGGGTGGGGTGGGGGAAAAGAGTTGAGTCTGGGGGTTTTGTATTTGGGGTAAATGTTTTTTATTTGGGGAACTGTGCATGGGTGGGTTGGGGGAAAAAGAGTTGAGTCTGGGTTTTTTTTGTATTTGGGATTTATGTCCTGGTGCATTTTGTTCATATGTCTTATTGCTGTGTGTTTTAAAAGAGATCCTGGTATTTTTGTGCAATTTATGTAAATTAGCTAATTAAGCAGTCAAGCGGTAAGTGGCCAAGTGGCCCAAAAATGCTTTAAATCTTTTTTTCTTGAAACCCAGGGCCAAAAGGAAGGTGCGTCTTATACGCCAGTGCGTATTATATGCCGATAAATACGGTACTTTACTTATAAGAGAGACTCTTCCCTCAGAGACTGCAAAAAGGCATCTTCGTTGAGAGTTTGCTGCATCCACATTAATTGAAATTAAATTGGTTTGCCCAATTAATCACTTAAAAGCCAAACAGTTAATTGATTAAAAAAAATCTGTAATCAGTTCATAAATGTATCTCTGTTTGCATATTCTTGTTAGAGTGGGGTTGCAAGTCCCAATAAATAAAGGATACGCCAGGTTGAAAACTGTATAATAATAATAATAATAATAATAATAATAATAAGAGCAAGTGTAAGAGTAAGAGTAATAAGAATATTATTATTATTATACAGATTATTATTATTATTATTATTATTATACAGTTTATAATTATACAGAATTTTAGATCATAAGGTTGTTGAGGCAGCGACCATCTTCATATATTTTGTGAAGTCTCATGGTGGCGCAGTGGGTTAAACCGCTGAACCATGAGCTGTCGATCGAAAGGTCGGCAGTTTGAATCCGCGACGGGGTGAGCTCTCGTTGCTTGGCCAGGTCCTGCCAACCTAGCAGTTCCAAAGCATGTTAATGCGAGTAGATAAATAGGATCAGAGGAGCATGTTAATGTGAGTAGATAAATAGGTACCGCTTGCGGGAAGGTAAACAGCGCTCCGTGTTCCAGCCGCATGCTACGGACACGACTGGACTTAATTGTCAGGGGTCACCTTTACCTTTTTATGCACATTGATGGCATTAATAATAATAATTAATATTATTATTTATGCCATCAATGTGCATGGGACTTCACAAAATATATGAAGATGGTCGCTGCCTCAACAACCTTACGATCTAAAATTCATCACAATGGAGGCAAAAGCGGAAGGGGAGAAAGATGGAGGCAGGAGTAAACAGGGAAAGAATATGTGTTTATTTCCGTTACATGTATACTCGGGCCCCGTTACAATAGGGGTTTGGGGACTGTGATCTTCATTTCAACCAAAGTGAAATAAAGATTTCTCTAAAAAAACAAAACAAAAAGATTTATTTCTGTACAATTTGCTGCTTCTGATCACCACCTGCTTTGTATTTCCTTTTCAGAAACAAACAAAAATGCATTCTGTTCATTATCACTTTGAAGAACAGCATGTTCCAGTACAGTCAGCAAAAGTTTCCTTGAACCACAAAGTGGCCGGCCCAACAAAATTTGTAGCAGCAGTCAGTTCAGTCCGTCAGTCCTTTCTTTGGCCTACTATGGGAAGGGTGTTGTAAAGTCTGCAAATATTTAGCAGTTATGCTTGCCTCATCCTTTGAAAATTATATTGAAGTTCAGCTCAGTGGGATATGGAAGAGGGGCAGGGGAGAATAATTCCCTCTTATCTTTTTTCAGTATATTTCAAGAAATCACCATGTATTCAAGCAGGCATATTGTTTTGTGCTCCCTATTTCTTCCCAGTGGTGGGAAGTTCCACTGGCAATAATAATACTAACTTTCAGGTGCTCCAAGTGCTTCACCTGAGTTATCTTGTTGTAATCTGTCAAGTAAGTGAGTATTATTAATTCATATTGTATATGGGAAATTGAGATGGAGTGGCTTATCTAGGGCCATCTTCATGGCAGAGTTGAAATATAAACTGGGGAAGTCTTAATTCATAGCTAACAGCCTAATCCTATGATCTGACCTATGGTATCACAAAATGCGATGTTAGATAGCAGGGGTGACCAACCAACCTTCCACCATGAGGGCCTCTGCGTTCTTAAGAGTTGTGTAGAAGACAGAATCTAGGCAGCTGCAAGTGCTGATGGTGCTGCTAAAGCAGCTACACCTGCTGAAATGCCCTCACCTAGACAACCATTAAAGGGCCAGGAGCTTTCATGTTGAAAGGTTGCCTACTCCTGCTATATAGCATGCGACTGGGCTTCTGAGGGTAAGTTTCCGAGGCCCTGATGGGTCTACTTGGACCTACGCCAGCGAAATTGCAAGTGGCACTGGACACGTGGCAGTAGCAGCCTGCCTGGAGCCCCCTGCACCAGTAAGTCAGCAGCGGGGGTGGGCTGTAGGTGGAGAGGGAGAGGACTGGAGCATAACTGGGCAGGGAGGGGGAGGAACCTAGGACAGGGAGGTGACAGACGTGGGTGGATTGGGGGAAATGATGCATGCCAGATCTTATCTCCTCCATTTTAAACCTCCCCCCTTTTCTTTCCTCAGACATACACCACCAAAAGAGGTGATGTATGTCTGAGAACACCCATAGGCGGCCCCAGGGCTTATGCAGAGATAAGTAAAAATCCTTTCTGGCTGCATGCAGCAAGACCACTGAAGGCCTGCAGACCCAGTTAAACCGGTGGAGGGAAGGCGGAATAGGGGTGAGAGATGGGCAGAATGGGGGAGCAACAGAGATGCGGGGAGGGCTGATCAGAGGCAGGTTTGATGGCAGTGGCATCCGTCAATCCAAACCCCCTTCCCAGATCCAATCCCCTGGCCCAGATCCACGTGGACTTGTGCCAGCAATTTCGCTGGCTCAGGTCCGAGTAGACCCATCTGGGCCTCGGAAATGTACCCCCAGGTAAACGAGCAAATGTTTGTGTGGCCGTGCACTTTAGAGGGAACACTGCCTAAAGTAGACCACACAGTCTGCATCAGATTCCCAAGGAGCAATTTCTGAAGCAGTGTTTCTTTCCTGCTACATGCACACACACGCTCATTAGGTTTACAGCAGTACATTTGTTTTTATATGTTTTATTTTAATTTAAAGGTTTATAAAAAGATACATAAAATGTATAAATAAAAAGCCTTGATCATAGAAACAAACTATTGGCAAAGCTCATTGTGTGCCAGATCGTTTTACAAAATTATATTCATGCTCAACATTTTAATAAAGTCTAAAGGAGGCAAATTGTTCTGGGGCCCCAGCCAGCTGCGTGCCCCCATCCATGTAAGTCATAAATGATCGCTTTTGGAAAAGAGCATATCTGGTTTAGCCGGGTATTTGGGTACTCTAAGTTGATGTGTTGATGTTGACATTATCTCATCCCAAATTCTGAGATACCACAAAGTTAATGTTTGAGATTTCTCACTTTGCCAATTTCACGCATGGTGACCACAGTGGTGAAGAAATTGATTCCTTTTGCGAAATAACCTTACTCATTTTCAGACAGTTTTTTAAGGTGATTGGTTGCATGGAGAATGGGAGAGTGGAATCATCAAGATGGGCTCAAACTTCAGATGAACATTCATTGTGTGGGGAACACAGTACAGCTCTTTCCACATGATCAGGAATCAAGATTCCCAATTGTGTGTAGAGAACCCAACGTGTTGCATCCACATAGCGCTGTTTTGACTATCCAACTGGAGCACATAAGTTAGGAGCAGGGCATGTTACCACAATACTTCTCTCTCCCTTCACTCACCCTAAATGATTTTCTGAAAAGGACTCTCTAAAAGGGTATTTAGACAGCCAACCTTGGATTGATCCCATTGATCCCATCTATGCAAAAATCTTGGAGTACCGTGATCCAGAAATTTTCTGCTGTTTTACATGTCTTCTAGATATGGAACAGCTGTGGTGGTTTAACAATCATACTCTCTATAGCAGGACATGCATAATTCTAGTTTGCTTCTCTGTTAAGTTACCATGCTCACTGAATCAGTTTGCACATTTCTGTTCTTATGGGTGCTTCTGTAGGTGAGGCATCCCTCTGTTTTGAAATGGGGAAGAACTTTTGATAAATGAGGGCATAGCGTTCTGCTGTTGGCTTCAATCTGTGGGTTAGGTCAAGTCACACTCAACAATTACCGGTAATTAATAGACAGTGGAATGTGGATTATTGTAGCATCTTAGGGGGAGCTCTTTCTAAGGGAACATTTATCATGTGTTCCGGCATCGTTCTCAGTTCCTGTGTTTTTTTCAAGTCCTTCTTGTTAATGTTGCATGTTTTCATCCCCCATCCCAGCATGCACCAATGCTGTTGATAGTCCATAATGTCACATTATCACAGAGGAGGGAAGTTAGTAAGAGAAAATTGGAAGCATCCTACCTCTTAGAACACAGTATGGGAAAATTGCAGAGGAAAGATGCAGGGCTCAGGTATGCCAGTGTCTTTGGTATTGCACGAATAGAAAATAAATATGCATGCAAATATGATCCAGCTAAAAAAAAAAAATATTTATTTATTTATTTACAATATTTTTACCCCGCCTTTCTCTCTGAAGGGACCCAAAACGGCTTACAACAAGAAAAAAAAATACAATACAAAAAAAAATCACTTTTTTAAAAACAATAAAATCAGTTAACGAAAACTAATAAAAAACAACATCTAAAAATCAATAAAAGAGATCACTATTACAATTAAAACAAGAGCATAAGAGCATAAGAAAATTGAAGGCCCAGTTACTTCAATGGGGGAGAAAGTACATGCTTAACTTTCTTCCCCTGAAATAAATGGAAGTTAATTTTGGTTGCATCATGCCCAGTATTTGTATTTGACGGAAGGGGAAAATGAAGCCCTTTCAATTTGCCTAACCTTTGATGGTTTTATATTTAGTATTATCCTAATCCATCCCCTTGATCCAACATGATCTTTCTTAGTTATTACAATGGTTTCCAGCATAATTTTCCTGTAGCTGCTCTTTTGTAGAACAAAACATTATTATGTGATGGAGAGAACTGGGTTTACACCTGACAATGAAAAGGTAGATGTATTATCAAATGATACTTGGATTTCCAGCCGAACTGTCCTATTGATTTCCCTTTTGTCACATTTGAACACTTTGATTGATCTGTATGCTGAAGGTACAGACTTCTGACAGCTGAGAATGCTGACCTTTTTAAAATTGGTAGAAAGAGGATTTTAATGATCATGATATGGGCTGGCCATTTGAGTGCATTTAGGGTACATTCCAGATGCAGCTTTCAGAAGCCGCCTAAGGGATATGATTGGCAGCATTTTCCCCAATTAAATGCTGCAAGGCTGAGAGATGTTTCTTTTGTTTCAGTAGGAGCATATTTTGCCTAATTATCAGTAAATGACACCTGAAAAAAATCCTACCATTTAAATGTATTCTTTTATCAAATGTTCAAATTAAATCAGGTGAAATAGCAAGCTGCCTACAGAACATATTATCAAGAAAGCTTTTTTTTTTTTTTCAAATTATGCACTCGGAATAATTAATATTTAGCACATTATTTTTATCCTGAATGTAATATGCATCCTGTTAAGGAAGATAAAACAATGAAATCGTTTTCTGGCTGAGTATTTTTAGAAGGCTTTACTTTTATGGGTCTTTCAGGGAATGCTTAAAACTTTTTTTTAATTTCTTATGAGTTCAATTCTAACTGCACTGTTGTGCCATCGGCCTTCCTAGAGAGTCCTGGGTGGCAGAAACAGTGAATACCAGCATCTCTGCTAGCAATTTATAACCCAATGTAAGCTCACAAAGCTTAATTAAATCTCAAAAATAACAAATCTAAGAATCAATTTAGTTCTTAATATGGAAATGTCAAACAATGATAGCAATTTGTTATTTCTAATTAAAAAAACCCGGCAGAAAAGTGAGTATGCAAAGTAATTTCAAAAGTGAAGCTGGTTTCCTGTTTATGGACACTGGAGACCAGTTTTACCTTAGTAGACTGAGCTATGTTGTAAATGTTGGTCAACACTGTTGAACAATAATGGACTTTTAAGGCCCAGAAGAGGCTCAGAAACCTTCCTCCACTCTTTCCTTTTGTGGAAACAGATGGTGTGATGCAGGAATGAGCTGGGCAGGAGAGAACAGTAGAATTATGATATTCCCAGTTTCTGCTACATTTGTTCCCAGTATTTTCTGGGACTGTTCACAAAGAGCCCTGTTAGACAGCCAAAATATTGTGAATTAGTTTATTAACCTTGGGGCAGCTTACAACCCAGTCATATCATTCATTGTGATCTTCCACCATAAGTCCCAGACTGATGGCATGAAAGCCACATTGCTGTCATTGCGTTGCCAGCACAAACAGCTAGAGGCCTCGCAAGCGTAACAGTGGCTCACAGACCTGCTAGAGCAGGTAGTTTGGTGGCAGCAGTGGCGCAGGAGAGGATCAGGGCATTCTGGGACATGGGGCGAGCCAGTCAGGGGGTGGGAGGGGGGAGGTCTCAGCAGCAGTCATGAGCACCAAGATCCTATCCCCCTTTCTTTCCCCACCCTGAAATGGCCCCCTGATCTCTTTGCACTTACGCCAGCTAAATAGGAAATCCATTGGAGGCCTTGAAGCCTATGGGGCAGTGGTGTAGCTACACCCCCTCGGGGGCATCGCCGTGACACCACATGTGACATCACAAGCCCTGCCCCTGTGGGGGCGTGACATCACAAGCACCGCTCCCTTCAGTGGCGGCGCTGGAAAAAGCATCCCTGGTGTTTTTCGACTGCTTTTCAGTCATTTGCGGCGTGGTCTGGCGGATCCTCTCGCTGCAAACGGCCTAAATGTGGCCGAAAATGCCAGGGGTGCTTTTTTCTCCACCGCCACCAAATTGCCGCCGAATCCAGCAGCAAGTGCACTCCCGGCGCCCCCCGCCCCTTCCCCTGGCCCCCTCTCCCCCTAACAACGCCTCTGCTATGGGAAGGTAAGTAAAAAAGATTTGTATTTACCTTTCCTGGGCTGTCTTGTCACCCCACTTCATAGCATGTGGCATGCACTCTGGCAACAGTGCTGCATGCTATGGGCTGTCGAGGGATGGGATTGGGCCCTGTCCATATTTCTGCCCTGTTACTCTTCCCCCACATCCATCCAGAATGACACATCTAAATTTGGAATATAAGCTCCCCTGGTCAAGGACCTGACTTTGACTTGCGTTGCTCCGTGAAATGCCATCTACATTGATGATTCATGTTATCTGTGAATGAGTCATCAATCAATAAATGTAGTAAGGAGGATTTTATTTTCTACAGATCAGGTACAGGTGTGTGATAAAATGGTTGTCTGTTTCTACTCACAGTCACGGTTGCTCCAGCATACATTTAAGGATGCATTGCAGAAGCTGTTCTGTTTTTGTTTTGTTTTTTAAAGAAACAGGAAATGCCCTCTACATAAAATGCACATTTTCTGCGTGCATCTGGAGTATTTCCTGGTATTGAATGGGAAATACAAACAGTGTGTATTTGTGCCAGTCCTGAAATGTGTTGGGTCTGCTCCCTAGAGTTCTGCTAGGCATGCTCAGTGTCTGCTAGGCATGCTCAGTGTAAGGTTGCTAAGACTGACTGAAGGTACTGACTGCAGACCTGGCCACAGTGACCCATGCCCTAGTGACATCTAGACTAGATTACTGTAATGCGCTCTACGTGGGGCTGCCTTTGAAGACTGTTCGGAAACTGCAATTAGTGCAGAATGCGGCGGCCCGGGTGGTTGCCGGGGCTTGTCGGTTCGACTCAGTCGGACCGTTGCTTCGGCGGCTACACTGGCTACCGGTTCGTTTCCGGGCACAATTCAAAGTGCTAGTTTTGACTTTAAAGCCCTTAACGGCTCGGGTCCAGGGTATTTGAGGGACCGCCTCCTTCCTTATAATCCGACCCGTACTCTGAGGTCATCAGGGGGGGCCCTGTTGACCGTGCCGCCATTGGCGGAAGTGAGGGGGATGGCGGCGCGGAGTAGGGCCTTCTCGGCGGTGGCGCCCCAATTGTGGAATTCCCTCCCCTTGGAACTAAGAACGACTCCCTCTTTAGAGGCTTTTCGGCGGGGCCTTAAGACGTTTTTATTCAGGACTGCTTTTAATGTCTGACACGGTGGGCTGACTTTTTAACAAATGGTTATATATGTAAATGCTGGTGACCCATTGGGGTTGTTTTTAATCTCAAGTGTTTTTAATTATTTTAATGTGTTTAATTGTTTTAAAGTTGTTTATATGTATTTTAATATGTTGTAAGCCGCCTTGAGTGCCTTCGGGAGAAAGGCGGGCTACAAATTCTTTAAATAAATAAAATAAATAAATATTGCTGGTGACTTTTTCCCAGTATGATGTAATCTTGGACATTCATGGGTGCTCTGTTAAAATCTTCAGAATTGTTTTCAGTAGTCACCTGGATATTCATGCTGATTCCTAGAGTCTCCAGGCCAATCCTGCTGGGTTGGGGATCCTTGCTCAGTGGCTTGTTGAATGCAGAGCAGGGCATTTCCCCCCTAGCAGCCAAAAGCCCAGTGATGCAGGGCTCTACTTTGGAAAGGCAAGTCAACAGTCATGCTGTATACTCAAAGCTAGCCACCTGTTTCTCCAGATAATGGCCTGTATCTTTAGTGACAGGATTCCTGATAACTTAAACTAGTATGGAATTTTCTCACACTAGCTAATCACTATAATAATGAGAAATAATTTGCTTGCCAGGATGTGTAAAGCCTACAGAGACAGGGGCACATCCAGTGGTAAACCTCTAAAAAGGTACCACTGTGAACACAGTCTGTGATGTGTTGCCTGTGTAAACAAGCTCAAGGCAAGGTTGTTCCCTCATCCTTGAATCAACAACCTGTTGTTGTATGCATCACTTCTGAGTCTATAAATACAGGTTGGTTACCCCTTGTCTGGACATCCAAAATCCAGACTATTCCGAAATCCGTACATTTTGGGGGCTATGACTAAAGCACAAACACACACACACTTTTTCCAGCATCTCGCTGGCATAGCGCAAGACATGCTGGGACACAAAATTATTAAAAAATATTGTATAAAATTACCTTCAGGCTATATGTACAAGGTGTATATGAGACATACCGTATTGTCCCGAGTATAAGACGCACCTGATTATAAGACGCACCCTTAAAGTTTGGTACTATTAAAAAATTTTAATTAAATCACTGGCATTAAATTGCAACAGCCTGATTATAAGACGCACCCCTAGTTTAAAAACTTAAATTAGGAGAAAAAAGTGAGTCTTATACTCAGACCAATACGGTAAATGAATTTTGTGTCTAGACTTGGGTCCCATCCCCAAGATGTCTCATGGTTGTTGTTGTTCAGTCATTAAGTCGTGTCCGACCCTTCGTGATCCCACGAACCATATCCCGCCAGGCCTTCCTGTCCTCCACTATCTTCCTGAGTTCGCTCATTTTCATGTTCGTTGCATCAGTGATGCTGTCTAACCATCTCATCCTTTGCCTTCCCCTTCTCCTTTTGCCTTCAATCTTTCCCAGCATCAGAGTCTTCTCCAGAGAGTCCTCTCTTCGCATTAGGTGGCCAAAATATTTGAGCTTCAGCCTCGGTACCTGTCCTTCCAGGGAACAGTCAGGGTTGATTTCATTTAGGATTGACTGATTTGATCTCCTAGCAGTCCAAGGGACTCTCAGGAGTCTTCTCCAGCACCACAGTTCGAAAGCATCTATTCTTCGGCGCTCAGCCTTCCTTATGGTCCAACTCTCACAACCATACATTGCTACTGGGAACACCATCGCCTTGACTATACGAACTTTTGTTGGCATGGTGATATCTCTGCTTTTTATTATGCTGTTTAAGTTTGCCATAGCTTTCCTTCCAAGGAGTAAGCGTCTTTTAATTTCATGGCAGTCTGCAGTGATCTTGGAACCCAAAAAAGTAAAATCTGTTACTGCTTCCATTTCTGCCCCTTCTATTTGCCAGGAATTGATGGGACCAGATGCCATGATCTTAGTTTTATTATTAAATGTTTATTAATGTTTATTAAGTTTAATATAATGTCTCATTATATATATGCAAATATTCCAAAATCCAGACAAATCCAAAATCCAGACAACTTCCTGTCCCAAGAAGTCCGGATAAGGGATACTCAACCTGTAGTAAGTTCAGGATGAAAATGAAAAAAAAAATCATTTTTTGTGAAAGTGTAATATTAATTATTGTAAAAGCAACAACAAAACAACCCATCCTAACTTCTTTGCTTTCGTATCTCGCACTCACCTCCCATCTGAAATTCTTCTGAATTCTAGTTTTCAGATGTACATGCACACCATACCACAGGACATACACACGCACACATGCTCTTTCCCTTGACATATCCAGCAGCAGCAGTTCCTTGATTGGGATTGGAAGGGGCCAGAAGTCGATTGTAAAGTACATGCTTTGCATATAAAGGATCCCTGGCTGGGTTCCTGGCATTTCTAGTTTAAAAAACGAAAAACAAAATGCCCTCAAATAGCAGAGTTTGAAAATCCTTCTGCCTGATACCTCAGAAAGACAATTTTAGCCAGAACAGACACTTGGCTAGATGGACCAACAATATGACGTCAGGCACACAAAAGACGCCTGAGGGGGGGACATGATTGAGACGTATAAAATTATGCATGGGATGGAGAGAGTGGATAGAGGGAAATTCTTCTCCCTCTCGCACAACACCAGAACCAGGGGACATGCACTAAAATTGAGTGGAGGGAGAGTTAGAACAGACAAAAGAAAATATTTCTTTACCCAGCGTGTAATTCATCTGTGGAACTCCTTGCCACAGGATGTGGTGATGGCACCTGGCCTAGATGCCTTTAAAAGGGGTTTGGACAGATTCATGGAGGAAAAGACCATCACAGGTTACAAGCCGTAAGCAACCTCCTGGCTTTAGAAGTAGGTTTACTCTGTGCCAGGTGCAAGGGAGTGACAACAAGAAACAGGTTTATCTTGTTGGCTGTGTGCTCCTTGAGGCATCTGGTGGGGCCACTGTGAGATACAGGAAGCTGGACTAGATGAGCCTTTGGCTTGATCCAGCAGGGCTCTTATGTTTTTATGACTCACTATAATTCAGTTTCATGTGGTTGAAATCAGCGCAGAGGGGAAAGTGCAATTCGCAGTGAAAAGAAGGGAGACACTTCTAATTTGTTTCCCATATTCCTTTCATCTACCTACCCTGTTTCTAGTTGACATGGTTCGCCGATAGCCATGCGGTCATGGTCCACAAGCAAGATGGGATCAAGCCTAAGTTTTCCCAACCTTGCTTGAACATGAAGGAGATGTTTGGCAATCAAGTTGCAAAATATACTTCTCTCCATATATTCTTCAGTATGGGAGTGTTTCAACGTCAGCCTTGCAGAATAGAATAGGAACTGTGAACATAATTCAACTCCTGTATGGTACGGTCTGCCGATTTACTAATCATGTTGTCACAGTCATTCACAAATGTGCAGAATGGCCATAGACTCATCTCTCCACTCAATGGCAACAAGAAACATGGAGACAGAAAATGAATGTGCTTTGTTATTGAAATATCCCACTTTACCAGCTGGAAGCACTGATGTGGAAACTACTGTACTCATGTCAAATTGTATGAATGAGAGGCGCCCTTATATAAGGAAGGTTAAGATTTATAGTGACACTTTCTATCTCTTTCATTTAGGAACATGTGGCAGGCACATGAGGGTGAAATCCCCCCTGGTTTGAATTGTGTTGTGTTCCTGGAGTCAGAGGTTTGGTCTTCCTTCGATGTTTACCATGTCTCCAGACAATCGCAGCGGGTTCTTTCTTCCCTTTGAGATTCATGGTGGCCTTTGGATATACTCCAGTACCTTGTTCTTTTTTGTTAAAGGAGGGAAGTCGATATGTTTCTGTCCTCTTATTTTATGTGCAGTGTTTCCCACTAGATACCATATTTGAAAAAGCAGAACTTTGTAAATCTTGTGGCCAAAAAGCAATTTCCATATATAAATTGTGTGTTATGATAATTAAGCACTAAAAAGGTAAAGGTGACACCTGACAATTACTGTAAGTCCAGTCGTGTCCGACTCTAGGGTGTGGTGCTCATCCCCATTTCAAAGCCGAAGAGCCAGTGTTGTCCGAAGACGCCTCCGTGGTCATGTGGCCGGCATGACTATTCTTGCCGCATTGCGTAGCATGCGGCTGGAACACGGAGCGCTGTTTACCTTCCCGCAAGCGGTACCTATTTATCTACTCACATTAACATGCTTTGGAACTGCTAGGTTGGCAGGAGCTGGCCAAGCAACGAGAGCTCACCCTGTCGTGGATTCGAACTGCCGACCTTTCGATCGACAGCTCATGGTTCAGCGGTTTAACCCACTGCGCCACCCGCTGGCCTGTTAATTAAGCACTACTTCATTCAAATTACTTCAATAAACCTTTTGGGCTTGGCAGAGGAGCAAATGGAAAAACACAAAGAGAAGCTGAGACAGATCAGATCTGCTGAAGGGGCAGGGTGTGTGCCATTGGAGACATCTCACATTGGACTGGCTTAGATGTTTACTTGGAAGTTTGTTTCTTGTTGAATTATTTGTTTAACCTCGAGGCTAAGACTGCCGTAATACGCTGCACATGGAATTGCCCTTGATCTGCATACCCATGGATTTAGTTGGAGGGAGAGCCCCAACCTGCCACTTGGCATGCATGACAGGATATGGGCATTTTCCTTCGCAAAACCCAGGACTGCTCTGATAAAGACCTTTTTAACAAAAATTAGAATAAAAACCATGCAAAAGTTAAAGCAGCTCAACAACACAAGTCTGAATCAAAGCCAATTTCAAACTGAAAAACCAATTCCCAAGCAATAAAGCAATGTCCAACAATAAAACATGATCTTGCTAGTAAAAATGTTGGGGTAGATCAAAACATAATTTTACTGGGCACTAAAAAGGTTGTATAAGTCAGGTATATGGACTTGAGGAGGGTATTCTACAGATGGGGTGGCACCATGGAAAAGGCACATTTACTCGTCACTTACCCCCCCCATTAGCCAGCGGGTGGCGCAGTGGGTTAAACCGCTGAACCATGAGCTGTCGATCGAAAGGTGAGCTCTCGTTGCTTGGCCAGCTCCTGCCAACCTAGCAGTTCCAAAGCATGTTAATGTGAGTAGATAAATAGATACCGCTTGCGGGAAGGTAAACAGCGCTCCGTATTCCAGCCGCATGCTACGCGCTGCGGCAAGGAGAGTCATGCCGGCCACATGACCACGGAGGCGTCTTCGGACAACACTGGCTCTTCGGCTTTGAAATGGGGACGAGCATCACACCCTAGAGTCCGACACAACTGAATTGTCAGGGGTCACCTTTACCTTTACCTCCCCTAACCTCCAAGGCCTCTACAGGATAACTTAAAACCACAGGCAGGTTTAGACAGGAGCAGATGGTCCTTGAGATAACCGTCTTTTGCAAGGTTCAGAAAGGACTTGGGATAGCAAGGGCAGGAGGTCTGGCTCAGTTGGTAGAGTTGCCGCTTCATAAACCTGAAGATCGGTGAACGGCCAGTTCGAGACACACTGCTGACAAAAAAGCTGTGAAAAAAGCCTCTGTGAAGAGAGATAAGAGCTGCCAGCTACGTCGGCCGAGTGTGGGAGGCGGCAGCCAGGGAGAGGCCAGACTGCAAAGGATACCATCTGGAATGCAGTTGTTCATGAAAGATTGAACATTTATATATGATTGTTAAAAAAAAAATTAGGGGGGTTGAGAAAGCTTACCCTTGTAAACTGCCTTGGATTAAAGTCAGAGGAGAAATCCAATGACCAAGAAAGGCGGTATATAAATACTGTATATTATTATTATTTTATTATCCATGAGGTGGTCACACCGCGCACCAGAGTAGCAGAAAGTGCCACCTCTAATGCCTCCTCTGATCCTGCCAGTACTCCTGCTCATACATTTTCTTGTTTTTGAAAAGAGGGGAATGGAATAGTCAAGGAAATGGAGGAGAGTAGCAGGACAGCACCCCAAGGGAAATGCTCTAGGCCAGGGGTTCTCAACCCCTTCCCAGCCGAATGCCACCTCTGGCACCACTCTCCTGCTGCGTGCCACCGGAAGTGACTGGCGATAATAATAATAATAATTATTATTATTTAACCGCTGAACCATGAGCTGTCGATCGAAAGGTCGGCAGTTCGAATCCACGACGGGGTGAGCTCTCGTTGCTTGGCCAGCTCCTGCCAACCTAGCAGTTCCAAAGCATGTAGATAAATAGGTACCGCTTGCGGGAAGGTAAACAGCACTCCGTGTTCCAGCCGCATGCTACGCGCTGCGGCAAGGAGAGTCATGCCGGCCACATGACCACGGAGGCATCTTCGGACAACGCTGGCTCTTCGGCTTTGAAATGGGGATGAGCACCACACCCTAGAGTCGGACACGACTGGACTTAATTGTCAGGGGTCACCTTTACCACCTTTACCTTAATTATATACCACCTTTTCTTTGGTCATCGGATTTCTCCTTTGACTTTTTAATTCAAAGGCGGTTTACACAGGCAGGCTTTCTAAAACCCAAGGGGTTTTTACAATACAATATGTCCCAGTCTTTCATAGAACCCTTCATTCTAGGTGGTTTCTTTCACAGTCCAGCTTCTCGCTGGTGTCCGTCTCATCACGTGATGACATCATTGCCAGTTACGTCTGGGTTCTCAGGGTTTTTGAGGTCAGAATACGCAGGTAGGAGGCTCTGGGCAGGTGGGAGGGCCCTTCTCTGCCTTCCCAAGAGGCTCAGCTAAAGGCAGGAGCCTCTCGGGATCGAAAATGTGCCGCCAAAAGCACCGCGTCTGAGTGGGGTTCCTGTGGTCTGAGTACCACCAGCAGTTGGCCGAAGTACCACTGGTGGTACTAGTACCACTGGTTGAGAACCCCAATATAACTAGCCCATGACTGCCCTTTCTTCCACACTTCTGCTCCGTTCCCCTCCTCTTCTTCAAATACAGTAATTCCTCACTTAAAGTTGTTTCATTTAAAGTTGATTGGAAAATGTCATGGGAACGTTTGCATTTATCAGTTAGCCCATGGTAAAATCGGTTTCACTATAAGTAGTTTTGCTTAAAGTTGTGGTTTCCAAGAAGACCCTATCGACAAATTTAAGTGAGGACTTGCTTTACTGCAAATGCAGGAGGAGGCAGAGGTGTGAATGGCAACTGGAATTCTGCGTCAGGTGCCCAGAAGTCTTAGCGAAGGAAAAAGCCACACGAGGGGAAAAAAAAAAAAAGCACATTGGCTGATGCACCAAAATAGCAAACATGAGATAGTAATGTCCCTGCCTTCAAACTTGGCCACCTCAGAAATAAAACTCTCTCTTACCTAGAGATAAAACTGCTCATTCTTAGGGCATGATATTGTTGATCCCAAACACGCTTTTGAATGTGTTTTGACGTCAAATGTTTCCAGCACAACTCTGACCCAGACAGTGGTAGGTAGCAGGAACAACTACAGATGAAAGATTTTTGAGCTGCTGCCAGAACCCTATGTTAAGAGTATCATTCAAGGCTAGTGAATTTCACAGTAAATAAATGTTCGGTTTTGTGTAAATTAAAAATTAATTTGAGTAACTGATCAAAGGGCGAAGATAAGCCTGACAATTAATGAGTTTCCTTCATAGCCTATTTTTGGGTAAGAGCTTTTATTGGTCATGGAGTGGCCCCAAGACAAATATTTAATTAAAAATATACGGTGCTGGGCTTATTTAACTTCAATTGTTATACATAGCTATAACTAGGAGATGTTATTAGGAGATGTTATTAACAAAATCCTATCTTCCTTTTAAGAAGAGCCTGTTATTGATCTTAAATAACCCCCCATTGTTCTAATAATGTTGGGAGTATGACTTAAACGTACAAATGAATGCAAAATAAGGAACGGGTCGTCGTCCCCTTCCAATATTACAGCTGGAGGCTAAGAAAAAGACTTATTATGTGAAAACTTGTTTCTGACAGTAAGAACAATTCCAAAACAGGGAAAGTGATTTGACTGACAGAAATTGCCCAGTGCTGCCAAACAGTATCTGTATGTTCTTTAAGATTAAATTGTATTTAGAGGCTGTTGATATATCTTGGCACATCTGGTGCTAAAATTCCTGGTGTTTATTTTGAACAACTTGGCATGCATCCTATTGCCACTTATTTGATGTGGGTTGGTCCATTCATTGACCTTACAAAGTCTTCCCAGTGTAAAATCCTAGCAGATTAGGATTACACTCAGTAGCTAAATGTTCAGGACAAGTTTACAGTATTGGCCTATGTTAAGGCAGTATGTATTTTACAGCAGCATGAGGCCTGTTGGTGTGGGTGGTTCTAGTTGTAGGTGCTCAGTGACCCTTTCAGGGTATTCTTTTGTAACATGGCTGATGGCTAGGTTTGAAAGTGTTAGTCACACTGTTAACTGAGCAGCTTTATTAATCAAAAGGTATAGAGAAAGGGCTCATATCTAAGAAATTGTGTGTTGTTATGGGCTCAATCGTATAGTTGCAGTGGCTGTCTAAAGACCCATTTACGGTGACTGCAGGAAGTTGGTAATCACAGCTCTGTGATCACAGAACGAGGGGAGCATTGCATGCTGAGCTCCTTCTCTGACACTTTTCTGCCTCTCTGGAGAGTGCTTTAGGTGATGGAGTGCTCCCAGCATGCCCCGCTCTTCCTGTTTATTCTAAACATAAATGAGTGAGAGGGGAGAGGATTGGAGTGCCAGCTGGAGTGCTGGAGTGGCAGGCCAGAGGGTGTGGCAGACTGACATAGAGTGGCCTTGAATTTGCTCCCCCCCCCATCACTGCTCAACACGAGAATTTCAGGCCACTTCATCGTAAGGCCAGCCCTGGAAGTGTGTAATAAAAGCAATAACAATAACATACCACATCACATCAGTAGTATTAGCATCAATATGCTAAGATCAACTATCAATACCAATAGCATAAATATCAATTTAGCATTAATATGCTAAAAAAAAAAAGCAGACATGGTATGATAATAAAAATCCATAGCAAAATGCACATTAGTCACTGAAAAGTTAATCAAAATCACAACATGGTCAAGGCAGCAATTAATTGAGTGGTGAAAGTCCTAGTTTAGAATGATTTAAGCACATGTATGTAGTGGGTTAAACCACTGAACCATGAGCTGTCGATCGAAAGATCGGCAGTTCGAATCCGTGCGACGGCTCCTGCCAACCTAGCAGTTCGAAAGCAAGAAATTGCAAGTAGATTAATAGGTACCGCGTCAGCGGGATGGTAACAGCATTCCATGCGCCTCGGTGTTGAGTCATGCCGGCCACATGACCATGGAAACGTCTTCCGACAGCGCTGGCTCTTCGGCTTTGAAACGGAGATGAGCACTGCTCCCTAGAGTCGGACACGACTGGACTTAATTGTCAGGGGTCACCTTTACCTTTATGATCTCTCCAACACTTGACACATTCTGCATCAGTGCGGGGTTAGCTAGGTTGTGATTGGCAGAGCACAATATTGTGAATCTTTTTAGAGCAGAGCTGAATATCAGCAGGAATGCGCAAGGCAGAGTACACTTCATAAGGCTATACAATATGTCAAACTTATAGCCACAATTGTACACGAAGGATTTATGACATCGACTGCAGCCTTCTACCAGAACCTTACCTGAAGAGAAGATGGGCAGCCCAATCCTGCATAAGATGCACCGCAGTGCTCTGCGGCGGATCCTAAGCAGGATCAGGGCCACGCTGCTGGAGCTAGAGCGCACCTCAGCGGAAAGGGACATTTGTCCTTTTCCCCCAGTGTCAGCCCCAGAGGCCCCAATGGGCCTCGTATGTGCGCCGGCAAAATGGCTGGCGCAAATCTGGGGAGGCTGTGTAAGGTCACCCTGGCCTGGGAAGGGGCTTTGAATATCGACAGAGTGTGCCGCTAATACCCCGACCCCTATCTTGGGCCCAGTGACCCAATCACCCTCGCCACCCCGGCCCACCCTCCCCACACCCTCCTGTTGCCCGGCGCAGGACTTACCTATGTCCAGTGATGCAGTCTTCCTTTGACGGCGGAGTGAGCGGCGCTGGCCTTGGTGCCGAATGTGCCTTACGGCATGTTTGCAACACCCTGCACTAGCGGAGTGCTTGCTCCGCCAGTGCTGAATTACACAGGATTGTTCCGTAAATCAAAAGCAGCGATTAGAGCAACGGGAGAAACTGATGCCTGTTTCCACAAGGTAAGGCACCAACCAGTATCGGAATCTGGATTGGATTGGATTGGATTGGATCGGAATGTCAAAGTTCTGATTCTAAGAATCCTCAAAAGCAGGTATGAAAAGTTCATGCTTTAAAGTTCATCTCTTGCAGTTGAGCTCTTTTGCCCCTTTTTGCAACTTTAATTAAAAAAATCATTTCTCTCATGTACTGAACATGCTGAAGACTGTGCTGCTCTGAATGAAACCTAGCAAAGCAGGATTAGAAAGAAAAAAGAGAGAAAGAAAGAAATTGACAATGTTTAAGGAATACGGGAATTAAAGCCATGTAGTAAAAGAATCTTGAACTTTAATTGGAATAAAAATCACATTAAAATCCAAGGAACTGAGCCCAACGTTTCGTTCCAGCCCCGTGGAACCTCTTCATAGGAATCTTGAAAGATCATAGATGGTGCTGTCCTCAATTCATCATAGTAAATGTAAACCAAAAAACGCAGGGAAATGCGTTTAGAATGAAATTAGAGAAAGAAAGAAATGATATAGTAGGTACTTGATCCTTGTAACAAAATTGTGTCCTCCTCAAGCTCTCCCATTAGTCCCAAAGAGAGCAATATAATCAGACGGAGGAGGAAATGTTGTTCAGTCGTTAAGTCGTGTCCGACCCTTCGTGATCCCATGAACCATATCCCGCCAGACCTTCCTGTCCTCCACTATCTTCCTGAGTTCGCTCATTTTCATGTTCGTTGCATCGGTGATGCTGTCTAACCATCTCATCCTTGGCCTTCCCCTTCTCCTTTTGCCTTCAATCTTTCCCAGCATCAGAGTCTTCTCCAGAGAGTCCTCTCTTCGCATTAGGTGGCCAAAATATTTGAGTTTCAGCCTTAGTACCTGTCCTTCCAGGGAACAGTCAGGAGGAAATGATCCCAGTTCAAAAGACACTTCTCCTTCAAGCCTTTTGTTTCCTCCTCCTGTATCTTTTAAGAAGATTCTTAGGGTGCAAGAGTTAGTTTCAGTATTCTGCGTTCTTGAGCCGCCTGTGGAGTCAACCAAAATACCTCCTCTTCCCTGATTTTGCTGCCCTGTTCGCAGGCGGTGAAGTTGGGTTGATTGCTTGGCGATTTGGGAGGGGGTGAAACTTACTATCGCCACTAATGGTGCCCTCTGGGTGATTAGCAGCCATTTTTTGTTCCCAGCAGTCTTCTAGAGCAGGGGTTCTCAACCTGTGGTACGGGTACCCCTAGGGGTACGCGGACCTCTTGCTGGGGGTACGCCAAGCCCTGCCCCTTATCTGCCCCATCAGCAGCTAATTAAGTGTTAATTAACATGGATTTTAAATTGTACTTATTTTCGTAGCCCTTCAGTCTCTCTGATTTTGGGGTTATTTTTCTACTTTGGAAAATGTACTTTGGTGGGTTGGGGGAGGGAGGAGCTGATTTGGGGAAGTGTGACTTGGAGAAAAAAAAAGAGATCCTTGCATGTGTGTCCCCCCCCCCACCCACCTAGTTAAATAAGACATTTTTTCACATTTAAAATTGTTTAGTACTTTTTTATTTAACGATTAATTACCTAATTAATTGATTGATTAATCCAATTAATTAGCAGTTAATTAGCAGGGGGTACTTCAGAAAATTGGACCGAGATAGGGGGTACCCAGGCCTCCAAAGGTTGAGAACCCCTGTTCTAGAGTGACGGCAGGAAGCATCATTCTCAGTCTGACTCTGTGTGACCACATAACATCATTCTGAAGCCACACACAACAAGCACACACACAAAGACTGCTACCAGCCCCCGGAAGGAACAGCACCATGAAACAGCCTTCTGTCTGTCTCCATTGCTCCCACCCCTCCCCTTGCACTTTCTGGGTTTGAAGTGGAAGGGAAGAATGGAACGGAAGAGGACGTGTCAAGGAGATAAAAGGGATGGGATATAGCTTCCGCTGCTTTTCTTGTCTCCACACTTCCACTTCTTCAGCACAGGAGAAAAAGCGGTGGCTTTCTGAGCTGACTGACACACTGCCATGTAATGGGTGCCAAGATGCAGCCCTAAACAGTGACTCTGAATGTGAGCTGAGATGGGGTCGGTTTCAGGGGACCATTTTACCCTCCCTGCCCCACTAATAGCATAGCTCCCAATGGTGCTCTGAAGAGAATGTTTGACTCGGGTCTAATTTCAGCAAGCAAGTTATTACTGGGCACAGATTGCAAAATTACAGGATTAAAAGCCACGTAAAGATATATCAAAAACAGCTATTTATAAACAGTTAGCTTGTTTTTTAAGCTGTTTTTGATATATCTTTACATGGCTTTTAATCCCGTAAATTTTGCAATCTGTGTCTATTACCGCGGGCCATGGAACCTTCACAGCTGAGTTATTACTACTTGTGGCTTCCGCCTGGCATGGAGGATTGATCCCACACTTGGTACTGGCACAGAGTCCAGGCTACCTCCAAAGGTGGCACTGAGCCCCCTTAAGCAGCATCGCGCATGAGAGGTGTGGTTCTCGGCAATCATTTGCCACAGCCTTTGCATTTATTTCCTGAAGTCACTCATTCATAGCTAGTGGCTCAACTTGCAACGTATTTGTAGCTGCCCAGGTTGTGGTAGAGCAAGATACTGTTTCAGTCGCATTCATTGCACACATGGCACAGAATACATGGCATTGGCAGTTTTTAAGTCCAGATTTGTCAAACAAAAAGCTCTAGAGGGTTGCAATGCTGATGTATTGGTGTGCAGCGCAATCCTGTGTAACTTTAAGCGGCTGGCCTAAAGGGCCGGCTGCTGTATGTATCCTAAGCCCTTTCCGGGCCACGCTGGCACTGCTGGAGCACACCTTAGGAGCTTCCCCAGGTGTAGGCAAGCCCGGGGCCTATGGGCCTCCTTGGAGACAAGCCAGCTTCATACATCTGGGGAGGCCATGTAAGGACGGTGTGTGCTATGGGGCATAGGATATCGGTGCTAATATCCCCGCCCCTTCCCAGCCCGGGCTGGCCAATGTCCCCCCTCCCTCGCCCACCCTGTGCCACCCGCCCCTGCACCATCCGGCGCAACACTTACCTGCGGCATCCAGTGCAGGTCCAGGATGCCAGGAAAGTGAGTGGTGCCGGCCTCTGTGCCGGCGCCACTTACTCCCAAGTTGCCGCAAAAGTGCTTTACGGCACTTTTGCGACTCTTTAAGTCAGGGAAGCGAGAGCTTGGCTGGCCTAAAGTTATACAGGATTGCGCCATAAAACTGTTAAAAGCCATTCAGGGCTTTAAATGCTATGACCCGCACTTTGAATTGCTCACAGAAACAAATTGGCAACCAGCATAGCTCTGTAAGCACTGACAGAATTTGCTCTCTCTAACAACCCATGCCAGTTAGCAGACTATCTGCTACATTTTGAATCAAATGAAGTTTCCAAACAATATTCAAAGGCAGCCCTGATCAGAAGATGAAGAACTGGGCCCTTTTTTCCAGAAAGGGCTATAGCTGGCATACCTGCCAAAGCTGGCAACACCTGAATAGCTTGTATCATGTATTTGCTGGCAGGCTTTATCTTTACGTTTCCTGGCTGTCTAGGAAGGACAGGACTTCTGAGCACCATCCTGCCTTCATCACTGGATCACTACTGCTTTTCCGTCACCTCTTCTCTCTCTCTCTCTCTCTCTCTCTCAAGCTGGAAAGGCAGAAGATGTCTGAGTCATGGGAAAACAGCTTTCAGGCAGGCTCCAACCCCTGCACTATGCTTTTTATAAATTACTGGATAGAAACAGTCACTACTGGCCAAGGTTTAAAATGGTTTTATTAAAAATAGTAATTCAGAGAAAGAAAAAAATATACAACCCAAATGCGAAAAGTTGTAACAAAACTTTTCAGTAAAGGTAAAAATAATAACACAGAATTCAGCTAATCTGTCACTTTGACTAATGCTGCTAACCTTTGATCTTCATTTATTATCCCATTTGTGTCTATTGCAAGGGAAAAGGAGTCATGTGCTTGGAAGGTCATATGCAGGTTAGAAATAAACATAGAAACCCAATATTGAAATGTGGTTTGTTCATTTTGCACCATTTCATGAAATAAGGACATCTCCAGAGTCCCTTCAGTCTTAGAACTTGTTTTCAGTGTCATGGCTCAGGTCTGGAATATATGAGATTATACTAAAGAAGAGTGCCATTAAATGTGTGTAGAAATCTTACCCTCTGAAATTAAGTAAACTTACCCTACCCCATGGGCTATAAAGATTGGAGGAAAGGACTATCAGAGTCCACAGCTTCCATGCAAGCATGAGGCCCAGCTCTTTTAATTCAGAAATTAATCCTTGCTCTTAACCATGCTCAGCTGCTATGGACACGTGCACCGGAAAGCTAGATTTTTGTGTGTGTGTTTTTCTAAACATATACACAATGTTTATTGAAACATTTGAGTTTTCAAAATAACAGCATAACATGTGTAGTAATTAAAAATAATCTAAAGGAAAATAAAAATAAAATGCATCCAAGACCACGAACTGTTGAACAATAAAGCAGTAAATTGCTGCCAATTTAGAGGGATGCCTTTGAATTTCTGTGTGTCATTTAGTTTCTGTCTGGAGTCTCTGTATGTACAAAGACAGGGAATTGGGTTGTGAGGTGTCCTGCTGCGCTGGTCATGAGAAGACATGTGCATGGCACAAGGATATGACTGATCCTGTTATAATTAGTTAAGATACTAACTTAATTCCAGTACAACTGGAATACCAGACCTTCAGAAAAGCTCCAAGTTGGCAACTTGCCCAAGATGTGGAGCTCAACTGATGCCTTATATCCCTCTTGGGCCAGAAATCTTACCCTCCCAAACGCTGTCTCTTCCAAAAGAGTGAAGACAGGGCCTCTAGGGGGAGGGGTTAAGAGGGCTACAATCATACCCAGGCTCAGGGTCAAAAATGTGTCAAAAGAGGGGGGCCAGTAGCAAAAAAGGAGGCCCAGGAGCCAAATTCACATGAAGGGAAGGGGCCCAAAAGAAACTTTGTACCCCCTGATAATATTCCTCAGAGTGGAAAGCCTTATACAGGGTAGACTTCTAGCCTGAAGCTTAGCCAGAGGCGTAGCTACACACACACACACCCGTGGGGGCCAGGCACTGTGACACCCCATGTGATGTCACAAGCCCCACCCCAGGGCATGACATCACAAGCCCCGCCCCCACACCGGAAACAAGAAAAGAAAGCACACACCCCAGCGGTTTTTTGGTCATTTTAAGGCCACTAGCGGCGCGGGCGGGCAGGTGACTCCTGTTGCCATTGTCGCCTACGAAAACGCCAATTTTGGCTGCCGCCCTCATGCTGCTAAATTGCCACCAACTCGGCGGCTCTGCACACACACACACACACACACACACACACCACGTGCTGAACCCTGCACCCGGGGGCCCCCGCCCCCCCCCCCAATGATGGCTTTTAAGCTTAGCACTCCATCGCCTTTCTGTCATTTCCCCTAGTGGTAGGGGATAGGATTGGGCTGAGAGTCCCAACTTTGGCTTTGTGGTCTGACACCAGAAAACAGCATTTCTGTATGTGGAGGTAACAGAGGCAAGAGTATAGTAGTTCTATGTGTTGGAAAGGAAAGAAAAGTGCTTTGTTGGGAAATCCCAAATCCGTCTATTGTAGTATTCCAGGAACCACATACCCATTTGTTGTGTCATGGTTCAGACCTCTTGCTTCATGCGTTTTGGCTTTTTAGTTTAAGAGTTTGTTACTCTGTTTCTTCTACCCAGTAAGCAAATGTGCTCAAGTGTGGCAGCATTCTATCTTTTTCTAAGGGGCGCTGAAAGTAGGTCATCACTGCTGGGGTTTTGTGTGGGTTTTTTGCTTTAAAAAAACTTATTTTCCTGTGGGTCATCTCACTAAAGCACTTTTTGCTGGTTCCATAGCTGCACGGGGAACATTTGGCCCAGCTGTCGTTTTGTTTTCCTTTCTCTAAAGGGAATCCGCTGAGCAAGTGTCAAGTACTCGGAGCATGAGCTGTCACTTAAAGTGCCATTTAAGGGGCTTTTGAAATGGTGCAATCAGCCCCTTGCCAATGGCTCCCATGACTAGGACTGCATCCTTTCTCCAACATGCTGCCTTCACTGCCTCCATCTGTCTCCATAAAGGACATCAGCTGAATAATTCAGCAAGGCAAGTTGATATGTCATCCATCTCCCTTTCTACTCCAGTGACCTGGTGATCACTCACTTGTTGTTATTGTTATCACTCTGTGATTTTGCATAGCCCATTCCTCTCTGAGAAATAAACACAGTAATTCGAACCCCCCCCCCCCCGGTGAGGATTGCCATGTCTCAGGTCTTGACCTGACGTTGCAGGGGCTTAGCTTCGTTCTCGGGGTCTACACACAAAGAAGTAAAAATCTCTGGTTGAGAGGGGAGACTTCGTCAGAGATCATCTCTGTGCTCATTCACCATCCTAAAGTATATGTTGGTGTTTCCCAAACATTTTTGGCCTGCGGCTCCCTTGACCATTGGCAAACATTGGCTGCGGCTCCCCATGACATTATGTTGATGCCTGCCAAATTGGCATTGCACTGTTTTCTGAGAGGATTCTGCGGCTCTCCTGGCTGGTTTCTGCAGATCCCCTGGGAGCCGCGCCTCCCAGTTTGGGAACTACTGGTATATGTATTGTGCAAAGCCTCATAGCTTGAGCTGTTGGCTCTGCTTTTTGTCCCATAGGCTCTGACTGCCACATACTGCCACAACTCTGCCCTACCAATTTGCTATCTGGGGGCATTGTGAGGAACTATGGTGGCGGCCAGCAAAACAGTGGCCACCAGTGACTGAGCCCAATCATTATGGGGGCAAACTCAATTCCGTCGCTCCGCCGGTCTATACGTAGACAGGATTGCGCTGTTTGAATCCAGTATTGGGAAACTCTACTTATTACACATTTGAGATGTTTCAATAGGAAATAGAAATAGGAATGGGGAAACATGCTAGTAGGAACTGATAAGTAACATATGCCATCCTGTGACGCCAACATGGCCTGTTTAGTCAGTTTAGTTGCCTGACTGTAAAGATGTGTTTTATGGAACCATTACACGGGGTCAGGGTCCTGTGGTTTCATGATGCCATTGTGTATTTAACTGGTAGCTAAAAATCCTAGAAATCTATCACATAATTATTTGTCTGGTTAACAACATCAATATCCAGTAGACTGAACTAGATGTGTTATAGAAAAGTAAATAGGCCGCAGAAGGTAGTTTTGACAAGTAGCAGGACTTTACTCTGAGGGCTAAATTAGTTCAAGCTGTAGGAACGCAGGCCTTTGCCTCTCAGGAAGGTTTCCGTTCAGCCTCTGAGAGTAGACAACATGACAGCAGCCCTCCCACAGCATTTTTTTTTTCTGGGCAGTAAAATCTGTTTTGTGCAGGTAGATTTCTGTTATGGGTTGTTAACTGCCAATGTAGGAATTGTCCTAGTTCTCTCAAGAGTTATCCAAGGCAAAGAGATGTTTCCCCACATGGAAGCCCAGAGGCTTTCGTTTTTAGATAGCTCCTTGATACAAACTGCTGCTTCTTGTTTCCTCCCTGTATCAGTGATCAAATTATATAGGAGCCGGGAGGTCTGAACCCCTAACTTTTTGTACTGCTCCCCCTTTGCTACTAGGGTTGTCAAGTCAGATGCACAGTAAAAATATTTTTTTACTTACCTCTCCATAGGCCGCCTGGCTGTCAGTCTTGCAGCTCACATGCTAAGCTACAGCACTACATCTGTTATGTTTCTTGATTATTAGGAAATTTTATTTGCATTGTATTTACAGCTGTGTTCTGACCTGCAGAATATGCACTTGGTAGTCACATAGGCCTAGGATACCTTAAGGACTGCCTTCTTCCATAGGAACCTACCCAAGTCTTAAGAGGCTAAACTCTGTTTCTTGTTTCCATTAGAGACACAATGGGTAGGTACAAGACACAGGGCCTCTTCTGTAGTGGCACCAAAATTATAGAATGCCCTCCCTGGGGAGATCTATCAGGTTCTTTCTCTTTCAGTGTTTAGACAAGCAATTAGAACCTATCTTTTTCAGCAGGCTGTTGAGTTTTGATGGTTGCTGTACTGAATCTTTTAAATGATGTATTGATAATTTTGCATCTGTTTTCTAAGTAGTCTTATCCATGTTTAAACTGCAAAATTTTATTGGGTGTCTGTGTTTTGTGATGGGTTGTTTTAACCAGATCATTAGCCACTTTGAATATAAGTAATAGAAAAACAGCCTGCAAATACCATGGGGGATACGTTCCCCGCCCCCCTGCAGATACGGAAACTGCGGATAAAAGGGAACCCTACAAAAGGTTCAAAAATCCCCCATTGTGCCCCCCCATCACACAAATGACTCTTGTGATTGCAGCCGTCCTGCTGCTTTTCCAAAATGGAAGCTGGAAGCACTCAAGGGAAGCGAGGCAGAGGACTGAAAAGAACAAGATGCTAAGTTCTTTGAACTCTTATGATAAGCATCACGTTCTTTTCAGCCCTCTTCCTATGAGTGCTTCCTGCTTCCATTTTGCAGTCAGCAAAGAGCCAGCGAGACCCAGGAAAAGCAACAAGAAGGCTACAGTCACAAGCAGATAAGTCATTTGTGCCACATGGCGGGGGCATGATGGGGGGGATTTTTGAACCGCGGATAATTGAAACCACGGATAAGGGGGAATGCCTGTACAGTATATCAAAATCAAAATAAATAAATAAAAGTGGGTTGCCACTATTGCAGCCATCTCCACGTGCCTGTCTGTACCTGTTTCACCCTGCTTCCAGTTGGTTGAATATAAAAGTCTCAGGCCTACTGGAAAACTGTACTGGAAAAGGAATGCAGAAGAGATTGAGGAAAGCATAAAAGAGTTTATGTGAAAAAATTAGACACGGTAGGGGAGAAAGTTATGAGGCAATGGCCCACATACCTCGTTCTTATTTCCTCTTCTACAAAACAGACTTCAGAATGACTTGAGATTTTTTGACCCAGCTTGCTGTGAAGAATTGGCTTGGGAATGGGCCTTTTGTAAGCTGTGGGCCTTTTGCCAAGCTGCTCCGATCACCAAGGTTTTTCCCTGCGATTTAGGAATACAAACAGACAATTGCATCTCCTGGCCGTCTTGGCAAATAAGCAGGGATAGATCTGTCCTTCATGAGTTTTGTGGACCCTGTAATCTTTCTTGGCTCTCATTGCGTTCGTTCCTAATGAGCTCAAGAGACTCGCTTCATATTATGAAAATCAAATAATAGTTTCCTCTGACTTTTCCTCATACTATTCTTGGCTTTATATAACTCCATGGTTACCATACTGTTAATGCCTTTTCAAAGTTACAGAACACCAACCTTTGTAGGGGACCTGATACATATTCTTAATCGTTTTACTATTTTCCTCTTTTGTTGTTATCTGCATTGCTTTCTATCCATTGCTTAGTGTAGGTCAACAATGTGAAATTGGCTACAGGTGCTTTAAAAAAGTGTTGAAATGAAATTTTGAATAAACTCAAAATGCCATAGGTGTTTAATATTTGGAATTTGGATTATCAAACATGCACAGTATGAAGTTTGGAATTCAAAAAATACTGTTGTGTCTGAGTCACAATGACTGTTGTGTTAGAGTTGGTAACAGAATCGGAATATAATCAGCAAACGTAGCTTAGATGACTTTACAAGGGAATTAGACAAATTCATGGTGGACAAGTCTGTTCATGGCTACACGAGCGGCCCATCTGTGAAGCTAGGTGATGAGGGTTGCATCAGAGGTGGGTTGTGGGGGATGAGAGGGTGGCAGATTTAGGGTGCCCTTTGCCCCGGGTCTGCGGCTACCACTGCCTCCCTCTAGCCCAGGGGTTCTCAAAGATGTGGGTCGCAGCCCACCAATTTTACTGGAAGTGTCCAATTTACCTTTAAGGGGGGGGCAGCCCGAACGTTGGCGGTGGCGGTCCAGGTTCGTGGCCGCCCCAACCCCAAAATGCTTTTTTTATGTACCTGGTTGTTGGGGGGGGGGGCTGCGGCTGCCTCCTTAGGCCTCTCCAAGGCTCTAAACAGTGGTGATCACGTTCCGAAGCCCACTTCCAGTTTTTGGTGAAAACCGGAAGTGGACTTCAGAATGTGATCGCCGCTGTTTAGAGCCTTGGGAAGCCTGCGGAGGCGGCAGTGGGCCTTCCTCCGGAACCTTCGGGGAGCTGACAGGACAACCAGGTACGCTGGAAAAAAAAATGGGGTCGGGGGCAAGTGCAATCCTGGAGTGCTGCCTCCGACATTGCCCCGCCCCACCCTGAGTAAACTCCCCTGTTGGACTTTGAGAAGCGCTGCCCTAGCCCACTGAGGATGCAATCTGCATTCTGCCTGCTAAAACTGAGTGGAAAGTGGAAGGAAGGAGTTTCTTCATTCGTGCAGTCTGTTTATCTCAGACCTGAAGTCCAGCACTTCCCCTTTAGAAGAAACCATTCCAGGAGTAAGGTCAGGGGTTTTGTGTTGTTGTTGTTGTTTTTTCTTGTGCAGATGCGGCAGTGGTGGATCTGGGGCAGCACAAGTGACATTCTGGGTTGTGCTGCCCCTGTATGGCTACTCAGCATGATGGCTACATAATACTTCCAGGCTTGGAGATAGTATGCTACTGAATACCAGTTGCAGGAGACGAAAAGCAACAGAGAGCTGTGGAGCAACAATGCCCTGCTTGTGGGCTTCTCAGGGGCATCTGTTGCGTGACTGTAGGAACCAGGATGCTGGATTAGGTGGACCTTAGGCGTGATCCAGACTGTTCTTCTATTCCTATATTCGATATAGTCACTTCAGATTTCAAAATCTGAAATTCACCATTAAGAACTAAAAGTGTAAAAATCTGAAGTTAGGTTGCAAATTTGTTTCTTGTTAGCAAAAGCAAAACAAACAAACAAAAAACCCTAAAGTGAAGTTGCTGGGAAACCAAGAGCTTTATCCTTCTCAATGGCATGCCTACTGCTACCTTATATGCAGCCTGTTCAAATGAGATATTGTACTGTAATACAATCTGTACTCATTTACTATATACTGTAAGTGTTTTTCATACATTGGTCCTTTTTCATGGTTTGGCAATACAGATAAGTACCAAGCATTTACTCAGCTGTTTAATAAAAAGAAAAGGAAAAAAAAAAGACTCTGACCAGAAGTTGTCCTATCAAATGGTTGTTAGCCATTTTCTGAACTGATGCCTGTGGTTTTAGCAACGTTTCCAATGAAAACTGTTTCACTAAACAAATTATAATTTGTTTCTGTTTTAAATTATGATTTTGCAAACATAAAGTTCTTGTTTGCTTTAGCCTGGTTGAGTTTCGGCCCATTTCCTCCATATTTTAATTGACATATGCTGGTTTGACTATAAAATACGTCATTTAGGGGGTTTGGCAGGCGGGCATAGCTGAGCTGTATAACATTCTTGGGCTGGATCCAGATTAAGTACTCAAGTCTGAGTTGCTGAGCAGGCTCCCATCTCCAGTCTGTAATAAAGTAAGCTGGGGTGGACATAAGTGGGTGGGTGGGTGGGAGAGTGGGAAAAACTCATATTTTTCTCCCACTAATTACTGTATTTTATGGAGTGCCATGAAATTCACATCCCATTGACCTCTTACATTTTAGTGATATTTATTTTACCGTATTGTCCCGAGTATAAGATGCACCTAATTATAAGACGCACCCTTAAAGTTTGGTGCTATTAAAAAAAAATTAATTAAATCACTGGCATTAAATTGCAACAGCCTGATTATAAGACGCACCCCTAGTTTAAAAACTTAAATTAGGAGAAAAAAGTGAGTCTTATACTCAGACCAATACGGTATTTATCAAGGCGGCTCATATGTGGCTAAAATAAGAAGAGCCCTGCTGGATCAGGTCAAGGGCCCATCGAGTCCAGCTTCCTGTATCTCACAATGCCCTACCTGATGCTTCAGCAAGCACCGAAGACAACCAGATACCTGTATCCTGTTGCCACTTCCTTGCATCTGGCATTCAGAGATAGGCTACTTCTAAAACCTGGAGGTTGCATATAATTATCATCATGGCTGTGATGGGTTTTTCCTCCATAAGTCTATCCAATCCACTTTTAAAGGCATCTAGGCCAGATGCAATCACAACATCCTGTAGCAATGAGTTCCACAGATTAATTATACACTGGGTTCTTTAGTCTGTTCTATCTCTCCCACCAGTCAATGCTATTGGATGTCCTCTAGTTCTGGTGTTGTGCAAGTGGGAAAAGAGGGGGAAAAAAAGTTCCTTCTATCAACTCTATCCATCCCATGCATGATTTCTATCCCATGCATCCCATCCTATGCTTAATGCCCCAAGCCTAACCCCTTCCCCATTGGCGTAACTGGCGTTGCACCAGTGAAGGCTGCTTTACGGCAGTCGTAAGCAGCCTTCTCCGATGAGTGCAGCGGGCCTGTCGGCAGGGAGGCCACAGTGGCCTCCCGCATGCTGGTGGCAGGGATGTATCTAAGTAACTAGGTCACGAGTGCGAGTGCGAGTACGAGTCATTTTTGCACGAGTGCGAGTACGAGTGCGAGTCAGTGTCAAAATTTTTGGGCAAGTACGAGTCAAGTGCGAGTCATTTTTGCACGAGTGCGAGTCGAGTACGAGTAAGGCCAAAAACCACGAGTCACAAGTCGAGTCACTTTGGGGAAAATGGCTTTTTCCCCTGAAAATGGGGTGGGTGGGTGTCTGTGTGTGGGGTGTGTATGGGGACCTCTGAGACTTTTAAAGCACCCACTTGGCTCCCCCTATGCGCTTTCGCTCACCTCTCAGTCTTGTCACCACCCATCTAATTTGGGAAAAACAAGCGTGTCTACATTCAAACCATTTATTATTCCCTCCCTGCACCTTCCCCTTGCTGAGCCGAGCATCCCTTGGGCTCGGAGTTTTGGTCAATGAGGAGGAACTGCTGCGGCAGCTTCGCCTTCCCTCACTCCTCCCCACCCCTCGCGCTCGGAGTTGTTGCCAATGGCAAACAGACAGCAACAAAAGGGGGGGACTCAGAGCCAGGCTTGCTTTCCCATCCCCTTGAAAACCCTTCCTCCCTGCTACCCTCCTCCTCCGAGGTCTCCACTGCGCCTGCCTGCCTGCCTGTGTTGATGCCGGCCATTAAAGGAAAATGACTTGGAAATGGCAAGTCGTTACCCCCACGAGTGCGAGTCAAGTGCGAGTCCCGTGGTTCACGAGTACGAGTGCGAGTCAGTGGGTCACGAGTACGAGTACAAGTACGAGTCAGGGAAAAAGTGGCTAAGTCACACTTGCGAGTCAAGTCATTTGACTCGAGTCCCCATCCCTGGCTGGTGGACCGACCGACACCCACTGGAGCAGGTAAGCACGTGCAGGAAGTTGGAGGGAGGGGTTGAATGGGGAAGGGGTGGGCAGAACAGAGTGGTAACAGGGATGGGGAGGAGAGCAGATCAAGCCCGGGAGGGAGAGCACGACGAATCCTGAGCCCCTTCCCTGTCCTGATCTACCTGCATGGAGCAACACAGTTGTGCCAGTGGTTGAGCTGGCACAGGTCCGTGTTGCCCCATAGCTGCTGCTGGGGCTTACCCCGGGGCAAGGGGACAAATGACCCCTTACCCCGAGGAGACCTCCAGCAGCCAAAAAAACCCACAGGGTGCAGCGGAAGCCGTGCTGGCATTGCTGTATCGCCACTCGGGAATTTAGTTAGGATTGGGCTGCCCAGCTGTATAATAATATACAAAGCACACATCATGGGGCACCAGAAACTCTAGGAAAAAATGACTGCAGATTGTGTGTGCAAGAATTCTGTTTAACTATGTAGGTACTTCTCTTATTGTTCCTCCACTGACTTTGTGTTGCTAACAAGGACAATGAGGAATAAGTAATACAAAAAGAAATACTGTTGGAAATCCTTGAAATTTGGAAGAGATTGGACAAGTTCGATTGTTAGAAATTCTACAACGATGGGATTTGTTGCTCATTTTGCTAACATGGGGCAAGGTTTGCAAGGTTTTGCTCAGCGTTGATCAAAGGGATCAAACTGGTCTCTTCTCCAGAACATTCCAGAATTCAGAATTCAGCAAGGAGGCTGCCTCAGATACAGTTGGTCCCTGGGGAGAGGCTACTGAGCCGTCATGCACCCCCTCCCCCCCCTGGGGCTTTAACTTACAATTGCTCTCCCCAGGCAGCATTTTAAAAAAAAAAAACCCTGCCAATCTCAGCAGCAATACAGCTGGATCCAACCAGTCCCTCTTTGGTTGCTCCCACTAGGGGGCACAGGAATTTGCTATAAACCACCTCAGGTGGAAGGGGAGTGTGCACAATGCAAGGGAGAAGAGGGAAGACTAAGAAAAGGACTAGGTCAAACAAATGGACTATCGTTGCGAGAAGAGAAAAGCAAGCAGACAGTGAGTGAGCATCAACTTGTCAATTGCTTGTGGTTGATGCTAGTCTTCCCCCTGGATTCATAGCTCAAATATCTTTACCTTACAATGCAGCCCTTCTCCCCCCCCCCCATGGACCAGGCCAGAGGTGTTACACTGTCATAGCAGAAAGTACAGTAGCAGTAGCTTCCTTGCTTGCACGCTGAGACCAGTGTCTTGTGAGCTAGCCAGACAATTGCTTTTTTCACAGCCAACACGTAAGCATCCATTCTTCCCATGAGCTCCCCTTCCTACCTTTCCCCCCCACTACCTTTTCCCCCACTTCCTACCTTCCCCTCCATTATTTTTATGAGTTTTACATAACTGTTTTTATTGCTTTTAAATGTTTTTTTTTTGTATTTTTTTTTGTTCTTGTAAGCTGCCTTGGGTCCCTTTTGGGGAGAAAGGTGGGGTAAGAATATTGTAAATAAATAAATATAGTAGGAACAATTTTATAAAACATTTTCTTGTACTATTGGTTTGGACTTTGGGCTTTTTCAATTAAATACTGTAATACCAGCAAGTTAATTGCAGTTTTGCTTGTGAACCATCCTGCCCTGCTTCACTTCCAAACCCAGAACTTATTGTCACGGCCCTTTTGCCATTAGGAACATAGGATGCTTCTTTACACTGAGCAATTCAGTGCCTTATCAGTTATTACTCTGACACCCAATCACTGCTGAAAAACAGACAACCAATCCACAAAGCTTCCATAACCTGTTGCTGAGTCTCAGTCTTTTTGAGACGTTGAGAGATTTGAGAGACATTGGGTTAGATTTCGTGGGAGACAGTGGCTTGGTTTGGCTGGGCTAGAAAAGATGAGGGTTCGGTCAATGTCAAACGCTATCACAGTCAGATTGGTCTGTGCAATCTGAACTATCTCCAAACTATCCAGCTTTGATTGTGGAGGATAACTAGCCAACTAGCATGACTTACACACACAGCAGACAAAAATAAAGAGGGTTTATTTTTTCTTCTTCGTCTTCCTTTTTTCCTAAACACTTGGCATCGCAAGAGGAGGGAGCAAAGGGGAAACGGAGAGGAACGTGGTGTATTGATTTGCAAAGAACAGCCTGATTTGCATATAAATAAATGACAGGAGCTGGCCAGGGAAGAGTTTGTTGAACTGTCCAGATGCAGCTGACTTTGACTTGCTGACATCACCGCTGCCTCATTAGCATGCAGGAGAGGCGAGCACTGCAACAGCAAAGATTCGGAGTCTGGCGAGCAAGCACATTCGCTGTGATGATGGGGCTGTGCTAAGCTTTCCAAATGTCTCAGACTTGGAGAGGGAGGGACTGCAGATTGGATGCAGCCTTGCTGTCTCTAAGGGTCATTCAGTAAACCCTGAGTTTGAGCTCTGTGGGAGTCAGTTGGATTGCTGGAAGAGGATATGGATTGGTAAGGGGAGAAAGAGGGGAGACAAGAGTCCCTACCAGGCTGGAAGTCTGAGGAAGGCAAGGTTCAGCTATCATCGAGCCTATGCAAGCAGAGAGCAGCAAGCATCACATTTTTCCTGCTGATGGTTTCCACAGCAGATTTTTCCTTTCAAGCTGCCCTATGTTTTTATGTGCATGTGCGTGTCTTCTGGGAAGCTTTGATGAAAAGCCTGCTGCTGCTCATTTCAAGAAATCTCCTACTAGCGTATCACAGGGTTTTGCAAAAAGAAAACAAGATACTTGATTATGCTGCAGTGTTTCCTGGGGTTTCTGCAAGCAAGCGCATACTAAAGGGAAAGTAATTATTTTTTTAAAAAAGCAAACACTTAACACAACAGAAGGGAGAAGCTTACTGGATTTAAAACACACACAATTTCCACAATTCTGGACTTGGAAACAGGTAAGCAATGATCCTTTAAAGTTTAGCCCTCTTGTCATACTAGTTGCAAGGTATTAATCATGTAACTCTTAAGTGTGTGGTGTTGTGACAAGTTGAAATGTGTTTTGTGTTACCTGATCTAAAATGTATATATTTTAAAATGTGATCTAAAATGTGATATATTTGGGATCAGGGTTTCAGAAAACTCTCCCCTTTGCTTTACTGCTGTCTAAAATTAGAAAACAGTCACAGGATGGCAATATTTTTTAAAAAAATTGGTGGTAATGCGATAAGTTTGCTGAAATGCACTTTATAGTGAAAGACAGACATTTCTCCTTTTAATTTTTTTTAGTGGTGGTGGTGTTCATTGACATAGGTAATTGCTAGTCTGGTCTTTCAAACCATCAGAAAGTCAAAGATAAACACATACCTGTTTACCCCCCCCCCCTCCCAAAATGTACCTGGGTCTTAAAACATCTGTCAGTGTTAATTTGCTGCATGGTCATTTGCCCTAGAATGTCTTAAACCTTTGGGGTTTTAAAAGCCAACTGGAGATGACTCAGACTTCTAGCACATGATATTTTTAGTTCGGTCCCTTTTTGTTGCAGCTCTTAGGAGAGATATTCAAAAGGCTGTTGACACATGGTAGTCTCCTCACACTTTTGTTTTCTTTAGTAATGACTAGATCCCTCCTAAACCTAGGAGGTTAGGTGTGTTTTTTTTCTGCTGTCTGTTTATCTTTTTGTGTTGCTTTAAGGCTTAAAGCACCCACACAGGCCACATCAACATGACCTGTGGCCGTGTTGAGATTTTAATCCAGTTGTTCTTTCTTTTGTACTTCCAATCACTGGACTGTGCCAAAGGCTAGCCAAACCTTACGAACCACCAGGGATTAGGAAGAATAAAACAAGACTAATTGCTAGAGGTGTTTGAAAATGGTGTCATTTATTTTACTCAGAAGTAAGCCCATTGCGTTCAGTGAGATTTATTTATTTATTTTTATTTTTCACATTTTTATACCGCCCTTCCTCCAAGGAGCTCAGAGTGGTGTACATATTTCCTCCCCTCCTTTTTGTCCTCACAACAACCCTGTGAGGTAGGTGGGGCTGAGAGATAGTGACTGGCCCAAGGTCACCCAGGAAGCTTCGTGGCTGAGCGGGGATTTGAACCTGGATCTTCCAGGTCTAAGTCCGATTCCCAAACCACTACACCATCCTGACTGTAATCCAGGCTGTAATTTAGGCTGTAATCCTATGGTATTCAACAAAAACAAAACCTCTACTAATTACCCACATCGGCCTCATCCCTGTACAGTAGTTTGTTTCACTTTTCTGTCCTTAGCTTATCCTGCTTCTCTTTTATCACTGATTATTTCACCTTGCAAATGAGTGCCTTTTAAAGAGACCTTATCAGCATCTTGAACTGTGATTTAGAAGGGTGAATTCAAAGATGTGGCAAGGGCTTACTGTAGTTTCTTTTCTACTGCATAAGTGTTTGCATACTTTGCAAGATTTTCTTTTGCAGGGTGCTTCTGACTTCTCTTCTTGTAATGAATTTTAATTTAAGCCATTGTAGCTACAAAAATGAGTAGGTTTAGCTGGCTTCAGGTGCAGTTTGTCAGTGGTATCAACACACACACACGCACACACACACACACCATTCTTTCTTCTTCTGATTGCTTTCACAGATGGGTAAATCCAGCTCAGTCTCAAGGGATGCTGAACTTTAAAATAATTACCATATTTAAAATACTCTGAAGCTTTCTAATATTCTAAAGCAGGTTAACCCATCGCTTGCAAGTTCTACCTCAGTGATGGGAGGGCTCAGACATGTGGGCTTCTACTTGTTTGCAAATCAAGATGGTGTTGGTTTTTAAATCAAGAATAGTTACCTGGGGGTAGGAGGGAGGAGTCCATGTAAAATACTTTTTTATTGCCAAAACAAAATGGAATACTATTAGATGGTAAACTAGTTTTGGGGATGAAGAGGGCTGTTGTCATCATTAGTTTGAGTTGGGGGGGGGGGGCTTGGCACTCAGGGCTTGAAGTGAGGGGATGTAAGGGGTTACTACTGCTCAAAGCTATAGTAACCCTTTGCTTCTATAGGAGACTTGTGCACCTCACCACCTTTTTTTCTCCTGTGTACCAGACTAGGTGACTACATAGGTGATGGAAGATCTGCGTTGCTATGCAGACTAGGATCGCTACTGTTATATTGGTGCAGTGGGATATTGCCTGTGCAATAACCCCCCCCCCCCGCGCGCCCGCGTGCCTCTGTTACGCTAATGTAACTCAGCACAGAAAACAAGGTCATTTTTAACTCAATGGCAATTCATAAAGCATGAGTGCACTTTCGAAGGCTCACTTTCCACCATGAGTTATCTTGTGCAATCTTTAATTATGCCGTTCAACTGCACTTATCATTAACAACGTGTCAACTGAAAAACATAGGTGCCTGAATGCTAGGCTCCATATTGCTGTCTGCAGTTGAGTAGATGGGCTGCTTGCTTCAAAAATAAAGTATGAATGTGGAAATTAGAACCCTGAAATCCAAACTCCTTTTCTTTTTTTCTTTTAAAGTGGCTATCAAGGAGTCCATTAAGATGGGAGGACAGCATGCTATCTTTCTGAGCTGGAAAGCAATTGAACAGCATAATTAAAAACCACACAAGATAACCAGTGCAAGTCTTTGAAAGCACACACATGCTATGCAAACTGCTAGCTAGGGAATTAAGGATCGCAGGGTGTGTTTAGAGATCTGTCATTCTCTGGGCCCTAAAAAGTGCACTTGAAATGGTGGTGTCTACCGAGTGCACACAATGGTGTGCTTTGAGCTGCCATTAGACATCTGACAGTTCTTGCTAAGTTTGCAGGCTGTTTGGGCTAGTAGTGTGTTTGCAGTCCTGCCATATGGGAATCCTTAACAGCACTTCCAGACCCAGGCATTCAAAGATCATCAGGCAAACGTGCCAAAATCATGAGAGCAGTTTTAAACTAGGGAGATGTGTAGGGTTTGGAGACTTTTTAAAGGTTCTTTTTTATTTGGCTTTGGGGCTTGGTGACTAAAAAAAAAGTACTTATTCTGCAAGGAATTTGGGATTGCTTCAGTTAAGGAGCAGTACAATCGTATGTATGGTAACTTTAGAAATGAGAGTTTAAAAGGGGTGGGGAAATGTATTCCCGTTTAGAAATGCTCTGAAAGTTTGGAAGGTGTATCATGGACCTGTAGGAAGGTTTCCACAGGGTGGAGACAGGGTGTGTTTGTGTGGTTGAAAAACTCCACTGCTCTCATGTCAGTGGGTCCACCACAGCCATCGCAGGCAAGGGTTGCCCTCCGTCTTTGCACTGATAAAGAATGGGGGTTGAGGTAGAAGCAAAACTGGGGCAAAGTTACATAAGAAGAGCCCTGCTGGATCAGGCCAAAGGCCCATCTAGTCCAGCTTCCTGTATCTCACAGTGGCCCCACCAGATGCCTCAGGGAGCACACAGCCAACAAGATAACCCATTTCCTGCTGTCACTCCCTTGCACCTGGCACAGAGAAAACCTACTTCTAAAGCCAGGAGGTTGCTTATGGCTTGTAACCTGTGATGGTCTTTTCCTCCATGAATCTATCCAAACCCCTTTAAAGGCATCTAGGCCAGGTACCATCACCACATCCTGTGGCAAGGAGTTCCACAGATGAATTACACGCTGGGTGAAGAAATATTTTCTTCTGTTGGGCACCGTTGCCTTTTAGAAGATACCACTTCAGCTGCAAGTGGCACGAGCCATGCCACTGCATGGGGGAAAAAAATAAAAAGGGGGGGGGAAACGATTGCTCTGTCCATCTGTGCCAAGGACAAGCTAACTAGGGCATCCTTTCCTGTTGCCAGTTATAGCATTATTGGATTCTGTATCCAAATTGACTTTCAAATGGTTTTTTTTTTCCCCCACACATCCAATGTACAGTTGGAAGGTATTTTGCTGAACCTTTCAAATCCTTTTATCTCTTGGCTGAAGACCAAATACAGAGTAACTGGACTAGAAAGGCTTGGCCTTTAAAAAAATAATAATCAGAAAAGCTTTCAGTATTAGAACTAAAGTCCCTGCCATCACCTTGACTCGGCCATCTACAATCACTGCCATAAAAGTAAGAGGGAATTAAATGCAGGTGATCCTGAGGCCATGAAGGTGACAGTGCAAGTGAGCTCAGTGCAGGCTAAACCATTATTAACATGATTTGCTTACTTAGGCTGCAATCCCATACACACCTGGGAGAAAGTCCCATTGCACTCAATAGAGCTTACTTCTGAGGAGTCATGCATAGGATTGTGTTTGAATTGTATACCTTATAGAATTATACCTCCAAACTCTCCTCTCTCCCCTATGTAAGTGCGTGGGGTGTGTGTGGCAGCAGCGATTCCGGGATTGTGTTGCAGCCACTGAGAAAAATAAGGGGGGCTCCATACTCACCTGGGGAGGTGCGCCGGGCTTCCTGAAGGCGCAAGGAGCTCGCAGCCCCCTCTGCAGGCCTCCCTGCACCTCAAAACAGCTTCTTGGAACAATCACATCTCAATCGCACCAGGCAGCTGTTTTGAGGGGCGGGGAGGCCCACAGAGGGGAACGCAGGCTCCCTGCACCCTCTGGAGGCTCGGTGCGACTCCCAAGTGAGTGGGGACCCTCCTTATTTTTCGCGGCGGCGGCACAATCCCAGAAGCGTCATTGCAGGTCGCTACTAGCAACTGATTTTCCATGACGCCCCAGTTTGGAAACCACTGCCTTTATAGGCTTAGGGCACATAGAAACAATTTAAACACATACACACATCTGTATTTCTAAAGACAGATAAAGCATGAGAAACACAGAAAGATCTTCATCGCCATCACAATTTGCTCAGTCCCACTCTTCTATGGCAACTGAGACCATATAATCCAGCGACCATATCAACCAGCATAAAGTGCCAATAAAAGAGTAAAACCACAATTGACCCTAGACAAATGTAGCTATAAACAATAAAAACGGTCTAATCACTAACACTAGCAATGCTAAACCAGCTGCCAGAGAGAGCTGAGCTAGATCAGATCAAAGAGCAGCCTCATGAACTGAGAATCTCTAAACAATATTGTGTTGATCTGATATCAGAATGTTCAGAGGGGTGAAGTTAGCCAAATCCCATGGGGCAGGAGTTTCATAGCTTGAGCAGGGCACCACCAATAAGAAGGCCCTATCTATCCCTTGAAGGCCCTATCCCAGTCTCTGTACCTCATTGAGCAGAGGACCACAGAACAGAGCTTCGTCTGGCAAGTGCTGCGTGTGGGTAGGTTCACCCTTGCAGATATAATATGTAAATGTAATAAATAAATTATTTACTTATGCTTCTGATGGATGTTTTGGCTTTCAGCAAATACTTACGGAAGAAAGATGAGCTTGGGAGGCATGACATTTTGAGCACAATAAATGTGGCTCCTCTATTAGTTACCTTGTGGTGAATGATCTTTTCTCCGAAGGGCTGCCCTTGCGTTTGACAGATTTATCTCTGTAAACTTACCTGAAGCCGGCGTAATGTTTTGTCTGAAAACAATCTGTGTGGAAATTAGCTCAGTAAGCTATTGAATGAGATCTGGGATACAGGAATAACTTTTGTCCTTCTGTTAGCAACTTAGCTAGTCAGGTGAGTATGAGTTGACATTTCTTTCATGGCCCTCTCTGCAGGATTCTCTCTCTCTCTCTCTCTCTCTCTGGATTATCACCCTGCCGCATGTTGGCTAGGTTACCACCCTACCTTGTTTTTCCCTAGCTGCCAAATGCTTTACTAATTGGATGCCCTGATGGAATTTGGACCTTGGGCAGCTTCAACATTATGTGGAATCACTGAAATGGGAAGTGTGAGCTGCACAACTTCTTTCTGTGCTTCCAGAGTTACGTGCAAAGTGGGGGAGAGAATAGCACAACTTCCGCCAGGCAAGCTGTGCTCTTGGACATACAATTCATGCTTTCTCTTGTGGCACTTTGCATTGCGTATAAAGCTGTTTGTGTGCTTTTGTAACTAGATCTTTAGTTTTGTGCTTTTATATATACAGTAGTTGTTGTTGCCAGCTCAGCAATCCAGCCCCAAATTTCATGTGACTTCCATTCACGTGGAATACATATAAAAGTATATATATATTGCTTGGATATTGTTTGGGCAGTGATTCAGATAATATATTTCAGTTTTCAAGATATGAGCAGAATGAGAGAATGAAACCCACAAGCCCCGCTGTCTGACTCCTCCAATTTTAATCAAGTCATGCCCCTAAAAAATGGTTCCTATGGGGTCTATCACAAAAGCTCAGAGTCTTGGGTCGCCTGTAGCCCCTGTAGTTGAAGCACTGGTACATCTATTGACAGAAGTACTTCCATACATTTGGATTTATTTTATTTAGAAGATTTGTATCCTCCTCAGGTTTGAAAACTTTCCATGGCCGTAGCAGCAACAATGAAATAAAACAGCAACAATTAAAACAAATCAAGCAAAGAAGCAAATAAATGAAAACAGCAATACAGCAGTCAGAACTTAAAATCATTCATTAAAATGCGTGTCCACCCCCACCCTCAGTATTTATTGCCCATTTAAAAGCTTTAAGTAAGGTCTTCTGGCAGATCTGTGATAGGGAGTTTCAAGCACATGGTACCACCACAGAAAAGGCCCTGTCCCTGGTTTCTGCCAGTAGAGCTTGTGCCCGTGGCAGGCTAGAGGGCAGGGCCTGAGACCTTGAATGCAAAACTAAAGGAGGTTTTGTGTGAATGGAATATAACTCTTGGTCAATGCTATAATTCGACTGCATACTTACATGTGAAACTGTTATGTCAGAATGCAGTGGAAAATCCATAAGGCAGCCATGGAGGACTCTACAGCTTCAAGAAAAAGGCTATGCATGCTGGTGTCATATTTTAAGAACCTGCACACATTCTTGGGATGACTTCAGAAGGTCACTTCATGAATGTCAGATGGTATTTTGAGAATGACCTTCATTTTGCAGTACAGTAGCAGACCCTGACTGTATTGAGGTTTTAGGCAGGTCCCTATGCATGCCCAGCCTTTGCTGGTCCCCTGTCCTCATAGTGCACTACATCCCCTCGCTCACTGCAACATTGTGTGTATTTTTTTCCCAGATTGGGGAAAAAGATACAAGTTTTTCAGGTCCTGCCCATGTTCAGTCCCTGGAGCCAGAACAGGGAAAGGGAGATTGAGAGAGGCCCATGATGGTTGCAACCGGCTTTAAAAAATGCTTCCTCCTCTACTTGTCTTTGGAAGCTCCAAAGCTCCAGCCGACGACAAAACACAGCCACATTTGGAAATTATGGTAATACCACGCGACTGTACGTTTCCAAAACGTCTGGTGTCTTGGTCTGTTGTCCCACTTTTGAAATGAATGGACTGGCTCAGCAACTCCTTTACCTCATTATAGTTAGAGGAAGCACTCCCCCCCCCCCCCGAAACTGGTTTTTATTGTGAATCATACCCACCTAGGCTTCCAAGGCACATCTGATCCACTGCTCCCCTATTCTGATTATTTTTTTACCTTTGGTTTGTTAGAATGGTGATGAGTGTTTGAACAGTGTACAGTTTTTGTGTTTTTGCTGATTTAAGGGCTATATAAACAACTACCCTGGGAAAGTGTTCTGACAGATTTGTGTTTCTTGGGAGTAATTACACAGTACACTGATATGAAATGACCCTGCCGCCCATAGTTTCAAATGAAATATTCTCTCTGGGGCCTTATCTGTTGCCGCTGAATCAATGTATGACATTCAAAACGCAGTCAGTTCAGAGAGATGAACTTGAAGGTGCATTTGAAGGAAGGAACAATGCCTTAATAAGTTTGAGGTAGATTCCATGGTGGACTTGGGACTCCCAAAGGGATCGGCAAAGGTCGGCTTCCTTTCAGTTCCAGGGACATGGAATAGTCACAGTCTGCTAATGCAGCCCGATCTGACAGAATTCAAATCCCAAGATCAGTCCACATGGCAGTTGTTTTGGGAGTTCTTGGCACTGCTTTTTCACTGGGCAGACTGCCACATCCCACAGACTTCCTGGCAGCGTACCCGTTCCTGACGCCTCAGAGCCTTTCATTCATGTCAGTCCCAAAAGAATGACTTTGTAGGTACTATTTTGTGACCGCATCGTAGCATCTGGCCTTTGACTGGCTATGGTAATCCTTTTAAGTAACACAGGTTTATTGGAGCTCAGTTCTCCTGGTAGGTCGTGCCTATGAATCCGTCACAGTGTCTCTGGCGTTGGCTGTGGCCGAGTTACATCTCCAAGCGCAACCGTCTCTTTCTTTGCAGCCTTGGAGGCCTTCCTGTACAAAACCACTTTCCCCCAAGGACGACCCAACTGGACAACCTAGTTAACGGACTTTTTTTTTTTAATGAACATTCACAAATGGTGTAACCCAAGTAGTGCTGGTGATATGATTTCTGCAAATGATCCATGCTCTTCTTGGATTGGTTCATAAAGGCATTCTGCAACTGATTCTACAGTTTCTGGGCTTGGAACCATTCAATTTTGGAAGACTGAATGCAATGTCTCAGACAGAAGGGGAAAAAAAACACCTGCCAAGAGACAGAATAATCTTGTACTATACCCAAACTGTCTTTCTGCATGTTAGTAGACCGCAAGAAATGGAAAATCTTTTTCCCTTTGAATACAGCAGGCTACCATCATACCCTTCTGGCAAACACTGTCTCAATTATTTTAGAACTCTCTAATTGTTTAAAGGCTCATGCAGAAGTTCACAATATATCACAATACAACCAAAATATAATCAAAGCAGCAGTATTGACTTTATTTTTAAATTGTATGTTTAAAGTGCTTTTAAAGGCTTTTTTAAAATAGGAAAGAAGGAACACAAAGTCAGGTTTTCTTTTGAGCTTTTAATAGACAATGGGCAAGATTTTGGAGGAAGTACTCCTTCAAGGTATCCTACACCTAGGACACTTTAGGTTTTAAAAGGTCTACAATGGTACATGACAGAGGCAAGAAGATATCAAATAGAGTTCATTACATTAGTACATTGCCTTCAGAATTAAGACGCAATAAGTCGCTGGGGCAGATTCATCCCCGTGCTCTGTTCCTAGGGCCAGAGTATTCATTAACGGTGTCGGAACAGTTCCTTGCTGTGTTTTTTTCTGGGCATCTGGAGTGGGAGGAAGGTTCAAGAAGAAGACTGTAAGCATGTCATCAAAGACCAGAGATCTGGATTTCAACAAGGGAGGCATCCATCCATTTTTCAAAGAGGCTTTCGGTCCAGATAAGAATAAGAAATGGCATCAGTCCCACAACTGGCCCAGCACTTTTGAGGTTTTCACCGTGTTTTTGAATCTCCATTTTCTCACACAATAAAGAGCCTGTCTGTAGCAGGGAGGGGGAGGAAACTGCAGGAGGGTTGGATCCATCAGCAATGGCACGCACCAGATCCTGTCCCCTCTTTTTGCAGCCTCCCTACACCCTTTCTCTCCTTGGACTTGCATCAGTGAAATCGCAAAATCGCAGGTCCGAGGAGACTGATTGCAGAGTGGGAGGCTGATGAAGGAGTAAGGGGATTTAAATTCCCTTTTCCTATCCCCCCCACTGGATACAGTGTGTGCCTTTTCGGGGTGGCTGCACCGGCAGGGCAGGGCAGGATTGGGCTGTTGTTGGATCTTCTCTTTCAAAAAAGTATGTTTCACTGGAAGTCGGCATTACAGTCGGCTGCTGTCGTCTGTCTCTCCTGAGCCTTTCTGCCATGCATCAGATTTCAAGAAAATGTTGTTAGAAAAATTCTATTTACTTTTGCCCTGCAATCTCATCCCTGTAGTATGCAGTTTGATCGAATTCACTCCCACAGAGGTAATGGAGAAAAGATAAGCACTCTTCTAAGAACTCTTCTCATGGATCCTTTTTGCAGATTGAGAAATGCTAACATGTCGATTGCTGTGTGAGAAAACCCTTGCCTCTGTTTTATATCGCTGTCATTATATGGAGGATCAGCTTTTCCTAGTTTTTAACTGAATCAAGATAAATGTCAATGCAACTTGTCCACTAGGTGGCAGTCTGCTGCCCCACACCTTTTCCTCCTGTCTTCATACAAAAGACCTTCTCAGGTCTTGCTGCATTTACTGTACCACAAGGTAGTCTACAAATTTGCTTCCATGGATTCATATACTTGATCACCTAGTGTGGATTATTATTGAGACTCCACTGAATGATTTTCTGAATACTTTATGAACAGAAATGCTTTCTGAAACCCCTTAAATATTGTGAATATCCACCTTTGTTGTTTTCTGTTCTTTGCCATTTTTATCCCTGTTTACAGCTATTCCAGTGCCATATTTTTTTCTTCTGATGCGTGAGTCATCTTATGGTCACATGGATGATTAGGCAATCGGAGTAGAGAGTTGGATGAAGTTATGCCACTATGTAGCCATCCGATTTGGCTACATTTCAATGTCATTGAGGGCAGAAGAAGCACTTAAAATCAGGGCATGTATTTCATCGGCATGTATTTCAGTACTGCCAAAAATGTTCATGAAAAGCTATCCCCTTTTGGCTCGTTCCCCATTAGGATTTCTTTAACATACTTTAACCAATCATTTGCGTACATAGTAGTTATGGAAGTTTTTCTCCATTTTTGCAATGCATACCTGGGGATGGGAATTCTGATTAGTGCTGTACCAAAATTACAGAAGCAGCAGAATCTCATTGTGCTGCTCTTGTTGGAGTGTGTTCCAGATAGGAAACAATCCATTTTCGATGTGCAGGAAGTCTTCTATACTGTACGTGCATCAACATTCAAACCCACTTCTCTACCAGTACTATAATGCAGTATGGTACAGTCTAGCCAGAGCTGGTCCACGTCCTTTTCCTGATTCCGAGCCACCAGAGGGTGGCTGTTGTGTCCAGAAGTTGGTGGATTGCCCCTCAGTTGTCCCTATAGCAAGGGACTTCCAGTGGGTTCAGACCAGCAAGTATCATGTGGTCCCTATGGTAGTGGGGCCAAGTACCACATATCCTACTGAACTATCGTGAGCTTAATGTCAGAGCACCTGGCAACTACCGTCGTGGAAGTGTGAAGAAATGTAATATCGACAAGGGCAGGGGCACCTTTTTTGTGAAGCATAGGAGAAAGCTCATTTTGTGAAGCATAGGAGAAAGCTCATCTTGTGCTCTGTGTTACTTGTAACACAACTTACTGTGTTACTTGTAACAGAGGCAAGATCATCCGCACATATGCTTAGGAAGGAGAAGTGCTCACAAGTGGGATACCCAGCAGTATCCATCTCTCCCCCTGAGGTCTCACTTGTGCTGCAGTTTGGAGAAAGTAAGAAACAGCAGGAGTCTTTCTAAACTTCACCACCTCCTGACACAAATGAGATAAATCATTGCGTCTCCCTTAAGCCTTCTATGTGTGCCAGAAGGCTGGCAGGAGAGGCATGGTCTTATCTCACTTGTGCTGAGGACTGAATAAGATAAGAAACAGCAGGAGTTTCTCCTTCTGTTTCGTACCATCTCTTTTTCCCCAATACAAATGAGAGAAATCCCTGCCTCTCCCCCAAAGCCGTCTGTTCCTGCACAAATATTTATTTACTGTACAGTATTTCTTTGAAAACAGTCACAAAACAGTACCAAATTGTCGGTGGCTAGTGAACCAACCCATTATTTTTTGACCCCTGTCCTTGACTTAAAACAAAGGCTGCAATCCTATACACACTTACCTGGGAGTAAGTCCCATTTAACACAACGGGACTTACTTCTGAGTAGATATGCATAGGATTGTACTCTAAAACATTTTCTCCCCACTGTATGAGGATCATAGGTGGAACACCAGAAGGAGCACTTGAGGTCATTCCCACTACCTCCCTAGGACAAAGTACACTATCCACAGATCCAGCACCCACAGATTTGTTTCAACGCGGATACGGGGGTCGCTGTAAAAACTTGGGGGGGGAGGTTAAAAATATCGCTTACCTTTTCACTGGCAAACCGCTCCATTTGCAGGGCTGTAGAGAGTGAAATTGTGCTCCTACAGCCTCTTCCTGGTTGCTCGACTTCCCCCCCTCTCTTCCCCAAGGTTGCCCCAGAATGCATGGGGAAGGGCCAGGGAAGTCGCATGACCCAGAAGTGGCTGTAGGAGCGCAGTTTCAGTCTCTACAGCGCTGCAAATGGAGTGGGTTACCAGTGAAAAGGTAAGAAGCGATATAACACCCCCCCCCCCCGAGTTTTTACAGTGACTTCCCCCATTTTTTAAGTTTTTTTGCTTTACGTGAATTTCAGTATCTGCACGCGGGGTGGGTGGATGGGTGGGTTTCCGGAACAGAACCCCCATGGATATGGAGGCCCAGCTGTATCATGTAAACAGTTGCTCTTTATGACTGTGCTGGAATCTGAACCTTCTCATTGTAGGACTTCAACCTTAAGCACATTGTCTTGGAAGGAAGTCCTGCTGATTTCAATGGAAGTTGTTTCCAAGTATGTGTGCTAACGATTCTTAGCCAAACACACTGTTGTTCACAACACCAACCCTGGCACCAACGCTTGGAGAATTCATTTAGAAGTAACTGGCTAGAAAGTTAAAGCTAAATTAGATTAAATTAAAGACTAATTGATGGAAAGGGAAGAGTGAGGGGGAGGCTCAGCAGCTGGGGACATTGGTTCTGCTGACAAGCCAGGAGGAGATTGCAGCAGAGAGCTACACAGTGTAAAAAAATTGGCACGGCCAAAGAAGTGATTCATTGTCACTTAACAGTTTTGCATCAGGAAACTCATCATTTTCGCCCACCAGGGGGAAATTTAATTGGCATGCTGAGGCTCCCCAGTTCCAAGAAGTTAGGAAAAGTGTCCTTCATCTCTCCTCCAAGTCTTTTATTTAGAGCTTCCTCTTTGCACAGCTTTCTTCTTCACTTCATCTTTGCATGTCGATTCGTTCTAATGTTGTTGTTGCTCTTCTCCTTTTGTTTTTCCACTTGAGTTCCTTATGTAGGATCTCAGAATCAAGCCCATTATTCTCATTACATTATATGCATATTATATATGAAACGCAGAAACCCAGATTTGCAAATGTCTCTGGAAAGGAAGGCTATGCCTTACAGTGAATCACAGTATAATGGAGTTGGATAGAACCCAGTGGGTCATCTAGTCCAACTTTCTGCAAGACAGGATATCCTGTACCTAAATAATCCCTGATGGCTGCCTGTCCAGCTTTTCCTTTCAAACTCCCCAAGGATGGAGGTTTCAGAAATTGCTTCAGCTATTCATTCAATGGCTCGTCTGCTCTTGTAGTTAGTCATTTTTTATATCATCTGCAACTGAAACAAACCCAGTTGCTTCTTGGCCTGGGGCTGGTTTGGATGATACTACTTTGCGCTTAAGACTGTGCTCAGGTGAAGATCAAGAACAGGTATAGATAGGGCTTCCCCCTTCCATGCTCCAGCAGTTTTTCAGTGTGGATTTCCCTGACCCCGTGAGGTTAAACCCAGCGAATTTGTTCACTTCTAAGCACCTTCTTTCCTGTTTCCCTCCTATGTGTTCCTCCCCAACTACCCACAGTGAGGGTAGTTGGGGAGGAACACATAGGAGGGGCACAGGAAAGAAGGTGCAGCATTCAATCAGGCCCCCTCCTGCCCAGTGGAGATGGAAAGCAATTGTTCTCCTTGGATTGAAAGATCTCTTCGATTTGAAATCTGTCAACATTGCCCCTCCTCCTCTTCCCCATTTTCCCGCAGGCCGCCCACTTCCCAAGCACAAAAGTTCTCTCTTGGCTAAAAATACCCAAGTGTTCCAGACTTTCTTCATGCGTTTTCTTAGTACCTTTATCACTCCTCTTTATTCTTAACACATCCTCTCACTCTACTCGGCTGCACTCTGTTTAGTCTACTCATCACCTTCTCCATCATATCCCCTGCCAGTACTTGGTTGTGTCACCAAGATTTACCCAGCGTGTAATTAATCTGTGGAACTCCTTGCCACAGGATGTGGTGATGGTACCCAGCCTAGATGCTTTTAAAAGGGGATTGGACAGATTTATGGAGAAAGTCCATCACAGGTTACAAGCCATGATGGGGATAAGCAACCTCCTGGATTTAGTAATAGACTATTTTTTAATGCCAGATGCAAGGGAGTGGCGACAGGATGCAGGTGTCTTGTGTGCTCCCTGAGGCATCTGGTGGGGCCACTGTGAGATACAGGAAGCTGGACTAGATGGGCCTTTGGCCTGATCCAGCAGGGCTCTTCTTATGTTCTTAAAATGAGCCCCCACCCCACCCACCCACTTCCCCCAAAATCCAGATTACTTTTAATCTAGAACGTTTTGTTTTCCTGTATTTATATAACATAGTTGGCTTTATTTTTTGGACTCGTGTGTTCAGATGTGCTTTGTGAAGGTGTGTGAGACACCGACTATATTACTGTGCATAGCTGAGGTGATGCAGAGATGTTTGTGTGGCTGAGATCTATGTGGGCTTCATGCCATCTGGAACTAATAAAGTCCTTCTCCAATATTAGATTATTATTTTTTCAGCTACTATTATTAGATTAGTGGCTATCAGTTCTGCAGATAAATCTTCAGGAGGGGTTGCCTTCCCTCTGCTGTACTTATCAGAGCTCTCACCACCCTCCTTTTCCTTCTGCACCCTGTCTGTGCCTCCATAGCATGTGGCGAATGAGTGCGAATTATGTCTGTCTTTGCAGGCTCAGTGTCTCTTCAAGAACTCAGACTGGGGGCTATTCTTTATAAATGCCCCATCATGTTAAATATCCCCTTTCCTTACAAATAAAGAACTAGTACATCAGAGAGAGAAAATTCTCGCACACCTAATTTCCCATTGTGCTGTTTTTCTGTATCCAGGAAGCTTTTGACTCGGCAGGGGAACATCCAAATCTGTGCTTCTCCCCTCTGCGGTCGGAAGTCCTACAACCCATTCTGCCAACTCAGCATTCTACTGCCACATTCTGCTGCGTGTGTAGATCAGACCTTGGCCTGCCTTGCTACCATTTTAGGAAACCTGTGTCCTGTACAGAACTGGAGCAGGCTGGTAGCACTGCAGTGGACTTCTCCATCTGCTTGGCTTTAAATGCTGGTGTGGTTTACTTATTCTATACCGCTTTGCCTGCTGATGGCTTTGTGGGCTGGATTGGTCTTGTTGGAGACTCTGGGTAGTTTCAGTCAGAGGCGTAGCTTTGGGGGACGGACCGCCCCCGGGTGCATGGCCGGGGGAATGCCAAAGCCCCCGTATCAGCGGCAACATTGACGGCAGCAAGTTTTTTCACACTGCAAAGCCACAGAACTCTCCTGGAAGGCGGGCAGTGGCGAGAAATGTTGCCCCTGCCCCCCCTGGCCCCCAGGAAGGTTTTTTTGTGCCACGTGATGTCACTCAGGGGCGGTGCAAGTGACGCACCCCCGAGTGATGTCATGGGGGTGCACTCCCCCCCTCCCCGCAGAGCGTAGCTATACCACTGGTTGCTGTGGATAACCTCAGACCTTGGCTCAAGTTATGCGCAGGTGTTTTTAGTGCTGCATGGGGGGCAGGCTTTGCTTGCTCTGGGGTGTGTCATTGCCTGCTAGTACTGCTGATACTTTTGAGAATGGCCCTGCTTCTCTTAGGCAGTGCGTGAGTTGCCAGTAACAGGGTAGTTTGCTAACGTATCAACCATGTGGTTGAGGAGCACATGCTTGTGATCCTTGTCACCTGGGTGGTGGTCTGACTTGACTCACTACTGTATCCTTCCTTCCTGGCGTTAAATGGATAATGAGTGGTACATGTCCATTATGCATACGCACACTTTTACAATTACATGCACATTCACACTGAGCACACAACAAGATACATCTCAAAATGGCTTTTATGTTGCAGGCTTTTAACTTACACCTGCAGCTACCCTGTCTGTGGAAAGTAGGAAGAGGCTGATTTAAAAACAAACAACACTAGCCAGGTGACAACTCGAACTAAAGTGAGGTTACGATTCTGCTAGTGCCAGCCTAAATCTTAGGTGCTTAATGGTTGAGATTTAGCAAAGTTCATCTTCACTAGCTTGCAGTGGAGTTGAAGGTTTGAGCAGCTTAGGTTTTCCAGAAGTAATCTAGTCAACATCTGAGCCCCTTGGCATTCTAGATTGAAGTCCAGATTGGAAAACAGCCCAATCCATCTGCCAGGTGCTCAGTCCTGATGTAGAAAACCCAGACTTTAATTATGATCTTTACCAAAGGTTTTGGGAATTCCAAAGAATAGTAAGCGTCTGTGACAAAGGCAAATATGTGAGGGTCCAAAAGGCAGGTCTCCTTGGGGGTATGCAGGATGGATGGTTCCATGCTGAAAGCCACATGGACTACAGTCTTCAGCTGCCTGGGATCCATGTGAACAGCCGAACACTATTGTGAGGATTCATCATAATTGGCTGAAGAATTTTATTTCCCACCTTCACAGACACCCTGCCACCACTATTGTCTCATTTTCTTCATTTGAGTGATCCACCACCAGCAATGTCCTCAGGAAGTGAATAAAAGATGTGTGTGTGTTTGGCAGAGTTGCGCTTATTTCTCTGAGGCCACTTTGTATGTGAAATGTCCCTTCTGAATATATAAGTAGGACTGCAATCCTAAACACACTTACTAGAGAGTAACAAAGCAAACAACATGGAACTTCTGCATAGGATTGTGCTGTAGGTCACTGAGCCTTTAGTGACTGTATAGAATCGACTTTGAGGTTTGCAAGATCCTTCAGGCTCCCGCTTCCTTTAGTAAGAAATGTGTGTCGAAGCAGAGAACTGCATCCAAAAACAAACCTAAACAGAATGTTTGGAAACAACCGCTGTATTTAACAGAGACACACTGAAATATCAGCTTGGCTTTCTAGTCACAGTATATAAAAGAAATATGGGTAATGTTTTTCACTTACAGTTCTGGAGTCCTCCACAATGTGTGTGTTGCGCGTGCGCGTGCGCAGAGGGAGGTGGGGAATGTTGGGCTTGTGTAAAGAGCTCCACAGATAAAAGACCAATTAATCAAAGAGCAAATATTGTTTTAAGTTGTGCTTGGGCCTGAACGTATGAAATTAATGGGTTCCCCCATCACCACCTCCTCCTATATTTTTGTAACAGCATGCCTCTCTACCTGCTCTGTGCTGCTGTTATTCTTTATATGGTAATGCGTTTGACATGTTGGCCAAAAATCATGAGCTTTTCCAGACATGTGCATTCTTCCTTCATGTGTTCCACTGGCAAATGCTATCTCTGCTACATAACAGAACAGTAAGTGTATTGTCAGCCCCTCTTTCTCTCTTTTCCATTCCATTAGACTGGTCGGGATATTCTGTGCATAAGTCATTAGCAATTTAGGAGATCCAGTTCTGATTTTGTTCACAGCAGAGGCCTTGATCTAGCAAACGAATTGGGATGCTATTTTCATAATAGAGTCTTCATCCCACAACATTCTTTCTTGTAAGAAAAATTTAAAAGTGAAGCAGCTCTAATCAGGGGTGCAGATAGGAGCCACACTAGTAGGGGGAGGAACAGCTCCTCACTTAGAGTTGTGAGGGTGAGAGAAAAGATATGGAAAAGGATGAGGTATTTATTTCTTAAGTGTCAGTTTTGAGGGGGAAACTTTGGTCATGGTTGCTGACCATAAGTCCCGTAGGAATTTTGAGGTGGACGAGTTCATTCTTCAGATCCTGTTAGGTAGGCTTACCAGATTTTCCCGGGAACCCCCCCCCCATCAATTAATTGATTGATTAAAATGTTTTTCAAAAATTAAATATTTATTTATTTATTGCTTAAAATAATTAACTGGCCTGTGCTGCCACCGCCATTCTGCCTCCGTCATTGCCGCCGTCTTGTTGTCCGCTGCCATTGCTGCCATCTTTGGAGCCTGCCAGGACTCCTGCTGCCCCCTCAGTGCCCCTTCATTCTGAGCCTCTGCCGCCACCATTGCCGCCATCTTGTCATCTGCTGCCATTGCCGCCATCTTCGGAGCCTGGCCGGCTGTATCCGAGCCGGCCAGGACTCCTGCTGCCCCCTCAGTGCCCCCTCAGACTGAGCCGCCACCATTGCTGCCGTCTTCATTGTCCACCGTCATTACCGCCATCTGCAGAGCCTGGCCAGCTGCATCCAAGCTGCATCCTCAGTGCCCCCAGCCTACTCCTCCACCACTGCCACTTGCAAAGTGCCAAAAGGCACTTTTTTCCTGTCGGCGGCCATCTTGGATCTCGCTAAATCCCTCACGAGATTTGTGTGCCACCATCTTGGATCTCGCGAGATCCAAGATAGCCGCCGACAGGGAAAAAGTGCCTTTTGGCACTTTGCAAGCGGCGGAGGAGGAGGCTTCCACTGGGCCCGAAAAGCCGGGGACCGACCCGAGTCCGGAGTCCGGAACCTGGGATGGTCCCGGGCGTTCCGGGATGGATGGTAAGCCTACTGTTAGGGCTTGCCTAAAAGAAGGGTAAAATCTTAGGTAGATATCTGGCAACTCACCTCAAAATTCCTACAGGACTTATGGTCAGGGTCTATAGATTTCTGGAGGCTGCTGGAGATTGGAAAATGTATGTTCAAGAATCTCCAAGCCTTGAGGACAAGGCCTGTGACTGTGGCACTATCTGTGACGGATCAGGAGAGAGATCTTGGGGTACTGGTGGACAGGTCGATGAAAGTGTCGACCCAGTGTGCAGCGGCTGTGAAGAAGGCCAATTCCATGCTTGGGATCATTAAAAAAGGGATTGAGAATAAAACGGCCAATATTATTATGCCATTGTACAAATCTATTGCGTCCAGTTCTGGTCGCCGCATCTCAAAAAGGATATAGTGGAACTGGAAAAGGTGCAGAAGAGAGCGACCAAAATGATTAGTGGGCTGGGGCATCTCCCTTATGAGGAAAGGCTACAGCGTTTGGGGCTTTTCAGTCTAGAAAAAAGGCGCCTGAGGGGGGACATGATTGAGACGTATAAAATGAACCACGGAATGGAGAGAGTAGACAGAGGGAAATTCTTCTCCCTCTCGAACAACACTAGAACCAGGGGACATGCACTAAAATTGAGTGGAGGGAGAGTTAGAACGGACAAAAGAAAATATTTCTTTACCCAGTGTGTAGTTCATCTGTGGAACTCCTTGCCACAGGATGTGGTGATGGCACCTGGCCTAGATGCCTTTAAAAGGGGTTTGGACAGATTCATGGAGGAAAAGACCATCACAGGTTACAAGCCATAAGCAACCTCCTGGTTTTAGAAGTGGGTTTTCTCTGTGCCAGGTGCAAGGGAGTGTCAACAGGAAACAGGTTATCTTGTTGGCTGTGTGCTCCCTGAGGCATCTGGTGGGGCCACTGTGTGATACAGGAAGCTGGACTAGATGGGCTTTTGGCCTGATCCAGCAGGGCTCTTCTTATGTTATGTTCTTATGTTCTTACGTTCTTATGCCTGTCCTCTCACCAGCAAGCCCTATTTGCCACCACTTTTCCCTTCCCATCCATTTCAAAGGTAAGGTTGTTTGGGGAGACTAGCAGTGAGGACAGGCTAGTAGCAATGGTGAAGAATTACAGTACAAACCAGCAAATACATTAAAAATACTAGCAAACCAGGAATACCATAGTAAAAAACAAACAAACAGAAACAGCATTCCCTGTTTCAACATTCAGACCAAACTCCCCCCCCCAAAAAAAAGCTAGGTTTGCTGTGCTTGCCAGAAGATGAGCAGTGACTAGGCAAGGTTGGGCCTCCCTCAGGAGGACATTCCATAACTCTGGTGCCACCACTGAAAAGGCTTCATCTTTACGCCCTACCATTGGACTCCTGCAGACAAGAGAGTATGGAGCAGGACCTCAAATATTGACTAGAGTGCTTGAATAGATGCATGTCCTTTAGGTTGTTCTTTTAAACTAAGGTACAGGTGGGCCCCCATATCCACTGATTCGCTATCCACGGTTTCAGTTATCCACGGATCGTGGGGATCCCCCCCCCCCCCAGGCTTTTACTTTTTTCCCAGTAAGCTTCGTTTCTTCCTTAAACAAACAGGAAAAGCAGCCTCTGGCTGCTTATTTCAGGCAAGTAGAACGAGACTAAGTACTAGAGAGGCTCTGCAAGGTTAACAGAAACCTTGCAGAGCCTCTCTAGGACTTAGTCTCGTTCTACTTGCCTGCAATGGAGGCTGCTTCTCTGTTTGTTTTAAGGAAGAAACAAAGCTTGTTGAAAGAAAAATAAGAGCTGGGGGGGCAAGCATGCCTGCCTGCAGGGGAGGCAGGGTGGGGGGGCCCTCAGGAAACCATGGAGAGGGTGTTTGCTCTTATCCATGGTTTCAAGTATCCACGGAGGGGCCTGGAACATATCCCCAGCGGATATGGGGGCCCACCTGTATTTTGTAGGGGCATTTCTGTTTCGTTGCTGAAACATGATTGAAAATGGAGTCGGCTGTTGGTCTAGGCATCTTCTTATTCACAAATGGTCGATAGTATGGAAGTTCTCTCGGTGGCATGGAAGCTACTGCCACACATCACCCTCTAGTAACACAAGAAGTCATGTGAAAGGGCCCCATGCTGCAGTAGCTCCAAACATTGATCTTCCTGAAAATTGGGGCAGGACTTTTCCAACATGGCCCAGGGTAATTCAGGAAGGAGCTGTGCTGAAGTAGCTCTCACACAACCAATGTAACGTAAGGAACAGTTTGGAGATCATTGTATTTACTGGTGTAAATGGTGGGTGGCATTTCGTATATGCAATAAATTTGCCTACCTTGCATCTCTCTCCAGCTTGGCTTTCCTCTGAAAAGCATAGCTGTTGTTTTCTTTTCCACTTTACCTCCTGGTACCGCAGTTTATTTTATGACTTCCCTAAACTTTAAATATTTTTGCTGCTCACTGACATATTCTGCAGGGATCCATGTGATGAATAATCCTGGGAAGGACAGTCAGTGAAATAGCAGTAAGCAAGATGAGAATACTCATTTTTCATATACTGAACCTCTGATCCTCTAACCACCAAGTTTTTTAATCACTGGCACTACATTTTGATGGGTCTGCTCCATAGTTGGTGGTGGCTTGAGAACTGACAGAGCTGAAGAATGCATCTCAAGGGCAATAAATTGTCTTGCATGTTGAGCTGATCAACATTATGTCATGAACAGGGATGGAATTGACTGTTGAACCCATTGCTTCAGTGAGAAGCATAGGACTTTCATACAGTAGCTGATTAATTAAAGCATTCATATGAAATTGTGCTCTGACTGTTTTTGAGGGTAACAGTCAGAGGCTGTGAAGAGGCTCTTTGACTTGCTCGATGCAAACCAGACACCCCAGCCTGTATGTGCATCTGTGTGTATTTTAAATCTGATGAAAAGCAGGAAATGGAAAAACTTGGCAGCACTCCCTGGTTTGACTTAGCAGGGCCTGTTGGCTTGCTGCATTTTTGTGCTCTGTGGGCTGAATCGAAGTTTAGGCTTACATGCATCAGGATTGTTTTATTCCTCCACTGTGTTAAGGCTGAGGATAAAATGAATGGCGCAAGCCTATGCAGGTCTACTCAGAGGTAAGCCCACTGAGTTCAATGGAATTTACTCCCAGGTAAGTGTTATAGGATCACAGTGTAAGAAGGTTTGCCTGACTAACTTGGAGGAAAAAAACGATGCACATGACCAGGGGCTAAGAGAGGGGGGTAAAGGGGGTAAATTGTACCTGGGCTCAGGGTCAAAAAGGGGGACCCAGGAGCCAAAGGAGGGCCTCCAGAAATTTCCTGGGATTTCAGCTGGTCTCATGGAGAGTGAAAGAAGGAGACCAGGTCTACCGGGGGGGGGGTAGACCTGGGTGCCACATCAGGAAGCCTGGTAGGCCTGGGCTCCGGAGACTATTCCGACTGTTGCTGCCCTCCCCCTGCCCTGTTTTGTCCCCTCCCATTTTGAGAAGGGGCCAAAAAGAAACTTCCTCAGAGGCCCTGCACATGACCTTCCTGAGCAGCGCAATCCTATCGATGTAACCAGCAGGGGAAGGCAGGGCAGGAGGCTTTGGAAGGGGGGGGATTAAATCTCCTTTGAATCCCCCTGTGGAGGGGATTTGAATCCCCTTTCTGTTCTGGGGCCTCCCATTCTTGCTGCACCGCTGCTTACACCAGTGGTGTAAATTGGATAGGATTGCACTGGAAGAGTGATGTTTGATGGGTAAAAAGCATATATGCTGTAACTGAAGTATGCCTGGATACACCACCCCCAGTCTTACATGCACAAGGTCTGGCTGTTAGTACTGAGTGGTTAAGGGAAGGGAAAGCTACATAGACTTACAGCTCAATCCAACCCAACTTCTCTGGCTATTCCGGCCTAAGCTAGGCCATAGTTAGGCCGCTGCTATTCCTGAGCTTGGCCAGCGGGTGGTGCAGCAGGTTAAACCGCTGAACCATAAGCTGTCAATCGAAAGGTAGGCAGTTCGATTCCCGCGACCGGGTGAGCCCTCGTTGCTTGGCCAGCTCCTGCCAACCTAGCAGTTCCAAAGCATGTCAATGCGAGTAGATAAATAGGTACCGCTTGCGGGAAGGTAAACAGCACTCCGTGTTCCAGCTGCATGCTACACGCTGCAGCAAGGAGAGTCATGCCGGCCACATGACCACAGAGGCGTCTTCAGACAACGCTGGCTCTTCGGCTTTGAAATGGAGATGAGCCCACACCCTAGAGTCGGATACGACTGAACTTAATTGTCAAGGGATACCTTTACCTTTTTTTATTCCTGAGTTAGGTAGTCCAGAATATCTGTGGCCCACAGTGGCGTCACTGTGACGCGCGTCACCCCCCCGACTCACCCCCCTGACACCCCCCCCCCGAATCACCCCCTCCCCTACAGAAACTTACCTTTTCCGGCGCTCGTCACCGGCCGGGAAGCGCTCCAGGGCCTTCTGAAAAGAAGAGTCCCTGGAGCGCTTGCGTTAAAACGCGAACTTTGAAGATTTTCGTGCATGCGCAGACCCTTCTGAGGGCAAGAGGGCAGGCCCTTGCCCTCAGAAAAGGGTTTGCGCATGCGCGAAAACCTTCAAAGTTCGCGTTTTAACGCAAGCGCTCCAGGGCCTCGTCTTTTCAGAAGGCCCTGGAGCGCCGGCCGGGCCGGACGCTCCCCGGCCTCGGAGCATCCGGCCTCCGGAGGGTGACGCACGTCACCCCTTGGCGCGCGTCACCCCCCCGGCGGCCCGGCCCGCCCGCCACGCTACAGTGACGCCAGTGGTGGCCCAGCACCAGCCCAGGATCATGGCAAAACATATCTCCGAAGCAGGCAGGCTCCCGCGACTGTGTCCGTCTCGCGCATGCGCCACACCCTTCCCGCGCTTGTCAGTGCTGATCGACTGCAGCTGCTGCAGCGTCCTTGGCAGCCCAGTCGACAAGGGCTAGCCACCCCGCGTCCGTAGCAACCCGGTTGCTAGGGGCCTGGGCGCAGGCTCCGGCACTCTGTTCGCACCCGTCACGGGACGGTTGCAGGACAGTAGCCGGAGGGTCGCAAAGACTGTGCCAACCGCCACAGGGCACCCTGTGCCTCAGCCACCTGCTGGAGGAGAGAGTCCCTGCCCCCCCCACCTGCAGCAGGTGTTGCCAACCCAATGCCATGGTGGGTTGCACGTGGGTGTCATATGGGGGGAGCGGGGTACCTAATGGCAGCCGCCACGGCGCATGCGCAACAGGTGCCATTCGTGTGGCGCACAGGTGAACCTCGGTTGCCGAACGGGTGCGATCCGGGTGCGGCTGCTGCGAGCGGTTCCGCTACGGGCGCCATAGCGGCTTTCAGTGCTTGCCATCCTGGGGCGCCTCCGACCCCCCCCCCTCCGTGGCTTGGCAGTCTAGCTGCCCTCTTGCTGCATTCCCCCTGGGAAGGTATTGGCAGTCCCTGGATGGGGTTCGTGCAGGGACTTGACTGGTGGGGGCTGTCTGTGTGTGGGGGGTAATGCTTGTGTAACATGTGGCACATGTGTTTCAAGGGGGCTCTGCCCAAGGGGCATCTTTATTGTTCTGGAACCAAAGCAGAGTTGGCCAGGCGAGGCCGGCATGGGTGGTCACAGGCCCAGCAGCCGATCTCAAGGCAGCAGCAGCAGCAGCAGCAGCAGCAGCAGCAGCAGCAGCCCAGGGACCTGGAGGCATGGGCTCTTCCCCTGTGGAACTGCAGTCTGCAGAACAAAAGGGGAGGGGAAACAAGTACGACAGCCAGGGGGTGGTGCAGCAGCAGCAGCTGCTGCTGAGGAACGTTGCAGGGCTGGCTCCTTGGCATGTGGCAGCATCGAGGCAGGCAAATGTGGGGCTCCGTCCCTGCAGCCCCTGGGGTGCTCCCAGTAAGGTAGGTGGCGGAGGACGTTCCTGAGAAGACAAAAATCAAGGGGGAGTTTAAAGTCCGCTTGGTGTCTGGTTGCAATAGCCTTTGAGATGACACCAGCGTGTCGGTGGCCGGGCAAAAGCCTGCAGGGAGAGAAAAAAACACAGCTGGTAAGGGTTACACTCATGGCCTGGTTTGAGGTGCTTACCTGGACATAAGGAGAGCATAATCCTGTAAGGGACAAAGGTCAGAGAGAGAACACAACACAACTGTGGAGCATTGAGCATGGCACGACAATACACAAACACTCACCTGTCAGTAGACCCTGTGGGGGCAAGGGGGAGAGAGAGAGTGAGACAGCTGTTGTCTACAGGCAAGTAACATTTCCACAAACATGGAGGGTTCTGTTACCATGCCAAACAGGCAGATATCAGAGAACACGGTGGCTACAGGCAGAAAACCTATAACGCAGTTGCTAACAGGCAGATATCCTATCACACATTTGCTTACAGGCAGATATCAGGGAACACATTGGCTAACAGGCAGAAGTCAAATATATTGGCAAACAGGCAGATATCAGATAACATTTCAGCACAGACCCTGCCTTACCTGCTGGTGTTGTGGTTGCCTGTGGAGGGGGGGGGGAGAAGCTGGGAGAGAGACATGGTTAGTAAGAGCTTGCATGGAGACAGCTGCCCAGACACAGCTGTTAACAGTGTGGCCACAGCCAGAGAAGCTCTCTCTGCCCTTGAGGGGAGCAGAGAGGAGAATTCCAGAAAGCAGACAGGAGAAGAGAAGAGAGAAGTGAGGTGTTTGTGAAATTTTGGAGCCAAGAGCTCCCCTGCACCAAAGTCCCACTTTGTGGCTGTGGAGGACAGAGCCCCACGCCACGTGCTCTGAGAGAGAGGGAGAATGGAGGTCTGGGGCTGGGCTTTTGTGGGGAAGAGGCTGGGTGCTGATTGGGTGCCTATCTTCGGCTGTATCCAGACATTGCTGCTGCTATTCCGGCCCAACTCTGGCCCAACTCGGGAGGTGGGGTGTTTGAAATTTTCGGGAGAGGGCTAGAGTGGGTAAGGTAAAATGGCACCTATGGGTCTCCTCAAATTTAGGGCCACCTTTTTGGTCGACCTAAATTTGATGTCTGTTTCAGAGCTCGAGGGGGCGTGTCGGAGCTCGCCAATGTCTGGATACGGGCCTAAAATCAGGAACGCCCCCGTTACGCCCCTGACACGCCCACTCTTAGGCCGAAATTAGGACGGAATATCTCATGGCGCCCGTTGAGCACATGCGAGGCGCATTTGGTCCATCCGTCCTAAACTTGTCCTACGTCCGTCACAAACGCGGCGTAAATTCGGCCTAAATGGCGCTATTCCGTCCTAAATTCAGCCTAGGGCGATTTAAGACGGAATAGCGCCGTTTAGGCTGGAATAAGCCTTGGGTTGGATTGGGCTGCCCGAAACAGTCTCCTGTGCTACCAAAAAGCATCCCAGCTAACAAAAAACATGGTTACAAATGTGCTCTGAGATACTGGGTGGAAACTTGCCTGTGGAATAGTGGATTCCAGGGCTGTAACGTTTCTCTGATTAACTGATCAGGATAATAAATTAAAAACTGACTCAAAGTTGTACTTCCATACATTGCATTTGGCAAGCACCATCTTCAGAGGCATTCCTCCTCTTTCTTTCTGCCTTGTCTAAGATCTGCTATGACACACATGCATATCGTCTAAAAACAAAGTACTGTATGCTTTTTGCTTTGGAATGTTTGTTTTACTCCTATGCAAATTGAATCACACAATCCATTAATCAACTGAGGCTGGAATCCTAAACATGCGTATTAGAAAGTAAGCCCTACTGAGCTCATTTCTTCTGTACTCAGTAAAGTATTCAGTACTTCTGAGTAAATATGTACTGTATAAGACTGCACTGTACAACTCATACAATTGATTGATTCAGTTGTTTGTATGTTTTTTTAATTGGGTCACAGCCCTTAATCCTATGCTGTGTGACAGGATATTCCTACAGAATAGGTTTAGCAGTGTCTAGAAAAGTTTGCAAAAGGACTTCCTCCTGTGCCATAACATAAGATACCAATGTAAATTAATGACAGGAAGTGAAAGGGGTGTTGTATACCATACTTTTCAAACATGCGCGCACGCACACACACACACACAAGCAGAGGGTTTTCTTCTGCTAGGATATTTTTCCTGCTGGAAACTAATTTATCCTCCTTTTTGTTTGGGGTTTATTCTAAAGTCTTCATTCCCTGAATCCCTTTCCACATAGCATTGCTGGGAGGCCATATCTGTCTGATAAGTGGGCATTGGAAGGAGGTGGTGGGAGAAGAAGGCTGAATATGTGACAGTCCAACATGCCATGTTGAAAAGTGCTGAAAGGCGACCCTTCTTATCTCAAGCAAATGGTCTTGTCTTCTACTGGGGATTTTAATTTGTGGCTAACCATATGCAAAGTAAGCACACAGAACAGGGCCTCTGAGCTCCAGCCCCTCCCATGGAAAGCCGATTTAGTGGTAATCTTATATTAAGGCAGCAGTTGCCAGCGTGTGACTTTCATAGCTTCCTCTGATTTAGCACAACCATGTTTATGGTGTTCTGTCATTGTAATGGAATTTGCCATTCTAAGCTTTCTGTTTACGTTGACATTTAGCATACTGTATGTGCCAGCTCTTCAGCTTGCTGATTTGGACATGCTGGTGATCTGGCATGCTGTGTGCCTATTTATGGGTGCTGTCAAAAGAGAGGGAAGTGAAGAGGTGTATCCCAGATCATCTATCAAATGGATTTGACCCTTCAATCCCTGAGGCCAGCTCAACATGGGTGGTCCAGTGTTCATTGTTTCTCCCCAAACAAAAGGACGATGTTTGGATTTAGAAAACTGCTTTGGGACGTTTTGGCATTTTGTCAAGGACAGGTTGCTGTTTACATTTATACATTGCACTTCACATATCCCATTCAGGCTTATTATAGACAGATGCTTTATCCAGGACAAAAACAACAACAACCTGGTAACCATTTCCCATGCATAGTACTAATTAAGGCTACAGTTCATGTAATCCACAGCCTTCTGCAAAGCAAAATGAATTGCACCAGTGTTCTCCAGTGTTATTCAGATAGGGAGAAGTCCCTGCAACAGCTTTTCATTTGTATTTCTAAACACCAGAGGATTACCTTTTTCTCTTGGCTTTTTTTCACTCCAGGAAGATTTGCCGGCACTGTAAGTGTCCACAGGCAGAACACTTTGAAACGGTGATGCCTCTGGAAATGGAGAAGACGGTGACCAAGATGATGTTTGACTTCCAGCGGAATTCAACTTCCGATGATGACTCAGGTTGTGCCTTGGAAGAGTATGCATGGATTCCTCCAGGGCTGAAACCAGAACAGGTATGTATGGTGGTTGCTTCTGGCTGGCAAACATGAGAGACACAATTCTAAATGTTCCATGGCCCACAATAAGGTTTACCTTATATCAGGGGTGGCCAAACTGTGGCTCCTGAGCCACATGTGGCTCTTTGACGTGCAGCTTTTTTACTGTGCAGCTCTTGGAAATATATTGGCTGAGCTCCTTTTTGCATCACAATTGATATATAAAAGTTAAATAAGAAATTTTCAAACTTTATAATTATTGATCAGGTATAAACTGAGAGTCCACTGGATTAAAACATAACTTTAATGTTCATGATGAGTAAATATATTTCAGAATTTAAATGCTTCTTAAATGTTGCAGCTCTCAAACATCTGAAGTTTATTGTATGTGGCTCTTACATTAATCAAGTTTGGCCACCCCTGCCTTATATTTCTCAGAAGAATTAGTGGGGGGCAGTGGCGTCACTAGGGCGCGTGCTGCCCCAGAGCGGGGGGCGCACGCGTCTCCTAGTGACTCATCCTCCGACACCCTCCTCGTTTCTGGGGGGAGACCTTTCTGCGCGTGCACGCACGCGCGTCACCTGCCCCCCCCGCACACCCCGCCACGCCACAGTGACGCCTCTGGTGGGGGGAACTGTTGGTGGGAGCTCTTCAAACTCATTCACGGCCATCATGTTGAAATCTTCTGGACACACCCAGAAGGTTTAATGTGTGTACCCAAAGATAGCAAAGGCATTGGCACCCTATTCAACAATGGTATTAACAAATGTTGCAAATAAGCCCACCAAAGCTTCTGCTTGCTTCCTAGCCTGTGCCGATGTATACCAATCATTTATGACACTCTAGCAGTCTAAAAGCAAAAAAAACAACTTAAAATTAAAATTGGTGGGCCATTAATAATTTTATTAATTATCTCAGCCCTTTCTAAAGCATTGGTAATCCAGGTAAAGTTATCCTGGACTTAATCTTATTTTAAAAATTTACACCTTGCCATTCAGCCTAAGAGACTCTGAAGGTAGCTCACAATAAGATCATACAAGATAGATCCATAGAACAGCACACACATACACAAAGTATGTGTGTTGAATTGCAATTATCTTCTTCCAGTCATCTCTTAGGAAGCCATGTTGCTGGACTGTCCAGGGCTTGTCCTTCCACCCATTCTGGCAACCTACAAATAATGGGGAAAGTTGCTGTATGTATGCTCAGGATTCCTCTCTTTTTCATGATCACACAACTTGTGCTGAGGCAGAACATGAAATCGGTGAGTGGATCTCAGGCAGCAACTGCTATTCCAGTGTCAAAAGATAGTTAGGCGTCTCATTCCACATTCTGTTTAAATCCATGTTTAAAGGAAACAAATGCCTGATACTATTATGATCAGAAAGAGAAACAGAAGTGACAGGTTACCAATAACTCTGAAAAATCAAGCTTTAGGCTTGCCTGTCCCCAATTACCTTCCTTTGTACTGTGCTGTATCAGATTTACTGCAGGAAGACTCCTGCGCTTAAAGAGTAAGTCTTGCTTGTTGCCATTCAGGACATTAGTACAATGGGTGGCGTGTTGCCAGTATAAAATATTCACTTATTTCTTTTACTTACACTTTGCCTGATTCATTCAGCCTCTTTCATGATGATTTTACGTTTGAGACACGGGGCTTAATTTGACAAGGACATTGTGAAATGTGGCGAGCTTGGGTAATTGCTATGGTAATCGTTTTTAAATTGTCTAAGGAGGCCAGAAGCCGTCCTCTGCATTGTTGTAATGCATCTTTGAATTTGAATCGGATACTTTTCCTTTCATTTGATTCAGAAACTCTGCTTCAATTCCTGAAATGTTTTGGCACTATCCCCTACACACAGGTTGCACATGTTATCTGGTTAGAGAAGATCCAGGTCCTTTTCTTCCCTTGGTGCAGTCTCTCTCTGTTTCTGCAAACTATGTATTAATGCTGTACGGTAAAGGTATCCCCTGCTCGAAATTGTGTCTGACTCTAGGGTGCGGTGCTCATCTCTGTTTCAAAGCCGAAGAGCCAGCGCTGTCCGAAAGCGCTTCCGTGGTCATATGGCCAGCATGACTCAACACGGAATGCCGTTATCTTCCCGCCAAGGCGGTACCTATTTATCTACTTGCAGTTTCTTGCTTTTGAACTGCTAGGTTGGCAGGAGCTGGGACCGAAGATGGTAGTTCACACCGTCACGCGGCACTTGGGTCTCGAACTGCTGTCCTGCCTACCTTCTGGTCTGCAGTTCAGTGTCTTAACCACTAAGCCACCGCGTCACCTCAATTAATGCTGTACGTTGTGGCCGTTCCAAGCAGAACCTTGTAACACGAATCTTTGCCAACCTTAATAAATTGTAGATTTTTTTTGTGCTTGCTGAATCGTTGTGAAAAGAGGGCTAAAATTTAGGGGAGGGGCTACTGTTTGGAAAGTACATATGTAGCCAGACTTTCTTAGACGTCTTTCAGAAACTATCCACACAGCAACCGCAAACCACTCTTTAAATTCCCAAGTAAAAAACACAGATTAAAGATCTGGCACTCTTTTTAAAGGGGAGAAATGGAGGAAGGCAGTGCAAATGGGTTGGCAGAACTTCTTTTACCTTTAGTAATTTGAAAGCTCAGGACTTTGGCACAGTCTGTTAATTGAAGGCATAAGAACAGCAAATGAAAGTGCTATATCAGCTGCTTAGCAACAGAGTCTCTGTCTGTAGGCGCTTAGCAACAGGTGATCTTTCATTCTTTATATATATATATATATATATATATATATATATATATATATATATATATATATATATATATATATATATATATATATATATATATATATATATATATATCCTTCATGGATCATTGCCTTGTCGTGGCGAAGGGGCTTGCATAACTCAATGAAGCCATGAGCTATGCTGTGCAGGGACACCCAAGACGGACAGGTCGTAGCAGAGAGTTCTGACTAAAAGTGATCCACTGGAGAAGGAAATGGCAACCCACTCACTCTCTCTCTCATATATATATGAGAGAGAGAGATTCCTTTATACAAAAAGGATGTACTGTAGTTGGCTAGATGTTGGCTCAGAAGTTGGGTGGTATAGGTGGAGGAGCAATACTCGGCTTACCAGCTCCAAGCTTATATGTTCAAGATCTGGAGTGGCACCTGCAAATGATGCAAGCAAAGCGAAACCATTTAGGTTCAACCTATCTCAATACTTGGGGACCTCCATGAGCTCCACAAAGGAAGGGAATTTTCCCTCTCTTGTTTACTAGCTATATCAAGTACCGGTAATTTCTGCCCCGGTTTGCCTGCTACCTGCCTCACTGCCCCATTCCCACTAAAAGTGTGTGGTCCCTTCTATTTCTATGCCATTTATAAGGTTTTTGCTTTGCTTTCTTTCCTCATTCACTGCTCTGTTCCTCAACCCCCCTACTGTCTCTGCTTTCTTTCACCTCTTAAGGCCAAACAGCATGATACAACAATTAAGTGGTTGGGTCCGGTGTGATTTGTATAATGTAAATGGCACACATGGACGGGGGCAACAGGGAGAAGAGGAGGGCTTAACCCTTTGCTCTCAGTCCAGATCCTGCCCCCCCCCTTCCTGGATCAACATAGGCCCCAGTGGGGATTTATCTCTCCACTGCTGTAGTCCTGATCCAGTTCAACAGTTTGCCATTATTCTCATTAGAAAAATCAAGCACTGAGCCCCCCCCCCCAATCATACAGTAGACAGATCACCTAATTTGCCCTTTAAACCTCCAGTTCCCTGCTTCTTAGCCCACTGACTACTCCATAACTCTTTCTTCAAGCACCCTGCCTTCTGGGCTTCCTTCCACTCCATTTCCCTGCCCTTGTGGACTCTCCGTTGTAGCTTCCTTGTCTAGCAGCACGCTGACCTGCATGCCTGCCTTCTCCCAAGAGCTAACAGTCTCTCTTGCTTCTAGTTCTTATGTGAGCTTATCCCCAACCTTAACAGTTCTGTCATTTATGTACAATGATTGCTTAAAAACGGGTTTACAAGCCATGTAAAAAAAATTAAAAAAAGAATTATGTATCAAAAGCAAGAATAAAACCAAGTTTAAAACACGCACTGGGTTCACTACGTTTCTTTTAATTTCTATGAACTTCATCAGGTGAACGAGCAAAAAAGCTACAGAGATGTTGATTTTCTTTGCCAAATTGGCATGGCCTCTCAATGTTTTATATTGGACTCTTCCCAAAGCAGTTAGCTTGTTCTTGAATATCCCATAGAATCATCGCAGCCCAGCTAGTGGCTGAGGCAGACTCACAGGTATCAAGCAACAGATTTTAATCCTGGTTTAATTTCAACTGCGGAAAGAGACAGGGAGAGAGATTTCACAGTTTATAAAAACACAAGAGATAAGGCAGAATTTTGATTTCCTTCTAGAGGAAATGGCATGAATAGAACCAGATCTGCAGCTGATGTAAATAAGCCTAGTTTGATGCTTCAGTGAAGTTACGTTGATTTATGCCAGCTGAACATCTGGTTCATAATTCATAACCAGGCAGTACAGCTCTCTTTGTTGCTTTGCAGTTAAATTTTAAAGGGTTCTTGAAAGCTCATGGTAGGGTAGATGTACATAGTAGAACCTCCATAATCTGAGCTAAAGACACCTTGATTTTCTGGCTTCCACAGATTTTCAGTCCGTACTTTCTTCCTTTTCCTATATCAAGACTAAATGCAAAAATGCAGAATATTACATCTCTTACTGGTCCTGTACTTCTGTTGGCATGTGGTCCAACTATAGTGAAAACAAGTTGTGTGCCTGATGTGATGCTGAGTGGGGAGAAAGCGGGATTAAAAAAAAAATCTAATAAATAAATAAAATAATAGTGAAATGGAATGGTAGTGAGTCCTGTCCTTCGTTATCCAATGTGACAAGGCTGCTAAGCAAAGCAATAAGCATTTTGGGGAGCGGATGAAGCCTAAAACACAAGTTCAAGCGTACCGCAGTGGTGTGACCAAGTAGACATTCAAATGTAAGTTCTTCCCTCCTTCACCAGAATGAGAACGGGTTTATTTTTATGAGCTATTAAAGATAACCAAAGGAGTAGTGTTATCTGTCTGTGGGCAGGTCTGTTCATGTCTCCTCCACACAACTTCTCCTCCAAGCAGCCAATATTGCAATAAAGAAGAGCGTAGACAATTCAAGATAGTCTGCCTCTGGCAGCATAATTAACAGGTTAATCTCTGGTATGGGGAGATTGAGGTGCTTGCCCCAAGAACTGATATTCTCAATAGCTATATCTCTTTTCCATGTTTTTTTAAAAAATAATTCTTATTCTCCAGTGAATTTGTGCCATAGTGTAATCAATCTGAAAACAATTTGCAGGACATATTCCTGAAGCTTTTTACCAGTGAGGGTTATCTGCATAGAAGCCCCAGACTGGCTCTTTTCTCTGTTCTACACCAGGGGTTCTCAACTTACTTGGCGAGACGTACCACCTACATGGCTGCTGCCACACCAAGTACCACCAGAAGTAAGCAGTAATGACGTCATCGCTGCTTGCTTCCGGGTTTTTGGCCCAGTTTTCAGTGCAGGAGGCCACCGGATGCTGCGCAGGAAACCGCCGGAGGCTAGTAAGTGGCTCCAGGTGGGCTGTTTCCTTCATTCCCAAGAGGCTCGGCCAAAGACAGGAGCCTTTCAGGAGTGAAAACGCAGCACTGAAAGCACTGTGTTTTTGTGGGGTTTCAGGGGCCCCAGGAGGGCACGTTCAGAGGGTCCTGATGGTCCAAGTACCACCAGAGGTACTCAAAAGTACCACTGGTGGTACGTGTAGTTGAGAACCCCTGTTGAGAACCAATTGAGAACCCCTGTTCTAAACAATATGGCCAATCTTACACAAAGGGTTTTATTGTAATTTTGTGTTTGGCTTTGGAAGTTTCCTTTAGCACAGCACCTCCATAGTACCCGCATACACACATTGTTTCAGTTAAGTAACATAATCAAGGAGCATTGTTAAAAAGCGTTGACTTAGTCAGATTTGTGTAAGCGTTGACTTACTCTATAAAAAAGGCGCCTGAGGGGGGACATGATTGAGACGTATAAAATTATTTATGGGATGGAGAGAGTGGATAGAGGGAAATTCTTCTCCCTCTCGCACAACACCAGAACCAGGGGACATGCACTAAAATTGAGTGGGGGGAGAGTTAGAATGGACAAAAGAAAATATTTCTTCACCCAGCGTGTAATTCATCTGTGGAACTCCTTGCCACATGATGTGGTGATGGCACCTGACCTAGATACCTTTAAAAGAGGTTTTGATAGATTTATGGAGGGAAAGACCATCACAGGTTACAAGCCATAAGCAACCTCCTGGCTTTAGAAGTAGGTTTTTTCTGTGCCAGATGCAAGGGAGGGACAATAGGAAACAGGTTATCTTGTTGGCTGTGTGCTCTCAGAGGCATCTGGTGGGGCCACTGTGAGATACAGGAAGCTGGACTAGATGGGCCTTTGGCCTGATCCAGCAGGGCTCTTCTTATGTTCTTAATGAGGTGTATCCACCTCTTTCTTACCTATGCAACTGCGGGGGGTTTTGTATACACTTATTCAGAATTAAATTCTGTTTAATCCCCATTTTTTTTAATAATAATAACAATGTATCCCTGGATACAGGGGAACAAGTAAGCCTGTTTTGCTTTCTGGAGAAGGACCAGTTTGCAATCAACAGTTAAATTAAAGGCAAGAACTGAATTTAGGCTTGTTTTTCTCATAATCAAAGCTATTTTTTCATCACTATCCATGACAAATTAGCATATCAAGAAGATGGTTTGGCTAAAACCTTTTTCCCTGACATCTAGATTCCTATGTGTATGGAATCTTTTATATGGAGGAGCACTGCACAAATCAAATATAGATTTACATTTGACAGGTGTATAGTTTTAAATATTTCAGGGTGTTCTTCCTTGAATTCCTCTCTTGCAGTGGGAGTAAAGATTAACAACTTTTAAAATTGCACAGGCAATTGCACACAGCAGCCATGGGGGATGCTGAAAATATTTCCATTTCACCGCACAATGTATTTGCAAGTTCTTACATTTTATTCCCCAGGAAAAGCATTTATTTGGATGGCAAATACTCTAGAATCCCAGCTGACCACTGTTTATGTGTCTGTGGTCAGGGGAACATTGAGGACATTGTTCATTACATGTTGTATTTCCATTATATAGTGCTCCCAGAAGTAGATCTTTATCGAGCCTTCTGTATGTGCGGTTGTGGTGTATAAAATCAGATGCAAATTTGGCCTATTGCTTACCGTTCCTTGCAATGATTGTTTAATGTAAGCTGTCATTGTATAACTTACTTTCTGATGATCTTTAGCTGATGAAACAAGTGTGAATATAGCATGCAAGTTAAAGTAGGCTGTAATGTGAAAAACAGTGGCGAGGGCACAAGACCTACTTCTCACCCCAGACCAGATGTACCCTTTAAATTTCTCCCGTAAAAATCAGTGGTTACCATTCACTCCTTTGGGGAAAAAGCAAACCACTGCAGTTGGAGACAACCTTGTAGTGTGAAGGACAAAGCATGCCTTCTGCCCTTGACTCTTGTGGCTTGGTCTCCACCAATTCCTCAGCAGGAGGTCTTTGATTTTACATACAGTTTTTCAAGTATTGCTGTGGGGGTCCAAGAGCAGTGAGATGAGAACATTTTTAACAAATAATGAAACAAGAAAGCAAGTAAAATAAACTGGTAGCTGTAGCCAGCAGCGTCACTAGAGCGCGCGCCACCCTGTGCGAGGGTGTGCGCGCCGCCCTAATGACTCCTGTGCCGCCCGACAGCCGGCCGGCGAGGATGTCTCCGGAGCCGACAGCAGCGGAACCTCCGCTGCTGCCGGCTCCGGAGACATCCTCGCCGGCCGGCTGTCTTGGGCAAGAGGAGGCCTCGGAGCGTCCGCCCTCGGAGGAGCTCCAAGGCCTTCTGAGGGAGGCCCGATGCGTGACGACATATTTATAAGGTTTCGCGCATGCGCAGTACGTTTCTGAGGGCAAATTTGCCCTCAAACGTTCTGCGCATGCGCTAAACCTTGTAAATATGACGTCGCGCATCGGGGTTCCCTCAGAAGGCCTTGGAGCTCCGCCGAGGGCGGACGCTCCGAGGCCTCCTCCGAGGCGTCGCTGGAGCGCGGCGGGAAGGGAGGACCGCCTGCGCGCGACTGCGCGTCACCCATTGCTTGCGTCGCCCCCAGGCGGTCCGCCCTTCCCGCCACGCTCCAGCGACGCCTCTGGCTGTAGCAATTGAAATGTGTCTGCAATTAAATAGCAATTTGATACTATTTAGGGTCATATTTCAAAACCATTGGTCATGCAGCTCACATGACTTATAGCCCAATCCTATGGACTATGAGCGCTGGCGGAACTCTCGTTCTGCCAGTGCAGACTGCTGGAAAGCAGCCGTAAAGTGCTTTCTGGCAGTGCGCATAGTAGTGTGCTACCAGAGCCCTGGCAGGAAGGCCAGAGCCTTCCCACCCATGCCAACGGATCGCCAGCTGCCCACTAAAGGGGGAGGGAGTGAAACTGGGCAGGGAGGGGCGTTACAGGGTGGGGAAACTGTGGTAATGGATGGATCCGGCAGTGATGGTGCACACCAGATCCTATCCACCTTTTCTGCAGCATTCCTGCCCTCTTTCTCTCCTTGGACTTGCGCTTGCAAAATTGCTAGTGCAGGTCCGAGGAGACCCATTGCAGAGCAGGAGGCTTATGCAGGTGTAAGGGGATTTAAATCCCCTTTCCCTGCTGAAGCTTCCTGATCCCCCCCCCCCTTTGCTGGATACAGCGTGCCCATTTTTGGCACGGATGCACCAGTGGGGGGTGGGGGTGGATAGGATTGGGCTGTTACGGTACAGAGTCTGTCTGCTTACAGCCCAATCCTAACAGAGCTTCAAGACAATGGAACTGTAGTCCTGCTGTTGCAAATGACTATACATAGGAAGGGGAGGAACAGTGCTGGGTGGGGAGGAGATTGGATACCGGCAGCAGCAACTTGTACTGGTATCCTAACCTCCTTTCCCTCTCCCTTACTCGTTTTTGTGCCAACAAAATGACTGGTTCAGATCTGAGGAGACCCATTGGGGCAGTGGAGGTTTGCCCAGGATAAAGGAAGAAACGTTCCCTTATCATGCGGAGACCTCCACGAATACCTCCCCCCCCTCCACAAGATGCAGCACTTTCTATTGGCACCACGGCTGCATCGGCGGGTGAGGTGTAGTTGGCATTGGGCTGTTAGCGAAGCAGTCGTGAAATGAAAGGTTTCTGTTTCTCTGTGTATGTACAGATGTATTAAGTAAGGTTGCTAACCTGAGAACTAAGGACCATGATTCTTTATTCTGATGTTGGAACACTAGCAACCACAGGGAGTTCAGAATTTGATTGGGGCAGATGTACTGTGGGAAGAGTGTAAATCTTTCTATCCCCCCCCCCCTTCAAGCTGCAGATAATCTCATTACAGGAAAAAAACAACAACAGGCAGAGTGCTGGTGCCTGTTTTTTGTTTGTTTGTTTGTTTGTTTGTTTGTTTGCTATCTGAGTTATTAGTATCTTCGGGGGTGATTTAGATTGGGAAAATACCATAGGGACATTCCTTTCTCTAGCATCACTGCTCTGATCAAAATCAGAATTCCCTGTGGCTGTTTTAAAGGTTTGGTGTTTTTTTTTTTAAAGGGAGATCTAATCACAGGTGTATTTGTTTATTTGTCTTTTTTAAAATACTGCTCTTCCTCCAAGGAGCTCAGGGTGGTGTACATGGTTTCTTCCCTACATTTGTCCTCACAACTACCCTGTGATGGTTCGGGTGAGAGATGGTGACTGGCCCATGGTCATCCAGGAAGCTTCATGACTGAGCAGGGATTTGAACCTGGATCTTCCAGGTCTAAGTCCAGCACCAGAACCACTATACCAGCCTTGCATCTGTTTCATCCCTAAGTGCCCAGAAAGTTTCAGAAGGCTAGAAGCCACTCTGTAGAATATGGATCATGGACTCCATTTTGAAAGCTTATGAGCACAGACTTTCGTATGCTGGTGTAATACATGTATTGATTTAAGAACAAAATTTGATTTTTTTTTAATATCAATTATTTTTATCCACCCTGTAGCCAGGCTTGCAACTAGAAGCCAGAATATCCCACAGGGTGATCCCACCACTGGCATCACTAGGGGGGTGGGGTGGGGTTGAGGACCATACCAGGTGACATACAATTTGGGGTGATGCACAATTGGGGGGGGGGTTGTTGCTCCGAGGCTCTTCTTTGTGGCAGCTCGGAGCAGCTGAAAATGGTCGAGCAAGGGTGTCACCCCCTCCCTGCTGCTCCAAGCTGAAGCCGGCTGAGACTCGCCTTTCCCTTCCCTGTCCAGCGCCAGCCCGGAGCTGTCCCCTAGCCGCGGTGTTCGCATTCAGCCTGCCTTGGGCCGAGTCACCTCGTGCTGTGGCTGAGGAAAGGCCCCAGGCCAGGAGACTCACCCTTTCCACCTTGTGCACCTTTGGCCCGCTTTGGGCCAAGTCACCTCACTTCATATTCTCGCGAGACACTCGCAAGAACAGAAAATGAGGCGATTCGGCCAAAGCGGGCCGAAGACGAGCAAAGGCACCCGGAAGTAATTGGCAGTGATGTCAACACGTCACTGCCAATTACGTACTTCTGCCTCAGTGCCTGAGGGGGTGACGCGACGGCTTTTCATCCCGGGTGCCACAAAGGTAAGTGCTGCCACTGGTTCCCACTCTTCATGTAGCGGTGCCATCGTATATTGTGAAACTGTGCCTTTAGCAACTCCGATAAACAAAGCTATAACTTGCATGACTTCCTTGATTAGGATTCTGCACGCACTTATGCATGATGGACGGTGGTGTCAGTTAAGGTCTGTTCTAAACATGCCGAGTGTGTGAGAAAAAGTTAAGCATGCTTTAGTCCCATTAAAATCAATGGGGCGTGTTCATTTAAGCTTAGTTTGTGCTCTTAACTCTCATGGATTTCACTTGGACCTAAGCAGGACTAAGCACCACCTATTATGTGGAATTAAGCACCATCGATTTCACTGGAACTTACTTCCCAAGAATGCATTTAGGCTTGTGGTGCCAGAAGTGTATCTGTAGGCAGAACGTAATGCTAACGTGTGTTCAAAAGCCTCTCCTGCTGGCCTCTGATTTTTCAGCCACTGTGTGTCTTGTACCAGTTTTGTCATATGGGGTGAAAAATCAAATGAGCAAATGGTTTCCTGCGCCGGCCTCCTTGTTCGTCAACAAAACTATGGATTAATGTGGTTCTTGAACAGGAGCAAACATACAGACGGTCTTTTTGAGTGATGGTTATCCTGACAGGCAGGCTTTACAAATCTGCTTGTGAGATTCTATTTCTATCCATCACTTTCCTGGAAATTCTGTTTAGCCAGTCTGGCTGTTTGTGATCAATCACTTGTGTTATTGGTCTTCTGTTTATTGTCCCAAATGAGTGATTTCTTTCTAAACAGAAAAGTCAACAATGATTTCTAGATAGTGAGTCCCCCCCCCCCCCGGGCAGAAACATGCTGGTTTTCCATTGCCTTGTTTTCTTTTTTTTAACCATTTTGTAAATCTTGTCATAAACACGGCAAAAACAGGGCACCCCCCCTTTCTCCATCCTGTAATGGAGAACCCCAAAGAGTTTCTTGTTCTCCATCGGAATAGCCACTAACCCAGTATTCAGGTTCGGAGCAGAACACTAAGGATAATTCCAACAAACCTGAATGTTTCTCCTTAAACATTCAAAAATCATATACCACATCTTATTTTTTCCTTGTGCTGTTTGGATTCAACATCTGACTCTATTTGGACATGATATTTTCCTAAAGCCTAAACAAATAAAACCACTTTATGAGTTGCCTAAACGTTATCATTAGCAAATTAAAAAAAAAATATGTGTTTTGAAAGGTAGACCAACGTCCACAGATCATCAGTATACCTGGGAGATATTTTCCCCTCACACTCTGTGTCTGTGGATGACTACAGAAATAGTGAAGAGCCTTGCAATTTGACTATTACTACAGGAACCGAAGCAAGACTTACCAAAAATAGCATCAGTTGGAACCCAGCCTATAAACTCTCTCTATAAGGAGAATTTATCCAAAGGAGATATTCTTCTAACTCAGCTGTTTCTCAAACTGGTGGGTCGCGACCCACCAGGAGAACCGTATGCTGACCCCTGCCACCTTAAGGGGTGGGGGCAGCATGGCATCGCAATGCATTCTGGGGTAAGCCTGGGAAAGGGAGGGAGAGTTGTGTGACCCGGAGGAGGCTTCTGGAGCACGATTTCACCTTGTAGAAGCCAGGAAACGAAGCGGTTGGCAGCAAAAAAGTGAGGAGAATGCATTTTAACGTTTTTTCTTAAAATCTTTTTTCTTTGGCCCCCATATCCACAAAGCATCCGCGTTGACTCGAATCCATGGATGCTGAAGTCGCGGATACGGAGGGCCCATTATAGTCTCTCAATTCACACATAATCTTAATACACGCTTAGCACAATCTATGATTTGCAAACCAACCTGAAACTGATCTCAGATCTTTGCTTGTTGGCCCCAAGCAATGGGGCCAACAAACAAAGATGAGCCATCTGTCTAGATGAGCCATCTTGAGTGCTTCCCTAGAGGGAGAGAAAAGGCGGGATGTAAGGGTATAAGGTAGCAGGATGCATGCTAGAAAGGCGCAGCCTGAACTTTAACAGGAAGCAGGAAGTTAATGTTTGGGCTGAGCCTTTCTAGCATGCAGGCTGTTTGTCTGCTTCTCTGCTATAATAAGCAGTATTTCTGAAAGCAAGATACATGATTGTTTGGAGCCATAGCTCAAACACAGAAAAAGGTTAGGGGCATGGGGGGCTTCAGGGGGGCTGCGGGGAACCGTGGAAAACTGAAACCATGGTTAAATTAAATTGGATTGGACATACAAAGATTGTTTCCTTTTTTAAAAAAAACATACCTTTTATGGCAACCTTGTAAGAAAACGGTAAAAAAATAAATGCAAGTTATATTATTTGAACAGGAAGTATGAAAACCTTTCCAACACAGGAATGTTGTTGAGGAAGGACCACAGCCTCCATCTCCATGGGAGCTCTAATTAGATGGGTTGGAGAAGAGGCAGTGCAGCCTCCAACTTCTTTTCAAACATCTGCTGCTGCTTTTCCTCCTAAATCAGAGTTTCCTCCTAAGCTCTCACAAAGAGGGGTCATGAGATGGAGCCAGAAATGGCTTTTCACACACGCACAACATAGCTGAAACAGTCACACATCTCAAATAAACAGCTAGGCATGCCAACAGAACAAATTCATTGAGAGTGAAGGGGTCAGGCAGCAAGGGTAACAATTCAACAACCACAGATGTGTTTGTGTGCTATAGGAGCAAAAATTTTTACAGTGATCTCTGATTAAAAGTATTCCATATGATTTACTGGTCTCAAGCACGGTGCAGTTTATCATGTTTCAGTTGATTGGTCTCCATGCCTTGACAGCCACACCTGTAGTGTACAGGTTACACTGTACAGTGAGACTATATGCACATGATTTGTAGTAACGCTGTTAGTATGACTGTTCATAAAGAGTGGGGATTAGCTTTTATAATTGGGTCTCTACTCTATGGTTCAGAGGGAAGGTGCTCTGAGTTAACTGGGCGGACTCCTGATTCTCTGCCCATTCTTCCTTGCTGTCCACACCTACTTCTAGTCCCCCCCACTGCCCTTCTTTCTGTTGCATGCCAGCTTCTGATATTGCCATGCTCTTACTCTTAACCTGCCAGAATCACAACCACAGATGTAGAAATCTGTGCATAAACAAATAGGGTGACACCCATACCTTTCATGGTCAGCTTAACGTATGTGCAAGTTTGTTATTGCTGAAAATTTGGTGGAAGCAGACAAACTGTAGGAAGAGCAGAAGAGGCAAATGGGTGGCTCCAAAACCTACTTTGGGGGCAGGTCTAGATCTAAAACTCAAAGAGGCATTCAAAGCCCTGGTTTATCAAAGACTCGGCTGTACAGTAACGCCTCTGTCAGTGCAAGAGAGCCATTCCTCCGAAGCTGAGCGCTGTGTAAAATGGCGCTAAAGCGGACAGCTTTGAATGCAATTGGAGCTGTTTGGCATGGCCCTAGCCAGAATGCACTGTTCCCATTGGCTACAATGGCTGTCAATCAATCCAAGATGAAGAGCAAGGTAGCGAATCAGTGCTAAAGGGGTCAGCATTATGGGAAGTATTGCTATATGCTATCTCCATTTCATTGCACATGTTTCTCAAGCTCTTGTTTCCTGAGAAAATTAAATGCCACTAAAATGACACATTTTAAAAGTAATAGATATACTATCACATCAAAATATAACATGATCACCACACGTAGCTTGTCAGCCAGTATACATGCATTTTTATGCAACATTTATGGACCATATTACTTAATTTGTGCAGCCCAAATCCATGTTGAATCGAAAGTCCCACTGAGTTCCTTGGGGTTTACTTCTTGGTACATACTGGTACGATGGCCGCCTAAGATCTAGTTAACACGCTAAAGCGATCCTGCCAGCACGCTCTCATGACGGCTAACAAAAATTGCAGCATGACATTTGATACATTTGTGACATTTGTCACCATACATTGGGCTGACATTATTTTAATGTATGTTATTTTAATGTTGTAAGCCGCCTTGAGTGCCCTTGCTGGCAGAAAGGCGGGATATAAATTCTTTAAATAAATAAATAAATAATACATTTACAAAGCATGCAACAGCCACACGTCAAAACATTGCAGCAGCAGCAGAACACACTAACTAATGAAATAGCAGCAGCTGCTGCCATGCCATCTGCTGATGCCTCTAGCGTTGCAGCTCTGAATGCCCTCAGCAAGCTGGCTGTACAGGCCTCCTTGGGCAAGTTGGGCATTACTGTGGATGCCATGCAAGATTGTTCCTCGACTCCATAGCAGGCTGACCTGAAACTGAGCTGCCAACAATGCTTTGCAGGTACATATGGGATGAGGTATCCCTTCAGGTAGCTCAAGCTAAAACACTCTTTAGGGTTTCAAAGATCAAATCAGCAATTGCTTTGAAATGGTCTCGGAAACTAATTCATGGTGTATGTGTGCATGTTATATTTGGATATGCTATTTTATAGCCTGCTTTATCTCAATTCAAAAATGACTTAAAAATCCTATGTATCAAAACGACAAAATGCACAACACAAAACAGCCACAATAAAACAAAAAAAAAAAAATCAGCAGGCATACACACACCATCTCGGAAAACCACCTGGAGATCAGGGCCACAGGTTGTCAGTCTTTTTTCTCCACAGAAAAAAGTGAGAGATTTCTTATGATTTGGATGTCTGTTACACTCTTCCTATGAAACGATCATTTTTATGTTTTGCAGTTTCACAGGTTGATGGTTGAACTTCTCCAAAGAGTTTGTTTGTCACCTTTACATGTTCTTACTTGACCTCCAGACTCCATGGAATTGCTTGTGTGCGTAAGATGAAGCCCCACCTATTAATGTTTGGAACACCAACATATGCTGCCAGATGACACACTGAAGTTGGCTTCTAGACGCACGTGTTATCATTTCAAGGCATTTATAATGTCTCTATTATCTACACCAGTGGATCTCAAAGTTCTTCCCACAAGGCGGAGAGAACTTTTACTGGAGGCGATCCCAGGGATCGCTGCTGGCGTTGGGAAACAAAGCTGATTTGTGCACTTACTGGGGGTCTTGGAGCCCTCGTGGGGGGCGGGTTGGGAAGACCTGTGCTACCCTCTACAGCCCCCACCAGCTTTAGATTGCTGCTCCACAGCGATTCACAACCACTTCCGGATTTCGCAAAAAAACGGATGTGGTCATAAATTGCCGCTGAGCGGCAATCTGAAGCTCGTGGTGTGTGTGTGGAGGGTAATGCAGGCCTCCCCGAACCAGGACCCCTGGTAAGTGCACAAATCACCTTTTTAGAACTTTTTTTCCCGGCGCCAATCCCTGGGATTGCCGCCATGCTGTCCCCGCACCTTAAGGGGGCAGGGGCAGCTTTTGGTTCCAATGGTGGGTCGTGACCCACCACTTTGAGAAACACTGATCTTCTATACAGTATCTCCTCATGGGTGAAATCTGTCCAGGATGTAAAGTTAAAAAGGTACTATTGATAATTGTGGAGTTCTGAACAAGTGTTAGTGTGCAAATACAAATGTCTTGCATGTTTGCTCTGGTCATTTTGTCTCATTTTAAATATTATTATTGTTGTTATTATTATTATTATTATTATTATTAACAGTATTTATATACCGCTTTTCAACAAAAAGTTCACAAAGCGGTTTACAGACAAAAATCAAATGATTAAATGGCTCCCTGTCCCCAAACGGCTCACAATCTAAAAAAGATGCAGAACACCACCAGCAAACAGCCACCAGAAAGACACTGTGCTGGGGTGAAAGGGAGGCAATTACTCTCCCCCTGCTAAATATAAGAGGAGTACCAATTGAAAAAGGTGCCACCGCTGTCTCAAGTTAGGGGAATGGAAGCTCATGGGCGAGCCTTCTCTGTTGTGGCGCCACAATTGTGGAACTCCTTGCCAGGGGATTTGAGGACAACCCCCTCCCTCATGACTTTTCGGCGAGGGCTCAAAACGTTTGTTTCGTTTTGCGTTTGGATGATGGGTTGTTGTCTGCCCCCAGTGCCTCAGTATGTTCTGCCTTGTTGTTCACCCCCCAGTGGATTTTATTGTTTTTTAACTTTATGTATTGTTTTTAAATTATGTATTTTAACTTGTTGTAAGCCGCCTTGGGCCTTGGCATAGGAAAAGGCGAGGTATAATTTTTTTAAATAAATAAAAAATAAATAAAGTGCCTCTTGCCCAGTTAGCAGGGGTTGGATTTTTAGCAGGGGTTAGCGTGCGTTGGATTGCTCTGTAAGTCATCTCATATGCTGCCTAAACTATCAGCGCAATCCTACCTAAGATCTGGCTGGCAACCCATGGTCGTACGCCGGATCCTGTGCACCAGCAGCCAGCATGGCTGCCAGGCAGGAGGTGTTCTCGGGGAAGGGAACGCTTGTCTCCTTCCCTGAGTGTAAATGGCGGCCGCCTGGGTCGGCTTCCTCGGATTTCAGCCAGCTATTTTGCTGGCAGAAGTAAGAGGAGGCCATGTAAAGGCACGTTTGTGATCTCTTCAAATATAACTCTGCTGATCAATTATCAGTATGTTGTGCAATTAAGACTGTGGCAAATTGCAATTCCTGGAAATTGTGCATTTTTCAATCCTAAAGTCCAGCAGCTTGTTGTTGTTTTCCAGTGTAAATGAAAACTAAAATTCTCACCTTTCTGCATACTTTTCGAAAAAAAATCTGCTTCGCCACACTTTGACTGGCATGTCCTGCCTTTTCTTGTTCATGTACGAGACGGGCAGCCCAATCCACTGTAAATATACGGCGCCGGAACAAGCGTTCCGGCGCCGGAAAAGGTCACAAACGTGGTTTTACATGGCCTCCTCTTACTTCCGCCAGCAAAATAGCTGGCTGAAATCCGAGGAAGCTGATCCAGGCGGCCGCCATTTACACTCAGGGAAGGAGATGAGTGTTTCCTTCCCCGAGAAGACCTCCTGCCTGGCAGCCATGCTGGCTGCTGGTGCACAGGATCCGGCGTACGGCCATGGGTCGCCAGCCAGATCTTAGGTAGGATTGTGCTGATAGTTTAGGCAGCATACGAGATGACTTACAGAGCAATCCAATGCATGTTTACTCAGAAGTAAGTCCCACTGGAGTTACTCCCAGGTAAGTGTGCATAGGATTGCAATCTTAAAGTGGTTTTACTGTTCCTTAAAATTCTTTAACCAGAACGCTTTTCTCTCGATCCATCAGGATGTGAAAGGATGTACTTTTCCATGTTTGTAGTGAAATGGAGTAATGATTCTTGTTTACTGGAGCAATTGCCCTAGTAATCAAGGTAAACATGTGGTGCCAGTCGTTATAGGACTCAAATGCCTTATCCATCCTATTGACAAAACGTATCTCCTCATTCTCCCATTATATAGATTTTTTTTAAGTGCTGTTCCTTTTGGAACCCATATCAGACCCAGGTGGCAAACCCCAGTCTCTTAGGAATTGTCATCTGTCCTGGCCCCGTTTAGTAATAGACAGGAGAGTGGCATATAGTGTCAGCTATGTAACCGTGCATGAGAGCAATTACAGATAATTGGACTTGTGTCCTGTCTAGATTTGGATAATGTGTGTCAATTACTGGGCCATCTAGATATGTCACTAAAGAGCAATGATTTTATTGCTCTAATTGGAAGCATTGATGGTGTCTTTTCTTTGCTCTGTCTGGGAGCAAGTTTCAGGTTCATTACATTCTGTCCTGGGTTCCAGCTCCCAGCAAATCTAGTTTTCTCTTTGTTTGGAGAAATATGGAAAATGAACCAGTCATTTCCTTATTTATCTACATAATAATGTCATTTGAATAGACTCCTTTATGTTGCCTAACATAAATGTAGTGCCTCATTGTGGGGATATGTGTGGAGACAGTACATTCATCACCAGGGCAGAACCTTCATTACCAGAAAATGGCTAATCCTCTGATGACATTGCACGGCAAGGGGGGGGGGGGAAACCCTTTTAATTGAGAGAAAGCTATGTGTAAATGCAGTTCATTGGGTCAGAAACATAGCTTAGTACTGGCTGGAACCTGTCATTTATGCAAGGACTGAGTGCTTCTGAGCACGTGCAGATTGGTTAACTGAATAAACAAGTGCCACATACTAAAGATCCCACCCTGGTTTCTGTATTCACAGTTGCTATATAGCGACAATCCTTTCACACTTACCTGAGAAGCAAGTTCCATTGAACACAATGGGACTTTGAGTAAACACCTTTAGACACCTGCACTCTAAAGTAGATTACAATTACTCTCTTTACCTGGAAAATGAAAATCTCTCATTCTAACCTGCAGAATATGCTGGCCACACAGCTAGGATCCAGGCACACTCATCATTGCCTAACATGGATTAGTTTTTTCCTTCACACCACCAAATTGTATTCATAAGGAGTGGGGAAAGGGCTGGGGTTTTTCCTCTCACTTTGATAATCCATGGTTATAGATGGAGTGTGCAGTTGAGCTTCACAGTCTGCAAAAGCATGCAGTACCACCTTCAGAATCAAAAAGGGGAATGCAGACATGAATGCTCCTCTATGTGAAAACCGTCTCTCTTCATGTCAAAAAATATCAGACAGGGCAGTAGTTGAGAGAGTCGAGAGGGTTTCTTTCTGACATACCAGCTTGCCATCAGCAGGGAGGTTTTCCCCGTGCAGGGCACTCAGCTGGTTGTTGTTCAGTCGTTAAGTCGTGTCCGAGCCTTCGTGATCCCACGAACCATATCCCGCCATGCCTTCCTGTCCTCCACTATCTTCCTGAGTTCGCTCATTTTCATGTTTGTTGCATCGGTGATGCTGTCTAACCATCTCATCCTTTGCCTTCCCCTTCTCCTTTTTCCTTCAATCTTTCCCAGCATCAGAGTCTTCTCCAGAGACTCCTCTCTTTGCATTAGGTGGCCAAAATATTTGAGCTTCAGCCTCAGTACCTGTCCTTCCAGGGAACAGTCAGGGTTGATTTCATTTAGAATTGACTGATTTGATCTCCTAGCAGTCCAAGGGACTCTCAGGAGTCTTCTCCAGCACCACAGTTTGAAAGCATCTATTCTTCGGCGCTCAGCCTTCCTTATGCTGTAGGAACTCAGCTGTAGGAACTCTCATTTGCGTTATGAAATGGTACCATCTCCGGTGGCTATGCAGTTCCACATGCCTTTCCTGATTGTATAGGCCAGCTGTGATTGTGGATGCAGAAGTGGGATATGTAGACAAACCTATTGCTGTATCTCTTCTCCACCTGGTATTCAGAAGCATACTGCCTCTGAACCTGGAGGTAGCATGGTAGCCATCCTGACAACTAGCCACAAATAGACTCATCGTCCATTAATTTGTCTGAAGTCATCTAAGCACACTGTGGCAGCAGATTCCACAGATTGATTATGCATTGTGTGAAGACTTAGGGGTGATTCACACTACACTTTTCCAGGCACGGATGCCCCTGCCCCAGCGCGCAGAGCTGGTCGGAAGCCCTCCTGCTGTCTCGCCTTCTTATGAAGGTGATTGGAGGTAGCTCTGATTGGCATGCAGCCACTCTCCCCCCCTCTCATCCGATTGGTAGGCTGCAGTAGCTCTACGAAACCGCCCAGCTCCGTGAAGCCTACCCCCTCAAAAGATGAGGGGAAGCCATTTTTCCAGCTTCTGCATTGCGGAGCTCGCAGCTGCTCCGCTTGCATCTGAAATGCTGTCAAAGAGCTCCGCGCAGATCTCCGTAACGCGCCTGGATTTGTGTAGTGTGAATCAGCCTTTACCGGTACTTCCTTTTGTCCATTCTAAGGCTCCCACCTGTCATTGGATGACCTCTGAACTTCTCTCTATTCACTTTCTCCACATTATACATAATTTTTAAACCTCTCATGTCCCCCTTAAGTCACTTTGTTTTCTAAAGGAAAAGGCCCCATATGCAATAGCCTTTTCTCATAGGTAAAGCGCTCCAGGCTCCTTGGTGTGACTGTGCTCAAGTTGGCTGTTTAGAATAATTGGACCCCAAGATAACATTTGCATAAGCAAACTGCCTGGAGAAGCAGAAGACCAAATATTTTCAGAATGCTGAAGGGTGTTTGGAAAAGGTTTTCATCTTTTAAACAATGGCTTTTGCCTTTGCTGATACCACACCAAGTGCTGGGGTGGAGCGGAGGAGAGAAAGGGATTCTCCTGACATAATGGTACAAGGCACTTTATATTATCCACAGTTCCTTGCCTGTGGATGCCTCATATCAGAGAAAGGGGATGGATCCCTAGAGGGCCCATAGTCTTTAAAGACATTCTTCCAGGAGTTTAGTCATCCCTAAGAAACAAACAGTGGTGACTTTAGAGACAGAAGAACTTTGAAATTCAAGAGGAGGAGGAGAAAAACAACAGAAATACTAAACAAGGCTGATGAAGAACTTACATGCATTGTGAGCTAATGTAATTATTTCCCTCAATTCCTTTGAATAAAATTGGCTCAGCTTGAAAGAGAATCTTTTTCTTGTTTCATTTTACAAGGCTTCTTCCCCCCCCCAAACTTTTTTTTCTCTTTATGCTTGAAGGAACTGTTAATTTCCAACATGCTTATTACTTTCTTGCTAATGATGTCTCAATTTAACTGCATGATGTTTGAACTACTCCTCTCTCTGGGAAAAATGAGACATGAGTGTTTTGGATAAAAAGGAGGTTGAGAGATCAATATATATTTTTTGCCTTGCTCTGCTATGACTAGTTTGTAAAAATTTGTAGTGTCTGTTTGTGAACGACGGCAAGATTCTCCGAGATCTCGTCTGATACAAGACAAGACCTGCTTGAGCAATTCTCTTTATTCTTGCCAACATTTTGAAGTTCTGCCTTGCAAAACCTTTGCATTATGTCACCTGCTGCACCGAACCTGAAGCATTTGTGTCTGGTGGTCTTCAATGTGGATTAGATAGCACAGGTATTTTTCAAAACTTTGAAATATGCCAAAATTGAAATATTTCAGCTTACTTGGAATATACCAGTAAGTAAATATATACTTACTTTACAAAACTGTAGAAAAGTGTAGAAAAGTGTTATTGAGAGAGGCAGGCGCATGAGGTGAGGGAGAGGAGAGAGCATGTGTGTTCAGCATTCACGCCGCCCATCATTGGTTGGATTGCCTGAACTGGCCTTTTAAAGTGGGCAATTTTGTGTTGAATTCCTTGGCATAAACTGTTTCAAGACAGACTGGCTGACAAACCATTTATTTTCAGGCTTTCTTCCTCTTCCTGCTCCACCCCCCTCCCTTTGTGAACCTTCTGTACTTGGGAAGAGAATAGCTGTCAGATGTGAGATCCTCTTTTCACCAGCTTGAATGAGTTTCAGACTGAGCAGGGCAAGCACATTCGGCAAATCCATCTGAGGCTTGTGAGGCCTCTATAGACAGATCCCACTAGCCTGGCATCTTCATTCTAAGCATTAGTATAGGCAGTATAGCCACCTGCCAAAGTGTGCCAAAGTAGCGTTCCATTCAATGTGCATGTTTTGTAATGATGTACTGGAAACCATTATGCCTTATATTATGCTAAGCCCATCATGTGAATATACAGCAGAGCCTTGTTCCCCAGATCCTTGCCATTTTTTCTCGAGTGCCACTTACTTTGATAGGGCATACTTCCAAACACTCTTAGGATTGCACCCTCATGTTTGTACAGCATGTACATGTTTGTACAGTTGACACCCATGTTCTGTGAGAAGAAAAACTTCATTACAAAGAACACAGAGTTGCCACTGAAAATGGCAGCCCAGTGTCAATATTTCCCACGGTAACCCTGCTACCATTCCTGCCAGTTACCTTGTATAATTTAGGCATGTATCTCTACCAGCAGCAACCAATAAATGCACACCATAATGACCCCAGACAAGTAGACATCATGGAGGGGTATTAAAGAACTAAACGTAACACTGCCATTTTAAGTGACAGCCCTTTGTGCTTTGTAACGTGTAGTTATAGCCTAAGAGACTTGTGTTGCTCCATCACTATTTCCACTGGCATTGCTAGAGGTGGGGCGGAACGGTAAGTCTTGCACAGTGGTAACCATTCCGTTCCATGGTGGCCCTGCCCACTCGCCGTTGGAACCAGTCGAGCAGCGAAGGCAACGCTCAGGAGACTCCTGCGCGTTGCCATCACTGCTCGAACTGGTTCCGACGACGAGTGGTCGCGGCCACCATGGAATAGAGCGGTTACCGCTCTGCAAGACTTACTGTTCCGCCCTACCTCTAACAACGCCAGTGACTATTTCTATGGTCAACTGGCTATGCTTTTCAAGTCTATTTTCAAGATCATCGATTCACCAAGTTTTGGCATTCACCCATAGACTTCTGTTGTTGGTGGCTGCCTTGCAATAATGGATTGCCATTCTATAGGAGACTTGCTTGAGCATATTTTTAGCATTGTAAGTCATCTTATTGGATAGGTCTTTTTGGTAGCTTGGGATACAACAATACAGGGTGAGATTTTAGCATTTAGGCTGCAAAGCTATGTACAGTTAGATGTTATTAACTCCTACTTAAATCAGTCAGACATGGGTGCATATTTTAGTGTCTATGTTTGTAATCCTGGCAGCTTTGGGTTTTTAAAAAAAATTAGTTTTGGTTTAGTGTAAAATACTGTTCTACGCTTTAAAAAGGGGTTAGCTTGTTGGATTTGGACCAAGAAGTCCCAAGTTCAGATGAAGCTTACTGGATGACTTTGAGCTTGTCATTATCTTTCAGCCTAATGTACCTCACAGGGTTGATGTGAGGATTAAAGGAGGAGTGATGTGCACTGTTCTGAACTCCTTGAAGGAAGGGTAGCATATAAATAATGGTATATTATTTGAAAGGGTGCTATATAAACAATGAAAAACAAATAAATGTATTCAGCCTGTGATGGGCTAGCTGTTTAAATAAATTTAGGCCCCAGTCCTATTGGGACCTTTATGGTGGCGCGATAGCAAGGCCACTATTGTGCGCTTCCAGGTTGCTGCCCCCAAACTGGCAACAGCGCAGCGCACACAACAGCAGCTACTGAAGCCTCCACTGTTGCTGGTAAGTTGGTAGCAGAGGTGTGCCTTGGGTGGGGAAGGCAGGTGGAGTTTGGGGGTGGGGGAGGGTAGGTGGCGGGGAGGGAGGGGAACTGGCACCAGGATTCTATTCCCTCTTTCCCAGACTGCCCTGACCCTTTTCTGTCCTCGGACATACACCAGCAAAATGGCTGGCATAGGTCTGAGACCCATAGGTGATTGGGCAGCCTATCAGGGGTTAAGTAACAGTGTCAATGGTGGGGGATCGTATTAGGAAGAAACAGATGTAAAAAAAAAGTCACACTGGAAAAGTTAATAGGCATTACTACCTTTTGAAAGAGGCATGGACCACCAAAGATTTGAGAGCATTTTGGCAGTATGTGTGCCCTACAAGGTAGTAAAATATATTAATTCTTTCCAGGTAATGATAATGAGCATGGGAAAGACCTGTGGGGAGCACTCCCATATCCGCAAGGTGTATGTGCTGCGGGATTTTTTTCATAGTGTATCATCTACTTTCACAGTCAACAAAGGGGGTCATGAATTGATTCTGAGGGCTGATGCAAGTAAAAGCATCAGAACGTTCCTTCATGATGACCTTAAGGAAATAACCCGCTTAGCAAGGAAGTAATGTTACACCGAGAGAATGGGCAAGAAGTCTATGTGTGCTGAATGACTTTTGTGGGTTACTTGTATGAAGCATTTGTTGGAACTGGTCCAAATCTCCTTAACCGTCCCTAGATCGTTCCAGGTGATGCAGCACAGGTCAGGACCTGCTTCCTTTGTTTTTGGTTGGGTCTAGTTTTCTAAACACATGTGCCCATCCCTGCAGAGCTATTTTCCTAATCTGATGGGAGATAGCTCCAGCAGGTCTCTCAACATGAAATGGAAAACTTCCCAGAGGAAATGTTTAAGGAGCATTGTGCACAGATTTTTCTGTGTGATGGCCAGGAAACAAATATCTGTGCACATGATAACCTGATTGTCATTTAGACTTCTTATCTCCTCCTGCCTGTACTCTGTATCTTTACAGCTTATTACCTTAGGGACCAGCATGACAAAATTTAGCAGCCAGTCAAGAATAAATTACTTCTGGATTCACACAGTTTCAAGGGCACAGTGGACGCAGACATTCAGTTGTAGCGGAATGCTGCATCTACGAGCAAAGTGGCAGTTATCCTTCAACAGGGGCACTTGATGGGAAATGTATCCGTTCATAAACCACCAGGTGACTGTGGTGGAAAAGGGCCTCTAGGATTTGGTTTACGATTCTACTCACCCAACTACATTCTACATGGGGCAAGTGCTGCTTCAGTTAGTCCTCCTTAAATGGGGTGTTTTCCTCCAGCATGTTCAGGTTAATGAACTACCTGTAAAAGGATCCGGTGAAGGATGCGCTATAAATGCAAAGTAAGTGCTATTCATACTTCATTTGTGACCATCTCGTTTAGTTCATTGTTTTTTAAGATGTTTAGTTTAGAGCTTCCCGGTTCTTTTAATTTGTCTTTTGATTGAGTGTTTGATTCAACACATATTTGATGGTGGGTGCTAGAGAAGTAACACCAAAACAGGTGAGCAATATTATGGATCATTTCATAAATGCCCTTAATTATTATTATTTTTTCCCAGGGTTTTTCTGTGCTGCATCGAAAGTATATTTTTTCTGTGATTTTTAATGTTTTATTTACATTTTAAATTTCACCTTTTTTTTTAATGACCTTAATCCCGGGGAAGATGATTCGTTCTTGGTATATTATTGCCGGTCATAACAGTTTTCGACTGTCCAAAACTTGCCATTCCTCCGATTGTTTTTTTTTGTTTGTTTGTTTGTTTTTTCTGAAGAGGATGTGCTACCTCCAAGATAGTGCTATGTTCTTGTATCATACATATTTCATAGCAACTGATTGTTCGGTTTCTGAAGGCAGAGCACCACCAAGATAGAGCTTCTGCAGTAAGCTTACAGTGCATATGATTGCTGACTAGCAGAAGCTGCCTTGAAATACCAATTATGCATCTCCCTGTGTGTGAGATTTTGGAGCTGATGACCTCCTAAAGTTTTTGCCAAAAATGTGTGTGTGGGGGGAAGAGAACGGAGGAAGAAATTGCACTAATGAAAAAAGAATAAAGAGTAAACCCATGGTGCTGGAAAAAAGAAAACATTTTTGTTTTGAAGATTCTAATACAAATATTGGCACCTGACATGTTTTGAGTTGATAGATTTTCCTCAGAGGCAACTATAATGTGAATTGGAATTATAAAGACTTAGCAGCGATAGTTTTGACTAGGGCTGCAATCCTCTGCACACTTTCCTGAGAGAAAGCCCCATTGAACACAATGGAACTTACTTCTGAGTAGGCATGCATAGGATTGTACTGTAGGCTATATACCTATATATTTAAGCTTCCATAAAATATACAGTGTTGTTAAGAAGGGATTAGTGCAGTGCAGTGGTTCCCAAACTGGGAGGCAAGGCTTCCAGCAGAGCCTCAGAAACCAGCCAGGGGAGCCGCGGAGTGCCACGGAATCCTCTCAGAAAACAGTGCAATGCCAACTGGCAGGCATCAACATAATGTAATGTGGAACTGAGGCCAGTGGTCGCCAATGGTCAAGGGAGCTGCAGGTTGAAAAAGTTTGGGAAACGCTGGTTCAGAGGTTTGGGAGTTGGACTTTAGACCTGGAAGATCCAGGTTCAAATCCCCACTCAGCCATGAAGCTTCCTGGGTGACTTTGGGCCGTATAAAAATACACCACTTTTGAAAAATCAATGGTCAACATTTCCAGAGTCACATCAGAAAACTTGTGAATACAGTATACTCGTAGTAGTATCAGAAGGTACTACTGTACCTCACAATGTTGAGAAAAACTACCGGAACGCTAATTGTTTTGTGTCATTTTGAACTCTGCTGTACAATTCTAGTCAGCCGTTTGCACTCTACACAATATCACCTCCTCTTGCCACCTTATAAGCAACATCAAATCACTGTGTTAGGACACCTTCACTATGGGCAGAGCTAGATTGCTTTGTTAGGGTCCCTGGTTACTGCCATGAGATAAGCTGAGCAAGAGATGAGTGCACATTGTAAGCTTGCATCTTAAAAATAGGATCTCCTGGGATCTGGCCTTGTTGCACCGCATAGTGTGCTACACTTTTCATGTTTGTTTTTAATTACATACTCTGAGACTAAAAGAGAGAACTCCGCCTTCTGACAGATTTTATCTGCTGATTATTTTCACAAATTGTTACAGAAAAGGCCTTCAGGGATGGAGTGTAGGTGGAGGCTCAGTTACCCAGTCATAGACTGGATGCCAAGGAGTAGTGTCTTAACCTATGCTTACCAAGGCAGGTGCTGACAGATCTACCTAGCCAAGGGGAACATGCTCACATTCTGGAGACTAACGGAGAAAACGGTAAGGAACAACCTTGACGGGCTAGCTAGACTGAGAACAGCCTGCTCTTTTTTGCTCTCTTTCCTTCTCAAACAAATTTCAGTTTCTGTCAAGTAAGGACACTTGCTTTGTCCTTAGGAAAGTTCAGTGTTTTAAGTGCATATCTTAGGAGGAGATTCTGCTGCTCAGAATACTTGATTTGTGTGTGTGTGTGTTTCTGCCAGCCAGTCAAAGCAAAATGTCCAAAGCAAAAAGCAAAACATTGTACTGCAGCTCCCCTTTTTTAATATTTAGGTTCATCAGTACTACAGCTGCCTACCAGAAGACAAAGTGCCCTACGTGAACAGCCCTGGGGAGAAAGCCCGTATCAAACAGCTTCTACACCAGCTGCCACCACACGACAATGAGGTGAGTCATTTAGAAATAATTGGGGAAACATTTGCTTAGCGCACATAACAGGGGAAAGGACCATCTCTCTGATGTTGCTGTTGTGTATAACAATTAGCCAGTTAACCCAGCCGTTGGCAAAGGATCTGTTGAAGGATGGTTATGCAAACCCTCTATAGATTTGTCTGGACTGACTCCCCCTCCCCCCAATCCTGGCTAATGGATTATGTACAGAGAGCTTATTCTTCAGTGTAGCATTCAGTGGAATAGGATGGGAAATAATGTTCAAATGTGACTTGGAGATGCTTGTTTATAGAATGTCTGTTTCAGTTCTTGAACTGTTCACTACATTCCTCCTAGACCAATAGTTGCTTTCACTGAAAAAGTGTATTTTCTGGGAAGACATACATATTTGCACAGTTATAGGTTATAAACCTGAATTCTATACACTTAAAAAAATACACACATGCACAAGAAACAGTTGTCAGATATTTCAGACTCAGACACATAAATAAATTAACCTGGCTCCTAAGATGACGATGTAAACTGCACGTTCTTAAACTAGATCTATAGGTACGATAAATATTTTCTTACTATAGATAACAGTTCTTGGTGTATACTGAAATTATCCTAAGTAATTGACTGTATCTTTCCAATGCAGTTACTAAGATTCCAGTGTTCCTGCTTATTAAACTGAGCACCTGAAAAATGTAAAGATTTATGGCGACAACTAATTGGAATGTGGTGGTGAAAAAAATATAGTTTGAAATTTTGGATTTAGCCCAGGAGCAATCAAAACAGGTTGCTTATGCCTCCTCTGTATTGTGCCACTGTGAGGAGCCAAGCTTTTGCTTGGTGTAAAACAAATATCCCCATATATTTCACCTGACAAAATGCTGGCGGGGAAAACACTGGTAGGTCCTGTGAGAGGGCAGAGAGGATTTCTGAGGGCAGCCAGTGACATGCTACTGCTCCCATCTATCTGCTAAATGAGTAGAGCAGAATAGCTCAGCCATGGAGGCTTGCAGAGGGGAACAGAATAAGCTCTGAGTAGCTCTGACTAACGGCATGGATTGAGCTTGACTGACAGTAAATACCGGTAAATGCTATCGGTTTTTCTGTCCTCCTTCTGCCTGATAGGAAGGAAGAGTTAATTGGCAGAGGAGATGGGAGCGATGCCCAACTGCTTGATTGAGCCCAGGGCCTGTTGGGATAGTTAGGAACTGGCATGGCTTTCCCTTTTATTGTTTTGCCCACAGTTCTGATCCTAGGGGAAAATACTGTGATGCAGAGGCTTATCATGATTAAGATTTCTGCAGGGCCCAACATTTTTCTTCAGAGGCCTATAAAGTGAGAATGGCATTCAGTGTGTCTGCTCAGGAGTGCACATCTACTACTACTACAAATGGCTCGTGCCTTCTGAACTAGAAGTTGGTCCTCCCAACCCATTGGCTTAGCTGCAAAATTACGCAATCTTGAGAGGTAAAAAAAGTAGTGTAGGCAAAGTTGTGTAGTCAACTTCAACCATAGAGTGGGAAGGGAGATTTCAGCTAGAAAGAGACCATACTGACCAATACTGACCATAACATATATATCATTGTCTATGGGTCAGGCCCTGTAAAGGCGGTTGGATACAGCGCAGAGGCCCCCTCCCAGGCCTGATCCGCCCACCACTGCTTATCTAAGCGAGTGGACATTTGGGGAGAAAGGTGGGGAAATCCAATCCTTAAATCCTTTGTCGTCAAGTCAATTATGCCAAATGTTTCCATTGCATAAATGCTATATTGTTCAAAAAGAATGTTTGGAAAACTGTAAAGATAACATCTCCTTCATGGATCATTGCCTTGTCGTGGCGAAGGGGCTTGCGTAACTCAATGGCCATGAGCTATGCCGTGCAGGGACACCCAAGACGGACAGGTCGTAGCAGAGAGTTCTGACTAAAAGTGATCCACTGGAGAAGGAAATGGCAACCCACTCCAGTAACCTTGCCAAGAAAATCCCATGAACAGTACCAAAAGGCTAAAAGATATGACACCGGAAGATGAGACCCTCAGGTCGGAAGGTGTCCAATATGCTACTGAGGAAGAGCGGAGGACTATTCCAAGTAGACTCAGAAAGGATGAAGCGGTTGGGCCAAAGCCAATAGGACGTTCAGCTGTGGATGTGTCTGAGGTTGAAACGAAAATCCAATGCTGCAAGGAGCAATACTGCTTAGGACAGAGGTTCTCTAAGTGTGAGGCGCGACTCCCAAGTGCGTCATCAAAAGCAGCCAGGGGCGTCGTGTTAATCTTTTAATTAACACATATTCTTGCTTGCAAGAGAGAGAGCGCGCAAAAAGAAAGGTCCAGAAAAGCTGCCTTTTCACATCAGGTTACTCAAAGTTAATTTCAAAACACTTCAGGTTTGTTTCCACGTCTTGTTTTTAACCACATTGTGAGCGAAGCCCGCTTATCTTATGTTAAAGAAGATTAACAAGTAGTTAAGTACTCAAGCTGAGCGAGAGAGCTGGAGACAGCGAGGTTGTCTCTCTTATGTTTGCAGATAAGGTATTTTCATTCAGGTTTCATTCAGACATTGCAATTGGCAAGTAAAGTATTTTCTTTCCGTTGAATGTTTTTAAGAAAGCAAACACAAAACAAATGCAAGAACTGCAATTGAAAATGGTGCAGAGCAGGTTCTGCTTTACATACAGTCTTTGATTTCTATGTTTAGTTTGGTTGATTAATTATTAGGATTTCTCTCCTCCTTCCTTTCTGACCCACTTCTAAGTTAGTTCCCCACTCTATTTGCTGGGACAACCCCCCCCCCCCTGGAAACTGCCAGGCAGTATAAGAATCTGTTTTTCATCTTGCAAAGATGCTACCAAAAGGAGCTAGCTTTCTCTCTCTTTCTCTCTTGTGCAACTGGGGCTTCCCTCCCATGCTTTGATGTTTCTCTTGCCATGTATAGGACTAACACAGACGACATCAGTGCCCTCTACCCAGGCCTGCCAATGGAGGGAGGGCAGCATCCCAACCCCACCCTGCGCACTCCTGGCTTAGCTGCTGCTCAGCATAAGCATGGAAAATCCACTTTAGGGCTCATTTTGGGAATATACACATACATATACACATACATATAAGAAAGGGTGCCTCTGAGCATGTAAAGAGTGCCTGTTTCTTCCATGCACTGTAATGGGGAGTCACGGCTAACGGTGAGGGAGGTCAAGGGAGCCGCGAGTCAAAAAAGTTTGGGAACCACTGGCTTAGGAACATGGAATGTGAGGTCTATGAATCAAGGCAAGCTGGATGTGGTCAAAAATGAGATGCTAAGATTGAACATTGACATCTTGGGAATCAGCGAACTAAAATGGACGGGCATGGGCGAATTTAAGTCAGGTGACCATCATATCTACTACTGTGGGCATGAATCCCTTAGAAGAAATGGAGTAGCCCTCATAGTCAATAAAAGAGTGGGAAAGGCAGTACTGGGGTGCAACCTCAAAAATGACAGAATGATTTCAGTTCGAACCCAAGGCAAACCATTCAACATTACAGTAATCCAAGTGTATGCCCCAACCACTGATGCCGAAGAAGATGAAGTTGACCGGTTCTATGAAGACCTACAACACCTTCTAGAACTAGCACCCAAAAAAGATGTCCTTTACATCATAGGAGACTGGAATGCTAAAGTAGGAAATCAAGAAATAAAGGGAACAACAGACAAGTTTGGCCTTGGAGCGCAAAATGAAGCAGGGCAAAGGCTAACGGAGTTCTGTCAAGAGAACACGCTGGTCATAGCAAACACTCTTTTCCAACAACACAAGCGGCGACTCTACACATGGACATCACCAGATGGTCAATACCGAAACCAGATAGATTATGTGCTTTGCAGCCAAAGATGGAGAAGCTCTATACAGTCAGTAAAAACAAGACCTGGAGCTGACTGTGGCTCAGATCATGAGCTTCTTATTGCAAAATTCAGGCTTAAATTGAAGAATGTAGGGAACACCACTAGACCAGTCAGATATGACCTAAATCATATCCCTTATGAGTGTACAGTGGAAGTGAAGAATAGATTTAGGGCATTAGACCTGGTAGACAGAGTGCCTGAAGAACTATGGATGGAAGTTCGTAACATTGTACAGGAGGCAGCAACGAAAACCATCCCAAAGAAAAAGAAATGCAAGAAAGCAAAGTGGCTGTCAGATGAGGCTTTACAAATAGCTGTGGAAAGAAGGAATGCGAAAAGCAAGGGTGAAAGGGAAAGATATAAACAACTGAATGCAGATTTCCAGAGAACAGCAAGGAGAGATAAGAAGGCCTTCTTAAATGAACAATGCAAGGAAATCGAGGAAGACAACAGATTGGGGAGGACTAGAGATCTCTTCAAGAAAATTGGAGATATCAAGGGAACGTTTTGTGCAAAGATGGGCATGATAAAGGATAAAAAAGGCAGGGACCTAACAGAAGCAGAAGAGATTAAGAAGAGATGGCAAGAATACACAGAAGAACTATACAAGAAAGATCTTAATGTTCCTGATGACCACGCTGGTGTGGTCACTGACCCAGAGCCGGACATCCTAGAGAGTGAAGTGAAGTGGGCCTTAGGTAGCATTACTAACAACAAAGCTAGCGGAGATGATAATATCCCAGCTGAGCTACTTAAAATCCTAAATGATGATGCTGTGAAAGTGCTGCACTCAATATGCCAACAAATTTGGAAAACTCAGCAGTGGCCAAAGGATTGGAAAAGGTCAGTTTACATTCCAATTCCAAAGAAGGGCAGTGCCAAAGAGTGTTCAAACTACCGCACAATTGCACTCATTTCACATGCTAGCAAGGTTATGCTCAAAATCCTACAAGCTAGGCTTCAGCAGTACGTGGACCGAGAACTACCGGAAGTACAAGCTGGGTTTCGAAGAGGCAGAGGAACTAGAGATCAAATTGCCAACATGCGCTGGATTCATGGAGAAAGCACGAGAGTTCCAAAAAAAACACCTACTTCTGCTTCATTGACTACGCAAAAGCCTTTGATTGTGTGGATCACAACAAACTGTGGCAAATTCTTAAAGAGATGGGGGTACCAGACCACCTTACCTGTCTCCTGAGAAACCTGTATGCGGGTCAAGAAGCAACAGTTCGAACCGGCCATGGAACAACTGATTGGTTCCAAATTGGGAAGGGAGTACAGCAAGGCTGTATATTGTCACCCTGCTTATTTAACTTATATGCAGAGTACATTATGAGAAATGCAGGGCTGAATGAATCTCAAGCCGGAATCAAGATTGCCGGGAGAAATATCAACAACCTCAGATATGCAGACGATACCACCCTAATGGCAGAAAGTGAAGAAGAACTAAAGAGCCTCTTGATGAGAGTGAAAGAGGAGAGTGCAAAAGTTGGCTTGAAACTCAACATTAATAAAACTAAGATCATGGCATCTGGTCCCATCAATTCCTGGCAAATAGAAGGGGCAGAAATGGAAGCAGTAACAGATTTTACTTTTTTGGGTTCCAAGATCACTGCAGACGGAGACAGCAGCCATGAAATTAAAAGACGCTTACTCCTTGGAAGGAAAGCTATGGCAAATTTAGATAGCATAATAAAAAGCAGAGACATCACCATGCCAACAAAAGTTCGTATAGTCAGGGCCATGGTGTTCCCAGTAGCAATGTATGGTTGCGAGAGCTGGACCATAAGGAAGGCTGAGCGCCGAAGAATAGATGCTTTTGAACTGTGGTGCTGGAGAAGACTCCTGAGAGTCCCTTGGACTGCTAGGAGATCAAATCAGTCAATCTTAAATGAAATCAACCCTGACTGTTCCCTGGAAGGACAGGTACTGAGGCTGAAGCTCAAATATTTTGGCCACCTAATGCGAACAGAGGACTCTCTGGAGAAGACTCTGATGCTGGGAAAGATTGAAGGCAAAAGGAGAAGGGGAAGGCAAAGGATGAGATGGTTAGACAGCATCACCGATGCAACGGACATGAAAATGAGTGAACTCAGGAAGATAGTGGAGGACAGGAAGGCCTGGCAGGATATGGTTCATGGGATCACGAAGGGTTGGACACGACTTAATGACTGAACAACAACAACAAAGATAACATGTTTTAACTGGGCTACAATGTAGCATTTTTTACATGTGGCAAGATACCACTTTTCTTCAAGGAGTTAATTTTAGCATCTGTGAGTGCTCTGAAGAACTTGGGAGGGGAAGGGAAGAATTCTTTTCTTAATGAAACTTAGTGAGGAGAGTTTTCTAAATGCAAACCTCCTGTGCCAGAGATCCAAAAGAACAATTATTCTGCAGTTGTAAAATATGAAGGCTTTGTATTATTAGAAATTAGAGTCCTGAATGAGTCATTCCTGTTTACACAAATAGTTTTACTCTAGTTTTCTCTCTCGAACTTAAGAACTGGTAGTCTGTTGGGTTATAGGCTGCCCTGCTGAGCATTATTGACTACCGCTGATGTTCAATAGCGGGATGAGCATGTAAGAGAAAGATCCATTCTGCAGGTTGCTCACATGTACTACACTACATTGTGAGGCTGAGGCACATTTTCCTGTGGTTTGGGGGATGAGTCAGTCTGAGCTGCTGGGAAGCTCCTCCTCTAGGGCAGGAAGGAAGCACCAACAATCCAAGTGGTGCTGAGGTCATGAGTCAATTCCCTCCCTTTTGGATTTTAAAAAAATCAAAGCTAGCAAAAGGAAGGAGGGGGCGCGCAGAGGCGTAGCTAGACTGGAGCAGAGGCAAGTAGTTCTGCAAGACTCCGTTACACCGGAGTCAGCGGTCCCTCCCCCTTGCTGTTGGAGCCATTCTGGCAGCAAAGGCAACACGCAGGACACTCCCCTGTTGCTGCTGGAATGGCTCCAACAGCAAGGGGGAGGGGCCGCTGACTCCAGTGTAACGGAGTCTTGCAGAACTACTTGCCTCCGGTCCAGTCTAGCTACACCTCTGGAGGGGGGAATATGGCCTCTAGGGGAGCAACAGCCCCCCCTCTCTCAAGGATCAGGAGTGCCACCCTCACCATTAGGGCTCATCCACGCCAAACACCTGTTCAGGGGTGCTGATAGTTTTAGGAGGTGGCCTGGGGCCCCTGTCTTTGATAACATTGCTTGTGACAGACTAATGTGGAATTCCTAGCCTGGGTCCAGTAGTTGGTATCCAGGGAAATCCAAGGCCCTGTGTCTGCAAAAGCTTCTAGGCTCTCCATGGAGTCCCCCACAGGACCCCCCAAAGGCGTGCAAGAACTGCACTCCCCCCGCAGCATCTAGACTCAGAACCCAGAGGCTCCAAGACCCTTTACAGATAGCAGCTTCTGAAGAAGACTCTTTCCTGGAAGAAGGTGAGTTGTCTGACAAGGACCAGACTGAGGAACAAGGCTATGCCCAGTTTTCTTTCCATAGCTCCTACTAGACGTTTTTTTAGAGTTTCATGCAAGAAACATCAAAGGGTGTATATTCCACCATTAGCCCTAGAAGATCTACAACGGTGGCAATCATGAGATCACCTGACTCTGGTTCCCTGATCCAAGAACCACCGAGAGTTCTGATTCCTACTGATGCCAGCCTCTGCTGGATTGGGGGGGGGGCGGCGGCACATCTCCTTGACTGCATGGCATATAGGGGACATGATCGGCATCAGTGGCAGCAAAGACCATAAACTTCATATGCTTAGAGCCATTTCTTGATGCTCAAGGCCTTCTGACACAGTGGGTTATGCTCAAGGCCTTCTGATTCAAACAGTAACGCGCCCTTGAAGACTTTTGTGAACAGGCAGGCACAAGATCAAGATCCCTTTACACAGGAAGGTGAGAAGTCTCTGCAGCTGAGTAGAAACCTCCAGTCCCTAAGAACAGAGCATGTTATGGCTGAGTCCAAAACAGCAACAGAGTGGCTCAGCCATCCAACATATTATTATTATTATTATTATTATTATTATTATTATTATTATTATTATTATTATTATTATTATTATTAATAATAATAATAATAATAATAATATAATATTATTATTATTATAGTAATTAATGATAACGATAATGATGATGATATCATCATCATCCATCGTCAGTTATCATTAATTACTATTACATATCAGTAATAATAATATTGATGATATAATAATCATAACTAATGAAATAATAACTGATGATGATAATAATCATCATCATTAATCATCATCATCGTCATTAGTTACTTCATTAGTTATGATTATTATATGAGAAATAATTAGTTATTCCATTAGTTATGAATAATATCATCATCATTAGTTATCATTAATTATTATTATATATCAATGATAATAATAATAATGTCAAATAATAATATCGTTCTAAGGTTTGAAGGAACATGATGCAAGTCTAGGTCTGGTAAGTGCTCATTGATTCCACCTTGACTTTCTTGATGAGTGGAATATAATAGAGAAATAATAACAAAAATAAGTACACATTTTTATCCCTAAAAACATACTTGTGAATTTGTTCTCAAATGAGTTCCACAACACTTTAGAATGCCTGCCTCTGACTGGATCTACACATGCAGTAGGATGAAGTGGTGACCTGGAATGGACTGCTACAGGTGAGGCATCGCTTTGCATGCTTCTCTATAGGAAGAAGCCCCTCCAAGTAGACACTCAGAACAGCAGGGAGCAAGCTATGCTCAACTTTTGTCTCGGAGGTAGTTTTCTTCTTCTTTTATTTATTTATTTATTTATTTATTTATTTATTTATTTAAAAAAAATTATACCCCGCCTTTTCCTATACTGATGGCAAATGCCCAAGGCAGCTTACAACAAATTAAAATACATAATTTAAAATACATAAAATAAGTTAAAACAGTACATAACAATACATAAACAAATTAAAAAAAAACAATAAAATCCACTGGGGGGGGTGACAGTATGGAGCAGAGAAGCAGCATGGCAGAGCATCTTGAGATACAGGAGGCAGACCACAACCCATCACTCTTCTTGCATAGAGTATTTTCTTTACGTGGGAAACATTGAAAAAAAATAGATTTCTTACCTGTAATCTGAAGTTGTACAATCCATTCTACTCCTTCTGGCATCTGTTACCTCACTCATTGTGTGTACAGACTACTGTAGGTCCCTCTCCATTCAGATCTCATTATGTTACAAGAATTTAATTTGGCCCAGGACATTTTGGTGCCTGAACTGAGCATCCCATCACCCCTGCACCTTTTTAGCTGACTGCTTGGCTGGGGCAGTGGGAATGGGCAGACATGTAAGATCTGGGAGGCAAGCAAACTCATCTTCCTCCTCATGTACTCAATTCTGTAAAGAGGAGAAGGAAGGGAGGAAGTGGAGTCAGATGCAGAGTGGAGGAGAGAGTGCCAGTCTAGGCTAGAGCTAGCTAGAATTACCTCTCCTCTATGATGCTGCTGGCAGGGCAAGTCCTGCACATACTTCTAACATAGATTAGGACCCTCTGGAGATTACCTAAGTATACCATCTAGAGAGTCCAGACGTCTAGGGAGACCAAGTTCAAATTCATCATCAGGAACATTATTGATCTCTCAGTCTAAACTACCCCACAGAGTTATTGTGAGATTAAAATGGGGGTGGGGGCTCCCGAACTCCTTGGAAGAATGGTGAGATTCCAAATAACAAAGACTTAAACAGCACAATCCTGTCCTGCACCTCCACCGGTGCAGCCAGTGGTGCAGCGAGAACTGGAGGCCCTGGAAAGGAAAGGGGATCCAAAATCCCCTCTAAAGGGGGATTCAAAGGGGATTTAAATCCTCTTTCCCCTCCAAAGACTTCCGTTTGGCCCTCCTCCGCTGGTTGCACCGGTGGAGGAGCTGGGTAGGATTGCGCTGTTAGTGATTATTTATTCAAGCTCCCCTACTGATGAACGTTCAGCCCCAACTTCCATTTTGCAGATGCTGCTGCTGAATATGGAGTCGCTCAGGAGCGTTCCCAATGGCTCCACAGAGAAACAGGCAGTATTTGGAGTGAAAACTGACAGCTGCAGCAATGGGGGGGGGGGTATTACTATACTTATGAAGAGAATGACTTCTGAGCAGACCCCTGGAACCTAACATGTAGAAGCCAAAATGCAAAATAGAAATGGGGAAAAAAAAAACACAAAAACGCCCACAAAGTGATTGTGAAATTTAACCAGGTGCAGTATTTGAAAGAGGAAACTTTCTATGCTGCTATTTCAGGGTGGAGCATAGCATGCTTTGACTCTTTCTTCTAAGAACTGTACTTTCTAAGTATAAACAATTCCCTGATGCAAGGCCATGTACCCCCCCCCCAAAAAAAAAACTGGCTTTGCTTTATGAACTTTGAATAAACCTTCCCTTTAAAAAATATGTGAATAATTTGGTGCTTCCCTCATTTTAGGAGTATTCTTTTTGCTACACCACAAAATTTAACCCAGGAGATAATTCATTTCTAGTCTCCAGGATGGGGCTCAATTAAATCCAGCAAGACATAAACTTATCCATCGAATTTCCTCAAGAGAAAATGTTGCAAGCAGGAAAAAGGTGCATCCCACTCAATGCCCTGTCCCCACTAAGGCCCCAGTGGAAGGGCAGGGAATTCCAAGGTTTTAGAGGGATTCTAGAAAGGAAGGTACTTTTTCCTTTTAGAGACATGTGTTTACAGAACCCCCTTAATTTAATTATCAAGGAATCTACAGAGTTTAATTTCTATAGATGGTCTATAGAAATCAGAGGCACCAGACTGAAAAGAAAAAGTCCTAATGTGCTCCTTTTAAAACGTATCCAGCTCTGCATGGAAACCAGTTATAAAGGGTCTATCCCTGTCCGGGGTCCCCCAAACATGAACCCCGACAATCCCCCATAACTGTTTTGGGATAGCATTCTATTTTATGTCTCTATTAGCCAGAAACCTTTTCTGATCTCCAGGCTAAACTTACACATGCACAGATTAGCCACCCACATATTTGCCTCAACATGGGTGGCTGACCCCGGAAGTTGAAGTCCCACTGGGGGTGGCACCACAGTGCCTTATTTTTCAGCTGTGCGGGGCCAGCCACCTGCGTCTCACCTCCCACTCACCTTCTAAGTACTCCAAAATGCTTCAAGCAGTAAAAAATGATGCAATCAGAAATGACTTCCAGTTGCATCGTGCAAATGGAAGTTGTTTGGGATCGCTATTTTGTTTGTTTTTACGGTTTGAAGCATTTTGGAGTACTTAGAAAGCACGTGGGAAGCGAGAAACAGGTGGTGGGCCCTGCACAGCTGAAAAATAAGGTACTGTGGCACTGCTCCCCCCACCGCAGATTTAATTTAACACTGATTTTTGCAACCACGGGGATTTGAGGAACCAAACCCCTGCGGATAAAGAGGGCCAACTGTATTTTCTCTCAACCTTGTTTTTGTATAAATGAAACAGGTACAGCTTCTTTTTTGCCTGTAAGAAAAACTTGCAATACCCATGATTCGTATAAGGTGTTCAAGTTCAGCTTGCATCATCTTTTTGGCATATTTTCCACCTTCTTACCGCTTGAAAGAGCAGGTGTGGCCTTGTCAAATGCAGGATGTCCTTCTCAACGAGAAGTGCTTGATAGCTTGGATACATTCCAGTGAGATACTGGATGCAATCCCAGTCTAACTGCCAACCCAGCAGATCCTCATTGAGTTTGGTGGGGCTCCATTGACACCTTTTTAGGAGCTTTCCTGAAGGGTACCTTCACACTTCAACTTTCTGGATGTTGCAACCTGTGTTGCAATATTTCAGCCTAACTCCAGCCTCAGGTGTTGATGTGTTGCCCTTGACATGCTTTTTTAGCAACACTTTAAATACAGTTTAGCAAGAACATCATCATTCATGCTAAACATCAGGAAAGTATCTGCTCTTTTCACAGCCACCTAAGCATATGCTAAAAGCCTTCAAGATCTCTCTCTCTCTCTCTCTCTCTCTCTCTCTCTCTCTCTCTCTCTCTCTCTCTCTCACTCACACACACACACACACACACACACACACACACACACACACACACACACACACACACACGCTTTTAAATGGGAGTGCTGTCAGATAATTGCCAAGAACAACCCACAGTAGTCCATCTACACAGGTCAGCCATTGATAAGCTTGATTAACAGCCCAATTCTAGCCAAAATCCCACATGCTCTGGAGCAGGCTCCACTGTACCCAGTCCGGGACTGGAGGTCACCTCGAGGGAAGTGGACAATTGTCCCCTTCCCCCGTGTCGAGTCCGAGCAACACCTATGAGGCTATTCAGAGGTGCACCAGCTAAATGGCCAACGCAAATCCGAACAGCCCCATTGTCAGGCTTTCAAGCCCGGGACTGGGGATAGGTTCACTGCTCTTTTCACACAAGAAAAAACAGCCCAGTCCTAGGCTGTCCGTTCCAAACACGAACCACTGTCAGGAGCAGTCAAGCCACTGCCACAAATGGAGGCCTGTCAGCAGATCTGTCATGGTCCCTGGCACCAAAGCCTGGGGGGCAGGAGGGGGAGGAACACGGAGGAGATGGGGTGGAACAAGGGCTGAAATGGGGCGGTATCAGCAGCAACGGTGCTGTCAATATGCTATCCCCTTTCCGAGCCTCAATCCACCTACCTGAGTACACTGAGACTTGTGCCAGTGAAATAGCTGATGCAGGTCCAAGTAGATCCGTTCCAGCACCAGAGGCTTACCCCTGGTTAAGGGAACAAATTTTTCCTTACCTGGAGGAGATCTCTGGGACTCCCCCCCCCCCTCAGGATGCAGTGTGTGCTCTGGTGGTGCAGCTGCGTTTGCAGAGGGAAAGGATAGGATTGGGCTCTTAATGCATGCTAAAGCCTTCCGACAAACACTGTGATCAGCTTATGGGTACATCCAATTGCTTGTCAATGGGGGTACCATGAGTCATCTGCCAAGAACCACTAACAGCAGTCCAGCTGTCGCTGGGTATTGCCAGATTCAAGTATTGCCATCACTGAAAATACGTTATCTGTGCTTGACCCAGAAACAGGTCAGCCATTGAAGAAAAGATAGAATACGCTTTGCATTTTCCTGCATACAGTTTTGTTGTGCTTTGAACTTGCTGTGTGTCCTTGGCATTTAAAAGTACTCATTACGTTATGGCAAAAAAAAAAAAATCCCTTTCCACGCTCCTCATGACATTGTAAAGATCAACTCAAGGCTGAGCTACGGTGCTTACTAAAAGCCCTGACAGCACCTGGGCGATGTTGATGCAGTCACATAATGCAGCAGGTGTGGTTTTTGCTTCTAATGTAGGTGGTTTTGTGCTTTTGGATCTTTTTTGACATGTCAGGTCATTGTATGACTTTGGCTCTAGCCTCCTTCTCTCTCACTGCCCTCCCCTAAGATAAGGAACACCTTTCAATGTGAATTTCTTATCATATATTCGTTTCCTATACAGTTGGCCCTTCGTATCCATGGGGGTTCCGTTCCCGGACCCCCCGTGGATGCAAAAATCAGTGGATGCTCAAGTCCCCCGCTGACTGGGGTGTGTGTCGAGGGGTGGGGGTGCTGGAGGGACGGAGTGGGCAGTGGGCCTGTGCAGGTCTTCAATAAGGTACAGTGGCGCCGGCCCCAGTGGGTTCCCTCCATCAGATGGCATAATTAATACAGTGTGCCCTCCTTATCCATGAATTGGCCATCTGCGGATTTGACTATCCACGGATGGTCATCCGCGGATGGTCATCCGCGGATAGTCAAATCCACAGATGGCTAATCCACGGATAAGGAAGGCACACTGTATTAATTATGCCATCTGATTTCCACCCACATGATTCTAATACAGGATAAACAATGCAAGTGGGAAACCAGCATAAATAAGACTAAAGTTGAAACCATAATTCTCACTAATGGCAAAGTTGCAGCCCCCATGCACATCCCTTTGGCAGCAAAACAGGGCCACTGACAAACACAGTCAACGTTTCTGAAGAGAAATATCCCTTCTCTCCTCTCAGCCCAGATAACAGATGTTGTTCTCTGAAACGTTCAGAAACTTGCTGTTGCTGATGCAAGTGCAGGGGGTTTATAGGGGTCCCTCCCTTCCCACTGGGCATGCACCTGGAGGCAGAACTGTAAAGGTTGCTCTAGCTGTTGGGGTCTGATCATGATCACTCTGATCATGGCTGGTGGGCAGCCAGCTTGAGGCTGGAGGCTGAGCTTAGTCAGAGGGATAGGGGGACCACTGTAACCATTCAAGCCTGCCTATCAGCGAGAGAAATATCCCTTCTCTCAGCCCAGAGGAGAACAGATAAATCACCCTCAGTGATGTCTAGCTGGCCTTAAGACCTCCTGATGCAGCATATCCGAAATGCTACCCCCCCTTACCCAGTGATGTGTCAGCCTCTGCTCTTCCCACTCTCCAAATTTCAGCACTCTCCTCCCCTTCACATTTCCTCTTCTTTGCTATCCCCCTATTTCTTCTCCATCCAGGCAGTGGAAGGAGTAGGAGGGACGGTGGAAGTAAGTAGGCAGGCCGGTAGAGATGGGTGCCCCCCACCATGCTGGTGCCCGATGCGATCACTTTAGTTGGCCTCATGGATGGGCCAGCCCTGGCAGCAGTACCAGCAGGAAATGACTATGGACATCTGACTCTTGGAACCGTTGCAACATTTTATTGCTGGTCCCACTGATTTATTTCAAAGTTGTTTTGCTCACAAAGTTTTAGTTGAAGAAGGATGATGGATGCAGACAGGTAGGCAAAGTTCTAGTTGTTTCCCTCCAACCCCCCCCCCCATGAGATAATTTCTGCCTCATAGCTAAAGATTCAGATTTGTGACTTCACATTTATGATATCCCTGTGTGTGTGTGTGTGTGTGTGTGTGTGTGTGTGTGTGTGTGTGTGTGTGTGTGTGTGTGTGTGTGTGTGTGTGTGAGTCATATAATGAAAAACCTCTTTGCTTTTATGGAAGCAGTTCCAGAATAGCTCATTTGAGGACCTTTGCAGCCATAAACTCCCTAAGGTCCAAGGCACTTTAAACAATAGTACTAAGGGCACAATTAGTCATTTCATTGGGAAATAACAGTAAGTGTGGGGAGGGGGTGGGATGGGATCTGACATTGGGATAGGGGTGGGATGGGACTATGACACTGGAGGAGGAGAGTTTTAGCACTTGCCCTTCTGCAGTTTTCCCAGTTAAAATCACGATCCTGAAACAATTCACTCCTCTTGATAAAACATATAGGTATCCATATGGTACGTCTATATACCGTATTGTCCCGAGTATAAGACGCATCTGATTATAAGACGCACCCTTAAAGTTTGGTGCTATTACATTTTTTAATTAAATCACTAGCATTATTGCAACAGCCTGATTATAAGACGCACCCCTAGTTTAAAAACTTAAATTAGGAGAAAAAAAGTGAGTCTTATACTCAGACCAATACGGTATTTTTTTTTTCTGTGAGCGGCAAATAGCTGTGTCAAGGAGCAACCTATTTGGCATGGGAGAAAGGGTTTACTCTCCTCCCCCAGTGCTGCAGTTATGGTAGAATTCCTCCCCCCCCTGCAGCTGCAACATTAAAAACAGAACAGCAGGAGATCAGATCCAAACACAGATCTCTGAACATCATGTTGAATTTTACTTTATTTAGCATATTTCTCAAAGGTCTTGTCTTTTGAGAAGAATGTCTCATTTGTTTTGTTATATTTTCTCCCCCAAAAAATCCCAGTAATAACAAATCTGTCTCACCTTTCTTTATTGGCTTTGCAGATCTGTTGCGTTCACCCCCCCCCCATTCGTTTACCTGTCGGGTAGCAATCAGTCCTGTGGTGTGAAAATATATGCTGCTTTGTACTTGCAAGGACATAAAATTAGCTGAAGTAGGATCACTTCACCTGGCAGTTTTAGCAGTTACTTACAGATTTAGCATCTGCTCACTTGTAACCTGTGGAGCAAATATACACATTTGTATGAGCATGTGTACACTTCAAAAACACATTGCAAGGAGCTATGGTAATGGCATGTCTCATCATAAAGCATGTTTGCACTGTCCACACAGTGGGATAAATATGTGTGCCCAGCACACATTATAGGGCACTGTCCTTATTCAGCACAGTGTCTTTTCTCCTGGTTGTTTGCTGGTATTTCTTCCGCATCATTTTAGATTGTGAGCCTTTTGGGGACAGATAATCATTTATTTACTTACTTAATTTTCTCTTTAAACTGCTTTGTGAACTTTTGAGTTGAAAAGTGGTATATAAGAACAATAGAAGAGTCCTGCTGGATCAGGCCAAGGGACCATCTAGTCCAGCTTCCTGTATCTCACAGTGGCCCAAGAGATGCTTCTGGGAGCACACAAGGCAACAAGATACCTGTATCCTGTTGCCACTCCCTTGCATCTGGCATCTGGCATCTGGCATTCAGAGATAGGGCTACCTGTGAAACCCAGAGGTTGCATACAGTCATCGTGATGGACTTTTCCTCCATGAATCTGTCCAATCCCCTTTTAAAGGCATCTAGAACATGAAAATGAGCGAACTCAGGAAGATAGTGGAGGACAGGAAGGCCTGGCGGGATGTTGTTCATGGGATCACGAAGGGTCGGACACGACTTAACGACTGAACAAGGCCAGGTGCCATCACCACATCCTGTGACAAGGAGTTCCACATATTAATTAGGCACTGGGTTAAAAAATATTTAAAAAATATTTAGTAGTAGTAGTAGTAGTAGTAGTAGTAGTAGTAGTAGTAGTAGTAGTAGTAGTAGTAGTAGTAGTAGTAGTAGTAGTAGTAGTAGTAGTAAAAGCTGACAAATAAAAGCAGACAAAATCTGAAATGTTTGCATGTTGGAATTGTCATGTAGGGAGCTGGACAAATGGAGCCAGGAGGTACTGAGATATTTCTCTAGTGTCAGTGGATGCTCTGAAGGAGCCTCCAGGCCAAGAGCCTCCTGGCTTTGGTGAGCCTGCCACTGCTTAACACTCCACACCAGCCCTTCCGGACCCCTTCTTTGCAAGAGTGACAGTCAAATCCTGTGTAAGGATCCACAGGCAGATCCTTACACAGGATTTGGCTGTCCGGCTGTCCGGACGTTCGTCCCCTTCCCCAAGTGTAAAACAGGGTCAGCCCTATCAGCCTCCTCAGATTTTTCGCCAGCTAAATGGCTGGCGGAAGTAGGAGGAGGCCGTGTAACGGTTGAGCCAACCCGGCGAGGACAGGGATATGGCCGACGCCATCCCCGCCCCCTCCCGGCCAATGGCCCCCCTCTCTCACCACCTGGACTGCCCATGCGGCCACTGGTGGGAGCCTTACCTGCCTCCGGCGGTCACATGCTCGGTCCGGCGACGGAGTGAGGGAGGCCGACCAGGTTTGCGACAGCTTCCGGTACCGGAACGCTTGCTCCGGCGTCAGAAATTTAGACTAGATCTCACCGTGAGTTTTGGAGAAGGCACAGGAACTGGCAGCAGAGTTGTCTGCCTGCCAGGTTATTATGAACTGAACTCCAACTTCAGATGGGACTGACTTGGTGTTTTCTGAGCTGTGTGTGTGGGGGGGTTAGTTTTGGGGCTTTCTCTGTAGTTTGTCCCTCACACCTGGTATTCAGAGTGTTGGTATCTGTGGCGATTCAGTTTAGCTATCATGGAGAAAAGCCGTCAATAAGCGTCTCCTCTCTGGATTTGTCTAATCCTTGGTTAAAGTCATTTCAAGGAGCGGCCATCACCAAACCTTGCAACAGTGAATTCCGTAAGTCAATTATGCATCGCTGAAGAAGTAACGTGTGTGGCCTTGCTTTCTGGATACGCCTGAGTTTGTTTGCCTGTTTGTCTCTGCAAATATGGGACGTCTGATGGGTGGGTGAGGGGCAGAGAGCACTTTAGAGCATGGCATACCAATCTTTGCAGAAAAGGTTGGTTCCGGCATGGTACATTTTGTAAGGGGAAATTGCCTCTGCTTCATATTCAGTTTGTGGCCTTGATCGAGTCAGTTGTCTCTCAACCTTAAGCCGGAACTACACCAAATCCGTTCGCGTTCGGGAGGTCACGAGCATAAGGGACGGGACGCCCCGCCCCGAGACGCTGCCCTGGCTCCACCAGATATTTTCCCCTCCTAGTGTCCCTGCGTGTTCCTCCTGATTGATCGCACATGTGTACACCGATTGGCTGAAAGGGCCCCCCCCCCTCTCCTCCTCTCCTTTTGGTTAGTGCTTTTCAGGTTGTTTTTTTTTCCTTTGGATTGCTGTTTATTTTATTTATTGGTATTATTTTGTTTATTGTTTGATTTATGGTGTGCTTTTTATTACTCTTCCATTGTAAGCTGCCCTGTGCTCTCGTAAAAGGGTGGAAAAGCGATGTTCAAAATATTCTTAAATCAATAAATAATGTAACATGTAGTTTGGCCCTGAGACTACTCCAGTTGAAAAAAAACAAAAACCTTGACATGAAAACCAAGGGTACCCAGACTAATTTTTACACTTCTCCTGTTGGCATGGTGAGATCGAGGCCAATGAGTTTAAGGTTGTTTTATTTTCCAAGCAATACAAGATTCATTGGTACGTGTGCCTCCCTGCAATTGCTTGGGGTTTTGCATTGAGAAATTGTAGCATACATTTTAATCATTTAAACGCAAGACAATGGATGAAGGAAATCTATTTAATCATCTTGACAAAGCCATCTTGATATTGTCTTGGCCCTGGCTTAAGTCTAAGTTGCATTTCAGTGTGCAAAGCAAGCAAGGAGTTATAGATCAACCATACGTTTTGCAGTCAAAAGCTTCTTAAGCTCTTTGAGTACCACTGAATTACTTTTAAAATAGAGCCCTGTCTACTGAATCAGAAAGTAATGTATCCCTTCTCGGTTTGGAGTCAAGTGGTAAATAGCTTTACTTACTTGACTCCAAGGAAACCAGGCAAGTTTGCATCAGAGAAGACTGAGGCGGCTGTCTCTTTTAGGTACAGTACTCCCCCCATATCCGCTGGGGATATGTTCCAGGCCCCTCCGTGGATACTTCAAACCGTGGATAGGAGCGAACACCCCCTCCATGGTTTCCTGAGGGGCCCCCGCCCTGCATCCCCTACGGGCAGGCGTGCACGCCCCCCCAGCTCTTATTTTTCTTTCAGCAAGTTTTGTTTCTTTCTTAAAACAGATAAGCAGCCTCCATTGCAGGTAAGTAGAATAAGACTAAGTCCTAAAGAGGCTCTGCAAGGTTTCTGTTAACCTCGCAGAGCCTCTCTAGGACTTAGTCTCGTTCTACTTGCCTGCAATAAGCAGCCAGAGGCTGCTTCTCCTATTTGTTTAAGGAAGAAATGAAGCTTACTGGGGAAAAAGGAAAAGCCTGGGGGGTCCCCCCAATCAGTGGATAACTGAAACCGTGGATAGCGAATCCGTGGATATGGGGGCCCACCTGTATTAGGTAAGGAATGTCCCCATGCCAGGAGAAGCAGTGTGTGGCAGGAGCCACTGGGGCTGAAACTGGGGGCCCTTGTTTCTGTATGCAGCTTCCCCATGTAGTGAGCCACCAGAACTATGGCTTTGAGCACCCTTCTGGGCAGTTCTCTGCACTGACCCCATCCAACCAGGCTGGCCATGGGCCCCATATATCTATAGGAAGAGCTATAAACTCTGCTGGGCAACAGCAGTTTTCCTGACTCTGTTGGGTTCTTTGACTCTTGGTTGCTTAATTCTGATTCCCTGGTGCAACTCCTGGCTCCCTCTGGCAGCTACCTACAACTCAGTCCCAGGGCTGGCCCATCTATGAAGCCCGCTGAGAGAGTCAACTCAGGCAGCAGATTGGAGGGGGAAAACCAATCTCCTTTCACTCATTCACTTCCTCTGCCTCTCTTCTCCCATTTTCTGGATCGGGAGTGGGAGACACAGAGGCTGGCACATCACCAGGTAAGGGGAGGCAGCATATTGCACGCTGCCTCAGGTGCCATTAATTGTTGGGCCAAGCCTGCTCAGTTATGACAGGGGGCTGGGAGGGCTGAAAATATCCGTTTCATTTTCCTTGGATCCCACTGTATTCCAGTATTAGTCAATGGTGTTAATCCCCAGACTAGCCCTATCACTGACCCACTGTCATGTTTTGTAAATGACCATTCTGTAAATATCATTATTAAGAAGCATGATACTTCATGCTACAGGGGACTTAGAAGCTACTACAGGGGACTTAGAAGTTACTACAGGGGAATTAGAAGCAGCAGAGGTAATAACAATAAGAGAGGAGATAGCTTGCAAATTTCTGATCTGGGCCAAACCCCACTTTATGGAGGAAAAAGGCTGCAGTGGTGACAAGTTCCACTTACCGTGTAAGTCGAGGGCAAGTTTGGAGCCAAAAATAATGAAATTTGCTATGAGCCATAGATATGTCTAGTCTAGTGTATGAAATTCTTTGAAAACGACTTACCAGTAATTGTTCTGAGGCAGTCAGTGGTGTTGGGGGGGCAGGCGGGGGGGCCCGGGGGCAACACGCACCAGGGGGGTGCACTTTGCCATCAGATTTGGCTGCAATTCGGTGGCGGCACAGCAAAAATGCAAAAAAAAAATCCTCGCAGTTTTTCAGCCACTTTTAGGCTGTTCGTGGTGACGGGATTCGCCCGTCTGGGCCGCAAGCAGCCTAAAAAATGCCGGGGCTGCATTTTTGCCTTACTGCCGAAAAGGGGCGGGGCTTGTGACATCACGGCAACTGCCCCCGGGGTTGTAGCGACGCACCTGGAGGCAGCAACAAAAGTTTGGGGTGGGTAAAAAAAACAAACAATTTTACCTTGTTCTGAACCAGCACAAAATGGAGCTCTTCTCCAAACGGGAAGAAAGGTGAAGGAGCTTATGGGAGTTTTAGTCTTTGTGAGGGCTGCTGCTATGGAAGTACAGTACTGTATTCCTCACAAAACCTACAACTCCCATAAGCTCCTTCACCTTTCTTCCAGTTTTGTACATCATATAAAATGTGTGTATATCTATTAATTAATACACACACACACAAATGCAGAAGGCTCTCCCCCTGTAGGAGTTAAGCTCTTTGCAGGGCAACAGCAGCGTCACTAGGCGTGTGCCACCCCAAAGCGGGGCGCGCGCGCCGCCCTAGTGACCCCCCTGTTCCCCCCCTCAAAGATGTTCCCACCTACCCCCCCCCCCGGCTGGCCGGCTCCACACATCCGCGCCGGCCAGCTGTCCGAGCCCTAATGACGAGGCCCAATGCATTAATATGTGATTTATTACGTTTTTGCGCATGCGCACAATGAGAAACGTTCTGCGCATGCGTGAAAAACATTATAAATTACATATCGCCACACTGGGCCTTCGTGAGAAGGCCCTGGAGGTCGCTCCGAGGCCTTCTCCCGGCCTCGGAGCCTCCGGAGTGCGACGCGCGTAGCGGAGGTGACGCACGCGTGGATGCGCACGTCACCCTCTGCGTGCGTCACCCTCCAGTGGTCCCCCCGCACCTCGCTCTAGCAATCTTGCAAACTGCAGGAGCTGAGCTCAGATCTTTGCAGGGCAATTAGCACCAATCTGATTTTTGAATAGCCTCAGGACTTTAATCCCCAGATCAGCTGATTGTCAGGATCAGTTAAGAAGTTGACCTAGGTTTTCAGGGTCTATTTTAGGGCATACATTTTTCCTCTTATATGAGTATATTATATACAGTACATGGAAAGTGTGGAGTTCCTGAGTTTAAATGCCACTTTTCCATATGTCTGACATCAGTTTCGAGGAAGGGGGAATTGCTGGCCACACACTGCTGGCTGAATTAATGTGATTCATGATGTTATGACATTGTGTGTACCAAAATGGGTGAGCCCTGGTATGTTGCCCGCTGCTTTGTTTTGGTTTTTTGTTAAAAGAATATAATAGAGTGAAAGCCAGGGTTTGAGGCTTGCCGTGTGTAATACAAATGCATTTAATAACACAATTATTATTTTATGTCTAGGTTCGATATTGTAACTCACTGGATGAGGAAGAGAAGAGGGAACTCAAACTCTTCAGTAATCAGAGGAAAAGGGAGAACTTGGGGAGAGGCAATGTTCGTCCATTCCCCGTCACCATGACAGGAGCCATTTGCGAGCAGGTAGGCTCATCTTTGTCAAGACATGAGTTTTCTGTTGGGTGGTTCTTCGATTCTCAGAAAATGCTAGTGTGTTGTAGCGTCATATCAGGAGGGCAAACATAACACAGTCTTAATACATTTTGTTGCTGTGTTGGTTTGAGGTCATTCAATACCATGATGGCAATTTCCTTTGCACCGGTGTAACAGTAGATCCACCGGTGTATGTGCACTTATGCCAGTGTAACTTGCCATATGCCGACGGACGCAGGACAGACACTGGCGTAACCCCCCTCGGACGCCACACATGCATGGGACGGATCCCGCTGCAACTCTGCCAGTGCAGGGGGCATTCGGGGGCATTTGGATGCTCCCAGAATACCCCCTGCGCTGGCAGAGTTGCAGTGGCGTCCGTCCTGGATCCGTTGGTGTACAGCAAGTTACACTGGTATAAGTGCACTTACACCGGTGGATCTACTGTTACACCGGTGCATGAGTTACACAAGATTGGGCTGTGAATATCCAGGGAAAATAAGAGCTAGGTGGTATGTTGCTGGGACACAAAACTATGAGAAAAGCAACTGGATGACATCCAGTGTCGAGGGGACATTTACCAGCCTGTTGCACTGTGGTCCCACAGCATCAAAATACACAACAGAAAGCATTAATAAATGTAGAAGTACAGTGAAATGTATTTAGTACATGCTAACTGAAAGACATTTATAGACAGAACTTGAAGCAAACTTTGGATGCAAAATTATATTTTCTACATTTTTGACTTTCAAATTTCAGCAATTTTTTTTAATATTTAGATGTATATTTTTATATGTAGTTGGAAAGTTGTATATGTTGCTGTATTAAAAGCTGTGTTGCCAAATCAGCCCCAAAATTTGATTTGGATGCACGCAGTTCCAGTTTTCAATCTGGAAAATTAATTGAATTTGTGTAAAATATCATTCCATTCTGAGAATCACTATTTCAGTTTAAATTACTTACCTTATCCCAAGCTACCACCAATATGTGCACATTATAGAAATACTTTGAAATTTCTCTGGAAGAAATTCCTATCGCCAGTCTAGAATGAACAAGTAATTTTATAACCTTTCTGTGGCTTAAATATACATGCAAGTTTTCTTCACTTCTTCATTTTGAGAATACTTCTTTACTTCTTCATTTTGAGAGCTGAAATTACATGGCTGGAAATCCCATAAACTTTCTGTCTTTCTGTGGCTTATCGTTATTTAATTTTATAAATTCAAGCCACTATCCAAGCATGAAAGAGCATCAAGCAAAGATTGTATTTATTATTGGATACAAAAACGTCTGAAGCAAATCATAGTACAAGCTCCATTTCCCTCTCCTGCTTTTCTCCCTTTAATAGGAGAAAATAGGATTTGTAAGAAGAAAAACACCAGCATTCTGGGGATTGTATCATGGGAGTTGCATTCTTTGCTAGCATCAAAGGAGCCCAGCTTTTTTCTGTGTAGAAGACAATGGGCAAAAACAAGAGGAGGATGCAAGCAAGATCTTGTGATCTAGCTCTTGTTTGTTTACTTCAAGCCAGGTCTATTTGGGGGCAGGGTTTGAAGTGCACCAGCAGCCATTAAATTGTAACTGGGGACTGTGATAGAACTCACCTATGCTGAGCACAAAATCTCATTTGCCTTCGTAGGAAAAGAAAAAGTCCTGTTTTCCCTAATCTGGAATGCTTGAGCATGACAAATCCTTTAACATTTTGCAATGTTACATCTTTCAAAGGCTGCCATGAGAATGATCCCTGTTCAGCAGCAGTTCTCTCCTTGAAATATTGCCAGAGTACGTTCCTTCTTAATTTTTCTATACACCTTTAACAGTGTGGAGGCCAAATCAACGGAGGTGACATAGCCGTCTTTGCATCCAGAGCAGGCCATGGTGTTTGCTGGCACCCACCATGCTTCATATGCAGCGTTTGCAATGAGCTATTGGTAGATCTTATCTATTTCTATCAAGACGGGAAGATTTATTGTGGCCGACACCATGCGGAATGCCTAAAGCCTCGGTGCGCAGCATGTGATGAGGTGAGCCCAGCCAAACGTCTGTAGTGCTTTTGGGGCAGGGAGAGGCAGGAGGGGAAACTTGCACTTGTTCTGGCAATGATGGAGTGCAGGATGATGAATTGCAGGCTTCCAACGTCAACTTGCCAACTTATCTTTGCATCTGCCTCTAGTGGTTTATATGCAAGGGAAGATGCGAAATTTCTGAAGCCTGCTTCACACCATTGTTCCCTGACACACTTTTTATTTCTTTTCTTCGAATGTGTGATGTCTGACATGCTTGAATACACGTGTACGTAGCGCTGGGTGTCTGCACTCTGCCTTGCGAATGGTATTGTCATTTCGTGACTTGCCGGCACTGCATGAAACATCCCCATTCCAGCTGCTAGCCAAGAAACAGCAGCTAGGACTAGTTACTGACTGTTCCCTTCTCTTTCTAGCCTTCTTCCCACCTTCTCTGCTTCCCTTCCTTGACTAGAACTGAAAGCTGCTCTGCCAGTGCGTTCTGGGCAGCTATCCTTTTATGAGCCATCCCACAATGCCCCTCATCTCCAGGGAAAGCAGCTTTGGCTCCTTGAGATGGGTGCAGCCTAGCCTCTGGGATTGCTTTTCAAATCCTTTTCACCTTTTGCACCCCACTTTCAACCCAGGAGGTTGCTTGGTCTTGGCAGCCCAGCCCTGCAATTCTTGTGATGCTTGCACACAAATCAGCAGAAATTGAATTTCATGGAATTCATCTGTGGAACTCCCTGCCACAGGATGTGGTGATGGTACCTGGCCTAGATGCCTTTAAAAGGGGATTGGATAGATTCATGGAGGAAAAGACCATCACAGGTTACAAGCCATAAGCAACCTCCTGGCTTTAGAAGTAGGTTTTCTCTGTGCCAGGTGCAAGGGAGTGACAACAGGAAACAGGTTATCTTGTTGGCTGTGTGCTCCCTGAGGCATCTGGTGGGGCCACTGTGAGATACAGGAAGCTGGACTAAATGGGCCTTTGGCCTGATCCAGCAAAGCTCTTCTTATGTTCTTATGTTCACGTGGCTGGTCATGATTCAGACCTGCCTAGTCACAAAACTGTCCTTCGTTGATCTTTGTACTCATGTAGGATTTGAAGTCTGTGTATCCCTTCTCCTCTCTCTCCTTCACCATCTGTGCTTCCAAAGTGCTATGTGCATACTTATTTCTGTTTCCTGGCATTTGAGGATCCAGTTATCTTTGTTTAATTTCTGTGTTGTAAGGGGAAGCAAAGAGGAGACATGTGCAAGAAAAATGTTTTTGTTTTATTTTAATAGTTTTTGTTTTCATTTATTTTGTGTGTGTGTTTTGCATTCATTTTCATTCATTCATGGTCTTTTGTTTATTCATTTCATTTCTGTTTTTAAGAAATATAGTTTTACTTGTGACAGTAGCTCCTGGCAGCCACCTTTTTAACCCATATGCCCTACAAGATAATATCATTGCTGGGTAGTATGGGTATGCAAAAAAAAAAAAAAAGTAGTCAGCTGCCATTTTTTCATGGTGAATGCCATTCTTTTTAGCCATATCGTCCTAACATGATGCTCCATTGTAGAGTATATTTGCTTAAAACTAGCCACTTCCACAAGGTGGCTTCACGGAAGAGCTTTTATTATTATTAATAATAATAATAATAATAAACAAAAGCAAATGGCATTGAATGGAGCTTCCAAAAACAGAACACCATTGCTGTTCATTCCTGTACGCATTCATTTTGGAGTTGTAGGATGCTCTCGCTCAGTAGTAGAACTCATGTTTTGCATGGAGAAGAACCCAGATTCAATTCCTGGCGTTTCCAGCTTGGGTGGGAAAGGCCCTCCCCATCTGAAATCTGAGAGAGCTGATGCCAGTCACTGTCAATAATACTGAACTAGATGGACCCATGCCCTGACTCTGTATGAGGCAGGTATGTCCCGAGGCACCTGTGGTTTAATTTGTTGCAAAAAACAAGTACACATGCTGGCGATTTGTCTTCTGGAGGCCAGGTCCCATTAATCACACAACAATGGTTACATCAGCTTGCAACTAGAAAGGACAGAAGACCTTTTTCCTTTGTCATAGTAGTGTTACAGTTGGGCAGCACAATCCTATCCAGCTCCCCCACCGGTGCAGCCAGTGGGGGAGGGCAGAACGGGAGGCTTTGGAAGGGAAAGGGGATTTAAATCCCCTTTACATCCCTCTTTATATCCCCTGTTCTGCCCTCCCCCACTGGCTGCACCGGTGACGGAGCTGGATAAGATGGCGCTGCAAATCACAGTCAGGATTTGCGCCAGGTGAACGCTCTCATGTCCAGCCTTATTCCAAATATGTATTTCCCACTTTTCTCGCCCTCATTTACTGGGGGAAAAAGTGTGTCATTCTACACTAAGCTTTATCCTTATATCATATACAACCCATTTTAACAATAGCTCTTTCAGTTTCTCATGCTGTGGCAGAGAATTAGGACTGAAGTATCAAGAGGCCTAAACATGATGGTCTCAAAGCAGCCAGGCTGCTAAAATGAGCTAAAAATACATGACTGGAGAACGGCCCTTTCAATATAACACTAACAAAGAATGCCTTCCGTTCTGAGCCTGACACCTTTCTTTTGTCTCCACAGATTATCTTTGCTGACGAATGCACAGAAGCGGAGGGAAGGCACTGGCACATGAAGCACTTTTGCTGTTTTGAATGTGAAACGGTGCTGGGAGGCCAGCGATACATCATGAAGGAGGGGCGGCCATATTGCTGCAACTGTTTTGAATCCTTATACGCAGAGTATTGCGATACTTGCGCCCAGCACATTGGTAAGGGAGCAAATCAAACCACCATCTGTTGCTGCTAGGAGGAGAGGTCAGGAGTGGGAAAGATTCATGCAGACTTTCATGTGGATTTACAGATGTCATTTTTGTTTTGAAAAAGGTTAAAAACACGAGATGGCATGTCAAAATACTTTTGCGTTTCACCGTTTGAGGTGAAGCACACCTCTAGGCTAGCAACTGAAATGGCTTTGTTTTGAAAGTGCATCTTGTTTCTGTCAAGCCACCAGTAACCAATTGGCAGGTGTAGGAGTCTAGCTGGGCCCAGACAATCCATGTGACAGCATTACTCCTGGCAGGAAAGAGAAGGACAATCTGTAGCACCACTGTTAGCTGCTGATGAGCCTCCTTGTTTCAGCAATCAGAAGAAATAATGGTAGGCTGCAAAAGAAGAAGAAAATAATGTGACAAGGAAAGATGAGGTGTGTGTGTGTGGTTTTTTAAACCCTTTCTCGTTCTATGCTAAGGAAAGATACCCTCTTATTTATGCCATAATCAAAGTGCTCATAGCAGATCGTATAGCTGTTCTGAAACTGACAATGAAATTGTCTCAGCATGTCTAAGATACACTGACTCAAACTTTCACGGTCTGTATCCATCTCAATATATAGTAGTCCATTCATTTAAACAGAGTAAAAACTAAAACTTACAAAGTATAACTTTATGTTTTGCTCACAAACTGTGCCAAGCTTCATCAGAAGTCTGGATTGGATTGGATACTTTGTAAGTTTTAGTTTTTACTGTGTTTACATGATTTTAAACCCAAAAAAGAACTATATTGAGATGTCTGAGATAGTTGTGTATATTTCAGCTTTAGGCATTATATATTTAAAAAGTTAACCTTGGCTGCTTTTTTCCAAAAGTAGCAGTATTTTAAAATATGTTATATCCTGCTTAAAGTAGCAAAGATACCTGAAAATGCTAGAATCCTAATCCTCCACATGTCCTCCATAGCCTTACATTCAATGCTATCAGTCTGAGCATCCCATGTCTTTTTTTGCCTTTGTGTAGATGTCATTCATGCAAATAGAGAATTCAGAAGCAGATTTGAATCTACATCCAAACCAGTGCAGGTGTTCACATTTGCATTAGGAGTTCTTTTAAAACAAAGGAGAGTCAAACCTCACATGTGAGAAGAGTTAATGAAGGGAAGTAGGAGAAATATCTGTTAGATATCTGGAGATGCATGTTCTAGATTTCTTGTGGTTCTCTTCATTGTAGTTTGGGGGAGGGGAGGAAGTACCTTCTAGGGTGTTGGGAAAAAAAATCACAGAACTCTGTCCTACTTAGCAATTTGCGTGAAGACCTTGAGGGGTGTGTGTCCTTCACCCAATTTGAAAAGTGAGAGGAAAGCAAGAATACATTGAAGCTTACTATTGCGGCAGTGGAGCCGATGGGGGGAGCGAGAAGGCAAACTGCATCGTGAGCCTATGAAGTATTCCCATATGAGCAAATTGCTGCCAAGTGGCAGCAGTGTGTGTTTAAACCTGGCCTGGGGATAAGATGAGTCCTTGCGTAATGAGCAGGCCTTGGCATTTTCTCTCCATTGTTTGGCCCAAACTCCAGCGAATATGTTCTTCCCTGCTTCCCCAAGGCTTGCACTTTCACTCAACCACTGCCTCCTAGGCAATACCTCAGCTGCTTTCCTCTGTGTGTCCACAATCATTCCTTCTGCTTTTTTTTTTTTCCTGTCTCTTCATCATTGCGGTTTGCCAGGCCCTTGACAAATATGGAGTTTTCCTGTGCCTTTCCCCGGATAATGGCAATCGTTTCTTTCACTCACTACAGTACTATGGTGTATGTTTATACTCCTTCCAAATGCCAGTTCTCTCCTGTAGTTCCCTACATGCTACCATTACAATGCATGTAAACAGACATATGAAGCTGAGTTATATTGAGCCAGACCATTAGTCTATCTCAGTATTGCCCTCACCAACCGGCAGTGGCTCTCCAGGGTTTCAAAGAGGGCTTTTCCACAGCTTGACCAAAATATGCTGCTGGGGGGGGAGGGGTGTCGAACCGAGGACCTTCCGCATGCAAAGGAGGTGCTCTACCTCTGAACTATGACCTCGTGCCTAAGGTGAGAATCAGCTGGTCTTAAATAAACCTTTGCCTTAGTAACATGGAATGCATAGCAAGTGCTTGACAGCTAGTGCAGCAGGTGTTAATCATCCAAACACAGAGATAAGAAAAGGAGGTGGTTGTGGTTGTGGATGTCAAATCTGCATGCATGTGCCTTGTTGTGGTTCTTCCTCCTGTAATTCCTACAGAAAAGAGTTCCAGGGTGGTGGTGGGAAGAGTCTGTCTCAGTAGTAGAACGTCACAGGGGAGATCAAACCAAGACTTCTGCCGTTGTTGTTGTTATTGTTATTAATGTGCATTTTAAAAAATCCAGGATAATACCAAGGCCAAGATATAATGACAATCAAAAACCCCATACATACATACATACATACATACATACATACATACATACATACATACATACATACATACATACATTATTAACAGGCAACAAAATATATTATGTTCAAATCAACCAATTGTGAGAACAGGGAAAAACTTGTACTTATATTAAATCATCGCAGATATGAGACAACCTTCCTACTTTATAATTATATAATTAAGATGACACATGAACATCACCATTTGGCTTGTCTAGAACATCAATGTCCTTAAGCTTTTCCAAAAATAAATTGCCTTCCTCAGTAGTATTGACATACACAATGTTTCCCTTAAAAAAAAACTTTCTGTAAAAAAAAACCCCACTCATCTGTAACTAATGTGTTTCTCTTGAAGTTTAAAAATAACAGAAAAAAGTCTGCCTTTCTGAGTGTTTCAGAGGACAAGTCTGATAGTACCTGAATGTGTGAATTGCCCATTTTAAATCCTGGATTTTCCCATGCAATTATTTGGATCAGTTTCCATTATCAGATGGTGTGTTAAGAATGTCTGTGTGTGACTAACGGTCCAATTCTGTCCTAGCATACAGCGGTGCTGGGCAGGCTCTGCTGCATGCTGTGGGCCAGTCGGGGACCATAATGCAACATAAGAAATTTTACTTACCTACTCCTGAAATTTTACTTACCTACCTAGTACACTGTGCCATGATCCCCAATGGGTCTACTCGGATCTGCACCAGCTCTTTGGCTGGTGCAAGTTCAAGTGGGCCTAAAGGGGCATGGTAAGGCTGGAAAGGGGGCATAGGATATCAGCAGAGCTGCTGCCGCTGATATCCGCTACCTGTCCTCCCCTGACACACCCTCAGTTGGCCCTGATCCCCGCCCTAATCCTCCCCCTTTTTGCCCCAATCCTCCCTTTCCCCGCAGCCCACCCTCGCCGCCAACTTACTGGCACCAGCAGTGGCTGGGTGCTCCGGTGGCGCATGTGTGCAGCTGCCAGTCATTCATGCTGACGGCCCCATTGCGCACATTTTCGCTGCAGCAGCAGCGGCTTGGGCCTTCTGTCGACAGAACGTGAGTTTCATCAGTAGAAGGCCCGGGTAGGATTGGACCATTAAACTGTTTGGATCAGAATGGTTTTTGTTGCTGTAGTGAAATAGCAGCTGGGAGGCCAAGGAAAGATAGATGATAGGACTCTTTCCCCCTGTCTATGCTCCCAATCACACCCCCTTTGCAGCTGTTTGCCCTGGAAGTGAAGGTACCATTGACACCACTTTGCATTGGGCAAATAACAACCATAGAGGCCCCTTATCCAAATCAGGATCGTGGGGTGGCCAAGAATTAAATCCTCCCACATATATCCTGATCCAGCTTGAAGTGCTTGCAGCTGCTATTCAACAGCAACAAAACATGCAAGGCCAGATGTTTTTGTCTAGTTTGGCCCTTAGAAACCCTTAGATGCTTTCCAGCCTCAGTACAGTGGGATTTTAACCAGCCTCAACTCTGTCTTGTTTATCTTACAACTCAAGGTGAAAGGCAATTCAGTATCCTAGAAAGGGCAGCAGTTCTTAGCACCTTCCAGCACACTGCACATTATGTTTTTTCAGATTGTGTTTTCTAGCTTGAGGGGAATCAAGGATGGGACTTGTGAACTTCATTAAGGACCCCTTGCCTATTATTCTATAATTCGAACAGTGGGTTGATGGCTGAATGGAGATTTAAACCTGATTTTTCCACATTCAAATTCCAGCATTTTAACTGCTACCTCACACTTGCTCTTCAGCATTCAAAGCACACTGAACATCACAGACCCTTGCTATGCAGTGAGAGCACATTTTATGCCCTAGTAATATATTGTAAAGACAATTCCTACATTTCATCTAATTGGAGGAAGATCTCCTTTCAGTCAGATGTACATTATCCATGACTATAGAACTGCACCAGTACAATAGGCACTATTATGTTCTTTCAAGACATTTCTCAATCGCAAAGACCATTTTGCTGCATGTACCTGTTACTAAGGTAACAACAGTTCCTCCCCAACCATATCCTTAGTTGAACTCAGCTACAATATAAATATATGTATAGTATAAGCAGCCTCTGTAAAAAAAAATGTAGTTTAATATAACAGAATGCAGGCATCCTATAGGCAATCTTTAGCAATTGGTCATGTCTCATACCTTATAAATATTCCATCACTTGGTCACACAGAACTTCTAGTGTGTACAGAGGAAGAGACGATTCCTATATTATTTGTTTTATTTAAAATTGTATATCTCATTGGGATAGGGATGGGGAAGCTGTGCACCCTGATAGTATGACTATCTTCAGATGAACATGTAGAGAGGGGAGTGGAACTATGCATAGTGGCTCTGCTCCCAATGTCAGCCCTGCTAGTCCTGCCCCCCCCCCCCAATATCTGCACATTCAGTGTTGGTGTGAAAAGGGCCTGTGCAGGTACAAATTCTCTGTTTGACTGGGAACCTTGCGGCAAGCAGTGTTCCTGCTCATGCAAAGAAGCACTCTGTGCATATAATGGAATGCATGATGCCAAGAGCAGGGACGGTGAGCTCCTGCTCAGCCTCTACACATTTGGCATACCTGCGCAGTGCGCCGCTGAACCATGAGCTGTTGATCGAAAGGTCGGCAGTTTGAATCCGCGACGGGGTGAGCTCTCGTTGCTTGGCCAGCTCCTGCCAACCTAGCAGTTCCAAAGCATGTTAATGCGAGTAGATAAATAGGTACTGCTTGCGGGAAGGTAAACAGTGCTCCGTGTTCCAGCTGCATGCTACGCGCTGCGGCTAGGAGAGTCATGCCTGCCACATGACCACGGAGGCGTCTTCGGACAACGCTGGCTCTTCGGCTTTGAAATGGGGAAGAGCACCACACCCTAGAGTCGGACACGACTGGACTTAATTGTCAGGGGTCACCTTTACCTTTACCTAATGCCAGAGGCGTCGGCTGATGTAGGGCGGGGGGCAGGAGCACCCCGGGCGTAGGCCGCAGGGCCCCGAGGGTGGGGCGGGGCTCCTTAGGTTTCAGGGTTTTTTTTTCATTTTTTCGCTGTTTTTTTTACTGTTTTCCGGGGGTTTTAAGTGGTAACGGGGCATGTGTGTGTGTGTGTATGTGTGTGTGCTTTTCCCCCACTTAGCTTGAATATGGGAAGCTTCCAGTGACGATCCTCTGCCTGCGCTGGGCACATCTTCTGCCTGCGCCCGGGCACGAACTCAGTAAAACACCCAGCAGCGCTTTCCACAGTTTGCGCAGGCGCAGAACTTCGATTGGAAACTTCGTCGTTCTGCGCATGCGCAAGTCTTCCACAGTTCGCGCATGCGCAGAATGACGAAATGTCCAATCGACGTTCTGCGCCTGCGCAAACTGCGTAAAGCACAGCGCTTTCCAGAGTTCACGCTGGGCGCAAGCAGAAGTTGTGCCCGGCGCAGGCAGAAGATCGTCGCTGGAAGCTTCCCATATTCAAGCTAAGTGGGGGAAAAGCGCGCGCGCGCGCGCGCACGCACACACACACACACATATGCCCCGTTACCACTTAAAAACCCTGGAAAACAGTAAAAAAAAAACCGAGGAAAAAAACAAAAAACGAAAACGAAAATGAAAATTTTTGACAGGTTTATTGGGGGGCATCGGGGGGGCGCACCAACCCATGGGGGGGCGTGGCGACGCCACTGCCTAATGCACTTAGACATCTGAGAAAGAATTCGCCACAGCTGGTGTCTTGCCACATGATTTAAAAGCAAAATGGGTGTTCCACTATAAAAACATAAGTACCCTGTAATATGTTAGCCTGTTTAATTGTTCAAAATGAGCCCTACCAGCTGCAGCCTGTGAACCCAGGTGGCGCTTAGTGTTCCTGAGTGTGCAGTGAAGACAAGCTGCATCTGTTTCCCACTCAAAGATTTAGTTTCTAGAGACTTGAATGTTGCCTCAAACTGAAATCTCTGTCACCCTCCCCCCAAAACAGATTCAGAATAGGTACGGTGATTTACTCAGGCCAAATTCCAGAAGATAGAACTATTCTTGGAAAATAGGGACCATTGGAGCACACATGAGTCTTCCCTGTACACCTCTGTAGTAACATAATGTTGTGTGCAATGGTTTATGTTTTTGAATGCAAGCTCAGCATGCACTGTTCTACTCTAGTAAAAATATCGAGAAATCATCTTGAAAACAGTTTACAGACAAGAGCAATGGAGCTGGCATGGCACACCATAGGAAAGAAGATCGGGTAGAGTGATGGGCTCTACCATCAGCTCATCCATACACCTACTGAATGTCTTGAAGCAAACTACCAACTCTCACTCTTCTCTCCCATCTGTAATCTAGCAGTATAATCTCACAAGTAGACACAGTTATACTGTACTTACAGCAGAAAAGCCGCAACTCCCATGCATAATCATGACCTCCCTTACTGGACTTTTTAAAAGATTACTGAAATAATTTTATTATATTTATATCATGCTCTTCCTATGAGGAACTCAAGGAAGGCCTACACTTGATTCCTAGGTAGTGTCCCATTCAGGGACGTTTAAGGGCTGGATCTGCTACACCAATGTTTCCCAAACTTTCTCAACCTGCGGCTCCCTTGACTATTGGCGACCATTGGCCGTGGCTCCCCATTACATTACGTTGATGGCGGCCAATTGGCATTGCACTGTTTTCTGAGAGGATTCCGTAGCACTCCGCGGTCTCCCCTGGCTGTTTTCTGAGGCTCTGCTGGAAGCCTTGCCTCCCAGTTTGGGAACCACTGTGCTAAGTTTTAGCAGTAAATAAAAATGCATCATGTACATTTAGTACATCTACTGTTGTTATATAAACAACAATAGGACTGAATAATAATATGATTATATAAGACTTAATAATATGATGATATGTAACTAAAGGCCAGTGGGTGGCGCAGTGGGTTAAACCGCTGAACCATAAGCTGTCGATCGAAAGGTCGGCAGTTCGATTCCCGCGACGGGGTGAGCTCTCGTTGCTTGGCCAGCTCCTGCCAACCTAGTAGTTCCAAAGCATGTTAATGCGAGTAGATAAATAGGTACCACTTGTGGGAAGGTAAACAGCGCTCCGTGTTCCAGCCGCATACTACGCGCTGCGGCAAGGAGAGTCATGCCGGCCACATGACCACGGAGGCGTCTTTGGACAACGCTGGCTCTTCGGCTTTGAAATGGAGATGAGCACCACACCCTAGAGTCGGACACGACTGGACTTAATTGTCAGGGGATACCTTTACCTTAACTATGCCTAGAGCTGCACAGTACAGTTGTGGCTTTGGCCTTGGTGGTCTAGTTCACTCTGCAGTGGACTGAACTATCCATCCCTTCTGTTCCTGTTCAGAAGGTTTAAGGATGTACCATTTGGTTTGATTAAGGAAAGAGGTTTGGGGAGGCAAAGTAGATGGTTTGAAACCTTCCAGCGTCGTCTTCTTTTTTTTAAGACAAAAGTGAGAAGCAACCAACCATCCTAATCCTTTGCTAATATGGTGGCGGTAATCTGAGTTAATTTCACTGGCAGCTGGTCTGACCTGTGACGGGTAAGCTGTGAAAGGACCCTTTCCCCTGGGAACAGCGTTTGTCATTGTTAAAACCACAATGGGCTTAATTCTTCTGGTAATCCTCAGGGAGAGCTAAGCTCATGAGCAAGGCACACTTTGTCCTTCATTGTCATCTTTTTTGTACTTCTGTTTTATGCCGGGAGGTTGATGACAAAGCGAGCAAACTAGCTGAGTGACTCTCTAGGGATTCTATTTTCCTCCTTCTTGTTGGATGGGAGGCTAGGCTGGAGGAAATGGGATTGCTATTCATTTGTTTGTGTGTGTGCGCCTGCAACACAACCGGGAGCTGAACAGATATAGCTAGGGCTGCAATCTCATTTTGCTGCCTATTCAAAATGGATTTTAAAAAAAAAGACAATTATGGTCCTATTTACAGCCCCAGGCTTCAGACTGTTTGATGAAGGGAGTTGAACAGAGTATCAGGGTGGTGCAGTGGATAAATTCTTGGACTTGGACTAGAGAGATCTGACAGTCCTATCCTATGCAGGATTGGGCTGCTGGTTGGAGCACATTGTGGCTGCGGAACAGAGTTCCGTTGGTGGCCATTTGGGGAGCACTGCCGCAAGAGGCAGCAGCGCTCTCTGGCCATCACCAGACCTCGCCATACCTGCCAGAACAGGCAGTGGTGAACGTCAGATACTATCTCCTCTTTTGCAAGCCCACCTGCCACCTTTCTCTACTTGGACTTGTACCAGCTACAGAGCTGGTGCAGGTCCCAAGGAGACCCATTGCGGAGCAGGAGGCTTATGGAGGGGTAAGGGGAAATTATTCCATTTTCCCCTCCAAAGCCTCCCGATGCAGTGCACCCATTTTCGGAGTGGCTGCATCAGTGGGGGTGAGAAGATACGATTGGGTCCAGAGTCAATCCCTAGGTAACCTTGGATCAAGCACTGTACTACAACCTATTGTCCAGCTTGTCCTATCTCATGGGACTGTTGTTGTCCTGCGCTCCTTGGAAGAAACGCGGAAAACAAATGTAATAAATACACGTGGCAGAATTTGTCCCATATTGAAACCTGTTCATGATCACAGGAAAAAAGACTCTCTAGGTACGGTGTTTGGCAATGCAGGCAAACTCTGCACGCGCGGGGGGGGGGGGGGAGAAGTTTAATGAAGACATTGGTGCAGGGGTAAGGGCTTACTGCAGGATTTAATGTACTGCTCTTTGCTCCCTCCATTGTGTGGCTGACAGTGACATCCACATGAATGTAATTTCTGAACAGGGCTACCAAAGGCTGACAAAACAGCTGATTTCCCCCCCCCCCAAAAAAAAGCAGACCCAGCACATTTCCTAGGCTCTGCACAATCAGCGATGCAGAATGCTAGGGCATGTGGTCAAGCATAGCTTTGGTGGGGGGGGGGAGGCAGTTTGCTGTCTTGCAAATGGTAGTACTTCTCAGTGTTTGCCCATTCACAAACTGGAGGCAATGCTAGAATACTTTGGCCACCTAATGCGAAGAGAGAACTCTCTGGAGAAGACTCTGATGCTGGGAAAGATTGAAGGCAAAAGGAGAAGGGGAAGGCAAAGGATGAGATGGTTAGACAGCATCACCGATGCAACGAACATGAAAATGAGCGAACTCAGGAAGATAGTGGAGGACAGGAAGGCCTGGCGGGATGTGGTTCGTGGGATCACGAAGGGTCGGACATGACTTAACGACTGAACAACAACAACAACAACATACATTTTAGATGGTATTGACATTGGCCATTTGGCCACTCTAGTTAAGCAAGGGTTTCTCCAGCTGCCAGGAACAGGTGGAGCGGAGCTTTACTCTTGGTCGTCTGTGGACTTCAAAAATCAGAAATACTTGCAAGTAGCCCCACCAGTGAAAAATAAATGTATCATCGGATGAGTGCAATGTTATTTTGCACTTCGTTCAGGCTCCAGAAATTGGAGGATAAGGAGCCAGACATAAACTCTTCGAACATTCACACCTGTACATTTTGCTTTCCCTGGAAAGGGGTGAGTATATGAGAATGCCAGTTCGTCTAGTGACATCACAGTGGATGTACAAGGGGGGGGGGGGAGGCTGTAGTTTAATTACATCTGCAGACAGACGGGGCAGTGTATTGGCCAGATATACTGCCCTTGTTTCAGGCACTGAAAAATAATCTGTGTGTTTCAAACATAAATAAATAAATAAAAGCCTTTTGTGCATTCTTATCGCAATTTATTAAATTAATGAATTTGCAATAGCAAACTAATTCTGGAAATTTTTTGTTACCCATTCTTATCTTATAGTTCTGATTTTGCAAAAAAAAAAAAAAAAATCCCACAAAAAACCAAACACCAAAGCACCCGGCATTGATTGAATTCTTTAAACTGCCACTCAAAATTCAAATATTTAGAACACAATATTGTTCCTTATAGATTTAATGCTGGGATATCAACACCCTGCATAGTCAGATGGTCTGGAGTCTGCAGTAAAAATATATTAAATCCTGCAATTGGAATAAGTTATGCAAATTGGACAGATTCAAACTGACACATTCAATTAGACATTTTAATTTTGTTTACAAAGTTTGTCTAGGGGTTTATTTTTGCAGAATATCAATTTGTTCTGATTTTTTTTTAACACAGATTGGAAATCACACAGCATGCCAAGGTGGAAGGAAACAGTATAAGAAAAATCCATTCCTCTGACATATCCTGCCCTCCTATATGTGCTGTCCTGCACATAGGAATCCCTGATCACTGTCCCCTGCGCCCCCCCATCAGCAGCCCTTCTGCTTGTGGAAAGCTTCATGAGTATCATGAGAGGACTTCATGTGCCTCATGTACTTAAGGGACAGACTGGATCAGACCCCTAATGTTTAATGGCAGAGGAAAAGGCGGGGGGGGGGGACTATAGGAACAGACTAGAGTTTATACTGAATAAAAAAAATTAACCTCCCCTGACAGCTGAAATGCCTGTCCATATCCCTTCTAGCACAAAGGATAATTTAGCAGAAACTGCCAACATATTTTCAGATTATTTTTATTCTGCAACAATGACTAGTTGACCTACTTTTGAGGAAAAAACCCTGTAAAATGTATTTTACTCTAAGAATAGTGTGTCCGGTACCAGTTTTTGCATTGCTAAATGTATTTTTAAAGTCTGCCGTGTTACCATGGCCAGTATCTCTTGAGTGTAGTCCACTAGAACCCCTCATTATCAAGACACTTTTGTGGTCTCAAACGTCCCATATTTTTGGCGTGTCCCTCCATCCCACCTTCCTACGAATCCTTGACTAAGTGATAGTATCACTATCTCCAGCTGTGTCCAGATAAGCAGGGGTGCATGATAATTAATGGCATCATTTCTCTCCTTTGTTCAAAGGCATTGATCAGGGTCAGATGACTTACGATGGCCAGCATTGGCATGCTACAGAAACCTGCTTTTGTTGTGCACAGTGCAAGAAATCTCTTCTTGGACGACCGTTCCTGCCAAAGCAAGGGCAGATCTTCTGTTCGAGAGCATGCAGCATGGGTGATGACCCTCATGGTTCATCAGATTCGTCAGACTCTGCCTTCCAAAGTGCCAGAGCCAAGGAATCAAGACATAGTTCCAAGATTGGCAAGAACAGGAACAAAGCAGAAGAGAAGAATACAATCGGCCAGAGCAGCCAGCTGCAGGTGACCTCCAGCAGGCTCTCAGCGGATGTGGACCCTCTCTCCTTGCAGATGGACTTGCTGAGCTTATCCAGCCAAACCCCTAGTCTAAACAGGGACCACATATGGAGGAGTAGGGATGAGCTCTACCACTATGGGAACAAAATGGAGCAGAGTCAGTCACAAAGCCCTTTACAGCTGCTTAGTCAGTGTAACATCAGGACTTCCTACAACCCAGGGCAGGCCCCAAGCGCTCCGCAGGATCCATGGGGTAAACATTTCAGCAACCCCAAGAGAAGCTCCTCCTTGGCAATGAAAGGACATGGTGGAAGTTTCATCCAGGAATGCAGAGAAGATTACTATTCAGGAAGGCTAAGGTCACAGGAGAGTTACAGTGACATGTCCAATCAGAGCTTCAGTGAAACCCGAGGGAGTTACAAGGTCTCCCAGTATGACCAGGAGGAAGATGCCAGTACGTCTGCGGCTCAGCAGTGCCGGACCAGGCACCCGATCAATGCACTCAAATTTACAGAGGAACTGACACCTACAGAGCAAACTCCACGGGGTTCAATGGAGTCCCTTGCTCTTTCCAACGCCACAGGTAAGCTCTTGTTGATTGTCAAATGTGGAGCTTGGCTTGGCTTTGTGGGAATGAATGAGAACTAGGAGATTCCGCTTCTGCTGGTGAAAGAGAAAGGCATCTTTCAGAGACTTTGGAAGGATGTTGTACCAGGGTGGGATGATCTCGTCATGCTACAATTCCTAAATATTTCTAAAGCTGATTCTGTTATGTTTTTTTTTTAAACCTGTTGGCTTGGGCTTTAGCCAGCGCTGGATTAAATATTCTACCAGATACTCTTGAGACTAGTTTCCCAGGCAAACAGAATAATTATATGGAAACTCTGTTGCAGGCCTGTCCTAGTGGTTGTGAACCTGTTTGATATTCTCAAATGCTAGAACTAAACAAGCAGTTCAGTTTGAGGGAATGGTGCCATTTGTTTTAATGTCCTTAGAGGGGTTTATGGTGGAACAACTGGCTGCTACTACTGTTCTTTTTTCTTCTGACTGTGTCTCTTATGCAGCAAGACCCAGGCATTTTTTTAAAAAAAAATTCTGTTGCACTCCACTCCTCATTCAGTTTGGGGTAGTTCCCCGTTGCTTAGAGAAGGCAGCTGAGAAAGAACGCTAGTATCAATATGTTGGGCAAGGCTGCACAAACCTGAGGCACCCAGCTGGATGGCTGCAATGAAGTGTTTGAAAACATTCCCAGCACCTCTTCCTCATTATATGACAATGGAACAATAGCCTTGGTCTCTGATAATAGAACAGCAGTAGCCTGCCTGGAATGTGGGACAGAATGGCTTTGCCATTTATACTGTAACATACTTCAGGTGTGGAACCAGGAAGAAGAGGAGGAACCAACCTCTGTCTCCGTGAATCCTGGACAGGGTGAGAAGTCTGCGGTTTTAAAGCAGGGGGCTTTGTGTCTCAGGTGTGAGATGGGCTTCCCAAAGGCAATGTAGGTGGCAGCCAGTGAAGGCCCCACCTTCTCCCTATGTACTTCTTCCTTTGTGATGTTTCTTAGAGTTGAATATCCGTGTGGCAATAATTTTATTTTTTTACAAGCTTCTTGATACTATGGGTCAGTTTGATGGGGACTGTGGTCTAATGAAGCCCTGCACTTTCCTTCTCATCTGCTTGCCTGTCATAACTGGTAACAGATAACATTGCCAGAACGACTCCCTGTCTTGTGTTTAGCCTTATGCTCTTAGGGAGACTTTGGCTTTCAAAAATGTTATCTTCATCCAGGCTCCTTCATGTCTTTTAATATGTATCTTGTTGTCTACTTCCTTATTAGCAGTGTTGTTCATTTGTTTATATAACGCCATCAGTGTACATGGAATTACTGATTTTCATAAGCAAAGAAAAAGCAAGTCCCTGCCTGCAAGGAACTTACAGTCTAAACTCAACAACAGGGAAGACATGTTAACATAGAAGCAACTAAGCTGGCTCCATACGGCTAAGGATTCTGAACGAATGTCCCTTCGAAATGTATTATTTTTGTAATGCGTTTTTTATTATTTTGGTTTACTCTTTTGCTGTTAGCTGCCTTGTGAGGGCTTAGTCTGAAAAATGGTATAGAAATGTTCAAAACAAAATTTCTGAACCTATAGATCTTATATTCCAATTGACTCTCCCTCCAGAGAAAATGTTAAGCTCAGAACCAGGAATTGCAAGTTTTGCTGAGATATGGTTTTCAGATGGCTCTAGTTCAGAGGTTCTCAAGCGGTGGTACTTCAGCTATTGGCCAGTGGTACGGGGTGAGCTCTCGTTGCTTGGCCAGCTCCTGCCAACCTAGCAGTTCCAAAGCATGTTAATGTGAGTAGATAAATAGGTACCGCTTGTGGGAAGGTAAACAGCGCTCCGTGTTCCAGCCACATGCTACGCGCTGCGGCAAGGAGAGTCATGCCGGCCACATGACCACAGAGGCGTCTTCGGACAACGCTGGCTCTTCGGCTTTGAAATGGGGATGAGTACCACACCCTAGAGTCGGACACGACTGGACTTAATTCTCAAGGGATACCTTTACCTTGACGCAACCGCTCCAGCCAACATGGACACGCACCAGCCTTTATCATGTGGACCGCGATTCTGCAAATGCCGGTAGGAGGCTCGGCTGGTTGGGAAAAAAAGCCATGAAAAAGCTTGGGAAAGCCAGCCCTGAGCCTCTTACTGGCATTTGCAGAATCGCGGTTGGGATCTCCAACCCGTTGTGGTCTCCATCTGGGTCTCCAACCCGGAAGTAACTAGCAATGCTATGGTACATGGGGGCATCCGCAGCGCAGTAGGTTTTATGTCAGGTCGGGGTGTGTGTGAGAACCCTTTATTTTAAGGGAGAAAAGGTTCAGGACAAGCAGAATGCACAAACTGAACTGATAGCAGGAGAAGAGGGAGGAGAGACAAGGGTTACAAGGCATGAATGTGCGCGAATATAGTTTAAAGTTGGGGATGAGGATTAAAAGGTTAAGCCAGAAGCTCAAAAATGGAAGCTGTTCTGCATGCTTTCATTCTCTTCCTTTCAAAACGGGAATTTGAATCACATGTGTATATGTACACCCATCCACCCATACGCACGCATGCATGCACGCTCCCTGTTTCTGGGCACACTTTTTCAAAATAACTATGGGCGCAATCCAAACCTACTTAGGCCGCCGTTGTAACCAGCGGCCCAGCAAAAACGGGAGGCCCCAGAATGGAAAGGGGATTCAAATCCCCTCCAAAAGGGGAATTCAAAGGGGATTTGAATCCCCTTTCCGTTCTGCGACCTCCCGTTTTCGCTGGGCCGCTGGTTACGACGACGGCCTAAGTAGGTTTGGATTGCGCCCTAATAGTGCTAATAAAACCATTTCCCCAAGAGAAAACTGTGAGTTCCTTTTCAAGAGCTCTGAGGGAAAAAGAATAGATTTTGCCATTTCTAAAGCTGGAGTGGTCAGGTATGTATCTTAAATCGCCATTTTGGAAGATGGGAGGTAAATGATGTACCATTAAGCTAGGATGGCTGGAGGAGAGGAGGAGTGATGGGGGCCGCGGCATCTCATCTCTTGCAATAGTGCTGGAAGGGAAACTGGGAATTGAAGGAAGAGCTGAGTTGCCTTCCCTCATCAATTTTGCTTTCTGAGCTTCTTCTGCCCTTCTCCTCTGCCCTGAGGTGGCATCACCTGTGTATCTGAGTTCCAGTGCTGTCGAAATGGAAGCATCTTAAGAGCAGCCCTGCCAGTTCCATGAGAGCTGATAGTAGCAATGAGCTCTGGAGTGGAGTAGGAGAAGCACACAGCAGCTACAGAAGAGTATGGTAGTCGTGCGTGTTCTGAAAGGCATCCATCAGAATTTGGGGGGGGGGGATATACCAAACGTCTCAACGATTGGTGGAAAAGATGAGGATAGTTTTAGGATGAGGTGTCCCACTTTTTAGATAAGGCAGTTAAAAGCCATTATCATTAAAGCATAAGCAATTATAGTATAAATCTGAAAGTGAGTGTGGTATCATGGTTTTCTATATGCAAACATGCTTCTTCTTTTTTTAAAATAGTGGAGCATTGACTTATTCAGTTTCTCCACCCCCAATCTGAAATGGTACAATCCACTGAAATGGTATACTTCCTGTATTCTGTTGCTTGTGTAGACTTCTTACTCCAAGCGCCAGTTGACTGACAACATGAAGGCACAATGTTTTGTCTCATTTCAAAGCATCCTAGCACTTTGTGGGTCTACTATGACAATTCCAGTGTGGGAAATTCCGGAGTTCCTCTCCCTTTGATTTGTCTCCAAGTGGAATTCTTTATGTAGCGTGATTTTTGGTTTATTTCAAAACAATTCCTTTGGTGTTCTTTATCCTTTCCTTCAAGAAGAGCAAGAATCAATACCAGCTGCACAAAAAAAGGATGCATTGCTAGTCCTGGGAGACTGAAAAGTTGTCATAACGAAATGCTGGTGTGATTAAAAAAAAAAATCCAGCAACCTTTGAAAGTAGTTGCAGTTGTCGCACAGGCATCCTGTGTATGTTGGTTTAGCGCATGTTGCAACTTAAAATATCTCCAAACTCCAAGCCTATGGAATATGATCAAAGGCCTTTGAATTGTGCTTCTCCCTCCCCCGCCCCAATAATGTTGGCATTAAACAAAATTCCAAGCTCAATATGGAGAAACTACAGTATGGCAGAGAAAACTTTAGAAGCTGAGTAGGGCACCAAAAGGTGATGTGGCTGGACGAGATCTTTAGTAAACTGACTCAGACTGTTCTAATTTGACACGTAGCTATTTTGGAATATTGTCCTGAAACACTGCAACATGTTGTCCACCAGCCTGAAGTTGGTTCATGGAAAATAATATCCAAGTTGCAGTCTTAAAATCATTTAAAGCTCATGATACATTTCTGACATCCTGCCCTGTGGAACACGTTGTCCATAGCCAGAGAGAGCAGGTCACTGAATTTGGAAAAAATGTAGGACAATTGCTACAAACCATGAATGTTACAAAATGTTAAACAGGCACAGCTTAGCAGAAACAAGCACGCTGGTCACAAAATAGACATTGTGCCAGAATTAGACTTGTATCTGGGGGGAATTGTATTTCCCTGCCAAGTGTTCTTTAAGTTATCAGATGACCAAACTAACCTTACACTGCTAAGAACCTTTTTCTTTGGAAATCCTTATCCCTGAAACCTTAGCTAGGAAACAACAAATGTTGTTACCTTATCTCTACCGCCCTCCTCTCCTACTGCCTTTCAGTAGGCAACCTCTTCCCTATCATCAAAACCCCTTGTATTCATTCTTGAAAATCCAGCATCTGCATGTTTTTTTCAAAAACCTAGGGCCAACTATAAAAAATGGATGCAGCCCAATCCTATCCAGCACTGGTGCAATGCTGTATCCTGTGCTGGAGAACAGCAGGCTGTACACTGAGTAAAACCCCAACCTCCACTATGGGGCTACTTGGGTCAGTGCCACCAAATTTGGCGGCGCTGAACCGAGAAGCCCCGTGTTGGGCCTGAAGGCCCGGGAGGGTGGATAGGATATGGCATCTGACAAGGGCACCAATCCCACCCCTTTCCAGGCCCGATCTGCCCTCCTCTCCCTCACCCCGTTACACCCCCTCCTCACCTGTCCCAGCACTGCTCGGAGTGGGACTTACCCGCTCCACAGTGCTATCCTGTGGCCTCTTCAGCGGGCGGCGCAGGCCTCATGCCAATACCGGTACTCGCCGGGTGCCGCAAACATATTTTACAGCATGTTTGCAACACCCTAGGCTGGTACCGAGACTGCGGTGCCGGTTGGAGATAGGATTGCCCTGAAAATGTTTTTAGTCTTGAGGTAAATATAGGTTACTCCTGCAGCAATATACCTCTGAATATCAGTTGCAGGGGATGTAATGGTGGCAAATGTCCATGTTTGTGAGGTTCCCAGAGGCAGCTGGTGGGCCACTTTGAGAAACAGGATGCTGGACTAGATGGATCTTTGGCCGGTTCCAGAAGGGCTTTTTATATTTGTACAAATCGATGGTAAGGCCACATCTGGAGTATTGTGTCCAGTTCTGGTCACCATACCTCAAAAAGGATATAGTTGAATTGGAAAAGGTGCAGAAAAGAGCGACCAGAATGATTAGTGGGCTGGAGCACCTCCCTTATGAGGAAAGGCTACAGCGTCTGGGGCTTTTCAGCCTAGAAAAAAGGCGCCTGAGGGGGGACATGATTGAGACGTATAAAATTATGCATGGGATGGAGAGAGTGGATAGAGGGAAATTCTTCTCCCTCTCACACAACACCAGAACCAGGGGACACGCACTAAAATTGAGTGGAGGGAGAGTTAGAACAGACAAAAGAAAATATTTCTTTACCCAGCGTGTGATTCATCTGTGGAACTCCTTGCCACAGGATGTGGTGATGGCACCTGGCCTAGATGCCTTTAAAAGGGGTTTGGACAAATTCATGGAGGAAAAGACCATCACAGGTTACAAGCCATAAGCAACCTCCTGGTTTTAGAAGTGGGTTTTCTCTGTGCCAGGTGCAAGGGAGTGGCGACTGGACACAGGTATCTTGTTGTCTTGTGTGCTCCCTGAGGCATCTGGTGGGGCCACTGTGTGACACAGGAAGCTGGACTAGATGGGCTTTTGGCCTGATCCAGCAGGGCTCTTCTTATGTTCTTATGTTCTTATATTTGTAGTTGCATGATCAGATTGAGATAACTTCTTGGGAAGTACCATGGAAGAAGAAAAGGTCTGTCCCAGCACCTTCTCTATCTCTTTTACCCAACCCACCAAGTTGAGATCTTGAAATGAAGCTGTCAGAGGCAAGACTCACTGTTGTTAGGAGGAATAGGGCCAGTGGCTGTCGGTTTTGCCAGTACCTTTACAGGTAAGGGCAAAAATTCCCCTCCTCTCTCTCTGTTGCCAAGCAGTGGCCGCCAGTAGGTGGTTCACGAGGTGAAATTCTCGGTGACCACTGCATGGCAACAGAGAAAGGAGGGGAATTTTTGTCCTTACCTGTAAACATTGGGCGGGGGGGGGGGCGGAAGGGCCCACAGACACCACAGTCAGTGCTGTGCAGGTGCATGGCTAGTGAGCCAGCCCCAGTGCAGGCTGCTGACGTCAGCAAGGGTGACTATCTAGCCAGCAGACATACATGTGAATGTTGCTGCTGACTAAAGTGTCCCTTGCATCTAGCACCACTTCTCAATGTTCAAATGCCAGGGCAGGAAGTCACCTTTCCTATGCCAGTGGCTGCTGGCAGTTCAACCTAACAAATTGCCTTACCAGCTGTCACTATGCAGGGCCTTTTTGGTAGTGTCTCCTGAGGTCTGGAATTCTATTCGAAAACAGACCTGCCGTATCCGTTTTATTGGTCCCTTTAAACGAGATTTTGAACATATTCCTTTTGTACCAAGTCTTTTAGACGTGGATTAGGATTTGGGGGCCACCACTGCCACCGAACCCGCCCCCCTTCCCAGACCTGATCCACCCATCCCCATCCCCCGTTGCAGCCTCATTCCACCCTCCCCCCATCCCCGTTGCTGCCTCTTTCTGCCCTCCCGTCTCATTCTTCCCTCCCGCCTCCAACGGAACATGCATTACGGCAGTCATCACTAGCAAAACATGGCCCCTTTAGGACTAGGCTGTGAATTTTTAAAATGATGTTAATGCATAATAATTAAATTGAAATTAAATAAAAGATTCTCCCTCGGCACTGACTGGATTACCAAAGGACTTTAGATTACTTTGGTTGCTTTTCTGCCTTCAGCCAACTCTTTCTCAGCTCCTGGCACTGCAGGAGTCAACATAAAGCTCATATCTTTTTCCTCTTCAGAATGGCTTGGCCTTGATTTTTTTCTTTTTTAGTTTTTAAGTATTTAGTACTGAAACCCCCTGCAAAGCAAATGCTTTCAAGCAAATATTTTCACAAATCAAAAGCAGCCCGCAGAGCTTATTTGCTTCAGAACAGATTCTTAACTGCCACTCAGATAAGTAACACTTAGTACACAGATTGGGTCATTCTCGTAAACTCGGCTGGTTCTAGCACTGACAGAATGGCCCCTTCCTTGCTAAAGCTCTAAAACTTGGAATTACTGTCCCTTATGAAATACACATTCTTATAGCAGGTAGTGATTACCACACATTTATAAACAGAATTTCTGTGACTTTATTATTTATGTGATTATTATAAAACTATTTGGAATATTTTTAGTCACACTGTTGAGAACACTTATGTGTTATTTCTAGAACGAAAGCTTTCATGGCATATTTCTAGAATGAAAGATATCATGTGTTAATATCTGATGGGCTCCTTAATGGCAAGGAAGTCTTCTGTACAAGTACTTTTTGCCAAAGGAGAAAATAGCTAAGAAAATCTATAGCAAGGGTCCATTTTATTTGAGTCAATGAGTGCCTGTAATTAAGGAAACATGAGAAAATGCAGGTTACAATCCCTATATCTGAATCACTCCCACTGTGTGGATTCTGTGGGTTAGTTACATAGCTAACATGCAACCAACCCGCAAGCCAGTGCCGTCCTGTTGGCGCAGTGGCACTGTTAAAATGATGCATCCATGAAAATATACCCCTAGGTGTTCTGCTTTTCTGTAGGTTGAACCTAGTAGTGAATGAGCTCTCAGCAGTTTGTAAACTGCCAAGTACCTTCCAGGTCAAACTCAGACTCCATTCCTGCAGCGTTTGGACCTGATTAAGAAAGTGTTCAATTCAGTGTCATTGCCCCCACTGGACAGCTCCTCTTACTCAGCTTACAAACTTTACTCTAGCAAGGGGAGAAAAAAACTGGCATTGGGGGAGGCCTGGATACGCCATCATTCCCACTTTAAGGGTACTAGCAACTGCATTTCCCATGGGTTCTGGTGGCCATGGGAAATGCAGTTTTCTGAGTGGGGATCTGAATGCCACTAAAGCAGAAAGACCTTGTGGATGCTGGCTTCCGTGCACACATCTTCTCCTTACTCCAGGCAGCTTTTGCAGCAGTTGGCTTGACCTTGTAAGCACCTCAAGCAGAGAGGCTATGGCAAACCTCCTAGGCTCAACTCCACAGGCTGGCTGTGGGGGGTGTAGCCGCCCCTCCCCCTCCCCCCATAAAGCACCATCTGAAGAAGAGAGCCTATAGCGATGGCTGTGCAGCTCCTTCAGGGTGCAAAGGGTTGGCTTCAGGGTGAAAGGGTTGTGTGCAGGATCTTGCCCTCCCTTCAGCCAACACAGTGGTTTTTGTCGGGCTCAGAGGATGAATATGGCAAGATATGTTCATACCCTGGGCACTCAAACCCATTTTTATAGCACCAGGACTGAAAAGGTGGAAAGGTTTCTCCCTCTCTCCTTCAGCCTCAAGATGAGAAGGGGAGAATTGGGCTCAGACCTTCAAGGACAATTTCCAACCCCCAGCAACACTAGTTTAAAGGATCCTTGAGGAGAGAGATGAAATTGGACTCACAGGGGCAGCGCAGCACTACTTAACAGTGGTTTCAAAAATCCACTCTGGTTCCATCTCTTACCCTTTTTCGGTGCCCTGCAGTTCCGTGTACTGTACACTCACTTTACTGACAGAAGGAGTTATAAATGTCTTGGTCTCTGAGAATCAGAGGAGAAAAAAATTTGAGAGGAAAGAGACATTCATTTTCCATTGCCGAATGGAGCCAGCCTCTTCTCAGTGGGGAAAACCAAATGCTGTTCTTCTGCTAAAAGATCAGATGTGGGCAGCTGTAGAGAAATTCCACTCTCTTGACTGCCTGTTCCAAAATGCGGTGTCCAAAAAGAGTAGGCTTGCAACATTTTTCTGCCTCATGCTGTTCCTGTCTTTCTGCTCTCTCTCTCTGCTGGGCTTTGCTTTTGCTGAGCAGATGAGGTGTTGAAATTTTAAAAGACTTCTGCACTTAAGTTCTTCAGAAACTAGGGAATGCCTTATTTTCCGTTGCTGGCGGGCTTACAAATGACAAAGCCACAAGGTGAGTTGGAGGAGGAGATGGCTCATGGTAGCATGGATGGGGTTGAATCCGATTCCCAGCAAAATCCGGCATTCTGAAAAGCATCTGAACTGGTTTTGCAGGGATCAAAGCTTGCAGTCCTTTTGAGGAAAGGAGAGCTGTTCCTTCCCATTCCATCCAAGTTAATTTCCTTGGGAAGGGAGCACAGTGAGAGCCTCCTCTATAGACGCTGTCCTGTGTGTCCCAACCACTTATACAAAGACTTGAAAGTATTAAGTAGGACTGTGCCAAATATTCTCTATTTCCATTTTCAGGTTAAAAAAAAATGCTGTGTCAATTTAAAAAAAAATTTTTTTTAAATTAATTGGTCAAAATTGCTGGGTCAAAATATTCACTCTGTGTCAATATTTGCTCTTCCAAGATCTCTGCCAATGCTGCTCCTTCTTTTTCCTAGATATGGGTGATCCCACCTAATAAGGGGTCACTTGTTACAGGATGGTATGTTTTCATAGCCAATCAGATTTGATTATTGATTACATTGTCAAGAGCAAACGAAGACAATTGAAAGTAAGAGCAAGTGAGGGCAGCATACGTGAATAGCCATTGTTGCAGGACGTGCCAAGAAATAATTAAAAATGAGTGGTATTTGTTGGCACTTCAAAAATGCTTGCCAAAAACTGTGAGCAATTTCATCTCAGCCCTAGTGCCTAAGAACCAACTACTCTTAAGATTTGGTTAAGCAAAATTTGAGCACAGAAGCTTTAGTCAAAATATAGCCTCAATTGCTCACAGGGATTATCCCACTGCCAGAGCAGAGACCTTTGATCTCTCCTCCTGCAGCCCTTCTATTCGTCAGTGGCCTGATTTTCACATCACGTTTAGAGAGGGTAAAATTGCAGCAAAGTAATTTTTCACTACCAATTTAGTGTGGTCAATATTTTGTATGAGCACACTGCATGCTGAGAGCAGCTCTGCAGTCTGCCAGGACAATCTTTGTGGCAAATGTTGGCTTTCACCCCATAAATACAGTATAGAACAGGGGTTCTCAACCAGTGGTACTCGTACCAGCAGTGGTACTCCAGGCAAGTAGTGGTACTTCAGCCAGTCCGCCGGAACCCCGCTCCAACGCGGTACTTTTGACCGTGTTTTCGAACTGTAGTTTCGTTCGCAGGAGGCTCCTGCCTTTGGCCAAGCCTCTCAGGAGCGCTAGGATGGCTCTCCTGCCCGCCCTGATCTTCCTATCTGCATTTTCTGGCTCCAAAAATGCGAAAACCCGGAAGTAACTGGCAATGACGTCACCAGCAGTCACTTCCGGTAGTACTCAAAGGACGAGTGGCGCCAGAGGTGGTATGCAGCCGGTCACTGGTTGAGAACCTCTGGTATAAAACATATGAGAGGGTGGCGATCCCGCTCATATGGAAGAAGGCGGCTCTGGAGATGCTAGGCCCTTAAAGCCCTAAGACATAAAAGGGCTTTAAAGGTCAAGACCAGCACTTTGAATTGTGCCCAGAAATGAATTGGCAGGCAGTACAGACAGCAGAAAAGTGGTCCAAAAGAGTCAGATCCCCTCATCGCCATCACAACGCCGGCTGCTGTATTTTGCACTAATTGTAGTTTCCAAAGGCAGCCCCACATGGAGCATGTTACAGTAATCCAGCCTCGATGTATGGAACACTGTGGTCAGACCTGAACAATTCAGGGAATTGACTCAACTCAAAATCTGGGTTAACCTCCCCTGCTGTTCTTCCTTCCCTGCCAGTCCCTTCCTTGTGGAAAAAAAAGGTTATAACTGGAGTAGGGGAGGTAATAAATAGAGATGTGCTCACTTGGCTACTAATATTGCACAAAGCATCACTGCCTGCCAGAGATCATGGAACTGTGGCAGTGGAGAATTAGCTCCGTGGGGCTTTCCAAGTATTCTTGTTGAACACGTGGAAATCACCCTCAAAGGTTTTTGAGCATTCGACAGGAAACCTCAAAAAATCCAATTGAGTTTTCGGGTAAGGAGGAGGATGCTTGCCCAACTGTCTGGAACCCTTTCCTCCTGATCTCTGGTGTGGGAGAACGCTGTGTAGTTCCTAAGCAATCAGAGAAAGGCACCCTGCAGTGGTGAAACAAGGGTAGAGCGGAGGCAAGTAGTTCTGCAAGTCTCCCTTACACTGGAGTCAGCGGCTCCTCCCCCTTGCTGTTGGAGCCATTCCGGCAGCGACAGGGGAGTGTCCTGTGTGTTGCCTTTGCTGCCAGAATGGATCCAACAGCAAGGGGGAGGGGCCGCTGACTCCAGTGTAACGGAGTCTTGCAGAACTACTTGCCTTCGCTCCACCCTTGTTACGCCTCTGGCGCCCTGCAACTGCTCAGTGTCACTTTAATGTAATTTCACATATGTCAGGGCTGAGCTAGTGCTCTATAAACCAACGCCAAGGCTGAGACCAAGCCCCCAATTCTTTGTCACGTAAAACCCCAAATTCAGCTGAGATCCTTAATTCCTCAACACAATAGGACAGCGGTTTTCAACCACTGTGCCGCAGCACATTGGTGTGCTGTGTATGGTCTGCAGGTATGCCGTGGGAGTTTGGGGGAGGGTCATATATTATTAAGATATGTATATGGGGGATGTGAGCCCCCGACCGGCAACGCGGTATACCCTGTCAATTGTCAAAAAACTGATGCCGTGCCTTGACAATTTTAGTGCCTTCTCGGTGTGCTGTGAGATGAAAAAGGTTGAAAATGGCTGCAATAGAAATTGCAGTTCTGGTTTGCAGAAACCTCACTGCTGGAGGCTGTGGAGTAACACACGGACAAAATTAGCTCTCTTCCTCTAGCACATCCCACAAACAAGGGCTGTTAAAGCAAGAGAAATGTTTGTTCCTCTTTTTTTATTTTACAAGCATGGAGAGGAATGTGTGACTGCCCTGATAGATGTGGTCTTTGCTGAGGCAGCAGTAACCTCCTGCTGGCACTTAAAAGGCACAGGCCTTTTTATTGTTGGGGAGAAAAGCGTCTTTAAAGAAGACAAAAGGTCTGTGCAGACAGCAACCTACACGCCTCCCTCTTCACAGCAACATTTGTTCCATCTCTTCCCGTTCGCTCAGCCATAGTGCCTTGATGTGCTGCGCTGCAGGCAAAATGTCAGCTGCAAGAGGAGGGAACATGCTGCCAAATTTAGCTCTTGGCATACGTACAGCAGTGGCCAGTCCTAATGACCCACGAGCAGGCCGTCACCTTGCCCTGGAACTCCACTAAGATCCTATGATACTTACGGCCAAGCCCAGAACAATTCTTTGACTATGCCTCACACGCCCATTCCATACCATAACGGGACATTCCCAGTGGCTGCCCTGTAGCCATGGAATGTTCCCCCCCCCTTGGCGGCTCATCCATACCCAATCTGAAATATTTTGAAAAGTGCTAAAAGGCTTTCTGGTTTGGTTGATGGAATGCCAGCAGAGAGACTGGCGCAGCCCCTGCACATGGAGGTCGGTTGGGGAAAGCCCAACCCTACACAGGTTGGTCGGGCAGAGCAGTGGGCAGAATGGTGCGAAGATGGGGGCTTGACGGAGGGCATGAGCGACTTGCGCCAGATACTATCCACTCCAATAGCAGCTGGCACACCCCCTTTGTCTTCTCGGACTTGTGCCAGCTAAGGAGCTGGCGCAGGTCCGAGGACACCATGGCACAGCGGAGTCGGGTCAGTAGAACTTTGCCCTACATTCCTCTCCCGTCATGTCATAGCACACACACACACACACACCCCGCAGGAAACAGCTCAAGCCTCCTTGGCATGGCTGCATGGGCATGGGCAGGTGGGGGGGAAGGATAGGATTGAGCTCTTAATCATATATCTTGTACATAAGTAGATCCATTCATCCCTAGTGTATATCTCTAGTGTATATAGGAGGTGGTTGGCATTATGGCGATGAAGAAGCATGAAGAAAAACAGGGCAGATACACAGGGATGGACCCAGTCTGCCCCTTGCTTTGATCATGATGGTGGCCGCTCTCCTCCTGCCCAAATTTGTGGTGCTTTTGCTGCCAACCAAGCCCTCTTCTCTCTCTGTATTCAGCCCAGAGTGAAAGCACGCTGGCTGGTAGTAATGCAAGGGGGCATAAGAGACAGAATAGTAGTAAGAAAATGGAGAATGTTGCTGATCTTTCATAGTACAGTATCTCTGTTTTTCCTACTCTGCTGTTTTCTGCTGAACTGTACACTTATTTTGCTCTTTGTCCTGTGTACACATTTGTTGCACTCCTCTTCCCAGCAAATCTGGCAACCCTTGGATATTTATTTATTAAATATCCTCTTCTTCTTTTGCCATATAACTCAAAGCAGCATCAATGAAAGCTCCTAGGAGATCTCTCACCCAGATCCAGACCTGCTTAGCTTCAGCAAGGTGGCTGTATCATGTGCCTTCCAGCCTGGGACACAATATACTACACCAGGCAATTGGTCCATCTAGCATATTTTTCCAAACACAGATACCCAATCAAGCGTGGCTAGCCATGGAAACCGTTTCTGAGTTCATACAGCTGGAAAATGCACAGATGTGATCCACAATGTTGCTCTCAATTATATTTGTAACTGCCCAATTTCCATAATACGTTTTCAAAAAAGCACATTCTCAGAGAACTCGGAGTCATGGCGCCCAAGCCAGAGCTCAGTAGCAAGTACATGCTTTGCATGCATAAGGTCCCAGTTTCAATCCCTGGGCAGTTGTCGGGGAAGCCTCTCATCTGAAACCCTGGAGAGCTGCTACCAGTCAGTGTTTACAATACTGAGCTAGATGCATCCAGGGTCTGACTCCGTATAATGCAGCTTCATATGTTCATAAAGGTGCAGGACTGCCTGTGTGAGCAAAGTATTATTTATTTATTTATTTAAAGAATTTATAGCCCGCCTTTCTCCCGAGGGCACTCAAGGCGGCTTACAACATATTAAAATACATATAAACACATTAAAATAATTAATAAACACATTAAAATAATTCATTAAAACAATTTAAGTTAAAATAAACAACCCCAGTGGGTCACCTGCATTTACATGTGTTAAAAACCATTTGTTAAAAAGTCAGCCCCCCATGTCAGACATTAAAAGCAGTCCTAAATAAAAACATTTTAAGGCCCCGCCGAAAGGCCTCTAAAGAGGGAGTCCTTCTTAATTCCAGGGGGAGGGAATTCCACAATTGGGGCGCTACAGCCGAGAAGGCCCTATTCCGTGCCGCCATCCCCCTCACCTCTGTTAATGGCGGCACGGTCAACAGGGCCCCCCCCGATGACCTCAGAGTACGGGTCGGATTATAAGGAAGTACATAATGCAAAGTATGGAAGAACCCAGCCCTTGGATACGACCTGTTAAGAGGGAATCCCAGCAAGCCTCCCTCCTCAAGATGAACTGTATTTGCCAGGGTTATATCCCCTCTTCTGGGGTATTGCAGTGTAGAATATAATATGGCTGAGAGAAGGAAGGGTGATTCACTCATCTGATCCTAGTGCATATAGACAGTGAGTAGAGGCATCTAGTGTTGTAAATACATTTTCTTGAAGTTCCCCAGAGCCAGACTTGAAATGGCTAGGAGCCACACATGGCTCACAAGCCACAGCTTGGCCACTTCTATTTTAGCCCATGGCGAAATGGCAGCGTAGCGATACACAGTCACTCCTTACAAGCACAGTGTGCATAAATGACACAATCCATGCACTGAAATCAGTGGAGCGCTGTCATGAACATGACAGCTGAAGTCAAGAATAAAACTCAACTTGACCGTGTCCCTGGTTCTTTTATAAGATTCCTTGCTTTTCACCTGCTGACTTGTTTACTTTTAGCTGCGTTCATTTTAAGTAGCTTTTCTTTTTTATTTCTGCAAATTCTAAGGTTGCTCTGAAATGAAGCGATGCTCTGGTGTGAACGAGACAGGAGCAGACCAACTCAAAAAATAATATAAAATGAAAATCCTGGAGTAGGGTTGCAAATAAATCCCATATCATGGAGCTACGGAAAGTATATAGGACTGTGAAGCAAGTTGGAATCTTGCCACTTGGGGAGAGGACAGAGACAGGGAGGGTGGAAAGAGTCCTCGTTTTGTAGGATGCCTGAAAAGCTTCTATTGAGCGAAGACAATTTGTGGTATGGTGTCTTTGGAATGTGGCGTAGATAACTGTACGTCCAGTGCTCTAGTTTTCAAGAGAGTACTTATCTTCCACACAGTTTGGGAACTGTATGATGCCATTAGTAGCCTGAGCACTAGGCTGCTAGAGTTGGGTGTGCCTGAATAGTGGGGGACTGTTATTCCTTTTTGTGATTGAATCTCATTTACTTGACTGAGGACCATAGCAGAAAAGACAACAGAGAGCTTGACTGGATCTTTTGCTTCTTTCAATTTTGGTAAAAAGCAGCCATGGGGCACCACTAAGGAGCAAACAGCAAGTTGGTGGGATGTCATTTTTCTTGAGAAAATGGCATGAGCGGAAAGAGTGTGATGCCTGAAAAGAGTTTTGTATGATGCCTCCTCCTCTTGCGCTATGGTTCCTATTCAAGTTGCACATTGCCTTTGTCTCATTTGGTTGGCCTGAGTCAGGTATAGTACAGTATATCTGCTTTCAGTATATGTTCATCCAATTTTTAAATCACAAATCCAGTGTGGGGACCAGATCATATAGACTGTTGCCTAGATCAGTGTTTCTCAAAGTTCTCCCCGCAAGTGCCGCTGCCGCCATCATGCTGTCCCCACCCCTTAAGGTGGCAGGGGACAGCATCTGGGTCCAGTGATTGGTCGCAACCCACCACTTTGAGGACCAATGGCCTAGATCAGGGGTTCTCAACCTGTGGTACGGGTACCCCTAGGGGTACGCGGACCTCTTGCTGGGGGTATGCCAAGCCCTGCCCCTTATCTGCCCCATCAGCAGCTAATTAAGTGTTAATTAACATGGATTTTAAATTGTAATTATTTTTGGAGCCCTTCGGTCTCTCTGATTTTGGCTTTGGGCTTATTTTTGTACTTTGGAAAATGTACTTTGGTGGGGTGGGGGAGGGAGGAGCTGATTTTGGGAAGTGTGACTTGGAGAAAAAAAGATGTCCATGCATGTCTCTCTCTCTCTCCCACTCACAGAGTTAAATAAGACATTTTTTCACATTTAAAATTGTTTTAGTACTTTTTATTTAATGATTAATTACCTAATTAATTAATTGATTAATCCAATTAATTAGCAGTTAATTAGCAGGTGGTACTTCAGAAAACTGGACCATGATAGGGGGTACCCAGGCCTCCAAAGGTTGAGAAACCCTGGCCTAGATGTTATGCTGGAAATTGACCACATGGTCAGCCTACAAGCATTGGGTGTATTTGGACATGACCTGCCCATCCCAGTATATATTGGAGGTGGTAGTGAAGGGAGTGCAAGCAGACTCTCGCTATTCGCCACACGTCATCTGATAATCAGATCAGACCCAAATTGTCTCTATCAAATAATTAACTTACACCCCCCTTAAATATCTAAAAAAATGCACCTACATGGCAGAATGCAAATTGATTTAAATCAGTTGATTGCTTACAAGTGATTTATCAACTACAAATCTTTAATTAGCTGACATCCCTTCTTTTCAAGCATGCATCTATTCTGTGCTGACCATAGTTTTCAGACGTCCACCCACTATCTCAAAGTTCACCTCCCTCAGAAGGCACTAATGATATAATCCACTCACTCAGCAAACTTAATACCAGCCAAAAGCTCCTCTCATTGCCAAGGCTGACTTCACAATAAATGAGAAGCTGCTAGGCCAAGCCAGGATTTAAGGGGAATATTAAAAGTACGCTTTCTTCAGGGAAGACCAAGCTCTGGGTTGTCAGACACTTTTAGGCCTTCATATTTCAAAATGTACTTATTTCTTCCAACATTTTTCAAAGTTAACAAGTCTATGGCATGAGATCATATTTGTGAGATTTTAGCAAAACTTAATGTTAGCTTTGTGGTAAAGATAGACGGCTGGATCACAACTGGCTATGTTAATAACAGCTAGTTGCCAGCGGTCGGCTCAGCTCTGTTTTGGAGTGCTTCACTCAAGTACATAACTTTGGAGTACATAACTCCCACCCTGGTGGTTGGGAACTTGTTAGAAGGCCATTAAACAGAATTAGCTTCTCCCTCCAGCATTTTGTAGTCCCAGTAGCTCCCTTTGTTGAGCAGTTGGCTCTTAGAGCCAAAGATAAGGTTCAGTAACCCGCCATCTGATATCACTGTTCTGTTCTTGTATTTTCTTTTGTTTAATCATAACAGGAATAAGGATACACTATCAATATGCACAAGTAACAACAAAAATATAGTTCCTTACTCCAAGGTCCGGCCTCTCCATAAGGCCAACTGAAACGATTGCCTCAGGCAGTAGGTTGGTAGGCCGTGCCCATCTCTGTCTGCCTACTTGCCTCCCCTGCTGTTCCTTCTCCTTCCAGTCCTGGAATTGGAAAAGGAAGAGGAGGACTGAAAAGAATAGGAAATGTGGAGGGGAGAGGAGTGCTGAGCTAGAACGTTGGAGAGTGGGGGGGAGCAGGGACTGGCACATAATCAGGTAAGGGGGGCAGCATTTGACATGCCGTCTCAAGCATCAGGAGGTCTTGGCCACCTCTGCTTACCCCTGTGGAGGTTACAATCTAAGGAGCCTAGGCCATGCAGTCGAGCGCAATGGGCAGAGTGGAGCCAGACTTAGACATCAGCTATGAAGATCAGTTGGTGGCCTGGGGGAAGTCACTATCTCTGTCTAACTTCCCTCACATGCTTGCTGTGAGGATATACTTGGACATCTCCATCAATAAATCTCTTCACTGTGTGAACAGTAAATGAATTAGCTTGGATTACATGCTGAGTTCAGAGATGGGTTGTAGAGGACACCGAGCGACGACGTGGTTTCCCCCCCCCCCCCCAACTGCAGCTGAGGGAATGGTGAGACAGCATAGCTCACTCCATCAGTTCAGCAGGGACTAACAGCCATTTGTTAATCCACAACTTTGTGCTTAGGGGCCTCATGACCTTTCTGTGAGGAAGAGGGATTCTCATGGTCTACTACCAATCTTGAACGTTACTTAGTGCCAGTAATGTCTAGTAGAGGCTGCTGTACAGAATGCGGAAGGAGCATGGTCCCTACCCACATGGAGAGCTGCTTTCTTGGGCTGCACTCAGGTTGTGACACCTGGGAATATGGTATCACCCTGTCTATTCCAAGTGTTCTCCTAGCACAGGGGTGGCCAACATCTGGAGTATTGTGTCCAATTCTGGTCACCATACCTCAAAAAGGATATAGTTGAATTGGAAAAGGTGCAGAAAAGAGCAACCAAAATGATTCGTGGGCTGGAGCACCTCCCTTACGAGGAAAGGCTACAGCGTTTGGGGCTTTTCAATCTGGAAAAAAGGCGCCTGAGGAGGGACATGATTGAGACGTATAAAATTATGCATGGGATGGAGAGAGTGGATAGAGGGAAATTCTTCTCCCTCTCGCACAACACCAGAACAAGGGGGCATCCACTTAAATCGAGTGGAGGGTGAGTTAGAAAGGACAAAAGAAAATATTTCTTTACCCAGCGTATAATTCATCTATGGAACTCCTTGCCACAGGATGTGGTGATGGCACCTGGCCTAGATGCCTTTAAACGGGGTTTGGATTGATTCATGGAGGAAAAGACCATCACAGGTTACATAAGCAACTATAAGCAACCTCCTGGTTTTAGAAGTAGGTTTTCTCTGTGCCAGGTGCAAGGGAGTGTCAACGGGAAACGGGTTATCTTGTTGTCTTGTGTGCTCTCGGAGGCATCTGGTGGGGCCACTGTGATATACAGGAAGCTGGACTAGATGGGCCTTTGGCCTGATCCAGCAAAGCTCTTCTTATGTTCTTATGTTATGTTCAACATGGACCTTAGTGGTTGCATAGGTGAGGGCATTTCAGCAGGTGCAGCTACTTTAGCAGCACCATAAGCAAATGCAGCTGCCATGATCCTGTCTTCTATACAACTCTAAAGAACACAGAGGCCCTAACGGTGGAAGGATGGTTGGTCACCCCTGTCCTAGGGAGTCAACAGATCCTTCTATTCAGCTAACTTTTTTTTAGGAATGAGGAAGTATAGCGTCATGTCACATTAAGTTCTTATGACTGCCAGGATTTGGTTGTAATGAAGTGTCCATGACCGATTTATACATCAAATTCTAATACCTAGCAAAATCATATTTACTGAGCTGCGTCCCCCCCCCCCCAAGTCCATAACCTGGAACTGTAGACAGAATTGCAGAGGATATGCATGTCTTGGGGTCAGTGTAAATGATGAAGAATTTGCAAATGAGTTTATTCAGAAAGCTTGTTGGAAGAGGACAAAAGAAAAAAAGAACAAGTGCCAAAATAAACATTCTGTGTTTGATTTTGAAAAGGGGGGGGGGGGATTCTATTCTAATTGAAATAGTTTCTGAACTCTATCATCCTGACAGCCTAGGAGTTTCATATCCCTGCCAGAAAAAAAATACACCCTCCAGTAATCAGAGAATCCCATGTGTGTGTTTGGAAAGGGGGAGGAAACTATAAAAGCTGGGTTTCTGGCTCCAAAGAGGAACACTGGTCCAATTCTGGGTATATCCCCAGTAGTATACCCTTGGGGGTGAGCGCTTTGCTTGGCTCTGTGCTATAGACTGCATTGCCAGTTAGTATTTTCAAGCATGCATCCCATGGCTGCTTGACCTGCTGCTCTGGAGGAATTTTTCACCTAATTGGTCCTCTAAAACTGCAAGGGAGATGGAAGGTAGGAAAAGCCGACAAGGTTACAGACTGCCTGTATGGTTGTTGATTAAGATTGGAACTAGATGTAATGAAAGAACATGGGGCTGCCACTGTCAACAGTAAATGTCAACCTCTTGTCAAATTCCTCCTCCTGTTCTACATGATGTGTAGCAATGACAGTGTGTGGCCATATGTGCCGTCCTGTTATGTGTGTACTCTCCCCCAGTGGCCTCGAGTAAGGTGTAGAGGCAGTAAGGAGATGCATTATGTCACATCAAACATTTCCATTGTTACATGTTAAATAGGAGAGGAGGAAGGCATATACTCTACACAGGGTTGCCATTTTCTAAGGCAGCCTGCTGTGGCGCCGGAACCGCCGAGCAAAATAAGGTTTTTTTTTACACTTTGGTGGGCGTGCCAGGCCTCTGGGGAGCCTGCGGACCCCTCTTCTGCACCTCAGAACAGCTCCCTGACATGATTGAGACCCACTTCCAGTTTTCCGACAAAACCGGAATCGTCCAGGACTGTGCCCTGCAGGGAAAGATCTAGCCAGGAGGGGATGTAGTAAGGCCAATCAGGATGCAGCAGCGTTTCCCAATGTTCCGATGCGTTGTACCACTTCCCACACTGCGGACCTCTCCGCGTACCGCTGGAAGTAACTGGCGATGACGTCATTGCTAGTTACTTCCGGGTTGGAGACCTCGACGCGACTCTGCAAACGCCGGTAAGAGGCTCAGGGTGGGCAGGAGGGCATTTTAAGCGCGAGAAACCCACAAGCTGGAGCTCTGCCCGCCAAGCCGAGCCTCCTAGTGGTGTTTGCAGGGTCGCATTGCGGTCTCCATGACACGAGGTGGTTGTCGGCGGGTGCCACTGGCACCCATCATACCACCAGTTGAGAAACACTGCGCTACAGTGTTGACTTGCCAGTCTTGCAGGGTTTGGGGAAGAATGTGTCCTTGCACAGGGTGATGCTTTATTTAGCCACTAGGGAAAGGGGGCTGATGACTGGTGTCAGATGGCGTTGCTCTCAGCAAGGGATGGCCAAAGGAATGCAGCCGAGGGAGACGGACAAACGTAGAGTGTGAAGCCTTTTTACTTCTGGGCCAGGCACACTGGGCCCCAGGGGAGTCCAAATGCTCACAAGCTGAGACCATTGGGGAGAGTTCACAAATAGTTTCAGTAGATGCAAGAATTCTTCCCTGATCTGAAAACCCAAATGTCAGGGTTGTAAGCATCAATCTATCCGTCAGCAGGATCAGTCAACTAAAGCTTTAATTGCAGATTTAAAAAGCATACTAGTTAGTCAGACAAACCACAAGCTTTATGGAACAGATTCTGCTTATGCTCCGAAATGAGCAAAGGATTATGAAGTTCAGACAATGAAAATGCCTAGCTACATCAATGCTTTGTGAAAGGGATTTTCCGCATTGATGATGTAATGAACAAGCTACATACAGCTCCTGGTCCTGCAGCTCTTAAAAAGCTTGGTGTGTTTAAAATCAGAGCTGAAGAACACCAACTGATTGGGAATACAGAATCATAGCGCTGTTTGCTCTGGATGATTTGGAAATCACCTGCTAAATTCACAAACCTGAATGGTACACAAGAGCATAATGTTCTTTACAAACCTGATTAGACGACGAGGTTTTTCTTTTCCCAAGACCTAAAGCAGTTTAGGAATTTCCAAGGAACTCTCAGTTCCCTAGAAGCTTATCGGGGGTGCCTCAATTAAAAGATCAGTCATGAAGGACAAGCTTCTCTAAAACACAGCTTGCCCACCACTGTTGACCTTCCCTGTGGAATGTGAGTCTGTGGGGGAGATGAGGTGTATGCTCAGTTTAAGTAGGTCAACAGGGCCTCTTCCAGTGTGAACTGGTAACTAATCTTATGGTGTGGCCTCTCCTCATTCAAGGAGTGCAACGCCAGATCACCTGGGCATGGGGAAAGGCAGAGAAAATTCACCACTTTATTCACCACGGAGCAGGGTGGCAGCCAAGTGGCTATGGAAGCTGGGATGCTGCCCCAATCCGATGATATTTATTTTTAAAAAATTATATCCTGCTCATCTCCTGAAACCCAGAACTCAGACTGGAGTTGGCTGAAGAGGAGAGTGGGCAACTGACAGCAAGCTGTCTGAAGCGGCTGTCATCACTTTGGAGGAGAATCTGGGTGAGAAGAGCCCTCTTCTCTCCAGTTCTGAGGTAAAAAGCAAGGCGCCACACCTTAGAACCTGCCCCAGAATCCTTTGTAACACAAAGATAAGCAGGGGGTTCCTCCAACAAGGTGGTGTGTTTTCCCGAGACATTCATTGCTGTAACCATGAGTCATGGGTGTTTTTTTTTTGTTTGTTTCAAATGTCAACACATGAAGAAAAACTGTCACCTTGATTCAGGATCTCCAGAAAAGCACCATTATTTAAATGTTGCAGTATGTAACATATGTAAATTTAATCAGTTAAAAGCTAACAGTTAATCAGCTAAAAGATCTTGGTTGACAGCACTGCTTTTTTATGACCAAAACAATGCCTTATTAATATTTATACAGCCTTTTTTTTTTTTTTTTTACCGAAAAGCTCTTTATCATTTGTGGAGTAATGGAATAATGGCTTCTGGAATAATGTTTTGCATTCATGAGTTGGCTTTTTGAAGAGAGAACTGTATGTGCAATATATCCCCATTCATCGATGCAGCTCCAGAAAATTTATGTAGGTGGCCAGTCTCTGTGTAACACTTCCATGTATCAGGCGATCACTGTAAAAGTCAGTTTGCAAGTACAGAATGTTATAGTCAGTATCTTACTTGTCCTCCCAACACCAATAGTGCTTTGGGCAGGTTACTTACTGTAGTTGTTATATGCTTGTACAGATTTACTACTATGGTACCAACCTTTCAGTACAGTACTCATACTGAGTAGATCTGTAACAACTAGGTGTGCTCTGGTATGTTCTCTGAAATCACGAGGAATCCCAAGCAACACCTCTTGGATTGAGCAGCTTGAGCATCAGAAAGGCTTAAGCCCGACCCACACCGCATGAGATCAGGCATGGAGGCGAGCGAGCATAGGTGCCTGGCCGCTCACCTCCGCGTGCTGAACTCGTCTCCACGAGTGTCTCCCAGTGAATAGTCCCTCCTGTTGTCCGGCCTTCTTAGAAAGCGCAGTGGTGATTGGCTAAGCACAAGTGTGGTCCGATACACAAGAGAAGAGAGAGAGGGACAGGAAGGAGAGAAAACTAACAAAACAATTTGTGCCGGGAATAGAATTCATCTTGCTAACGTTTGTAAGAAGAAGAAATGGATCCAAGAGAAATCGGAGACTCAAGTGAGTTCCGATTGACTGACAACCCCTTTCATCCCGCCTTCTCATCCGATTGGTGGCTGCAGTAGCTCCGCATACCCGCCCCCTCAAAACATGGGCATCAAATGTTCTGCATGCGCCGGAATTCGGGAGAGCACAGCTCTCCCGCGTTCAGCTGCTCTCTTCCGAAATGATGACCACACAGCTCTGCACAGCTCCGCCCGCGTCTGGGACACACCGGAAATCGTGCGGTGTGGGTCGGCCTTTAAGCCAAATTAGCTCCAACTCCTCCCTCTTCCTTTAACCACAAACCAATTTCCATCCAGAAAATGTTAAAGATAGTAAATTCGCATTTTACAGGAGGAATATAAAAGGCTGAAGGTGAGGATGAGGTGGGCAACAGGTTATGGGATAAGAGGAAGGCCTCCTGTTGGTACTGAATGGGCCAGACCAGTGTTCACTGTATGCTGTCATTACTTCAAGTTTATCTCAAAATGTATTGCTAAACATTGCTAGAGTGGATAATCCCTTGTCCACTGTGTCTGTACACTATTGCCCTCTCCTGGACAGGAACAAAACTGTTCCTCTTTATGTCACACAGACTGTAATCTTTGTCTGCAGGACTGTTCCTGCACCTCAGTTCCATACTATTTCCATGAGAAAGATTTACGTATACTTAGAACTGTTTGCAGATCAGGTACGCATGAAAAAACCTTTGCAGTGGCTTATTATCACAACATAACTGCCTCACGATTATTTGAGGGCATAAGTCCTCCCCGTGTTATGGATGTCATCAGGGGTATAACTTGCCTCTGTAAGCAAGAATTTGTAATGTGAAATATAGGCCAGTTCTCCAAGAAGTCCAACATAGAGTCTAAGTGAGAATGCAACCTGTCAAAGGAGAGAGTCTGCAAGTTCTAGTCCCACCTTTGTTGACTGTAAGTTCTGGTGGCTCGTATTTTAGCTAACATACCACAGTTCTTGATGCTTGTTCTCTGCTAAGCATCATTCAAAGCAGGAGTCTCACTAGACCAGGAATGGTTGCCATGCTACATACAGCCTGTGTGAGTTTGACAAGTCTGTTTTTATATTTCTCTTCAAGCAGAGAGGCCCTCTATCATGAGCCTCAGGGCCTCAGTTAGTTTGCTTTTTCTAGTTGTACATTTCTAGTGAGATTTTAGATTGCTTAGAAAACCAAAACACAGGAGAGGTTATAGCCCCACTCGTCCCTGAGAACTGGACAGAAAACTAAATATGGTCAAAGATATGCTTGGACACTGGCTTTATTGCTGTTTCTTTCTTCTCCTTTTCACATGGCACATGATGCCCCAGAGAGGCGGATATCCCCATTCCCAACCCCACCACTCATTCTCACACACCTAGAAACCATTGGTCCAGCTTTTACTGCTGTGCAAAAACAGCTTCACCACGGTGGAAAAACCTCTAGAGATTAACAGCACAATCCTGTTTAGATATTGTGCCAGGGCAGCACGTGCTGCCCCGGCGCAGGGTGTCGGGCAAGTGCCGTAAAGCACTTGTGCAACACCTGGCGAGCAAGCAGCGCTGGCACTGCGGCCTGCACTGCTTGCTCCACCGTCTCCCCGGCCCTGTGCTGGCCGGAGCAGGTAAGACCTAGGTCGGTGGGGGGAGGGCGGACCGGGCGGCAAGGGAAGGGTGGCCATTGCCCGCCTGGGGCCTGGAGGGGGCAGAGATCCCCGGTATCCAACACTCCCTCCAGACCCCAGATACACCAAGAGCTCGCACACATGTGAGTAGGCTCATTGGGCCTACCGCCGCTGACACCAGGGGAAGGAACTCGATAGGATACGGCGACCGGCCCTTTAGGCTGGCTGCCGTATCCTTCACAGAATTGTGCTGCCCGATGCTTCCTTTTTTGCTTTTGCTTTCCTCTTTGTGATGATTGAGCAGATTTTGAAGCATTTTTTTCAAAGGCGTGAAACCTACAAACCATAAAAAAGTTGAGCGCCTCTGACAACCTTAACAAACTTGTGACTGACAAAATATTTTGGAGACTGCACATCCTATGGACCATATGCCATGTGTACACATCTAGAAACCTTGGATTTCTATTCTCCGTCACTCATCTTTGAACAGCTCTGATTACTTATAGTACACTGTACATATGTATGCCTACCGTGGATTAAAATGGTTAAAATTCCTACAGGACCCTGGATTTTTTCTTCATACAATAAAACATTTTACATTTGGCAAAAATAACAGGCAAATAGCTATTTCTAAGTTTTTTGCACCAAAAAGATGATTCCCTATCTCCTTGGATAGAACTCGGTTTCATCACCTCTTACTAGCTTGTTTCACTTCACTGGCTGCCATTTCTTGAACCTTTAAAGAAATCAATCAATCAATTAAATTAAATACCAGCTGGTGTTGTATATTGCATACCTGCCCAAATTCACAATGCATAGCATTGCACTGTCCTTGGGGAAATGTAATTCTGGAGTACAGGGCCCAATATCACTTAAGAAATGAATTGATACAATAATTCTCTTTTCCTTTCTTCCTCTTCTCAAAAGGACTCTCTGCAGACTGTGGTGCCAAGCGACAAGAGCATCTCTCTCGATTTTCCATGCCTGATTTAAGCAAAGATTCAGGGATGAATGTATCAGAGAAGATGAGCAATATGGGAACTCTGAATTCTTCTGTTCAATTCAGAAGTGCCGAGTCAGTCCGTAGCCTACTTTCTGCGCAACAGTACCAAGATATGGAAGCCAACTTGCATGATCTTGCTAATCCCATTGGTTACAGAGACCCATCATCCCGTGGAAGAATGCACCAGAGCTTCGACTATGAAGGTGGGATTCCAGGAAACAAGTTGGCTGGACAAGAGAGTGCTAGACATCCTCCCATGAGCGAGCGCACACCCAGACGAACTAATCTCCGAGACGACGACCAACGTTATCGTCCCCACAGGCCCCGGCGGTCAAGACGCTCCCGCTCAGATAATGCCCTTCACCTTGCCAGTGAACAGAGCTATAAGTTGAAAGAGAGACCCTCTCTACGAGCCAGGGAGGACTATGATCAGTTCCTGCAGCAAAGAAGCTGTAGAGAGGCCATGGAACAGGGTGCACGAAGAAACCTGTATGGTCAGTGTCCAAGGACTGTATCAGACCTTGCTTTGCAAAACCACTTTAGCAAGAGATGGGGACCCTACTTTGCTGAATACGATTGGTGTTCTACGTGCTCCTCCTCCTCTGAATCTGACAATGAAGGCTACTTCCTTGGGGAACCAATCCCGCAACCTGCCCGCCTCCACTACGTCACCAGTGAAGAGCTCCTTCACAAATACGGTTCTTACAGCATGCCTAAGTCTTCCACGCTAGGTGGTCGAGGACAATTACACAGCCGGAAAAGGCAAAAGAGCAAAAACTGTATCATAGCATAACCGCATTGCCCAAGCACAGTGTTGGAGAATGTATTTGCTTCATCAACTTGCACTGTTGTAGGTCTTAAAGCGCTTTTTATTGTAACAACAACAACAACAAAAAATCCTGGCAAGTGGGGGAGTTGTAAGAAGGTCATAGACGAGGGTCTATAAATAGTCATAATTGTTGGCATGGTGAATATATTTTGCACATTTTATTTTGGGGATGGAGGGAGGGATAAAATTTATTTTAGCATGTGATAGTTACAAATTTACTGCCTTCCCACAAGTAGCTGCCACCCATTTAATATCCAGTTCACCCACTTGTTTTAGTTACCATTGTTTTCTATAACTGGCAGTTAGCTACTAGTTTATTATCTCTCCTTTTTTTTTTTTTTTTGCTTTTCATTTTCATCACCTGGTTCTTTTGGTAATTTTTCTGCCAGATGGCAAGGATGCATAAGTTATTTCCATTATTGTTCTGTAAATGCAAAAGTAAATGAGAGTTTGGAGAAAATATTTTTGTATTTTGTAATATCAGAGGAATTTCTGTGTCTTAGGAGTCACTGGGAAATTCATACACATCCATCTTGCTTTTTGGCCAGAGCTAAACAAATAGAGCTTCAGAACCCTTTATCTTTAGTCATCAAATTTGTTCTGGATCAGCTAGGCTTCGCTTTCTGCACCTGGTGAATACAAAAACAGAGCCTTTTTTCCCCATTCACTAGCTCTTGAGGAAACCTACAAAGTGCTTTTGAAGTCTACTAATGCCTCCATTTTATGTTACCCTGAAAATCGGACAGAGGCATCGTTATAAGTGAAACCATTTTTAAAGCCTTTTTGTTTTCTTTTTCAAATACAGAAAAGAAATATAACCACCAAATGTTTGTAAAGGTTAAAGAACCCAGGTCTTAGAAGGAATTTTACACCTCTTTAGTGAGGACTGAAGCTGTTAAAATGTCAACTACTTTTGGGGGGGATAAACCAAAACAATTGTCAATGGTGCAGTTGTGTGATGTCAGCATGAACTTGTTTTGAGTATAGAATTGTTTTCTGGTGCTCTAGTTTCCTGGCATATGTTAACTGCTGTTCAGTACCAAGAGGTATCTTCAACACTGCCTTCTTCTGAAATCTGTAATAAAACACATACATCCTAATCATGTCAGACTTAGAGTCTACCCATGGGAGATATATACTTCAAACCCATTATGAAGGCAGTTTGAAGGGCCTTTCCTCAGGGTAGAATGGAGTCCATTCTTTGGAACTAGAACAAACCAACAAAAGCTTCAACATGGTAGTTATATACTTAGGGCTGAAAATGTGTTGTGTGCTATGGTGGACGTGAATTTTTTCTCTCTGTATGCTTTAAACAATTGGAAGATTGACATCAAGATGTAATCTATATTATTTCCAGATGGGACAGTGGGAAGAAGGCAATTCTTTTTTCTTTTTTTTTTCTTTTGTACTTTTTACCATGGGGCTGTAAAATGGATTTCAGTAGTTCCCAGTGAAGGAGGAACTTGCCAACTTGCAGCACCTGTGTGTGGTTCTTTGGCGAGTTTGAGGACTCTGTTAGAAAAAGAGTCTATTGGAACAAATGCATCTTGGTGGGAGTGGGATTAAAAACGGGGCGAGCGAGGGCCCTGGCCTTTCCAGTTGGACCTAAGAAACAGGGCCTTTGGGCCTGCTCCAGCCCCAATGCAGAACCAAGCCTTGGATCAATATGGTTTGTGATGCTGAGAGAACAACCGGCCTTGCCTATTGAAAAGCAGTGACTCGGGAGGAAATCTCAGATATGGATGTATCCGTAGCACAGCTAGGAATTTTTTGTTGTGCGTAAGGAGAATGTGATGATTATGATTTAAAAAAAAAAATAAAGAAAGAAAAAGAAAAGAAACAAGGTGAACTATAAAAAAAACACTTTTTCCCCCTAGCTGGATAAACGGAACTACTGGCCCATATAGTAATTTAATTTAAAACAAAACTAGACACAATAATTTCAATTCACTGTCATCTCACGTGGGTTGTATATTTTATTTGCTTTTAATCCTGTTTTATACTTGGCACTCCACAGGACAGGCCCAGCCATGAAGTTAAAACTGTTGGCAGACTGGGGCAACTGGCTAGCTGGTGGGGAGGCCCCATCCTCGAGTGGTGCGAAAGGAGGGTGGGGAGTGCTTGCCTCCTCCTCCTCCTCCTGCAGCTCCACCGGTGCTTCTTGTAAAGTGGCTGGCAAAGAGAATGCTGGGAATTGGGAGGTTCCACTCCCAGCATTCTCCCAGCTGAGCCACTTGGTCGCAGGAGGAGGACATGAGTGAGGATGGGGGGGGGGGCGCTTACCGCCTCCAGTGGTCTCTCAGTGCTTCTTGAAAAGTGACCATCAGGGAGAATGCTGATGGAGAGGATGGGAGTGGAGAGGTTTCGGTCCCGGTACTCCTCCCACTGAGCCACTTGACAAAAAATAATGGTGGAGCAGAAGCAGGACTACTGCAAGACTACGTCTGCTCTTGGAGGGGAAGTCTGTATGTGTGCTTGCTTGTGTGTGTGTGATGGGATGAGTGTTGAGTTCATGCGTGTGTTTGCGTTGGGATGGTGTGCACTGGCAGGGAGGGGGAATGGGGGTTCAGGCAGCGGCTCGCCTTGGACTAGCCTAGGCACAGTCCCCAACATATAGTTCTGCGGTGGGTCTAATGTGCATGCAGACCTGTCACAGGAGCTGTAATGCCCAATGCAGTTCACTGGAGGGGGCAGCCTAGCCCACATGGAAGGAATATGCACGCAAAGTTGTCTCCACAAATAAGGGCATGAGGAAGCTGGTGAGGAGTCCATATTTTTCTAGGAAACACTGGATCATAAGGACAATAATCTACATAGTACACATGTTTTACTTCAGAGTTACCTCATTACGTATCCATCAGCTCTGTGCACATAAACAAAACCCCAATGATTTGAGAGATGCCATATGGGTGGTGTGGAGTATGGTCATATCTGCACAAGTAACCTTTGAACGTTATTGCAGATAATGTTCACAGAAAAACACAATGAAAGAGAATAGTCTTCTAACTTATTGGCTATGTTGGCCAGGCTTAAAAACGTTACAGAGGATAGTCAGAAAATGGACAACCTCAGGAGAAACTAGGGCTGCAATCCTATACATGCATACCTAGGATTAGATCCCACTGAACTCATTGGACACACTTCTGAGTAGGCACATATAGGATTGCGTTATCAGTATGATTAATTAAACTTATGCCGGGGGATCATTTATGGCTTGCTCAGATTAAGAAATTCATAAACGTCTTTTAAGGTTTTGAATACGAGGAGAGGTTAGCAAAATTAATTACATGTAAGATCCCAGTGCAGCTAAAACTGAATACGACTAAGCCCCATGGGGCCTTACTGATATTATGGGGCCCTACTGAAATTGGACATTAATATTCTCAAAATGTATTTTTTAAACACTTTTTATTTATAGTGCACAAAGTGTTAAACAATAGTAGTGCAAGTACATATTCATACACAGTTCAGTTGTTTTAAATGTGACAGGCAGCCCAATCCTAGCTTACACCCTCCCACCAATGCAGCTGCACCAATGGAGCATGCGCTGTATCCTGCGAGCGGGCAGTTCTGGAGGCCTCCTCGAGGTAAGGACATGTTCCCTTACATGGGGGTAAGCCTCTGTTTCCCCAATAGGTCTACTTGGACCTGTGCCAGCTGTTGCTGGCGCAACTCCAAGTGGACCTGGGGAGGTGGATTGAGACTGGGAAGGGGGATAGGATATCGGTGGAGCTGCTGCAGCTGATAACCACCCCGTTCCTGTCATACCTCCATCCCCACTCCAAGCCCCACCCTTTTTTCCGCCTCTCCACCCACCCACTGCCCGCCCCACACCAACCTACTGACGCTGGGGCATCTTTGCGGGCCACTATTGTGCAGCTGCCGCTGCTTACTGTTTCTGGTGGCAGCCCAGTTGCACACGATAGCGTGTCGTGGTTTGCAGCACCAGAAAGGCTACTGTACTGCCGGAACGCAAGTTCTGACGGTGCAGAGGCCTGATAGTATTGGGCTGTAAGTATTATACATTTGATATTGAAATATTGATTTAAATACTATTTTAAAATTTCATCAACTACTCATGAGTAAGTGATTGAGCAATTGCAGTTAATATTCCTTATATGACTTTAATGTATGTTTTTAAGAGAACCGAGGGAATGTTTTTTTTAATTTCAGAAAGCATTACCTATGCATAATACCTTATTGGTAGTCTATATAACTGCCAATAATTATGTATAATTACTTTTTGAAATTACATACATGGGGACAGGCCGTTAATTGATGCTAATCAACACATTCTACAGAGCTTCAGAGACTACTCTTATAGATGCCTGTAGCAATGCATCGAGGAGAGAAAAAGTACATGTGCTGAATTTCAAAACACTCGCTCTGATGTACCAATGCATCCCTCCATTTTCTCATGCGTTATGAGTAACAGTTGGCCCAACGTAAATGAAATAAAGGCCCTAGGGAGCACCCTGTGTTGTGGGTTGTATAATCTTCTGAAGCTATGAATTTTTCTATCTTGTGATATTGAAATGTTAATTGTAAATAGATTTAGGGGAAAATATTATTTATTTCTAAAGTGTATATCCTGCTTTTCTATATCAAATATTCCTCAAGGCAACTTACAACTTCAAAATAGCAGAACAAACTAAGGTAGCAAGTCTTTGTACATTTTCCTGGGAGTAAGTCCCACTAGACACAATGGGACTTACTTCTGAGCATGCACGCATATGATCATGCTATAAATAAGCCACCAGCGTAATCCTATGCATGCCTACTCACAAGTAAGTCCCAGTGCGTTCAGTGGGGCTTACTCTCAGAAAAAGTGCTTATAGGGGGCAACCCAAATCAGTATGAAACAACTAGAATTACTAAACTGCCACAGCAGAATGAAAAGAGGCAAAATTCAGAAAATGCCTTCCTGCTGAAATAAAACTTGTTTTCAGTGACCGTCTAAAAGAGAACAATGAAGGCACCACACGTACCTCTCCATATTCTGGATGCCACAACTGATACAGGGATGGAGAAAGGCCTCAGAAAGTTCTTGAGCAGATTTCATATGGGAAACAAATGGACATTCTTCCCAGGCTCAGATTTTCAATATTCAGGGTTGTAGAGAAAAGTCCAAAAATGTGACAGTAGTACCTCTGAGAGCAGGCTCAGAAATCTGAGGACAATGCGGGGAGGAAGTCTGTGAAAGGTTTCAAGTGGTCCTTGGGGGTTAGGAGAAAGGGAGCACATCTTCTTGTCCTACCCATCTGTCCTCTGTGTGTGTGTGAGAGAGAGAGAGAGAGAGAGAGAGATCCCAATGCCCCATTGACCCCTTTTCCTCGCCTGTAACTCCTCCTTCCTAAATTTCTGAAAATTAAGTATTTCTTCTATAATATGGGTTTTTGGATGTCTGAATTCAGAATAATGGGTGTGAGGACCCAGAGGCACAAACGGAACTCCCTTGCCAAGAATGACTCCTCATCCACTCCACTGGAGGAGAAAGTTCCTTTGGGGAGCAGGAAGATGGTGTGCACAGAAGCTATGTGTACATCAACGCACATCTGAAGCTCTGGATTGGGGCCTAGGACCAGTTAGAATGATATTAGCATGAAAAGAGACAGGGAGGCATAGCAGAGTCCTGAGTAGAAGTGATGTGGCCATAATGCGGTGAAGAAAGGCCATTATGGCAAAGGCATTCTGAATTGAACATTGAAGGGAAAGATGGCTGAAGAGAGAGAGCCAGGAGGAGATGGTGATCGATGCAACCCAATGGCCCCCAGGGCACCTTCTATCCTTACATTCTAACCTGTGCCATCATTACGTTTCTGCAACAGAGGCAACAATCCTCTCTCCAACCTAACAACAAAAGCAACTTTTTAGGCTTTGCCTTTACCAGGGATTTACAGGAGGAGCCATCTGTGGAGTCATTAGGTGCAGGCTGTGTGTGTGTGGCACCAAACCCCAACTCAAAGGTTCTTTCCCCCTTTTCTGTGGCATCTGTTTCCATTTTCAGTGCATCAGTAACATCTGTAAGGAATCAAGGGCAGGAGCCCAGGCAGCAAAATGCCAAATCTTGACATGCAAGTGAAGCCCTGCTCTTAGCCATTTTGTGGGAGAGACTCTCTGACTATGTTATGTTTGAAAACCCTTCTAGGCAAAAATGGACCTAATCCTTTATGGATGTCTGAGCTACATCTGTATCTTTTCAGCAATATAAAATGGCATTCCTTCCTCCCTAGCCTTCCCCAAGACTGGGGCAATGACCCTTTCGTTGAGGCAAAGGGATCTGTGCAAATTATCAAAAAACCAAATAATCTGTGCAGAGGTTTGGCTGTACAACTTAACCAGTGGCAGGAGCAGAAGTTAACAGGAAGTTGCCTTTGGAGATATGTGGGCTAAACTGGATGGAAAGCATTCTGCAAATCCTCAGGAGATTGTGTTGCTCTTCTATTGGCTCACATGGTATGGGGGTGAGCCCTTGTATTGCTCTAGTCTAAATGGGGCCCTGTTCCAAGGCCAGCGGGTGGCGCAGTGGGTTAAACCGCTGAACCATGAGCTGTTGATCGAAAGGTCAGCAGTTCGAATCCGCAACGGGGTGAGCTCTCGTTGCTTGGCCAGCTCCTGCCATCCTAGCAGTTCCAAAACATGTTAATGCGAGTAGATAAATAGGTACCGCTTGCGGGAAGGTAAACAGCGCTCCGTGTTCCAGCTGCATGCTACGCGCTGCGGCAAGGAGAGTCACGCCGGCCACATGACCACGGAGGCGTCTTCGGACAACGCTGGCTCTTCGGCTTTGAAATGGGGATGAGCACCACACCCTAGAGTCGGACACGACTGGACTTAATTGTCAGGGGTCAGTGTCACCTTTACCTTTAAGCAACAAATATGTGCCAAACCTGAGAAACTGACATGCCTGGAAAATGAGAGCTTCCCTTACATTTGTTTTTGCCTTTTGTGCTGCTGCTGCTGCAGCACCTTCCGTTTGCATGTGTTAAACCCGAGGGGCAAATGCCAATAACCTTTAAGGACATCAGGTAAGCCCTATGTGGTCAACAAACACGAAAGTGGTGTGAACAGGTTCAAAACTACCTCCAGAGAGAGTACAGTGAACTGTATTTCCAAGACCCAGCCACATGAGCCAAGCCTGGATTGGCCTTTGAGGTGGAGATAGCTTTTTCAGATGTTTGTGTTGTTCTTGGAGAAATTACACTGCAGAGTCCTCCACAGGAGGGATGAGAAAAAGGAAATGGGACCTACGAGGGAGAACGGTACAAGCAGTACAAAAATATTGCATTGCCTGATGGCGATGCTTCACATACTAACTACCAGTAGATATTAATTAAAAGAACACTAGTTAAAAGAAAAGCTAGTACAGCATCATTGGTGATCTAAGCTATGAGCCAGGAAGTTGCTGTTCAAATGTCATCTGAGGGCTAGACAAGATGAAACAATGAAGATCCATGACTGAAACTACTGTCTCCTAAATTTATTTATTTATTTGTTTTGTCTAAAGCAGCCTACATTGAACTCCTGTGTCCACAAACAACTTTTTCCTGAATGGGACAAATATCGTATTTCTTTGAGTCTAAGGCGTCATCAATTCTAAGGTGCACCTTAATTTCAGGAACACCAGGCAGGGGGAAAAAAAACATTGATTGCAAGACGCACCTCCTTCCTTCAAACTCTCCCCAGCTTGCCTGCTGCTCCATTTCGCCGATCTGATTTTACAGAGCTTGGGGGAGCTACTGGGGCTTGGGGGAGCTTCAGGGAGGCCTGCACGACCCTCTGCAGGCCTCCCCGATCTTCAGTTCGGCGAAAAACGGCGATTTTCAACCATTTCTGGTTTTCGCGAAAACCGGAAATGGCCGGAAATCACCGTTTTTTGCCAAACTGAAGATTGGGGAGGCCTGCGCAACCCTCTGCAGGCCTCCCCGATCTTCAGTTCGGCGATAAATGGCTATTTTTGAGCATTTCCGGTTTTTGCGAAAACCAGAAATGGCCGAAAATGATGTTTTTCGCTGAACTGAAAATCGGGGAGGCCTGTAGAGGGCCGCGCAGGCCTCCCTGAAGCCCCCACAAGCCCCAGTAAGTAAGGAGGTGGTGTTTGGGGGGTGCAATTTGACACCTTCGATTCCAAGACGCACCTCCTTTTTTGAATTGCTAAATTTGAAAAAAAAGTGCATCTTACAATCGAAGAAATACGGTAGTAGCTATGGGGACAACTGTCATTGGGGAAATCAGGCAGGAGGAAAGAGTTAACCCTCCTTCCCCAGGACCATGGTCCCAAACTAACAGCGTAATCCTAACCAACTTTCCAGCGCCGGTGTAGCCGTGCCAACAGGGCGCACACTGCATTTTGCAGTGCAGGGGCAGCCATGGAGGCCTCTTCAAGGTGAGGGAACATTACCTTACCATCCCTTACCTCGGGGCTGCATTGTGGCTGCACCGGCACTGGAAAGTTAATTAGGATTGCTCCTGCAACTGTTTTTACAAACACAGAAAGAGTGGTTCGGTTACAGATCTCCATTGTCTGCTTGAGTTTGGTTCTCAGTCTGGTTAACTCAGTTGTTGGTCGCAGGCAAGCACAATGTTGGCCAAATCTGAAGGAGAAGTGCTAAGAACAATATTCTTAGAAAAGAACCATCTTCCATTTCTCAACCCCATGTTCAGCAGCCCAAGCCAAATAAGTGTGTATTATATGTGTACATGTTGGGTCGGCCTATCCATGAGGCCAACTGAAATGGTCACCTCAGGCAGGAGGCAGGTAGGGGGAACCCGTTTCCATTCACCTGTGCCCTCCTCTGATCCTCCCCCCCCACTCCTTGGATTGGAAAAGAAAGAGGGGGACAGATTGGAAGTGTGGATGAGAGTGCTGGCCTAGCGGGCCAGAGAAACAGAGGTCGGCACATCATCAGGTAAAGGGGCAGCATTTGACAAGATGCCTCAGGCAGCAGGAGGCCTTGAGCCGGCCGTGTGTGTGTATGGTTGACTCGATTCTGATTGGCTAGCAGAGGGGGGGGCAGGGAAGGACGTATTTTGCTTCCCTCTGCGGCTTTAGCCTGTATAGACAGGAAGTGACATGGCGCGAAGTGAAGCAAAGGCCGTCTTTGTGTGTCACAGGCTTTAGGACTCTGAAACATGTCGATGTCAGTACTAAAGAGAGAAGAAAAGGGGTTAAAATATATTGTTGTTTCCCTTTCGGCTCGATGAGGCATTCACTGTCACATACGTGAGTCAACTGTTAATGCTTTCTGTTCATCTATGATTAACGGTTTCTGACACACTGGATAGATGGAACTCCACAAGCCGGCAAAGTTCTGCTCTGTGGCCATCTGGCCCTGCTGCTACATTCCCCTGTGCTCTGGACGACCTATGCAAGGACAGATGTGGGCTTTCGGAAGGTAGTTTTCCTTAGTGAATCCTTCACCATAGGATATGTGGAAGTTAAAATTGTTCTTATTTTAAAAGCTGGTTGGGTTAAAAGTGAACTGCAATAATAAATGCAGTTAATTTCCTGTGTCAAAAGAGCAAGACGACATCTGTATTGAGGGCATTTTCAAGGGCGTTTTCACACACCATGCTTAAGAGCATCTTTTTTTTTTAAGTCCGGCTCTAATGCAAACGTAAAGCCTACATTTATTTATTTATTTATTTTAAAAAATTACCGGTATATCCCGCCTTATCCTATGCCGAGGCAAATGCCCATTGGCTAGGCTGCTAGGTTTTTAATTGAAAAAAGGTTCTGTATTCCATCCCATCTACTGTATTCACAACATTCACACTTGGTACTAAAAGCAGGGAAGAGAACAGGCTGGGAGCATGTTACGTATGATTCCTACCCCTCCCCAGATGTGTCCACGAAATGTGTGAAAAGTGCTAGAGCTCAGCACCCTGAGGGCCAAACACATTGTTTTTTAAATGTGTGCCCTAGCTCTTTTTACTTTCAGTGTGTGTCCTACTGCTGGGAGGATTGTGAAATGAGGTAAAACCGCAGCAAGGGGAATGGCACTTTGCTGCTGCGGCTGCCATAGTTCCAATCTGGATTGATGTCCCTGTGTGCTATGTGTACATTGGTAAAAATTGTTTCTCCTACTGTAAATACTGTGGGGTGGGGTGGGTGGGGGTGAGCTAGACAGGAACCATGGCAGAGGCCAAGTGTTAAAAGCTCCCCTATCTCCTTGTTGTGGTTTCACCACATTTCTTCTGCCGCCTCTACTTCTGACCTCCCTATAACAAATGGGGAAGGGGTAACAACAGGGTAGCTTGTGGTTTAGACTTGTTCTTAACGCTGGGGTGACTTAATGAGACTAGGTGCCAGCTGGCCCCCTTGTGGACTGGGCTGCTGAACCTTGGATGAACAGAGTGCTGTTCTGGCCAGCCAGGCAGCTGGCTTCTGGATATACACGCTGCTTTGGCCCTTCATTGGGATGGTGTGTATAGCAAGGCTAGACAAATTTGCTTTGGATCTAGGAGCCAGCCCAAAAATTTAGGAGCCAGACATATTTTTCAGCTCTCAGAGTTGCATGTTTAGACGACAGGAAACACCAATCTCACATGCCACCAGTGAATAGTATAAATGAGATGTTACATATAAAACAAGCATAGAGAAGAAGTTCATGGACACATTCTGATGTGAAATGACACATGTGCACTTACACTTATGTTCACTGTTGCTTTGCATTTTCCTGTCTCCCAGCTGTTGCTCTACACTTTATTTTTATGATATCCACTAATCAAAAGTAATACCTCAACACACAGGCTAACACACGGACAAGACTAGAAAGCATTGTTTGTCACGTCTACTGTCTACATGGATTTTCAAATTGGCACACAAGCCAGTCACACTGTGCTCCTTGCTTTGTGCCACATGCAAACAAAATGTTCACCAAGCACACATCACAATACTGGTATCTCGCTTTTCAACAGTCCGCTCTTTTGACGTGTTTCAGTTATAACCAGAAGTCATACATTCAACACGTGCTCCACTCTTTTGATTTATTTCGTCATGTCTGCACCACCAACCACACGCTGCTTTTTCTCCCTCAATTGACTCGGCGCCATCTTTTTGTTCAGCCTATTGTGCTTATCATACAGTACAGTATTCATATAGTGCAGGTTTGTGCTTATAATATTCATAATGGCAGCATTCGCAAGTGATATTTACATTTTTCGGCAGCCATTTTGCATTTGCAAGCTAAAAATAGACTGGGTTCCACTTTTTGACGATTTCCAGTTTTGAAAGTGCTTTGGTCCCTAACCCGTCGAATAAGCAGGTGACGCCTGTACACATGATCATGCGTGTCATTAAACAAAGAATTTGCCACTTAGATTTACTGCTGGAGATGAACAGTTGACGCAATTGCTGCTGTTCACATTTTACTATCCCAAAAACCTGAAAAGAAGTGAATAATTGTTGTCGAAAATAGTAGGCATCACAATTAAATTTCTAGGCACCATGGTTACCTAGATTTGCCAAGCCCTGGAGTAAAGTCAACGCTGTAATATATGACCTAACAATAGAGTTGAAAGTGCTTCTGACCATTTGAAGAATGTCTTTTCCTCGCTGCTGAGTAACACAACCAGCTGCCAATGTCTGTGATTTAGATGGCTTCATGGTCAGACTGAGGCCTAGTACGTCTTGGGATAGAAATTAAAGACTTTGTAAAGTACATTGAGGTTGCTAGGCAACCGAGGCTGGGCTCCCCTGACATCTCTGAAGAGGAGAGGCAGAAATACTAAGGCAGAAGGAGTTATCCACACCCAATTATTTCATGCCAATAAATATTACTTCCAAACCAGCCTGTGAGGTTGCTATAAAAATGGCGGTTCTGTCACTGGGTAATCCGAGAAAAAGGGTTCCCCTGAGCCAAATGTAAAAGGAAGGGGGGGAGGGAGAGAGAGTATGTGTGTGGGGAAGGCCTGACTGTGATTTTGCTAAATACATTGCAACTCATTGGTATTCCGCAGCAGTGCTTCAGCATGAAGTGATATAAGCAGAGCAGTTGATTTTCCATTTCACAAATGGCTTTTCTGCCCAGCTGGCCTTAGGTCAAGTGGCTGGCAGGCAGGTGGCACGTTCAACAGATGAGGAGATGTTATCAGATATGCAGCTAAGCACCAAATCTACACGAAACAGAGAAGCTGTCCATGTTCTCTGTTTTCCCATGAGCCCTCAGTTCTTCTCCTGCATGACTGACAAAGCATCTGTCCAATTAAAAGTAGTACTGAGAGGCCTAAAGCCACCACTGCAGCCCATCAGGGGATTGTACAAGAAGGGGAGGGAGGGCTGGGCTGGGCTGACCCAGCACTGCTCTTTGCCTCACCTATCTTCTCAGTGGCAGCAGTAGGCAGCGGTAGCTCTAACACGGCAGAACTGCCACGGTCGTGGACCAAGGAAGTTCAAGGGAAGTGAAACCTTGCTTATTACCACTGCTGATCTCTCAGGGAGCCTGCCCAGTGCAACCTGCATTGCATTGCATTGCATTGCCTCCCTCCACAGCACGTTTGGCTGGTTAGCTCATCTGTTTGAAAAATTCTCCTCTTTTTCTCTCTTTCTCACACATCTTTTCTCATCACAGTCTTCTGGGCCTGGCTGCCACTGTAGTGTTTCTAGATCCAGGGCTGGGTCATTTTGTCTTTGAAGTTTCAACGAAGTGAGAATTTTACTAAGTGCAGCTCTTCCCATCATAAGACATAGGACAAAATAGAAGCTGCACTGTGCAGAATTTGACCTCAATTGCAGCTCTTTGAAATACAGGAACCCGGTCATAGTCTAGTTGTTTCCTAGAATCCACAATGTCCAAATCTCCAACCTTATTTGCCTGCCTGCCAACAGCTGACAAATCGTCCCGTCTATGTGAGATTGTTGTGCTCCAAACCCAGCTTCTCTTTGTTCCTTGTACTTTGCAACTTCACGGCTCACTGTTTCCTCAGTTCCTTGCATTTCAACATATCTGCTTTGCTTCTTTAGCCACTCTCTCTCTCTTGGTCAGTCTCCCTATCTGTTCAGAACTTCCGAGTCTTTCTTCACTCCCAGCTTCCTTCCAAGGAGGCTTCCGCTATCCCAGATACATTTTGTACTCACAAAGTTCCTGGATTTGTTGGAGTTCTGAGCAATCGCGTCGCTACGACGCGCGACACCCCAGAGCGGGGGTGCGCGTCGCCTTTAAGGGGGAGGCTCCGCCCCCGTGCGTGACATCACGCGCAGGAGCAGAACACCCTCCCCGCTCCGTTTTCGGCTCATTTTGGAGCCAAAAGGACACAGGGGAGGGCGGGCAGGCCCACCTCCTTCACCAAACTGTAAGTGGGGGGGTCGCGCGTCACCCCTATGCGCGCGACACCCCCCGGCGGCCCACCCCCCGCGCTTCCCCCTGTCGACGCCCATGGTTCTGAGCAAATTGCATCACGTCAGTCTCTCTTTTGCAGCTGTCAAGATCTAAAAGCATTAGCATCATGCCTGCAACGTTTGCTGGGTGATTAAATGACACTTTTCTAACATTGCTAGTACAGTGTTGTTCTGGCAGATATAACGAACTGACCCTGTGAGCTGTATTCATGCAATGTAAATTGCCATCACTGCAAACTGCACAGCCAAATCTATGATGCTTTCTAATTGACTCTCTACTTGTAGGGAGTCATTATGAGAGTTTGGGGGCAGAGAGGAGAATGCATTCCGCCCAATCCTTGGAAAAGGTACCAATGTGACGTGATTCCTCCTGCTTGTCTTCTCAAGAGACTATGGTGAATAGCAGTCTGGTTGAGCAGCATCCCCAAAGCTTTGTTGGGGAAATAAAACAAAAGAAAGGTTGATCGCATGCTTGAGTCAAAATGGTCACCCCAAGACAAGCTTTCCACTTCCTGACCATTCGATTTAGCACAACTAAGGTGATGGGGGGGCTAACTAAGCCCCCCCCCACTGATGCAGCCATGCCAACGGAGCACGCGCTGCATCCTATGGTGGGGGGGGCAGTCCTGGGTAAAGGAAGTTTTGTTCCCTTACCCTGGGGCAAGCCACTGCTGTCAGAATGGGTCTCTGCGGATCAGCAACAGCCAGGGAATGGGGACAGGATTTTGGCACATGCTAGTGCCACTGAAATCCACCCTATCCTTCCCCTGTTCCACCTCCTGCCCACCCCCACCCTGCCCAGACACTCCCTCGTTCCTCCACCTCCCCGTTCCTCCCACCGCCCACCCACCCCCTGCTTACCTGTGCCTACACTGTTAACTGGTAGCAGCAGTGGGCTGCCAACACCATCACCGTTTACAGCAGCAGTTCCAAAATGGCTGCCGGCAGTGCACACAGCTATATTGCCATTTACAACGGAACCTCTGTTCTGCTGTCATAACTGCTAGTTAGGATTGGTCTGTCAATGAGCTATCGTGTTCAGTGGTCCCCCCCACCTCAACTAGCAAACACAATTGATGTGGATTGTGAGTAGGGAAATTATCCTGATAGTGGCATGATGGCTGCACCTTTCCCCCCCCCCCCCAACTTTGCTAATAATCTATGCAGCATAGCTACAGTGTTTACATGAAAGAGTCAATAATTGAGATCCAGCCAAGATCTCTTCTCCATTAAATATATGGTGTACCTGCCAAAGCAGCTTATCCTTCCTTGGAGCTTTTTTGTTGTGTTTTTATACTACAGAAAGACATCAGCTATACAAAAGAAAATGGATGTCTGGATAAGATCAGCCTTCCTCAGCATACCTGAATTTGCTTAAAAGAATGAGCAAGCTTAGCAAGGTCAGATGCAACATGTTAATTCAATCTGGATAAGTGACACGTGCGGAAGAAGATGTGCCTCTCCCAGAACAATATGCATAATTCAGTCAATCTCATCAGGTATGAATTAATTCACAAACATGGTCTTGAATCGCAAAATCCTTCTGGGCTTTAGTAGCCCCAGATATGCTTAAAGAAAGTACTTTGGCTTATTTCAGAATAAGCCAATTGTCTGGTCAGAGAGGGCTGGAAAACATGGATTTAACACCCTAGAGAGGATTATAAATAGGGCCCATAGTGGCCTGGACTTTCGTTGGAAGGTGGATGTAGGATGGAGCTTGAGTGAGAGGCAGGGACCTTATAGCTCCTCAAACCTCACAGGGAGACAAAGGGTGGCAGCGAAAGACTCATCCAAGCTACATTTCATTGCATTAAAAGGGTTCAGGGCAAAGTTACCCTATGAGGGTAAAGTTTGATTCCAAAACATAATAGTGCTCATTCACAGGCAATGTGTTCTTGACCGAAAAAGGGGTCATCATTTCCTGTTCTCTGAGATGGCTTTTTGGTGCCACATACTGGAGACTTCTCTTGTACTCTATGTACAGGTGCCAAGCAATGACTTGGCTTTTTCAGAAAGGGTTTGGAATTGGTTACATTTTGAGTCCTGGGAAGTTGTGGGTTTTTTTGTAGCTATACGATTGTGTGGATTCCTTTAGGATTTATTTTATGTTATCTGCTGTGAATGTTTTGTTGTGATTTTTATGCCTTTCAGGTTTGTTTTTATTCATTTGCTGTAAGCCGTTTTGGGTACATATACAATTGGCAAAGCTCATTAAAACAGTATCACCTGGAAATGCATTCCGCAAACTAGGTGCACGCATTGAAATCCGAAGCAATGTTTACATGATTGCCAATTGTATAGAGCCTCCAGCCAGTTCATTTTCTCTCTCTTTATTTGTGCTATTTATTAGCTCCGCTTAGATTTGAAAGATGCAAAAGGCCTCTGCTCAGCTGTATATAAGGATTTTCTTCTGTTAAGTCTGTGCCTTTAATCTTAAATTATGTGCCTCATAAATATTCTTTCTAGGCTGACACAGGATTAGACTCAAGCTGCTTTATTTTGGCGCTTGGTTTAATTAGTTTGCTTTTGTGTCTGAACCATTCTTGCTCTTCATCAGAAATTCATTATTTACATTTTTGGCATCTCGTGTTATTCAAAACACATACTGATGTGGAGAAAATAAAGGGAGACAAATACAGGTCAAACATCTGGGGATGTTCCAATTAATAATTACCATTTGCACTGTTCTGGAAATGTACTGGGATGATTTGTACACTGACTGACAGGGGTTGTTTTATCTGGGTCTGTTATGTTTATTGTCTCATTGATTTACACTGGAGGACAATATTCTTGTCACCATGGGATAAATGTTAGCAGACGGACCTGCTTTGCAAAGTGAAGATTGGCTCGTAGTGAATTTGGTGGTAAGATGCCCACAGACTCTCGTGGGATCAGACTTGAAACACATTTTCAGAAACAATCTTAATTTATTTATTTGAGGATTTATAATCCACTTTTCAGCTCATAGGAGTTTAACGTGATGACCTTAATTTCAGTTTCTTGCTGAGCACGTCAATTATGTGGGCACAAGAAAATCGATTTGTTTTAAATATTCATTCTTATGCAGTTATTTGTGTGTGTGGGGGGGGTGCGCGCGCGCATGTGTGTGTGTATAAAAACCTCCTCCAACATTCATTTATAGAATAACCACTGAAATGTATGTGATTGTGCACGAAAGAATACAAGTCCAAACACACACACACATGATAGGCCAGAAAGCTATGTAAAGCAACGAATCAGAGACAATATTTGTGAATTATTCCTCTCTTACAGCAAACGTTTCCTTTACCTATGACTGAGTTAAGAGATGTATTGAAGGATGGCAGGGAAAGTAAAACAGAGGAAGGGAGAGACTCACACATTACCACACTGATAGGCCATCAACTTCATGTCCCATCACTCATGGGACATGGAGGGCTGTTGCCTTCATGTACTGCCTGTGGGCTTTCCAGAAGAATTTGACTGACCCTGTGGGAAACTGGATGTTTGACTAGATTTGCCTTTGGTCTAATTGTCTTTTCTTATAGAAAAGTGGAATCTAACCGCAACAGTTAAATATTGGTCATAACTTCCAGGGGGTTACCATGTTAATCTTTGTAGCAAAAACAACAACAACAACAACGAAGTCTCCTAGCACCTAAAAACTAACCAACAAAGGCTTGTGGAGAAATAAAGTCATCAGTCCTTAAGCCGCAGTGGTTCCCAAACTGGGAGGCATGGCGCCCAGGGGAGCCCTGGAAACCAGCCAGGGGAGCCGCGGAGTGCCACGGAATCCTCTCGGAAAACAGTGCAATGTCAATTGGCAGGCATCAACATAATGTAATGGGGAGCCACGGCCAATGGTCGCCAATGGTCAAGGGAGCTGCAGGTCGAAAAAGTTTGGGAAATACTGCCTTAAGGTGTTACAAGACATGAAGTTGTTTTGTTCTATGAGAAGAATTGTAGAGGTTTATATCAAAATTTCCTCCAGCATCTTTGTGCTTGTTTTCTTCTTCCAGCTTTTGCAGGTTTTGCTGAAATCAGTTTCCAGCAGCCAGCTGCTAGGTATCAGGACCACCTGAAAGCCTTGCCAGGTGCTCATTTCACAAGGCAAGCTGATGCCCCACTAATATCTCAGGCAAGCCCATAAGCATTAGTCTGGCTTCACCCAGTCACACTCTATTCAGCTGCACCTCCAGCAGCTAACCCAGCCCCTGCACCAGGTCATCCCAAAATTATAATTTGCTTGATTACTGTGTCTCCCCAAGTTTACATGTTTAACACTAAACTTACCACCTGTTATTTGCCTAATTTTCGAAGTTCAAAGATTTTGCTTCGAGTGAGAATTCATTGTACATTTTTAATTTGTTCACCAAAGGATTTTTTTTAAAGAGTGGCATGTTAGAGATTAACAAACAAGAAGCAGCGAAGGATTAATGGCAGAACTATGGGTCACTGAATTTAATGGGATTTCTAAGAAGCATGTCTATCTTAAAGCCTTTTTTCCCCTTCCAGGCTTACAAAGCATTCCACAAATATAGCTTAAAATGGTATTTCGTGCTTTTGCACTAAAGCTCATAAAAATAAAGAATGGGACTGTTAATAAGAGAAGTGAACAACTCTCTGAGAGTATCCCATGTCAAATATACAGGTGGGCCCCCATATCCACGGATTCACTATCCACTGTTTCAGTTATCCACGGATTGCGGGGACCCCCCCAGGCTTTTACTTTTCCCCCAGTAAGCTTTGTTTCTTCCTTAAACAAACAGGTGAAGCAGCCTCTGGCTGCTTATTGCAGGTAAGTAGAACGAGACTAGGTCCTAGAGAGGCTTTGCAAGGTTAACAGAAACCTTGCAGAGCCTCTCTAGGACTTAGTCTCGTTCTACTTGCCTGCAATGGAGGCTGCTTCTCTGTTTTAAGGAAGAAACAAAGCTTGCTGAAAGAAAAATAAGAGCTGGGGGGGATGCCACAGGGGAGGCAGGGCGGGGGGCACTCAGGAAACCATGGAGGGGGTGTTCGCTCTTATCCACGGTTTCAAGTATCCACGGAGGGGCCTGGAACATATCCCCAGCGGATATGGGGGGGGAGTACTGTACTCAAAAAGAAGCAGCTTCAGTACATGAGCCAAAGAACAGCTCATGGAAGCTGGTGCCGGTTTATCAAAGGCAATGACAAGGTGGGCAAGTTTCTACTTAAATATCCATGAGTTCCTCACCATAATGTAAGAGGATACAATAAGTACTTCATAAGATATGAAGAAGTTGTCAATCATGTACAGATTTATAAAGAAGCCTAAAGAAAATAGACCATACAGTCAGATTGCATCTTACGTGAGGGTTAAGTTCTGAAGTCAGCATGTACAGGGGGAAATCGTGTATAGTCAAAACTAACTTAAATCTGAAAAATGCATACTGTCTCTTTAAAAACTAAAATCACACTACGAGAGACACGTGGGAATTGGCAACTGAGGGAACAACAGATTCATTCTCTCATCTCACTTGCATACTTAGTAAGTGGAATGGCGGGTAAAATTGCCTGTACTGTTTAAGCTGTTGTTTTCCTCTGTCTTTTTTTTCTGAGCATGTATACTTGAATTTGCGCAAGTAGAACGTGCATATAATGAGACTGCATACACCACCGTAACTAAACTGAAGTATGTGGCAACTGAAATAAATGCATAAACTTCTCCTGCTTACTCCTGTCTCCATCTCCCCGTTCTGTTGTCTCCCCTGTGTAGCATTTTAGATAATAAACTGCTCAGGGCAAGAACCTCTCCTCTTGTATTTGGTAAAGTGTCTTATGCATCAAGGAAGCAACTAGAAGAAGAAGAAGAAGAAGAAGAATGATAATAATACAAAGGTGATACACTGACAGCCCAATCGTATCAAAAGGAAGCGCCAGCGGAACATGTGTTCTGCCAGTGCCAACAGCCGCAAAAGCGCTGTAAAACGCTTTTGCCAGCGCGCTGGGAGGAAGACCAGAGCCTTCCCGCCTACACCGGTGAACGTTGGGAGGCCCGCCAGAGCAGGTAAGCCCATTCAAGGCGTTGGAGGTAGAGAGGTGGGTTTATCGGAGCAAGGGGTGCGTGGAATGGGGATGGGGTGGGCAGAACAGGGCAGTGACAGGGGCAGGGAGGAAGGTGGATTGGGCCCTGGAGCAGAGTGGGTTCAGGAGTGGCAGCACACGCCGATCCTAAGTCCCTTCCCGGGTCTGATCCACCTGCATGAATCAATGCGGACTGGCGCCATTGATATTGCTGGCACAGGTTCAGGTTTATTTTTTTAAAAAAATTTCACATTTTTATACCTCCCTTCCTCCAAGGAGCTCAGAGTGGTGTACATATTTCCTCCCCTCCTTTTTGTCCTCACAACAACCCTGTGAGGTAGGTGGGGCTGAGAGATAGTAACTGGCCCAAGGTCACCGAGGAAGCTTTGTGACTGAGCAGGGATTTGAACCTGGATCTTCCAGGTCTAAGTCCGACTCCCAAACCACTACACCATCCTGTAGTGGTTGACCCGCTGCAGCTGCTGGAGCTTACCCCAGGGCAAGGGGACAAATGTTCCCTTACCCCGAGGAGACCTCCAGCAGCCAAAAATCCCCTGTGGGATGCAGTGGAAGCCACGCTGGCGCCACTGCATTGCCGTGTGGGGATTTAGGTAGGATTGGGCTGTGAGTTTTATTGTTTCTCAAAATGTACCTAACTAACAATCACATACCTCAACTTCTTTCCTTTTTCAACGGACCCTTTCTCACAACCACTCCTACCAATGACTGCAAGAAATGTCTTGTTCTCTCATTGCATTAATGCCTTTTACTCATTCCCCTTGCTTTGTTCATCCCCCCCCCCCTTTAGACTGTGAGCCTTCTCACCATCTGGACATTTTGTTGTCATTTTGCCAAGACAATGACTGGCATTTTACAAAGCAAGACATTCCTCTAACAACAACAACAACAACAACAACGGTATGGATAGTAGTAGATGTGGCAATACCTAGAGTTGCAAGAATTGGAGAAAGAACAGGAAAAGATCATGAAATATAAAGATTTGCAAATTGAAGTCGAACGCCTATGGCAGAAAAAAAGCTAAAATTGTACCCACGGTTGTCGGTGCTCTTGGTGCAATACCAAAAGACTTGGAAAAGTACCTAAATATCCTAGGTGTAAATGAAATCACTACACACTAACCATGGAAAATAGTCTTACTTGGAACAGCACACTTTTTCCATAAGTGTTTATGAATATCCCATGTCCTTTGGGAAGGACCCGATATCCAACAGGCCAAATCCAGCCACCAACATCTGGTATGCTGTACATAAGAACCACAATAAAATAATATTAATATCAATGTCAATAATAATAATAATAATAATAATAATAATAATAATAATAATAATAATAATTGTCATAACACCTCTTCTGTCCTTTGCAGTGAATATCAGTTCTCCCAGAATGTGGAACACAGACTGCAAGTGGTGGAAAACAAAGTTTTCTATGCCCAGTAGGATGCATTTCTGTTGTAATTCAAACACTCCCCCCCCAAAAAAGTTCTCAGACATTGCTTTCTCCCATCTCTGTCCTTCACCACAGCCAAATACTGTATACTGCACCCAGCTCACTCGTCTCACCTAACCAGGCACTGAATCACATACTGCTTACTATCCCCCATTCACATTATCCAACTTAACTGTTCTCATCTACGATGAAAAGAAATACTGTGAACGATCTGCTTAAAAAACCAATGGCATAAGGCAAACAATATTTGGGTCAAAGTCTAATTACAGGCCATAATTTATTCATGTAGATCTCATAATATCTCTGATAATAAAAACAAGTGCAGTAGAGCATATTCACGAACTTATCTAGTGCAGCTTCAAATAATTATTTTTTTTCAATTACCTGAAGCTGCACTGAATGAATTCATGAATGTCATCCACGACCTTTGATTTTATTATCACGGACTTTGTGAAATTTTCATTAACAAATTGTGGCCTATAATTAACCACTGATCTAACCACTAGCTGCTTTATCTTTCATTTATTCACATTTATTCAGCACTCAAGAGTGTTTAGAACAACACTCCAGGTATCAGGAGACCAGCTCCTAATAATTAGATCTCATTAGCCAACCATTCTGGACTATTAATGCAATGAAAGCATAGTCAGCTAGGAGCCGGAACAATATTTTTACTTTACAGAAACAGCTTTCGTCTGTAGACTGCTCTCTTTTGTGGCTCTACTCCTTGTAGAGTATAGGATAGAAGGTTCTGGGAGTATAGTTGCCACTTTTTTTTTCTTCATAGGCCTCCTGTGTCTCTAGGAGCTGCCTGAGAGGCAGCAATTCAACAGGTTGAATATCTCCCATCACTGCACCGCTATGATAATAAAACCTGACCCTATTAAAATCTACTTCCCAAGCACAGCTGTGACACAGGAACTCTGGCAACAAGCCAGCAAGCAAGCAAGCAAGCAAACAAACAAACAAACAGTCAAGCAGCTAGTGGTTAGATCACTAGCTTTTAAACTCTTGACTGCTTAGAAGGAAATTGTCATCAGAGCTTGGGGAAGTCTCAAAGTCCATCACAGCTTACAAGCCATGATGGGGATAAGCAACCTCCTGGTTGTAGGAGTAGGTTTTCTTTGTGCCAGGTGCAAGGGAGTGGCGACAGGATACAGGTATCTTGTTGCCTTGTGTGCTCCCTGAGGCATCTGGTGGGGCCACTGTGATACAGGAAGCTGGACTAGATGGGCCTTTGGCCTGATCCAGCGGGGCTCTTCTTATGTTCTTATGTAAGATGGCAAACAGGCTAAGGAGAGCGATAGGGAGTGTGCAGGCCTGCATGAAGAAACGGCTGCTTGCAGTTTGGAAAATACACCGAGAAAAAGGAAGCGCTGAGTTAGCTAAAGACATCTTGAGAGTGCAGGTCCACTCTGTGGGACTATGATGTTGATCTGCTACCCTGTACAGGTGGATGTTGCTTGCCTCCACTGTGGTTCCTATTGTTATGTTTGTAAATAAAGCAGGCATTCCAAAAAAGCCGTCAGGCTCTCTCATACCAAAGGAAACCAAGCTGAGTAGTGCTACCCTTGAAACTTTCCACTGTGAGAGTACCGGTAAGTAGAAGCACCCAGCAATATTACCCTAGTCTGGCACGCAGTGGCTGCAGAAAGCACTTCCTTTGAGATAGAAGCGCATATAACAAATGTGGAAGTGACTTGAGCAGGGCATTTTAGACATTTGCAGACACAGAGTAGGAAAGTTTCTCAAAACTACCTGGGCTGTGGCCAAAAAGACCATAATACTTAAGAATTACAAAGCCAGTGCTAATATATTAATGTTGTTGGGCGTATTAAATTGAAAACAACAACAACAACACACCAGCTACCGGTAAATGGAAAGGAAAGAAAGCTGCAAAAAAGAGAACAAATACATAGAACAGCCCAAGGATGAGAAGGCACTAAGTCGGAACCATTTTCACCTGAGCTGTCAAGCAGTGAGAGAATACGTAGAGTGTATAGAGAGGCCTCCTGGAATTTATTATCAGTGACGACCAGCTTAGACTTTCCTATTACAGAGACCTTTCTCTGGAGGTTTGCCAAGTTCAGGCAGAGAAAATGCCTCACAGTGGAAGAGGGAAATCATTTGGTGAATCAGGCTGGCATCCGGAGGTGGTGGTGCTCATGGTCACATTACAAGGCCTGTTGCCCGCTGAAAGCATTGTTCTCCTGGGTGATCTGGGATATTAAAAAAAAATTACAGATTACACATGTGACACATCCAATTTGTTCACTGTGAAAGGGTCTCATTATCCCTCTCCAGCCCAGATCAGACCGAGGCGCTTCTGTGAAGCAAGGCTTGGCCCCCAGCAGGACTTGCATTCAAGCACAGAAAGTGCAAAATGCTGAAGAACGTCCAGAGCATCTTGATCTCTTGGGGAGGAGATTCATCACTTGGTTACTGGCAGAGAAGTTGGAACGGTTTCTAAAGGAAAGCATCGCGGGTAATTGATTTCCTAGCTGGCAAAAGATCCAAACGCCTGAATATGTTTCAGCACGGGGTGCAACTGAAAGACATGCTTTAGCTTTGACCTTTGTCAGCAACTGTGGGGACGATTTCAGAGTATTTAGCATTGTAGCCATCTTTTACAAAGTAAACAGGGAATTGATGTGTGGTGGGGCCTATTGGTTTATTTGTACTAGAAAGCTACTCCTGTTGAATTTCTGCCTGTCATATTAAAAAAACAGAGTTGCTGTCGCAACGATGAGCACAAACCCACTAGACTCTTTGTTGTCAATAATAATAATAATATAATAATATAGAGTATTTATATACTGCCTTTCTTGGTCACTGGATTTCTCCTCCGACTTTAATTCAAGGCAGTGTACATGGGCAAGCTGTTCTAAACCCCAAAGGGTTTTTTTACAATATAATAACGTTCTAAACTTTCGTAGAACCCTTCATTCTAGATGTTGCTTTCACAGTCCATCTCTCTTTCTCTCTCTCTCTCTCTCTCTCTCTCTCTCTCTCTCTCTCTGGCGTTCGCCACACCACGCTTCAGCTGACAGGCAACCTTGACTGCCACTCAAGTGCTGCAGCTGCAGTTCCACTCCCCCACAGAGGCTCTGCAACTTATCAGCTCAGCGTGCCAGTAGGGTTCAGTAGCTTGTCAATAGGACTTTGTAACTTTTGCAAATGAGTTTCATTTCCACAGCTTATGCAATCGCTTTGTAAGCATCGGACCACATAGTTTGCTACTTGGGGGATCCTTTGAGATGTTTAACTAAAGAGAGTCGGGCAGCCCAACCCTACTGGGCGCTTATGGCAGCGGATTGTCCAATCTGTCACTTTACCTGCTCTAGCATGGACTGGGTGGGCCGCTGTCATGCACTGCAGCACCGCTGGTGCAAATAGCTAGAGGTCCCACGCATACGCTGGGTCCACCCAGGTAAGGTGGTGGCAGGGGTGGGTTGGGGGAGGATCGGGGTGGGGAGCGTGCCGGGTAGGGAGAGGTCGGGGGTAGATCTCGGTGGCAGCAGTGCAAGCTGGAATTCTATTCCCATTGACTGGCCCAGACCTGCTCCCGAGACTCTTCAGATTTACACCAGCTAAATATCTGGCGTATGTCCGAGGAGACCTATTGGTGGTCAGGTGGCCTACTGGGAGGTAGGTAAAAAATATTTTTACTTAATTCTTCTGGGCTGTCTGGTTCCTCCACCACCACCATAGGATGCAGTGCATGCTCGGTTGGTGCCTACAGATCACATAAACTGGTGGGGGATAGGATTGAGGCCAAAGTGTATCATGGAAACCATGTCTCAATGTCAGGACGTCTGGCTCAGTTGGTAGAGCGATTGTCTCATAAATGCCTGAAGATCTGAAGGGCGGCAGTTTGAGATGGCCGGAAGTGTCTGTGTCTGTCAGAGAGCTGCCGGCATGCTGAGCTGATAAGTTGTAGAGCCTCTGTGTGTGTGTGGGGGGTGTGGAACTGCAGCTGCACTTGAGAGAGAGTCAAGGTTGCCCTGTCAGCTGAAGTGTGGTGAGGTGAACGCCAGAGAGAGAGATCTGGACTGTGAAAGCAACATCTAGAATGAAGGGTTTTACGCAGTGGCGTTCCTGCGGTAGGGGCTCGACAGTAAGTCGTGCCCCGACCTACTACCGTGTTCACGAACCGGAGCGAGGAGGCCCCGCCCCCCTCGCCGACAGAGCCATTCCACGCAGCAAAGCCGAACGGGCAAGACCCTGCCCGTTCGGCTTCGCTGCGCGGAATGGCTCCGACGGCGAGGGGGCGGGGCCTCCTCGCTCCGGTTCATGAACGCGGTAGTAGGTCGGGGCACGACTTACTGTCGAGCCCCTACCGCAGGAACGCCACTGTCTACGAAAGATTAGAATGTTATTATATTGTAAAAAAAAACCTTGGGGTTTAGAAAGCCTGCCCATGTACACTGCCTTGAATTAAAGTCGGAGGAGAAATCCAATGACCAAGAGCTGAGAGGTCTTAGAGCCTTTTGTGGAGAAGAGGCAGATATCCCCAGCTGCTTATAATATGAAATACGATGGTGATGGTTATGAATTGTGACATCACACTGATGCAGCTGTCAGTATGCCTGAAATTATGCACTTCTAACATAATGAAGCACGGAGGTGAGTCTGAAGCATCATTTCGGACTTTTTTTTTTTAAAGGGACAGTGTTATTTATTCAGTTTGCTCATTATTTGTAAGCTTCTCCAGATTAATGTCATGCTCATTATTTTACTACCTTGCAATATTTTATCTTTGAATGAGGGAAACAGTTAAAAGGTCTAGGTAGGCCACACAAAAGGACTTCTAATTTTTAAAATTCTTCCAAAAGGCTCAAGGAGGACATGAGCTCCTGTGAGATTTTTCACCTCCATCTATTCTTATCTCCACTCCCTCTAATTAGGTCTCCTGCCTCTATCAGAGTTCTGTCCCCGTCTCTCTGATCCCATTTCCATTCCTGTAATATTCTTTCCACGTGTCCTATATAGAGATGAATGTTCTTAACCTTCAAATCACTGAGGCCCGTAAAAACGAAACTCACTTTGTTGGTAAGCAAAAGAGTGTTTGATTCCTAATGGGAAAGATATTAAAGTGAAGTAGGAATGGGAACTGCTATAGTGTTGACAGCGCAATCCTGTGTAGGATGCACTGGCCGCCCTAAACAGCCAGCTGTTGCATCCTACGCAGGATGCGGCCCACGCCGGCAGAGCTGGAGCAACCTCTGGGGAAAGGGATGAGCCCTCAGAGACCTAGTGGCAATCTCCAAGATAGCATGGAGAGGGACCACATGACCCCCTGCAAATTAATCTGGTGCTTCTCCCACCCGGATATCACATCAAAACCCCACATACAGACATGCCTGGCTGTACATGTGGGGTAGTTTTCACTGCCACCAAAAATGCAGGTTTCTAACCAGCCAGCCGGGGGCCTGTCTGCCAACTCACAACCCTCACACTAAGTTACCTGAGGAGGGAGAAGCATCTTGACCAACCTCCTTGCTTCACTTCTCTCCGTCTGTCATTCACACATTTCCATATAATCACACACACTCAAGTCTTCTCTGCGTAGCATGCAAGGCTGAGCAAGGCATTAGAGATGGGAGGCCAGTTGCTCTGAGGGTTAAAGCACTAGGCAGTTTGGTTTTATTCAAATCAAAGGACAAGATCATGTATTGGGGATTAAATTGGAACAAGGGAAGAACAGGCACATTCTATACTTGAGATCAAAGGCAAAATTCAAAATAAAGTAAAACTAGAGTCTAACTAAGACTTCCCTGATTTAAAGCAACCACTTACAATTCAGAGTCATCCAGCTACCGGAGGGAACGACAGTATCTTCCTAGCTGAACAGCACCACGACTTTCATCGTGGCTTGGCTGGCATCTCCCACACATCTTTGCTATCTCAGCCCAGCAGGGCAGTTCTCTTTTGTCCCACTTTAGGGAGTCCAGCTCTGTTCAGCTGGACTCCCTAAAATAGGCTGTTCAGACGTTCAGATTCCCCACTCCCCAGTCAGATGAGTGATAGGATCAATGGCAAGGTGTGAGCTAGGTTTCAGGCAAGACTGTGATTCTCGGGCGATACCAGGCAGTTGCGTTTTTCATGTTTCCAATCTGAACAAGGAAGGCTATGTGCAATACGTGATCTAGAGCAGGGGTTCTCAACCTTTGGAGGCCTAGGTACCCCCTATCATGGTCCAATTTTCTGAAGTACCCCCTGCTAATTAATTGCTAATTAATTGGATCACTTAATTAGCTAATAAAAAGTATTAAAACAATTTTAAATGTGAAAAAATTCTTTAACTCTGTGTGTGAGTGTATGTGAAAGAGAGAGACCCAACAAAATCAGAGAGACAGAAGGGGGGAGCTTGTGGGCGGGGCAATTTTTTTTAACAAAAATCCTCTGGTTGCCGACAATCAGCTGATCTTAGCTGATAAGGGGAAGCCTCTTGGGTACCCCCGCCTGATGGTCAATGTACCCCTAGGGGTACTCGTACCACAGGTTGAGAACCCCTGATCTAGAGCCCTGGTCATTATAGAAAACATGACAGGCTGCTTTCTAGGACAACCTCAGTGTACACAGAGAGCTGTCTTTTAGGGGAAAAAAAGGAGTGTTTCTCAAGAGAGGGGTGCTTGCTCATGATAGATCTATACACACACAACATAGCCAATGGTGGTAGCCAGAGGTACCCAACAGAATCCAAAGAACTTAACCACTTTCATATCACAGTGGACTTTCACAAATTATCCTTTCCAATATGGATATTAAAACTAGTGGAAACTGTAATAAAAACACTTGCCTATGGGAATTATGGATATATTTTAGATCAGTCTTAGAGCAAGTTCATGCGCTATCTGAACTGGTTGATGTATATTTCACAGGCTCATGCTAATTAGGTCCTCTGTAAACAGTCACATTGGTGGAGGGGACTCAGGTGGTCTTCTGTAAACAGTCACATTGGTGGAGGGGACTTGGAGCAGATCTACGATTAGTCCTTGTGAAAGCTGGTATTTCAAAACCAGCAGTCCTTGCTCCAGGAAGCTGATCTGTGATCTTCCATGAGTTCTGTCCTCAAACCATTAACACAAGCAGTTCAATGCACGGATCAGCCAGCTGAGGTATAAGAAGTGGCTAGGAAGAGAAATGCCTTTGCTTCTAAAGCACTCCTATCTTGGTCCCTTGAAATAGTCCCTTGAATATTTTCCTCCAACAATAATCCCTGCAATGGAAATTCTATCAAGATCATTAACAGTGGCCTCACTCAGTGTAATCTGCACTACTGCTACGTAAACTGTTCTATGACTTTTTTAAAATGGAAAATCAGGCATGGAAAAGCAGGCATGATGTAAATGCAGTACACCAGAGTTTCTCAACCAGTGGTACTAGTACCACCAGCGGTACTTTGGCTGACTGCTGGTGGTACTTGGATGGCTGGACCACCAGAACCCCTCTCCAACACAGCACTTTTGGCAGCTCATTTTTGCTCTTGAGAGGCTCCTGCCTTTGGCCGAGCCTCTTGGGAATGCTGAGAAGGGCCCTCCCACCCGCCCAGAGCCTCCTACCTGTGTTTTATGGCCTCTGAAAACTCTGAAGTAACTGGCGATGATGTCATCGCCAGTCACGTCTGATGGTACACAGCAGGAGAGTAGTTCCAGAGGTGGTACTCGGCCGGGAAGGGGTTGAGAACCCCTGCTATACATCATACAGTAGTGGGCAGTGAGAAAAAGGTTTTGTGCACAAAGATCTAGAGCCTAGAGCCCTCCAAGCAACTGGGAATAATGGTTGTGCAGAGTTCCCAATGGTGTGTAGTCGAATCGATATGAGTACAGCCATACACGATAGAAGCCCCCATTCTCACCTTCCTCTAGAGTTCAAGAATGGAGCCAACTGACCCAAAGAGCTTTCAGGCAACACATGGAATCGAAGGTTAGAAAGATAAGACAAAGCTTTTATTCTGTCAAGTAACTGAAAAGTCAGTCAAATCCAGATTTTACCCTGGGTTAGCCCTTGATTGACCAAATTCTGCCTCGGCTCTGCTCCAACCTAGCAGATTCCTCCAAGCTGCACCACTGAGCTGTCAGAATCTGCCTCGACCCTGTACACACGTACATAAGTACACATGCTGCTGATAAACGATGTACAGTCCAATGGGGAAACTGTCTGGGCGTGTGTACCGCTCCACAGCAGAAGGTCTGGTAGAGAGGATGCACAGCAGTTCTGGATTTTTTTTTAAATAAAACCCATTGCTGATTAATGTGAGAAAATATGTTCATCTGTGGAAATGGTGCAAGAGCATCAAGCACAATGCGGTAAAAACCCACTTAAGCAAATGCCAAGTCTAAGAATAGCTCAACCATGTGTCAAGCGGGTCGTCTTTCTATCCTTTTATTTCATAAAGATGAAAAATCTGTTAGCTAGAGAAAGCCAGCTGCTCCCAAGTGGCAGGCTTTGCCAGGCACCAAAATAAACGTGTCCTTCGCTAATTTTCTGATGCTGCTTCTGTATTAAATGTTTTACATTTTGAGAAAATAGAGGAGCAACAAGCCACATTTTTCAAATCAGACATGGTTATCATTTTAGAGCCAGTACGGTGGTCTTAATGAGCCTCCCCAACACACATAAATACCCCCACCCATCTGCTGGAGCCACCCCCTAAAGCGGCAGCTGGTGCATACTGAAGACCATTTAATGCAGATTAGTTGCCGCTTAATAACCTTCGACCAGCCTGTCATATTCACAAACGGGAAGTTAAGAAGGGTGGGTTTCCCCCTACCCTTTCAGTGCATTCTCATGGGTTAAACCAGTGATGGCGAACGTGTGGCACGCGTGCCGCTGCCGGCACGCCGAGCCGTTTCTGTGGGCACGCCGCGCCGTGCCGGCCGGCCGCCCCTAAGGACAGAGAGCGCCGCCGGACTCCAGAGCGCCCCGCTCTCAGCTGGGAGGCGGGCGGTGCCCGCCTCCCAGCTGAGAGCGGAGCGCCCGCCTCCCAGCTGAGAGCGCCCGCCTCCCAGCTGAGAGTGCGACCTGCCTGCCTGCCACAGGCGGGGACGGGTCCAGCTCGCTCCTTCTCCTCCTCGGCAGCCTCCTCCGTGGCTGGGCTGGGCGGGGGGAGGCGGGGCCGGGGGAGGCTCTCCTCCTCCTCCTCCTCCTCCTCCCCCACCCGCCCTTAGCCGGAAGTCACCTCCTCCTTCTTTCCGCTAAGGGCGGGTGGAGGAGGAGGAGTGAGGATTCCCACCCCGGCTGGTTGGCTGCGGAGGTGCGGCGCGGCTGGGCCCCGGCGCTGCTGCTGCTGCTGCCGCCGCTGCCTAGCCTGCCTGGCTGCCCGCCCTTCCAGTTCCAGGAGGAGCGTCCCGGCGGCAACGTGGTAGCAGGCAGATGAAACTCCTTGCACGTGGGAAAGGAGCAGCTGCAGGTAAGCCGGCGGGAGGCGGGCACCTGGGGGGGCGGGCCGGCGGGCCGGGGGACACCCGGAGCAGGGTCCCTGAGGGTGCACCCCCCAAAAAAAACCGATCACTCAAAAGGCGCTAAATTCGTTATTCAGGTTTAATTGCAGTGTTGGCACTTTGGAAAAAAAAAAGTCGTTTTGGTTTGCAGTTTGGGCACTTGGGCTCAAAAAGGTTTGCCATCACTGGGTTAAACAGACTAGGCTGTCCTGACCACTCCACAGTGTGATGCAAACTTCAGAAGGCACTAGCTACATGTCGCTTAGGACAGGGGTTCTCAACCTGTGGTACGAGTACCCCTAGGGCAGTGGTTCCCAAACTGGGAGGCGTGGCTCCCAGGGGAGCCACGGAAACCAGCCGGGGAAGCCGCAGAGCGCCACGGAATCCTCTTGGAAAACAGTGCAATGCCAATTGGCAAGCATCAACATAATGTAATGGGGAGCCACGGCCAATGGTCACCAATGGTCAAGTGAGCCACAGGTCGAAAAAGTTTGGGAAACACTGCCCTAGGGGTATGCGGACCAATGGCAGGGGGTACGCCAGAGCCTGCCCCTTATCAGCATCAATCAGTAGTTAATTACTTGTTAATTAGAACTTAAATGCAACCCCCCTGTCTGTCTGTCTGTCTGTCTGTCTCACTCACACACACACACACACACACACACACACACACACACACACACACACAGAGAGAGAGAGAGAGAGAGAGAGAGAGAGAGAGAGAGAGAGAGAGAGAGAGAGAGAGTTAAGACATTTTTCACATTTAAAATTGTTTTAGTAATTTTTATTTAACAATTAATTAGCTAATTGATTAATCCAATTACCAATTAAATAGCAGGGGGTACTTCAGAAAATTGGACCGTGATAGGGGGTACCCAGGTCTCCAAAGGTTGAGAACCCCTGGCTTAGGAAGTCTCACATTCCTTAATCTTCACTTTCTACATGTGCCACTCCCACTTTTACATGTGGTTAAAGATGTCCTTGCAAAATGCTTCATGTGACTATTTTGCCTATTGAAGGGGAGAGGGTAGAAGACAAGTGATGAGCAATTAACTTATCCCTTCCCTCTCCAATCCCACCACCATAAGTGACAAAAGGCCAACCAGGGGCAAAAATGCAGCAAGGAAGAACAGAGGCAAACCAGGTACCCACTAATGGCCCCCAAAGGTGGGCCAGCCTTATGTATCCTGGTGGAACAGGACTAACAGCTACCAAATTAGGTGAACACAGTTGAACCATGTTTGTAATTCTTATATAATGCAAACTTATTAAACACACCTTCATGTACAGTAGCTAAGCATGGGGCGAGTACAATCAGCAGCGTCACTGCAGGGGGGCGGAGCTCCAAGTTCCGTCGGGCTCTGACCCTCTGTTACACGATGGGAGAAAGCGGCCCCGCCCCCTCGCCTTTGAAGCCATTCCGGCCGACGAAAGCCATTTCGTCGGCTGGAATGGCTCCAATGGCGAGGGGGTGGGGCCGCTTTCTCCCGTCGTGTAACAGAGGGTCAGAGCCCGACGGAACTTGGAGCTCTGCCCCCCCTGCAGTGACGCTGCTGAGTACAATATTTGTATCGTTTTCTATGTCTCCTTGATCTTGAATGGGAGTAACAACATTGAACAATCCCATAGGATGTGCAAATTGCTACAGTCACAGCAGGTATAAACAGAAACCAAGCTGTTTCTCTAGAACAATGATGCTGAATAATGTCTAGAATAATATTTCTCCCTCTCTCATCCCCCATTATACAAAGCCCTCCCAGACTTGATCGCTCATACTTGGCTCAGGTGGGTTCTAATGAAAAGTAAGCCACTTGCCTGAGTGTGCCTTGGAAACTGGAAACACGTCCAGTGTCTCTGCAGTGTATGTGAGAGGCATGTGGGGAGCAATTAGAGTCAGGATAGACAGAAAGTACTTCATCACAGAACACATACTAAACTTATGTACTCTATTGATACAAGATGTGGAGCTAGACACTGGCATAGGTACTTTTAAAAGGGGTTTAGACAGGAGAATAGATCAACCAGTTCTCAACCAGGGGTTCTCAACCAGTTCTCAACCAGTGGTACTCATACCACCAGGGGTTCTCAACCAGTGGTACTCATACCACCAGTGGTACTTTGGCTGACTGCTGGTGGTACTTGGACCGCCGGACCCCCGCTCCAACGTGGCACTTTCAGTGCTCCATTTTTGCTCCCGAGAGGCTCCTGCCTTTGGCCGAGCCTCTTGGGAACACTAAGAAGGGCCCTCCCACCCTCCCACCCATTCAGAGCCTCCTACCTGTGTTTTCCGGCCTCTGAAAACCCGGAAGTAACTGGCGATGATGTCATCACCAGTCACATCCGGTGGTATGCAGCAGGAGAGTGGCGCCGGAGGTGGTACTCAGTCAAGAAGGGGTTGAGAACCCCTGGTCTACAGTATCAATAGTTGCTAGCTGTGAGAGTTAATGAAACCTTCAAGTTCAGAGATGTTCTACCATTACTGAGGAACAACAGCAAGGGGTGAGACTGTTGCCTTTAAGTCTTATCTGTGGACTTCCAAGATGCATCTTGCTGGCTGTTGTGGGAAGGAGGTTTATGGACTATATGGGCCTTTGGCTCTAACATTTAATCTTCGAATCCTGGCTAGTGGAGGGGCTAAGCGGAACTTAGTTTTGGAGCTTCCAGGGTGCTAACATCAAACCGCCACTGTCCTGTGTGCTTGTTTTGGTGCGTGTGCAATGCCTTCTCAAGTGAAACTGGGGTGAAGAATACCCGTAAGCAGCTTATTACAAAAGGCAAGAAACAGGCTTTCTTGTGTTTTCGTAGTTTAAAACACCTTGAAAGGATAAACATGCAGCAATAACATACTAAAGGAAACAGCATCAGCCTCCAGTGCTCTCTCCTAAAGGGACGGACTCCATAAAGGCAGCCTGGTCCCCGGGTTCCAGAGTAATGAAGGAAACTCTGGGGTTATTGGAGTCAGAACATTTTTATTGCAGTGACGACAAAACAAAACATCCTTCAGAAAGAAACTCACGGTGACCTTCATTTTCTCATCAACAGGCAACGTGAGAAATAATAGCATATTTTTCAGGGAGCAGAGGAGCACCCCAATGCAGGAGATCTGGAATGCACTGAAGTGGTTAATCGGGGTTTTAATCAGATTTGTCATCACCATAGCAACCTGAACAGCTGCAGCACTTAAAAACACTCATAAGACAGCACACTTTTTCACTGCACGCCCACAAGGCTTTTTATACAATAGCATGTCTCTCTTGGTCATCTCTGAGCAGGCAATGGCATGATTCATGAGAAAGCTACAAAAGGCCACAGAAACAACGCTTGAGTCAAAGGCTTTCTACCAGCAGGTCCTCTAGACGCAAACACCATTTGTGAGTTACTTGGAAAGAGAGAGAGAGAGAGAGAGAGAGAGAGAGAGAGAGAGAGAGAGAGAGAGAATAGGTTCTCTTTTGCTCCATCAATATGACAAACATGCCTTTTATATAATCCGAGAGTCCTGGAGTCCTGGACCAATGCATCTTGGTCATAATCCAGGATGTTCAGAAGTGAAGGCTGCCAGGAGGCAGAAAGCCTGTATAGACATGGCAGGTTGACAAGAGTAAAGGCCCATCAAGTCATTGGGGGAATTAGGTGCTACATGACAGAAACATGAGAAGGTTTGACAGAGGTGTGGTCAGTGGGGACAGTCCTACTCTCCTCCCCCACATATTTGGTAAACATGTGGAGGAGATTGTCTAAAGAGAGCTCCTAATGTACTTTTCTTGTTGCCCTAACCAGGTGTGGTTTGGTGTGCAAAGAAGAATGCCTGGCACATATCCCTACCCCACCACTAGAGGAGCAGCCTCTTCCCATTTCTGGGCAGTTGGTCTTCGTGGGTTGCAGGATTGTTTTAAGGACAGGAGATCAAATCAGTCAATCCTAAATGAAATCAACCCTGACTGTTCCCTGGAAGGACAGGTACTGAGGCTGAAGCTCAAATATTTTGGCCACCTAATGCGAAGAGAGGACTCTCTGGAGAAGACTCTGATGCTGGGAAAGATTGAAGGCAAAAGGAGAAGGGGAAGGCCAAGGATGAGACGGTTAGACAGCATCACCGATGCAACGAACATGAAAATGAGCAAACTCAGGAAGATAGTGGAGGACAGGAAGGCCTGGCGGGATATGGTTCATGGGATCACGAAGGGTCGGACACGACTTAACGACTGAACAACAACAAAGCAATGCCATTGGGGCAATGAAATGGCTGAATAAGGCTGAGGGGGTTTGGGAGGAGAAGGCTGCAAACCACCAGGTTTCCACCTAAATGTTACAAACACACAAAATAACCCTTTCTTGCAAAACTTGGCCCATATTTTTTTTTAAAAAAGTATCTTGGTCTTCAATTTTGTGAAACTGTTTCCAAAATGTAATGTTGATTCTTTACTATAGATGCATTTCAGAAATCTGACCTTGAGTAGTGAAAAGACGCAGGTCTGATGGATTTAATCTTCACATTTACCAAACTAAAGAAGTTAAGCTTCACCCTTATGATTTTTCTTTCAAGGGTCAGCAATCACAATCCAAGTGTAAACCCTCAAGGATTTGGCCTTTCTGGCTCAGATATTATATTTCATACAAGCCTTTGAAAATAATTTCATCACTCAGAACTTCATAACTTCTCCAGCTTATTCACATTTCTTCACAGCAAAAGCATCTCCGGCTTTGAAGGCCCCCTAAGGACCTTCATGTGACCCTGCCTGCTTGTGTAAGGAGCAGTCACTCCCACGTTGACTTAGTGCTGAATTTATACGGTTCAATGCGAATAACAATGGTGGAGAATCTATAATATGTTTCAAGCAGAGCACATTTCTTCACAGTTTACACCAGGGGTGGCCAAACTGTGGCTCCTGAGCCACATGTGGCTCTTTGACATATATAATGTACGGCTCTTGGAAATATGTTGGCTGAGCATCACAATGAATATCAAAAGTAAAGAAGAAATTTTCACGCTTTATAATTATTTACTGGGTATAAACTGAAAGTCCACTGGATTAAAACATAAGTTTAATGTTCATGGTGAGTAAATATATTTAAGAATGTAAATGCTTCTTAAATATTGCAGCTCTCAAACCTCTGAAGTTTATTGCATGTGGCTCTTGGTCAGGTCCTCGATCAAATCCAAAATTGGATTCATGACGATTCCGAGTGGCATTAAAATCATTCACATATGCACAGATTGCGAGAAAGAGGCGCACACCTCGAATTGCCCTAAAAATGTGAAATGTGGTGACTGCTTTGGCAGCTTGTCCACTGCAAAGGACTGAAAGCTCCCTGCCACTAACTCTTGCCTGTGTCGTGCCAAATACTGTAGAGTTTAAACTAGAAGCCCAACATAGGCGTTGACAGAATGAAGCGAAGGGGTGGGCCGCCCCGGGGTGACGCGTGCACAGGTGACTCCGTTCCGCGCGGAGGCTCTGAGGCCGGGAGAAGGCCTTGGAGTGTCCACCCAATGCGTCAATACGTGCACTTTTAGCTTTTTCGTGCATGCGCAGACCGTTTCTGAGGGCAAAAGGGCGCTCCAGGGTGACGCGCGCCCTAGTGACGATACTCATTGACCTGTTCTGACTCCCTACGGCATCAGGGAGAACTGGCTGGAACAGAGAACTGCAAGGAGCCCAAGCCACAATAGAAACATTACAGACCAGAAGTCTCCAGATCATGCATCAGTTGATCCCAGATTGGATAGCACCTGGATCTTCTCAATCTGGCTGAGAAACACCACTAGACTTTCCCTCTCTGCTTCCAGTGTTTCCCTGCCTACCTATTGCCTCTGTCTAAAGGCTGATCTACACGACAGGCAGAGGCTCCGCCGTCGCCTCTGCCTGGCGCCTCCGCGCTGGAAGCGGGGGAGTGTCTTCAAGCCTGTTGCCCCTCATGTTGTCCCGCCTTCCTAAGAAAGCGCAGTTGCTGTGTGGATGTAACCTCCAAGGTGATTGGTTGTCGTTCACATTGGCATTCAGCCACCCTCTCCCCCCTCTCCTGTGATTTGTAGGCTGCAGCAGCTCCGCGAGCCACCTCCAAGCTCTGCCGTCACACCCCCTAAAAAATAGAACACTCGACTTGGAGTACGCGGCAGTGGGGCGGAGGTCCGGCGGCTCCACCGGATTAAAAAACGCTCCGCGACGCTGTCGTGTAGATCAGCCTTAACACAACAGTCCTGATTGATCACTAACCTGTGCTGACCCCAGGAACTGAAGTATTTCCTTGGCTTCCCCTGTCTAGGGTCAAACTCTACCTGGCTCATCTTCTCTTTTCTCAGGTATCTGCAGCCTCTCCATCTATTGGGGACTGACTCTTCAAGCCTTCAAAACAGGGCGACTGATAGGCCCAGAAGGATGCACCAACCAAGGCCTGTTCTGGAGTTGCACAAGCACCCTTGCCCAGCATGGTCACCACTTGTTCTTACACTGAGTTAACATCCAGACTGGGTAACTGCAATGCACTTTACACGGGGCTGCCTTTGAAGACTGTTCAAAAATGTGAAGTAGGTAAGAATCCTGCAGCAAATTTGCTAATTGGACTGATTGCTTTGTTTCTCTTTATAGGTACACTGTTGTTTCAATTGTGTTAGAAGCTTCCTTGGAAATTATGACTGAGAGGCTAATCTTTTAAATAAAAGACAGGGAAGAAATCAAGCTTGATTAAAGAGCTGAGAAGACTTAGCTGAGAGCAGACAGTCCAAAATAGGGAATATAATTGAGTAAGAGAAAAAAAGTCACTCTTTATTATTTATGATCTCCATGTGAGCAACTTCTTAAAGACTACAAGATGTGGTAAGAGAGTAATTTTTCTTCCTCATTTCCTCTTGGTTTTCCTCCGCCCTTAATTTCCATTCCCAGTTTTTATAGTTGATGAGAAAAATTTGAAAATGAGTCTGTAGCATTATATCCAAGATTGACTCAACAATAGACACATTGAAAATACTCTGCCATGCTTAAAAAAACCATCAAATTAACCACATTGTCATGTGGTGGCATTTGACAGATTTTGATCATAGCAGGAAACCAAACTTAAATTGTTGTGAGCTACTGACAATGAAACTATTTTATTGATGTCCCAAAATGTTCAGAATAGTCTTCCTTCAAATCATGATATAGTGCTGAAACCCATAAGTTAATTGTAAGCATTTGGTTCTCTACTTTGAGAAACAGATTAGTAATGTTGAGATTTCCCTAGAATTATATGTATCGGCGAACTCTAGCAGTTTAAAAAAAACCTTGTGCCATCAGCTGCACAGATCATGAACGTATGTAATATGGAACTCATGATCATCACAAGATTTATAAATATGGGAATGTATTCAGTACTTTAGAATATACAATACATAGAAAGTAAAGATCAAACATTTACGGCCCAATCCTGTCTAACAGGCTGCAGTGGCGCAAATAAGGTGCCTGCCGCATCTTGAGCAGGATTGAGCCTGCGCCAGCTCAGCCAGAGGCCTCCTCGGGGTAAAGGGATGTCCGTCCCTTTACCCCAAGTAGAGCCCCAGCCACCCCAATAGATCTACTCGAATGTGCACCAGCTATTTTGCTGGCGCACATTTGAGCCAGCTATGCAACGCCAGTGAGGCCTGGGAAGGGGGATAGGATTTGGCAAAGCACGCTGCCGCTGATCCTCCCCCCTCACGGGCCTGGCGGGCTAATCCTGCCCCCCCGTTCTCCCCCTGCCCCTCCGCCACACCACTGGGACTTAGGACAAGAGCCTAGGTCCAAACAATTGTAAGACAATGATGGCGTATAAGAAATAGTAAACCTGCAGCCGGATGTTTTGTCTGCCTGTGCACTATCCCCGCAGAGAATAGACAAACCACATTTCATACTTCCTTATGATTAAAATGCAACCTGCAAGGGGGCTGCTAGACAGCAAATATCAGCACAGACATCGCAGCCACTGGGTAAGAATAGCACAGCATGGCAATAACTTGGAGCATGATGTTACGCTGGCATTGCAACAGCATTACTTAGTATTACAGGCATATACGCTAGCAAACGCTCAGGATCAGAGTGGCAGGCATGTATTGAAAATGCCATTCTAAGCTGAATTCTGATTGCTAAATAATGCAGTATGTAGAGCTTGGCTCAGTGTCTGGAATGCAAAGAGGCTCCAAGCAATGCCATGTTTCAGCACTCTGGGCTTACGATTCACATTGTGGAGCACAACCTAGAATGAACGCAGTGCTTGGGAAAGGCACTTCTCTTGCATATAAAAACAGTCATCACCATTGGCCATTAATACCAGTGGCTTGACTTGTTTTGTCACATAACCCCATTCACATACCGAGAGAGGAGGACAAAATATTGCACTCAAGAATTCATGCACAGATTGGGTCAATACAGAAAGCCATTTGCCAAGGGATAATGTGCAGTGTGACCACCTGATATGCTGACTACCATCCAACCAAGCACAGAGGAAAATCTTGCCACTCCTGCTACTTCCTCATATTTCTCCATCAGGTGCATGTACAGTGCATGTACCTCTCATTGCTTGGCAGAACAGAACAAAAATCAGTTTATCAAGATTCTTAAGTTGCCACTTGATCGGCTTGTGGAACTACATGGAAGACTCAACATCCAGACTTCAAAATTGTGTTAGGCTGCAACAGTCATCACTTCTATGCTATGGAGCAAAGACATGACTCAGTTCCCATCAGCCAGCTCTGTTCTCAATATAGCTACTCTTTGCTCTCTTCCATTTACCTGGATCTAGGTGTATTTTTTCATTCTATTTAAAAACCTGGATATCCTGCCTTTCTCACCCAAGTCAATCAACAATCAAGAAAAAAATCATAGAAATACTATAAGTACAACATTATGAAGCCAGCTCGAGTCATAACGCAACCACTACCCACCACTACCCAACAACTACCACCTAACTACCCTCCAACCAAGCAGAACGAAAAAGCCAAGTTTCAACACAATGACTGAAGCAGTGAAAAGTAGGGGCCGACAGGCCTTCTGTGGGGAGGGCATTCCACAGAGACAGCAACACCCTGAAAAGGTGATGGTGTGAAGGACATTCCTTTGCAGAAGCCATGCTGATCAGTGCTTTGGAACAGCTGGCCACGGAGCTGACCGTGCAAGGCTTTCTTCTACATATTTAACAATTCTAGCATTAATCACACTTTCCACCAATTTTTGCGAACAGAAGTTAGGGTATATAACAGGCATGTAACCTACTGTCTATCCCCTGGATTTCTTTAATAATGTGTTATTGATTGAGTATCCCTTATCAGAACTGCTTGGGATGGGAACGTGTCTGGATTTTGGAATATTTGCATAAATATAATGAGATATCGTGGGGATGGGACCCAAGTCTAAACACGAAATTCTAAACACGAAATTCATTTATGTCTCATATACATCTTATACACATAGCCTAAAGGTAATTTTATACAATATTTTTTTATAATTTTGTGCCCCAGCATGCCTTGCGCCATGCCAAACAGGTGCTGGAAAAAGTTTGGTGTTTTTTTTTTTAAAAAAGTCATAGCCCCCCAAATGTCTGGATTTCTGATGTCCGGATTAGGGGTAATCAACCTGTATTATACTGGCAACCTTCCCAGAGCTGGCCCAAGACCTCCCGGCGCCTGAGGCAGGATGCCCCTGCGCTGCCTCAATTCCCAAAGCGCCACCTCTGTGCTCGCACATGTGCGCACCCTTCCACAGATTGAAATGGAAGTGGTGCAGGCCGAACCATCTCCCTGGCTGGTCTCCTCGCTTCTGATGCGTGCAAAGAGACTGTTTTTGTTAGTTTTCGTGTTTTAGCAATACGCTTCTCAGGTTCTTTTTCTTTCTTTTCTTTTGGGATATTGTCAGCTTGCATTGGTTTTGCTTGAGTTCGCACCACTTTTATTTTTCTATTTACCTCATCCGGCCAAGACTGCCACTTTTTAAAGGAGAGCATTTTGCCTCATCAATCATCTTAGCATCTTTCACCCTGCTCATCAACCATGCAATTTAGGATTACGTCCAGGATCGCCTTCCCTTTGGTCAGCTCCATAGCCAACTATTTAAGTTTTCTACTATATCTGGAAATGTGTCTTTTTGTGACCTTTACCTAGTCAACATGATGGTATCTGAAGTCACTCATCATCACTGCAATATTTTCTCCTTTGGTTGCTTTACGCATCTCAAGATTATTACCAGAGGTTTTTTTTGGGGGGGATGGTATAATATGTCTCCAAAACTGTGCTTTCGGGGGAGTCCAGGTATTTCCATTCACAGTGATTTTGTGGATTTGTTCCTTTTCAATTTCAAGTTTACTGGATCCCATTCTACCTTTGAAATACAGACCACCACCACTCCCAGTATGTCCTTCCCTGTCCTTTCTCTACATTATGTATGCAGAAAAAACAATTTTGCACAAATTCTCTCCATTCTGCCAAGTTTCTGACATGCTCACCATATCTATCTTCTCTTGAGTACCAAACTCCAGTTCCCTCAACTCAGTTTTCCTTCTGGCATTAGCATATAAACACCTATGCACTATACAAAAGATTTGATGTTAGTTTTACACTAAAAAAAAAAAAAAGCAAAAGCACACCCAAACATAATAAGCAGGTTTGGAAAGGGGTTTCTTTGGTCTGGAAAACTAAATCCAGTCATCGTTAATTGATGATTCACCCTGGTAATGCACAGGCATCAATCAATAGTATTGACTTGGCAAAGTTTGGCGGCTGGGCTGGAATTTAATTTTGTTGGAGGAGGCAGGGGAAAAGCTTTCCAATCACACATTTAGGAGCATGCTGGATGAAAGCAGTCCTCTCCAGGATACGTTTTGGGAAAACATTCAGCATCACAGAAATAGAAGTCGGAGCATTTGTGGCAAGAACTACACTTAATTAGATTCATCTATAAGGCTAAGCAGCTGTTCTACAGACAAACAGAAATCTCGGAGATGTCTTTCGGCTCTATGGAGACACTCAGATTGGTTTCTCCTCCCTCTTCTTGGCCTCCGCTGAAGAGATCCCTTTGTACAAATGATCATTATCTGTTGCTGGGTTTCAGACAAGACAGGATACGCACATACTCTATAGACACAGCAAATGTTTTTGCACGTTTTCTTTCGGCCTTCTCATCTCAGCATTGCTCTCAAAAACCCCGGTTAACTTTTTATGCAAAAGATTGGCTGGATGCCTGAGACAGCATGTATTAGTTATGAAGTTTAAGAAACACATATCCATATCTTGAGGATGTTTTTCTCCCTTCCAAATGGAAAAAGTAGATTTCTTTTTTTTTCTTTCAGCAAATACTGAAAGTGTTTTTTTTTTAAGAGTCCACTCTACAGATCTTGATGCCAAATGAAAAATTCCCTCCTTGATTCTCAGAGATATGTGTGTTGTTTCACACAGACAGTCTCTGCCTTAGAACATTAGGGTCTGTCTGACGCTGGAGACAGATGATAGTTTTTCAGAGAGCTGAAAGTGATTTGAGAGAGGCTCCATTCCCGGTGGCATGCATTCCCCTCTCTTTTCTCCCACACTCTCCTCTTCCCAAACACAGACACAAACTTGCAAAATGCATATACCAGAGGCAAAAGTGGAATGCCATGAGCAGCAATCCCTCTTTTAAACCACCTTCAACTCCCTTTCTCAAAAAAACAAACCTGTCTCCAGTTTGAATCTCTTTTAAGCCTTAACTTGAAAGACCCAGAGGCATCACTAAGGTTTGCATCACCCGGTGCAAGAGCTCATCGCGTCACCTGACCTGTACAGATGTAAAATTGGAGTTTGGAATTGGGCTCGTACCCAGTGCCCCACCTCGGATCTCCATGCATTCAAGGGTCCTATTTGCCGGGGTGGCATCAAGGATTGGCCAGTTGAGCACTGGCTGAAGGCCCACCCAGCCAGGCCAACTCCTGAATCACCCAGTACTGGTGACAGTAATGGTGTCGAGACTCGTGCTACCATGCCCAACAACACCCCCATCTACAAATGGGACCATCCCCCAGAGGCCTCCCATAACATCACAGGCCTCTAGAGGATGCTCCCTTTGACTGGTAGGGAGAGTGGAAGGAATCCTCATCACCTGATGCTGGTATGTTGGGGGAGGGACCATAGGAAGCCAACACACAATGGGGCCTAATGCAGGGCTCTGCCCCAAGGCCTCCGTCAATATCGCATCAAACCTGGTATTTGCACAAAACCATTGGTGCATACACCCAAATACACACAGGCTTCCTTCCTACATGTGATCTGTAACCTGCCCCAAAATGGACGGGCCGGATCATGTGTAGACGCTTAAGCAAACAGGTCCCTTGAAAGCGTGGAAGTTGAAGGAAGAACTAGAGATGCAATACCACTTCCAATCTTTCCCCCCCCCCCCATCTTCATGGTGGTACACATAACGAATGTCTGTGTACGAATGCACAGAGCTAGATTGTGGCCCAACAGTTACAACATACATAGTTATGATTATGAAGGTAGACAGACAGACAGACATGCCCCCTGATCCATCAAGGAAAATCTGCATACAGAAAAAGTCTTCCATATGTGTGGAAGACTGGGTCTGATGCATACAAAAGGGGCAGGAACATGAACATGGCCTCCTAGCCGAATAGGAAGAACAGAGAAGAACTGGTCTTTTCCAAAGACATATATAGTTTCATCCATATTATTTCTTTTACACATGTTGGAAATCCATGTTTGCTTTTCATTCGTCACGGTTGAAGAAGAGGGTGGTTTTGCATCAGCTCCCTAGCAGGATGACGCTGCAGAAATCCACTTTGCCCTCACTCATGTTCCTGTGTATAAGCGGCTGCTGGGCAAGTTCTGCTGCTGGGCATCATGATTACAATTTTACTCCATCAACACATTGACAGAAGCTCTCTCCCCATTTTTCTTGTTTTGTGTTCAGCGGCATGATTGTTGTGAAACGTCATACAGTATTTCTTAACTTAAAAGAGAGGGCTATATAAACCCAGTGCCTGTATGATGGAGTCCCTTGCTCTGCCAGACTGCGTAGCCTGCCATTATTCCCGTGGTCTCATCAGGATTCACCTTTAGTTGGCTTGCCTGCATCCAGCCCCCCCCCCCCTCCACGGGCAGACATTGGATAAGGATCAGGGTTGCTGACTGAATAACAAGACAGTCCAATCAACAAAAAGGGGAAAAAAACAACAATTGGGATTTGAAGATGCCCGGATGCAGATAGTACATATGAAAAGACAGAGTAATGTCCTGCACTGCAGATGGCAGGACATCTGGTTCAGTTGGTAGAACAATAGTTTCATAAATGCCATAAAGATCTGAAGGACGGCAGTTTAAGACAGCTGGAAGTGTCTGTGTCTATCGGAGAGCTGCCGGCACACCGAGCTGATAAGTTGCAGAGCCTTTGTGGGGAGGGGGGGGGAATGGAACTGCAGCTGCACTTGAGAGAGAGTCAAGGTTGCCCTGTCAGCTGAGGTGTGGTGAGGCGAATGCTAGAGAGAGAGAGAGAGAGAGAGAGAGAGAGAGAGAGAGAGAGCTGGACTATGAAAGCAACATCTCGAATGAAGGGTTCTACGAAAGATTAGAACGTTATTATATTGTAAAAACCCCTTGGGGTTTAGAAAGCCTGCCCATGTACACCGCCTTGTACAAGGCAGTATATAAATATTGTATATTAATTATTATTATTATTATTATTATTATTAATATTAATATTTCTTTTTTCAAATCCTCAATAACATTTTTAATGGTACACAACATTAAACATTCAGCATTGTAATTTATAGGTTGGTCTCAGACATGATGTGAAACCATGGTGTGCCTCAACCTTAGAGTCTGAGCCTGTCCACAAATCACAGTGTGTTGAGAGCTGGCAAACCAAAATGTGACATACTGGGACAAGGCTAGGAGGGGGGAAGAGCTTTCACGGAAGTGGGTTGTTCAGCTTGCTCAAGCCCCGTGGAGAAAACGGAACGGTTTGCTGCTAAAAGGTAAAACCCCCACAATTTTTAACTTTTTTTCTTTTTAAAGCTATTTTAGCAGACCCTGGTATCTGCGGATCCTCGCTATCCGCAGGGGGTGTTCCGGAACGGATCCCCCCGCGGATAGCAAGGGCCAACTGTAGTTTAAAACTGGCTTGCAGTTTGTGTTAACTGTAGTTTGCTGTTATATCTGAATTCACAGATCATTAAAAAAAAAACCAGTAAGGACCACTTCATTGCCTCAACAAGCTGCAGCACCATCGAGATGGAGGTGAACCCATGAAGCCGAGTGTCAAGCTGATGGGAAATGAAAGCAGACAAATAGAAGACCACTATTTCTCTCTCTCTCTCTCTCTCTCTCTCTCTCTCTCTCTCTCTCTCTCTCTCTCTCTCTCTCTCTTTTGCTTCTGGAAGGAACCTACAGTCCAATCCTAACCAACTTTCCAGCACCGATGCAGCTGCAATGCAGCCCCAAGGTAAGGGAACAAGCATTCCCTTACTTTGACGAGGCCTTCGTGTGGCTGCCTGACATCGCAAAATACAGCATACGCCCCATTAGCATGGCTGTATCAGTGCTAGAAAGTTAGTTAGGATTGGGCTTCTAGTCATAGTCTTTTTTTATTCTGTCCCCATGGTTTACTTGTATTCCCTACTCTAACAGCTTCTATGTTCAGAAGTTCATCAGTAACTCCAGTCTTATAAATCAGTTGTTCCATCATGGCTTACATTCAAGATCTGTTATGAACACCTTCCTTTTAAATTTCACAAAAACACACTTTTGAAGCAGCAGACAATCGCCTCCAGTGTCGTTTGCAAGAAAGGGTCCAATTTTAAAGGCTTACGGGAAAGGTTCACTTTACTACAAGCTTGAGATTCCACTTTCTTGGAGTTCATTGGCACAACTAGGTGGTTTTAAGAGCCAGAGCAAATATTTCTTTGGGCCTCTACTTACATACGGTATGTTTTTGATTACACATAAGAGGATTCAGAGGAGGAAGCTGTAGAGGAAAGAAAGAGTGGTGGTGTTTTCAGGGGGGGACTCTTACATATGGGAAAATACTGTAAGGAATATTATTCTGTGCTAGTGCACAGAAGCAGGTTTTTTTTTTAAAAAAAAAGTTAGACAGTTGGAATTCCATGCAGTAAAATGAACAAAGATCATGTATCAAGAAGTATCAACATTCTACTCTTGAAGAGTGGGACTCAAGCAAGGGAAGACGAATTGTAAATGGGGTAAGAAAACTACCAAAAGATGCTGAAAAAAACCAAAGCCAAAAAATTAATTTCGCTGTGACTAAATGAGAGTCTGAATGTTATTATTAAACCTAATCATAAATTTGGCACAGAAGGAGAGGAAGTGCAGAGGTGTGTTTTGCGAATGTCTACTAGTGTCTCCATCTATGGGACCAGGGAGTACATGAAAGCTGCCAGGCCCTGGTAGACTCCAGAAAGACATCAGGCCAAAAGGATCAGTCCAACATGTTGCACATCTTCTTGCTAAAGTCAATCTCTGAGACAAAAAAGTAGACTTTTTTGGCATCTAGCAGAAATGCTAGATACCAAAAATGCTTCTAGAAATGTTTCTAGAACAGGGGTTCTCAACCAGTGGTACTAGTACCACCAGTGGTACTTTTTCCGACTGCTGGTGGTACTCGGACAGCCGGATCACTGGAACCTACTCCGATGTGGCACTTTCAGCGGCATGTTTTTGCTCCCGAGAGGCTCCTGCCTTTGGCTGAGCCTCTCAGGAACACCGAGAAGGGCCCACCCACCTGTCCAGAGCCTCCTACCTGCATTTTCTGGCCTCTGAAAACCCGGAAGTAACTGGCGATGTTGTCATCGTGGTGGTACGCAGCAGGAGAGTGGTGCCGGAGGTGGTACTCAGCCGAGAAGGGGTTGAGAACCCCTGTTCTAGAACATTAGACAACACTAACAGCTAACACTAACAGGTGTAACAGTGTAACTAACAAGTAAAACAGTGGATTTTATTTATTTTTTAATTTATTCTATGTACTGTTTTTAAATTATGTATTTTAACTGTTGTAAGCCGCCTTTGGCATTTGCCTCGGCATAGGAAAAGGCGGGGTATAATTTTTTAAAAAATATAAGTAAATATCCACTGGCACTTATGCCACTGTAACTTGCCGTACGCCGATCGACGCAAAACGGAAACCAGCGTAACCCCTCTCGGATGCCGTGCATACGCAGTTCGGATAGAGGATGGACACCAGCACAACTCCACCAGCACAGGGGGCATTCCAGGGGTGTTCAAACGTCCCCAGAATGGCCCCTGCACCAGCGGAGTTGCGCTGGCGTCTGTCCTGCATCTGAACTGCGTCTGAGAGGAGTTACACTGGTGTCCGTCCTGCGTTCATCGATGTACGGCAAGTTACACTGGCATAAGTGCACTTACACTGGTGGATCTACTGTTACACCGGTGCAACAGTTACACAGGATTGCGCTGTAAATCATCTTAAGATACTGAGATCTTTACTAAGTCCTGTGCTGTTCTGAGGTGATGTCATGATGGCAATTAATTTACATGATGTTGTGGTGGCTATGAAGCACCAATGCTATGAGTGCCAGAAAACCTTGCCTAGTTTTTCATCCATGAGTGTGGATGAACTTATAATATTGCCACTCCGTACAAAATGCATTTGGACACTTTAAAACCACCCTACAAAAGTCCCTTACTTAACAGGGAGTAGCGAACTTGTGCTGCTTTTGCAATGCATGAAATTGGACATCAAACAGGGACAGACAATATACACCTGCCACCTCAGTAGAACAGTCGCTGCCTTTCGGACAGCAGGGCAGAATAACACCCTTATGCAGAAGTACAGCCAAAAGCGGCTCCGAAGCTCACCAAAGCCCCAGGGAAGCTGTCAGGCACTGGAAGTAGGCGGACACATCCAACACTTTGGCTGTCATAGCCTGGAAGCATAAAAGTGTGAAGCAATCAATACATCATCTCAGCTCCTGCTTTGCGGAAGCAGCCCAGCATGCTTACAATATGCATTATAGCTCTGTGATGAGGTCTTCCAAAGGAACATCAGCTACCATCCTGCTCCGTCACACCAAAATCAGACTAGATGCCAACATCTTGCCAGGGAGCCACTAAACTAGGCTCTAGCTAACAGAGATACCGTGATAGATTGTATTGCAGAGCGGGGACATCTTGTCACCGGTGCAGGTCACATAACAGTGGGCTGCTTGGAGGCACATTTTGCATATGAATCTCAGAAGTGCCTTGTTGAATCAGGCTGGAGTGCAGCTAGACCAGCAGTCTTCCTCCAGCCGTGACCAGTCCTGCAACTTCAAAGTCATGAAAAGCAATATCTCTACCTTATGGTTGACATAAGGAGACCAGGCCTTCTACTTTAAACTCAGATATCTCTTAATGCCCCATAAGAATAAGACCTGTGCAAGAACTGCAAATATTCCAGTGTGTAGTTATGTGGTTTGTATCCAGTAGAAATATACGGCAAGGGCCAAACGACACGTTACTACACAGAACGTGTGACATGTGGTGGGGGGGATGGAAAAACTGGGCAAAACTTGGGAGGGTAAAGGGGGTCATAGCACTCTGCCCCTGTTGCAGCTCCAATCCTGGTCCCCCTCATGCTATTTTAAATAGGAAAAAAGATGTTGCTGAAAGCCAAATTGCTAGCTGCAAACCACCCTTCAACTTTACCAGAGAGCACAGCAAGGAACTCAATGCGGCTTCAGGGTTTTTGAGAATATCCAAAGCAGCAGCCGGATTCAAACTGATCCAAGATCTCACCTGAAGCACCACAAAGAGATCTAATTTTAACATGCAGTATATTTGACTATTCATGCCTTCAGTGATAAAGTAATCAGCTTGCCTGGAATACATTTATATTTAGACTCTATCATCCACTTTTCATTTTTTTAATATTCAATGCAGCCTACAAAACGTAAAACAGCCTACAAAATATTCAATGCAGCCTACAAAAAAATAAAAACCTCAGGCACACTCAACTATTAACACATCAGAAAATAAAACTGCCAAAGAGCAGGATTAAAAAACACGAAGAAGAATGCCTTATACCACAGGAACCAACCCACACCTTTCATTTCATATGTCCTGTTAGATGTCCATCCACTGTCTGAGGTTCAAGAAAGATGCTGGCGAGAAGGAACAGGGGATGCTCAGAGAAACCTTCATGTTGGATGATCACATACAATATCTGCTAACAAGGGCTATGGTGTTGAACCACTAATTTAGGAATAATAGGTGTTGAAACTCTATGAAAATGGATACATTTGGAATACCAAGCCAGGAAAATAAATAACACTAGTAGGCTACCGTATAATGTTTGTGACTAGGCAAGGTTCAGGCAAATACTGAGGCAGAAGTAAGACAATCAATGGCCGATCAATGGAAAACCATCAGTGCGTGACAAAGAGGAAGTTAAAACAAAAATCCCCAGAGCAAATTGTCGATCCAAACGGGAAACGTGAGGAACAGGTGCAAAAAGGATGATCAACAATGGAAATTACTCCACGGAGGAGAATGACATGGGCTTCCATTGCAGTATCCAAACATGGATAATGCAGAAATAATCTTACCTGAGACAGACAACTGAAACAACTACTAGACAAAGAGAAACGTAATAAAACTAAACAGAGGTAAGCATATCACTTTTCTCCCATATACATGCCCAAAAGGAATTGCATTATTTTGCAGATTCTGCTGCCCCAGCTGCACTTTTCAAGAGATCTAATCCCATTCCAAATATACATACAGTTTCCCACTACCGACACCAGGTTGCTGGGGGGGGTCTGGGGCAAAGGTTTGCACTGCCCCCCCCATGGTTTTCCTCACCCACTCTCTTGATGGTGCATTGGGTGCCACCACTGTTTCTGCTCCTGAGGGTCAGTCTAGAGCCCTGATAATGGAGCCTTGGCCAGTGCCCAACTGGGGCAATCCTGATGGCCTTTCTCCTTATGAGTCATGCATACATTTTGTATTAAGTACCATGATGAGTTTTTGCCTTTTTTTTACTGCCTTTCAACCCCCAAGTATTGCAGCACCAGAGTAAAACACTCAGTCTGAGACAGTTCAGCAATGTAATCTTGCTAGCAACATTTTTTTTTTTTTTGCAACAGCCAACACCATGAAATTTTTGAAGCCCTCCCCTCCCCGATAAACCACAAACCACAGGGGGAAAAAAAAAGAACAATTTTAAGGCCTGGAATCATCCCTGTCTGCCCAGCCATGGTTCTGGGTTCCTCTTGCTAATCTAGGGATTAAATCCTTTTTCATGAAAGCATGTAACCAAGCAACCTAGACATTCCTTTCCAATCATAAAGGGTGAAAACGGATATTCTGTAAGAGAATTCTTAATATAGAGAAGAGGCAGCAGAAAGACACAGAATAAATGTTAGAAAATAAAGGATTGTTTTGGTGGATGCCATTCTTTGCTGTTTAGCTAAAATGGAATGACCAAGAAGGGCTCAACCTTTTTTTTCTGAAAGTCCTTCCTCTAGGCCAGGGGTTCTCAACCCCTTTCCTCCGGCACCATTCTCTTGATGCATACCACTGGAAGTGACTGGCAATGACATCATCACCAGTTACTCCTGGGTTTTTGGAGGCCAGAAAACACAGGTAGGAGCCTCTGGGCAGGAGGGAGGGCCCTTCTCAGCATTCCTGAGAGGCTCGGTCAAAGGTAGGGAGTGCTCTTGGGAGTGAAAAACGCAGCATCAAAAGCGCTGCGTCGGAGCGGGGTTCCGGTAGGCTGGCAGTCTGAGTATCACCAGCAGTCGGCCAAAGTACCACGGGTAGTATGAGTACCACTGCTTGAGAACCTCTGCTCTAGGCTTTTTCAAAAGGGTAGCACTGAGATAGCAGCACTGGTGAATGGCTTCTATGCCACCCGCAAGTTGCAGCTCTGGCCAAATCACGTCATCAGGTAGGATGCAGCACAAAGAGAAAGACCTACATGTCCCAACTATTTGTAAACCTAAATCATGCCCCCTCGGCATCGAGATCAATTGTCCACACTTCCAGGGCCTTGGGCCAATTAGAGCTGGACAAGGCATGAGCTGAGCTCTTCCACTGGAGCTGAGTAACGCCACCTCTGCTCAGTAACACAAAACTTATTATCGTTTAAAATTGAGAAACCCAGGAGAGCTAGTCTTACAAAAAGGAGAGGCAATTTACATGTATAACCAGTTGGGACTGCAAGCTCCTCACATGACCCTGTACATTGGCAGCAACCAGACCAAGAAAGCCAGGATCATCACGGTCTACATACAGTACTGTACTCGTATTATGCCTTCGATTCACTATTACTGTAGTTGGGCAAGTTTGTTTTATTGCAACAGGGAGTTCTGACACAATATCAAGTTGTGCTGAATTTAACGGATTGTATTCTATTCATTATCACAGTATTATACGCTGCAGCTGTTCTCTAGAGATTAGCATACGCATTTGGATAATGTGATAAAAGACGAAACCTAAATAGAATTTATGTAACACTTCTCTGCAGGGGTTCGTGTCTTCCTGGCATGAGGTGAGGAGGAGTTTAACTGGCTCTTTGTAGAAAAAAGAGAACGAGAAACAGAAGCCTCCAGAGTTCTTGAATTTGGAAGGGAACCTGGGAACAGGTAACGAGACATATGGTAGCGATGGCGGCTCATCCTTTCCAGGAGCAAGCAGCGCACTGTCAAAATAACGTCTCAGAAGGCAGAATCAACGCTAGACTGTTGGGTTTGTGATTAGAAGAATAAAACAACATCAAGCTTTGAGGCTGAGCCAAGAACACAAAAAAGAATGAAAACTGCAAGGGAAGGGGTAAAATATGGAAATAATGCACACTTTTCACGAGGAACACCACTACCACCACCCAAGGGCCTGTGTATTTGTTTGATTTTCAGGCCGATGTCCATGACTAACCTCATTGTGGCAACTGCTTCCTGCCCCAAATTCTAGGTGCTGGTGTCACAGGCAGAGGTGGACAATCATATTTCAGGCCAATGGAACATGCAGACCTTTGGGCACACAGGCAGCAATTCCAGAAAAGGGTGCAACTCTCCATCCTCGTCCAAAGGTACACCCAGCCAGGCCTCGGTGAGCATTGCAATTGTCATCCAGCCAGCAATGTTTCGATACCTACTGCAGAAGGACAAACATTCAAAGCAAGTGCTAAGCTCAATTCCCCATCTACTGCAACAAGGGCTAAATAGTCTGCTAGAATTTATTAAATACAAACCCCTCAAAAATCACCAAAAATAACTCTTGGAATTTTTTTCCCCTTCTTCCTTCAGCATTTTGATGAGCAAATAAAAACTACCCAAATTTGACCCTGAGTTCCAGCTGCTGCTGCTGCAGCTGCTGTCAGTATCACATCTTACATTTTCCAGTTTAAAAAAACACTGCATTGCAAGACCTAAATTACTAATGCTTTACGCATTTGCTGACACATTTGTCTGGGCACTGTAGCTTTTCCCTAACGATGCAGTGATGTATCTTTAGCCATTTTCTTCTCTAACACCTGCTACTTTTTATGGCTAGAGACTCTGGGCATTTAAACAATGACATGGGCAGACCAATCCTGACTATATTTTAGACCGGCAGAGCACCATTCTACCGGTCTAGGCTGTCGCAAACGTGTCATGAAGCATGTTTGCGGCACCTGGAGAGTAAGTGGCACCAGCGGACAGTGGCGCCTTCAGCCCTCCTCACTGGCGTCACTAGACACGCGTCACCCTGGTGCGGGGACGCGCGTCACCCCCCTAGGGCCGCGACGTTATAGGCGCGGGGGGAAGGGGCCACCCGGCTCCCCCCCCCGCATCGCGTTGCCCCTCTCCGGACGCTCCGAGGCCGGCCCGGGAGCTCCAGGGCCTTCTGAAAGAAAGCGCTCCAGTCGGCGCTCCAGGGCCTTCTGAAAGAAGGCCCAGGCAGCGCGTCAATCGGGTATTTCCCGGATTTTCACGCATGCGCAGACCCGTTTTGAGGGCAAAACGGGTCTGGGCATGCGCGAAAATCCGGGAAATACCCGGATTGACGCGCTGCCTGGGCCTTCTTTGAAGCCCGAGCTACATTGTCGACGGCTGCGTCGCGGCTGCGTTCCGTGTGCGTCTGTTGTCCCGTCCCCAGGTCAAACAAAGGCTCTGATTAGCCGGACGTAGCGCGGACGCAGCAAAAGTCGAGCCGGGCTCGACTTTTGCTGCGTCCGTGCTACGGCCAATCAGAGCCTGCTGTTTTTTGCTGTTTTTTGCTGGCTGTTTTTTGCCCTCAAAACGGGTCTGGGTATGCGCGAAAATCCAGGAAATACCCGGATTGACGCGCTGCCTGGGCCTTCTTTCAGAAGGCCCTGGAGCGCCGACAGGGTCGGACGCTCCGAGGCAGGCTCCCTGGCTCCCTGAAAGGCTCCGAAGGCGAGGGGGCGGGGCCGCTTCGTTCCTCCATGTAATGGAGGCTCCGATCGCAGCGGAACTTAGAGCTCCGCCCCCCCTGCAGTGACGCCACTGGGTAAGCCTAGCCATAACCATAGCCATTTGGGCCCCACTTCACCATTTGCTTTTCTCTGTATCTATGCACATCTGCCAACTGAGGATAACACTTCATGGATCTGATGAAGTGGGCTGTAGCCCACAAAAGCTTATGCTGAAATAAATACATCTTTAAGGTGTCACAAGACTCTTGTGCGTCTTAAGGTGTCACAAGCCTCTTTGTTGTTTTTGCAGCAACAGACTAACATGGCTACCGCCTCTGGACATCTCAATTACCAACACATCTATTAGTCTCAAATCCTTGATTTGTTTGGTTTTGTGGTGGGCGTTTTGACAGTTGTTGAGCTTTAAAAAAAATTAAGGAATGTCTTACATGCAGAGCAATCAATATCCAGAATATAGCAATGCTACAGCAGAGGAAACGATTTAATTTGTGCAATCATGCATGGGGGAAAAATAACCACTCTACTTTGGACATGTGAAAGACAAGGGCAATCAGTGGTGCTTCTGGAAGCTTTTGGAATGATGTGAAGGAGATGAAGAGTATGCAATTAAAAGTGAGGGGAGCAAAGTAGCTCCTGTTAATTATACACCGAAAAGACTGGAATTAACTAACCTGTGAATGCCACTGATGTGACTATAATCAGTCGTCAGCAAAAGTGCTCAGCAAAAAAGAAAAAGATACTTTTCTTTTAAAAGGGTCATTGATGGAGAAAAAAAAATACTTTAAAAACAATGACACTGGAATCCAAGCACTTCGCTGGAAGTGTCAAAACAAAATGGAGAGGCAATAAGGTCAAACAACCAAGGATATAGAGCACACTCGAGAGATATATAGCACTTGACATGACCTCATTCACTCTAACACAGTCTGTCCTTATTCCTCAGAAAGCTACCAGAAAGCAGAGTGCTCACAGCCACACCATGAAGGAACAAAAGAACATAATAGGTTATAATTGGGATTCATTTAGATTGCACTTTTAATGTGCAAAGACCTCTTGATCCTGCTTACCTCAACAAGCTTGGGGACTAAGCCACTGTTTACAGAAGGGGAGCTGGGTAACAGGAGGAAAATGTTATGTTCTTATGTTCTTATGTCTTATCTAAATATGTGTTATGGCATGAGGATCTACCACTCAGAGGAAAGAAGTCAAAGATTCAACTGGACATGTTTAGGCAGTTCGTTGGATCCAATCCATAGCGTCTTGCTGATACTCAATGAAAAGAATACTGTACAGGTGGGCCCCCATATCCACTGATCCGCTATCCACGGTTTTAGTTATCCACGGATCGCGGGACACCCCCCCCCCCCAGGCTTTTACTTTTTTCCCAGTAAGCTTCGTTTCTTTCTTAAACAAACAGGAGAAGCAGCCTCTGGTTGCTTATTGGAGGCAAGTAGAACAAGACTAAGTCCTAGAGAGGCTCTGCAAGGTTAACAGAAACCTTGTAGAGCCTCTCTAGGACTTAGTCTTGTTCTACATGCCTGCAATGGAGGCTGCTTCTCTGTTTGCCTGCAGGGGAGGCAGGGCAGAGGCCCATCCGGAAACCATGGAGGGGGTATTCGCTCCTATCCACGGTTTCAAGTACCCACGGAGGGGCATGGAACATATCCCCAGCGGATATGGGGGGAGTACTGTATAGCTGAAAACATGTTGCTGTAACTGAGTACCTGTGTCTCCTTCAACACAGACTATTTGAAGCACTGAAGTAGGTCTGTTGAATAAGGGCTAGGTAAAAAAAAAGGTAACGGTGACCCCTGACAATTAAGTCCAGTCGTGTCCGACTCTAGGGTGTGGTGCTCATCCCCATTTCAAAGCCGAAGAGCCAGCGCTGTCCGAAGACGCCTCCGTGGTCATGTGGCCGGCATGACTCTCCTTGCCGCAGTGGTCCTGAGGTTGAACTGCCTGAAGACAGCCGGAAGCTAAGCAGGAACAGCCCGTTTTCATGCTGGAAGGGAGACCAGGAAGTCACTGATAAGCTGTCAAGACCCTCGGTGGCAGAGGGGAGTCGCTGTTGCGTGGTGCGGTGAGAGAACAGACTGGAATGCTGAGAATGTCAGTGACAGAGCGATGACAACTGGAAAAATGTTTCCCTGTTCAGCATGATCTGTGGCGTCCTGCGGAGAGCTCGAGGCTTGTGTTCAGCAGCTAGTGAAGGTGACTACACCGTGGAGGAAACCAGCTGGAATTGTAGGGTTCTATACAGAACAAGATCATAAAGATCCTTATCGGATCTAGATAAGCCTACCTATGTAAACCGCCTTGAATAACATCTGAAGAGCAATCTGAGGATAAGAAAGGCGGTATATAAATACAGAAAATAAATAAAAATAAATAAATAAAACACGGAGCGCTATTTACCTTCCTGCAAGCGGTACCTATTTATCTACTCGCATTAACATGCTTTGGAACTGCTAGGTTGGCAGGAGCTGGCCAAGCAATGAGAGCTCACCCCGTCGCGGATTCGAACTACCGACCTTTCGATCGACAGCTCATGGTTCAGCGGTTTAACCCACTGCGCCGCTTTCTAAGAAAGTTCATATTTATTTATTTTTTTAAATGACCAAAGAAAACTGCAAGACGCCTCTGATTGGTTCGATATAATGAATAATGTTAAGAGAAGCTCTCAGTAACAACACAAATCTATTCAAATTACTGAAAAGACTCATGCTGGATATTTCCCCACACCCAGCCCTTAAATTAAACTATCATAAAGGAAAGACTTTCTCCCTCCCCAAGGTTATTAGATTTAATATGATCATGTATTTAAGTGAATGTAGTTAAATTCTCTTCTGGCTTAACTCCACCAAAGTCAACAGAGTTACAATGCCAGCAGATCATTTTGCTCAGCATAGTTAGGTTTTTATGACAATTAAAGAGTATTATTTTTGGACGTGAATACTTCCGTGGATTGTAAAATGTCAACAATAATTAGTTATTTAAACAGACCATAATCTTCTAGAAGCCTTTCTCAGAAAATCTCAGCATGTAATACACCCTCTGGGTTTACAAAAAGATGCAGAGATATAAGTTTATTAGACACGACGCATAAACTGAGGATAGATCAGTATTAGTTTCAAGAGTTTTCAAAGCACTGACTGAACGAATAAAAGAGTGGTAGAGAAATGAGTTTCAGATGATGCCAATTGTTTCCTGCTCCTCGAATCTTGAGTGTTAGGAAGTTCTAGGGCAGCTTTATAGGATCTTTTGTACAGGGTCTCGTGTTTCAGAAGAAATACTTCCTTCGGTTTGTGGCAATCAAACACGCATGTTTCTTTATTGTAGGGCAGAACACAGCTAGACACTCAAAGGAACCAGACAGAACAGTCTAACTTCACCCCATAATAGTTGTACAGTCTATGCCCAGGCCAGATTTTCCTTCTGCCAACCACTGCCTTTGAATTTCCTCTTCATTTGCTCCCCAAACAAACCTGTCTCTCTGCATATCATCCAGGATATTCCCAAATGAGCAGTGCTCCTGTTAGCTTTTTGAACTCAACTACATACAGTATTCTGACTGAGATAGATTCTCCTTCTCGTCACATCCTATTCTGGAATTTAAAGCATTCCACAATAATGTTGGTATACATATATAATATCCTGTTAAGACCTTTCGAAGATCTCTTAGCCTTTTGTTTCCTGACTTCTGAGGCTGCAACAAACCTCTTAAAAGGGAGTATGTTTTGCTGCCTAAGAAAAACTGAGTTGTTTTTCCTGATCTGCGATATTTCCTAGAAAATAGTGGCCCAGTCTTTCAGTATATTGCGGCCAATCCTCTTTTTCTGGATCAAGCTCCTCCATTTTTCCATAGGGTCCCATTGCTAGATTTCCCCATCACCACTTTTAACACCTCTTCTGTTGCAGAAAAAAATAACACAATCACTGTTTATTGCAAGTTAGATACTAAAAGGAACCAGAAAGAAAACTCTAAGGGTGAAGTCTAGCTTCCAAATGCCAGCAGAGAAGCTATCCGTGTCATTTTGAAGCTTCCCACGGCCATTTAAAGGGCTGCACGCTACTCACGGGCGTCATTTTGAAGGTTTTTGCAGCATTCTGAAGGTCTCTGAATGCAGCAGAAATCTTTAAAATGGCACGGAGCCCTTTAAAAGGGCACCCGCGAGTGCCATTTCATTGCCAAGAACAGCCTGCAATTACGGAGAGGTTGGTGGCACAACCAACATTATTATTATTTATAATGATTTTTTTATCATTATTATCATTATTTCACAGATAAGCAAATTCGCAGAAAACGGGAACTGGCTGTACCGCATTATGTGTTTATGATTACAGTCGGACCTTTTTATCCACTGGGGTTCTGTTCCCAGAAGCCCAGTGGATAAAAAAAAATCAGTGTTATATGAAAACCGAGGTGGGGAGCGGTGCCACATTACCGTTTTTCCAGCATCTTCGCTGCTTCCCTTCTCCTGAGTTTGTTTAACCTGACTGAAGAAAAGAAAAACCGCTACTGGAAGCAACCTGTAGATGGCGCCAGAGACTACTGACTGCATTTTTTCCCCAGCAGTTTTAACACAAAGCGGCCTGGCAGGCCCCCTGAGTACAACACTGAAAAAAGAGGTAATGTGGTGTGGTCGGACTCTCTCTTCCACAGTTTTGCCATCTGTGTTGAGTCAAATCTGTGGATGGAAAAAACGTGAATAAAAAGGTCCGACTATATTATTCTCGCTAATTTTTTATAAACGGATTTGATCTCTTGGACAAGTGGTCTAAAATTAAGTAAGTAAAAAACTAAATGATTGAGCTGCGAGCACAACTCATACGAATGTTATTCAATATCAAACGGAAGCGCACATGCACACATACCCATTAAATGGACACAATGGTCTACTAACATAAGAACATAAGAACATAAGAGGAGCCCTGCTGGATCAGGCCAAAAGCCCATCTAGTCCAGCTTCCTGTATCACACAGTGGCCTCACCAGATGCCTCAGGGAGCACAAGACAACAAGATAACCTGTTTCCCGTTGTTACTCCCTTGTACCTGGCACAGAGAAAACCCACTTCTAAAACCAGGAGGTTGCTTATGGCTTGTAACCTGTGATGGTCTTTTCCTCCATGAATCTGTCCAAACCCCTTTTAAAGGCATCTAGGCCAGGTGCCATCACCACATCCTGTGGCAAGGAGTTCCACAGATGAATTACATTACTACTCAACCAGCTCCTTTTTTGCTGAACACTGGACACTCAGCAACAACAGCTACATTTATTGTTTATCTATATTTGATCACTAAACTATAAATCAAAGGATTCCTTCTTCTTCAGCTTCCTTTTCCTTAAGCCTCAGCTTAGTAAACCTCCAACTATAACAACCAGTAATAGCTAGATATTAGGGAGTGAGAGTAAAGCCTTTGTTAATCTTGGGACCACAATCACCACCTCTTCACTTTGCTAGACTTCCCCTCCTCCCCACTCTAGGATCTCTCCAGACAACCAGAAGACAATGGAGGGAAGGGTACAGGTAAAGGTATCTCTTAGCAATATAAAAAAATGAGCATCAGCAACCATAGGCTACTTCTGGATAAAAATAAACTTCTTATGAGTCAATGTGGGTATCTATACTGTATGTTTTTGATCCTGGAGCAAATAGCACCTAGGCCGGAAATGGGTTCATCCGGAAAAATGCACTGGGGGAAAGGTTATACCCCCCTCCCCACAGTCCCAATTTGAATTTCTCCCCCATGATTGCTCTTTTAACAAAAAACAAACAAACAAAAAAGATCAAAAGATAGTAACAATGCATTCATCAACCAGTTTGGCCCTTGGGGACAGACTGTGATTTAACGGTGGAGCTGGAAAATTTTTGAACCAGCTCTCTAGTACTGTACAGTAATTTCAGGCTCTCCAATTTCCGAGACTTTTTACAATTATCTCTTCCATTGCTTGTACTCGTCTACTTGTGCCACTTAGCAATATTTTAGGAGAACCAGAGTGTTACAGTTAACAATGCCACAATCTCACACTTTAGATGACACAGGGCAAAAGAAAGCTGTATATTATCTGTTTGTTTATTCCACAGGATTGCTCTGAAACACTGCCACCTTGTGCCTGCTTGAAGAAAAACCAGTGCAAAACTGCTTTATAGCCATCCACGCCCTGGAACCATCTGTACAGCTGTAATTATCTGCAAACACCTGTAGTCTGGCCCGTATCATTAACTCCTGGTCATGCAGCTATGTTCACAGGAGAGGAAAGAAAGCCCATGGAATATTGTGAAGAGTAGAGCAACGGTTTTGTCTTTAATACTACAGAGGCCAGGTATCAATCAGCACAGGAACTCTGTACATATGTACCTTTTATAACACTATCTGTGGAAACACAGGAAGATGGATGTGTGGCATGTGGGTGCAGGCAGATGTGAGCCAGACAATTGTTTGGCGTTGGGCCTGCTTGCACTGTGATCTAGAGGATCTGCTGGATCAGGCCAAAGGCCCATCTAGTTCAACTTCCTGTATCTCACAGTGGTTCCACCAGATGCCTCAGGGATCACACAGCCAACAAGATACCTGTTTCCCGTTGTCACTCCCTTGCACCTGGCACAGAGAAAACCTACTTCTAAAACCAGGAGGTTGCTTATGGCTTGTAACCTGTGATGGTCTTTTCCTCCATGAATCTGTCCAAACCCCTTTTAAAGGCATCTAGGCCAGGTGCCATCACCACATCCTGTGGCAAGGAGCTCCATAGATTAATTACATGCTGGGTAAAGCAATATTTCCTTTTGTCTGTTCTAACTCTCCCGCCAGTCAATTTTAGAGATGTCCCCTGGTTCTAGTGTTGTGTAAGAGGGAAAGCTTTCCTCTATCTACTCTACCCATCCCATGCATAATTTTATATATCTCACGGCGCAATCCTGCATAAGTCCAGGGCGGTGGAACGAGTGTTCTGCTGCCCTACGCCGTCGCAAAAGTGCCATAAGGCACTTTTTCGACAACTCAGAAGCAGGGAAGGCCGGAGCAAAGCCGGCCTCCCCTGCTCTGCCGACGGAGCCCTTGCCCGCCCACCACCAGACCCAGGTAAGGATCCAGCGGGCGGGGGGGGGGTGTGGATCAGCGGGGGAGGGTGCCAATAGGCCCAGCCGGGCCTGGAGGGGGCGGGGGACGGCCTCGGCCGTATCCTGACCCCCTGCCGCGCGGCTGGGCCTTTACACGGCCTCCTCTTACTTCCGCCAGCAAAATCCGAGGAGGCCGATCGGCCCAAATGCCATTAACACTTGGGGAAGGGGATGAGCGTCCCCTTCCCCGAGTAGACCTCCAGCCAAGCGGGAGCCTGCCCGCGGCGGAGCATAGGATCTGGTGGGTGGCCTGGGCCAGATCCTTAAGCAGGATTGTTCTGTCATTCCCTGTCCACAGTGACAGCCTTTACAGAGTGAGCTTCTTTTGAAGAAAGAACACTGGGTAGGCTTACCATCGTCCCGGAATCAGGGTACCAGCTTTGGTCGCGTCGTCGACCAGAAGTTCCGGAAGCCGGAAGCCCATTGGCCAGCCGAGGTGCATGCTTGGGAGCTACTCGGGCCCAGACTAGGCCGAAGCCTGCCTCGATTCTGGGACAATGGTAAGCCTAACACTGGGGATGTATGGTATCTTTGTAATTGTTTGTTTACAAATATACTTGTTTCAGGCATTATGAGGGATGCACCTGAGAGTGTTTTGTTTTGTTTTAATTTATTTTAAGGATTTATAAACTGCCTTTCTCAAACAGATTCCAGACAGTGTGCATTCTCCTCCGACTTTAATTCAAGGCGGTGTACATGGGCAGGCTGTTCTAAACCCCAAGGGGTTTTTACAATATAATAACATTCTAATCTTTCATAGAACCCTTCATTCGAGATGTTACTTTCACAGTCCAGCTCTCTCTCTCTCTCTCTCTCTCTCTCTCTCTCTCTCTCTCTCTCTGACGTTCACCTCATCACGCTTCAGCTGACACAGGCAACCTTGACTGCCACTCAAGTGCTCAGCTTGCAGCGCCACTCCCCCACAGAGGCTCTGCAGCTTATCAGCTCGGTGTGCCAGCAGCTCTCCGACAGACTTCCGGCTGTCTTGAACTGCTGTCCTTCAGATCTTCAGGCATTTGTGAGATGAACACTCTACCAACTGAGCCAGACCTCCTGCCCTGAAACGTAAGCAATGAAAGGTTAACAACCATGAGCTGTCGATCGAAAGGTCGGCAGTTCGAATCTGCGACAGGGTGAGCTCTCGTTGCTTGGCCAGCTCCTGCAAACCTAGCAGTTCCAAAGCATGTTAATGCGAGTAGATAAATAGGTACCGCTTGCGGGAAGGTAAACAGCGCTCCGTGTTCCAGCCGCATGCTACGCGCTCTGGCAAGTAGAGTCATGCCGGCCACATGACCACGGAGGCGTCTTCGGACAACGCTGGCTCTTCGGCTTTGAAATGGGGATGAGCACCACACCCTAGAGTCGGACACGACTGGACTTAATTGTCAGGGGTCACCTTTACCTTTTTTAATGATAAAAACAGTAAGCAAAGCAAAGAGATTCTGACAAATCTGCAAAGGGCTTGCGTAAACAGAAAGGCCTTCAAAATGCGCTTGAAAGTCAGCAGAAAAGGTGCAAGGCACACCTTATTGGGCAGAGCGTTTCACAGGGCAGGGGCCATCACTGAAAAGGCCCTTTCACAGTTCATAGCAGCCAAACCTCAGAAGACAGCAGGACCTACAAGAGGGCATCCCTAAAAGGATCTAATGGACAGGCAGATTCATGTGAAGGAAGACAGTTGTTCTTCAGGCAGTAACATGCAGTAACAGTTCTTAACCTGTTGCCCATTAACCCAATATTCAAGCACATTGCAGCAAGCACAGCAAAATCCAAGCAGCTTGTTTATCAGCTAAGGGCCAGATCACACCACCACCAGCATTCAGGGGTGTAAGGCATGGGCACACGCACTCTTTTGGCTTCCCACTCAGCAACTGTACATAGGCCATCTGGGAGTGAGTGTTCTCTATACAAGTGCATTCGGTTTGCGTAATTGTAACTTCTCTTTGAAGCATGCCTGCATTGTAGAAATTCATGCATACAGTGAGGGGCCCACAAATTTTGGCTGGGCTGGGCTTGCTAGCCAACACAAAATGGGTGGAAAGGTTTGAAGCTGAGCTTCTCAGAGGGTGGATAAGATAGAAATATGTAAGTTACTACACACATACTCACAAACTCCAATGAGGTCCAGTGGTGCCATCACTTTGTTTTTCTGATTCATTGTCCCCAGACATTCATATGGTACAGCCTCTGCCTCGGCCATTCTTTAAGACATTTTCTCCCTGCTAAGACCTTCCTTAATAGGCTGTGATTTTATTTAATAATCCCCCCTTTATTTTCCTTATATTTTTCTTATTTAGATTGTAAGCTTTCAGGCTGAGCCTTGTCAACGTTAATTTTATACACGTACAAAGCCTTGGTTTTTAGTCAAGAGATAATAAATATTATTATTATATTGACTACTTAGGGCGGCTTTCATGGCCAGTATATCCTGCACAAAGACTTCCGGGTTCTAAGGCCATGTTAAAAAATTTAAAAACCTACAGAGTGTGATGGCTTTTTTCTTCCTTAGCTTTTCCCATTGTCTTAGCTTTTGAAATGATCCCTCCCCCATAGAGGCTTCTTAATTGACTACTTAGCAGTGGCGTCGCTATCATGAAGCAAGGATAGCGGGACGCCATGAGGTGACGTGTGCACAGAGGTGATGCGCGCACGCATGCGCGTGACACGCGTCACCTCCCCTGCGCGCGTCGCCTCCGATTCCGAAGACGTCCCCGGAGTCGGCTCCCGGCCTCGGAGGGGCCTTCCGAGGCCGGGAACCGGCTCTGGAGACCTCTTCCCCGGCCGACGCACCAGGGCCTTCTGACGAAGGCTCTGCGTCACAACGGAATTTATACCATTTTTCGCGCATGCGCAGACCGTTCCTGAGGGAAAAGGGCAACCCTTTTCTGCGCATGTGCGAAAAACGTTATAAATTCCGTTGTGCCGCAGAGCCTTCGTCAGAAGGCCCTGGCGCGTCGGCTGGGGTGGAGCCTCCGAGGCCAGGAGAAGGCCTTGGAGCAGAGCTGGCTGCAACAGGGGGGGCAGCACCCGGGGGCGCCTGGGGCAGCGTCCCGTCAGGTTGCCCTCCCAAATCGCAGCGCGACCTATTTGCCGCGCCAGATTAAAACTTAGGGGGTGGGGATGGGGGGGCTAGGGTGACGCGCATTGCCCCGCCTTGGGGCACCGCGCGTCCTAGTGACGCCGCTGCTACTTAGGCTTTCATGGCCAGTATATCCTGCACAAAGTCTTCCGGGTCTTAAGGCCACGTTAAAAAAAATTAAAACATGTTTTTTAACATGGCCTTAAGACCTGGAAGACTTTGTGCAAGATTATTATAATATTATTTGATGGCAGCTCTGGGATGAGAACACAAGTACTGTACAGTACTGTACCAGAAGATTGCCTAAACTCACCTAACTAGCTTTCATGGGCTGCAGGTCTCAGCCACTGAGTCATTTGAGATCGAGTGTAGAGTTCATTAATTTCTCAATGAACTACTCGTGTTTTAGCTCTGTTCCTCTGTGTACTTTGACTGCATCTCCACTAATAAAGCCACTAAGTTTTGTCCTGTAACATTCTGTACTGATGTGTATCTTAAGCAGCTGTTCTGCTGGCTCTAGGTCACCTCTGAACAGCAAATTAATCTTCTCTCTTTGATATTTTGTGTAGTAGTAGTAGTTCATTCTCTCCACATCTCAGACAGACACTTTAGCCACGGATAGGAAAACAAATGGAGGACAAGCCCAATAATGAAAAGTGGTGCATTTAATAAGCAACTCCTGCAAAGACATTCGGTCATCAACAAAAGCAAGAGAACACAAGCTGGAAAATTGCCATTAGCTATCTACTAATGAAAAGACAAAATAGTAAGGATAAAGAAGCAAGATGAAAGAAAAAAAAACATGGTTCTCTATGTCTGTCTCATATGAGCCATAGGCTCTGTGCATGTGCCCACTGAATTGCATTTTGCATGTGGATCACTCAAACTACTTCATCTCTTTTACAATCACCCCAGAAGGACAAAAAGAAAAACCACATATCGTTAGATTGACAGCACAATCCTATCCAACTTCCCCCACCCGTGTAACCAGTGGGGGAGGGGAGGGGGATTTAAACTCCCTTTGAATCCCCCTTTGGAGGGGATTTGAATCCCTTTTCCGTTCTGGGGTCTCCCGTTCTCGCTGCACCGCTGGCTGCACCGGTGGGGAAGTTGGATAGGATTGCGCTGTGAGTCAGGACATTAGTCGAACTGATTCCATCCCAGTACTCCTTCCTCTGATTGGCAGCCACACTAAGGCCTCAGGCAAGGGCCTTTTCTAGTCCTGTGACTGCAGCTAATTAAAAACAAAACACAGAGACACAAAGAATGGGATCCAAGACCACTACGACCACTAGGCTCCTCATCTGATCACGAATGGAAAATACCCACACTTTTGGCGGGTCAATTCTTAAAGTCCAAGTCACAGAACTACAGTCCACCTGTGAACTGGACACATTCTGTCCAAGGTTGCAGTGTCTGCACATAATTCCATGTCTACAGATAATCCCTAGACATTGTCAGTGAAAATGATACAAATCAGATGTGAAGGCAGAGACATGACAGATGAGATGCCGGCGAGACCCACAGGCCACATCCCTGGAAACTATTCCCAAATGAGTAGTAGTAGAACTCCACCGCAGCAGCGTTATTTTTTTTAAAAAAATACCAGACCAAACCAGGCCACTAAGAGGAACTGGTAAGAAACAGCAAACACAGGAACAATAATGCCAGTGTGCCGAAGGCAAATGGTTGGACCCAGAAAAATCCAACTCCACTGTAAGACGTCATTAAATTGTTCTCAAGCATCTCAGTGGAGTTTGATTCTTGGTCCTCTCTCTCTCTCTCTCTCTCTCTCTCTCTCTCTCTCTCTCTCTCTCTCTCTCTCTCTGCAATAAAAACAAGCCTCAATAATGTCTTTGTCTCAGATGACTTTTTAAAATAAATGGATGAATCTGATACATTCTTATAAACTGGAGTCAGGGAGAAAACAGCAAGCCTGTGAATAATTCTGCAGTAAAGCAAACATACAACCAGTGGAACTAACAACAGTCTTTGTGAGCACAAGCCTATGCATGTCTTCTCAGAAGTAAGACCCATTAAGTTCAGTGAGACTTGGGGCGCAATCCTATCCAACTTATGCCACCGTTGTAACCAGTGGTGCAGCGAGAACGGAAGGCCCCAGAACGGAAAGGGGATTCAAATCCCCTTTGAATCCCCCTTTTGGAGGGGATTTGAATCCCCTTTCTATTCTGGAGTCTCCCGTTCTCGCTGCACCGCTGGTTACAACGGTGGTATAAGTTGGATAGGATTGAACAGAGCTCAGCCGGTGGCATAAGTTGGATAGGATTGCGCTGTTACTCCCAGGTAAGTGTGCACAGGCTTGCAGGCGCAGTGTGGTAAGAAAGAAACAGGGACATTGTCACCATGTGGCCTTTCCCATCACTTTTACCAGAGATTTACCACTTCTGCAGAACAAATTCCTAAATCCTCAACTTTGTACACACTGGAGTCATTCTACCATACATGACCGCTGAGCTGGCGCCCTCTGGCGATTTCAAGTAAGGTTTGAAATAAATGAAGGAAATTAGAGACAAACAGATGAAGCTCCCTTATTATACTGAGTCAGCCCATCATCTGTTGGTTCATCTTGCTTGGTTCATCTGGCAGGGGTCCTGCCCTACCAGGAGATGTGAAGGATCAAAACGAGGACTTCCTGCAAGCAAAGCACGTGTTCTACCACTGAGCTACCACCACATCCCCAAGTTACAACAAACACTGTGATATTTCATTGAAAGAGAGAAGAGAAACAGAAACCTTATGCTCAGAACACAGATAGGCTTCTGAATGCACATGTCTCCGGATAAGTATACAAAGGGAGCATAATCAGATAATGCAGATATACCAGCATTAAAGGAAAATACAGTAGTACCTGCAAAATTCCTGCTTCAAGGCTTCTTAAATTTTGTCACAGTGAATTTCTTCCATGTCAAGTAAAAAAAAAAAAGCAAGATGAGAGAAGCTGAATAAAGATAATACACCTAACGAAGCCCTCTGTTGCCCCAGGTGTGAGACAAAGTGATGGTAGATATCAAGTTGGTCAGGCCCTGAAGAGAAAGGGATAGAATGCTATTGTCATCACCCTACAGTCCCCAGCTAAAACTGCACCAAAATATTATTATTATTATTATTATTATTATTATTATTATTATGAAGAAGAAGAAGAAGAAGAAGAAGAAGAAGAAGAAGAAGAAGAAGAAGAAGAAGGATATTTATGTACTGCTTTTCAACAAAAAAAGTTGATAAAGCGGTTTTCCAGAGAAAATCAAATAACTGAATGCTTCCCTCTCGCAAAAGAGCTCACACTCTAAAAAGATGCAGAGGAACACCAGCAAACAGCCACCAGAAAAGAGACTGTGCTGGGGTGAAGCACATATCATCAACGATCTACAGCCAGCCTGGATCATGGTACTTCTCTTCTCTCTCTCTCTCTCTCGGGCAACTCTACTACAAAACCTAAGGACATTAATTAAACTCACACTATAAGCAGAGCCGTCCCTAGAAGGATGCGGGCAGGGTGTGGTCCCGGGGCAACTCAACCAGTGCAGGGGCCCCACATTATGGCCATATATATTGGTAATGAAAGTGTGGGGCCCAGGGTGGCCACCCGTTTTCCTACCCACAGGACGGCTCTGACCATAATATGGGTTTATCCAACTAGCTTATCCTCCAGTGTGGCATATGTGTGCTGCTGCCTGCATAGGACCAACAGTTTAGAAGAGAATGGGCATGAAATATGTATTTTTATGTTTTAATATATCAATAAAATATAAATATATATATATATATAAAAAGAAGAGAATGGGCATAAATCCATCATCATCATCATCATCATCATTTTCACATTTTTGCAACACCCTTCCTCCAAGGAGTTTACACGGCTCCTCCCTCGCCTTTTATCCTAACAACAACCCTCTGAAGTAGGTTAGGCTGAGAGACAGTGACTGGCCCAAAGTCACCCAGTATGCTTCATCATTGAGTGGGGATGATTTGAATCCATGACTCCCAGGTCCGAAGTTCAACACTGTGATGATAATACCACAAAAATGGCAACATTCAATCTCCCATAGTGCTATGCTGTTGAGCACCACTGGATGATGACCACAACGTCAGACACTTCCATGTGAAATTGCCGACTTTATCAGCAAATTTAAGTGTATTCACATTTAGGTTCTAGTCAGACAATGGGTTTATCTCTCCTTCCAGCTGTTATATTAGCTATAATTCAAACGTAAGAGCCTGCCTGAAGAAGCTAAGCAGGGTCGGAAGCTGCTGACGAACCTCCGTGAGAGGGTGGAATGCGGAGGAGTCAGCTAGAGAGAGAACATCTAAGACAACTGTCCGAGGGTGAACTGCGGTGAACTGTGAAGCTTGGAAGTGCAAAGCACAAGCCAGAAGGAGGGCTGCACTCGGAAGGGGAAACATCTCGAGCATGGAAGGTTCTATATAGGAATAATATACATACATTCCGACCCGCTCTCTTAGGTCATCTGAGGGGGCTCTCCTGCGTGTACCACCTCTATCGCAAGTTAGGGGAGTGGCAACACGTGGGCGAGCCCTCTCTGCTGTGGCGCCACAACTGTGGAACTCCCTGCCAGGGGATCTGAGAACTACCCCCTCCCTCATGACTTTTCGGCGAGGGCTCAAAACGTTTTTGTTTCGTCTAGCGTTTGGGTGATGGGTTGTAGTCTGCCTCCTGTGTCTCAAGATGATCTGCCGTGCTGCTTTTGTGCTCCATATTGTCCCCCCCCCCATGGATTTTATTGTTTTTAAATTAAGAACGTATTGTTTTAAACTTTTATGTATTTTAAACTATGTTTTTTAATTTTTGTTGTAAGCCGCCTTGGGCATTTGCCTCGGCATAGGATAAGGCGGGATATAATTTTTTTAAAATAAATAAATAATAGAACAATATTGTAAAGACCCTTATCAGGTCTAAAGATAGCCTGCCTATGTAAGCCGCCTTGAATAAATCTGATGAGAAATCTGATGATGAGAAAGGCGGGATATAAATACAGAATATAAATAAATAAATAAATATACACAAACATTAAATTAGCATGATACAGTTAGGTAAAAAGGTAACGGTAACTGCTAGGTTGGCAGGACCTGGGCCAGGAGACGGGGAGCTCATTCCGTCACATGACACTCAGGTCTCAAACTGCTTTACTACTGACCTTCTGGTCTGCAGTTCAGTGTCTTAACCACTAAGCTACCGTGGCCATCTACCAGTTTGGTAGATGGTATTATATATTGTTGTTGTGTATGGTCCATTCCTCTCATACAGTCATTAGAAATGCCATCAACTGGACCTCTTGCATTTTATGGCTCTCTGCAAAGCCTGAAGGAGATCAGAGGCCGAACTCATGTAAACTCATGTATTCGTATGTGTTCCAGGGCCTGCCTGCAGCAGTAGTTCCCATTATCTCCAGGATCTTAATCTCCAAGATTACTACAGCACTTATCCCTTTATCCTGCTGCTATACCTTGCAGCACAGTGGCCCCACCAGATGCCTCAAGGAGTGCACAGCCAACAAGATAACCTGTTTCCTGATGTCACTCCCTTGCACCTGGCACAGAGAAAACCTACTTCTAAAGCCAGGAGGTTGCTTATGGCTTGTAACCTGTGATGGTCTTTTCCTCCAAGAATCTATCCAAACCCCTTTTAAAGGCATCCAGGCCAGGTGCCATCACTACATCCTGTGGCAAAGAGTTCCACATAAGAATTACAAGCTGGGTAAAGAAATATTTTCTTTTGTCCGTTCTAACTCTCCCTCCACTCAATTTTAGTGCATGTCCCCTGGTTCTGGTGAAGTGCGAGAGGGAGAAGAATTCCCCTCTATCCACTCTCTCCATCCCATTCATAATTTTATATGTCTCAATCATGTCCCCCCTCAGGCGCCTTTTTTCTAGACGGAAAAGCCCCAAACGCTGTAGCCTTTCTTCATAAGGGAGGTGCTCCAGCCCACGAATCATTCTGGTCGCTCTTTTCTGCACTATTTCCAATTCAACTATATCCTTTTTGAGGTGTGGTGACCAGAACTGGACACAATACTCCAGATGTGGCCTTACCATCGATTTGTACAAGGGCATAATGATATTGGCCGTTTTATTCTCAATCCCTTTTTAATGATCCCGAGCATGGAACTGGCCTTCTTCACAGCCGCCGCACACTGGGTCGACACTTTCATCGACCTGTCCACCAGCACCCCAAGATCTCTCTCCTGATCCATCACAGACAGCTCAGAACCCATTAGCGTGTATGTGAAATTCTGGTTTCTTGCCCCAATGTGCATCACTTTGCACTTACTTACATTGAAGCGCATCTGCCATTTTGCTGCCCATTCTCCCAGTTTGGAGAGATCCTTCTGGAGCTCTTCACAGTTCCTGCTGGTCTTCACCACCCGGAAGTGTTTAGTGTCATCCGCAAACTTGGCCACCTCACTGCCTATCCCCAACTCCAGGTCATTTATGAACAAGTTGAAAAGCACCGGTCCCAAGACCGATCCTTGGGGCACACCGCTTTTCACCTCTCACCATTGTGAAAATTGCCCATTGACTCCCACTCTGTTTCCTGGTCTTCAACCAGTTCCTAATCCACAAGAGGACCTGCCCTCTTATTCCCTGAGTGTGGAGGTTCTGTTCGAACATTGCTTCTGACTGGCTCCAACAAATCTCAAAAGATTTGGACACACCATAGAGATAGGGAAATGTGGTTGAGTTACCCATAATTTTTAATGCCATCCTATGTATGTGACATGTCTATTCAACTTCAGAAGTTTCCCTGAATTGAATGGGACTTATTTCCAGGTAAGAGTGTATAGAATTGCATTTTAGCAAACTCTTCTTTCCCATAATATATACTGTACATATACAGGCTGATTACCACTTATCTGGAATGCTCGGGACCGGAAGTGTCTTGGATTTTTTTTCTGGATTTTAGATTCTTCGCCTCAAGGCCTGATAGAGCCCCCAACACTAATTCCCAGGTTTTATTTTTTCTTTTCCCTTCTCTTCCCTCCCCCCTCACATTCAGTGGCAATCTCGCCTATCTATCCCCCAAAGTAAATACCACCAGAGGCTCCCCCCACAATATGATGCTCACCTCTCCCCCTCCCCAAGCCTGAAATGTTAATACAGGTTGCGTGTCAGTTTGCCCGCTAGGCTCCACGACTCCAGGAGTCGCACTCACAGCCAGCTTCCTCGGCTGGGTAACGCCCCAGCATGCTTTGCACTATGCCGGCATAGCACGAAATTTAAAAAAAAAAAACACATCATGCTGGCACGCAAATAAAAGTTCCGGATTTCAGAGCATTCCGGATAAAAAGTAATCAACCTGTACTGTTTTACCCCATTCTAATACACTGGCAACGTAGGCAAGGCCTCCTTCGTCCTCTGGTAAAGTGTTCCTCCATGCATGGAGCCCTGTCTTTTAGCCCACTGTTTACATTTTTTCCTTCTCTATGCTGTGCACATGTGTACATGTGTCTGTGTATGTCAACTGAACTGAGTGAGGGTAACACTTTTCTGACAAAGTGGCTGGCCATGCAAGAAAGCAGATGCCACAAAGTCTTCCGGGTGCCACAAGTCTCTGTGTTTTTAGGGAAGGACTAACCCTCTCCAACCTCTTCCCCTGGAAATTTGCAACTAACCACACATAGACAGAGAAACTGAAAGCAACAACAATTTGAAACTGGCAAAAGTGGGCTGGTATATCTGCTCACATTTCCTGAGACTGAGTTTGTTAAATCGCCCTCTTTCCTGCTTCTGTCCCCAACTTGCTTCAAGCAAGGTAGATTCCACCACCACCAGAGGTCGCTGCGGTCTCCTTTCACGGTCATCGCCGTTTGAGTACAAAACGACGGGGGGGGGACCAAGCCTTCCGTACAGCCTTCACTTCAGGATCCAATTCGAAAGTTCCTTTTGCAGGGCAAGAATGGTCAAGAATGGTGGCAGAGTAGTAGAAGAATCAATGGAAACGTAAACAACCCTAGGCAGGATAGAACACACACCCCCGTGCGTTCTAAAGCATTTCAGAAACACAGGGGCATTATCTGCTATAATAAAAATATATTAAAAAAAAACTTATCTAGTTATTATTTGAGACTGTATTGCAAAGAACGGGAGTTCCCAGGCCCGAACTAGACATCACTTTAAGTGTGTGTGTGTGTGTGTGTGTGTGTGAACACGGTGCTGTATCAGTGTTCCCCATTTCTTTTTTAATGCTAATTAATACCAGGGAAGGTCGTGCTCCAACTCGACCTGTTTTGCGCGTTCTGGTTTTGGTTTTTAAACCTTGCTTCCAATGGACGCTCACCACTCTGTCGTCTTGCGCTGCGACATAGAGCCGGACGTGTAACTCCAACGCCGTGCAGACTGCAGCCCTTGGGTGGATGGGGGACAGACACCGGAAATGGCCTAGCCGGGTCGCTGCTTCCGTTTCCGGGTGGCGGGCTGAGTCACTCCCTGGACGGTGTCGCTTTCTGTGCTCTCCCCTCCTTCGCTCCGCTCCGCCACTTGCCGGTTCAGCCTTCCCGCCGCGATGCCGCTGGAGAACCTGGAGGAGGAGGGACTGCCCAAGAACCCGGACCTCCGCATCGCCCAGCTCCGCTTCCTCCTCAGCCTGCAGCCGCAGCGCCCGGACCCCGCCGTGCGCCAGGAGCTCATGGCCGCCATCCGCCGGCACGGTGAGTCGGGCGGGGAGAGGTGGCGGGGAACCAACCGAGCATGGGCAATGGGGAAGGGACGAGAGGCGCTCTGTGCATGCTCATAGAAAGAGCATCGGTGCTTCTATACTACAGCGCCTTTGAGTGTTCAAGCGTGTTCGCGTACGTTGCAGCGGTTGTGTGATCTTTATTCAGTTTTTTTAGCCCCAGATTGGGGAGGTGGAGGAGGAACGCTGAGAGAGCGAGTAAGGCCGCTCCGGAGATCATGGCAGAGACGACAGTCAAGTCAGGAATGCCCTGATTCATAGTCTTTCGTGGCTATGGGATCTTGGTTAACTTCCCCATTAACTCTGCTTTTTACCTTCTCTTCTTTGCTTTAGTTTGATCTTCTTTATTCCTCTTCCCATGATGAAATCGCTTCCCTGTCCTGCTTCTTCCATATCTGGGTTTGTGTGTTCCCATCAGTGCAGCCTCCCACACCATTACTAGTCTACGAATATTGTTAAGGCCTGCGAAGCATAGGCAGTGTCGGTGCTCAGAAGATGTGTGATGTATAAGTGACAAAGAAGGTGGGGTGGAGGGGGATGAGAAGAGAGGCCATGGATTGGCAAAACTGTGGAGGAGAGTTGGGTATCAACAGAAAAAGGTCGCTAAGCAAGGCTAGTGATCCTCTGTCGGCCCCTGATGCTCCAGTCCCAGAACTTGCCAGCAAAACCACATGCTTGGCTGAGTTGTTCCACTGGGCTTTGCTAGAAGAACACTTCAGAGAACCCGGAACTGATGCATGTGTAATGTGGGTGTGATGGAAAGAGTTGAATAGTAATACAGGACATTAAGCCAAAAAGTGAGGTTTGGGTAGTTGGGAAGCGTTTGCCTTGCTTTTGTTGTGTTTGGCGGGGGGGGGGGGGGTGCACGAGGCTCGGGGGGTGCATGAGCCGCGGCGAGCGGGGGCACGAAGCTCTGGGGGGGCATGAGCTGCGGCTGCTGCAGAATTGGGCTGCTGCCCAATTCACGGCAATCTGCGGCTCGTTGCACCCACCCCTTTCACGTGTCGCCCCCTACGCCCGGGGGCCCACCGCCCCCTACGATGCCACTGACCTGCCCATTATGCAGCCCAACCCACATGACTGCTTAACTTTTGCCCCTGAAGAGTATCCCTACTTAAATGCAACACTACCAGCAAAATGTTTGCATACTGCATGTCACTACTTGTCTAATATGAATTATGTGTAGTCTGTTAGCTCTTGTCAACACTCTTTCATCTTCTGCAGTACATCTGCTGTTCCCTGCCTTTTGATAGTTGCTCTATACAATGCATCCTTCACCTTAGTTTTTTTTTTTAAAGTACTGTACCTTTGTTACATTCTTTACTAATTTCAACCATCTCTCTTGGTGCCCTTCATGTTATAAGAATGTTACACTTGGAGTTGTAGATGTGATAAGTATTGGATATAGGAGGGCCCAGAAATTGTCCTGACGATGGGGTTGGTTGGGGTGTGTGCGTGAGAAGGAATGAATCATCAAGTTTATAGTATGTATGTCGTCCTTGGGAAGTGTTTCACAATCTCTCCTACTATGATGGGGACTGAAGGGGGGTGGGATTTCAATAGTGTTTAAATACAATTCATTCCAATTGTATATGAAGAAATCTGGTGAGATAGATTTTTTATTTTATTTTTTTAACAGTATTTATATACCGCCTTTCTTGGTCATTGGATTTCTCCTCCGACTTTAATCCAAGGCGATGTACATGGGCAGGCTGTCCTAACCCCCCTTGGTTTTTTTTTTCTTCAATATATATAAATGTCCAATCTTTCATGAATGGCTACGTTCCAGGTGGTATCCTTTTTACAGTCTGACAATTCTGCTGGCTGGCGCCTCCCACACTCGACTGACGCAGCTGGAAGCTCTTATCTCTCCTCCTGGAGGCTTTCACAGCTTTTTGCCGGTGGCGTGTCTCGAACTTACAAGTTCACCGGTCTTCGGGCTTTGAAGGCAGCAGCTCTCCCAACTGAGCCAGACTCTTCTGATGGATGTAGCAGTGTAAGGGAATGCTGGGATAAAGATAATATAAGAATCAATGATGTTTTCTTGAATCTGGATGATAAAATTCCATGGGGGGGGGAGAACCCTCCCTGCAATTTTTTTAAAAACCACATTGGGGAGACCAGTTCTGGCCCTGGTCACTCTATGATGTATTAGATCAGGGGTTCTCAACCCCTTCCCTGCCGAGTACCATCTCCGGCGCCACTCTCCTGCTGTATACCACTGGAAGTGACTGGCAATAACATCACCAATTTCTTTCGGGTTTTTGAAGGCCAGAAAACGCAGGTAGCAGGCTCTGGGCAGGTGGGAGGGCCCTTCTCAATGTTCTTGAGAGGCTCAGCCAAAGGCAGGAGCCTCTCGGGAGCAAGAATGAGCCTGACTTGGTAGAGGCCACCTGCTTCTACCTGTTTCTTGTTCACTTCATGTGCTTTTAGACAATGGGCTGTTTTTAATGCTACTTACAGTCTTGGTGGGCTAGTTATTTAACCAGCGTTGTGGACACTTTTTTTTTTCCCCAGACATGGCCCCATACTATGAATCTCTCTGCAAGTCGCTCGACTGGCAGGTAGATACAGATCTGTTGAATAAGATGAAAAAAGCAAACGAAGAAGAGTTGAAGCGGCTCGATGATCAACTGGAAGATGCTGAGAAGAACTTAGGGGAGAGCGAAATACGTGACTCTATGATGGCCAAGGCAGAGTACCTCTGCCGCATTGGGGACAAGGTAAGAGAAGGACTTGGATGTCCTGAGCTGTTGAATGTGACGCTTGAATAAATCACAAGTGTTCCCATTTAGTGTTCCAATCCTGTCATGATATCCTTGTGTTACAGGGATGACTGTGCTGGAGTTCTCAGATCCTAGCCTAGTATATCAACTCCTGGCTTAGAATCCACTGCCATAGTTTCACAAATCACAGCTTGGTTCTATTTTTGCTTTGTGACAGAGACCTCCTCCATTTTCCCACCCCAATCTTTCTCTGCATAGAGCTGCAGGCAACATTCCCTCTAAGGGGTCTGTGCACCAGCGCGGTGGCACGGCGCTGCCTCCAGACGTTCAGCAATGATGTCATCGCCGAACTTCTGGGTTGCCAAGCTCTACGGCCGCACACCTTAGAGGGAACACTGGCTGCAGGATTGCTTAAGAGTTCTATAGAGCTCTCTATAATTTGTGGATAATTTTGAGGACCCCTGGCTAGTGGATTTGTCATGACCTGACCTTGTTGCAGAAACCCTTCAGATTGCTTTTAAAATATCTAGTAGATGGTGTTCAGCACTGTCCAAATGTGTGTTTTGTTTTGAGATTTTGAAATAACCTTCTGTTATTCCCCCACCTGTAAAGTATGTGCAGAATTATTGGCCCACACTTTTGCAGGCATTCATTCTGAACACAGAAAAGCATGCCTCTCTCCCCTGTTCTACTGATTCTGTGCCTTTGCTTTGCCATTGTATAGCAATTCTACTCCCCATGTCAGCATTAATGGTGGATTTTCATATTTGCTAAATATTAGCTTGCATATAAAAAACTTGCCTTTGACACAGAGCAGTTTTGAGTTCCCTGACAGTCTTACAATAGGTAGATGCAGGAGGGAAGCAGTACGCCTATCAGCTTATTTCCAGTACACCTATCAGCCTACGGGGCTATACCGTTTTGTAACATTAGTGATTGCTGTCTTGTTAGGAAGCAGCTCTGACTGCCTTTCGAAAGACATATGACAAAACCGTGGCTCTGGGCCATCGGCTGGATATTGTGTTCTACCTGCTCCGAATTGGCTTATTTTATATGGACAATGATCTCATCACACGGAACACTGAAAAAGCAAAAAGGTACTGTTTCTATTACAGTAGACTGTAGAACAGGGGGAGCAAATTATCTCGCGTTTTGATTGACAGGCAATGCTTGAAATGTTTGAAAATGCTTGCAGTAAAGAATACTCATGTTTTGGAAAACAATGAAATCTATGTAATAAGTTTTAGATGAAATCTACCTTAATGACATGGCATGTATTGTGTATCACTTAGCATATAAAATGGTAATGTTTAGGCATTTTTAGGAATAAACATATAACTACCTTTCTTCTAAACCAATTCTAAACGGGTGTTTGAGATGGAGCTGCTGCACTGTAAGGATATGTGCGCCAGTTGCACTGTGCACCAGAATGACGCTTGCTGATTGTACTCGATTTGTGGCACACTGGCCAAAAAGGTTGGAGGCACCTGGATTGGTGAACAGCCCATAGGATATAGCTTTGTTTACTTCCCTAGCTTGCTTAAAGTGGGTCAAGTCTGAAGTATGACTGTGTATTGCAGAGGGGGGAAAGCCTCACGGAGATTTGTTTTTCTTCTCAAAGCCTAATAGAGGAAGGAGGAGACTGGGACCGGCGGAATCGTCTTAAGGTCTACCAGGGTCTTTACTGCGTGGCCATTCGAGACTTCAAGCAGGCAGCAGAGCTCTTCCTGGATACAGTTTCAACGTTCACATCTTACGAACTGATGGATTACAAAACCTTTGTAACGTACACAGTCTATGTCAGCATGATCGCATTGGACAGGCCTGACCTTAGAGAGAAGGTAGGCCAAGCAGCTATTTTCACAGATAACCACGCTCTGTAGTTTTTTTTTTTTCTTCTTATTCTCCAATGTCTGATTTTTGCTTTTTCTCTGTTCTCTTTTAGGTTATCAAAGGGGCAGAGATTCTTGAAGTGTTGCACAGTTTACCAAAAGTGCGGCAGTATCTTTTTTCACTCTATGAATGTCGGTATTCAGTTTTCTTCCAGTCACTGGGTAAGAAGTGGTTTTGCCTAGTAATACATTCTAGTCCATATGAGTTACTAGAAATAAGCTGGCCGGCAAACGATCAACAGTAGTGCATACAACACTCCAGTTAAATTTGCCTCTCACTTTCTAGGATTAGCATTTTCAAACTTCATAATTGTGGGTTATCCCCAATTTAAGAGAGAGAAATCCACATACTACTAAAACAGACCATAGATTATCTAAAGTTTCCATGGCCTGCTATTATATACAAAGACTGGGTTGTCACGGGTTTGAAAGCCATGTAAAATTTAAAAAATGTATCTTTATGTATAAACAAGTAGGATAAAGGTTGAAAGAATTAAAACTTTTAACACATGAAAAAAGTTGATTGATAAGCGAGTTAAAAGTTCAACAAGTTAAAACACAAAAATACAGGCTACAACATTTTGTTCATCTCTATGAACTTAAACACGGAGACGCTAGTACAGGAAACAAGACACAAACAAAGAGTAATACACGAAGCCATTGCAATAAGTAAATTTAAACAAAGTAATTTATTGAGTAGACAGCAGGAATTGACTTTCGTGGATAAGATCTGGGCTCCTACCCTTAGCAGAAAAAATTTGACAGCCGGCAACATGAAAGAGGTTACTAAAGTACGAAGTGCCGGGAGACGCTACTGAGGTTACTTGTGGTCATTTGACCCGTGCGGCAACTTCTGATGTTTGATTGACTTTTGCTGGCTCAGAATCTTTTTAAATTCCAACTGCTGCGTGAGTCATCTGTAACATCCAGCAGCTTGGTGCTCTTAGCTACCTGAAGAAGTTCATAGAGATGAACAAGACGTTGTAGCCTGTATTTTTGTGTTTTAACTTGTTGAACTTTTAACTCGCTTATTACTCAACTTGTTTTTTCACGTGTTAAAAGTTTTAATTCTTTCAACCTTTATCCTACTTGTTAATACATAAAGATACATTTTTTTTAATTTTACATGGCTTTCAAACCCATGACAACCCAGTCTTTGTATAGACCATAGATTGTTTGGGATATGACCGCTCTTATTCTTGTGTAGCAGCAAAAAAGAAAGAAGGTAGTCTATGCTTTATGGGACAGTGGAGTAAAATGCCCATGAACGTGTTTGCATTTCTCATTGGTGCTTTCGACTCAAAACTGGGAAAGAGTCTGTGTATGGTGAGGATTTCGTTTTGGGGCCGCTGGATGGGGAGGTACTCTTACTAATGTTCTCAAGTACTCAGATCTTCTGAGGAACTCTTGGTACTTGAGATCTTCTACTTCTAGGACGGTCTATGGTCCCACAAATTCCTGATTGCCTTGCCTATAAAGCTGAGGATGCAATCTTGTACACACTTTGCTGGTGGTAAGCTCCATTGCACACAGTGGAACGTATTTCTGAGTTGACATGCATAGGATTGTGCTAAGTCTTTTTCTTAGTACCTTGCTCCTTTGTAGATGGCTCTCTATCTACACCTGGTGTTTCTTTCTGTCACCTTCCATAACTTCCTGTGCTGCTTCTGGTACCCCAGTCCTGTGTCATATCTCTGTGTGAGTGCTTGTCATATTTGACCCGTGGTGGTCCTTTACATGGTACATGTGCACTATCATAAAGAAACATGCCTTCTGGGTCTTGTCCCCTAGGAGCAGAAAGTGTGCTGTCATAACAGGCCTGGGTCATCCATGCAATATGTGATATGCTCTGCAGTTTGTATATCAAATAATACATTTCAATTATGTCATGACACTGTAACACCCAGTGGAGCAAGTAACTGAACATGTGTTTGGCTTATGTTGGCTGGGAGGTTTTTGTTTCAGGGTCTTGCTGTGACACTGTGAGTGTCATGTGTTATGGTTAAAGGCTGAAATAGTTGCTGGTTCAAAGTTTAGTGGCCCTGGTTTTATGGAAGTACGGCATGTGGCTTTGCAGTTTTCTCTGTGGAAAAATCCATCCCGAAGGAGATAACTGCATAATCCACATATTGGAAGCAGTTTGCTGTCACTTTCGTACTAGTCCTACCACAGTCACAGCTGTTGTAGCCGTGTTCAGCATATGAGAACCAACAGTGGGTGGTGATAGACATCATCACGTACATATGGGTAGAGCTTGAGGGCAGAGAAAGTGACTCAACTCAGTTGCCCACACTAGTCTCTCCGTAAGCCTAGTGGTAGTCTATATTCTGGGAAAGACCTTCTCGTATCTGTACTTTGTCTTCCATACAAGTGAGGGAAAAGTTAACATCTGTTAGACATAATTTATTTCATTTCCATTTCAGCCACTGTGGAGCAAGAGATGAAGAAAGATTGGCTGTTTGCGCCTCACTATCGCTACTATGTCCGGGAAATGAGAATCCATGCCTACAGCCAGCTCCTAGAATCTTATAGGTCACTCACACTTGGTTACATGGCAGATGCTTTTGGAGTCTGTGTAGAGTTCATAGATCAGTAAGTAATTATTTGATTTGGGTTTTTTAAAGCACCCTTTCTGCACTTTAATGATTCCGCTCCTGATAAGTGGATACTGAATAAATCATTTATCTTTCATTACTTTAGACCACGCACAATAGATGGTGCTGGTAACCTTGGCAAAGTAACTATTGATCACAAGACTTGCAAAGGCTAGGATAGCCTGTTCCCTTTGCAGTGATGCAGTAGTAGCTGAAACGGTAGGAAAGCATTTTACTAATGATGACTATAGTAATTACAATTGGGGAGAGTAGAAGGTCCAAATTTCAATGATACGCTGACTACATCCAGTTTTATATTTCATTAACTGAGCATCCAGGAGCTCCAGTCTTCCTTCTGAACACCAATTGGCTGGACGTTGTGTGCACGTTGATGAGGTTAAACAAACTAAAATTGAATCCAGACAAGATAGAAGTGATACTGGTGGATTATCTAGCACTCTCAAGTCATTGGTTCTTGGAGCAGGGGGTGTAACTCATCCATCTAAGCAGATTTGGGATACTCGTCTAGACTCCAGAGCCCGTCCTTGCTTTTGGATATGTAGGTAGCAGCACTGGCCAGGAGTGCACTTTGTTTATTAAGAATTTATATCCCACCTTATCGCAAACAAATCTCAACTACTTTAGCAAGTGCACTCTGATCTAGGCTTTTGCAACCTCAGCTACTACAGTGGGATATGCATGGAGCTGCCTGTGAAGATGACCCAGAAGCTGCAGCTGGTTGTAGAAAGCTGTGGTGTGCTTCTTGGTGTTCTCTTGGAAGCAAGACCATACAGTCAGGTCTGCAGCAGAAGCTCTGGCTGCCTCCGTTTCTGAGCCCAATTCAGTGTACTGTCGATTACTTCTTACAGCTATTTGTGGGCTGCAACCAACAAATCTTTGGTCTACAAAAGTCAATAAGCAGTCCCATTTGAGGTTTGCTAGTTGCAGTTTGACATTTGATTGCTGTTCCATTAACCGTATAGCTTTTAATTATGTTCTTATTGCTAGCAGGGGCACTTTGAGAACCGTGCAGGAAGAGAGTCTCTCGTATCCAGTGGTGATGCTGGAAGGGGTATGGCACTGGAAGGGGTGCGAGGCGCTGCACTGCTCCTTGCAAACCGGTGTAATGCAGCCCCTCCCACTCGCCGCCACTGGAATGGCTCTGGCGAAGGCAACATGCACGTTATCTGCGTGTTCGCTCTGGCGGCTGCATTACACCGGTTTGCAAGGCGCGGTGCAGCGCTTTGCACCACTTACAGTGCCACACCCCCTCCGGCAATGTCACTGCTCATATCATGTCAGCAAAAGGTCAGTATGGCAGACTTCGTTCCTCAAGGGTAACACCAGTCCTCTCCAAACTGGTGCTTAAAATGCAAAAACATTTTACTCACTCTTTCTTGATAGTTTCAGATGCTGTACCACCAAATAGATTTGTCAGCGTTATGAAATCAGATGTATTTCTGATACATATGTTTTTTTTTAAAAAAACAGGGAACTTTCAAGATTTATTGCAGCTGGACGACTACACTGCAAAATAGACAAAGTCAATGAAATAGTGGAAACTAACAGGTAACTTGGCCAAATCCATGTTGATGCGTGGGTGGGTAAGGTGACCAGTTCTGGCGTCACAGATGAAACGCTACTGCTACAGTAGAGATTTGATGGCATTCTGAATTCCTGCATTTTGGGGTAACTCATTTGATCATAAAATCCTGCTGCATTACAGAAAAACTCCAGGGTGTATTCTAGAGGTCACAGTAACTCGGGAGGGGGTAGTGACCTTGCCTGTTGGGCTTCACGTCAAAATAATGTAGTCCAGTGCCTGCATGTTGCAGAAGAGCTTATCTGCCATGACCTGCCCACTCTTTCTGAAACCCTTTCAGTATCAGAGGAAGCCTCGGCTCTACTGCTGTCAAACATAAGTGCTCTCTTACTCTTTTTGCAGGCCTGACAGCAAGAACTGGCAGTATCAAGAAACCATCAAAAAAGGCGACTTGCTGCTAAACAGAGTGCAGAAGCTTTCTAGAGTAATAAATATGTAACTTTTTTAAAAAAAATCCAAGAAAAGGAGAAAATATAATCTAGATAGGACCATTTTGGAAGTAATTATCAATATTGTATACGTGTTATACTGTAGCTGAGGAAATGACAACCACAATGTAGTTAAGGTTTTTAACAGGCTACTTCACTATGTAAACAACAAAACTGTATAAAAGGTTCCGTTCATGTTTTCAGATCTACTTCATTTATTAAATGTATAATACAGTTGACTGACCTGTTCTTGGAGCTTTATTTGGTTAATAAAACTGATTTATTTAACTGTTGGCAAATTCTGGCACTAAGACTGAACCTGTTCTTCTTCAGAGGAAAAAGTTGATGACTTATTAAAACAAGTTTTACCTTCTTAGGCCTCCTAAGCGTATGTCTACAAGATCTACTAAATGCCACAGGAATTGCACTCTGAGTTTAAAATATTCTTATAGCGAGAATCCCTGAGCAACTAACTATACAAACTTGATACTTTGATAAACAGCTGCCATGCAACCAGATGTTCTGCTCTGATTTAGATGGGAAGGGAGAATTCAAGCAGCAAAAGACTGGTAGTGGGGGAAAATGAAGGAACCAAGAAAAGAAAGTTTCACAAAATAGCTCAAGAAGGGGACTTCTAGAAGATGTGAACATATGTTGCCTGGAGAAAGTGGAAGGACTAGGGTGTTAAAGTACAGACTTCGAAAGAATTGAGACTTTAGTGGCATTCTCAATTGACTAGAGACTACCCAAAGATGGCGAGGGTAGTAGTGCAGAAAATAGAGACAGGAAATTCTTGGAGATGGAAAGCAACAGCATGATTGTAGACAACTATACATCCCAGGTGTAGTTTCAACGTGCCCCATCTAGTCCTACTTAATATCTAACTTCAGTTTTACAGATAGCATACAGACTTCATCCTTGCACTTCAAACATGGCATCTAACATAAGGTAGTATAGGTGTACTACCATGGTATGATTTTGTTCCTCTGGCTGCTATGTACTTCGCATATTTTTGCCTGGCTGTGAATTAAAGTGAGGCTTTAATGGTAGCTACCACATAACTATGCCACACTTTTTCTCTTGGATGCTGAGAATCCTGAATACATCTTGGTAGGTAGTTTGGATTTTGACTTTGCATACATTTGCATACATTTCCATTCAAATTTTCCTAGTTAGATGTATGTTGTTGCATGTGTCTCTGCTGTAATAATGGGATAGTAATTGCACAGCCCAGTCCTATTTAAATCCCTTTTTGCAACAGCAAAATGAAGCATGGCTACTGCTGTACCGTGGGGGATTTTCAGCTGCTGGAGGACTCCTCGGGATAAGGGGATGTTTGGGTAAGTCCCAGCAGCCACTATGGGTCAACCTAGACCTACACCAGCTCAATTAACATAACATAAGAAGAGCCTTGCTGGATCAGGCCAAAGGCCCATCTAGTCCAGCTTCCTGTATCACACAGTGGCCCCACCAGATACCTCAGGGAATACACAGCCAACGAGATAACCTGTTTCCTGTTGTCACTCCCTTGCACAGAGAAAACCTACTTCTAAAGCCAGGAGATTGCTTATGGCTTGTAACCTGTGATTGTCTTTTCCTCCAAGAATCTATCCAAACCTCTTTTAAAGGCATCCAGGCCAGGTGCCATCACCACATCCTGTGGCAAGGAGTTCCACAGTTGAATTACATGCTGGGTAAAGAAATATTTTTTTGTCTGTTGGCGCAAGGGTGGCGTTTGGCGCAAGGCTGTGTTGACTCAGGGAGGTGGATCAGGCCTGGGAAGGGGGTTGGGATTCAGCTTGCTCCCGGTCACTACCTCCTCCCTCCAGTCCTCTGTGCAGGCTTAGCTGCTTCAGTGGGTCTGCTGGCACATGGGAGGCCACTCCAGCCTCCCTGCCAGCAAACCTGCAGTGCACAGAGCCTGCTTTGCGCTAGTTACACTGGGGAGGGGGGGAAGAGATAGAATTAGGTCAACACTGCTCTTCTGACGGCTGCTCCTTGGGAGGCTGTTTCCTTAAGGCAGTCATATTGCCTGCTTCACACACTGGCACACAGTGGCACAGTAGCACACATTTCTGAGTTTGCTTCTCATAAATCAGGATTCATGAGATAATTCAAAAAGCCTGTCTCATTCTAGTGGACTTAATTTGTTCTCTTTATATACACCATGGATAATTACTTATCCTGTTTCAAAGTTATGATGTAGCATAATCAATATGACTCCTATAGACAATGTGGTTTATATTCTCCCTATTCCCAACCTAGAGCCTCTGAAAAATTAAGCAGCTTACCTGTATGTTGTCAGTCTAGATTGTAGACAGTCTTCCAAAGTTTGCAATAGGACTTTCTGCTGCCTCCTTTGCAAGTGTCCACTCTTGTAAGCCCAACATTAGCAACAGGGCCTTAGAAGTTAGCCATTTGTGCTCATTCACAATTTCTCTCCGAAACCTAGCATGTACAGAGAACTTTGGGGGGTGGGTGGGAGAGACCTCTTATGGTGAGCTAGAAGATACTCTGAAGAATCAAATTGATTGCTGCTTCTAAGTGCCACTAAAAAAAATAGGGATAAATGAATAAGCCTGTTCTTTCTGAATTCCAGTGGATTCTAGAAGAACAACACAATCATTCCAATGTAGGGGTTCCCAACCTGTGGTACTAGTACCGCCAGTAGTATTTCAGCCAACCGCTGGTGGTACTTGGACCACTGGAACCCCACTCCAATGCAGCGCTTTTGGTGGCGCGTTTTTGTTCCCAAGAAGCTCCTGCCTTTGCCAGAGCCTCTCAGGAATGCTGAGAAGGGCCCTCACACCTGTCCAGAGCAGCCTCCCTGCATTTTCTGGCCTCTGAAAACCCAGAAGTAACTGGCAATGATGTGGTACTCGGCCAGGAAGGGGTTGAGAACATCTGCTCTAATGCAGATGTTTGAGGGTAGCTAGAGGCAGTGAGTTTCAATATTCTTCGTATGGAGAGTGTCTCTGGAACTTAAGAGCACAGTTGCTTTACATGCCATACTCTACACAAATTCTCATATACCACCATCACAGAATCACATTGGTACGTATCTAAAATGCCCAGTTTAAAGTTAGCCCAGGAAATATATCTAAAGACTTCTGGCATAGGCATTTCTTGGTCTTAACCAGTGTTTTGGATTTGTCTCTTCATAAATTCTTCAAAACTTACTTCAGAGTGATGGTACTACTGCACAGTAGGCCCTTGGTATCCATTCCTAGAATCCCGCGGATACGGAAGTCCGCTATCGCAGAAACAGGGCCACTGTATATCTGCTCTGCCCCTTCTTCTCTGTTCCCAAGAGTTCTGAAGGAACTCAAGAATGAAGTTGCTGACCTCTTGACCAAAATATGCAACTTGTCCCTTAAAACGGCCACTGTGCCAGAGGATTGGAGGATAGCTAATGTCACGCCAATCTTTAAAAAAGGAAGGAGGGGGGACCCGGGAAACTACAGGCCAGTCAGCCTAACATCTGTTCCAGGGAAGATGGTGGAAAGTCTCATTAAGGATAAAATCTTAAAATACATAGAAGAACAAGCTCTGCTGAGGGAGAGTCAGCATGGCTTCTGCAAGGGGAAGTCTTGCCTCACAAACCTGTTAGAATTTTTTGAAAAGGTCAACAGGCATGTGGATGCGAGCGAACCCGTGGATATTATATATCTGGATTTTCAGAAGGCGTTTGACACAGTCCCTCATGAAAGGCTCCTGAGAAAACTCCACAGTCAGGGAATAAGAGGGCAGGTCCTCTTGTGGATTAGGAACTGGTTGAAGACCAGGAAACAGCGAGTGGGAGTCAATGGGCAATTTTCACAATGGCGAGAGGTGAAAAGCGGTGTGCCCCAAGGATCGGTCTTGGGACCGGTGCTTTTCAACTTATTCATAAATGACCTGGAGTCGGGGATAGGCAGTGAGGTGGCCAAGTTTGCAGATGACACTAAACTTTTCCGGGTGGTGAAGACCAGCAGGGATTGTGAAGAGCTCCAGAAGGACCTCTCCAAACTGGGACAATGGGCAGCAAAATGGCAGATGTGCTTCAATGTAAGTAAGTGCAAAGTGATGCACATTGGGGCAAGAAACCAAAATTTCACATATACGCTAATGGGTTCAGAGTTGTCTGTGACGGATCAAGAGAGAGATCTTGGGGTGTATACAATTATGCATGGGATGGAGAGAGTGGATAGAGGGAAATTCTTCTCCCTCTCACACAACACCAGAACCAGGGGACATGCACTAAAATTGAGTGGAGGGAGAGTTAGAACAGACAAAAGAAAATATTTCTTTACCCAGCGTGTAATCCATCTGTGGAACTCCTTGCCACAGGATGTGGTGATGGCACCTGGCCTAGATGCCTTTAAAAGGGGTTTGGACAGATTCATGGAGGAAAAGACCATCACAGGTTACAAGCCATAAGCAACCTTCTGGTTTTAGAAGTGGGTTTTCTCTGTGCCAGGTGCAAGGGAGTGTCAACGGGAAACAGGTTATCTTGTTGTCTTGTGCTCCCTGAGGCATCTGGTGGGGCCACTGTGTGATAGAGGAAGCTGGACTAGATGGGCTTTTGGCCTGATCCACCAGGGCTCTTCTTATGTTCTTGACTTAACACACACGGAGTTCTTTGCAGGAAGAGGCTACACGACCAACTTTTTCCCTCTCAGTCCCACCTAACTTCTGCTGGTCTTCATAATGAAGCAGAAACATACTGTGCATCTCATACAGCCAGCCTAGTTTATTGGAAAATTCTAATCACTTTATTGCCTTGTTTAAACATCTTGTTTAACCCATGAATGTCCTGATCATGAAGCAAAAGCACACCGTTTTTCTTATAAATAGTATAAATTATTTTATTTACAGAAACTTGTTACAAAACAAATAGACTATATATTTATTTTCTTCTTTTAAATATCCAAAGTAATTTTTTTTCTACCCCATGACATTTGTTCATGTACTATACAGCAGCCAACACAAAGTTCAGCTCTGAGCAGATGCTCTTGAATATGTATACAAATTATCAAACTATTCACACATTTTACACAGGAGATTGCTTTTTTCCTCTCTATGGAGCCAGGCTCAACTCCAAATGCAAGAAGCTTCCACAGCCTACATTCTCATTGACATTATGTAGTGCTCATTTAATAATAATATAATAAAAAAGAAATAATCAACCTTTCATAAAAAGTAGGATATTTTGCACAAAGCATTTAAAATAACTGGTTTTTCTGCTGAAGATGAACAGAACAATCTTTTCAAGCCCAATCCCCTTCACCATGCAACTGCCCCCTTTCCCAAGATAGAAACAGAAATGAAAAGAATCCTTGGCAATAATAACTCTTGCCGGAAGACAACTTACCGGAAGATGATGGGTTGAAATCGCACGATGAGCACAATCCCATGATGACCTTTTTCCATGCAGCCCTCATTGGAATGAATAAGGAGCTGTGCTTTTGCAAAACTCCCATTAATTTCAATGGGGGGTGGTGGTATGCTGGAGAGGTTGCCATGGGTTTGTGTCTGTAGTTTGCAAAATTTCTTTGAGAGGTAAATTCTAGTTTTTCCATAATACAAAATGTCAACATCTGTACTTAAAAAAAAAAAAAAACTCTAGCTGATCACAGAAGAACAATTCAAATTCACTGGTTAAAAAGTATTTTTGGAACCCTTGGCATTATTTATGAACTGGGGACATGCTTCAGTCTGATCTGCTTTCTTTTATTTTAATTTTCCCCTGTACCCTCTCCCCCTCATGAATGGAAAATCGTATGTAGGTGGAAAAAGCAAGCTCCAAACATTTTTTTCAACTGAACATTCAAGTCTTTAAAGGAGAAGCTGTCTAAAAAACAGTCCAAGCTTAAAATCTAGATATATAAATCAGGCACTTTCAGTTTTTCCATTAGTTTTAAACCATGTAAAGGACTCGCACAAAAAGTGCACCCATGTGGGCACAATGTGCGCGCGCACACACACACACACACACACACACACACACACACACACACACACACACACACACACACACACACTAAAAGGAAAATAAAGCAGTGTGTCACAACTAAATATAGTCTTCTGGGACTCGGGCAACTGTAAGCAATGTGGTGTGTATCACAGAAGGTCCAAAATCTGCAACCCAATGCTGCACAACCTACTTCTCCCTCAGAAGAGGGCAGCTGTGGGCATCAGACTGCAACATCAGTGCCTTCATTTGTATCCAGCAACTCCCAAGACATTAAAAAGGGACACAACTCTTCCCCCAACCCATTCCCCCAAACAGAGGCATCCCTTAAAAACCGCAAAATAGGCATGTTAAAACTATTGGCTTGGCAGTGAACCACTTCAAATTATAAAAAAAGGTATTTGCTTTTTTTCTTTTTAATTAATAAATACTAGATGATTTTCAATTGTACCAAAACTGGATATAAGAAAAAAAGACCTGTGCAAAAATACATATTTAAATATGTACAGTCAATTAACAAAATATGTCTTCTGAAATAGGGATACTTCAATATTTATAATAGAACAAGAAATTCCAAAATAAACATACAAAAGTATGGGTTTCATTATTTTTGTATAATTCTTTGTTCATCATTGCAACAATTTTTTTTAGGCTAAGAAAACTGCAGGAGTCATAATGAGAAGCTGGAAAGACTATAAAAAAATTGTATATCTTAAATTAATACCAAAATCTTTCTAGAAACAACCCAGCCACTGCAAATCTTGCAAGATAAATTAATTTGAAATGTTCTTAATTATTTACAATAAGAATGTTGTCAGACAACAAAAGCTTCTAAAACAATTATTCCATTTATCACTAAGCCCCCAAATGGAATAGTTTATGTAAATTGTTAAGCAAGTCTGTATTAGAGGGCAGGCTGAAATTAAGACGTCCTCTAGTTCTACTCATGGTAAGTTTTAAAATTATGAGACATGACAGACAGGTACTGGACACAATTCCACCCTGGAATGTCTTTCACACAAGCCCCAATAAACACTGTGGGATTTCTGCAAGGGCATGGCTGCGTTTGTTTGAACTCCTGTTCATTTTAACATGGCTTGCAATGCAGACAGACATTCACAGTGGAGTTGGGCCCATAGCTGCAACCCATTAAACTAAGCACAGTGGTTAACTGTTGAACGTTTACCAAGATCTGCATGTTTTTCAAAGAGCCTGGACTTGCTTTGATGCTTTCAGCGCAACATAATCTTTACAAAACGAAGACTTTTGAATACTTAAAAGCCACTAAGGTTTAACTTATGAAAAATTTGTCAGCCTTCAAAGGTAAATCTATCAAAACCAAATTGCACTTGTGATTGAAAATATCCAACACAGGGATGTAGCCAGTGTCTATTTTCTCTCTGCAGAGCAGATACATTACTTTGGTTGTCCCGCCCATACCGCCCCTATTCCCCTTCCCCAACTAAGCCAATTAAGAGGTTTTAACATTTTATAGCATTTTGTATAACTGAAGGGCTGTTTAAAACTTCCCCCAATATGCAGTCATTTTTAATATTTGCATAATTGTAAATGTTCAAAGTATTTTTTTCTTTCAGAAAAAAACATGATCTTTTGTTAACTCAAGGCTTCATAGTTGTCTGCATAGTCTTGTTGCTTCACTGTGTTTTAATAATTCGGCTGCAAATTCATATCGATTTCAAAACCTCAACAGGTTAAAAAAACACACACAACCCAAGCAGTTGTTGCTTGTGGTGGCTTTAGGATCCCTGATGTGCTATGCACCACCATATTAGGGAAAGAGGCTGGGTGGTGAAATGAACTTAATAGGCTCAGATTTGTCTAATCTCAGCAAGCTCTGGGTGCGCCTTTAAGGCAGAGGTCTACAGGCACATTCCACTGAGGGTCAAACTTGTGTTAAAACACGTCTTTTGGCCCTCTGCAACTTTTTTCTTCAAACTTAGATAGTCATGGGGCATCAGGATGAGGGTGCACACAGAAGAGGTATTGTAGCCCGGAAGCTTTCTTCCAGGAGTTAACAATGTGATTCATCAGGACAGTGGCACGAAGAGAAAAGGCTAAATACCTCCTTCCCCATACACCATGGTCCCAATCCTAATGGTTCCCTGTAGCTATTTAAGTTTAAAAACAAAAACAAAAAATCATGGAGGGTCAAAATACATTTAATTAGTAGGCTCAGTTGGGAGAGCTGCTGCCTTGCAAAGCCCGAAGACCGGTGAACTTGATAAGTTCGAGACACGCCGCCGGCAAAAAGCTGTGAAAGCATCCAGGAGGAGAGATAAGAGCTTCCAGCTGCGTCGGTCGAGTGTGGGAGGCGCCAGCCAGCAGAATTGTCAGACTGTAGAAAGGATACCACCTGGAAAGTAGCCGTTCATGAAAGATTGGACATTTATATATTGTAAAACTCCCCAAGGGGGGGGGGGTTAGGACAGCCTGCCCATGTACACCGCCTTGGATTAAAGTCAGAGGAGAAATCCAATGACCAAGAAAGGCGGTATATAAATACTGTATATTATATTATTAGTTTGGCTCCCCCAAGAGATTTTCTGTGCAAGCCCTCTTGAGAGTAGACTGAGACAAGTCTTCTGAGTGTCAGCTTTTAGACCACATGATTACTAAGTGGTTGGGAATGAAAACGGAACTAGGTGATCTGACAGGGTCCCGAGAGACAATGGATTCTGCAGCTGTGAAAACGTAGCTTGCTTGAAACTATAGTTTTAGCAGAGTCCATAGCAAGTCAGTACCCTCAGACAATCTAACCCCAGATGATGACTGCATAAATGAGTTAACAATGTGGAATGTCAGAGTGTGGCATTCACAACTCTAAATATGGGAGGAAAATGGCTGAATCTACACTCTGACATGTCCCATTTAGAAGAATATTTTTACGGACTTGCAGAAAGAAAGCTCCCCATGAATTATGCCCTTTTGCTTGAGGTTCATACTTTCTCTTTGTTTCACACGATCAAATGTATCACGTTTTAGGTTGCATTTTAAGGTTCACTACTATTACAAACAACCAGATCAAATGATAATGTCAAAGCCCTTCTGAGGATTTTACTTTAAAAAAAAAAGTTTTTCGGGGGGGGGGGGAGGAGAAGAGGAGAATGACCATGTGGAGTTTGTAGTTTTAAAAACGCCAGTTTTGCCCACAAGACAACCGCACTTGTGAAAGCTGATGGCAACGCAAGGGATGTGTCTGTGAGCTCAGAATTTGAACTGGCACATAATGTAGTCATCAGAAACATCTCAATGTGTGTTTTAGAAAACAGGGTGTACTAATTTGGTTGTGTAAACAAGGCATTAACTTACTGGAAAGTCTTTCAAGAAAACAGCACTGAGAATTCAGATTTTTAAGTGTTTGTGATTCAGTTTTTACAAAGGACTGTGTGTTGTTTTTTAAAGGTTGGATGATACAACCAACTTAAATTGGCATTTTATATTTTCCCCACCCACTTCCCTAAAACAACAAAGGCTTATGGCATACAGTATAGGTCAAGAACTAGATTCTTTGGGAATAGTTTTAGAGGTCATTCACCATTTGGAATTTGAGGGTTTTGCATCTGGGTTTTTTGTTTTTAAATCAAAGCAATTTTCTTTTAGAGTGATGGCCACCAATAGGTTTGTTTGTTTGAAGAACTCCTGACAGCTTCTTATCCCAAATTACTTGCAAAAGGCTGGGCAAAATGTAGACTGTTTTGTTTCTAAATTGTGCTATTTTTTGTATTCCAATCAAGGAACATTGCTATAAAACACTAAAGCCATATTCCCTTCTTGAGGGCTTCTTTTTTATTGTGCCTAACACGTTGTGCCCCCTTTTGTGAGGGGTTTTCACTAGACAGTGCCAAAGTGGCAGTTAATGAAGCCTATGACACCATCAGAAGAAAAGAAAAACAAGTCCACAGTAATGTTATTTCCCAAACATTGTTTTGCCCAACCAATCTAGATCAAACAGTGGCAAGATGTACTCCTGTGAGGAAAATCTCACACGAGTTTTGTAGCAAGCAGTCCAGACCACTGGTAACACTGATAGGAACAATTCTGTGGCTGAACAGCAATCCAGTGTCCATTTCCAAGCTTCACTGCTACAGACATGGCTTCAGGGAAACTCCTTGATTGAGTGACAGTCCAGTAGATTTCCACACCTGAGGACTGTGGGAAGCTGGGAGAACTCAAAAGGCATCTTGGAGTCCAGAATTTCCAGATGGAGATTTTTTTTTCCATTTGTAGTGAAAATAATCCAGTTCTTTTCTTATCACGGTACTGTCGATTGTTAGGGACGAGCCTTCGGCTTTCACACAAAGAAAAAAGAAAAAAATAAGCAAACATATAGTGTCACAAATGGTAAAGTTGTGTCCAATGTGCCTGGGTTGTCAAAAAACATGCTTTGACAAAATCCAGTAACATAAGAAGCAACCAAACATCTTTCGGACCTCTCTTTCCCAGCTACCTTTAATTTATTGTCATATGATCATCAACACACCTGGTTATGACACTTTTCTCAAAATCTCTTTGTTGTAGAATTAGCCAGAAAGACCCTACTTGACCAACACTTCCTGGTCCAGAATTCATCCATTTACAGCCCAATCCTGTCTAGCAGGACGCAGCGGTGCAAATAAGGTGCCCGCCACATCCTATCCAGAATTGGGCCTGCCCCGGCTCTCCTCAGGCTAAAGGGACGTTTGCCTCTTTACCACGAGTAATGCGCCAGCCACCCCAACGGGGTTACTTGGATGTGCACCAGCTTTTTTTTTTTTTAAGGAGATCTGGCTCAGTTGGTAGAGTTGCTGCCTTGTAAGCCTGAAGACCAGTGAACGGCCAGTTCGAGACACACTGCTGCCAGCTGTGTCGGCCGAACGTGGGAGGTGACAGCCAGGGAGAGGCCAGACTGCAAAGGATACCATCTAGAATGCAGTTGTTCATGAAAGATTGAACATTTATATATGATTGTAAAAAACAAACAAATCATGATTGTAAAATATACTGAGAGCCCCGTGTAATGGCAGTCAGGCCCGTAAAGAGGATAGGATACGACAGAGGAGGCCACTGCCAATCCTTCCTCCTTCCCAGGCCCTGCCGACTCACAACAAGTTCATAGGCACACCCTCACCTCTTCCAGATGATTTCTGGTCCAAAGTTCAGTGGGGTATCCCTTGCTAGCTATGAGAGGGAAAGATCCACAAGTGCTCAAGAATCTTTGCCTTTTCATAGCTGACAACAGGAAAGCCATGCTGGTCATGCAGAAGATCCTGGAAGATCATGCCATTTTCTCCTACAAGAATCTACACTGCATCCTGACAATTCAAGTTGTCTCTAAAATATAGATCAACATGATGCTTCTAAAAACAATGTTTATGAAATGCAGCTGCATTCCTTGGGAAAGAAAAGTTGATTAAAAAAACAAATAAAAAGTTGGACAAAAGAATAAAAACCAAGCATACAATACACAACCAAGATGCCAAGCATCAACTTTTCAGACAAAGTACACCTTCTGTATATATGTAGGAGTTTTGTTCAGAATGAAAATGTCAAGGTAACTCATCTGCTATAAATTTGGCCCAAGTAAGGTCTCATACCTGATGAAGGATAGAATTGTTCATCAGTCCTTGTGTCCCTGGGATTGCACCACTGTGTTTCGTGTGAATGTTGTTCACTGGTGGCAATTTGGCAACCTTGTTTGCTTTGCTGCTGCTGCTGCTGTTTATGCTGCTTGAACCAGGCGAGCACTTTCTTTTCTTTCCTATGAATTTATCTAGGGAAGGATGCGAATGTGAAAACCCGCTGTGCGAGTTTACAGTCAGTTCGCTAGACTGGTGAATGAACGGCCCCAACGAAAGAGTGGAATCGCCACTGTTCACCATCACACTCATTCTTTTTATCGATTCTGCAGGGCTCCCAGTTGGAGGGCCCCTCCCTGATTGGTCATGTTTGAGGCTAACTGAGTTAGCTTTACTAGCCATACAATTGGGGCCAACACTGTGGGATGAAGACATCACAGATGAGTGATAAGAAGCCCCAGAGTTTCCAGAGTTAACCACACAGTTTTTCCTAAAGGACTCTGTGGAATGAGAAGAAGGTGCTGGCAGCGCAGAACTATTTTTACGCTTCTTTCCTGAGCTGCCACCACTGCTGTTGCTACTGGTACTGTTACAGTTGGCGCTGCTAGCAGAAGGTTCCTTAGGCTTAAAAGACTTGCTGGATTTTAATTTCTGAGGTTTGCTGGACAGAGGTGAAGGTACCGAGGAAAGCACTGGAGGTGTTGAAGGGGATGAAGACACTTGTCTCGATTGCATACTGCAGGCAGGTTCTGCCGCACCAAAACTAGCAGGGTTGGCATTTAGCGTAGTCCCGTGAGATGGTACCAATTTACCACTAAGAGATAAACAGGAAGGAGACACCAGCACTGGTGAGGACATAGGCGCGGTGGGTAAGAGGAAACCTGCCGTACTGGTGCCGTACTGCGACACAGGTGCTGAGCTTGTCCGGTGTGGAGCACGTACGGATGCAGTGTTACTTGTCACTGGAGGAATTTTCCTAGATGGTGAAAAAACAAAGGTAGATAATTGCCTGCTTTCAGTATAAAATTGGACATCTCAACCAAAAGAAATCAAGAGGGTCCATCCTATGGAAACTGGCAATGTGGTTCTCACATATTTTTTTAATCTCTCTCCCCCCCCAGGGGTTTTTACCCCAACTTTCCACCCCTGAAGGGGCCCTCAAGGCAACTTACAAAATATTCAGAAAAAATACATCATTTATAATAATAATAAACCAAAACACTAACAACAACAACAACAACAACAACTACTTGAATAATATTAAACACGTATACCCAGGTTGAGTTAAAAAAAAAAACCAGTTCAGGCTATCAAAGAATATTGGGGGGGGGGAGCAACTTAACTGGAATGAACAGCCTCATTCATCATCCAACCAAAGTTTCCTCTTTGCAGGGTACAAACAACATGGCTAAAAAAAGCCCCTGACTGCTGGTTTTTGAGGAAGACAAGTGTTCTGCCAATTTCTGAGTGCCAAGAAGCTGTTAACGGTGACAGCCAATACATTTCTAGCTCAAAGAGGTCAAGACTAGAAACAATCCTAGGTCTTTAAACACCAAGGTGCAGTGCAGTTAGGGCTAGGCTTGCCATATTGCCGACCAGGACGCTCCGTCTTGCCCTTAAGGGGCGGGGCGGGGGGAGGGAGTCAGAGCGCGCGAGCTCCGACTCCCTCCCCCCGCCCCGCCCCCTTAAGGGCAAGACGGAGCGTCCCGGTCGGCGATATGGCAAGCCTAGTTAGGGCCATTGCTTAGGCTTCTGTTTCCGATTCATCCGTTGACAAGCACTAGCTTCCAAAAAACCTACCTCTCTCTAACCCAGTTCTCAGTCTAGACAAGTCACAGAGATCATTTCCATTATTTTTTTAAAAAATGCTAATAAAGGTTCAATCCTTAATAAAATACAAAAATGTTTTTTTTTTCCTCCTTCACCCTGTGTGTGTAAAAACACTTAATAATGAGATACGTATTCCCACTAAGTGACCTTTGGCTAGTTACTGTCTTTCAGCCTAAGCTAACTCACTGGGTTGACATGAGGAAAAAAAAAAACCTGTACACTGCCCGTAATGTCTTGGAGGAAGAATGGGACAGAATAATAGCAATTAAAAAAATACAATGGTTCAGTTTCTACTCACTTCCACATCTGAGAGTTAAGATGCTTGTCCACCATGACATTAAGTGCACATCGGATATGATTCCACCGCTTATCGAACACATAGTAACCTCTTCCAATTTGTCGACTACCAAATGTGCAAAACTGAGGGGAAAAAATACTTATTATAGTAATTCTTCCAACTGAAAGATGCATTGTAGGAAAAGATACACAAATCCAAGAACAGAACACATAAGAGTGCTAATTTTGTTCTACCATTTCCGTGACTATGTTGCAACTGGGACAATGAGAACAAAGAATTTCCATTTGAAGGACCTAACACGTCACATAGGTCTTCCTACAAATGGAACATGCCCAGTGTCTGGAAATCCAATTTCCCTCTGCAATGCTAAATGAAGGCTTTCAGCTTCTATGACAGCAACTTGTGCCTTCAGAATATTTTAATGTCTATTATAGCAACTGTAGCCAACCACAGTGCCCAATATTCAGGAGTCAATTTTTATACCCAAATCCATAATTGCATTTTAATGCTCTTCCCTCAAGATACTAAAACAAGAAAAAAAAACGTGCTAACTCATGAATTTATGAACAAAGTAACGGGCGTCTAACAACATGTAGTTTGAAACATACAGCAGCTGGTTGAGGATGATGATCTGAATAAAGACAATCCAGTTTTTCAACAGGCTCTTCTTTTTCATCACATTCTCCCTCATCACTGGATAACCGAGTTGCTGGGTCAGATGCAGACAAGGGAGCGTGTGGAGATTCATGGACCGATGGAGACTCACTAGGGGCATTCCCGCTGTGCTGGGCTGGACAGCCTGGAGGCCTTCATGAAGAAAAACATGATTGAATTAAGTGTTACGTTATGGACTAACTTGAAACTTTGCTGAAAGGTCATAGCAAATGCATTTTAGATGGCTGAAGCTCAGTGGCAAAGGAGTTGCTTTGCTTCAGAAGGGGGTGGGGGTTCAATCCCAGGCATCTCCAGGTAGGGCTGGGAAAGACCCTTGTCTGAAATTCTTGAGAGCCACTGCCAGGCAACGCAGAGAATACAGAGCTGACTCAGTACTGGAGAATACTGTTCTGACTCAGTGCAAGGCAGCTTCGTCTGTCCATCCTACATTGCAAATATTGTAAAGATTCTACAATTCATAGAACGCATTATTATAAAACACGGGAGTTATACAAAAGGGGTGTGTGGGTAAGTAGGTATATATGTGCAAAATGAAGCTCAAAGAAATTGGCTCAATGACAGACCAATCCAACAGCAGTCAGAAACAAACAAAAATGTCCATACTGGTTCAAGGAAAATAGCCCATCTAGCTCATCTGTAATACCAAAAGGCAGAACCAAAATATATAGAGGAATCCATTCCCTTCCATTCTTTTCTTTTTTTTTTTCTGGTAGTAGAAGGCACTGAGATAAACAATATACCTCACAAACATTCTTCCTGATAGCGATTGTGACCTTACGATTAATTCTAACCAATTCTAATTTTGTTACTAAATAACTTCACCTTAACCACCGTCCTGGATAACAAGTATGAAGGCCAATTATGAAATGAAGCCTCTGCCCTACTGAAAAAGCAGGAGAGCCTCCTACTTCAGCAGCATCATTAAGAAGAAGCCAGAAATGAGGGCCAAAGTGGGGCAGTGTCAGATGGAGAAGTTCAAAACACCTCTTAGCCATGAAGCTCACAGGGTGACTTTTGGCCAATCAGTATCTCTGGACAACAAGAGGAACACTTAATCATAGGAGACTGTTTCACATGGTCATTTCTGCCACCAGCTGTTATTGGGCATACGACACAGTGAATCATGCACTACCAGTTCACACAGCACATTCCTCCATGTGACTGCACCCCCCCCAGAGACCGTCAAACACAGTAAAACGGCTAAAAATAACCATGTGAGCCAGCTCTAATTTGGACATGCTCAATCTTTGATCATTACAACCCCCCCCCCCCTTCTCTGCAAATTTGTTTAGCAGTCTTTTCTCAAAACATACCTTACACAAGTTACCCAATTCCAATATACTGGAATTCTAAGGAAAGCTTATTATAGGAATTTAAACATTTCCCCCCCTCTTCTAAGAAGAGGTACCGGTATATGTGAACTTCTGGTACCCAATTCTGAAATGGCACAGCAAAGTCTTCGGTTTTGACCACATCATTTTTCAATTTATCTGGCATTTATATCCTTCAGCATGGGCTATTAATGACATTATGCAGAATAGGTGGTAGTGACTGAAACCATCTAAAACAGGGTGGCCAACTTTTCAACATGAATGCTCCTGGACCTGTAAAGGTTCTATAGGTGTGAGGGCATTTCAGCAGGTGCAGCTGCTTTAGCAGCACCATCAGCAGTTGCAGCTGCCAAGATCCTGTCTTCTACACAACTCTTAAGAACGCAGAGGCCCTAATGGTGGAAGGTTGCCCACCCCTATCTAAAAGGTGTTATTGTCAAGCTTCCACAATTTCATTCGCCATTCTCACAGTGGCAAGTGAGCTGGTGCTCCTCTGGTGAGGGTGGTGAGTGCTGGAAGCACTCTTAAAGCTTCTGCTAAGCACAGCCAAGTCCCACACTTTCCTCTCCTGCTCCAGAGAAAGGGAAGTGGGATTTCCTTGGTCATGCTTGGCAGAAGCACCCTGGACACCTTGGCCAAGAGTAGCCAAAAAGCCAAGCCCCATGCTTTTCTCTCCTGCTTCAGAGCAGGAAGGAGGAGTGTGGGGAGAGCGTCAGTGGCTGGGCTCTGCCATGGCACCCTGGATGTCTTAGATGAGCACAATCAGACAGTCGAGCTCTGTGCTTTCCTCTTCTGCTTCGCAGCAGAAGAGGGAAACATGGGGGGGTAAGGCCATGATAGGGACTGCTTTGTGGAGGCAATCAAAGCCAGCCAGCCAACAATTGTGAAACTTTGCTTATCTTTCATCTTCATTAACTTGCTACTATACTAAGTTCAATAAGTAGAGCTGACATAGATTTACCCAGTTCTTATGAGAGCACAAATGCATTAACACGCTACGCTGTCACACATGGGAAAGATGTGAGGTCACGACGTGAACAAGTGCATGGTCTGCTGAACGGAAGAACCTCCATGACAATTTCAGTAACAGGCTGCAGCATAGGTCAATACAGACAGTGAGAAGGAAAAGCATCTCAAATGGATGAAGTGAAGCAGCTCCACTGACATAAATGGAGCAGATGTTCAAAACGAGCAAGTGTTTACTAGGCACAATGCTGAACAGCAATAAAATTTTAATTCAATTCATCAAAATACTGCCAGGAAGACCCACAAAATGTTCAAGGTTTTCTTTACCTTGGAAGACTGGGGGTGTGAGGTTTGGGTTTATTAGGTACTAAAGGCTTTGATTCTGTAGGAATAACTCCATGAGAATTTTGGTGCAGCTCCTGGGAAGTTCTTGAAGGTGAGGGATGTGATTCCCTGAGAGGGGGCATCTGCTGATGATGATCCAAATGGCGGAGTAATTCTTTGTCCCTGGTTTTGCTTTTGTGCTCAGCTAGTAATAAATCAAATCGTTTTCTTCGACCCTGTACAGCTCTCCGTTGAGTTAGGGAATGTGTCTGTAAATCAAAAGAAAAGCATGTTATTCCAGAGCAAGGAGGAATTGTGAAAATTAAACATGCACATTATACAAAAATGCCCTGAATACAGAAAATTATCTACTTGGTCATTATTAACAGAGATCTTCAGAGCTCCACACATAGGCCCAGTATGAATTCCGTTTGCTTTCAGGAAAACTCAGTGGATAACACCTAGGAGAGTAATTTACCGAGAAGAAGTAAATTTACGGAGGAGACGAGAGAGAAGAGCAGCAAGAGCAGGTGCCTTCATGTTAGGCTGGATCCACACTACACGAATCCCGGCGCGTTATGGAGATGCGCGGAGCTCTTTGACAGCATTTCGGAAGCAAGCGGAGCAGCTGCGATCTCCCGCGTACAAGATGGAGAAACCCATCTTTTGAGGGGGCGGGTTCGCGGAGCTACTGCAGCCACCAATCGGATGAGAGGGGGGGAGAGTGGTTGCATGCCAATCAGAATTACTTCCAATCTGTAAGTTGCGCTTTCTTAAGAAGGCAGGACAGCAGGAGGGACAACAGGTGGGAAGACACTCCTTCCGACCAGCTCTGCGCGCGGAGGCAGAGGCAAGGGCAGAGGCCTCCACGCCGGGATTCGTGTAGTGTGAATACATACATTTCAGGTGAATGAAAGGCCTAGATGTGTTGTAAGAACATGTGAGACTTGAGGATGTAGTTTCATGTTCTTCTTGCACAACCCCATAGGTTGTAGTGGGGTTTGAAAAGGGGAGTTGACAGCTTTTTAGATTATACTGAGTTTTGAAGTGGGAGTTGAAAGTGGGCGGTATTGGAGGAATTGGTGATAGAGAGATCTGGCCAGGGAGGAAGCTCTGCAGCTCTGGGAATCCAGGACTGGATTGTTAAAAAAAGAGCATCAGGGATATGGGGCAGAAAGGAAAACAAAGGTTTCGCTGCTCCACCGCACATATCAGGGACACACAGCACATGCTAAGTTCCCAAAACAGACCTGCAAATTCCATACATGAGACTTGCATCCAACATTATGAAGGCATTACAGATAGGAATGAAAACACAGAGAATCATCACTGTGGATCTTCTCATCTCATGATAAACCAAATTAGTGCATATGAATTTGCACCAGAGGCATGACATACAAGACCATTCGACGAGTTATTTAATTTCATATCCAGGCTCCTAAAGTGCTTTTGTAAAGTTTCTAAATATAGGACTTGATGAACAGAAATGTTGTAGTAGTATTCATGAAATACCAGTAATATCCCCTTAGACACCAAGATGTCTCTTTTAGTTCATTTAACATGAGCTGGTGCTTCCTTTCCTGATAATACAGCAGCTGTGCAGTGCAATGAAAGGCTACAGTTTGCCAACTCTTCTTCTGCTCAGCATAGCTATAAATACTCTCAATGTATGGATCTATATGTCTAAAGTACCCAGTTCAATTCCAGTCAGATTCAAAAAAATCTAACAACAAACATGAGGAAAGTTACAGAATTAGTTTGGTTACAAAGCTGAGGCAATGCTGTGGCTCCTTCAAAAAATTAACACAATGGCATTCAGATCACTTTTCAAAATTTGTTTTTAAGTTGGTATTGCTTCAAATTTGGTCATTTCATGTTTTGTTGTATAAGAAAATGTCAGTATCAAACAGAGCAATCCTGTGTAACTCTTGTACTGGTGTAACAGTAGATCCACCGATGTAAGCGCACTTATACCACTGTAATTTGCCGTACGCCGATGGAAACCAGCATAACCCCTCTCAGACACCGTGCACGGACAGTTCGGATGCCAGCGCAACTCCACCGGCGCTGAGGGCATTCCGGGGGTGTCCGAACGCCCCCAGAATGCCCCCTGCACTGATGGAGTTGATTTGGCGTCTGTCCTGCATCAGAACTGCGCATGCGTGGCGTCCGAGAGGGGTTACGCTGGTGTCCGTTCTGCGTTCATCGACATACGGCAAATTACACTGGCATAAGTGCACTTACACCGGTGGATCTACTGTTACACCGGTGCAAGAGTTACACAGGATTGCGCTGTAAATCTCATTTTTCAGAATTTTCTCAGAATTTCCTGTGGGCTTGTCTTGTTATGCTGCCCCCACATCAAAGAATCCATATGTAAACAGAACTCTTATTTCACCAAATCTTTTGGATATTCCCAATTCACAAGGGAGGGCTTGAGACTGCAGAAGAACTCAAAGCATTTGGATAAGCAACCCTTTAAGAAGTGGATGCAATGTTTCAATAATTTGATGAACACTTTGAAGTAAAACTAGAATTTCTTTCTGCTGCAGTCTAGACATGACCTTTTACTAGCCTCTACCCTATAGTTTTCTTATCTGCTTTTGGGGGTTGAGTGATCTTTGTTCCGATATTCAAAGAAGTTTATTCACTGGGAAGGTATCTTACCTTGCATGTTAAAGACCTCGTACAGGGCTTCTTCGTTTCTACGTCAATGACGCCACAGTAGATATCGGGGTCAAATTCTCTCTCTGTTAAATGCAAAAAAAAAAAGTTTAATTGTTAGAAGGCAAACTCCTCTTGTAAATTTAATTTCCTTACTGTAATGCAGAACTAAACTCAAATCCAGTTTCAGATTTGAGACACAAACATGCTACCAGTAAAAATTTTAAACTTTGATGTTTTTTAAACATAGGCCACTATTTCATAATAAAACCCATGCAACAGGGCTCACATGGAACGCCTCAATTAGCACACATTTTTCTTGTAAATAAATGTGTATTAAGGGTAAAAGTAGTTGCTAAAAATTAGAACAGACTCACAGCACAATCCTATGCATGTCTACGCAGAAGTAAGTCACACTGAGCTCAGTGGGACTTACTCAGGTAAGGGTACACAGGATTGCAGCCTCAGGTATTTGAAAAAAAAAATCACACAGTCCAATATAATCTAATTTTTACATATATCTTTTATAAACTGAACATGAGTTAGTTACATATTACGGGTTATACCCTAAGTTTAGTCAGTCACGACTAATCTCCTTAATCATGAATAAATTCCACTGATTTCAATTGTCACATTCCTTTAACCCTTGGCCTGCATCTAGGTTTACACTGTCAATTTCTTCCACAAGGAAAATGTTTTCTTACCACTGAGTTCATCAAAGAACGTTTAAATAAATAAATAAATTAAACTTTGGATCAATAAAACTTTTCTAACACCAGCACTCATCTACAGTACTTATATGCATAACAGTAACTATGGCACATTTCGTAACATTGGCTGGGATTCAGAGACTCTAGAGAACTAGAGTTTCCTGAAATTTCTGAAGCCACATAAAACTCATATCATGCTTTTTAAGTTAAAACTAGCATAGCCTTGAAAAGTACCAGCCTCTCAAATTCTCTCTCTAATGATTCGGAATCAGTTTCTAAAAGATCTACAGCTACATTTTCTGGTTTCACATTGATCTCCATGGAATTCAGGGAACTGAAGAACTGCATGAACTGAAAGAAGCTTCTCTGCTCTCTCACATTAGATTTTTTTTCATGATTTGATGCGTATATTTCTAAACACAGATCAGTTTCTTTCACATGGTACAGAAGACAGAGGAATGTGAAGCAGACAAGACAGTTTGAGAGTTGTACATTGTTATAGTGTACAGAAGTTATACTTGCCTAATATTCAAAATGATCTTGCACAGTTATTAAAACACATTTTGAAGGCATAAAATGCAAAATGTCCCGTTCTGTCCCCCCCTCCCGTTTCTACTGCAATTACTTTCCAAGGCCTTTACCTCTCGACCCATGCCACTAATTTCCCCTTCCAGTGGCAGCTCTTTGAGCATCAGGGGGCACTGCATCACAGGGCCCATGAAACTGAGGCAGGGCACAGGGGAAGGGGAAGAAGGGGGAAGAGGAAGAGGGAAGGTGCATAGCCTTGTGCATACACAGAACACCACATATGGTGGCTTGGATTATGGTGTCCAGAGAAGAACAATTACAGTATAATATTTAGCATTTGTATAGCATTTTTCATGTTCAAGGTATTTCTTACTTTTCTTTATACAGGTTGGTTACCCCTTATCCAGACATCCAAAATCCAAACTACTCTGAAATCCAGACATTTGGGGGGCTATGCACCTGGCTGGCATAGCGCAAGGCATGCTGGGGCACAAAATTATTAAAAATATTGTATAAAATTACCTTCAGGCTACATGTATAAGGTGTATATGAGACATCAATTATTTTCGTGTTTAGATTTGGGTCCCATCCCCAACCTGTATATATTCTATATAAAGTTTTGTTTATCTAAAAATTACTTACGTGACAATCTTGTGTGTAAAAATTTCCTATTATTTGTACTCTCGTCTTGTTTCTTTTCCAAATATGGAGGCACAGAAAGAAGACCTTTACCATTCAGTATCTGTCCAGGGGAAGGCAAGGGTGGCTTTGGTATTGAGGGATTAAGGCCAGTCTTTATTGAGGAGCTCACAGTAGTAGAACAGGTTGGACCATCTATCTTTGGATGTATTTTTTCCACTTTGACAGATGGAGGCATGCTGGAAATATAAAAGACCATGTGTAATCGTCACACAGTAAGTCCTTTCTTATCTGGTCTTTGCTGGTATTGAACATACACATAATCCTTAATTACATCATCATTTTAACATGCATTATTTACATTTCCCTCTGTTCCACTTGCCCTAGATGTCAGGGTATTGGGGCATTTTACTACAGTAGTTTTCAATCTTTTCATATTCAGGACCTGAACTGAATCCCGGTTTCTTAAAGCTTGTGACCAACTCTATGCTTGTTTTTATATTTTTCCCTCTTCTCCTTTCCAAAAAGTAAACAAAAAAGTGTTGTGGTGCACACACTCTTACGTTGGGCTACAAGTTTGGGTCATAATGCACCACCTGAAAATCATACACTGGTGCAGTGGGTCCCAAACTGGGAGGCATGGCTGCCAGGGGAGCCGTGGATACCAGCCAGGGGAGCCGCGAAGTGTCACGGAATCCTCTCGGAATATAGTGCAATGCCAATTAGCAGGCATCAACATAATGTAATGGGGAGCCGCAGCCAAGGGTCACAAATGGTCAAGGGAGCCGTGGGTCAAAAAAGTTTGGGAAACACTGCACTAGTGCAATCATTAGGTTTTAGGAGCACCTCAAGGGCTCATACATTTCCTTCACACTTTTCTTCTCTCCCCCAAGTGAATGAGCCATTTCATTATTTGATTTTGTAAACTGCTTTGTGAACATTTTTGTTGAAAAGCGGTATATAAATATTCATCAATCATCATAATTCCCTTCTCCTTCCAGCATTAATCATGATGTAGTGCTACATCTTACATCAAGGTCAACACTAATTAGTTTCTTTTAACCATGGCTTGCTATCCAGTTTCACACCCTGGTTTCAGACTCTAGCTTAATACAACCATGCTTATTTATTTATATTCATGAACCCTTCTGCATATGTATTGTTATAGTAGAGTTAATGTTGAGAAAAGGGAAAGGTGCAGGGTGAGGATTCACATTGTATCTGTGTTGGGTTCTAGTCAATTAATGTGAATGAGACACCTTTCAAACACACATATACAGGGTGTCTACAAACGACTGGAGCGGTTTCATGATTTTATTGTAGGTATATTATTTGACATATGAACACAAAACTTTACAACAACATATAACGCCGCACAAAGGTGTTTTTTTTGGGGGGGGGGCATATTACAGGTGCTCAATATGCATCCCTGAGTGATTCTGCAAACATCAACTCTGTAATCATGTTCCTCCCACATGCGAGTTAGCATGTCTCTGTCAATGTGAGCAAAGGCATTGATGATGCGAGCCTGCAGTTCTGGTAGATCGGCTGGTAAAGGCGACACAAACGCCGAGTCTTTCACATAATAACCCCACACGAAAAAATCGCAGGGGGTTAAGTCGAAAGTGTCATTGCACTGTCGTCACAGATTGACTAGCATGAAATTCGAGAACAGCAAACGCTTTCTCACTGTTTGAAGCCATCTTGCCAACTAAAAAAAACTACTGCCCTATCGTGGCCGCTAGCGGCGCGCAAAGCAAACTTTGAGCAATGTGTGTCTCGTAACATCCAACTCGCATGGCATATCACTAATATTACAGCCATAAAAAAACTCACAAAACCGCTCTAATCATTTGTAGACACCCTGTACATAAATTTAAATGATAGTATTTTAGGCTCTCTTTACAAAGATATACTCACATTTTTTCATGGGGACCTTTGCTATGTACCAGATGCACTGACTTATTTCCACTGATTTGCACCTTGTCTTTGGATGATTTTGAAAACTTAGTACTGGATGATGACGATGCACTAGTACCTCCACCACTGGATGAGCGACTGCTCCCAGCTCCACTGTTACCTTTGCTTTTTGAAAGAGACGAAAATAAGGAGAATACTGAAGAGGAAGGAGGGGTCAAAGGTGGCTTGCTGGAGGAGCTGTGTCTTCTTTCTGGAAGGGAAAAATGTGAGTGACCACTTAGAACACAGAAACAGTTTCTAAGCGAGCTGAATCCCCCCTTGTTTCCAAGCAAGCAGCTCTTTCCAAGTCATCGCAGGACTGTGATCATACCAATCTCTGCTTTTGTACTTTTGCCCCCTCTCCATAAGCCATCCAACCCTCCCAAGCTAATACTATTTAAATCAGATAGTAAAAAGAAGTTCAACTTGTTTCCCTAAAATTAGAGAGTCGGTGTAGCACAGTGGCTAATAGAGCAATACTGGTAAGCCTGCAATTCAGTGGATGGGTGTAAACAACCCTCTTCCCCTCCCCCCATAGCTCCCCATTGCAGATTAGGGCGTTCTGTACATATTGCAGATTTCGGTACAACTGACCTACCTTGCTGAAAAGATTATTGCAATAACGTATGTGAAGCACTCCATTTGCAACCAGACAGAATTTTCAGGACACTATTTTTTGACCTCTATGCTGTCGTTCTACATAGGTCTGCTTATCCTAGAGCAGTTTGCAACACACTTAAAACAGTAAGGTTTTAGACTAGTTCACAAATGCTAGTATATCACTTGAATGATAGCTGGACCTGTGAAGTAAATCCCTTGAAAAGCACTTTGTTTGATATGGAAGTTCTACCTAGAATAGCCCAGTCACACTATCTACAAGTCATTACTTCATACTACAGTCATTAAGTGATTAACGGCACAATTCTGTGTAAATTAGAGCCGGGGGAATGCATGCTCCCCTGGCACTGGTGCCATAAACGCACCGTAAAGTGTGTTTACGGCACCTGGAGAGTAAGGGCTGTTGGTGCAGAGGCCGGAGGCCCTCTCTCCCCCAGAACGCCGTCTTTGCACCACCGAATCAGGTAAGCCCTGCACTGACCGGGCAGCAAGGGATATTGGCGGCAAGCTCCACTAATATCCCAAGCCCTCTCCTGGCCTGGTGCGGCCTTACACGCTGGGCTCAAATGTACACCAGCTCTAGAGTTGGTGTACATTTGAGTAGGCCCATAGTGCCTCAGGCTGCTTGCACTGAGGGAAGGGGACGATTGTCCCCTTCCCTCGAGGTGCAACTGGGCTGACCCGGGGCAGACCGGGACCGGGATAGGATGCGGTGGCGGGCCCTTTAGGCTGGCCGTCGCATCTTACACAGGATTGGGCTGTAACATACTGTAAATGCGTGAACCAATCCTAAAGCTGATCAATGCAGGTGTGTGGCCTCCTGCTATCTTCATAGTGCTCAAATCTAAATCAACTTCCAAACCAAAATATAGTATTAGCTGCAGATTTTGCTATTTATTTATTTGTTTGTTTGTTTGTTTAAAGAATTTATACCCCGCCTTTCTCCCAGCAAGGGCACTCAAGGCGGCTACAAAATAGCATACCTATAATCACAAACACCATTTAGAACACTAAACTCATAAGCCTGTATCAGAAGAGGGGGAAAAACTATTTTTAAGTCATTCTGAAAATTAATTGGAAAAACACTTTGTATTGTTTGAACTTGGTTATGTCTTCTTATGAAATTGTGAAAGTCTTGCCAACTCCAAATACATTTAAAATGAAGGGGGGGGGGAGAGAGAGAGAGAGAGAGGGAGAATTGTTATAAACAAAATCGTAACATTTCATGAAATTTGAAATTAATTAATTTGTGGACCACTTTTATATGTATTTCAGGACATTTAACTGAACCTTTCTGAAACTTTAGGACAAATGGTACCGACACATTTGCTTACTTTTCTGCAAATTTTTCTTAAGGTTTTGTATTTCAAATTTTATCAGTTGTGGCTTTAACAAAATCTGTTATATTATGAAACGAATTCTAGCAACATACCTGCAAAAGTACAACACTATTGTGACACTAGCAAGATAAGCTGCAAAGTCCTTCCTTGAATATCTAGGTATTTTTCAGCCCAACCCTAACCAACTTTCCAGGGCCAATGCAGCTATGCCAAGAGGGTGCACGCTGCATCCTGCGGTGGAGGGGCAGTCACAGAGGCCTCCACAAGGTGAGAGAATGTTTGTTCCTTTACCTCGAGGCTGCATTGCAGTTGCATCAGCGCTGGAAAGTTGGTTAGGATTGTGCTGTTTTGAGTAGTCTAGCATCTCCTATGACAGTAGCACAAATATCCTATGACAGTAGCACAAACAGCCCTTCCCCACCCCTATTTATGTTTGGTAGCAACTATTTTTGCCACTACCTAACTCTTAGATCCAGAATACACTTAATCTTCTGTAATTCTACGAGCAAAACTGGTCTCCTACACCTTCCCCTTTCATAATGTGACCCGATTAGTTACAGCAGAATTCTCGGACAAGAGGGCAACATCAAAAAAGTTCCACATAAATGGTCAAAATGGTTATACAGGAATTTTAACTCCTGTTTTATTAGAACCATCAAAACTAACTATATTAAACTGCAACTAGACACTATACTATTCAGGGTGCAACAAGGGAAACCATGTTTTTGACATTACCTTCTAATGTAAACATTTAATTTACATTCAACCTGTTGTCAGTAAAAGTGAAGTCAATACTGAGTGAGAAGATATTTTTGTAGAGTATATATACTCTACTGCTAAACTGTTGTTCACAGCAACGTTTCCTAACCCCTCTGCTTTTCCAGAATGCCTCTGGGAGTGACACAGAGAAAGTGACCACTTTTTTGTAAGCAAGTCGCTATCAGCTCATGGAGAGTCTATGTTCACTGAGGACTGCCAAAGAGTTTAGGAAGAAACAGAATTTTTTTTCATGAATTTCTGTTCTCCAGGACAGCAGACAGGGTTTCAAGTTTGCAGCAGCTCCTCTAAGAGGAGGGCTGCTCATGCTCTTCCAAGACCAAACTGGAAAAGCAGTAAGTACAACCCTCAACCCCACCAAACTTAGAACAGGAACCAGGACGGAAAAAACAAAAATGGAAAATGGAACTGTTGCCTAACCATTATGAGCAAAGACAACTTCCTATAAGGAAAAAAAGGAGAAGCAAGCAAGTATGCAACAACAAAAGGAAACATAGTGAACTCTCCCCTCCCCAGGTGTCTCTGAATATTACCCCCACATGTACAAAGAAGGCAGAAGTCCAAGCAAGAAAGTAGTTCACCTGAGAAAAGGTGAGTGAATGCCCTCCGGGAGTCCCGGAGAAAAGCAATCACCATAGGAATTTCTGTTCTCTCCCAGGACTTGGAGAGCATTCTGAGCCATTCTGAATTCCAGACTCTTCAGGAGTCTGTTCCCAGGTGGGTCTATAAGTGTACCTCCAATTCAAGCATACCAAACTCGCAGCAGAACCTCTCTCTCAAATGCAGCATTTAAAGAGGAATAGGCATCAATTTTATAATGTCTAACCAATGTACAGGCTGATGTCCAAGTGGCTGCCAAACAAATCTCATCCAGGGAAGAATCCCCCCCCAAGCAGTGGAGGTCACAGCTCCCCTAACTGAATGAGCAGTGATCCCTGCCAGTGGAGCCTCCTCCCCCAAGGTTTCACAGGCCACAACTATACAACTGCATAGCCAACAAGAAATTCTAGTGCAGATTAATGTGGCAGGTGTTCCACTGTAAGAAACCTGCTGTGAGGTGTCGAGAATCACCCCAGACATTTCAGGTGTTGGGTTGGAGAAAGTGACTTTTTTTCCAGATTGATGACAAAATCATGTCACTGGAAGCGTGCTGCTGTCAAACTCACATCACTCTGCCTCTTTTCCCTGGAAAATAATCTGATCTGAACATCATCCAGGTACAGGCAGAGATAAATACCCTGTTGCCTCAGATGAGCCACCAAAGCAACTGAACCTTTGTGACTACCCTGGGGAGCAGACATGAGTTCAAAAGAGCAATGCTTGATACTGATAATAGTCCCCACCATATGAGAAGTGCGGATACTTCCTGTGACTGGGCCCGATGGGCCTGTTCTTTGATGGCTGCAATGATGTGTAGCAGTGAAATGCTGAAGTGGTTGAACAAGTCCCTTTGCAAGAAACAAGTCAGGTTCAGAATGGCTCTTGCATCCTGTTCTTTTTGGACCAAGAAATAATGGGAGTAAACCCTACGGTAATTATGTTGAGCAGATGTAGTATGGTCTGTGTGATCATCAATGCATGCTCCACTAGATTCTTGGATTTTGGAGTTTGCTAGAATCTGTTCCATGGCCAGCGTATTATTTATTTACCATATTTCTATCCCGCCTTTCTCCCCACGGGACCCAAGGCATATAAACTAGAGCGTGTACCCCTGGGCCAATATTGCTTAAGTCCAGGCATCCAATGTTGTCTTCATTCGTGGGTAAACGGTAGTAGCCTGCTTCCAACTGGGCCCAGGCTGCAAGTGCTCCTGGTTCAGGAAGGATGTTGCTGTTTCATTGTTCCCTTGGAGAAAGCTGTGGAGGAGCAGAGTTGAATCTACAAGTGGAATCTCTGGGGTGATCTCCACCATGATTTGAAACCTGAATATCCTTGATCTGACAGTCCACCTGTTGAAATGAAAGGGCTGCTGTATCTTGAACGTGTTTTTGTCTTTCTTTGCCGTGGGAAGTACCTTTTCTTATGTTTGGTTTCCACCAAGACTGCATCTAGAGATTCCCAAAACAACCTGGTTCCTGTGAATGGTGTGTTGGACCCCGGTTCACAGGCTTGATTAGACACCTCCCAGCTGTGCAACCATATTGTTCTGCCTGGCCATCAAACTGGCTGCCATAGCTCTGGGTTGAAACTGCAGGGCATCCAAGGATGAGTCTGCCAACAGGTCTGCTATTTTAAACTATCCTGAACTGGTTTTGACGATTCCATTGATGCCAACTTGTCCACCCACACATAGACTACTCTGGCAAAAACTGTTAAGCCAGAGACAGATTTTTTCTTTTCCAGAGAGTTAAAAGAAGTTTGAAAGACGGATTGTTGTTTGTGGTGTGTACTGATCCCAGTATTGCCTCTGGTAAACGGTGCAGGTTTTTGCATAGGTTGTCCCATTTCTGGAATAAAACTGACATTATCCACTATGGAGAAACCTGTTAAGTCCAGATAATTTTAAAAACACTTCTTTTTGTTTTATAACCATGTTGAACATTTCTATTTTTAGTTTTTATTTCCCCCCTATTTTTACAACTGGCAAAAACCAGTGTCATGCTATTTCACCTCCAATACTGGCTATATTAGTAATTATTGTCTGAATAAAAGGTAATAACATATCAAGCGATACAATTGTATGTGCTGTTATACATTATGAATTAAATGTTCTTAAAGTAATAAAGTTTGTATTTTCTTTTATTTCTACATATTTCAATTATCCAAAATTCATTTTTTTAAAAAAAATTAAGACCCAACATTTCCCCCCACAGGCTCAAAATTTCACATTTGTACGATAAAAGACCCTTTTCCCAGAACAACATCTAAACATGTTTTGATCAAAGACTATACAGTATAATAATTTACAATGCCATAACTCTGCCAGGATTAGGTCCTAGGCAGTTCAGAACTTTGTAAGGTTCTGAGGTTTTATTCTAAGTTTGTAAATCAGTCACTAAGATTATCTTCAGCAACCAAACCCATAGGTAAGACCTGGGTAACTCCCAGAGGTTATAAAAAGTTGGGTAATGAATTTTCCTTTGTGCATTTGCCCTGGTCAAATTGTGTTAAATGCATCCTCCAGCGTGTCACCAGCCCCTCCGCACCTGGTGTGGGTATAAAGAGCCAAGACTCTGGACCTACTTAAGGGTAGGGAAAGTACCTAGAAAGACACATGTGTGTTTTTTTTTGTTTCGGCTTGCATTTTAACTTCTGTACCATCCATTACTTTTACCCTTCCACCTAACTACCCTGATGTAGCTGCCTAACTCTGTTTTCTGCTCTCTTAGTTCCCTGTCCATAGTTTTGATATACAGTGATGCCTCACAAGACAAATGCCTCGCACAACAAAAAACTCGCAAGACAAAAGCATTTTGCAAGTTTTTTGGTGACTCGCAAGACAAATTTTCTTGCAAAAACAATTTCGTCTTGTGGAACACTCAGCTCCTAAAGCCACAATCTATTCAAATGTTAAAGTATTCAAGAGGGTTAGCAGACTGCAAACAGTACAGCCCGAGGCCACACCGATTATCACCCGACAAATAGCTAACACCAGCAGAGATAAAGGCAAAGCAGAGATAAAACTACCATCCTGAAAAACTTCCCATCCTAGTAGGTGTACTGATTAAGACCCTACCCATTCTTCGTTTTGGCCCGGAAGCGGCAGCAGCAACTCGGTACAGGCTGTCTGCCTGCCTGCTTCGAGTCTCTTACTGACTCACACAGGAGCCGCCCTCACGCCGAGGAAAGCCTCTTCAGCTGTTGCACGGCCGAGAGGTAATGGTGCATTTAGTGGTGCCTGCTCCGCCCCTTAGCCTGGCCGGCACCGCGGCAGGAGGATACTGTAGGCGACAGCTACACTTGCCATTTGAATAAAGTATTCAAGAGGGTTAGCAGACTGCAAACAGTACAGCCCGAGGCCACACCGATTATCACCCGACAAATAGCTAACACCAGCAGAGATAAAGGCAAAGCAGAGATAAAACTTCCCTTCCCTTCCAGAAACGGTGTGCATTACTAGAGCGGAGCTCTGGGAACTGTGAGTACTGTAAATACTTAAAAGTAAATAGCACGGCAGGGGAGGTGACTCGCAAGACAAAATTATTCGCAAGACAACATGACTCACGGAACGAATTAATTTTGTCTTGCGAGGCACCACTGTACTTTTAATTCTTCTTAATAAACTCCTTTCGTTTTACCTGCCTGGTCTCAGTTCACTCTGGAGGGACCTGGCTGCCCCATCTTCCAGCATGCCCATCTTTGATAACTGTCCAGTTTTAAGGGGACTCCTAGGATTTCAGGGCTCTCTGCCATAGTGAGATGGTTTCCCCAAGGCAGCCTCCTTCTGTCTGGACCTTCCCTAGTCTTGGAAACAGGGGTCATGATGGTGCTAAGTGCTGAGCACTGCGCTCTGTCTTCCCTTATAAGGCCACACCGTCACACACTGTCACCCACTTTTGTTCAGACTTCGAGCTTCAGATCGCAAACAAGGTATCCAAAGGTTTGCTTTTCACTCATTACTAATACACCAATTATCTTAAGTTGGCCTAATAGGTTAATACAACTCAAACTATTACAGATGGCTGAATACAGTTAGCAGGAAAACCTGCATGGAAGGAACTCCATCCTGTAAAATACTGCACAACACAGAGAGTGGACTTTGTTGAAGAATTTCAAAACTATCACTAAGGATTTGGTCACCAGAAATCCCAACACTGAGGGACAGATTTAAAAGTTGTAACTTGGTGCCATCAAGCACTATATAAAAGTAGTTCTTCCTTTTAGCCATGAAATCTAGTACTATCTACTCTGACTGGCAGCAGTTCCTTAAGTGAAATCTGCCTGTGACCAACTTCTTCCCCAGCCACACTATGCAAGATCTTTTCACTGGAGATTCCACATACTTTGCATTCACAACAGTAGCACTGCTCATCCAGCAATAACAGGTCTGTGGGCAAACGAACAACGAGACCATAAAATTAACAGCCTGTATCAAAAGTATGATCGACGGTGCTATACCAGGGTCTGCACTAGCAACTGCATATACATAAGAACAGCCTTGCTGGATCAGGCCAAAGGCCCATCTAGTCCAGCTTCCTGTATCTCACAGTGGCCCCACCACATACCTCAGGCAGTACACAGCCAACAAGTTTCCTATTGCCACTCCCTGTTTCCTATTGCCACTCCCTTGCACCTGCAACAATCACACTGGTACTCAATGCTGCACCAAGTATCCCAACTTTGCTTCCTGCATCATTCAAAGGATAAAACAATTTCCGGGCATTGTTTATTTGCATATGATAAATCATTTTCATTTTGAAAAACATTTACGTATAAAGAATCATAATTCAGACTTTTAAAAACACTGTTAAATTAGCATGCAGCTAATTCATGCTAACAAAGCATGTTAATGTGAGTAAGTAGATAAATAGGTACCGCTTGCGGGAAGGTAAACAGCGCTCCGTGTTCCAGCCGCATGCTACACGCTGCGGCAAGGAGAGTCATGCCGGCCACATGACCACGGAGGCGTCTTTGGACAACGCTGGCTCTTCGGCTTTGAAATGGAGATGAGCACCACACCCTAGAGTCGGACATGACTGGACTTAATTGTCAGGGGTCACCTTTACCTTTACACCTAATTCATCCCATCCTCCATGGCTGCAAGTCCCAAACCCCCCATGATTAGCCGAAATCCTATGATGTCACCAGTGAGGGCAGCACATTGCCTTTCTACAACAGACCTTTTCAGTCAATAATTAAAATAAGGAAGGGCCCTACATATTTAAACTTAAAAGTGTGCCAGAAGTTTCTTTAATAATCCTGTAGTCTGCATATCACAATGAGGAAAAGCCTAAAGACCTCTGGGCTAAAGCTATCAAAGAGCCCAATAAGCACCGACTCAGCTTCAAGTTTTTCCTCTTAGTAGCACAGGCAGAAATATTTACCTATAATCCAAGACAAAGGAAGAATTATACTTTAATAAATATTTCCTAAACACTCTGAGATTCTCCAATGAAAATCCAATGTAAACAAAATCCAAATAAAGAATTATTACAATAATTAGCATTACCACGATTCTTAAAGTGATTTTTTTAAACTTACACAGATTTGCACTGCTTAATTAAATCTTGCCTCGTATCCAATGCAGGTCATTTAGCCTATTTACAAAACTACATGCTGTGCAAGTGTATTTGCATTTTATAGCCTAGTAAATTCTGTGCTTCTAAATAGGACACAGAACTAAGTGCCAAGTGTCTTTTTATAACAATGGCGAGAATCCCGGGAGTGGATTTGCTAAGTTACTATTTGAAGGCCTTAAAAGTTCAGCGATGCTTTAAGAAGTAGCTAGAGCCAATATTAGTACTGACAGAACCTTTATATGAAGCACAAACAAAAATTGCCAGCTATTTCCACCTTCTTAACTACTGTACGCTTAGCAAATCCTAAATCCCAATACTTGTCACAGTTAAAAATAGTATCTGATCCACTGGCAGATCACTGGTAGCCTATTTTATATTTTGAAATGACAGGAGAGCTCTCTCTTTGTAACTACTAGCAAAAACATTTGTTAAGGCATATTGGTTAAAAGTAAAACATAACCACTGTACTAAATGCTCACTCTCATGCAATGTATAATTTTGACCAATAAAATGGCATCAACTGGGTGTTGTTTTTTGCTAGATTAGCCAGTCAGTCTTCATTAATTGCCTTGATAGTAAGATCTCCAATGGCGATATTACAATGTTCAATATAGTGTGTTCCAGCAAGGAAATCCAGGCCAAGAGAGAAATAATACAAAACTGGTCTTATCTACCAACAATTAAGTAAAAGGCTTAGGGAACTGGATCTGTTACTTTTCCAATATTAAAGCTGATACCTTGGAACAGAATTATCTCAGGTTGCCAGAGGGAAAAATAATAGATAAGATAATTACTATCCCTTCTGAGGCCATAAAATCAGTTTCTACTACAAACTTAAACCTCACAAAATTATAAATTCAGGCACGCTATGTGTGACAAAAACAGTCCATGTCATATGAACCTTCTGCTTTAGGATGTGTATGATATGACAGATGTGAAAACATGAATTTCAGAGTTGTCAAAAAAAATTATTTTAATGACATGACCTCCTGAACTCACATTCTGAGGCAAATACTGTATTTCTTCAATTCTAAGACGCATGTTTTTTCCCAATTAAGCATTTCAAAAAATGGGGTGCGTCTTAGAATCGAAGGTCTCCAAAAAGCACCCCAAAATGCTATCTTCTTACTTACTGGGGCTTGGGGGAGCTTCAGGGAGACCTGCGTGACCCTCTATAGGCCTCCCCGATCTTCAGTTCAGCAAAAAATGGTGATTTTCAGCCATTTCCGGTTTTCGCGAAAACCAGAAATGGCCAAAAATCGCTGTTTTTCACCGAACTGAAGATCAGGGAGGCCTGCAGAGGATTGCACAGGCCTCCCTGAAGCTCCCCCAAGCCCAGGTAATGAAGGAAATGGCACTTTATGGCGGGGCCAGAAATGCTATGCAAAGGCAGTGCACTCGGTCATCCTCAGCTGCAGGAGACATGCTGGGGAGAGTTGGTGCTGAGCGGGTAGATTCAATGAAGGGAGGTGAGTCTTACAATCGATGGATTTTTTTCCCCCTGCTGGTGGTACTGAAAGTAAAGGTGCGCCTTAGAATCGATGGCGCCTTAGACTCGAAGAAATACAGTAGGTAAACACTTAAATTGGGGAGTGAGGTGCTTGGGAGGTAAACAGCAAAAATACATTTCATTTTTTTGCCAACAACTTCCATTTTTCAGGTGCTTAAATCAAAGTTTAATATATAGAATATTGTGCCCTGAAAGTGGAAGTTCCTTTGTAACAGTAGCATGCTGATATAACAGCAGTAGAGCAGATGTTTTCCCCAACACAGCTGGAAATGTGAAATATGTGAAATATGTGAATATCTGGGAAGAGAGGTGTGAGTGAACCTATTCTAGTTAGCAGCTCAGTAGTACAGCATGTGTTTTGCATGCAGAAGGTTCTAGATTTAATCCCTGAAATTTACAGTCCTGTTTGAAATCCTGGAGAGCTTCTGCCAGTCAGTGACGACAATACTGAGTCAGATGGCCCAATGGACCCACACCTTATAAACGCAGCATCTTATGCTCCTAACTTTGCAGTTAAGACCGTGAAAAGCAATTGTGACTACAGGTCAAGTATCCTGTTATCTGGAATGTTTGGAACCAAAAGTGTTCTGGATTTAGGATTTTTCTGGATTTTGGATTTGCTATCCACCCCAGTGTGGGTATGCCCCCTGGCTCACCCCTTCTCCTTACTCCATGGAAGGTTGCCTACTCGGCTTCACGCCGCCTTTTGCGCCACCCAATACCAGGGGGCGCAACACAGCCGGCTTCCTAGGCTGGGTTGTGCCCTACCATGCCTTGAGCTATGCTGGCCGGCCTCCTCGGGTAGCAACCAGGGTAGCAACCAGGTTCCTTGGCTGGGTAGCTGAGTAGCACCCCAGCATGCCTTGCGCTATGTCGGCCAGGGCGCAAAAAGTAAAAAACAAGTTTAAGAAAGTCATGTTGGCGTGCAAAAAAGTTCCAGATTTCAGAGCTTTCTGGAATTTCAGATAAGGTATAATCAACCTGTAGAAAGCAGAGCTAGAGACAGACAATTCTTGGTTGTTTTCTGGCACACAGCAGTGTGGGTCAACTTTTTGTGGTGTCCCCTCTAATGCAGTAACGAAAAACTAACACTTAATTTTCCTTTCTTCATCAACCTTGCTTCCAAAGGCTCAGTATGAGCAACATCCATTTTGTGCAAAAGGAACAATCCCCATTCCCAAAATATTCTGTCTCAGCGCATAGAACGTTGTGGGCTTCAACAGGAAAGACATCCTAATATCCTATAAAAACCCAGATACATACACCCCTGCTAACTGGGCAAAGAGGTACCTTTGCAAAGAGGCGAAGTGGTGGTCCTCTCATATTTTGCAGGGGGAGAGTAACTGTACCCTTCACCCCAGCACGGCATCTTTTCCAGTGGCCATTTGCTGGCATCTCTTTTGCATCGTTTTTAAGGACTTTTGGGGAAAGGAAACCATTAATTTATTTTGCTACATAAACTGCTTTGTGAACTACTTTTTCTTGAAAAGCAGCATATTGTATAAATATTGTTTATAACAACAACAGCAGCAACAGCTGTGAAACATCCTGGTGCAAATTTGTATGTATTTGTATGTATTTTGCTTTTAAAGTTTTATGTTAATCTCAGCTGTGAGCACAGTATCTTTTTAATAAGCCCTAATATTATACACTATGGTTATACAGTAGTGACTCCTGGGTCCCCTTTTTACCTCTTTGCAAATTCTGACAACTCTCCGAAACATTCATTTCAACAAAAACTGCACAGAAGACTTTCATGGTGAATTGTGCCCATTAATTCTCTGACAGAGATCATTAGAAGACATTGCAGATCACTATTTGTACACAACAGTAAACTAAAAGTAAATTCACTGAAGGAACTTTTCTCATCTGTCATTCTAATACTGTAATTGAAATACCACATTTAGGAATGTTTCAACTATCTGAATGCCTAGAAACATCTTCAAACATTCTAGTGAAGTATTCAGAGTCCAATCATTTTAATATCAACAGCAAATGCAAATGTATTTTTAAAAAAGAAAAATGCAGGATTGTTAAGAGATTGAAAACAGGGAGGGACACAGTTATTTCCAAAGGCCCACCAGACATGGTAGTTAGTTACACTTACTAGATACAACATGCATCACTTTATGAACCTGCTTTCACTAACAGTACTGCATGTACCTTTAAAAAAAAATCCTCTGTTTATAGCCCTAGATCGGCAATAGTTATTATGTACAACCATATAATCATCAAGTTTAATGTAGGAAAGTATATGGGTTTCTTTGTACTAGGTTTTCTCCAAAACAAAAATGGGCTATAAACGGATATTAATTTATACCAATCATGCTCAGGTGGGATTCGACCTAGCAATATTATGAGGATTAGAAGAAACACTGTGCAAGGCAATCGCTGTCAGTTACAGTTTTCTGCTTGGCCCATTCTGCTTTGATGAGGGTCACTAGTGACACCAAGTAAGTTACTGCCTAGATGAAATGGAGAGAGGAGGGCCATCACAGACCTCCAATCTGCAGGGCAATGGTGAATGTCTAGGGACAGGTTTGGTTGCTGTACTCGGCAGCCACTGCTGTATAATTCGAATGTTTTTCAAATTTCCCACACTTCCTTAAAATAGAAACATACATGCAAAACAAAAAAAAACAAAAAAAAAAAAAACAAAACCCACCACCCCATAATAAAGCTTTTAGAAGCAGTTTCTTATCACTGTGAAGCTAGAGTATTAATTCAGAGAATGCAGTTCCCCCCCCCCCCTTTCGTTAGCTACGCACATAATTATAAATCAGGGTTGGAAAAACCCAGACACTTGACAACGTGATGCTAGCACCTAAAAATATGTAGCACTTTTTTTCTTCCCATTCTCTCTCATCACCACTGGTAGCACAACAACAAGAACTATGAACAGGTGACAGCAGGCCAACTACCCTCAACACTTTCACTATAAAAATGGTTACTTGTTGCTGTTACAGACCTGCAACACTGTACTAAACCGAGTTCACAGGAATCCCATATCCCAAGAAGTTGAGGGCCTCCAACTCAGCTGTAATCAGTACAAAGAATAGCATCCCATCCAACTGTCCATGTGCTTTCCACTTCCAGGTGGAAAAGGCAGGAGGGGACTGCTTCAAGATGCTTTACAAAAACAAATAAAACCTTTGTACAGAATATAATAATGCCAATTTCTTAACACCTGAATGTCACATTGGGAAAAAAGAGGAAGCATAGAGATCAGGCCTCCCTTTGCAGATACTGAGCCCAAAGTATCACCCGCCTTCACGCACACCTGCTCCCTGTCTTACCGGTAATTGTGCTAACACCCAAATCTGCTCAGCTACAGTAGATACAGGGTGAAAGGGAGTTATAGCTCCACCAGTATTCCAATACCGTTGTTAGCAGATGCCTGAAGCAATTTTAATTTGAGCTATGCAGGACTCTTTTGTGGGACAATGCAATAGTCTATGACCACATCAGCTTTGTTGCATTGCCACTAGTATGAACAATAGGACAGTCAAAAGGACCCATGACAAACCCATGACAAATCAGTAGTTAGAGAGACAACTCCAATGGATATAGGATGATCAGCAGTAATTTCCAAATGGCAAACTGAATAACACGGTTGCATCCTAAATAGGAATCACCAGAAGAGCTTATTAGAAATAACATGGCACAGAGGTTTTGGGAAAAAAGATGGACATTCTTCATTTTAACATAAGTCACAGAACCTCCTAACTCAGCATTCACAAATACATCACATGACCCACTTGCATGCCCGTGCAAATCACAATACTGGCAGCATCACATACATTATTTGAATTAATGCACTACATACTCATTACATATGCTTCTCCAAGACTTTTGATTTTCCTATTTGAAACCACCATCTATGCAGCCTTTATCATTCAATGACAACAGACTCACTGCTCCCCCTTAAACAAATATTTTAACATCTGCCAGTGACCTGACAAATGACAGGTTTGATAAGGCCTCTATGTAATGTTTCTTTTTTTTAAAAAAAAAGACTGAGCAAAATGCTGGAAACAAAATCTCTGTTTAAGAAGAGAGAGTAAAAATAACGGTACTGTATTTGGAATTCCATTATATTCTAACTGATAAGATGAGTGAAAGTTTTAGAAAGCACAGCAGATGATACTAGTCTTACTAAACACTAACTAAACAAAATTACTGCTTTCACAACAGAAAAGGTAGACCAAAGAAAGGTTGACATCTAGGGAATGTGTTGGTTGAGACATAAAGGTCAAGCTATTGGAGCCAAGTGAATGAGATGGGGTCACATACTCCCCTCCTCCTATTGCTTGCTACAATTCCCTCACTTCTTATACAGTATGTTGGTAAAATAATGTGGATGTTACATGCAAGCCATGGTGCAGAACTGAAAACAGGAAGAGAAGGAAATGCAGCACAATATGGAAAGATGGAGGGGGACATGCCAGCCAGAAGCTTCGTCACAAAGTGTCAAAGCATGATAATAAGGCATTTTTTTTAGGTAAGGCATTATATATTTCAGCATTACAAGCTACAACCTTGCTCGCCTTAGAGCAGCAACATATGATCAGCAAACCAGTAAAGTTAGAGAAAAATCCCCAACGTCTAGTGGTTTTACAGTTATGTTGGGATGGGATTCCTTGCACCTTTTTTTTGATAACTCACTGTGGCCAGAAGGCAAGATTTCTCACTGAAAAGATGACTGTTCTGAAACAACGCAGTAGTTCCTACATTTCAAGAACAGAGGTGGTTACGGCTCAAGTAGGCAGCAGTATTGGATCCAACGGGGGCACAAACAACAGTATCCTGGAGACAGAGGGCTGATGTTGGTGAATTTGGTTTTGCTCAGTTTCCCTCCCTCAATGGCTTTTCAAATTCCTATCTAGTAACTTTAGGGGCATGGGAAATTATAATATGTTTCAATAATCAAAAAGAGCAACGTGCACCTGAAGTGTGCCAAAAAGGAGGCTCAGCTAGGCATAATAGGTTATTAGGCATTATTAAACAAGACATAATTTGAGTGAAAGAAAAATAATGTGTAGTCAAGTCAAAGCCTTAACCTTAATTTGCAGTAACATGGGGTTTGTTTTGGCCTTTCTAGAAGCAGCAGCATTTGATTAATACTGAGGGATGAAGTGTCATGATTATTCCTTTAACACTTGTGAAAGGAGTACAGCTTCTTCAGTACAGCTACACTGTCAAAATCTTCTCAACCCTGCTATACATTTACTATGTGCTGCATAGAAGAATTACAATACTGTAGAAACTTTAATGCAATGTTTCATATCTATCACTGATATAATCAAGCTATGCAGAGTAAACACTAGAAGCAACACTTGCTGTGTTTGCACAGACAATGCATTTTTAAATTTTATTCTTTTACATTTATATATAAATATAAAATTAAAAAACATCTAGGAAAAAGTCTCACTCAGCACTGGGAAAACTGGGAGATTTATTGGGATGGCCAAAGATTTACAGAAAAAAAATTCATCTTTAATGGGCTTAGTTGTATAAAAATACAACTGCACAATCTGTTTGCAGACAGTGTATCGTCACCTTTCAGCGACATAAGAATTACAATGGCAAAATTATCACTCTTTTCCTGTAAACAAAACAGCCCTCGGTTTATGGCACTCTGACTCGTAAATTTACATTGCTGAATTATAGCTATGAAGGGGAATTAAATATGCTCTTCAAGTGATTAGCTGCTAAATTAAACTATTAAGCTTGTTTTTATTAATGACTCAACAAAACAAAAACAGCACTCAACTTTAGAGAGCTGTAAGAATTACAAAAGACAAAACAATTTCACCATTTGCCTCTTTTAGTTTCTCTTGCTTAAATGCTTCCTCCTTTACAAGAGCAGGCACTTCAAACTTCTGCAGAAAAGCAGCTTGAAAACCTACTGCACTCTGTTGACTGAACTCATTTTGCTAATAGAAACACCCATCACAAGCATGATTAACAAAATAAAAGCTTAAGAGTTTCAAACATGCAAAAATGTTAATCTTAGAATTGTGGATATCAGCTTTGTAAACAATACTGCATATTTACCATACAGTTTTAAGAGAGCTATTATGTTCCAAAATACTCCAGTAGCTCAATGCAAACCTCGGCATTTCGTCTGAGTTAATAGCAAACTCACTCCCATCTGCTTTTGAACTTTGGCCAAATCACTCAAATGACATTTCAGAATGGCTTACGTGGGCGCTTGCAGCAGTTAATCCCTCATTTTGAGATTATCCACTTTGATCAACTAACTCTGCAAAGGCCATCTATACGACTTCAACACTATTCAGCTTCACCTCTGGCAGAGCAAACAAACAAACTTAGAAAAAAAATGCACCAAGCGTAAGTATCTTCGCTTCTTGTCCTGTTAGTACAAAACTATACCAACCTTCTGCAAACTCCATTCAGATCTGGGCTCCCTGCCAACTCCTGCCTCTGAAAACTGCACCAGAAAAGTTAGCCAGAACTTTCAAGCCCTGTGCAAAAGAAAAAGGCTATTCTGGAAAGCCTTCTTGTTTAACTCCCCCATGCACAACATAATTTGATTGTGCTTCACTGAACACTTGCTACTAACGTTTTGCATCATAATTTGGGTCTGCCCACAAACTCCAAACAGGCTCCATGTTTGGGTTTATGTAACATTTGCTATTACAGTGAAGTGCACTTGAGTCACAAAGGTCCTGGCAGATAACTAGAAAAACCAGGAAGGTGGAGTCTAATTTTGTCTAATAGTGGCACACCAAGAATCCTTGCTGATATACGTAAATTAATCCCTCAGTTTTCACAACAACCTGCCAGAGTTTGAAAAGACTGTATTTAAACAATTTACCATGTTAACATGCTCATCACATGCTACTCACTTACTGTTCCAATTTTCTCTTTGCTTCTGTAATATAACACTATCTTTCCATGGACATGAACAGGTACAGGGTGCATTATAAAAATGCATGCCACACTTAGAACTATGTGCATTTCCCCAAGAGGGCTATTCTGAATGCTAACGTCTAACCACACTGACATATTTTATCAGAACAGCGGTGTGTACATGAATGCATGTCTCTTTCAGACACTGGCTCAGATTTCTCCGCTCTGAGTCTCTCCCAAAATTGCTTTGATAATTGCCAGCTAATGTTGTATCTGAACTAATTTAACCCTGAGTCACTTATTGGGTAATTATTGTTATAGTGCCCTGACAATGCTGAAAAAAATCATAAAACTTTGATGCACGTTTTCTATAACTCCATAGCCCAAGTACCCTCAACCATGATGAGGTCTGAATGGCCATGTGGCATTATAGGACCTCACCCCTTAAACTAGTGAAAATTAATGTTTAATTCTTACAGTTTGGGCAGTCACTTGTACCCCTATTTGAATGTCTTAGGTCGGAGCCTGGAAAAGCCTGCACATAAGGTGATGGGGTAAAAGTGGCCCCACCACAAGCTACTGTTTATTTTTTTTAGTTACAGCAATACCTTGACTTTCATCCATTTGACTTTATCTCTTTGCTCTTTCAGCCATTTTCAATTATAACCACATTTCAAATTTGTCCACGTGCTTTCCTCTTTCGTCTGATTACATCCAACCTTCCACGACCGTCATCAAAGTTCTTATGTTTATTTTTCTTTTATTTCTGTGTATGTAGGTTTCACCCTCATTTGCATACATTATACCGTTATTTACGTTTTTCACCAGCCAAAATAAATATGCTAGCTAAATAAGGCTATACACTGACATTCACCCATTTTTGATTTTCATTCATGCTCTGGTCCCTAACCAGACGAATGTGCAAGGTATTGCTGTACTCTTTATATCAGTGATTTTCAACATTTTTCAACAACTCACGGCACACAGACAAGGCGCTAAAATTGTCATGGCACACCACGTGTTTTTGGACAACTGACAAGATACACCGTGCTATCAGCACAGAGCTCACATCTCCCAATAGCCCTAATAACAAATGACCCTCCCTGAAACTCCCACGGCACCATAAAAAACACTATTCATGGCACACCGATGTGCCACAGCTCAGTGGTTAAAAAATGCTGCTCTAGATGGACAGACTGTTATTTCTTGTGAGAAAAAGATCAGAGATACAACATGTCAAATTTTCATAACAGGCAAATGCTTGTTCTTAATCTCATCACAAAGAGTTGTAGGGGTCACTTGTACCCCTCAGGCTTACAAATCCCTTTACAATTCTAATTTTTGAACATTTTTTGGGGGGTGTCAGTCAATATCTTCCTTATTATGACACAGCAAAACTGCATTTTTCATCATAGGTTTTTTGAAGAGTCCATGCTTTGAACTAACAAAATTCTGAGATCTAATTTGCAAATCAAAGAATTAGCCAAAAGTTCTCGAAGTAAGCTCCTGTATTGGACACATAAAACATAAATTAGCAACTAGTATACAATACTCTGCGGTAGTAACTTTATTTCATATTCTATATGCCTGCAAGTGCACCATTTGTCCATATCTTTCTGAAATGCCCATACAGGAAAAGAACCAACAGAAAACTCAGAGGACGGAAGATGGTAGACTGGATTTAGTTCCTCTGTACACTAGCACCTCACAGAATACCCCCATGCCCCCTTCCTGGAAATCACAGAAGAGAAAATCTCATGAAGACCGACAGGGCATTAGAATTCAGTGCATTTGTAACATCACCAGCTAACACACAAAATACATCCCTAACCTCATACCAATTAGAATGCTTCCAACTCCAAGAACTGACTAGCAGAATCAACAGGTTGCCAAGCAACCAAACAGCCTGAAGTTCTGTTTACCTGTCTCACATTTGCTGGGTCTAAACTGGTGCTGCAGCAGAGGCATCTGTACTTGCCTGAAAACCAATGACATTAGGAAAGGGTTTAATAGTCTTAACAGCGCAATCCTAACCAACTTTCCAGCGCCGATGCAGCCGCGCCTACAGGGCACACACTGCACACTGGAAGGTTGGTTAGGATTGCACTGTTAGTACTAAACATCTTGGAATGGAAGTCTATTTTACATATAAAGCAAACACAAATTTCAAACAGCAATGCACGTGGACTAGGAAGTGTGAAATAGGAATTGAGGGCAGTTAAACAGTGGAAGACCACTTACACATATGATGAGGTTTTGATCCATGATACAATTTTTTTTTTAATGAAAAAGTTATTAACCGTGTTAATTCTGAATTGCAACAGTCATTGACATCTGCCAATATCAATGTCCTTCTGAATTACTTGTCTAGTTCAAATTAACTGTGGGACAGTGAAAATGGATTCTCAGTGCCCTTACTGTAGCTAAAAGGATAAGTGCCCTCCTTGTTGTTGTTGTTCAGTCGTTAAGTCATGTCCGACCCTTCGTGATCCCATGAACCATATCCCACCAGGCCTTCCTGTCCTCCACTATCTTCCTGAGTTTGCTCATTTTCATGTTCGTTGCATTGGTGATGCTGTCTAACCATCTCATCCTTTGCCTTCCCCTTCTCCTTTTGCCTTCAATCTTTCCCAGCATCAGAGTCTTCTCCAGAGAGTCCTCTCTTCGCATTAGGTGGCCAAAATATTTTAGTTTCAGCCTCAGTACCTGTCCTTCCAGGGAACAGTCAGGATTGATTTCCTTTAGGATTGACTGATTTGATCTCCTAGCAGTCCAAGGGACTCTCAGGAGTCTTCTCCAGCACCACAGTTCAAAAGCATCTATTCTTCGGCGCTCAGCCTTCCTTATGGTCCAACTCTCGCAACCATACATTGCTACTGGGAACACCATCGCCCTGACTATACGTACTTTTGTTGGCATGGTGATATCTCTGCTTTTTATTATGCTGTCTAAGTTTGCCATAGCTTTCCTTCCAAGGAGTAAGCCTCTTTTAATTTCATGGCTGCTGTCTCCGTCTGCAGTGATCTTGGAGCCCAAAAAAGTGAAATCTGTTACTGCTTCCATTTCTGCACCTTCTATTCGCCAGGAATTGATGGGACCAGATGCCATGATCTTAGTTTTATTAATGTTGAGTTTCAAGCCAACTTTTGCACTCTCCTCTTTCACCCTCATCAAGAGGCTCTTTAGTTCTTATTCACTCTCAGAATCTCAGTAATACTAGGAAGTGCCCTCCTACTATTACTCAATGGACTGAGACCCTTTTAACCTTAACATTCGAACAAATGGCTTAAGAGACAACAACTATGTATGGACTTATTTTGGGTGTGTGTGAGCGTGTGTGTGTGTGTATATACACACACACATAAAACAAACAAACAAAAGAGTGGCCAAACTTCCTTAATGTAAGAGCCACATACGATACACTTCAGATGTTTGAGAGTCGCAATATTTAAGAAGCATTTATTTAAGAAGCATTTAAATTCTAAAATATATTTACTCACCATGAACATTAAACTTATGTTTTAATCCAGTGGACTCTCAGTTTATACCTGGTAAATAATTATAAAGCTTTAAAATTTCTTATTTACCTTTTATATTAAATTGTGATGCAAAAAGCTCAGCCAACACATTTCCGAGAACTGTACATTATACATCGAAGAGCTGCATGTGGCTCAGGAGCTGCAGTTTGGTCACCCCCGCTCTGTGTGTGTGTGTGTGTGTGTGTGTGTGTGTGTGTGTGTGACTTATTTTTATGAGTTTTGGTTTATGATATAGATTGCTTGTTTATTAATATTTTGACATATTTCTGTATCTTATTAATGCTATGCATCTTTCTATTTTTATTATGTTTTTCTTCACTAATGGGGGGGGGGGGGAGTAGTGGAAGACCAGATCAGGGGAACCTATGAAAGGCAAACTAAAAAGGCATGAGCAAATGGAGATAATGAAAAGGTAAGAAGGAAAAAGCAGGAAGCCTAACGAAGAGAGGACTATGGGGAATCAAGGGCCAAGGCAAATTGAACAGAGAATCAGCAAGCAAGTTCCCATTCATTTAACTACATCCTATCTTTCAGAACACATTTTGCAATATACCGGTATCTCCACTATTTGATGGACAACTTGCTAGTATAATAATATGTGTTGTTTTTTTCAAAGTACACTCTGTTTTTGAGACTGCGTTATAGAAGCAAAGGCAAAAAAAATTATTAGGTCCAGGAGTTCAGAGGCCCCAATTGTTGGGGGATAAGCTATTTACATATGAGACACACCTGGTGAGAGCAGGTAAATTGTCACACATTGGTCCGAGGAAGACTTATTTTTCTTTATATAATCATCAGACTAGCAAAGCATATATTTCAGTCTTACAGAATCTACATATTCATGACAACTGAGAACCACAGTTTTCAAACTACCAAGGAATTTTTATATCCTGGTTTAGGCTGCAGTTCTACACAAACAGACCCATTAAGCTCATGTTCTGAGTAAACATGAATAGGATTGTGCTGTTAGTAAATCAGTGCATAGTATGAAAACTTAGCATAATGGTAGGAATTATACAGTTAGAGTTTGTCAGGGTGAGTGCTGGAGGCAAGATTTTTTTTCTGTTACAGTCACTCTGCTGCCACCAATGCTCAAAGCGCTGATAGTTTTTTCAGTAGCCAGATCCTGTGGTCACCATTTTTTTCCCTCCAGAATCCATGACTGCTGGCACATTCTCAAGAAAAAAAAAAATCACTACCCAGAATACGATCAGCATTTCAATCACTGCTCAAGTAGAGATTGTAAAATTTTGATTTTGTAAAAAAAAGATTGTAAAATAAAGTAGAGACGTAAAATTTCTGGAAATTAGGAAGCCATGGGAAAACCTACTTCTGGGGGAAGAAAAATGGAATTATTTGCAGTACATATTTTCATTATCAAGCCTCAACAATTACCTGGTAGGCAGCACGTAACTTCTGCAAGGGGGGGGGAACCTAATGGTATGGTGTCCCCCCCTGGAAGGCTGATGGATCCAGATGGCTTCCTGAGGGCTTTGGGAGAGGTAGATCGAATTGCTCCCATGCGACTTCGGCCGGGTTGTAGAGTCAAGTCAGCTCCTTGGTTTACTGAGGAGCTTTGGAAAATGAAACATCCTGGCAGATGTCTAGAGTGACAGTAGAGGAAGATGCGCAAAGAATATGACTGAACACGGGATACAGCACAACTTAGTGCTCCATGGAGGTGATGGCAGCGAAGAAGGCTTTCATCTCTGCCACCATCGTGTCTGCAGAATGCCGTCCAGCAGAGCTGTTCCGCATTGTGCGGGGTCTGTGATATATTTAACACCTTAGGAGAACCAGGGAGATCCTTCTAATGCCCACTGTGATGATTTTGCAAAGCATTTTGTGGATAAAACTGCTCAGATCCGATTCAACTTGGACTCTGCACTGACAGGGTCCATAGATAACTGCCTGCCACTTATTTGGGATACTTTTCAGTTTATACAACCTAAAGATGTGGACAGGATTCTTTGGACTGTGAGGCATGCTGATGGTTCTCTTAATCCTTGGCTCTTACAATCATGGGGTGGGGGCTGTATGGGTAGAGAGGGAGGTCAATTAATCTCTAAAGGAAGGGAGTACAGTATTGCCAAAAGCCATAAAGGTGGTGGTAATTCACCCTCTCCTGAAAAAACCCTCCCTAGACATAATGGTTTTGGATAATTTCCAACCAGTGTCCAACCTTCCATTTTTGGGCACGGTGATAGAGTGGGAGTGGGGGTGGATCTCAGCTCCAGGGAATTCTGAAACGGATTATTTGGACCCCTTTCAATCTGGTTTCAAGCCACATGATGGGATGAAGACTGCTTTGGTCACCTTAATTGATGACCTGCGCCAAGGACTAGACGGGACCCTGTTAGTCCTGCTGCTCACTCATTCCAAAAGAAAGAAAAGAAGAATACTTCATCAGAACTGTTTTCAATGTTCTCCAAAATGTCCAATTTTTCCACTGAAAATAAATAATTGAAAATTGTAGTTGGGAAAATACAAACAGTTTTTTTTCCCTGATTTTTTGGGGGGGGTTTGTCTTCCCCATCTTTACATCTCTATGCTCAAGTCATTGCTTGCCCATAGCAAAATAAAGTTTAGAAAAAGCTTCAACAAAAGTTAAGTATCTCAAAGCAGATGTTACTTCTTTTTGATGTTTAATAATTTAAACACGATTGCAAACAAGCCATTCCTTGCACAAGCTTCTTGAGCTTGCCTTTCTTTTGATCCAATCCAAAGTGCTTTGTGCTAAAGACATGTCAAAAATGTTTCCCAAGTTTTGATTTCTTTGATCATTATTGCTGCACTTAAGTGCATATCTCCAAAAGCAATAAAAACCGCTGTGCACAAAATGAATAAAAAGAAAATCAATACAAGATTTTCAGATTCATATTTTCCTTCTCCCAGTTAGTAGTGAAACTGCTTCTAATCTTTCATTTAAAAAAAAAAAGATATTGAAAGTTAGAGCGGCAATACCAGAGCAAAGTTGGATTTCTTGGCATAGTTTTGAAACAAATAATTTGAACTGCCACTGAACACCTATTTCTGAATATGTTCGCAAGTTGTCATGACGTGACCAAATTTCCGAGTTAGAAATTAGCATGTTGCCAGGCAAACTCCGTCGTTTAAAAGATTTATTAAATTCATCAAGATGTTTTAACAAACGTTACGTTTCGCCACACACATTTGTGGCATCTTCAGAAGTAAAAACAGCCTCACCGAGAACCACCAAATATATGGGAAACCCCAAGAGTCTGGATGTATCCTCACGCATTTGGGTATCACTCCCGCATCCCGACACTGTAGTAGAAAGTTCAATGAGCAAAGCCTTTCCACTTTTTGTAGCCTCCGTTTGCTGTAGTTCTTTTGCAGCTGTATTTCTGGATTTGCAACCTATTTCTGGATTTGGAAGACTAAAGTTAGACCTCAGTGATGTGGTTTGCGTGAACTCTGTGATGGCTGTTTGCTATGCGCATGCGTGAACTTTGCAGAGTTCACGCATGCGCCTAGCAAAATAGCCATCCCGCTGCGTGATTCACGGAGGAGATCGTCGGAGATCGTCGGAGTCCAGCCTGGAGGCCCTATAAAAAAAAGATAAGTGGCGCAAAGCACACATATTCACCTAGGAGCCCTTTTACCCCTAAAAAACCTTTTAAAAAAGCAAGAAAAAACCGGAAAAAACGAAAAAAAAAGAAAAGAAAGTAATTAGCATAATTATGTTAATTAGTAATTATGCTAATTACTTTGGGGGCGTCGAGGGGTGGGCCCCTACCAGTTCTGGGGCTAGGTACGCCACTGGGTTTGCTTTGTGTGCACACACAGCACACTGTCCCACGACCCACTTGTCTGCTTACTTCTGGCAAGCAATGTACTGAAATGACAAGGATTCGGCTCTTTAAGTGTCAACCCTCTGACAAGAATCAAAGTGACATAAGGGACAGGGACAAACAAACAAAAACACACACACAGAGTGCGTCACTGCAGAGAAGCCCAGTTCCCTCGGTTCTGTTGTTCTAAAATCATCCTGCACAAGTAATGCTAATGCCAGTGTACTTGAAGCTGCCATGCTGGGAAGAACGTGTAAAGAAGAAATACTCCCAGCTTTCCAGGTACAGAGCTACAAACATTTCACACAATTACTCTTTATGCTATGAACTTGGTCTTGGGACCGGTGCTTTTTAACTTATTCATAAATGACCTGGAGTTGGGGATAAGCAGCGAGGTGGCCAAGTTTGTGGATGACACTAAACTTTTCTGGGTGGGTTCTGAGCTGTCTGTGACGGATCAGGAGAGAGATCTTGGGGTGCTGGTGGACAGGTCGATGAAAGCGTCGACCCAGTGTGCGGCGGCTGTGAAGAAGGTTAATTCCATGCTTGGGATCATTAAAAAAGGAATTGAGAATAAAAACGGCCAATATCATTATGGCTTTTTACAAATTGATGGTAAGGATGCATCTGGAGTATTGTGTCCAGTTCTGGTCACCACACCTCAAAAAGGATATAGTTGAATTGGAAAAGGTGCAGAAAAGAGCGACCAGAACGATTTGTGGGCTGGAGCACCTCCCTAATGAGGAAAGGCTACAGCGTCTGGGGCTTTTCAGTATAGAAAAAAGGGGGCGCCTGAGGGGGGAGAAGATTGAGACGTATAAAATTATGCATGGGATGGAGAGAGTGGATAGAGGGAAATTCTTCTCCCTCTCGCACAACACCAGAACCAGGGGACATGCACTAAAATTGAGAGGAGGGAGAGTTAGAACAGATAAAAGAAAATATTTATTTACCCAGCATGTAATTCATCTGTGGAACTCCTTGCCACAGGATGTGGTGATGGCACCTGGCCTGGATGCCTTTAAAAGCGGTTTGGACAGATTCATGGAGGAAAAGACCATCACAGGTTACAAGCCATAAGCAACCTCCTAGTTTTAGAAGTGGGTTTTCTCTGTGCCAGGTGCAGGGGAGTGGCAGCAGGAAACAGGTTATCTTTGACTGTGTGCTCCCTGAGGCATCTGGTGGGGCCACTGTGTGATACAGGAAGCTGGACTAGATGGGCCTTTGGCCTGATCCAGCAGGGCTCTTCTTATGTTTTTAAATATTTTGAATGAACAATGCAATTAAATTCTAAACAATTGCAATTATTTTTAATAATGTTATGAAAATATAAATGTATGTGAATGATATTCAACAGGTTGGAATAGTTGATAATACTTGTAGTCAAGTCAGTTGACTTGCATCCTAATCCTAGCAGTGACATATTTAAGGATACCAATCAAACACTATGTGATCTGGGAGATGCACTGAGCACCTCTTGCAGTCCCACAGGAGATGCTAGGATGCATGGAGATGCTAGGATGCATGGAGGAAAAGACCATCACAGGTTACAAACCATAAGAAACCTCCTGGTTTTAGAAGTAGATTTTCTCTGTGCCAGGTGCAGGGGAGTGGCAGCAGGAAACAGGTTATCTTGTTGGCTGTCTGCTCCCTGAGGCATCTGGTGGGGCCACTGTGTGACACAGGAAGCTGGACTAGATGGGCTTTGGCTTGATCCAGCAGGGCTCTTCTTATGTTCTTATGTTAACTGGTACACAGTACACACTGCAGGTAGGTATCACAGTATGCACACTGAGGAACATAGGAAAAGTGTCAAATGCTTTCATCATGCCATACTTTAAAGCTGAGTGGCGTTTAAATAACGTGAATTGTTTCAATTCTGTACGCTTACAGAAAGTTTGAGCAATAATCAAATAGATATTGCAAAAATCTAAGCAATTTTAAATGCAGCAGTCTGCACCTCTTACTCAAAGATGAGGTCTTTCAAAGGTCTTTATAGTTTTCATGCCATTGGTAATGTTAAGTACAGTATATAGATCTGGCAATTCAGCTATGATGTGTGGAAAGGATTCCTTGAAGAAACATGTATACGTAAGCCTAAGGTTTGTGTATTTTGTGATCAAAATGAATTATGGTGAAAATGAAACAGATTCTTTGCCCATCTCCCCAATGCCAAAAAAAGTGTAAATAAAAAAAGAGATCAATTGCATTCTTATTACTAAAGAAGCTACTGAATGTTGAATATTTTAAGCACTCTTCCTTCCCCAAACAATAGTACTTGTATAGTGTGTATATTGAAGGGAAAGATTGAAGGCAAAAGGAGAAGGGGAAGGCAAAGGATGAGATGGTTAGACAGCATCACCGATGCAACGAACATGAAGATGAGCGAACTCAGGAAGATAGTGGAGGACAGGAAGGCCTGGCAGGATGTGGTTCATGGGATCACGAAGGGTTGGACACGACTTAACGACTGAACAACAACAAGTGTGTATATAGGGTTTCTCCCAAAAAACGTACACACATTTTAATGAGCTCTTATTTATTTATTTAAAGATTTATACCTTGCCTTTCTCCCAGAGTCAGGGCACTCAATGCAGCTTACAACAATAAAAATATAATTTCGTACATTCATACATCCTTCTCTGTAGAAAACCTGCAATACTTGAACGTATGAAGGGAAGCAACTGAAAAGATGTGTGGAACCATCACAGCAAACAAATGGGTGGATGTCTGCAGATCCTTTAGTCAACAATGTCAGTGGCGTATAGATGCCAATAAAGAACATTTCGAGCGCTTGATTTACCGGAATTAATTAACTGGATCAAGCAACTGCTTCCGTGTGCACCATATGCAGTATATGTGTGAATTATAGCATAATCAATTTGACACTATAAAGTGTGTGTACATTTTTTTGGAGACACCCTGTATAATCAATTTATTTAAAGTAGGACCGATAGAGAAATGGCACAAGCATCCTTTTGCTGACCATAGCAATTTAAACAAACACGGGAGTTTAATTTAGGAAAATTAGTTTAGGAAGTTTAATTCAGGAAAACTAAAGTGACCAGGCACAAATGAATACACTGTAATTAAAAAACAACACCACATTACTCTTACGAATATAACAAAGAAACAGAAAAACATTCTGCCTAGGATGCAGCGGAGGGCTGCTGCATCTTAAGCAGGATTCAGGCTGTGTAAGCGACTAAAATTCTGTGCACACCGATTTGGTAGTAAATTCCACATCAACACAATTACTTACTTCTAAGTAAACAAACATAGGTTTGCTCTGTTAGCAACTATAACCTGCGTCCTGTTTTATAAAGGTATATTCATGGGGTAATGAGAAGCCTTCATTAAGTTGTTGTGGTTCTGGTGCTCCTTATTACTCTTTGGGGTTTGTTTGATTTCTAGCTGCAAGAGCTAAGATTTCTAGCAATTGGACATTGAAATGGGGAAGAGTTTTATAAAACCCACGAGAGGCAACAACTGTAAAAAAAACAAAAACAATTGCATTGTTTTAAGTGTTGACCGCTAAAACAGTTGCTTGAGTTAATTAAACATAATTTTACAATTAAACATAATTTTCTAATGGGCAGCCCAAAAGACGCACCAGCCAGTCGAAATGGCCAGCAGCTGCATTCTATGCAGGATGTAGCCCGCGCCGGCGGGGCCGGGACTCACCTCGGGGGAAGGGGACATTTGTCTCCTTCCCCCAGTGTAAGTCTCAGCGGCCCCAATGGGCCTCTTTGGACGTGTGCCAGCTATTTAGCTGATGTACAACCGGGGAGGCTGTGTCAGGCTGGCCAAGCCCAGGAAAGGGACGGGATATGGCGGAGTATACCACCGATATCCCCGGCCCCCTCCCAGGCCTGGCTGGCCAATTGTCCCCTCCCCTGACACACCGGCCGGCCTTTCCCACGCTCTCCCACTGCCCAAAGCAGCACTTACCTGCGTCCAATGGCGTGGAGTCTGGACTCCACGCCACAGGACTACACAGATAATCACATCCTTGCATGCAGCATAGAGAATAAATAATCCCCATACAAATGTCCAGGATATTATCGTAATGCTCGGCCCTTTGATTAATTTTAAAGGATTCCTCAGCTAGAGAGCTAGTAACCAGAGTGTTGGATTTCAACACAAAACATCAAGATGCAAATCTTTGTTCAACAATTGTGTAGCACTGGTAATCCTTTTCTCTAACTATATAAGCAAACACCCTGTGCCAGGTAGTATCATGAAGTAAAATGGAAATCTGTATCCACCCTCTTTCATTGCCAGTTCCACATATGAAGTATGACAAACACATGGGGCTATTGCCAAGGTAAAGCAAGGGAACGCAGTAAGACTTGTGTAATGAATGCACTATTAAAGGATAATGAAAGAAATAACTCTAGGACAATTCCTCTTCAATACTGTTTTAAATACAGCACTAGGCTAGAGTTGCTTCATAGAATGAGAGATTCCTAGAATTGTCTTAGCTTATTTCAGGCAAGCAGCAGCTTGACAGTCCTTGTTTGTTGAAACCAAGTCTTTGGAAACCCATTGTTTTGTTCATCTGTGTCCCGTTCCCCCCTTCCCCCCCGCCGGCTCCTGAAACTATCCATTCACCATCCTATGTACACAGCAGCTCTGGGCTCAAGGCCAGTTCTTTATGCCAACTTTCTCACCACATGTCACCTCCCCAAACCGGTTCATGTGGATAGGAAGCTTTGTAGATGCGACTTACAAAATAACAGTGTAATTCCCCCCCCCCCACATAAGCAGACAGCCTCAAATACACTCAGTGAGGCTTATTCCATGCATTTCAGTGATGTTAAATATAAGGTTTAATCACAAGCATGCATGATTGTGCAACCAAACTTTTTAATTTTTGAAGAACACCTAGAAATTTTTGGCACTTCATTAACTTCCAAATTGTGTTCTACTCATACACAATCATTCATTCAATACAACTATCTTCTGGCTCACTTCAGTTTTGGATTTGTGCACTGTCAAGAAGTAAATACCAGGGTGAACACGCTAACAAAGAAACTAACTCTTTGATAAGCAGGTGCTGACCTTGCTACTTGTCCATATAAAAACAAATCTAATAGCCTGAGGGCCAGATTTGTCAGCTATAGGAGTTTTCTAGGGTGCCAAAACCTGTTGAATACTGTAACTTTAAGTTTACATCTTGCAATTATGCAGGCACTCAAGGAGAGATGGAGAGAGCCGCACTTGGCAAACATTAACAGCATTTGGACCACAAATTTTATTGCCATTTGTAGAGCTAATATTTAGTGTTTTTTGCAGGATTCATGCACATGTGCGCACTACCAACAGCAACGCATAGAGATGGGTCTAATTAGGATAAAACCACCACCACCACATAATAGTACAAAATTAACCACGCCATCTATGTGTTAGCACTTTAGAATGCAAGGAAGAAACAAGCAAACCTCCCTCACATGGCAAGCTCGTTGCCTATCATGAAGATACCATGCATTCTACCATGTGAAGGCTACGTTCCATGCACAGCAAGCACACAGACAATGTAGTCACTTCTTCCCAACCACATATTCTGGTTAGAATCAAACTTATATCTGGGCTGTATCACTTCAGACACCAAGAGGGGGCTCATGTAACTTCATGCACAAAATGTTCTTCTATTGCCAGAGAGAAGGGCCTGTAGCTGAAGTGATGCAGCCCACACAGAGATTTACCACTTTAGAGAGAATCAGGTCTATTTTAAAGTAGGTACTGTATTTATATTCCATGGCCAGCGGGTGGCGCAGTGGGTTAAACCGCTGAACCATAAGCTGTCGATCGAAAGGTCGGCAGTTCAATTCCTGCAACGGGGTGAGCGCTCGTTGCTTGTCCAGCTCCTGCCAACCTAGCAGTTCCAAAGCATGTCAATGCGAGTAGATAAATAGGCACCGCTTGTGGGAAGGTAAACAGCGCTCCGTGTTCCAGCTGCATGCTATGCGCTGCGGCAAGGAGAGTCATGCCGGCCACATGACCACGGAGGCGTCTTCGGACAACGCTGGCTCTTCGGCTTTGGGGTCCTCTTTCTGCAACCGGACGTTTTTAAAAGGCTATTTTTTTAAATGATATTCATTACATTTGGGTGTAAAACACAAACTCTTCATTGAGTCTGACAGGGTTCACAATGCCATGTTGGAAGTAAGAGGAGATTACTCTGCCTCAAACTGAATGGCAGACACACACCCATTTCTGCATGGCATGTATTCACCCTGGCGGCATATTAGTGTGAAACTCTATTCAGACTAATCAATGTAAGGCAAGAAGAGAACAAAGCGTACCAGGCTTATTTTACGTTCAGTGTTTTGGCACATACAGTACTCTAGCTACAGTAATATTAATTACAGATTATGCAGTAAACTGAACAACAATAACCACAGCATTTTATCAGGTGCAACTAACTACTAATTTATGAGAACAAGGATAAAGCTCTCACAGTCAAGTGCTATCATTGCCTTAAATAAAACCTTACATGTATTGACAACTCACTCAATTGCTAAGCAAATCTTTGTAATACACAGTGTTGTGTTAAAACAGAGACACACAGCTTTTTATGCCATAACATGGCAGGAAGTGCAACTGGCAGGTCTCATGGTTAACACTGGCTAGGACCTTTTATTCACTGACTAATAAGGGATTGAGTATGTTTTTTTCAAGAGCTATTCATGGCCCTACTTTATTTATTTTATTGGAATGTCTGCCCAAGTGGTGATATTTTAAAATAGCACATCATTTAATAAAGTAACTAAGTAATTGGTTGAAGTGTCTTCACTGAAACAAATCCTATGCTAAACTCAAAGTGTAAAATGCTTCTGGGGACATGCCAGAGTGTTTCTTGCAACAGATATAGAATTTCACAGAGCCTTGCCAAGAAGAAATTAAATCAGCTACTACTAGGACGAGAGATTAAAATCCAGCTGTTGGAATTCAGACTTGGTGAACTACTGTTTGAGGAATGGAGAAGTATTTATGTAGAGCCGACTGAAGCTTTTAATGGTAATTTGCTAAATTGCATAATTAACTCAGGCCTTTGCGCAGTTAGTCACCACATGTGGCTGTTTGGCATTAACTTGATAGGCTGAGGGTCTCTTGTGAAGAAACAGAGGCACTACAGATTTTGTTCTGGCAACCACATCACAACAGACGGAGGATTTAAGAGTTCCGGCAATCTTAGGGAAAAGCAGCAGGTAAAAGTAACTTTTCTGACCAAATAGCTTGTATACAGCCCAATCCTGTCCTGGAGTGTATCAGTGGGATTAGGGTCATGCCTAACAGCCAAATCCTGTATAAGGATCTGCCGCCGGATCCTTACACAGGATTTGGCGGTCTGGACCGCCATGTGGTGGTCCGGAGGTCTACTCGGGGAAGGGGACGTTCATCCCGCAGCTGCTGGCGGGAGACATACCTTTCGCCGCCGGCTGCATTGACGTTCCGGTGCCGGAGTAAGGGAGGTGCAAACGTGCCTTACGGCACATTTGCGACACCTTCCGGCGCCGGACGTTTACAGTGCATTTCACCATAAATATCCTTATACTGCAACACCATGCAAGCCAATATTGGATGAAGTAGTTGCACCTTAACGTTTGCAAGGCCTTACATGGCTCACAAATGCTCAAAGGGGCATGGAATGGGAGGTATACAGGAGTGAAGACATGGACCAACACCACATCCCAAGTGCCATGATAGGGCCTCATCTATGCTACAAGTCTACACACCACAAATGTGAAGTATTAATGAAAGGCATGCATCTCCCCACCACTCCTCAGATAACCTTCTCCGCTCCCCACCCCACCCAGTATGAAGAACAAGGGATATAGATGGCAGCCCAACAGCTGTTCCTTTCTCAGAGCTTCCACAAAGACAACACAAAGTATGTCCTAAACATAATGGGGGGACCTGTGTGGTAATGAACTCCAAAGCTCATCTGAAGGAAAAAATCTGCTTTTCCACCAATGGAAAATGCATATTACACCTACAGATCAATCTTGGAAAGAGACCCAGAAGGATGAAGTTCTCCAAGGATGAGGTTGCAGTAACAGAACCATCCCCAAGCCTGGCAGGTCCATATTAACATGATTATACGCAAACCAAACTCTGCTAGCAAAGCCCTCAGTGCTACAAACACTAACAGCGCAATCCTATCCAACTTACTTACAGCACTGGTGTAACCAGCAGTGCAGCGAGAACGGGAGGCCCCAGAACGGAATAGGGATTCAAATCCCCTCCAAAGGAGGATTCAAAGGGAATTTGAATCCCCTTTCCATTCTGGGGCCTCCCGTTCTCGCTGCACTGCTGGTTACACCGGTGGTGTAAGTTGGATAGGATTGCGCTGTAAGAATCACAGACATCAGGAGGGAAAACTCTTCCTCCAGAAGAAGGGAATTTCTGGATCCAACCCAATGGCTCAAAGAGTACAGTTTACATTCACGTTTAAGGGCAAAATAACACCTTGTAACGAATAATGTAATTTACTGAAACCATCTCAAATCGAATTGAGAGAATGGGGCAGCAAAGAAGGTAGGCCTTCAACCCATTCAAACCTTTGTAGTCATGGGGGAGAAGGCTCCACCTGTCCTACTTTTCTCTGGAGCAATGCAACCTCCCTTCTTAGGGAGGTCTAACCCAGTTTGAGAACCTAGGTTGATATATTGAGATCAATATCTAGATTGATAATAAAGCAAACGTCACTAACTCCACTAAAACACTGAAGGCTACAGAGTCGAGCAGTAGCTTCAGATTACCGTATTGGTCTGAGTATAAGACTCACTTTTTTATCCTAATTTAAGTTTTTAAACTAGGGGTGCGTCTTATAACCAGGCTGTTGCAAGTTAAAGCCAGTGATTTAATTAATTATTTTTAATAGCACCAAACTTTAAGGGTGCGTCTTATAATCAGGTGCATCTTATACTCGGGACAATACGGTATTATCTTGGTTTATCATTTTCTAGAGCACTTAATATACAGTAAGAGCTTGTAGTCAATAACATTTTTAGAACAAAAGATAACTTTAATCAACCACCTACAAAAGTGATACAGTACTAATAGAAGCGAACTGTGGTGCTGGACTGTGGTGCTGGACTTCGAACTGTGGTGCTGGAGAAGACTCCTGAGAGTCCCTTGGACTGCTAGGAGATCAAATCAGTCAATCCTAAATGAAATCAACCCTGACTGTTCCCTGGAAGGACAGGTACTAAGGCTGAAACTCAAATATTTTGGCCACCTAATGCGAAGAGAGGACTCTCTGGAGAAGACTCTGATGCTGGGAAAGATTGAAGGCAAAAGGAGAAGGGGAAGGCCAAGGATGAGATGGTTAGACAGCATCACCGATGCAACGAACATGAAAATGAGCGAACTCAGGAAGATAGTGGAGGACAGGAAGGCCTGGCGGGATATGGTTCATGGGATCACGAAGGGTCGGACACGACTTAACGACTGAACAACAACACTAATAGAAGCAGTCAATACCCTGTACTGTATTTTTCAGTTTCGTTTATGAATTGCTGTTTGTTTTGTTTGCTTGAGTTTCACTGTATTTTAAATTGATTTGTAAGTCAACTTGGGGGACCTTGTCAGGGCCAAAAGGAGGGGTTACAAATGGCTAGATGATTAAAAATAAAATGTATATGTAGAGAGAGAGAGAGAGAGAGATTCAAAGAAGGAATGAAGTTAAAATCTGAACTGTGCCCCTCCCCCCTCACAGAAAGCCACCATCTGCTTTTGTGAGGAGGAAAAAGGAGAAGGGGGAAGCCTGCATGGCAGGGGTCTCCAACATCAACACCACCATGCCTGCTGTGCTTGTCAAAGCTTCTGTTTTAAAAACTGCATGTGAGTTGTCTTGACATCTACTTAGGAAGTGGAAAGGTGGCATTATAAATATCATGATGAAATACAATGAAGGAAGCAATGACTCTTCCTTGTTCAGCAAATAAATCTTATTATTAGAAGCAAAAAGGTAGGACTTATGTTCTCAGTCAATAGTTTGTATCCAAATGTTAAATGGTATGAGAAAAAGGAAGAAGTGGATACTACTGTGAAATTTTATATGTGGTAAGCCACCTAATGCGAAGAGAGGACTCTCTGGAGAAGACTCTGATGCTGGGAAAGATTGAAGGCAAAAGGAGAAGGGGAAGGCAAAGGATGAGATGGTTAGATAGCATCAGCGATGCAACGAACATGAAAATGAGCGAACTCTGGAAGATAGTGGAGGACAGGAAGGCCTGGCGGGATATGGTTCATGGGATCACGAAGGGTCGGACACGACTTAATGACTGAACAACAACAAAGTGCTGAGGGTAAAAAAAAAAAGTACTTGTGTTACTGTAGCTCTTAAGCCTTTACCAATGCTAAGCAGTTTTTTAAAAAATACTTTTTGTCATCTAGTTACATGTTACCATCTATTAGCGGTACGATTTGATTAATAAACACGTCTACCAAATGCAGTAAGAGACTAGATCAGGGGTGGCCAAACTGTGGCTCCTGAGTCACATGCGGCTCTTTGACCTATAATGTGCGGTTCTCGGAAATACATTGGCTGTGCTCCTTTTTGCATCACAATTAATATAAAAGGTAAATAAGAAAATTTCAAGCTTTATAATTATTTACCAGGTATAAACTGAGAGTCCACTGGATTAAAACATAAGTTTAATGTTCATGGTGAGTAAATATATTAAGGATTTAAATACTTCTTAAACATTGCAACTCTCAAACATCTGAAGTTTATCGTATGTGGCTCTTACATGAAGCAAGTTTGGCCACCCCTGGACTAGACCAAAGTGGTTTGCATCTCCCTTCTCCACTACAGATTTCTTCAGGCTGCCAAAAAGATGGTAGAAAGGCGAGAGCTGTAGCAGCATCTCCAAATCTAAGCAGGGTTAGCCTGAACCTGGAACCTGATGTATACCGCTCTGAGCTTCCTGAAGGAAGATATACACAAGTGCAGTAACTAAATAAGCTAGCGGCTGGTGAGAGCACATAAATGAGAGAAGAACTTTTTCACACCATCACTGCTCTTTCAGATCTATTTCGCTCTTATTTAAGGCTAAATAAATTAAATCACAAAATACTGAGTACACAGCAACCAGAAAAAGAAGAAAAAGATAAGTTAACTGATTTTAAGCACGGGAAGAGAGCAGGTAGCTACCCAAAGCAACAACTGGTTACTTTTCAGGCACATTTTATTAGTAAATGTCTTAAATAGCAAACTGGAAATCCAACCCAAGCATAAGCAGACGAGCAGAGCAACACCCTTTAGTTAGCCAAAAAAGAAAGAAGAGTTAGCAACATAATATGGGCCATAAGAACAAAAAAATGTAGCGCATTTTCCTGTTCCGTCTTTATGATTAAAATTTAAGGAAAAGTAGTTTTTTATACTACATACAACACGTCCCAATATACCTACAAAAATGCTGAAAACTGTCTTAAATACACACATCTCTTTGTGGGGAGCAAATAATTCTGCTATAAGGAAATCCAAACTTCTGCAACCAGACTGTATTATGCAATTAATATATTTAATGTACAGTAATTAATTTGCACAAATGAGGGCTACAGAAGCCTTACAAATCAGGACTACCCAAATGGTTGGGGGGAGGGACCACAAATCATCTCTAAGCAGTTAAACGGCCACTGTGCCAGAGGATTGGAGGATAGCTAATGCCACGCCAATCTTTAAAAAAGGAAGAAGGGGGGGGGGGACCCGGGAAACTACCAGTCAGCCTAACATCTGTTCCAGGGAAGATGGTGGAAAGTCTAATTAAAGATAAAATCTTAGAACACATAGAAGAATAAGCTCTGCTGAGGGAGAGTCAGCATGGCTTCTGCAAGGGGAAGTCTTGGCTCACAAACCTCTTAGAATTCTTTGAAAAAGTCAACAGGCATGTGGATGTGGGAGAACCCGTGGATATTATATAACTGGATTTTCAGAAGGCGTTTGACACGGTCCCTCATGAAAGGCTCCTGAGAAAACTCCACAGTCAGGAAATAAGAGGGCAGGTCCTCTTGTGGATTAGGAACTGGTTGAAGACCAGGAAACAGCGAGTGGGAGTCAATGGGCAATTTTCACAATGGCGAGAGGTGAAAAGCGGTGTACCCCAAGGATCGGTCTTGGGACCGGTGCTTTTCAACTTATTCATAAGTGACCTGGAGTTGGGGATAAGCAGCGAGGTGGCCAAGTTTGCGGATGACACTAAGCTTTTCCGGGTGGTGAAGACCAGCAGGGATTGTGAAGAGCTCCAGAAGGATCTCTCCAAACTGGGAGAATGGGCAGCAAAATGGCAGATGCGCTTCAATGTAATTAAGTGCAAAGTGATGTACATTGGGGCAAGAAATCAAAATTTCACATATTCGCTAATGGGTTCCAAGTTGTTTGTGACGGATCAAGAGAGAGATCTTGGGGTGCTGGTGGACAGATCGATGAAAGTGTCGACCCAGCGTGCGGCGGCTGTGAAGAAGGCCAATTCCATGCTCGGGATCATTAAAAAAGGGATTGAGAATAAAACGGCCAATATCATTATGCCTTTGTACAAATCGATGGTAAGGCCATATCTGGAGTATTGTGTCCAGTTCTGGTCACCACAACTCAAAAAGGATATAGTTGAATTGGAAAAGGTGCAGAAAAGAGCGACCAGAATGATTTGTGGGCTGGAGCACCTCCCTTATGAGGAAAGGCTCATTTGGGGCTTTTCAGTCTAGAAAAAGGGGGTGCCTGATTGAGACATATAAAATTATGCATGGGATGGAGAGAGTGGATAGAGGGAAATTCTTTTCCCTCTCGCACGACACCAGAACCAGGGGACATGCACTAAAATTGAGTGGAGGGAGAGTTAGAACGGATAACAGAAAATATTTCTTTACCCAGCGTGTAATTCATCTGTGGAACTCCTTGCCACAGGATGTGGTGATGGCACCTGGCCTAGATGCCTTTAAAAGGGGTTTGGACAGATTCATGGAGGAAAAGACCATCACAGGTTACAAGCCATAAGCAACCTCCTGGTTTTAGAAGTAGGTTTTCTCTGTGCCAGGTGCAGGGGAGTGGCAGCAAGAAACAGGTTATCTTGTTGGCTGTGTGCTTCCTGAGGCATCTGGTGGGGCCACTGTGTGGTACAGGAAGCTGGAGTAGATGGGCTTTTGGCCTGATCCAGCAGGGCTCTTCTTATGTTCTTATATTAACAGGAGACAGTAGGATGTGAAACAGGTGCGATTGCAAATACAGTATGGGCACAGTATGGGCACAATCTTGACTAAGCTTGGAATGGCGGAGGGAGCGCTCCACCGTTCCAAGATGTCGTGAATGCGCCGTAAAGCATGTTTGCCACGACTCAAGAGTAAGGGAGGCCCTCACCCCGTCGCCAGACCAGTCAAGCGGCCGCTGGAAGAAGCCATTGGTTTAGCTGGCCCGGGAGGGGGTGGGAGATGGCGCCTGCCATATCCCCGTCCCCGCCGCCGGGAGGTTACACGGCCTCCTCCGACTTCCACCAGCTATTTAGCTGGCAGAAATCCAAGGAGGCCTATTGGGCTGGCCCCGGTTTACACCCAGGGAATTTCCCCAAGTAGGCCTCCAGTCCACCAGTGCAACAGCAGCCTGGGCTCAGGATCTGGTGGGCGGCCCTGGGCCGCCGGCAGGATCCTTAGTCAGGATTGCGTTGTATGACTATGTCATTATGGGTAGGTGGGTTATATAAAATGGTTCAAAAGCTACAGATGACTGCTCCCACAGCCCAACGTCCCACATACATGACCATGCACAATGGTGTTGGTTTGTGCCACATGTTACCCATGTATACTTTATCTAGAGGAGTACATTATGGCAGCCATAATTCTACCTGTTGCACAATTGCAAGATTATCACAAGAGATTTTTAGAGGTACTGATTCTGGATGATGCAATTCCATTGGCATTTGGTTTCACATAGGATGCTAAACTCCAACACTGATGGTGCAAACACTCTCCCACGCACTTCTAATAAAATCTTGTTGGCAATACAATAATAATTAAAACCAAACGTGTAAACATGGCTATGCACGAGGCTTTGTACTGAGGCAGCAACTGATTTCTGGCAACTGCTTGATGCTGGTACAAGTAATATAAACAAAACATTTTTTTACAGAGGTCCTATAGAAGTCAACAAATCATGTAAACAAAACCTTTATGATGAATGCAGTAGTAACATTCCAATTGGGAAGGCAAAAGTAGAAGATTGGAAAGCAACTGAAAATGTTCTCTTAACCACTATGGAGCTCACTGCTTTTATGCATAAGCACTTATGCTTGCTCTGTAAAATTACGCCTTAATACAAACATGCCCAAATAATAGTTAACATAATAGCACAACCAAGCTTATTCCTTGAAACAATGGATTTTTTTCCTACTAGAAACCCGATTGTAAACATATGAACCATATTTGCTTTACTTCCAAGATGTTTCAATTTAGTTTTTTTCCCCTTGAAGTCTGCTATAGTATAGCAATTGTATAATTTGTTCCAAATGATCTATCACTAGATCTTATTTAACAGGTACTTTATTCCTCTCCAACAGCATAGAAGAGGTCTTAAGACGGATAATGTATCCTCAACATTAAGGCCACTTCTCTCACTCTCTCACACAGACTTATTTGGCGTAACTTATTGTAATGAACAGTCCTACAGACTTCATATGTAAAAGCTGCATAAAGTAAACTCTATAGTTTCCGTACATCAAAGGAGCAGCAGTCATAATCTGAATCCTTCAAAAAGACAACATTTGCAGGAATGCCCTTTTTGTAACATAAAAATATAACTGAATGCACAATTCATATTGTAATATATTAACATAATGCCATGTGCACCATCAGCTTTAAAGATCACAAAAAGAGATAATCCAAAATTACCAGGCTTAATCCTAATTTCACCTCACCCCTAACGATGAGAAAAAAAACAGTTCAGCACTTACCATAATGTGATTGAAATGCCTGTGGTTTTACGACCTGATTACAGTGGTTACACATCACCAAATAGAAATCATCATGAGCTGGGCAAAGACCAAATATTGGCATATCTAAAATAAAAAGACAAAGGGTATGTCTCACAGCTGATCACAATGACTGCACAACAATTTATGTAAAAGAACCATATGATGCCACCACCAGTGAGCTCAGTCTCAAAAGCTGCATGTAGGAGTGGGGAAATGAACATGTAATAGTTAGCTATGAAATAGTACAAAACGTGCAAACTTCAGAAGAATTCATAAAACAGTTATCATCTACAGGTAGCGAGATACAGTTTAAATAATTTTACATCACCTTAGGAAGATCAGGGACAACTTTGGATAGGACATACAGGAAAAAAAACATTTTTTATCTCTGTAAAAGTTGAGTTCAACCACAGTTCTTTATGAAAAAATTTAAGTTGTATATATAAAAAGGGGAAATGTTTTAAAATTTAAGACTGTAGTCCTACACACACTTACATGGGAGTTTAGCTACCAATGAAAGTGGAACCTACACCCTAGCAAAGCATAAATGGGATCCGTTGCATGCATTTAAAGGCATAGCTATAACCAGGCATCATTGTGCTTCTAATAATGGCTTTAATTTAACAGCATATTATATGGTATCACAGCATATTATATGGTATCGCAGATCTACAAAATACTTATAAAAAGAGAGCAAGAGAAAAATAGGCAGGAAACTTGGGTGTGAATTACACTGATAAATACATGAACAGACTTCATAGCTAACTGACAAAATGGATAATGTCTACTGTACGTACAAGGTATTTATTTTTTAAGTTGAAATAGTATTTATATAAAATTTCCCACATTACAGAGGTAATATGAGGGAAAACCACCATCACATGGTTTTCAAACAAAACTACACAAGATCTATCTATATACCAAAGATTAATAGAGATGTTTGTATATATTTTCTGGTTAAGTGAAGATACAACATTATTAAGATTAGTATTTCAAGATACTTTATTAGCATACAATTATGAATGTAGTAAGATTCATTTCTTTCACATCTGTATGAGCACTTTCCTATTTCTAGTAACTCTACACATTTACCAGCCCTCTGAACAAAAACTCTGCACACTGGAAAGTGCGTTTTCTTTTCAAAACCACATAGTCCTCTCGCTTTCATCCATCTCACTACCTATTTAGGATTTTTAAAACTTTTTTTCCCCGTTCTCACACTAACGTGTACACTAGTTAGTACTGTATCTTACCGAGGGGGTGGGGTGGTTAGGTTACGCAGTCAGTGCACAAATCGAAAGTCCCATATACTCAAAATTACCCTTGAAAATTCCTTAAATTGAAAAAATACATACTGTCTCCTGAAAAACTACGAGAAGCATGCAGGAACTGAGACCACCTGAGGGAACAGCCGATTCACTCTCCAGTCTCAGGTTTACTCATTGAGTGGAATCGCCAGCACTATATAAATTGTTGTTTTATTTTTTCCCCGACAAGTGTGTATAGCTAAATACGCAAGTTATGCAACGTGACTTAAATATGCATAAGATGCAGCAGTGCTACTGTATATTTGTACATTAAATATGCATATTATATGCATGTATAAATATAATAAAAATAAAATTATTTAAATACAGTACACATAAGATGCAGTGCTACTGTATTATTTGTACATCAAAAGGCAAGTATTTTAATATTTCCACATCAAACATGTATTTCTTGGTATGACTGGAGCAAAACAAATCTTAAGTTGCCTTACAGTGAAATCCTATGACTACCTTCTCAGAAGTAAGTTCCACTGTACTCAATGGGACTTACTCTCCAGAAACTGTGTGAAGGACTGTGATCTTACTTGCATAGGCATATACATGCTAAATATATACCCACAAAGATATGCACATACATAATTTTGATAGTCTATCAAGAGATCTAGGATTGACAGGCATTCAAGCCATATTCCTCTGAAAAACGTAGAACATACAGCAACTAGTAAAATAAAAAACACACAAGAAAATAAGGAAACACACATTTCCATTAAGTTCTCATTATTGATCATGGTTTCTTCTAGATTTCCTACTTATAAGCCTGTTCAGATCAAAGCCAACGAGCCAAAAGAGCAGAAGAACAAAAGGGAAAACATGGAGATTAGAAGTTCCACTGAAGTTCTCTAGGTTCAGGCTCGGAAACATATTTTGGGAGTTCTAAATTTCTCTCCACAAAGGACAGCAAAACATCCAAAATTCTGCTTCCAAGTCAGAGCTCAAGAATCTCAGTCCAATCCCACCAGCCTTCCAAATACACCCTTTACTTGCCCCAGTTGCAGAGAGGGGCTTCTTTCTTCATCTGTCATTGTTATGGAGACCATTCCAGTGTGCTGCATGAGGTGCTTTCCCCCCCCTCACCTTTTCTTTGCACGGAAATAAAGAAAAGCAAAGACTGACGATCTTTGTGAGGTCTACAACAAAGAAAGTAGCCCTTCCAAAGACTACAACTCCCATCAGCTCCTTTGCCTTTCATCCTAGGCATTTGAACAAAAGGCAAAAACCCCACATGCAACACCCACTTTATTCTGCATGTAGGAAACTATAGCAATGGGAATCTGACCAAGTGAGGGAACAAAAGACTGAACATTTGAGAGATATTCATTCTTCTAGTCTCTTTCAGCTAAGCTCCATATTTTACCATAACTGTTACCATGCTTGCAAATCATGGAGTTTTAAAGTCTTGCTAATTAATGTATGTTTAAAGGAAAGCCATCATTTGGAACCTGGTCCTGTATAACCATACTGATCTGGCTTACATCATTGAGACCTAGGCAGTTGAGAATGGAGGTCTAGACTATTTATTTACTTAATATATTTATATACCAAGCCATGGAGATTCTCAGGATAAGTGGGCCACTATGAGGAGGTGCATATACTAAATGAGTTCCTCCTCAACCCCAAACCACCCCAAAAACCCCTAGCACCCTCTGAAACACAAAGCTTCCTTTGGCATTAAACAGGTCAGTCAACTTCTACATCATCACTTAATCCTGGATATATGGCAACACTCAGAACTGTTTTAAGAGGTACATAATGGACAGCTAAATCATCCAATTTCTTCAGCCAGCAGGACAGCTTATGCAATCACAGCTAATCATTATCGCTTTCGGAAATACCAAGCTTAGAATTTCTATAGAACAATGCAAGGTACATTCTATGATAGAATGACATTTAGAATTACTGTTGTCTGGAGAAAGAACAAACAAAACACACAGTCAACAAGTCAGGAGCCTGGCATAACCTACTAAATGGATACAGTTGGAGGCAGAGTACAGTATTCCCCCCATATCTGCCGGGGATATGTTCCAGGCCCCTCCGTGGATACTTGAAACCATGGATAGGAGTGAACACCCCCTCCATGGTTTCCTGAGGGGCCCCCGCCTTGCCTCCCCTGCGGGCAGGCGCCCCCCCCCCCCCGCTCTTATTTTTCTTTCAGCAAGCTTGGTTTCTTCCTTAAAACAAAACAGAGAAGAAGCCTCCATTGCAGGCAAGTAGAATGAGACAGGGGATTTGAATCCCCTTTCCGTTCTGGAGACTCCCGTTCTCGCTGCGCCGCTGGTTACACCGGTGGCGTAAGTAGGATAGGATTGCGCCCTAAGTCCTAGAGAGGCTCTGCAAGGTTTCTGTTAACCTTGCAGAACCTCTCTATGACTTAGTCTCGTTCTACTTGCCTGCAATAAGCAGCCAGAGGCTGCTTCTCCTGTTTAAGGAAGAAACGAAGCTTACTGGGAAAAAATTAAAAGTGTGGGGGGTCCCCACGATCCGTGGATAACTGAAACCCTGGATAACAGATCAGTGGATATTGGGGCCCACCTGTACTGTTTTCTCACACAGCATATTGATTGCTGATACGTCATGAATCTGCAACTGAATACTTGAGCAGAAGTCCAGTCAGACGATCAATCGAACTCCACTGTGCCTTCAGCAAGTAGACAACTATACCCATGAGTTCTAGCTTGAGTTACTGCTAGTGCATTCATGTGTAGAGAAAGAGATCCTGGAGCAGGGAGTCAAACCATTCAAAAATATGGTTTCAGATCCGGTCCAAGTTCACTAGTTTTTTTAAAAAACACTTTTCAGTTCAGACACTAATTTTAAAGAAGTGGCTCAGTGACCAGCTCAGACACTTAGAGCCAGTCTTCAGCATGTTTAGATATATTTCATGCAGGATAACATTAATCTCTCCTGCTTTCAACACAATTCTATATAAGCGAATTAAGGATAACTATTCAACTTAAGAAAATTTTAAAACCATTTAACTTTTTTGAAGATTTTTACAAATGAAAGACATGCAATGGTATAAAAAATGAACAAAACCAGGAAGGATCCTTACCTGGGTCTGGCGGCGGACGGGCAAGGGTTCCATCGGTGGAGCAGGGGAGGCCGGCCTTGCGCCGGCCTTCCCTGCTCGAAAGTAGACACAAACATGCCTTACGGCAAGTTTGCAACGGCTTCGGGCGGCAGAACGCTCGTTCTGCCGCCCACCCGAAGAAGAGGATTGTGCCGATAAGGATGTGAACCTCTAACAAGAGACTTATCAGTAGTAGGCCTTGCTCATCTCCCTCTCTCTCTCTCTCCTCTTCACCTTCTTTACTGATGGCTCTCTGGGAAACAGTTTCTACAAATACAGCTGGATCCAATATGAGACCTCACCATCCCTCAAAAGAACCTGAGTGCCCCTAAATAATTTTTATTTATTTAGTTAGAGGTTCTATTTCAGTTTCAAGGAAACCAAGAGATGTTGCGTTCAATGAACGTAACTGAACAGTACTAGTTCATTGGGGGGACGGGACCTTTCTGAACTGGTTTTTGGGGTTGGGTTCACATTCAGTTCAACTCCCTGTCCTGGAGCAAGTTGATATTTTAGAAATCAATTGCTTGGATAGTTAAGATGATGATATCTAGGGATGATGCTGGAATACCCTGGAAGCAACTTGTTCACCATAAAACTAGGATTCGCTTGTAACTGAAATGAAGACCATATGCTTTGATCATTTTTGCACTCTAATTTGCAATTTACAATTCCAGATCCTGAAGTACTTTTGAAAATATTTATTCAATTACTAAATTGAACGTCTGTAAGTAGGGGAACTTCTGTACCAAAAGTAAAACAAATTATATTGAGAACATACAGTATACAAAAGCATAACAAAGGATTGACGATGTTCGCTAGTAAGAGAATAATCCCAGCGTCTACAGACAGAGCCAAGTCAGACCCTTCCCCCAGGTTCTTACTATCTTTAGTGGGGAGGAGGGAGAGAGAAAAAAGGGGAGCACAGTGAAGGCAACAGCAGCAGCAGCCCGCTGAGGAAGCCCCATCCCTTCCTGGGAAGTTTTAACAACTTCCAGAAGCACGGGGTATTTCCCCAAGCTGACCCACTGTGTGGGTTTGCCACCAAAGGGGTCAACATTAAGTGGGATCATTCCCTTTGGGTTTGTCCATGAGGGCAAGGGCCCCCTTTCTCTGTTCACTGTTCTGCCATCTGTGAGAGGGAGATGGATGTGTGTGAAGGGGGCTTGGATTGATAGGGAGACGAGCTGCTGGTGGTGGGGGGTCTGAGTGGGAGACAGGCACCTACAGATCTGGCTTTTTTCTACTTTGCCTGCTTCCTGCCTGGACTTGGGTGGATTGTTGCACTTTGGCGTTGTGATGCTCAGGGTTGTGGGAGGGCATGGTGTTATGCCTGCTGGACGAGGCTGCAGTTTTGAGGTGTGCTGCTAGGCAGTGGTTTTTATTGCCTTGAGTGAGAGTCAGACCCCTGCTGGGCACATGTGCTTGCAGTATAGGGAGGTGAGAGGGAGGAATAATTCCACTATTAGCAGGGTGACAGGTTGAGAAAGATATGCTGGTGGGTGTTGGACAGGCCATTCCAAGTGAAGGAGAGACAAGGTGCTGCTGTTGAACACCAAGTCAGTGGATAATAAAACTATCCTCATCCAAGATTTAATCCTAGGTGACAGCACTAACCTAGCATGTATAATGGAGGCCTGGTTGGATGAAGTAGATCTCATCCAGCTTTATCTTCCAGGTTTTTGAGTGATGCAGGAGACAAGGCTGCAGGGGAGGGAAGGAAGTGTCACAATCATCTATCAGGAGTCTATCCCCCATCTAGGTGCCCTGTCCAGAGGTGTGCAGGGTTCAAGTGTCTACATTTAGTGCTGGGTGGGCAAGACAAGATAGGAATTCCGTTGGTGTACTGCCCACTCTGCTGCCCAACAATTTCCCTGCCTGAGCTGGTAGGGGCGGTCTCGAGTGTGGCATAGGTATACCCCTGGATGTTGGTGCTGGGAAATGTCAACATTCATGCTGAGGCAATGCAATGCATTCTGGGGCGACCTTGGGAGAGGGGAAGGGGGAGTCGCGCAACCTGGAAGAGGCTTCCGGAGCGTGATTTCAGCGTGTTTAAGCAAGAATACACAGTGTTTTCACTCTAAAAAGGTAAAAAAAACCTGTTTCCCCATTTTTTTTTACAGTTTTTAAATGTGGACCCTCGCGGGTCCGGGATCCGCGGTGAGACAAATCCATGGATCTCGAACCCGCGTTTAGAAAGGGTCCACTGTATCTATAATACCTGAAGTCAGAAACTGAAGTTTCTCAATTTTTTTTCTTTTACATAAAAAGTTGAGTCTCATCAGATTGATAGAGGATCATGAATCAGTTTGAGAGATACATGTAAAATTTAACATATTTGTGTTGAATTCAGATATTTTATATTATATTCATTCTTAATCCAACGGTTAACGTAACCCAAAAAATTAAAAATCTCTATTTTTTAAATATTTCGATCCATCTTTCAGAAAATTATGATTGGCAATAATAATGTAATGCAACACGTCTGATTTAATGCAACACAACCACAACCAATTTGTCCAGACGGACTTCCACAAAAACGCTAGAAGCTCCTTCTTATGAAGGGCAGAAAGAAATCAATTTTAAAACATCCTTGCGTAGAAGACAGAATCTTGGCAGCTGCAAGTGCTGATGGTGCTGCTAAAGCAGCTGCACTTGCTGAAATGCCCTCACCTATACAACCATTAAAGATCCAGGAGCATTCATGTTGAAAGGTTGGCCACCCCTGGCTTAGATCATCGTCATTTCTTTCCCCCATTTTTAAACATGACTTTCATGATCACCAGTACCTTGATTTAATGGGTGGCATTTTTTTTAAAGCACAACAGGTGATATAGTTTTTAAAAGAAACCACACTGCCAAATCTACAATTCCTACTTTAATATTTGACAAGCATTTCTGTTTGCAGGCTCTGAGCACTGTATTTCAGTAAAACATTCAAACTCTTTCCCCTACAGACAGTCTCAAGAACAGCTTATAAAGGAGAAATCTTGCAAATACCACCAAGTACACAATTGCCTCAAATATTTATATATTTTTAAAAAGGCATACCCTAGCTTCCTTAAAGACTTATGGTCGCTTAAAGGTAAAGGTATCCCCTGCTCGAAAGCTAGTTGTGTCCGACACTAGGGTGCGGTGCTCATCTCCGTTTCTAAGGTCGAAGAGCCAGCGCTGCCCAAAGACGCTTCTGTGGTCATGTGGCCGGCATGACTACTACGGAACACTGTTACCTTCCTGCCGCAGAAATTAATCTACTTGCAATTTCTTGCTTTCAAACTGCTAGGCTGGCAGGAGCTGGGGCAGGAGAGGGGAGCTCACTCCATCACGCGGCAGTCAGGTCTCGAACTGCAGTCCTACTGACCTTCCAGTCTGCAGTTCAGCGTCCTAACCACGAAGCTACCACTTACAATTCACAAAAAAATTAAACAGAAATCACAAAAAAATTACCATCAACAGCAAAACCCAAACAGTGAGAGATAACTAAACCATAAACCCAGGCAGCATTACAGGAGGCCAACAAAGGTCGACCAAAGCAACAGCCAAACAATTAGCAGCAAGGGATCCTGTTGCACCTCACAGGGCAGGAAGTTTAATTGTGCAGGGGGGCACCACTGAGAATACCGTCTCATGGGTCACTGTAAACCATAATTCAGGAGTATGTAAAAACTTAGCATATGCTAAGTTTTCATATTTACCAGCTGCCTTTCCCTAACACATAAGCAGGGGTACAAGACAATACCGAATTAAAACTGAAAATGTATCAAATTCACTTCAAAATTAAACAGTGCACCACAATTAATCAGAATTAAAAGTCAAAAGAATTAGCAGACATCAGTAATAAGTAAACATCAGTAAAAGGTGCAATAAAAAGTGACAGACTGAGAAGTGTTTCTAGGGAAAGAATTTCACAATGTAGGTGCCACTATCCACACACATGCACACCTAAGAAGCAGGATATCAACCCCTGATCTGAGGAACATGGAGAGGAATGAATGGGTACAATGATGCTCTAGAACTGTATCCTGGACCAAGACTGTGTAGGGTTTTAACATGCAATCTATCAGGTAAAGTGGTAACATTTTAGCCAATGAAAACATCGATAATACTGTATATTATTATATTATAATTTTGCACCAGTGGACAAGGGACAGGCTGTTCACACATTCACTTTTGACAGAGTTCCCTAGTTTTCCTCTAGTCTAGTTTTCAGCCAAACACAGCAATGCCAGGAGAATCCAGCCAAAAACTGAGTGAGAATGACAGCGAGAGGTCACAGAAAAGAATAACTATACTGTACTTTGCATGACAGACCTACAATCCAAAAGATGTGGCAGGCAATAAATGTCTTATGCTTCACAACTGTTTACAGCAAGCACCAAAGAACTATGGTAGCCTGACTGTGAGAAGATTGTTCTCAGGTTTTCAGTTAAAAAGAAAAAGGATTAAAAAGTGACAGTTCTCAGCTGCTGCAGTAGCAGCAGCAACGTTCTTCTTTCATCCTGACAAACATACTCTGAAACAAACTCATGAGAGAGAAAGACCCAGCTTCTCTGCTGCATGGTGGTCAGAGAAAATGTGAAGAAGAAAGCACTCACCTTGCCTCCCAGCTCATGCACAGAGTGAGGACGTTTGCCAGCCAGGGGGAGAGAACCACTGCTGTTACTATCAAAGCTTTAGAAATTGCCCTGCTGTGGGACTGCCCAGGTCCAGAAATATTATAATTTTCATATTTTCAGCAGCATGTGTGGAGGTACCTATGTCTGCTAGATTACTATCTACACATATCAGCGTCCCATGTTGGGTTACACTTTGCAATGTGTATTGCAGCTTCTTCCCTGCTGTCTGAAACTGCTGCTCCTGTCGACATAACAGCATGTCTCGGCATTCCGTGAAATGTCACTTCAAAGATGAGCACTGAGAATGTGACACAGTGCTACTCATTTTTCATCATGTACCTGAGGCAGAAAATGAGTCGACATTAATAAGAAGCTATTTAGTGGCCTCTCAAGTCTGCTCATACGCATGTACTTTGCTTCATAAGCAAACTAGTGACCCTGATGGAGACATTTCTGTTGTAAAATTACAGACCTTCACAGCAGTGAGCTGCATCATTTGAAGCAATGTATTTTGAAAGTTATGCAAATTAACTATGAGTGGCTAATATGTCTAACTACTGCAATTCACAGGCCGTTCAGTACTTACATCTGACTAATGGAGAAACATCAGCATGTAAATAGCTGGTGATGGAGGACTGAAATATAAGCCAGCTTTCTAGGGGCTGGAGCATTTTAAGGACATCAAAACCAAACCACCAAAGCCAAGCAATACCAAGTTATTCCAACCTGTACTTTTCTGAACTTGTCCCTATGCATTCTATCAGCTCCTCCCTAGGTCAATGTCAGCTTAATTTAATATGCTTGCATCAACTCCACACATGCAACTACTGTACAAGCAAATTTACAGAGTTTTCTAGGACCATCTTTCTAAAACATATACCGTATTTATTGGCATATAAAACGCACTTTTTTGTCTAAATTTGTGACCCAAAATAGTAGGGTGCGTTTTATACGCCAATACTAAAAAATCCCTCCTCCCCCCCGCCCGTTTTAAAGCATTTTTGGGCTTACCGGGTTTTTCCGGAGCTGGAGAGCTCTGTTGTGCTTTCTTCCCTGTCTAATCTATCCGATCTTCAGCTGTTTGTCTGGTTTAATTTATGCAATAGCTTGAGTTGAGCTTCTCAGCAGCCAGCAGAGGGCGCTGTGCTCAGTTCAGTTGAGCTGCAAAGGGCCTAGTCTTTCCCAGCTCTCCTCGGAAGGGTAAGTTTCTGAACTGGGCCTAGTTGGGAAGGCTTTGGAAACTGTGCATAGGTTAGGTTAGGTGGGGTGGGGTGGGGGAAAAGAGTTGGGGTGGGGGAAAAGAGTTCAGCTGAGCTGCCCAGGGCCTGCTCTTCGGGATGCTGAATGAATACAGCATGGGTAAGCTTCTGAACTGGGCCTAGTTGGGAGGCTTTGGAAACTGTGCATAGTTGGGGTGGGGGAAAAGAGTTGAGTCTGGGTGGGGTTTTTTTGTACTTTTATGTTGTTTAAGAGTTGGTAAGAGTTGAGTCTGGGGGTGGTAAGGTGGTAAGAGTTGAGTCTGTGTTTTTTTTTTGTACTTTTATGTTTTTTACTGTGGAAACTGCAGGGGTGGGTGGGGTGGGGTGGGGGAAAAGAGTTGAGTCTGGGGGTTTTGTATTTGGGGTAAATGTTTTTTATTTTGGAAACTGTGCATGGGTGGGTTGGGGGAAAAAAGAGTTGAGTCTGGGTTTTTTTTTTGCACTTTTTTTGTTCTGGTGCATTTTGTTCATGTGTCTTATTGCTGTGTGTTTTAAAAGAGATCCTGGTATTTTGTGCAATTTATGTAAATAAGCTAATTAAGCAGCGAAGCGGTAAGTGGCCAAGTGGCCCAAAAATGCTTTAAATGTTTTTTTCTTGAAACCCAGGGCCAAAATGAAGGTGCGTCTTATACGCCAGTGCGTATTATACGCCAATAAATACGGTACTTAAAGGGTAGGGTGTTCTCTAAAAAAAGAAAAACATGCACACATGCACAGACAGAGAAAAAGAGGAATACAGAAAAAAAGGGGTTTAATTTACAGGGTGTGTTACTGAGATGGAAAAACTCTCATTTGAATCAGGAACCTGTGCCCTAGCAAAATCTCTTCTGAATAGGAGGACTTGATTGTTACTTGTAACTAACTTTTAGGCTGATAACCTAGCAAGGATGCCAAGTATCTCAGCACTGCAGCTACCATTGGTGCCATTCCAACAGCAGGAAAAATGAAGTTGTAGGATGACTTTATGATCACTAGCAACATCGCTGTCCAGTCTGTGACCCAGGTGGTAGATTTCTCTTATCCGTGGGGAAATGCCTGAACACAGTTCCTCATCTGCAGATACACAGCCTGCCTTCTTATCCTCCCACTTTTGACAATCACAAAATGCCAGGTATAATCCACATTATCCTTTCACACTTCAATGCAAATCTAGGTTGTCACTAGAACATTTCTTCAAGTTTCTTTACAAAATCTTCATTCACATCTTTAAGCAGCTGCAGCATCAACATGTATGCTTCACAACCACACAGAACGTAAAGGCTATCCCTCATTTCAGTCATCATAATTTTCAAAGCAAGACTTATTTATAAAATGTGGTGTAGTTCATGCTAGAAGATGATGTATGTATGACACAAGACAGCTTATATAGATATTGTGCACAGTTTTGATTGTACTGTTAAATACATTACTGTTACAAACACAAATTTATACAGAGTTACATTATTTAATGTAACATTAAAGCTACATTATTTACGTAGCAATCCTCCGTAAGTATCCACCTGCAAGCGGAAGGTGTTGTAAACGCACTATAAAGAGTGTTTACGGCACTCGGAGAGTAAGGCCTGCCAGCGCACCCGACCCTGCAGCCATCAGAACAGGTAAGGGTTGTACCGGTGGGTGCAAGGGCAGAGGGAGGGCAGTGTGGGGCAGGCAGCAAGGGAGGGCAGCCATTGGGAGAGCTGGCCCAGGAGGGGGCGGGGATATCGGCAGCAAGTGCCGCCGATATCCCGCTTCCATTCCCAGGCTCGGCGGCCCTTTCCCAGTTGCCATGGATTTACGTCGGCCCGAGGAGGCCCATTGGGCCCGGGCAATCCTACACTGGGGGAAGGGGACAAACATCCCCTTCTCCCGAGGAGTCCCCAAGCCACGCCAGAGCAGCCCAGGAAGGGCTGAGGATCCTTACGCAGGATTGGGCTGTTAAACTCATATCATCAGCTCGTATCTGCGTAAACAGTAGTGTTTCTTTCTAACAATAATCACAGTGGTTAAACTTGTTTGGCTAGTCTGCTCAACTCTGCCCCACAAGGCAAGATTTCATGCGCCTTGAATTCAGTTATTAAAAGAGCCCTAGTCCCATGAAGTTTGACTCTTTGGAACAGGTTCTAGAGAAGTACCAGAATGCATCCCTCATGACCAGGGCCATGGAGCATAAACTCTTCAACATCGCTCCCATAAAGCTATGATTGATTTGTGGCCATCAAAAATTGTGGCCTACTGTGATAAAAGTGATAGTCCTGACAAGGTTATATCAGCATCATCACCTCACTCCTCTACACATAATGGGATTGGGGAGCCGTTTTGAGCTCATGTGCTTCCTCAACATTCTTCCCACTCTCTATCAGGGGTGGCCAACCTTTCAACATGAATTCTCCTGGACCTTTAATGGTTCTATAGGTGTGAGGGCATTTCAGCAGGTGCAGCTGCTTTAGCAGCACCATCAGCAATTGCAGCTGCCATGATTCTGTCTTCTACAGAACTCTTACGAATGCAGAGGCCCGAATGGTGGAAGGTTGGCCACCCCTGTTCTAGATGGTACATTCAAATAACTGCCAGACTGCCCAATCTGGACATTAATGTCTTACAGTAAGAGGAATAGAGGAGGAGGAAGCAGGTGAGCTTGAGCCCATTCCCAGTCTCACCTGGCATAGGGTGGATAAGGTGCAAGAGTAACATCAGAACAGGTTCTAACACAACATGTCAGAGGCATTTCCTTCAAAATATTTCAGGGAATTTCAAGCAGCAGTTTCAACAACACTAGACAGGATTTTACACTGAATTTCAGTTCATAATGGGGCAGAAGTCTGACTTTTTTTTATTCGTGCTACATCTTTTAGGGCCACTATCAAAGTCACACAAACCTTAAGAAGCACCTTTTAAGTGCTGAATTTACAATTTGAAAAACATCTCCCAGAACCAAATATATTGAAAATAGAGTAATACTTTTCATATTGACAAGGTATGAGTCACACTCCGTCAAACAATCATCAGAATTCATGCTAAAGGCTCCAAGAAGCCTTTATAGATGTGCTGTACCGGTGCAGAAGCAGGAGACAGCTGTCTTTACATGCTCTTCTACGTAACTGAATGAGGAAGAAGAAATGGCTACTTTTAAATAATGCCAATAAAAAAGAGAAACATTAATCTTCCCTGAGAGCTACCTTTCAGAATAACTTTATTTGGCTAGTGTACATGTTTATACAATGCTTGCTGCTGCATCTGAATGGCAGAGATGTTCTCTGTTCTTCTAAAGCAATGGAATAAAAATATAAACCTTTCCCCTTATTTTACGAGGGTTTTTGACTTGCAAGTCAAATATACTTTAAGAAGCATAGAAACATCTGGTCTAAAATTGGGCTTACACTGTAAGCATAGATAACAGATATACTTTGTCAGAAGACTATCCCACAATCTTGACTGTGAAAAATGAATAGAATATTCTTCTAAGCAGACAATTCACACACAACCTATCCTGATATGGTACAACTGACTTCAGTGGGACTCCACCAATGAAAGTGGCCTCTAAATCTAGGTGCTCAAACTCCTATTGGGCCCAGCCGCTAGTGGAATGCATGTTCCACTGGCGGTGACTGCTGCCGTAAAGGGCACTGTGGGAATGTGCACTGCAGAAGCGCCTGCAGGAAGGCCCGAGTCTTTCCATGCCTGCTGGGGTAACATGCTGAACCTGCCAAGGCAGGTAGGATGTCAGGAGAGGCGAGGGGGCGAAGAGAGGGCAGAATGAGGGCAGGGAGGGTGAAACTGGGAGGGGAGGGGCAGGACGGGGGCAAGGAGGGGTGAATCTGGCAGCGATGGTGCGCGCCAGATTCTATCCCCTCCGTGGGCAGTCTCCCCGTCCCCTTTCTCTCTTTGGAGCTGGCGCAGGTCCAAGGAGACCCATTGTGGAATGGGAGGCTTATGGAGGTGTAAGGGACTTTCCCCTCTGAAGTCTCCCAATCCACTGCCACCCCACTGGATACAGCACATCTGTTTTTGGCATGGCTGCACCAGTGGAGGGGGGGAGGGATAGGATTGGGCTGTTAAAACAATTCCATTCTGACTATGTCAAGGCCAAAAGCATCTCACTAAAATATACTTTAATTTTTATAAATATCAGATTTGTAACTCAAATACTTAGCGTAAAATGGAATGCTGAGTTGGACCGTCCTATTTTGTATAATCAATGGAAAGTGGTCAACTAGTATACCCATAATATCTATTGATCTTAAGTTGCGATTAATTCAACAAACCTGTTTCAGGGTTTACTGGTTGCTACTTTATAGTAAGGGGTTGATTAAAGAATCTAAATGCTGGCACTGCAATTCAGTGAATTCAACACTTACACATATGATGAGGTCTTGTTCCGTAATATGATTTTTTGGGGAAGGGGCTATTAATTGTATTAATATTATACCTGTGACAATCACTGATATTTGCTGATGCCTATATCCTTTTGAATTATTTACTTGTTTTGTGGAAGTTAACAGCGGAACAGTGAAAATGGATTCTCAGGCTGCAATCCTATACACACATTCCTGGGAGTAAGCCTCATTGAACAAAATGGGACTTACTTCTGAGTAGACATGCATAGTAGACATGCCTCAGAATGTATTGCAATGCATTCTGGCCAAGCATGGGAACAGAGGGGGAATTGCGCAACCTGGAAGAGGCTTCGGGAGTGTGATTTCCCCTTCTGCAGGCAAGAAAATGAAGAGGTTTGCAGTGAAAAGGTAAGGAAAGCTCTTTTTAACCTCCCCCCCTTTTAAAGGTTTTTACACTGGGCCCCCCATATCTGCAAAGCATCCGCATTGAGTCAAATCTGCAGGTCCTCAAATTGCAGATACGGAGGGCCCACTGTAAACCAGAACTCACTTTTGTAAGATTCCGACTTAAAGGGCTAAGGTTTTAATCAAAGACATGTAAACATTGAAAGTGAAAAGGGTGTCTGTTTCATTCTGAGTTAACCAATAGAGTGAATTCACTTCAATAATTCACTGCCCTGAAATAGCACAGGATGCAACTCAAACACTCTGAAGAGGATTGGTTATTCCAGGTAACAATTCTGTTGCCCAATTTGTCAGGAGTCTTTTTAAATGTGTGAGGCTGGATTCACACTACACGAATCCCGGCGCATTACGGAGATGCGCGGAGCTCTTTGACAGCATTTCGGAAGCAAGCGGAGCAGCTGCGCTCTCCCTTGTACAAGATGGGGAAACCCATCTTTAGAGGGGGCGGGTTTGCGGAGCTACTGCAGCCACCAATCGCATGAGAGGGGGAGGAGAGTGGTTGCATGCCAATCAGAACTACCTCCAATATGTAAGCTGTGCTTTCTTAAGAAGGCGGGACAACAGGAGGGACAACAGGCGGGAAGACACTCCCCAGCTCCAAGCGCGTAGACAGGGGCAGGGGCATCCGTGCCTGGATTCGTGTAGTGTGAATCCGGCCTGAAGCACGACACAGGTGTATTTAAACATGTGTGTACATGGTGCTGGGTGCCTGCCAGGAGATAATGACCCAGGCCAGTATCGTAAAACTAAAGCAGGACTGATGGCAAAAGGCTTCAGATTCCACAGGCCCAGAAGAAGGCCACACTTTTTATTTGTCAGAGCAATCACTCTCCCTGCCCACACTCTAGCAGCCTAGCTTGCAAGAAACCTTGCCTTGACGCTTGTTTCTTGGAAAATTCCATGGGCAACCATCCCTTGCCTGCACAGCACATCTGACCCTGTGAACACAAGCCACATCCAGGGAGCTTCCCTACTTGGAGTAAATGAAGTTGTCAGGGTCTCCAACCATAGCTGTTCTCACCAACGTCATGGCCAAATTCAATCAAGGAGCCCCTGCTAATGACACAACTGGCCTCCACAATTTGTTAGGAGTTATTTGTTGCATCCTTTGTAAGGTGCAAAACAAAACAATAGTGGCACCCATTTGGACCAAAAAAAGGATCACTCAAGGGCCATCAAACCACAAAAGAATGTCCCTTGATGAGCTCACCCACCCTTAACAGCATGGGTTGTGTGTGGATTTATTTTTAGTACAATAATTGCTTTTATTCTGATTCTCTCTTCTCTGCATTTGTAAACTATTCCCACAATAAGAGTTTATTCACTGCACCTTCACTCTCACCTCTCTCTTCCTTCACAGTCAAACCACTGAGCTGTGCCACAGGTCCCTGGCACAAGGTCCCAGCACACAAAACAGATGCACACATATTAATACATATCTGAAAAGCACAACCGGACAATTCTCAAGTCAACAGCTACAACTGTCCCTGGTCCTATAAATCAGTATCTAAGTCCATTGTCCTCTTATCTAATGAAAGAAAGGAACAAAGAGGTAGCATTAAGAAAACTCTCCTCCTAAATGGGGAGGCAAATTCTCAGAGAATCTAGAAATAGCAAAATTAGTCAAAGTTAAATAACACAGCAATTTTACTGCTCCCCTGCACCAGCGCTGCAACTTCAGCGGTGGCGCTGGGTGTCGCAAACGCGCCATAAAGTACCCCCTATGGGGGGGGGGGAGAAAGCAGGATAAAAATCCAATAATAATAATAATAATAATAATGTGCGCTGCAACACCCAGCAAGTAGGCAGCGCCGGCGTCAAGGCCTATGCCACTTGCCCGCTGGACAACGTTGAACCCAGCGGCATTGAGCGGGTAGGTCCCACTCTGAGCAGCACAGGCGCTGGGGGGGGGCAGGGGATAGATCGGGCCTGGGAGGGGGTGGGACCAGTGTCCTCATCAGACGCCGTATCATATCGTCCCTCCCAGGCCTTGAGGCCCGACATGGGGTTGCTCGGTTCTATGCCAGCTAAAGAGCTGGTGGGGAACCAAGTAGTGATACGGTGTGGGTCATGCTGAACTGCCTACACCGGGAGGGGATAGGACTGGGCTGCCCAGCTATAACTGCCCAGTGTGTTTTGGCATGCCATGTTCTTCAAGACAAAATGTTTTCCTTTTTATTTCACTTATTGTGTTCCTTCACTAAAAGTACTATGCTAAAGCACAAACACTATGCTTTGAGCGAAGGATCACAACAAGCAGAATAAAAAGGGATTTTATTTTTTTACCCCTGAAGTCAGCAACATGCCAAAGTATGTTTTCAATCAACATTTCAATTTCTGGCATCTCTTTGAGGATTCCCTCCCTATTTTTTGGTTTTCAGTGCGACAATACAATACACCTAACCTTGACATCACAGGCCCCATCAACTGAAAACTGAACTGACTTAACTTCCACAGTTGGACAAGACTGAGGCATCTTTTCAAATTTGTAGTAAGTTTTAGAACTCTGCCATAATAGGGAAATATGAAAACTCAAAGGACTCCTCCACAAAGGTTCATACTGTACCTCACACACATATTCCTGCAGCTCTACCCTGCAGACTTTGAACTAAACTTGCGGGGCTAGGATGTGTTCAACTTGTAGCAATTTTTGTCATTTGTCTTCACATTGATGAAGTGTGCGGCAGACCTGATCCTATGGATCCTTGTAATCACAGGACTGCAATGCATATGTGCAATTGCCCCACCAGGAAGACTTTCCCATACATTTCATTGGAGACAGCAGTTTCGCATGAGCAATGCTGATCTTTTCAGTGAATGAAAAAAAAAAAAGGTCACTTGAGCAGGAATCCAGTGTTATATCAAACTGCAAACACAGCTCTGGATTATGGATTATGCAAACACAGTTTGGGATTATGACATAAATATTACAGATGAAATGATTCAATCTAATAAGCATTAACCAAATATGCTGACTACAACCATACTATCAACACAGATTTTAGACAGCAGACTTTGCCAGGGGTGGCATGACCCAGAACAGCACTCAATGCCGCCATGGGTCCACCACATCTGAGCAGTAAAAAAAGAAAAAGGTAGCCCCTTATTATGCTCCTTGCACAGTTTCTTCAACAGCGGAAGTGCCGGAATCCTGGGTTTGATTTAACGGAACCCCATGAATGAAGGAGCTCCTTTATTCCTGCAATCCCTGTAAATCAAACCAGAAGTCCTGCACTTCCACGTTTGAAGAACTCAGAATCATGCCAGGAGCAAAGTAAGAATATGGATTATCTGGTTTCTGCTCGCTTTTAGCAGGTGGAAAGTGGATCAATGCAACTCATGTCTGCAGTGGGCTGGAAGAAGATGGTGGAGGCAGCAGACTTGGGGTGAAGTGCACCCCAAATCTGCTGCCCTCTGGGCCCCCCCTCCACAATCCACCACTTATGCAACCTGCATCTCACCTCATGAATGGGTCACCCCCCTGTACTTTGCCTCTGTACAGGTTCCTGCCAACATCACAGCTGCTTTAGGTCATCATCTTTATGTTGCTATCCTGCCAAATCAAAAACACTCCATTCTTTTCTGTTCAAGGACCAGCTTTGCCCTTGTTCACCTGTGACAAGCAAATTCTACTTATGTTATTTAGACCAGATTGTATTCTATGAATTTCTGCTGTAAAGCACACTGACGGACTGGTATGTTAAATTAAGAGAAGGCCGCATCAAACCACTGGGCTATATAAAACCATTGGGCTATATTCTCAACCCATTCCCGGCCGAGTACCACCTCCAGAAGTGACTGGTAATGACATACTGGATTTTCAGGTTTTTGGAGGCCAGAAAATGCATGTAGGAGGCTCTTGGTGGGTGGGAAGACCCTTCTCAGCGTTCCTGAGAGGCTCAGCCAAAGGCAGGAACCTCTCGGGAGCGAAAACATGCCGCTGAAAGCACTGCATCCAAGCAGGGTTCCAGTGGTCTGAGTACCACCAGTAGTCGGCTGAAGTACCACTGGTTGAGAACCCTTGAACTATAAAAAGGCCATATGTGCCACAGGATTGATGCACCTGTGATAAGGAAGCGAAGTCATGACATGCACGAGGCCCAAGGCCTACATGGAAAACACTTTCTATATTTTCTGAGTTTGAAAATATACCCATCTTGTTTAAATTGGAATAGCATTTTTTACTGCAGTGATTTTGCAAATGCTTAGATCGTAATTATATCATGGATTTGACAGCTACTAAAAGGTTTGAACATTTGGAGACATATCATAAATGTTATCTAGCCATCATCTACATGTAGAAGGAGGATGCCAAGTCATAACTGATTGAATTATTAACCCCAAACTGTTAGAGAACGAACAATTCCTGATGAAAGAACATGGACCACCTGGACCCAATTATTTGTTAAAGTTTAAATTTGTCAATATGCTCTAGATTAGTGATAAAGGATGAGGTTCTACACTCTAGAACCTCATCCTTTATCACTTCCATTTGACTCGGTTCATCAGACTCCATCCCTGAAAAGGTCAGCTCAGGCACGAGTATCTGCCCGACGTTTTCTTTAGTGAAGATAGGGAAGAGAACTCATTCAGCTTCATTGCAATCTGTATACTGTACCCTCTTTATTCTCTTGTTATTGAACAGTCCTTACTATTACTGTCAATTCCAAATGTTTCAAAATCATGAAACAGCTTTTCAAATAATTTGGTTTCTTATTTCATGCTATTATATCACCATTTAATGTTGAGTTTCTAGAATCAAAACTGAACATACAATTGAACATACTGTCAATTTTTTTCCCCTTCAAATGTGAGGATTCAAAGAATATTTTGAACAGTGAAAGGGAATCATTTTCTGAACTCATAATGACCAAGGTTATTTGGTTGCTATATGCAATTGCCCATCTCTGACTTAAGCCAATCAAACCTGTTCAAATATGCAAACTATAAAATCATGTTTTCATACTAACTTCCTTTTTCTGACTGAATACTTGCTCATATAAAAGGAGCCATCCAAAACTGATAATAGTATATTTGCTAAGCAAGACTACATATATTTAATATTTTGTAAAATAATGCTGTACTAATCTCAGCTATAAATTTAAGGACAGTGTTGACAAACAGGAACCAGTTATTGATACTTAAACAGTACAGTACATGCATTTTGGAAACATACTATGTGACTGTTTGGCTCCTGCTTTTAATATCTCAATTACTGGTGTTATTTTTAGCTCTTTCTCCTAGGAATCCTCAATTCCCATGAAAGAATGCAATACCCTGCAATTTTGTCCCATATTTTGCTCAATATTAGAGCAGAACCCAAATATCCTGCTGACTTTCTAGCAATAGAAGAAAACATGCTGGCCAGCAGACTTAAAATAAAATTCTATGTAGCAACTTATTTCCAAACCTGTGTTTGTGATAGTACAATCAAAATGTGACTTATTATGCATTATATTTTGTGATGTAAAAATGAAATCATATTCAAAAAGGTATAGGAAAAAACAAACCGGGAAATATAAATCTGCTGTATTATTCAATGAAAAATTAGACTCACCAAGTTCTCCCTGTTTCTCTTGCAGCTGTATTGCACCAGTAACATCAACATCATTTAATTGCAAGGAAATATATTCCTCCCTCATTTGGAAAAATCAGAATTGATAAAGCTGTCTACAGATAACTAATCAAATCAACAGCCTCTTCTGAAGTCTTGGCATTAATTCAGTATCAGACATTTTCCATAAGATGCCTCTTCAGTCCAACTGTGCATGACCCATTGCAAGTAACACAGGAGATGAAATGGTCCTTTGAGTGCATGAATCCCAATCTGATTTTGGCCTATGCAGTGCCAATGGTCAATCTAGCTACATAACAGGATAATCATATTCTCGTAGCTGCGTGCAAGAGCTTGGAGAGTGCAAGTGCTGGCAGCCAGGATAACGACTGCACTATGAAGGGAAACACCTGGAGAAATGGAGGTTCTATGAATAATACTTGTAAAAATCTCATTGAAAAATGGATTTATGTTCAGCATGCCTATGTAAACCACCTTGAGTCTATTGAGAAAGGCAATATATAAATATTGTGATATTCTAAATCCTGATCTAGAAGGGCTGATCACATTGATGCACCAATTTTAATGTCTCCAATTTTCACAAGCTAAAGCCTCACAACTAAAATACCATTTTAAAGACAAAATTACAAAAAAAAAAAAAAACCAGTTCCAAGGTGCTTATGCCATCAAGAAAAAGCCCACTGTGTTAATGGAATAAATAGATATAATTTGGTTTTCATTAGACAAACAAATATATTTCCAAGAGGCAGTTTACACACACATAAGCATTAGTCCACTGTGATCCTTAGCAACTTTATCTTTCTAACTGTCAAGGCAGCAGGAATGTTGAAAAGAGCAATTATGAATCAATACTTCAAAGAAAGGAACAAGAACATAAATCACAACACAGGCTCAAGAGTTTTTAATCAACCAAAGTTGTGAGTTTCCATTACTTTTTTGCTTGTAAGGTGATGCAGCTCTGTTTCTTATCGTTAAACAAGTAGTTTCAATTGGTTTACAAAGAACTGGAAAATCCTTTCAGAGAGAAAAAAGTACAGCAGCAAGAGAGGCTTGGCAGTTTTAAAGAGCGAGAGAACGCACTCTGAGAGAGTGGCTGAGCACCTCCCAGAACGGTGCTGAGCACTTCCCAGAACGGATAGGAAGACTAGGATGAGATGGAGGAAAGAGAGGATTTTCAACATGGTTCTACATTTCAGAAAGCTAAACAGGGAAGCTCCCCGCCTTCCTCCTGAGCTTGGAAGCGGAGAGGGGGACGGTCCATGCCCCTGTTCGCCCTCCTCTGTAAATGCCATCACAGCTATCTTTTCTCTTTTCACTCTTAGCATGAGGAAGAGGCCTCACCTCCCTTTCAAGTACCTCTCAACTCCAGGAACTAACTCTACTCAGCACTGTGAGCTGCTGTCTATCATGAGCACATGCACATATCACACCTGCTCCAATTTGCTCATGCTAATTGGGGCGGATACAATGGAGGAAGGCAACAGCTATTCTTGAGCTGAGAACTTCTTGAGGCAGAGAGGTTCTGGAGTGAGTGGGAGGAGGCGAGGCTTCCATGCTCAGCATTGGCTGGTGCTGGGAAGGGAAGAGAGAGAAGGTGAGAGTATGCAGCTCAGTAGACTGGTGGTGACTTATCACACTGGAGAGAGGGGGAAAGGGCCCTTTGCCACAACACGTGCAACAAGTAGATTTGTTGATTCCTAATGAGAAAGTTCTACAGGTAGGCTAAAAGCTAAATAAGGAAGCATACATTGGTATCAACCGATTTACCATTAAAACTATTAAAGCTTTGATTCGAATGATAGCAAAAACTATAAAAACTGGTACAGTACTAAATCAGCAACCGTAACAATACAGGAAGCTGGACTAGATGGGCCTTTGGCCTGATCCAGCACGGCTGTTCTTATGAGCCACTTCTACTATTTAGACGTGGTTACTGTGTAGCTAGGAAGGATACTGGAATGGATGTGGACAATAAAGCTCTCACAACACCAGTTCAATAAACAGAGAAGTATGACCAGAGAAAACTACAAAGAACACAATATCTGAAAAGCCATATTCAAATTATTAACAGGATGCAAAGATATTTTAAAGACATCCCAAAAACACATTTAACACAAATTATCCGTTTTAGCCAGAAAGTAATCAAGTGAGATACTTTGTTGAAGGTTTCCTACGCATATGGACAGCAATTACACATATAGTTTCCCTACAGCAGTGTTTCTCAAACTGGGAGGCGTGGCTCCAAGGGGAGCCGCGGATACCAGCCAGGGGAGCCGCAGAGTGCCACGGAATCCTCCTGGAATACAATGCAATGCCAATTGGCAGGCATCAACATAATGTAATGGGGAGCCGCGGCCAAGGGTTGCCAATGGTAAAGGGAGCTGTGGGTCGAAAACGTTTGGGAAACACTGCCCTACAGGAACTCTTTGATACACACAGAGGGCACAGATTCCTCATTCATTGTAATGTCAGACAGTTCCCTGCACAGAGCCGGAAAGCGTGCAAAAAGCTGTTTCTAATACTACAATGAATAGGCGATCAGATGCACATGCCAAAAGTCTATGATCAAAGTGCCTGGGAGCGATCCAGAGAAACATAAGCACACCTACAGCGCAATCCTGGGGATCTCAAGAACAGCAAAGCGAGCACTCTGCCGTTCTTAGTCGTTGCAAACGTGCCGTAAAGCACATTGCGATGACTCGCGAGTAAGGCCTTGCGCCGGCCTCCCTCCCTCTGTCTCCGGACCAGTCAAGCAGCCACCGGAGGAAGATAAGCTCTCCCGCTGGCAGCCATGTGAGCAGTGTGGTGGGCGAGAGGGCATTGGACTAGCCGCCCCGAGAGAGGGCGGGGGATGACTCCCGCCATATCCCCGTCCCCACCAGGCTGTTTCACGGCCTCCCCCAACTTCTGCCAGCTATTTAGCTGGTGGAAATCCAAGGAGGCCCATCGGGACGGCCCTGGTTTACACCCAGGGAAGGGGACAAAGTCCCCTTCCCCGAGTAGACCTCCAGCCCGCTGTTTGGCAGGCAGCCTTGGGCTTAGAATCCAGCAGCCGGATTTCTACGGTGGATTGCGTTGTTAAACAAGTATTCTTTTACCCACCCCATCTTATTCTGTACAAGGTCGTGACTGTACTTTGTAACTATCACAATTACAGAGACAATAATAAGGCTGTACATAGTACTTTAATGTTCACATACATGATCCCAGTAATCCTTACAAAACCCAGAAAGGTAAATTAGTATTTTTATACCAATACTCTGGACAGGACGCTAAGCACCTTGGCAGCCCAATACTAACCAACTTTCCAGTGCCGGTGCAGCCGCAATACAGCCCCGAGGTAAGGGAACAAGTCTTTGCCCGTTTCCTGCTGTGGCTGGGCGGTTAGCAAGCAGCATTGTGATGCCACAGTGGCCGACATGGGTTTGAGA